>CM062819.1:810276065-811643597 GCA_031772625.1 Pinus tabuliformis | reverse complement strand
GAGTTATAGTACTTGAAACTAAGGAAAATTACATAATATTTGAACAATATTAGTGTACTCATTACATCTCTCATCTATTATATAATGGTATTACATTTTATTTAGATGTAAACATGTTTATATATACTAGTACTTTGTTTTTTCCATTTTCTCGATATAAATGCTCGATTAAGAATAAATATTTACTCCTTTTAACATAAATATCAGTGGCACATGCCTTATCCTCTATCCTCATTCCTTTTCTTAAATTTATTTAATTGAGTAGTGTATTTATTACTTCATCTTTTATCAATTTACTTTTCATACTGCATCTTACCCTACTAAGGGTCCTTTAGAATATATACTTCAATGTTTACTTTAATTTGTTTTAGATAATCAGACCTAATGTTTCTTAATAAAACCACCCTTGTGTCCTCATTGCAGTGATAGAAAGTTTCAACTTACTCATATCTCTCCTTCTCACCCTATTTGTTTTTTTTTTTTTGCTTTTTACTCATTAAGTCTAGTTTTCAAGTCTTTTACTCACTCTAATAATTATGTTGTAGAAAGTGAAAATTCATCTTCTACTCATACTTGGGTCTCATCTAGCTTGTGCTCATTCCTATCTTACATTTTTAGATTGGCACATAGGCCTCAATATTGAACCTACAACTCTCATACCATATATAATATACCTAATTTCCACATTATTATTATTTTATTATAATATTTATTTCTTCGATTTAATAAAACTATTCCACAACATTTATTTTTTCAAACAACTTAATTAATCTCCATTAAATCTAACTTGGAAATTTTATAGAAATATTTAAATTGTTCCCTTTACTTTGAAAATTAGTTGTTCTGATGTTACTTTTCCCACAAGCTTCGTATTATATTATTGTCAAGGTTTTCTATTAGTGTTAAGAGTAAAATATCCTTTTAACCTTACTTGTGCGTTATGTATAATGACCTCTATGCTTACAATGAAGCACCCATTACAGTGATCCACATTTTCATCCAAATTTTGGGTTATAATTTCTTTCGTTTTTCATATTCCATCTCATTCACATGACGTAATATCTTTATCGTCTCATTTACAACTACATTAACGTTATCCTTAAATGATGATATTCATTCTATGAACTATGTTTCATTAATGTTAAACACTAATGTGAATGATAATCATTCTATGAACTATGTTTCATTAATGTTAAACACTAATGTGAATAATTCATTTATGTTAACTCTTTCTCTTATTACATTCATGCCTGAAATCAAGCATAGGGTTAACCTTTTGATATGGTCCCATCCAATGCACCATATATAAGAATTGAAATTTCATACATTTGGCATATAAATTCTCTTAACTAAGATATTGGGCTATTCTTTATTTCTATGTGGTTGGCATTATATATATACCTCTCATAAATTCTTCCTTATGTCCTTCCCATCAATACCAAGTTATTCGTTTGATTTTTTTGTTGGAACAAATTTGTTTCTTTATGCTATAATACATAGACTGGAAAATTCTATCTTTAAGATTGGTCAGCCCCTTTGCATTTTTGTGACTTTTCTACTTTTTATATAGTTTGACAGGGTATCATAAATCATTGATCCTTCAAATATGGAATTTTCTATTGACATGGGGTCGCATAAATCCTTGTCACATGGTTTGTTTTCCATGTACCTGCGTTGGAATTTCACATGTATCATTTTACCCTCCTATCTCGTTATAGGCATGAAAACATCCAGAAACCCAAAGTTGCTTTCACATGCTTATATGCCAGTGTCCAAGTACTCAATTTGTCAGTTTTGTGTTAGCGACCTCGGGATTTAAGCAACTCTTTTGGGATAAGATCCCAGGTCACTGCCCCAAATGGAGTGATAGTTTAAGATAAATAAAAGAATAGGAAAACAATGATGCCAAAGAAATAAGTTGAACAAGACCTTAATTAGACCCCTACTAGCCATGACAGGCATTTCATCAAACATATCATCAACATGAAACCTATAGGTGTAAACAATAGAATTAAGTGTAGGGATCTCATACTTATCTAAGAACCGATGTGAACCATTGTTCCCTCGTGTCATTTTTTGCATTATCATCTATTAGGCCATAGATACATTATCCATTCATTTACAAATAAAAACATGTTGAGATCCATATATCGTTGTTGTCATACAACATACATATAACCAGCGTAATAGGGAAAAAAATATCATAGACATGTCAGCCATAAAATCCACATATAAATCAATACATTGACACATGAAAATGAAGGGAATGAATTTCTCATTAATGAATGCAATAAACCAACTGGAGATGGGACTATCACGTTCCACCCAACCATAGATTGGCTAGGCTAAGTCTCTCTGTAGCCAATCACCCTCATGCCATATTCCAAGCATGAACGTGGGACTCATAAAACACACCAAAAAAAACACCATCAAGCATGGATGCCACCAGAGTTCTCCAGCTACACCACGAGGAATTTGAGTGCCTCCTAATCTCTGAGGATTTACCATAATCCATAGTCTCATCCAGGGATCACTAGGCCCTACACCGAGACACACTCTCCAGGCTTTACCGTACATCCCGTCCCATGACTACTAGGCCCAACTAAGAGAAATTCACCTCTTGGCTTTACCGTATGTCCCACCATTCACCGGTAAGGATTCCTAGGCCCACCGAGGCACACAATCTGGCTTTGCCACAACCCTTAGTCTGGTTCAGGGGTTACTATGCCAATGGCTTTACCATGATCCACATTCTAGTTCAAGGACCACTAGGCCATGTTTTTTTCAGTTTGGAGATCCACCCCACTCAGATTCAAATTCATCCGACCATCACACATTAACCGAGTATGAGAAACGCATCTCATCAACAGTATCAGGAAATGACAAGGCTAGGCTAAAGAACATTGTCACACCCGCCAAAATTCATGCCATGATAGAAAAGAACTAGATACAATCCCATGCATGCCAAATCTAGCAAGGAAACACACATGTAAGTTGATACCTGCAATGAAAGTTGTTGTAGCTACTTGATCCTACCTTTCGCTGCTTGAGCTTTGCGTCCTCTTGCCTTCTTTGCTTTTCTTTCTCCGGTGCCAAAGTGCGCCAAGAAACTCTAACTTTCCATGAGTGAGAGAGAGAGAATAACGAGAGAGCTCCAAAACTCAACTGACAAAAGGTTACCAACTGATCCTAAAAATCCTTTTTATGAATGAAGCCTCTATTTTATTCATTTTCCATTATTTTCCTTCAATTTCCTCCTCTCATGCAACCTGTAGCCTTTCACCTCCTTTTTCTCCTAGTTTCCATTATTTTTGTAAATAAATGTTCCAAAATGCTGTTTTACCTTTTTAAATCCTTATCCATTGCCTTTGCCAATTTCTTTAGTCGTAAACAACCAAATGAACACCCCCTAGAATGTCATATTCAACAGTCAACTTGGAATAAGTGTCCCATCAACCATGGTTATTGTTTTTAACTTTAATTACATGAAATTTTCACCAAGGTCATTATAATAATGGTTTACCTTATACTACTCTTCACACCATATTTTAACACTACTCTTCACACCATATTTTAACGACACAATGTCATTCTTCACATGGCTTTGCCGTGACTTAGAGTACAATTTCTCCATCGACGGTTAAAATGAAGTGTCTCAATTTCATTGATGCGGATTTGTTAGGACTCTTACAAACCCTTATCCCCAATTTTTGAAACTCATTTCATTCATTATCTTGAGTGAGTCAACAAGGCTGCTCTAGAACATCTACCTTAAGGAATTTCAACTTTACACATTAATCGTTGCTCTTGAAGGTTCTAATGGAAATTCAGTTTACGCGGATGGAAACTTAGTTTATGCGCATAATGGTTTCGCCAACGTTTTTAAGGAGGGTCATTTTTCTTCCCCTCATATTGGTCTTGTCATATGCCATCATTTCATTGTTAAATTCCTTTAATTCCTTAGTTGAATTCTAAGGATTCCCATGTTTTTGTATATACAAATTCCCGTCAATCTTCTAATTTCCTTGAATTCTTTTTTGCCTTCCTCTACGAAAAGAAATAGATCACTTCAAAAAAAATTTGATATATTGATATCAATTTATTAATTTTCATTTTATTCTTCAGAATATCATGTTTCCTTCACGACCTTACTAGGTTTTGTAGGTATGGTTTGTATATTACAGTTCTCATCTCATGGTTCTACTGGATTCAAGAGTTCATCTCGGTTTAGCATTGTGTTCTAGGTTGGTTTCTCAAAAACTCTCCTCTTCTAAAATTTTGACAAATTCAGGGTTTTTTTGCTTCCTATATGGATTCATACAAATTCTATGGGATCTGAAATGATAGTTTATTCTAGACATAGACACCAACACCATTATGTCGACCTTAGTGGGTTCCTATAAATATAATTGCAATTTCTTCAAGCTAAGTGCTTTCCTTGATTCAAATATATGCGTTTTATTGGTTTTCCATTCTTAGTTTGTCTTTATGTGAGTGTTGTCATTGTATCTGGTAATATACTATATTATATAAACCTTTATGGGAATTTCCCTTCCTTATGGTTATTTTATATTATTCGAGTAACTAAATAATATCACAATGGGTTTTCTTTCATTATTTTTATTTTGATTAATGACATGTACAACTGATTGATTTTTACAAAAGAAAGTGAGTATTGGTTATAATTCATTTTTCCCATGATAGTATTACCTTTATTTTTGAACTCTCATAATACCGTATATATATATTTTACGGGTTTACTCCTATTTCAAGATAGGTAGATAACATGTTTTATTTTTCTTTTTTTTGTTGAAGAAAATACCAAAGCCTTAGTCCTTAATTGCAAATCATTTACACAGTTACTACCGGTAGTAGGAGGTATTGGGACTCGTTCTATTTTAATAAAAGAATCTTGAGCACAGCTATAATCCCCCTCTTAGCACATTTCTTTATCATGCTAGATTCACAAAATAATAAATAATTTAATAATTTATATTACGAAAATTTTGTGCTATGTTTCTCTTTTGCCTTAAAATGAAATAAATCTCATCTATACGTAGAACATTTTTGTATCATCATTTTTGTATCATCTTGCTTAAAATGAAATAAATCTCATCTATACGTAGAACATCATTTTTGTATCATAGGATTATAAAAATTTAGTTCAGTATCGTATCCCGTTTCCCACGTCCTTCAATACAGTTTACTTATACATGGGCTTAGGTAATTTAACTATTAGTTAATGGCGTTATATTTTATTTTGTTATTCATAAATTATAAAGTTAATAAAAAGAGTTTGTTAAATGTTATATTTTATTTTGTTATTCATCAATTATAAAGTTAATAAAAAGAGTTTTGTTAAATGTATATATGTATGTATGCATATAACCACATAGTGTTTTTATCTTCAACAAGTATTGTACTCAATCCCTCTTTTGTTTTTATCATCGAATTATGCTCTTATATCTCTATAACATAACAGATTAACTACGAATGCATATTACCTCTACAATTCTAATTTGAATAGACGTTAGATTTGTATAGATTAAATACATGCATTCTTACATTAGTTTTGATACCAATAAATTTTCCCTTTTTATTTTCATTAAACATCATCAGAAATATATATAATGTTGCATACATATAATTTTTAACCTTTATTGCAGCAAACTAATTAGTGTATACATATGCATGCATCATCAAAATATAAATAAAACTCTTTTATTTTCATCTTCATATTGTAATTTAACTATAACAACTTCAAACAATGTCATTATCCATATGGGAACATAAATAAAATTCCAACTAATCGTAAAAAATTTCTTGGGTAATAGCGAGGAACCGAGCGCGTTCCACCCAACCATGAACTATCTGTAGTATTTCTTCTCGAGCTAAGATCTTCTTATCTTCAAGAATCAACTTCCCCATATTTGATTCTAGGTGGATTTTTTTATAGATTTTCTTCCCAACATATTTTAGCAACGTCCTGCTCTAAGGTCTGGCAACATTTTACATAAGCTTTTTGCTTTTAGTTTTTTTCAAAAAAAATAATATTATTCTTTAAAGCACTTTTTCCTCCCATAGTGTTTTATTCCACCCCACATAGTATTTCTCTCCAACTAAGTGATAAACATAATCTTTCTCTCCCATTATGTTAATTTAATATCTTTTTCTTTTCATTTATCCTCCTACAAATTTTTAGGAAACTTTTTAGGGAAGGTCCATCATGTGAACTTGACCACCAACAAATTTTTCTAGGTTGGAAACAAGTGTTCTAAACTCTAGTGCTCCTTCTTGAATATTTCCAATCAATTTATTTATTAACTCAAATAATAATAGAATATTTACATGATCACATAAGTATCATCATGGCTTCCATCACCATTAAATCCAATAATAGTTCAATTTATAAGAATAATAAATGTTTAAAAAGAAGAACCATAAGAGTGTTACAGATAAATTCATAATCATATTTCTATATAAAAGGAATTCATGGATAAAAACATTATTATATTTCTAAACTTATTAATAACAGTAATACTAGCTTATGTTAAATAACTATATATTTTAAAGGTTTCATATTACAAGGGAAAATGATTAATTATGATTAATGTTTTCATGTGTTTTAAATTATAAATACAATGAATTGCCATATGAGTAAGGATAGTATTAGTAAAATTAGAGAGAAAACAAAAAAAAACTAGTAATTTTGTCTATTTTATGGTCAACCATAATGTATATGGTAGTATTTTTTTGTAAATAATCTTATTTTTCTATAAAGAGAAAACCAAGTGTCTTATTTCACATTGTATATATAATCCATGCATTATTAGGAATTGCATTTTGTAATACTAAGAATAGATCCTGAAGATTGAACTATGACAATCACAAGCATCACACTACAATTTTGGGCTCATGATTCGGAAGGTGTATTCATGTTTTCCGATTATGTAGCTGGACCAAATGAGAAAATTAGTTGCATGCTCCTTTCAACCCTACTTTTCATATTTCTAGAAACGCGCCTATCCTTGAATGATCTCTTCTGGCCATATATATATATCTTTGTGTGGGATTATATATATATAACAATATTATATTTATTCAATGTAATATCATAATCCTACGTCTTCAAGTTGATCCTTTCAAAAATTGGATCCAATAATTATTCGATGCTCGACAATTTCGTTAAACTGGATACGACCCTATAGATTTTACACTGAGATGCCTTGATGGAGGTACGAGAAATCTTGGGAGACATATTATTCTCCACATGATCTTATTAGTCCCTGTCATAGGCCCGGCTG
Source organism: Pinus tabuliformis (assembly GCA_031772625.1). Taxonomy (NCBI): domain Eukaryota; kingdom Viridiplantae; phylum Streptophyta; class Pinopsida; order Pinales; family Pinaceae; genus Pinus; species Pinus tabuliformis. The sequence goes on along the minus strand of CM062819.1, from coordinate 811,636,293 downwards.
GGACTATAGTAATCGATATGGTCGGTGTTAGTATTAATTGAGCTGTGTGTCTAATCGGTAGATCAGGTATAATCAAAGTTTTTAAGCACATATTAATTTACTATATTATTTAGCCTCTTCTCGAGGCGGGGAGGCAAAAGCATAGATTATTTTTTATTTGTTTCACATTTTCAAACTGCTCGTAAATGCTACTTAAATTAATGTTGGCATTAGTCCAAGACTTTAAATGGAAATTGATGAAGAACATACTTGTACATATAACATATCTTTGAAGAACATACTTGTACATATAACATATCTCTGATAACCAGCACACCACAACACATGTATCTCTCTCTGAAAAACCAGCGTGCCACAACACATGTCTCCCTGGCAGCACATTTCTCTTGTAGAAAATTGAACAATGGGATAGTATTGATCACACTACAGTATTTCGACAATGGAGTTCTCAAGTATATTGCGGGGTATTTCAACCACCACCTTGATACCTTACCTACATCTTGTTACAACAAAAAGGTTAGAACAAGAAGGATTTATTGAGAATGATGAGGGGTCGAGAAATGGCAGACGTCCATAAACCCTGCCTTCCATTTTCCTTCATTGATCTGTATAATGATGGAAAGGCAGCATAACAGAACGCATAAACACTGGTCCAAGTGGTGACTCCACCTCACAACAGGAAGGGAATGGAAGGCAACTACCATTAGTGAAATAATAAGGTAAAAAGTAAACTTACTTGGTTTATCATATCATGAAGAATTATAGTATATGAATTCTTCAAGAAGATAAATATATTTGTCGTCCCTCTAAGATAGAGTCAACAACATTCATAGAGAGATCGGGCTCTGATCTAGGAAACATTTTTCTTGTTGCTCACTATTTTACCCAACATTAAGCAACATATTATCCAACCACAGTAGATTCAGTTGATGCATATGTCGATCCATCAAAAGTTGATCTCATATGCATCGATTTTCTTTTACCTTGTGCCATGGCTGAGGAAAATTCTAGATTTTACACCTGTCTCGGCCACCAGGGATGAGATTTCACCTTTGCCCAAACCATGTCTCCTCAAGAAATTTTGAGGTTACGTTAACATCATAGCCATCGTCCTGAATAGCTCTGTCTCTACTCTTTCCCTCCTTCAGAGCAATACCTTTCTTCAAAATCCTTCCCTCTTTGACAACAATAATGTTCTTTAAAGGAGTATTATCATCAATGTTGTCCATATTTTCAAAATCTTTCTGTTTCCGGATCAAAATTTTTCCTATTGATATATTGTCCTCGTTGTCATCAGTGCATAAACAAGATGATTGCAAACTAGGAATATCGCCCTCGTCTTTATTATTCTCCATAAGCCTGGGCTCCGGTGGCTTCATTTCTCCACCACCCAAGGTCTCACTCTCAAGCATTTTGACCCCTCCAGAAACCCTAGATTTATCATTTTTCCACATCAACATTTGTAACGACACATTCTCTGCATCAACCTCTACAGAGAACACTCATTTCTTCAACGTCTACAAACAAAGATTCAAATTTAAGAGTATTTTGGCTCATACCTTCAATCATGATAAATAGATTTCTAGGTCGAATCCCGATTGCAATATTTCATTCCGTTATGGGAATTTTCGGGAGCATTCACATTATTTATTCCTCTTTGTCATCGGTTTTTTGTGCTTTGCCTCAATACTATAAAGAGATCATTTTAGTTTTCTTTCAGTGTCTGGAGGATTTTCCCTCACTTACCGGACCAATGAATGATACTTCCTTTCAGATCACCACCATAAAACTGTAATCGGTGTTTCTTGCTCAATACAAGTGAATGCAAACAATACAGGTGAATGCAGACAACAAAAGTTGTGCATTGGTGGTAAAGTTGTGCATCGGTGGTGTTTGCAGACTGGTTGTGTTTGCAGACAACAAAATCTTTGCAGATAGGGAGGATCGATTTCATAAGAGGAGATCTATGTGTTTGTGGACAACAAAGGCTTGTTGGATATGTAGATCCATTTCATAAGCAGGACCTGAGCCAGATGAAGAGTCTCATACTGGAGCAGAAGTCTGAAAATGTAGAAGGGGCAACCACTTGCCTGATGTTGGAGTTGAAGGCCGAAGATCTAGAAGTGGCTACTGCATGCAAGACCCACTTGGTTCCACATGGATTTTTTTGCTTTAATTTAACTTTATTTATTACTAAATTACTTTTATCTTTTATTTTTAATCAATGTTTTTATTTTTAATTTAATAAAAAATTTAATTAACCATTTCACCATGATTGTTCAGTGAACACGATTTCGACTGAGCGCCGAACTTTAACAACAACCACAATGAACTTCATGTCCTATGTTGTCACAACTACATTTTCAGTATGAAGGACATTATGCACACTTCTCTTAGTAAGAAAGAATGCCACAATTGTGCTTTGGTAGGGGTAGAGTGAATTTTCGGTGGAGCGGTGAAATGCGTTGAGATCGCTCAAACAACCAGCACTTCCATCTCTCCCCTCAAATGCATATGCTGCTATTGGCACTCTAATGACATGATAATACTAGATCTTCTTGAGATATAACTACTTCTAACACCTTTTCTATTAGTTGTCACTTATACTAAAATTTAATTCTTTATTTCTTTATCAATTCATTCTTGTTCAATAACTACATACATAAACAGGAAACTGTCTCTCGCCCCTCACCCTTCTTTGGTCGAGAGAGTGGAAAAATCCCCTTGCTCTCTCCTATGTTTTCCATGAAGACAACTTTAATAATGTTGCATGCTTTTGAATAATCCCACCACACCTAGCTTTTCCTGTATTGTTCTTAGTTGCCCCATGAAAATTTACTTTGCTTTGGTCATCATTTTCATGTCGTCTGATCTTCTTGGGGGTTTTCATCCGACATTTATCAATAAAATAGAGTTTTACTTTACTTATTCAAAGAAATCATCTTTTGTTATAGATTCTACAGCAATTGGATTCCCTTGCCCTTCTGCCACTCCAGGAGCATGCTAGATATAACTAAGCTCACAAACAACCTTTCAGCTTTTAGTATTTCTATTCTACTCTTCCCCTTTTTGTAGCTTTTATTAGTTTTAACTTTTATTATAAGTTGTTGGAGAAAAAGGAAAAATGACATCCTATCGAGAATCCTATACCTAAAAAACTAGAGTTCTCATATAGCAACCTTAAATACCTAGGATGATATATTTCCCTTATGACCAGAGCTCTCTTTATAGTGTCAATGGTTTTATGATCTACGGCTTGTAGTGTCTCCCATGTTATTAATTTACAAAGCCATGTTAATGCTGTTAGGATTGTGAAATTCCTCCATAATCTACTTTATCTTCATTTCCCTTAGATTTTCCTTCAAATTTTTCTTTGATTTGCCCTACTTTTGTATGCAGTCAGATCTTCTCCTAATATTGGTTAGCTTACCTTTATTGATGAAGTAGAGTTGTATTTTTTTAATAGAAGATAGTTATATTTGTATTGTTTGGGAACACACCAAAGCTCTATTATGGTTGTTGGAGCAAAAGCAAAAATGACATCCTATCAAGAATCCTGTAACTAAAAAAGTAGATTTCTCATATAGCAACTTTAAATACCTAGGATGACATATTTGCGTTATGAGCATAGCTCTCTTTATAGTTGTCAGATCTTCTCCTAGTATTGGTTAGCTGACCTTTATTAATGAAGTAGAGTACACATCAGCTATACTAGGAAGGCAGATAGAAAAAACTAAACAGGGATTATGAATTTTGAATGACCATTAGTGTGAGGAGAACCCATACCCATACCTTCTTGAATTGTTACCTTTGTTATGTGCCATGGCAAAAAAATTTCTTCATAGGGGGCTTTCTAGTTACAGCCTAGATCAGGTTATTGGAGCAAAGAAAGAATGACATTATCATTGAGTTGAGGCCTCCATCTTTGGTTAGTGCCCACTACCTTTAAACTCCCTTGCCAAGTGTTCCTTTATGAATGGATCATACCAATTCCAACAAACATGGTACATGATACTCTTTTTTATCTCAATCTAGCTTAGGCTTTTAGGGTAGGAAATAGAGAAGTGGGGGCCTTCTTATTCAGGGGTGTGGGGGGGTGTGCAGGGGGGGGGTGGGTAGCGGGGGATTTGGATTAATTTATTGGATACCCGAGAAACATAATATTTTAAAGAACTAGCTTCTACTCTGATAGATAGGCATTAGGATTGGCATCTTTGCCCCCTGCCCTCCAAACAGTATGGGAGCCTCTCGGCTCGTACTGCTCACACTCTTAGATCTTAACCCAAAGGTAACCCTCCTCCACCCACCATAGTGTGAGAAACAGAGCCAGGCTTACCAAAACTCTACTGTTATTCAACTTCATTTGATTTTGAAACCAAATTAATAGAAATATGCAACAAGTTATGAAAAAGCAAGTCCATGCCTGAAGAAGAAGCCATAAGCAAGCCAGCTCTCAGATCAAGACAGAGGTTTGCTATTGGCCAGAATCACAAATTAACCAATGTGCTCGCATTCAGTATGCTGGCTTCACGAGGAATGATATTATTGAGATGAAAAGGTGGGCAGATCCATATGCTTTTGTCCTTTTAAGGCCATGATCCCGGTTGTTGATAGCCAAGTTGTAATGTATATCATGTTTATGGTTTGAAATCATTAGTTTCCTTGCAACAATGTCTAAGACATCCTACATAGGAGACATACCGACGGAAATAGTTAAATTATTAACACGAATTGCACATTATCCTATAATAATGGGCACATGTCTGGGCAAATCCCTTTGGCTGACATGTGTTTGATTGCAAGAACATGTCCAGAATGATCTTCATGGAATAAATACAGTTATAAACACAATTACTTTATTAGCCTTTTGAGTTGTAACGAGGTAGCAATAGATACCCTTTTAAATCTTGACATATTTTCTTTCCCGAGAAAGAGAAAATATAAAATCAAGTGTCTTAGCAACAAAAGAACATGCACTTCACATGGTTGGAGAAAAATGACCGTGAATATAGTCATAGTTTGATGTTAATGAAATCATAATTTGCAATAAAGAATATCTTTGAAATTGAATAGGTCTAAAAGTGTAGAGCATATATAAATGGTGTTACCGCAGGTGTTAATGTACTCTTTTCTCCAACTGTGCTTGTTGCCATTATAGAAACTGGAGATACATAGGAAGCACCTACACTAGCCTCTGTGGCAAGTGAGTGATACCTGTCAAATATTTCAAATAAAATGTGAATATACCCTACTTTGATGCACCATATCAAAGTTTCTCTAGACACTAAAGAGGCAACCAAAGTTTTGTACAAATACTCTAATAAAGGAACCCCGCCAGGCCAGCCAGTGACACCCAAAGAAATGGATAGTGGTAGACTTGTAGTGCTACTTTATATTCTGGTTTTCATCGAAGGCAATAAAGTTAAATATGTTTATAAAGCACAAGAAATGAAAGAAATAATAAATATACCAATCTTTGCATTGCTCATGCCCTGTCTCTGCAATAGAGCTTGTGCCTACATAAGCTCGGGGTCAATAACTGCTTCAAATGCATATGCTACTATTGGCACTGGAATGACAGGCTAATGCTGGATCTTCTTGAGATATAACTACTTCTAATACATTTTCTATTAGTTTTCATTTATACTAAAATTCAATTCTTTATTTCTTTAATCGTCCCGACTCCTGCAATATCCACCAAATGCATTATAAGCACATTACCTTCAGTTGATTGGATCTTTACAAATTTGATTTTGAGCTGGAAAAGGTCAAGGCTCAAACATAACTCTGTTTAGTAGGAATTCAGGTCTCTTCCAGCTAGACAAAATCCTAGTGTAGAAGTTAAGGATTAGGCACTCTATTTTTTTACTTTTCCGCCGTTTACTTATTGTTCTCCTCATGATGCACATTCAAATATCAATTGGATAATTGGCCAACTAAATTGATGGGAGTTCTCTCTACCAGCTAAAAATTGTATTATGCAGTTGAATAGGGTTGAGTACGTGCATTCAAAGAATTTTCTTCACAGGGATATCAAACCTGACAATTTTCTCATGTCCCTTGGGAAGCGAGCAAATTAGGTATATTATTTACTCCATATAAGAAATGCAACCTTGTGCTTCTTATAGATGTTATCTGTATGGAATTAGATGCGTTTATTCAAAATTATTTCTTGTCAGAAACTTTCATTGCAAGGTTACTTTTTCCTTTTTAAAGGCGTATATCATTGATTTTGGACTTGCAAAGAAGTATCGAGACCCAGTGAGTCACAAGCACATCCCTTACAAGAGATATTTCATTCATTCAAATTTGTTCTTATATATATTTTAGAACATTATCTGTTTGGAACAAAGAAGAGCTATATTTCTATATTTCATAGATTCATCTTCTAATAATATCCTTCAGAGAGGTTGAAGATGCACATAATAATTATATTCCAGTTAGTGTTTTACTTTTATAGGTCTTGAAAGGGTACACATGGAATATATAAACTTTGCTTAAACATGGGGCAATTTGTTGTCAGTCTTGAATGTAAGGCTTATGAAGATGAGTAAATGTTGTTTAGATATATGATATACATAATATTTAGTATATTATGCAATCCATGTACTTATATCTGATATGTCTAAATTGTATAATCTATAAATCTTTTAATACAATTTTTTTTGCATTCTACATCATTTTTTGCTCCCATGATTTGCAGTTTAGTGTGCTTGCTCTCTTAGCCCCTAACTCGGAGAAAATGTTTAGAAACTGAACTTTGTACATTATACTTGTTGTTTTGTATGTGCATGGGAAGAAAAAATATTTCTTTATGTTATACAAATACGATAAGCAATATAGGAATAATGAGATCTCAAGTAATTTTTTATCAATTCACAACCCTTCAAAATATAAGAAATTCAATGTTAAATACATCAAATTCTAACTTGTATAAGATTGTATGTGGTTAATAAAGTTGTTTTTGGCTATGATTTATCTTCTACTGGGTATGACCAAGGACCAAGTGCACTTTAAGTTAGATGTTCTTAGTGCTTCAACATTATAAAACAATGATATTTTTGTTCCTCCTAGAAAGTTGAGAAGAAAAAAACATTCTATTTGTTTGATCAATTGAAATCAGCATGCCTAAGTCATTAAATGGTTGATTTATCATCAAAGTGTACAAGGGAAATGCTGGAAGAGAAGAAGAATTTCAGTCACATGACCAATGGACAGTAATCAGCTCAAAGACATGATGAACTTTCATCACTAGTGAACAACAGAGTACTTTCTTTGGGATGATAGGTGAAAAGGGATGTTGGCTTCTGTTATATACATGCAGTCAATGGCCCTGCAACTACCCTGTAGACATGCACAACAATTTTCATCATCTCCAAGTTGCATATCGATTGCTTGTTAGCCAAAAATGAGAAAAACACATATAGCAGGTGGTTAAAGCACTAAAGCTATTACCATCTATACCTTCAGCTGCTGCCACTACCACTACTTTGCTTTGTTTTCCACCTGTTTCAAAATCAGGGGTTGGTGTTGTTAACAAAAATTCTCTCTCTTAGAAAGATACTCATTTATCCCAACAAAAATTATTTGTGGTCTCAACTTCAATCAAGGGGTCTTCAGCAACAACCACAACAAATATGGTATCAATCTTGGGCTTAGGTCCATCAACAACAACTCTACAAGTATAGCTAAATAAAAATCATTATAATATACAGTAGCACTAGCAACATCAGAACTTGCGGCATCAACAATCTGCGCAGCTTATCAATTCCGTACAAAAGCATCATGGGCAAATACTCGAACAACCTTCACCACAGTAACAACATCGTCAGGTTCAACAATAAGTTCTTATCGACCAACCTCTACAATATGAAGTTCGGACACAATCTCAAGTCCATTAACAACCTATACCTCAACAACCAACAACGAATCATCAACAAACATCACAAAATTTCCAACAACCATTGAGGAAAATTGTGCCCTTGCCTCAGCAGCTTGGGAGCATACAACAACAACACGTCAAACAATTACATCCAACTATTCCAACATCTTTTGGGATCAATGTAACTGGGAATATCTCACAAAATCTTGGGTTGGTCAACGTAGGACATGCTTCATTTAGTGTAGTTTCTAGCAAAGTGACAACTCCAGCAAAGTCAATTGGAGAAATCATTACACCTTGCCCTGATTCGAAATGGTCGACTACCCATCTCTTACATTTTCAGAAGGGAATAACATAGTCAAACTTCTACACTTTTAAACGCTGATGGTATTCGTTTTTAAATGTTGATGTGTTCCCTTGATAATGAAGTTTCTAAACTACTACTCGGTAGGGACTTGCTGCCTCTATAACCCTCCTTGTTGAAATATGAATTTGAATTTCAGGGACTTACATGCCAAAACTTCAGTGACGATCACAACCAAAATACTCATGGAAATCAAAATTACTTGTCATGGAAATCAAAATTTCTTGTCCTGGTATGATTTTTATATCCATATCACTACAAACTATGTAATTCTTCTCTTCCCAGTCACATAATAATCTATTAATTATACCAATATCAATATGATAAAAGAACTAATGATAGCATGAGTGAATTTTAATCTTTACATGCAAATATATATAGGAAGTAATCACAGGGAGATGAGAGGAGAGAAGAAAAAGAGGAAACTTGCGAGAGTGACATTATAATAAGGTTTGCAGGGATTCATTTGACATATTCAATGGAAAGAAGTGGATTAAGACACCGATCGTAAAATGAGTCTTGTTTTCTTCGCCTGTTGTGGCCAGCAACACCCCCCCTTATTCAATTAAGTATCAGCCATGATACTGAATGAATGGGGACCCTTAGTTAATTTTTAAAGAAAGCAAGAGTTTCTTTTTGAAGTCACAATCATACGCTTGAAAAAAGCCTCTTAGATATTTTAAAGCCTAAGTCTATGATAAAAGAGAAAACCTTAAGGTCGCATTGCAAAAGATAGGAAAAACCTTCATTCCCCTTTTTATGCGCATCATCCTCGTGTTAATAATGAAATCGCATCACAAGTTAGTAACACTCATAAAGAAAACTTAAAGATCCGCCGATCTGCGATAACGCCGATCGCTAGATCGCATATCGCAGAAATGAGTCAGGCAAGATTTTGTGAATATCAAATTCCTGCGATCTGCGATATTGCGATTGCTGCGATGCCACATCCATGCAATTTGCGATGATGCGATTAGCGATCACGCGACATGCGAGGTTATGTCAGCAAATCATAAATCACTTCGGTACGAATCCTTCGGGCGCGCCATTCAAAGAAAAAGCCACTTACTATAATCTGACCTGAAATCATGCGCTTTTAATGATAGTAAATGAATTAGTTGTCAGTTATTAAATGGATTAAAGACGCGTGCCTTGGTAGAGATTTGCTTCACGTAAGGTGGCATATTTGATTTATCTCTTGCATTTAAAACTCTCCCATCACCTTTCTGGATCAGTCATTTCCATTTCACTCGTAATCTGCAGGAACAAAACGTGAAGACGACTCAGACAGAAATGCAAAGCAAAATGGGAAAGAAGAACAAAGCTCAAAGCTCCAAAGCAAAAGAGAAGAACAAGGAGTATCTGAGCATCCTAAAGAGTCTGGTCACGAGCAAGGAAAAAACGAAGAAACAACCAAAGACACAGCTCAGTCGAGTGCAATGTCTCAGCAGCAAGTTATCGCCTCACCACCAAGAGATGTCCACCCTCCTGTCATCGAAGCACCCCTTGTCACAACAGAGCTAGATAAAGAGTGGGAAACCTTCAATGAATTAATTAATATTGAAGGGCAAGTCCCGAAGACACCTGTGAGCAATACAAAGGTGGTGCAAGAAGTCGTTTCGACCATGGTCAGTAGCACCACAGAAGCTGAACACCTTCCTATCACTCTAGCCTCAGAACTTCTACTTAACGTAGAAGAAATTCCCCCACTGGATGTATTCTATAGTCCCCAACACAAAGCAGTTGTAAGGAGACAGAGAAAGAAGAGAAAGCTTGAGGATGCACTGTCCCAAAATGCTGAACATTTGGACGTCTTGTGGAAAGACCCCAATAATAATCCGACTGAAAATCTTATGAAGCTGTCTCAGATTGCAAGAGCATATGCTTCTGCAACTATTGACAAGGCCTCTGAAGTTCAGCAACTTTTAAAGGAACAAGAAAATCATATACAACTGCTACAACAACAGTTTCAACAAGCCAACGTTAACACTGAAGCTTCCAGACAACTAGAAAAGCTCCAGGAAGACTTTCAATAGATGCAAATAGGCTATCAGAAAAGTCTTGAAGAAAAAGAAAAACAACTGCAGACGGTGCAAGAAATGCATAAAGATGAGCCTAAACTAGCAGAGTTTATTTCAGAGTCCATCGGCTTGAACGAGCAACTACTGCAGCAACAGGAAGAGTTGGGACGTAAAATATCGCAGTGGAGATACTTTTGTGAGCTGAGCGACAAAATCACCAGTCAGGTGGTGGAATAGGGGAGCGACTATGATCAGCACGACAAGAGGGTGACAGAATATCTGACTTGGCAAGATGATGAGGAAGGGAAAAGAGCAGGGGCACCCAGGATTAATGAAAATCATAAGGAGCTGCTCTTTAATAAATGGGACGAACAAATCACGCAGGCAGAGCAAGTAGCAGAGACAGCGGCGACACAGGCGAGCATTCTTATCGACTGTGTAAATGAAAATTTACACAGGGCCAATTTATTTACAGAGACCACCCCGGGGTACCTACCAAGCAAGTTGCAACTGGAGATAGAATGGAGGCAGAAAGCGCAGGCAAAAGGGAAAGCAGTCCAAGCATTGGCTAGGCTGAATTGGGAAGGTTACTGGACGTACTTGGTTAAACCACACAACCAATGGATGACGGTGAAGTGCATTACGAACGCAGTCGAGAAGGTAGCGCCAGCTCTCATAGATGTTGTTTTCACAACCCAGCTCAGCGCAGAAATCAGCCAACCGACTCTTCTCAAGCCTATGTTGGACACTTGCAACTTCAAAGACCAAGTTCACAAATGATTTCATTTAGAATGTTGTTTTTTCTCTTTTAACTAGATTAGAAAAAGGACGGTCATTTGAAAACCGTATCCTAAAATTTTGTAATGATACTATTATTAGAATTAGGAAGTAGTATTTTAGCCCTTCTCATTGCATTGGAGAAGGGTCCATAAATTTGTCAAAAACTTGTCCTCGGAACATGCACTTCTGCACCCTCAGAGGAGGTTTTGATGAATGGAAGGATCGAGATTTACTTATGTTTGCATTTTAATGTCTGCTACTGATGTTGCACTTCTGTACTCTTAGTAGATGTTAGAAGCAAGTAGAGATAAATCGTTATTGCTTGAAGTTTGTGAGTGAAAATCAGTCATAAATGGTACTTTTATCTCTTGACGAATTTCTGCTTATATTCTTAAAGTGATATGCAGTTTCAGTTGTTTATATGTTAATGTATGGATATTTGGGTTACCATTTGGCACTTCTGTATGGTGGAATCTTTTGTTTGTGCTTGACATATGAATGACTTATTATGCGATATGTTGTTCACAACCGTTTTGCCTAACTTCTTATGCAGAATGGTTTATCTTAAATGGTTCATATTCTTATGATAGCTGAATGATCTTTATTACCAGTTATTGTTCGAAATCTTTTTAGATCGCATAATATAAGAGATATATCCCGGGTTAGCGTAGATTAGATGTGTTGTTTTCATTAGATTACAATAGTATAGAATCTGTTTACTAGTTAGATTTGAGTTAGCTCTAAAATACTTTCAGAATCAGCATAATCAAAATCTACACACACACACACATAACCTTTAGATTGGGAAGCTGGTCCCATTACCCCCAGTCGGACCCGCTACACCAAACGGGCAAGGAGCCGCCAACCAGGTTTCGGACCGGGTGGGTATCCCCCTTGTTGTTGACCTGATCTTCGGGCCCTCAACATAATTGGCGCTAGAAGGAGGGCCTGAGCACAATGTCTGTTGGAATGTTTTCAAAATTATAAATCTTGAAACAAGATGGCTGCTCATAGAATTCCTATTTGGAGTTGCATCCATGTTCCTACCTCTTCCAACACTCCACCAGATGTGGTAAGGCTCTTGTCTCAGGTAAAATTCAATGGTAAGAATAATTCTTCTGCATTTAATCATGCCCTTCAGTTCATTCAAAAAGTTTCGAGTTCTGATATTCAGAGAATTGATGAAGGCGTTTTGTGCAAGAATTTTACTCTTACATTCACAGCGGAAGCTAGAAAATGGTGCAGAACCCTCCCAGTTGTATCAATCCACAGCTGGGACCAATTCATTAGGAATTTCATCTTGGAATTTGATTGTTACGACTACGACCAGGTATATGATTAAATTGATTATCTACGGAAACAAGATGAACCCGTAAGGGATTTCAATATGCGATTTCATCTTAAATGTCTACAGTATGATCTCGAGGATGAGCTCACAGATGAAGAGTCTTCATATTATGATGAGTATTCCCTACCTCCTTTATCTGACCAAGCAGAAATTAGCTCGACCATTGTTTCGTTTTCTTCTAATAGAGATGAGCATTTCAAGTCAAATACACAGATCATCCATAATGAAGAAAATCTGCAAAGCCTAGGAGTCATGCATGCTCTAATACCAGAAGATAAAGACGAAAATGTTGAAAGGGAAACTACCTTGGAACCAGAAGATGACTCTGACATAAAGTCAGACAATACCATTTCAAATCAACAAATGCCTATGCCAAGGTTAGATCAACCAACTGTTTCTCATTCAGAAAGTATCAGCGCACAAAGGTATGATCTAAAGCCTAATGTTTATGATGAATCTGATGAAAAAAAGTTCTTTCATAATGTTTTTAAATGCATTGTTCCAGATTCACATTTTTCTCTCTATCCCAATGTTTTTAGTGATGACAATGTTTCCCTCTCAATATCAAGCATGTCTCAAAAAACACAGAGGGTTATTCAAACGACTCATCATTAGGTTTTCAAGATAAAGAGACCGCTTTAGCACAGCCTTTGATCAATGACGAACGAGAGCTTCCTGACCTCCCTTGTCTGAAAACATATAATGAAAAAGAGGAACCTAGGGAAATCTGTAGAGTCTTTTGCGATAGTTACTTTGACAATGATGATGTTGTTGAGTTATCTCAAGTAACTCAACTAGGGTCAGATAATAAGGAACATCTTAAATCAGAAATCATATCAGCCGATCCTCATCTCAAAGTAAAAGCTCATTTGAATAATTTTACTATCCAAGACAATACCCCGATCTATGATTCATATCATGAGGAAAGCTTCATCCCTGTTCGCAATCATAACTTAGTTCTTGATTCATAAAACCTGGCGAGTTCTTGTGAGGAGCAAGATGATACAAGTAAATCCCAGTTGTGCTGTAACACTATTTCTGTAAATACCCAATCATTTCTTTCTCACTTGCACTCATTTTGTACAAAATCGGATTTCTTTTTAAATTTTCAAACTTTTCATAGATTATGTTTTAGCGATTTATATATGAGAACTTCCATTTCAAACGAAATCGCTAAAAACTCAGCGTTAACAAAAAACAAGTTACAAGTCATTAAAACTAAAAAATCATTTTCACAATATGACTTGTTATCCTTCCTATTGAGAGATTATCAATTCATAATAGAAATTCATCCTAATTTTTATGATCCAATAGGTATCCAGATGGAAAAGAGCTCACCTGAGAAAGGAAAGTCAGACAAAATTCCAATTGGGGTTGTATGTTTTTATTCCACAGCCAATATTTATGATCCAAGGAAATTTTGGTTCTTTTTACTCATGCTGGGAAGATTCATACGGCTAGGAATAAAAATGAATACATGGTTCCATTGGAAATATCATTTCACATAGTTATTTCCTGTATATAGTTAGAATAGGAGTAGGAGTAATTTAGCTAGGTTATTAGGTTTGCTTTTAATAAATCGATAGGCAAAGTTATTCATATTCTCTACATAACCCTAGGGAATGTTTGCCTCTCATAATAATGTTTGCTTTGGTTAACGACATTTGGCATTTACTAAAGGCACCTTTTTTCTCTATTGAAAATTTTTGAAACTTCTGCTTCTATGAACAGCAAATCTTTTAGGAATTTGATCTTTATTATCAATAGAACTTTAACCCAGATATGATGATAGTTTCAACTGCAAAAAACTTTAAAGAAAGCTATCTCAGTGGAAAATTTGTTTTTAGGTCAGCACAATGAAAGGTATCAATATTAAAATAAAAATTCTCTGTGAAAGCAGCCATTACCAAAAACAGCCCTATCATTGTCGTCCAGAACTTTCTTAAGGAAAGAAAATTTGACTTCCTCCCTGCTAAAGGAAAACGCAGCATTCAGAGGAATAATCTAAAAAGACGCTATATCTCAAAGAATGAGAGGTCTCATCACGAGCCGGCTTATCATGATCACAGATATTATAACTTGCTGACTTTGCCAAAACTGTCTACCAAAACAGGGCAACGACTCAAGATTGTTGCAATCAAAAGGCAAGGGGTCTCATCATGAGCCAGCGTGTTCAGAAAAAGTGTAAATCAAGTGAATGAATGTGTCATAATTTGGCCACCAAACCAAGACATTGTTCTTTAGAGAATAAAAAAAGAAAAAGTGTCAAAAATGGAATTTTCTCTGAAAAAGTTGTAAATAACCTTAAGCAGGATAAAGGATCATTGTTGGGTAATAGGTAACCCTGTCGAGGCTATGGACGCCTGCTGGCAGCAGAGGCTCTACCTGCGACAAAGGAGCATATTTAAAAAAAAAAAAGAGCTGATACATAGAGAAGACTTTATTTTATGTTTTACAAGACCAAGTAATGACTGGTTTAAATGCAAAGACAAGCTGAAGACGCAAGTAATTGAAATAGAAGCAGGTTGAAACGAAACATCATTGACAGTTTAAGGTATTATTTGCTTTATCATTTTCTAATGAAGTTCAAGTTTTTCTTTGAGAAAATCTTTTCAGGAGTTTCAAAGCGTCAATATAAAAGCAAAGATAACTGGTTCTCCCAATTGAATTGCCAATTGTTGTGGCCAGCAACACCCCCCCTTATTCAATTAAGTATCAGCCATGATACTGAATGAATGGGGACCCTTAGTTAATTTTTAGAGAAAGCAAGAGTTTCTTTTTGAAGTCACAATCATACGCTTGGAAAAAAGCCTCTTAGATATTTTAAAGCCTAAGTCTATGATAAAAGAGAAAACCTTAAGGTCGCATTGCAAAAGATAGGAAAAACCTTCATTCCCCTTTTTATGCGCATCATCCTCGTGTTAATAATGACATCGCATCGCAAGTTAGTAACGCTAATAAAGAAAACTTAAATATCCGCCGATCTGCGATAACGCCGATCGCTAGATCGCATATCGCAGAAATGAGTCAGGCAAGATTTTGTGAATATCAAATTCCTGCGATCTGCGATATCGCGATCGCTGCGATGCCACATCCGTGCGATTTGCAATGATGCGATTAGCGATTATGCGACATGCGAGATTACGTCAGCAAATCATAAATCACTTCAGTACGAATCCTTCGGGCGCGCCATTCAAAGAAAAAGCCACTTACTATAATCTGACCTGAAATCATGCGCTTTTAATGATAGTAAGTGAATTAGTTGTCAGTTATTAAATGGATTAAAGACGCGTGCCTTGGTAGAGATTTGCTTCACGTAAGGTGGCATATTTGATTTATCTCTTGCATTTAAAACTCTCCCATCACCTTTCTGGATCAGTCATTTCCATTTTACTCGTAATCTGTAGGAACAAAACACGAAGACGACTCAGACAGAAACGCAAAGCGAAATGGGAAAGAAGAACAAAGCTCAAAGGTCCGAAGCAAAAGAGAAGACCAAGGAGTATCTGAGCATCCTAAAGAGTCTGGTCACGAGCAAGGAAAAAATGAAGAAACGACCAAAGACACAGCTCAGTCGAGTGCAATTTCTTAGCAGCAAGTTATCGCCTCACCACCAAGAGATGTCCCCCCTCCTGTCATCGAAGCACCCCTTGTCACAACAGAGCTAGATAAAGAGTGGGAAACCTTCAATGAATTAATTAATCTTGAAGGGAAAGTCCCGAAGACACCTGTGAGCAATACATAGGTGGTGCAAGAAGTCGTTTCGACCATGGTCAGTAGCGCCACAGAAGTTGAACACCTTCCTATCACTCCAGCCTTAGAACTTCTACTTAACGTAGAAGAAATTCCCCCACTGGAGGTATTCTATTGTCCCCAACACAAAGCAGTTGTAAGGAGACAGAGAAAGAAGAGAAAGCTTGAGGATACACTGTCTTAAAATGCTGAACATTTGGACATCTTGTGGAAATACCCCAATAATAATCCGACTGAAAATCTTACGAAGCTGTCTCAGATTGCAGGAGCATATACTTCTGCAACTATTGACAAGGTCTCTGAAGTTCAGCAACTTTTAAAGGAACAAGAAAATCATATACAACTGCTACAACAACAGTTGCAACAAGCCAACGCGAACACTGAAGCTTCCAGACAGCTAGAAAAGCTACAGGAAGACTTTCAATAGATGCAGATAGGCTATCAGAAAAGTCTTGAAGAAAAAGAAAAACAACTACAGACGGTGCAAGAAATGCATAAAGATGAGCCTAAACTAGCAGAGTTTATTTCAGAGTCCATCGGCTTGAACGAGCAACTACTGCAGCAACAGGAAGAGTTTGGACTTAAAATATCGCAGTGGAGATACTTTTGTGAGCTGAGCGACAAAATCACCAGTCAGGTGGTGGAATTGCGGAGCGACTATGATCAGAAAGACAAGAGGGTGACAGAATATCTGACTTGGCAAGATGATGAGGAAGGGAAAACAGCAGGGGCACCCAGGATTAATGAAAATCATAAGGAGTTGCTCTTTAATAAATGGGACGAACAAATCACGCAGGCAGAGCAAGCAGCAGAGACAGCGGCGACACAGGCGAGCATTCTTATCGACTGTGTAAATGAAAATTTACACAGAGCCAATTTAATTACAGAGACCACCCCGGGGTACCTACCAAGAAAGTTGCAACTGGAGACAGAATGGAGACAGAAAACGCAGGCAAAAGGGAAAGCGATCCAAGCATTGGCTAGGCTGAATTGGGAAGGTTACTGGACATACTTGGTTAAACCACACAGCCAATGGATGACGATGAAGTGCATTACGAACGCAGCCGAGAAGGTAGCGCCAGCTCTCATAGATGCTGTTTTCGCAGCCCAGCTCAGCGCAGAAATCAGCCAACCGACTCTTCTCAAGCCTATGCTGGACACTTGCAACTTCAAGGACCAAGTTCACAAATGATTTCATTTAGAATGTTGTTTTTTCTCTTTTAACTAGATTAGAAAAAGGACGGTCATTTGAAAACCGTATCCTAAAATTTTGTAATGATACTATTATTAGAATTAGGAAGTAGTATTTTAACCCTTCTCATTGCATTGGAGAAGGGTCCAGAAATTTGTCAAAAACTTGTCCTCGGAACATGCACTTCTGCACCCTCAGAGGAGGTTTTGATGAATGGAAGGATCGAGATTTACTTATGTTTGCATTTTAATGTCTGCTACTGATGTTTCACTTCTGTACTCTTAGTAGATGTTAGAAGCAAGTAGAGATAAATCGTTATTGCTTGAAGTTTGTGAGTGAAAATAAGTCATAAATGGTACTTTTATCTCTTGACGAATTTTTGCTTATATTCTTAAAGTGATATGCAGTTTTAGTTGTTTATATGTTAATGTATGGATATTTGGGTTACCATTTGGCACTTCTGTACGGTGGAATCTTTTGTTTGTGCTTGACATATGAATGACTTATTATGCGATATGTTGTTCACAACCGTTTTGCCTAACTTCTTATGCAGAATGGTTTATCTCAAATGGTTCATATTCTTATGATAGCTGAATGATCTTTATTACCAGTTATTGTTCGAAATCTTTTTAGATCGCATAATATAAGAGATATATCCCGGGTTAGCATAGATTAGATGTGTTGTTTTCATTAGATTACAATAGTATAGAATCTGTTTACTAGTTAGATTTGAGTTAGCTCTAAAATACTTTCAGACTCAGCATAATAAAAATCTACACACACACACATAACCTTTAGATTGGGAAGCTGGTCCCATTACCCCCAGTCGGACCCGCTACACCAAACGGGCAAGGAGACGCCAACCAGGTTCCGGACCGGGTGGGTATCCCCCTTGTTGTTGACCCGATCTTCGGGCCCTCAACATCGCCCAAGTCCTTTGCACACCCCTAATAGCGAATTTTGGATTTAAAATTACTTTCATAAATCAACCTTCGGTTCTGATCGACAATGCTCATTTCCTTACCAGGCCTTGATACACCTTTTATGTCAATTGTTTAAAGTATCACTCCAAACTCTTAGAACGATTCAAGGGTCCGTGACATGTTTCATTCGTAGTTATGTTTGTAGATAAAAAAAAAGGATATCGTAACCGCGTACTCTAATTATTCTAAATAATTATGCTGCAACTATTAAAACAATGAAAAAATTATCATTGAACTTTTTGAATTTTATATTTAGCTTAAATTCATTTTGATACAAAATGTCCAAATTATTACTAAATACCTTTATTTTCAATTTCATTTCATGATATTTGAGCGTATGTTTATAATCCTTCCAGAGTATTGTAAAATTATAAATTTATCATGTATTTGTGAAGAAGATTTCACGAAAACTAAGTGATTTTAAAGGAAAATAAAATATGTAAATCAAAATATTTGAAAAAAATGAATTTAGAAAAAGATAAAAATGAGATATACTAGTGCAACTATCTTAGTAAATGTGGTTGACATATGTTGTTCACGGTAATTTTCATATCTAGATTGGCCTATAAAAGATGAAAAATGCCACTGATAAGAGTATCTCATGCACATTTAATAATTTGGTTTTGCTAGTTGATGGCTAGTATGCATGGGGAGGATTAGCAGACCATCATTGACTACAGATGACCATGGTTGTCCTCAACTAATTATAGTTGACTATGATATATGACTATGAGATTATGATTGTCTATGGTTAACAATTGTTGTTTGTGTTTGATCATGGTTGACCATAGTCTCCCATCGTTGACTATGGTGGGGTATGTTAACCGTAGTTGACGATGTTAACCAATGGTGAACATAATTTGAACAATTTGACAATGATTGGCCATAGTTTTCTAAAATAGATTATGGCCATCCATGTTGACAATAGACGACCATGGTTAGCCATGTTTGACCACAGTGATCTTGGTTGAACATGTTTAACCATTATAACCATGGTTGATGATGGCTTTCAATGTTGAGCATGGGTTGATTATGGTTTTGCAAGGTTGACTATGGTCAATGAGAGATGACCATGGTTGGTCACAGTTGATCATCATTAACCATTGTTACAATGGCTAAGTAAATTTGATGGTTGACCATGGTTTAATATTTTCAACCATCAGGAACAAAGTTAACTATGGTTGATAATGATTGACCATGTTGACCATAGTTATCTATAGGCTACCATAGTTGATTATGGTCAAACATAAATAACCATAGTAAACCATGCTAACCATAGCTACCTATGGTTGACCACATTAATTACGCTAAAAATTAATGAATATGGTTGACTATGATTAATCAAAGATGAACATACTTGCTCATGGTTGACTAAGTTTAACCATGTTTTACTAAGGTTAACCATGGTTGACTATCATTCGTGATGGTTCACTTTGATTATCTAAGATTAACATGGATGACTATGAATAACTATGGTAAACCTTAGTCAACCATGATCAACCATGTTTTTTTTTAATTATATTATAATGTTGAATATTAAACAAACTTTAAACCTTATTAAATATACATATTAAATATTACTCATAAGCCCTATATTAATATTATTATAAACCTTATTAATATTAATATTATCATTATTAACACTCAACCTTATGGTTAATATAGAGTTACCTTAGGCATAGAGGGTTGGCCTCATTTAATCATAAGTAGTTGACTTCCTTGACTTAGCACCGTGGATGACCATGGTTGTTCATGTTTTATCATGGTTAACCATGGTTGCCTATGGTTGGGTATGTTAATCATGGTTGATGATGTTGGCCATGGGCAAAGACTGTTTGACCAATTTTACCATTGTTGACGATAGTTTTTCATAATAGATTATGGTTATTGATGTTGACATTGACGGCTATAGTTAACCATTTTCAGCCATGGTGACCCTCACGAAGTATGTTTAACCATTCTAACCATGGTTCACCATGCTTTACCATGTTGAGCATGAGTTGACCATAGATAGTCATTGTTGACTATGAATGAACATGGTTTAATAAAGTTTATTGTTGACCTTGGTTTTTGGTTGAATATGGTTAACCATGGAGAATAGAGTCATCTATGGTTAATGATGGTTTTCATAGGTTATCTAGATGATGGTTGTTGCAGTGACTTAAATGTAGTTGAATATAGTTTCATTGTTAAGAAAAGTTATAAAAGCTATATTAAAAAATATGTATTGAAATAATGTAAATATCAAATAAAATTTAAACCTTATTATATATAAATATTATTCCTTATTTGTAAGTTGTAATATTAATATTATCAATAAACCATATGAATATTAATATAGTTTACCTTAATAATAATAATAATAATAATCAACATTATTAATATTATTGTTATTAAACAATTTTAAACTTTGACTATGAATGTGTAAGCTTGACTATAGTTAACAACGGTTCATTAAAATTGACTATGGTCGATTCAAGATTACTATGGGTGAATAAGGTTGACTATTATTGATTATGGAAAACTTATGGTTGACTAAATTTGACCATGGTTCAATATTTAAACATTGACTTTCAAGGGTGACTATGTTTGACTATGTCATCACATTGTAACATTGTTATTTATTCGTCATAGTGTGATAACACTTTTTGATTCTCAGATTATGATGTTAATTTTAGTTCATTATATTGTGATGTTGAATTTTTGTTTGTCACTTTGTGATAAAGATTTTATTTTTTGGTCATATTACGACATTGATTTTTGTTCATCTCAATGCTAAGTGAATTTTTTGCATGCCAATTTCTTCCACGGATTGTGATGTCAATTAAATCTTAAATCTTATTAAATATAAATATTAAACATATTTCAAAGTCCTCAATATTAATATTAATAATAAATCTTATTACTATAAATATTACTAATAATATTATTAATAGGACATATATTTTGTTTTGTCATATTGTAACATTGCTTTTCTTACTTTTTATGACATTAAGTTTTGTTTGTCACATTGTGACGTGAATTTTTTGCATATTTTAGAGATATCCAAGGCTTGCAAATTTGATATTGATCATAAAGTCTCAATCATAACCCTCAAGCATGTTCCCCATGACACAAAAATTTTAGTCCCTTTCCAAATAATTTTTTTTCGAAAAACCCCAAATATCTAGACACGTTTAGAATCCATTTTTAACTAATTTTATTTTGATGTAGTCTAACTTCTTGTTTTTCCTTGTGAAAAACACTTTCCTTTATTCCCAACTTGAGTCCAGCACACATTCTCTGCAAATTCCGAAGGATTGGTCTTCAACAAGTGTATAATAATGTTCTTGAAAGTTTCATCACTCACTTAATCTACCCAAGAAATTTCCTTTTCAACAATATTCCTTATGGTTTTTGGACAAGATATATTTTCCATGAGGGAATGGTACTTTTCGACTAATGTGTTGTCTAAGGAATCCTTACTTATGACTAGAGGAACCACACTCGCACGTGCTTTTTGTTGTTGTACATAAATTTTCTTTGGACATATTTGGTTCCTTCTTGACTTTTGGTTGCTTCTTGTCTGACGATCTTCCTCTTTCAATACCATATATTGATCATATTATGCTCCTTCCCACCATTTTGGTATTCAATATTTTTTCTAGTCTTTTCTATTTTGGGTTTTTGGTGGAAGTTTTTAATTACATGCCCCATTTCATAGCATGCTCTATGTTGAAATTAAATATTCTCATAGTTGAGTTTTGGGACCCAAACATAATTTGGGGTTATCAAATTAATATTTTTGGAAAAGCTATTGTTGAATTTCATGTCACGCAAATGTGGGAATAACTAGTCTTGCAATCTTTTTTCATTTAAGGACAATGACGATAAAAATTTCCCAACACATTCTCAATGGAGGAAAGTGAAGTAAGATTGTAGAAATGCAATGGAAGGTCCAAAAGCCTTACCCAAAATGGGTTTGTGGAGATTGATGCTACTATGCGATTAAAAGTGGGAGTCCAAGGATGTATGAAGAGACTATCCCTACCCCAAAACAATGGCCCGGCCTCATAGATGGCATTCCTGTCCTATATATTATCAAAAGCCATAGTGAAAAAACACAAGACATAGGTTAAATGTTCAGCTTATTTGTCAAAAGGGGCTTCCATGTCTCAGATATGAATTTATGAAAATCATTCAACCACAACCAGTACCTCTTAATCCTGCAAATGAAGCCATCATATGAAAATTATTTTTCACAACAAAAATCTTCCTCATCCACAAGCCCATTGAAGGAAGGAATTTATTGAGCCACCAAAAGACCAAAACCAAATTTTAGCATATAGTTGTACGAAAGTGAAGAAGAGGTAGCTTGACCAATAGCCATACTCGCAAAAGAAACTATATTTATTACTGAATCATAGAGATTCGCCATTGAATGATCGATAAAAGAGTTCTACAAAAAATCCATGTAAACAAAGTAAGGATTGGATAGCTAATGTGAAACCCTAGCCACCGCAAGGGTTTACATAACTCCTTTCTATCTCCTTTTAAAACTACACTAATATTAATATTATAAATAAACTTTATTGAGAAACTTTATTATCATATTATTAATAAATCTTAATGTTAATATTAATTTTATTAATAAACATTATTATTAAACTTTTAAAAACCTAATTAATAATATCAATGTTATTTAACAATTAAACCTTATTATTAAGCCCTTCTAAACCTTATTAATATTAACATCAATATTATTAATCAATTTTAATCCGTGTAAAAAAACCTTATTGAAACTTATTAATATTACTACATGTGTCATAAACCATATTAGTATTACTGTTATTAAACATTTCTACAACTTGAGTATTGTTAACTATGTTTACTACAGTGAGGTATGGTTGACCATGGTGATCATGGTTAACTATGGTTAACCATAGTTATTATAGTCAACTATGGTGATGCTGCTTGACTATGGTTGACCATGCTTGATGATTCCTGACTATTGTAACTATGGTTGATTGAAGATGATCTAGGTGGATCTTCAAAAAGTACCTGTGGCATGGTAAAAGGCTCAAAAGATCAAAGCGGTAGAATTTGGACAAACCTAGTATCAAATTGAAGTGCTCATCATCCTAATTCCAACAGTGTGAACAGCACTAAAATCTGAGTTCATATGAAGAAGTTAGAGCAAGTCAGTTTATGTTTGACTTCGATAGGTGGCAGGAGTAGATGACATGGTAGACACTCTCAGTGAACAAGTAAGTGCCAAGTGACAAGTTTCCATTGGTCCCACATATCATGGATCATAGGAGAAAGAGGCAGCGGCTTAAAAAAAAATCGTCCCCAACTGAGTTATGGGTGCGATGTGACCAAATCATAATTGCCCATCACAAAAGGAGATGGTTAAAGAATCGAAACCTGGAGCAAGCCAAGTTGCAATGAGACTGCAATCGAAAAATCATGTTGCAATTTGTGATATCGTAATCGTATTTCGCAAAGGGGAAGTAGTCGAATGTTGTACCAATTTTGGAAAATTTTGATTCTAATTTGCGATATGGACTCACCGACCCGATATACTATATATCATGGTTAATAGTTCTTCGGGTCCGTGGTTATCGCAGGGAGCCTGATGTATAGGCTTTTAGACTGTTCGTCAATTGGAGACGTCGATGGGGGAAATGCCAATAGTAAAATATTGTTGGGTTAAACACATAGTTAAATATTTTTACCATGTTAAGGGTTTTTTCCTCAACCCAAGATCCTCGATATTAAATCAAACCCACCTGCTAACTTGGTCTATTGTTTAGAACTTTCGGGACTTGAGGGGTTTACCGCCAGCATATATAAAGGATTATCCACGTCAAAGAAAGGTGGAGAGAAGCTGCGGTATTTTTCAGAATACCATTGCAAAGCATCATCACCTGCTCCTGGCAGGTGGTCAGAATATTTCCTCAAGAATCTAAAGGTTTCAAGTAGTGTAGCAAACCTGATTATCAGAATTGGGCATTCAGACAAGCGTTTCTACATTATTTTTCTCTAGTATTTTAGTGATGTTGTCTATTTCTAGAGATGGGCTCTCCATTTGTCATATATCTTCCAGATTAGAGGTACAAGAGTGTTTATGTAAAATTATCTTGTACTTATTCTCTTTTCATGCCATTTAATTAATGATGGCCTCCCCACTATTGAGGAGGACCCAAAGATGTAGTCCAAATTGGATGAACTCCGTGATCAATCTTTGTGTCTTGATCTCATGCGTGATTATGTATTTTTACTCTTCAATTATAAGCTTATGTTTCATGGTTTTTAATCATCTCAGTTACATATAATTTTAATGCATCTATAATAAAAAAAATCATGGATCAAGTGGTATCAGAGTAGGTATTAGTTGATGTGAGTTGCATGAGTACACTAACCAGAACCAAGCTTCAAAGGATGTGCGCTAAGATGAGGAGACATGGTAAATGTCGAAGCACGTTGGGAAGAGAAGTGGTCTTCCGCTGATAGGAAATTGCGTGCGTGAATGATTGAATGTGCAGCCATGGAGGATGATAAAGGAATGCAAGAAGCCTTCTCAAGGATGTCCCAAATGGTGGACATCATGTATGGTGAGCATGAGAAAATAAGAGAGGATGAGAAAGGAATATCTAAAAGCGATGCTCCATCCACATCTTTTGATTCTTTTGCATCTTATTCACTGCCTTCCTCATCTTCTCATCACTCGAATGAGGAGATTAACCAGAGGCTTCAAGAAGAAAATGTCGAATTAAAGAGCCTACTATGAGAAGAGAAAGAGGAGAAATAGAGGTTGCTCACTAGATGCTAGCTAAGGACGAGGCTTTGGAGAAGCTGCAACGTAACACCCATGAGGTAAAGAGAAATTCTTCGACTCCATGTATTTTCCCTGATAATGATTTTGTCCCTTTTGAAGAACATACCACAAGTATTGGCTCTAAACTGTTAAAGAGAATGGGGTATGAGGGGAAAAGCCTCAGAATTAATGACCAGGGCATCATAAACCCCATCAAAGTAGTGGAACTACCCCGAAATATAGGACTTGGGTATGTTGGGAAGGAGATTGGGGAATGCACTGAAACATCCAGCAAACCATCAATGATAGATTATGAGAAGCCCTCATCAGTGCTTTCCAAATCGACAGTGGAGGTAAAAGATGTTGATTTATCTTCAGTTTCATCTTCACATAATATAATTTATGTTGCAAATGTGGAGATACCCATTACAGGGACAAGCATGAGACTCCTTACCAAGATGAGGTACAAAGGAGAAGGACTTGGTGTTAATGGCCAAGACATAACTCAGTCATTGAAGTCTGAGAAAAAACCTCGATTTTCAAGTTTGGAATACACAGAAGGATAGTGCTCAATGATGTCATAAGCTTCCACAACATTGTTGAACCCATCGAGGAAAGATAATGATGGGAATACATCACCATCAACCTATGGCAATATGAATTGCAGAAAAAGAATTGAGGCAAGCTCTCGTTCCCATGATCGTAGCAGAGATCAACAGGAAAGCTATAACAAGTCACGGTATTCTAATGTTAGCTTTGATTACAACCATATTGTTAATAATGAATGAAAATCATGGCATAGAAGAACTTGCAGTTTTTTTGGAGCACATAACCATGTGTTTGTTGAGTGTTGGAGGAGAATAGTAGCATGAAAGAGGATGAGGCGTGAAAGATCCTCTCAATGGCAGGAAAAGAAGAAGGTAAAGTAGATTTGGAGGAAGAAGACTTATTGTAGTCATTGCGACAGAGGTGGTCATCAGAGAGCCACGTGTTGGAGGCTCCATCCAGAGTAGTGTCGCAAAGACAATGTGTATGTGCACAAAGCAGGTGAAACAATTGTTCAGCCACCAAATGTGCCATAGAGAGATGACCCATTCACCTTGAAGGTGAAAGATGGTTTTTCTAGCTGTGGTAGAATGTCATGGCCTTGGTTTTAAAATCATGTGTTGCATGTTAAACTGTAAAAGTGATGATGTGTTTTCCATGACTTGTTCTAGCAGCAATTATGTTTGGCCTTACTTTTGTAAATCATATGCTGCAGTGATGATGTGTTTTCCATCACTTGTTAAAGCAATAATGGTGTTTGGCCTTATTACGTAAATCATGTGTTGCAGTGATGATGTGTTTTCCATCACTTGTTGAAGAAACCATGATGTTTGGCCTTGTATTGATAGCCAGGGTATTGCTTCCATTTTTTTATAAACTTGACCACAAGGTATGTGTTATAAACTCATGGCAAGTATGGGATGCTTGGCTAGTTATTGGTCATAGAACTAAGCATGTAATTTGCAAGAGTATTGTACTACATGTTTGCAAGGGATGCAGGTGTTGGCTCATCGCTTATGTCTTCGAGTGACAAAGGTGAAGGAGAAGGAAAAATGGACCTATTAGGAAACTTGTGGCGCTAATAATGTACATAACAGTTATAGATTAATTAAATGCTTTTGGAGGACCAAAATATTCTCAATGGGGAGGATTGATCCAGGTGGATCTTCAAAAATTACTAGTGGCATGGTAAAAGGCTTAAAAATTCAAAGTGGTAGAATTTGGATAAACCTAGCATCAGATCAAAGTTCTCATCATCTTGATTCCAATTGTGGGAACGAGACTTGAATCTGATTTCATATGAAGAAGTTAGAGCAAGTCAAATTTTATGTTTGACTTGGATAGGTGGCAAGAGGAGATAACGTGGAAGACGCTTTTACTGAATGGGGAAGCGCCAAGTAGCAAGTTTCCATTGGTCCCGCATATCATGGATCACAGCACAAAGAGTTAACAGCCTAAAGAAAATTATCCCCAACCAAGTATGGGTGTGATGCGATCAAATCTCAATTGCCCATCCTAAAAAGAAGGTTAAAGAATTGGCCACTGGAGCAAGCGAAGTTATGATGCGATCGTAATCGCAAAATCATGTTGTGATTTACAATATCACAACAACATTTCGCAACGGGGAAATAAGTCGCATGTTGTACCAATTTTAGAAAATGTTGATTTCAATTTGCGATATGGACTCATAGGCCTGATATATTATATATTGTGCTTAATAGTTCGCCGAGTCCGTGGTTGTCACAGGGTGCCTGATGTATGGGCTTTTAGTTTGTCTTCTGATTAGAGATGTCGATGGGGGAAACACCGATAGTAAAAGAAAGTTGTGTTAAATGCACAGTTAAAGAGTTTTTCCATGTTAAGTAAGGGTTGTTGCCATGACCCGAGATCCTCGATATTAAATCAAAACTGCCTGCTAACTTGGTCTATTGTTTAGAACTGCTTGGGAGTTGAGGGGTTCACCTCTAGCATATATAAAGGACTATCCACATCAGAGAAAGGGGGAGAGCAGCTGTAGGATTTCTCATAATACAATTGCGGAGCAATGACACCTACTCCTGGAAGGTGGTCGGAACCTTGCCTCAAGTATCTAAAGGTTTCGAGAGGTGCAAGAAGCCCAATTATCAGAATGGGTGTTCAGACAGGCGTTTCTGCATGATTTTTGGCCGGGATTTTAGTGATGATGTATGTTTCCAGAGTTGGTCTCTCCATTTGTTATCTATCTTCTAGATTGGAGATATAAGGGTGTTTATGTAAAATCTGCTTGTACTTCTTCCCTTTCCATGCCATTTAATGAATGAAGGCCTCCCCACTATTGAGCAGGGCTTAGAGATGTATTCCAAATTTGATGAACTCCATAATCAAATATCTATGTCTTGATCTCATGCGTGATTATGTATTTTTACTCGTCATTTATAAGATTATGTTTCATGGTTTTTAATAAGCTCAGTTACATGTAATTTTGATGTATGTGTAAGAAAAAAATCTTGGACCAAAAGATGACCATGTTTTCTCATGGTTAAGTAAGGTTTACCATGGTTGAATATTATTAATCTTAGTCAAAAATTAAAAACTTCGCCAACGATTATTTACCATGGTCTACATGGCAAACCCTGATCAACCATGGCTATATTTTGTAAACCAAATTTTCCCATAAACGTCATCATCAACCATGTATAAACTTGGTAAAGTAGGTTCACCATATTCCATGATGTATTTTTTTCATTATGTTGTGACATTTTTATTTTCTCATCAAATCTTGACATTAATTTTTTCGTCACATTGCAATATTAATTTTAGCTTGTCAATGTGGAATGTTGGTTTTTATTTGTCACATTGCAATGTTGTTTTTTTTTTTTTTTGTCACATAGAGATTCTAAATTTATTGTTCCTAACATGAAAATTCGAAAAACATTTAGAATGGTTTGACTATGCCTACCCATGGTCAAATATAATTGGCCATGTTGACCAAGCTTGACCATCCCTAATTATGGTTGCACTATTGATCATGGTTGTACAAGTGGATGATTATTGGCCATGGGTGACTATGGTAGACCATGGTTGATTATGGGTGGTCATAACTAGCTATGGTTCATTATAGTTTATCATGGCTTGGTTATGGTTGACTATGGTTCGACTATGGTTGATAATGTTTGACCATGGTTGACTATGGTTGCTTAGAATATGTTTGACCATGGGTGACAATAATTAAACACCACACATTATGTTTTGATTATGAATGACTATCTCATGAAACTAGCTCACAAAAAGATAGAAAAGATACATCAACGACTTAAAAATCAGCCTCTTCGAGGGCGCAACCTACTTTATATTACACAAATGAACAATTCTTGGATGATACAAATGACAAGACCTCATTTCTATATATAGGAGTCTAAGGAGTCCCAATACAATCAAAGCCTACAAAATAATAATATTGTAGGGGCACAACAATAACAATAGCGAGCTTCTATGGGGCATAATAATAACAACATGGGGACTATATGGGCACAATAATACAATAAGTGGGATTCACTAATAAAAATAAGGGGTTACACTAGTAGTATAGGGACCTAATATACCCCTCTCGTTCAAAAAGTGTTGTCCTCAATGCTTGAGTAGTTATGGATGCTTTTGTCTAAAATTATCATCCTCCCATGTGGAATATTCAACTGGTAGGTTCTTCCACTTGATGAGATACTCCGAAATTGATCGATTTCGTATTTATTGGGTTCTTATTTGCATGACTACTTCAGGTTCAAATATTAATTTTCCTTCCTCGTCAAGTTCCGACAATATTGTTTGAACTGGGACCTTGTCACCTATAACCTTCTTTGAGCATGAAACATGGAAAACTGGGGGCACTCGGGAAGACGCAGGAAGCTCCAATTTGTATGCCATTGTACCAATATTTTGCAGCAATTTATAAGGACCATAGTACTTTGGTGATAATTTATTATATTTCTCAGTTTGCTTGAGGTAAATTTGTTTGTATTGTTGTAGTCCTAAAAATACTCAGTTTCCTATGTCAAAAATTCTTTTGCTGCGATGTTGATTTTGTTGTTGTTTCATTCAATTCTGCTTGAAAGTGAGGTTATCAATTTTCTTATTGATATGTCCTTCTATCTTGAGAGTTTGAGGAGTGGTAATTCTTGCCAATGAATTACAAGATATGGTCAGATTCATTTTTTCTTTCTGTGGGGTTGGTTCTTGGTGTATATCCTCTTCTTTTGACATTTCTTGATGCTTTTCTTCCTACTCTTCACAATCAATGTAAAATAATTTCTTCTCAGCACACTTATGACCTTTAATATATTTTCTATCACAACTATAACAAAGGTCATTTTCTCCTCTTTCTTCCAATTGTTGTGGTGTCAACATTGTAGGTTGTGGAAGGCTAGGAGAAATAACACTTCCATCTTCATAATTGTGAGTGGTGGGATTTCAAGTCAAATGTGTTTTAATTTCAGAGTCTAAACCTTCATAGAAAAACAATTACAGAGAAAATTCCACAATGACATGTTTGAGATGGAATTCCGGAGCTTGCAAAAATCCTTACTTCCTCAGAGAATATCTCCCAAAATATAGCGATGCAAGATCTAAAATTCGTATTCAAGGTTTAGAATAATTTCGGCTCAAATGGGTTTTTTTTTATTGTCTAACACGTTGTAAAAAAAAAGTTATAGCGAAAATTCCACAATGACCTGATTTGGAGCAGCGAAACCCTAGAATGCAAAGCTCTGATACCAAATATTATGAAACCAACTCACAAAAAGATAGAAAGATAGATCAACGACTTAAAAATTAGCCTCTTTAAGGAGGAAACCTCCTTTACATTACAAAAATGAACAATTCTTAGAGGATACAAATGACAAGGCCTCCTTTCTAAATATAGGAGTCTAAGAGGTCCCAATACAATCAGAAACTACGTAACAATAATATTGTAGGGGCACAACAATAACAATATTGAGCTTTTATGGGGCATAATAATAAGAACATGGGGACTATATGGGCACAATAATACAATAATGGGGTTGCACTAATAACAATAAGGGGTTGCACTAGTACTATAGGGACCTAACATTGACCGTGGTTGAATATGGTTGTCTATGTTCACCATGTTTGATATTGGATGACCATAAATGGCTATGGTAGTCCATGTTGAGCATGGATTTCCATCGTTGACTATGACTAAACATGGTTAACTATGGATGACTATGGTTTATTAGGGGTGAATAAATGGTTATCCATGGTTTATTGTAGTTTGACTATGATTGACCATAGTTTGACTATGACACATGATGGTCAATTATGGTTTGAGTATGGTTGACCATTTTTTGTCTATAGTTGACCATGACTACATTATGGTTAAGGATAATTAACTATGGTTTGGATATGGTTGACCATGCTTTCATTATGATGAACCATTATTTGACTATGTTCAACCATGGTTGAATATGATTGGTTATAACTAGTCATGGTTTGAATGTGGTTTGAATGTGGTTTGACTATGGTTTATAATTTTTTGACTAGGTTTATCTATGGCTGACCATGATTGACTATGGTTATCATTGTGATGGTGTTTTTGAATGGTTAGTCATGGTTTGATTATGGTTGACTTTCGCCAATTATGATTTGACCATCAATATCTTGTATCAACTTTGTAAATCTTATATGCCACTATGGTTCACTGTGATGCTCATGGTCAAATATGATGAGACCATGATTTGACTATCACTATGGTATAATTATAACTAACATATTTGATTATAATTAAAAATATAGCGGATTAGAATCAAAGATCCTCATTTTGTTAGATAATATTTATGGTAATTTTTAATGATTAATCATGTTTCAATATTGAATAAGAGAGTAGGTGATCATAGAGTTCATTAAAAAGTAATGCAGTTGACCTTAATAGACTTTTATTAAATGATTTCGGTTGAATATTTGTAAGTGGCATGATCGTGGTCATTATTATTCACTTTATTTTCTCATCATTTACAGTGAATTTTGAATCGTGGTTTATCATTTATTGATAATGAAAAATTATTTTCCATTAAATAATTATTTTTAATTTTAATTCATTATTTTTTAAATATTATTTAAATAATTTAATTTTAAAAAACCTAATCAATGAGCCATGACATAAAATTTAATGTGTTTTATAGAGTAAAATATAGAAAAGAAAATACCTTGAAATTCAATAAAATAAAATATAATATATTTCTTTCCCAATTTAGATATCTTCATACAATTAAGGGAAATTTTATAAAATAATATGAAAATTGAAGTAGAAAGTAAGGTTTAGCAAAAACAAATGTGGTTTTATATAAAACCTATATAATTACTAAAAATAATTGTAAAAAATATGGAAATTAAAGTAGAAGGCAAGGTTTAGTATAATTTTTTTAATCAATGAGCGAGGTTAAAAGATTTAATGTTTTTTTCTTAGAGTAAAATCTAAGAAAGAAAGTAACTTGAAATTCAATAAAATATATTATATTATATTTCTTTCATATTTTTATATATAATTAAGGGAAATTTTAAAAAATAATATGAAAAATGAGGTAGAAGGTAAGGTTTAGTACAATTATTTTTATAGTTTTATATAAAATCTATATAATAATTTAAAAAAAAATATATTGTAAAAAATAATATGAAAATGGAGATAGAGAGCAAGGTTTATTATAATTTTTTTTTATAAATTTATACAAAACGTATACACTGATTAAAAAGATTGAGTTGGGTTTCTTGAATTGGTTTCAATGAGAAATTATTAGTTATTTGTCACCGCTATTATACTAGATAGAATATATATTTCCAATAAGATTTGAAAATAAAATCTAATAAAGAATTATTTTTAAGGAAATCAATATTGCTTAAATCAATTGAAATGGTAATTCTTTAAGGAAATCAATATTTCTTAAATCAATTGAAATGGTCTGTTTCAGTAGATTATTTTATTACGTTTTATCAAAAAAACTCAAAGCATGAAAATAAATTTAATAAAAAGTGAATTTCATATAAGTTAATAATGCAAAATCATATAAAATTTTGATGAAAATTTATTTTAAAATTTAAAATTTTGGTGAATCTTACTAATTTATAAACTATGAAAATTCTCAATCTCGTAAAAGAAATATTGCTACTGTGCTTGATTATCATCAAACTTGATTACATAGAGTAAATACCCTAAAGTGAGTGACAACCCAACAGTAGAGTGTGTGAGTAAAAATTTAATACAGGAGCCATGGGCTCCAACACCTTGCTCCCTGAAATTTGTTAAATGAAAATAATGAAATCCCTATTGGAGTACCTCCTCTCACTATCTCTTAAATGGCCTAGACATCCGCACTAGTGTGATTTGGCTTAGCTGATATCACCCCCATTGGGGTACTAGTAAGCATAATATAATCCACATATAGGACTACAATAGTAGATAGAGATACATAAATCAAATGAGGTCACCTAAATGAGATGAGGTGTTTCAAACCATTTAGAAACAAAGTAAAAACTAGTATATATATATATATATATGTAGGACTTCTAATATTTTTGAACTCCTACTAGCATATTTCCTAGTTTTGTTAGTCTACTTTCCCTTTATGTAGTCCAAGCATAAATTAAAATTAGATAAATCAAGAGTCTCATGGACTCCATCATTTATGAATTTTATGATTCTCCCTATGGAGATGTAGCCCAATTTTTGGTGTCAAAGCATTGAGTATTTTTCATTCATAGTACCACCCTTAATGCCAAAATTCCCATAAAAGGATAAAAAATTGGAATCAAAATCAGGTATAAATGGAGTATATACAAATCATCAATAAGTGTTCTATCACCAATAACAAGTGATTCTTTGATAACACTAGAAGTAGAATCGGTAAAATTGAAACTAAAGGGGAACAAATATGGATACCAAAATATGATTATTAGATAAAGAAGGAATATAAAATGTCATTTAAACATTTAATAAAAATATAGAATTATAGATAATTCAAAGGTCCCAATCTACTCAACACATGCATTCATCTAGTTTTCTGAAGACATGAAGTGTTCACCTTTTGTTGGTTTCCTTTGGTTGATTATACCTTCCATTGTATTGGAAATATGGATTGTAGAACCAAAGTCAATCCACTAAACAGTATGAAAAATATTAACCATCATAGATTCATAACACACTAAATAAATGAGATAATCTTTCTTTCCAAGTAAACCTTAATATGTGGAGAACTCTTTCTTAATGTCTCCCTTGTTCTTGTAGAAAAAAAAAATGGCCTCCTTATTATAAACTTTAGTAGTTTCCAACTTCTTACACTTTTTCTTATAGTGCGCACCATTTCCTTTTCCTAAACAACCCTTTCCATGAGTCACTAGATGAGAATTTTCTGGTTTCTCTTGCTTCAATCTCCCTTGATGTCAAACACACATGGTCAATAGTTCATTAATTAACTATTTATCCTCATGTGAATTATAGGATATATTTAATGTTAGGCTTCTTTTAGTACACTTGACTCGGTCAAGATATTGGTGGTATTATGTCTCCAAGTGTATGAACACCCATGGTTTTTTCCCATGGTATTCATATCCAATGAAGCCTATTTAAAGGATAGAAATATCAAAGGAAACTTGTCTCGGTCGACACTAAGAAAAAACAACGGTGTCTTTAGACACCATAATCTCTCTCGGTGCTCTGTGATTCCAACAACTTGTATTAGAGACGAAGGTGTGAGCCCAATGGTAAATAAGTATGTTTAAAAAGAATGAGAATATTTAGCCTAGTAGAGAAATAAGTTGAGAAAGTTGTTGCAAAGAAAAAGGAATAAGGTCAAGAACTTAAAAGTGTTGATGGTGAGAAAAAGTGGAGTACCCAAAGTAGATGGAGTTGAACGAGATTGCAAGAATGGCATACATAATTCTTTCACCCGTGGAATCAAAAACCTAGTTAAGCGTGGGGATCATCGAGTGGCCACCATTGATTTAAATGAATGCTCCAAAGAATTATAAATGGTAACATGATATTGTAGTGCTGGTGATGTTCTTGATCAGTGTACTTTGGAATTCCTGCATGGAATGGAGAAAATGGGAACTCATGTAGCCGAGTCAAACTAAGTTTTGTCCATCTGTTGAAGGTGGGGACCACAAGTATTCTCTCTCAATATGAAGTAGATAAATGAGCTAGACGCAGAGTCTATGTTATGTGGTAAGAGAATTGGTGTGTGAGAAGAGCGTGTAAAGTAGAGAAGACTTGTTGCGTGTGGAATTAGCAGCCAAAACTTGCAAGGTGTTATGATAAAGTACCCATGGAGTAGAAAGAGGTTGAAAGGTATACTGACAGGCGGTCAAGGTATGTCTCTACAAGGAACGTGAGGGTGCTACACTTGGTTGTGTGAATGGAGGATGCATAGCCTACCGAGATGCTCATGGTCAGAGGCGTAAACTGGAATCTACAGATAGATCAGGGTTGGAGCGACTTGCAGGAATCTATGTGTAAGAATATCATGAAAATTGAGGTCTGGATCTATGATGGAGGTTGATAAGTCCAAAAAGAAAGGAGAGTAGTAGAATTTTCTATAATGAAAAAAATGAAAAATAAAAAGAAATGAAGTGAAATTAAGGTGGCAGTGTTATGTGGCAACTACAACAGCAACAAGGACCTTTAAATCACAAGTGGTACTACATGCAACAATTGAATATGTATAAAGGTTGTGTGCATATTGGAAACTTGTAAGTGAGGTTGTGTGGAGAAATTCATGCCCGAGTCGAGCCATGGATCAACTCAGTAGGCGTTGAGAAAATACCGAGCGTTGGAGTGGAGGATGCAAATGAGCATTCACGAAGATTATGTGGACCCGTTGAAATTGTCTTGAATGGATATGGAAGTGAAGGTATGGATCGAGAAAGAAAAGAAAGAAACCTACAAGGAGGTAGGATGGATGAAAAGAATGGAGATGGAGTCAAGAGGACTATAATTTATGAAAGAGCTTGTGTGTAATTATGAACATCCTAAGAGTTTTTGTCCAAGTTATGAAACTTGTGATAGGAATATTTACTCCACTAGAAAGATGTAAGACCTTATGATGAGGAAGAAATATTCTGCAGGAGCACGCATAGTTGTAAGGCCTTAAGATCTTGCTCAAACATACATGTAGTGCAAATGGTGCATGGAGTTATCAAGTGATGGAATGGACCACTTAGAGAGGTAACATGGTGGTAGGTGTATTGGTATCCTAACTTGAGGGGGGGATGTGAGATCTCAAGTGAGATGGTTGGTGAACCATGTATGTGAAAAGGTATCCTAGATAACTGGTGGATTTAGTGGTGATTTACCCATTTAATAAGGTATCCTAGATAACTGGTGGATATAGCGGTGAGTTACCCATTTAATCTAGTAGATGGAAACATTTTTTATATGGACTAAAATAAAAATGAATGGGACCAAGTCAATCTCCCAAAGTTATGTTTAAGGGGGGGATTGTTAAGGTTGTTCTCGTAAACTTTACTTGGTCAAGTCAATGGTTGTTTTTAACTCCAGGTATACGAGTATCCATGGAATTTTCTGATGCTATTCATCTCTAATGAAGCCTATTTAAAGGTTGGAAATATCATTTTTAAATTGTCTCAGTGGTCACTGAGAACATAACAATGGTGTCTTTAGACACCACCATCTCTCTCGATGCTCTGTGATCCCAACATTTAATGGCCCATATTCTTATGCACGAGTCGATTATGAATTGGAAAAGGAGAGACTCTAAGAATGTGACCTCTATTTCTTTTATCTAAGTGGTTATATCTCTCATTTCCATAATGCGTTCATATACTCCATTATTACTGATGAGTTTCATTGATGATAGTTTGTTCATTAGGGTACTATCTAGCACCTTTTCAGAAATCACATACTATATTTCAATAATATTAACGAATTCCTTTTCCTTAGATAATTATAGAATACAACCTATAATACCCTTCAACATGGTTCTTGATCAACATTATACCTATACCATTATATCCCTCCCATTATTCATATAAGGCCCTCTCTACTAGTGTACTCGATTCTGTTAGATTTTAAGCTTCTGTGATAGTTTTTTGCAGTGGCATGATCTGGATTATCCACATTTTTGTGCTTATTCTGTTGACGTTTCAAACCCCAAAGGGGGTCCATCATCAGGACTAAATCAGAAAGAATATGAATGATAGCTTATTCAGAGAAGAGTCTTCCGACCTGGGTATAAATAAACCTAGATCCCTGATTTTTATAAAGAAGCCGACATTTATATATATGATTTCTTATTTATTTTTATTTATTATTATTTTATTTTTATTTTTATATATTTATATATTTATTATTATTTTATTTTTATAATAGTTTTATAAAAAAATTTAATTAATTATTTATTTATTCCCATTGTTTTACCTAGAACCTAAAAATATTTTAATTGATATGTTTGATTCATAAATAAGCTTTATTTATTTATTTTATAATTCCTTTTTATTGTTTTTATTTTTATTTAATTGTTTTTATAAATAAAAACAATAAAAATGAATTATAAAATAAATAAATTAAACTTATTTATGAATCAAACATATCAATTAAAATATTTTTAGGTTCTGGGTAAAACAATGGGAATAAATAAATAATTAATTAAATTTTTTTATAAAACTATTATAAAAATAAAATACTAATAAATATATAAATATATAAAAATAGAAATAAAATAATAATAAATAAAAATAAATAAGAAATCATATATATATATATATATATATATATATATATATATATATATATATGTCGGCTTCTTTATAGAAATTAGGGATCTAGGTTTATTTATACCCAGGTCAGAAGACTCTTCTCTCAATAAGCTTTCATTCATATTCTTTCTGATTTAGTCCTGATGATGGACCCCCTTTGGGGTTTGAAACGTCGACAGAATAAGCACGAAACTGTGGATAATCCGGATCGTACTAGATTCTATAGGGGCGGATGGTATATTCTCATGGAACACCAAATCTAAGTGCATGCACCCTAAAGTAAGGAAAAGTTTCTCCTTAGACTCATCTAAATTATAACCAATTAAGTTTGGAACACAAGATGATGCATTGGACGTCATTATGGATGGAATAGCTACAAAATAAAAATAAAAAAATGTTATTATTCATATACATCCATAATTTAGATTATTAACCTATGTTAATATTACTAAAAGCAAAAAAATGCATCATCATAATCCTCCTTTTGGTTGAGACTACAATACATAGGCCAATTTGCTTTCTCAGTAACTTTCAAATTCTACCCCCCATACATATATATATATATATATATATATATATATATATATATATATATATATATATATATATATATATATATCATCATGAAATGCGTATATCCATTGGTTCATTTGATATTATCGTGTTTGAGATACTAAATTTTCACCATATCTCATGATTCAATAACCCAAATCATGGTAAACTATGTTCATATGTATATATTAAAACTCATATACTTGTAGTCATATATATATTATAATAATTAACTACATTCTTTCTCTCAATAAAACCACCGTGTATCTTAACATAATTTATATGGGCTTACGTTTTCTAAAAGGTCAAGGTTTTAGAGAAAACTAATGAAAATATTTTTTTGTTATAATATATCTCAAAAGTAAATACCATCTTAGAGAGAAAAAATAATTTAGAGAAAGAAGAAATAAAATATTCAAATCAAACTCCAGTAATACCAAATGTAACCTTCAAATTTAATGTGGAATAAAATGGAACTTACCTTTGGCTATGGTGATTATATTTGATGTGAGAAACCTTTTCCAATCCAATAAAGAGATATTTTGATCTATCAAAAACATAATGTGCCGTACGATGGAATCATAAACAATTTTTTCTTTAACAAAATCAGTGGTCCTGATAATCCATTCATATTTAACTGAATTGAACTTATGATTACATCCCTCAAAAAATACTTCACCTCACCATTTAAGCAACCATAAGAAACATTTCTAACATAATCTACATCCTATTACACCTTACTAATTTTTATTCTTATTCAACTTTATCAGAAACAATGATTCAAATATTTGACATTGTGAATGTAAAATAACTCAATGTCTAACCAATCATTCCCTCTCCATAAAATGAAGATAATGTAAAAGAAATCTTAACCTACAAATATTAGTTTTCAAAAATGCACATTGCTTACAATAATTACTCTCCATAACAACTTTTTTTTTGTTGAAGCACGGAGCTTTGGTGTTCTTCACTAATGCCCATTGTCAATATTTCCGACCTAGTTTAGAAGGCAGTGACTACGACTTATAGCTTTTATGCTTTTCATATTAGATATATAACACATGGGTACGAGTAGAACTTGCATTGTGCAATGCTAAGCATAGCTCGGTGTTAGGAATCATCTCCAAAGTTAAGAAATGACAACACAAATGTGTGATAGAAATTGGTAACTGATATGCTTTAGATAAATTAACTTTGTACATAATCCCTTTGGGGTAAGTTGTCCGCAGCAAAAGCATAAATATGTTATTTGTCAACCTGTTGTTTCAGAAAATGATTCTTTACTCTATTAATTTTATTTACTAAGGAAAAATCATATCCTTTAGTCATATAGACTGATAAGTACTTTTTCCTGAGGCTCTGAAACAATAAATCCAAAGTAAATGGTGACACTTAGGACTAAAGAAAATTTGATGCCATGTAATGTATTTGACTCCATTAATCACATTACAATCTCCTGCCGATGATTTGGAGGGCATGTTAGTACTTTCTCACCATGTGGCTTATCCAGATGAGTTATATGTTATTTCTTCTCCATGTCATTTTTTTCCTGGTGTGTAGATCAGTTCTAGTATTGTTGTAATCAAATTTTAGGCTGTGTAATTCTATGTCTGGGAATTTCTACCTTTCAACGACTGGATTGAAGTATTATCCCATCTTGCATTAGTTTCATTAAACTAGACAAGAACCTCCACTGGAAGACCTGTAGTTTTTACACTGAGATGGCCCCGATGGAGGTACGGGACCCCTTGGCAGCAATTCAAGCAACCCATTCTTCATCTCAATATTATTATTATTATTTTCTGCTTGTTCTCCTTCAAATATGAATTTGAGTTTCAGCGGCCTGCAAGCTGAACCTTCACTAACCATCGTGACCACCGTAATCATAGCAATCAATACTACCACTCGTGCTACCATTCTCATTTCCGTCTCTCTTTCAACCTATACAATCCTTCTCTTCGTGTTGGAGGTACTACAACCTACATGTGGACACATAGTTAGAGCATGGGACTACATGCAAGATTCCTTCTGCATGATTTACTCCCTAATTTACTCCTTCTTTAGCTTTGCAACTGGCTATTTCTTTTGCATGATTTACTCCCTGACTTGCTCCTTTTTTAACTCCGCAACTGGCTAGTTCTTCTACATGATTTACTCCCTGATTTTCTCCTCCTTTCACTCCGCAACTGGATAGTTCTCTCTAGAACTTGTTTTAGGTGTTGAGTCCTCTCATTGATCACCACTATGGTGCATTACCTTGGGATCTTCACCCAGTAATGCTATATTATGAGCATTGTAACCTATTTTCTAATGAATCATTCTTTTGTTCTTTCGATTTTCTTTTAGTGCTTTTGCTCTGCAAAGCTATGTATTCAACCTTTACTAGCTAGATTCATCTGTATAGGTTTTCTAACACATTTACATGGTATCTAAGCCCACAGGTTGCTAGACAAAAGGCACACTAGTACTTTATTTTGGAGGTATTACAGCTTGGAGATCGAAGATCGACAGAAAAATGGAGTTTCCCAAAGCATCAATCCTAACACCATACAACTATCACGAATGGAAGGACCAAATGGCTCGATACCTTTGTCAAAAAGCTTGTACAGGATTACCATGGCTACAGAAGTGGAACCCACTTCAGCCACAGAGAAATCCATGTATCTCAACCACATGGATGAGGCCCACGAATCCATATGCATGTGCATCTCCCCAGAGTTGCAGTTTCATCTATTTGCCTGCAATACTCCCAATGAGATTTGGAAAAAGGTTTGAAGAACTCTACAGGAAACACGATGAGATGAAAGGACATCTGCTCGAAGTGGAGTTGATATCATTGGATCCACGGAACTATGACAGAATTCAAGACTTTTTCACCAAATATAATGATCTATTGCTGCAACTCAAGGGTTGTGGAATTGACAAATCCAAGGAGGGGAGTCGCCAAGTTCTCTCTATTATGACAAAGCTCAGACTGGAATACTCCATCTTTGTGTCCACATTTCATTCAGTAAGGCTCACAACAGGTAAATCCTACACTATGCCTTCTCTCAAAGAGTTCATAGAGTCCCTTACTTTTGAGCAACATAAACTCATTGGCATGGGGAAAATCAAACCTCCAAAAGCATATGCACTTGCTGTGCATGATGGCAACCACAATAAAAATCACAGATCTGATTCAAATGAGAAACATCAGCAGCAAAAAGACAAGGGAAAAGTGCATTCCCATCCAAAGAAGGAAGGGTACACCAAGCCCTTCAATGACTCCTTCGGCTCCAGAAACGAGAAAGGGAAGAAAGGAGACAAATGTACCTACTGTCACCGAGGATTCCATCCAAAATCCTCTTGCATGAAGAAACAAATTGACCAAATTGCAGAAATCCTTCAGAAGCACAACCTTGGGGAGCACATCCCTCAGGGCGCCAAGAAGAAAAATGAGGATCCACCACACGGGAAAGGTAAAAATTTTCATGCTTTCGTTGCAATTAGTTCTTCCCTTGATGCATGGATTATAGATTCTAGTGCATCACATCATATGGCTACTGCAAAGGAACTCTATTCATCTTTGGATGCATGCAAAGGACCTCCCATCCTCATGGGAGATGATTCACCTATTGAGGTCACCGAAAACGGTAGAGTGGAACTTTTACATGGAAGCTTTGAAGATGTGCTTCATGTTCCAAAATTTTCAGTAAACCTAATTTCAGTTTATCAGATCACTCATTCCGGCACTGGAAAGAGAGTGGAATTCACTCCAGATGTAGTGAACATATATGACCTACATAGTAGCTCCAAAATTGTAACCGGTGAGGTAAACGATGGAGCGAGACTGTATACATTTTCTGAATTTATTGAATTTGAATCCTCCTTATTGCTTACACATGCTGATGATTGTAGTAGTCTTTTGCATGAGAGGTTTGGTCACTTAAATTACAGGTATATGCAGCAGCTAAGCAAGCATGAGTTGGTGGAAGGCTTGCCAAATATCAGTTTCTCCAAAGGAGTTTGTGAAGGTTGTGTACTTAGCAAACATCCTAGAGAAAAGTTTGACACCGGCAAGACTCACAGAGCATCTTCTCCTCTAGATCTGATCCATAGTGATCTCATCGGGCCTTTTCCTCATCCTTCCATCAACAAAGCAAGGTATGTG
Source organism: Pinus tabuliformis (assembly GCA_031772625.1). Classification (NCBI taxonomy): domain Eukaryota; kingdom Viridiplantae; phylum Streptophyta; class Pinopsida; order Pinales; family Pinaceae; genus Pinus; species Pinus tabuliformis. The sequence continues at coordinate 811,594,169 of CM062819.1, read as the reverse complement.
CTTACATTTATTGATTATTTCTCACGGTATACTTGGGTGTATCTTCTCAGGGACAAATCTGAAGTTTTTGCACACTTTGAAGATTTCAAAGCACTAGTTGAGACACAGTGAGAGAAAAAGATTAAAGCCCTCCGTTTTATCACTTGGAAACCTTTGAGAGAGTACGCCAAGAGGAACATGCTAAGCTCATAGACACATTGAACAAGATACACTACTTCTAGTGCCATGTCCCAGAGCGAGTCGTGGTGGTCTCACGTGGCTAGAAACTGTTAGCTAAGAAAGTGGAAAAGATGGAGCCTTAATGACCCACTTCATGGAGCATGTCTAGTGTTCTTTCCGCCCTCCACCTCCTCGTAGGACATCCCCGGATAACACAACTTCAATCACTTTAGATGACTGGCATGGTTATAGGTGTTCTACTTGTTTTATGTGTTTGATGGTGCTTTTAGCCTTCTAAGTTGTGGATTTTATCTTCGGTTGTCTTTTTGTTTCTTTGTCATATGATGATCGTGGTAATAAACAAAATTCGTCGGGGTGAGACTACCTGCATTTTTTGCTAATGTATTTATTTTCTAATGAATTAATGAAACATTGATTTACAAAAAAAAAAAGTCCAAAATCATGGGTCTACATCGTTGCTTATAATCAATTGTAAGTGTAAGTCTAATGAAAACATTCTTATATGTCCTGTGCTTCTTCTTATCCATCTGCTTCCCTTCTATCTTCTATTATGTAAAGTATAGATCCTTAATACATAGATAATTGTTTTATCTCCCCACATGTTGATAAAAAAGTATTAAAAGGTTACGTCATGTGTTATCATTATTGTATCTCCCCAAAAATTATAACAGAGCCCACAGAGATTCTAGAAAAAGTCCAGAATTCCTCTCCTAAGAATAATAAATGTTGCCATCATTAATCATGACATCATGTGCGAGAGCTGCAAAGTATAACCTACCAAGTTCCTTGGAAATACCTCATTTGGATAGGAGATCTGTAGTCAGATTTTGTTCCCTATAAATATGTCCAAATTGAATATATTGGAAAGTACTTACTAGGTTCCAGATACGCTTCATCTAGTTTGATAATATGGGAGTATTAAATAGAGTATACTATTTGACTTAGTCAATGATTCCCTTAGCATCTCTATAGATATGTAAGTTCTCTAACTCCAACTTTTTTTCACTTATGAGTACTCCCTATAAAGCAGTAATCTATGATCTGCTATTAGTGCCATAACCACACTCCCACCAGAAATGATAATAGTTACATGGTTCTAATATTATGAAAGCTCAACATCCACATTTTCTCCGCAAACATGCCCCATAAAGAAACCCCACAGGAAATTCCTTCCAAATGTCCTTGTATATGATCTGTCGTTTGTTTGTGTGCCTCTTAGTCAGCCCAATTTCACCAAAATATGCCATCATATTGATCACCTTCCTGAACCACTGCAATTTTCTGCTAAAAAATAAGAGCATTCTTGCTACGCCATATGGACCATATGATGTAGAATGGTACAAAATAATGCTTTGTTGAGACTTGAACCAGTAATATACACAAGCTCTCAGTGTCTGATGATGTATACATGGAGTGATATTCAGTGCATCTAGTATCCCATCCCAAACTGCCACAACGTATGGGTGGCATAGAAGCAAATGATCTACATCTTCGTGACCCCTCATGCACGTATGAAAGATGAAAGGACCTATAAAACCCCAAAGTTGTAGGTTCCTCCAGGTGAGAACGTGGTCATGCAATGCCAACCAACAAAAACATTTGAGCTTGTATGACATCTCCCACTTTCGTGCATCCTAGAACCACATGTAGTAATTAAAATCCTTCTCTATCATAGGCAATCTGTGATAAATTTCTCTAACCACCAGCTGGCCTTTTTTTATTAAGCCATCACTAACCATTTTTTTCATTTGATCATCGACATACATAATAGTGGAAGGTAATTCTTCAATACATCAGCAATATCTCCTTATAACCCCAACTCCTCTGCCTTGATCCAATACTATAAATTAATGTTATTATTATGTATATAGTGGATTTAATCAAAGTAGTATATGCATTTATTATGTATGAAATCAATGAAATGAACATATAAAGACTGGTTCCCAACAAATCCAGTTATTACATCTAAACCAATCTCAATATTTGATCCATCATGTGTGTCCCAACAAATGTATCACAATAGCCATTGTAAGTTCTTCGCCATGCTACACAAGATGAAAGACACACTTGGCTTCCTCCTCACTCCATTCCTAATTAATGTAGACAGCAATTGACCATAGATATATATATCTCTAACAATTTGCGACCACAGGCCATTACCAAACATATCCATCCACATGTTTATTAGAATCATGTTCCTTGTTTAAAGTATAAGGATGTATAAACCCCCAACCACCCTCCTCAAATGGTCTGGATAGTGATTTCCATCTTACAAAGTGTACCTTCCCCATAAGGTTGGTATCATACCACAAGAATCTGATAATAATAGAATCTAACCTGATAATGATCTCCCTCGGTAACATGAACAGATGCATCCAATATGCTAAGATGTTTTGTAGCACCTACTTTAACGTCGTCATTCGTCCACCCAACGATAACCATCTATGTTTCCAACCAACCAGTTTATTGTCAAATCTATCAATCAACCAGTCCTAGTCCTTTATATTCTACCTGTTAAGTTTTAGTCTAAAACCTAGGTATAGAAATCCTTCATCATAATGTATGGATGCAATATCAAAGAGTTTACAAATGCCCCTAATCATTGAGTCTTCCCTGTCACCATATACCAAAATGGACTTATTTTTTATCATGCATAAACCTGTTTCCTTTCCAAAAGTCTTAATGGTCTTATGAATATGTGACCATTCATTAAGAGATGTCACACCACCAAATAGTAAGTCATCCACAAACATTAGATGCATGATAACATTGTGTCTGGTAACTCGAACCCTAGAAATCAACCTCTTGTTCCTCACATCCCCCACCCTGCAACTCATATAGTCAATCACAAAGAGAGGGAGGAGAGGCACCATAGCACATCCTTGCCTCATACCCCAAAATTCCATAAAGAATTGTGTCGGTAATCCATTACTAATCACCACAAAAATAGCAGTATTGATACATGCTATAATCCATTTAATGCTCTAAGGAGAAATACCAATTTTGATCAGAACCAACCTCAAGAACTCCCATTCAACACAATCATAGGATTTGATCAGATCAAATTTGAGTAGACATGTCTTCAACTTCCAGGCCTTCATGGAATGTAAGACCTCCTATGCTATGGAAATGACATCCCGATCCTCGATGTCCCTACCCTCCAGGAACCCAAACTATTCAGGGGTGATATCACAAGGGTTTCTAGCAATTTCAACATGAGAATCCCTAACACAAATTTCGACCAAAATTATTGAATTAGTATGGTTTTGGTGGAGTGGTTTGGATTACAAACAATTTACATTTAATTTTTCATTAATGATTGTGTTGTGGTCACCAACAACCCCCCTCTATGTTTGATATTAGTAATAACATCAAGCAAATGGGGACCCTTAACCAAAAAATCCAAAAAATATTTTTGTTTGAAAAATCTTTTGTATTAACTCACTAAGAGCTATATCGCATCGCAAAGGAAAAAGGGGCGCTTTCCCAAAGCGCATAAATACACTGAGGAGGAGCGACGCGAGAACTCATCGCATCGCGTGCATTAAAAGCGCTCAAAAAGGGAAAACCTAAAGAATTGTCGACGGCCGATATGCGACGTCGCTCGTCGCAATGTCGCATAAAGCAGCACAGAGTGACAAAGTGAAAACTTGCGATATTGCGATATGCGATCTGCGACCATGCAAAGCTGCGACCTGCGATCTATGGTGTGCGACAAATGAGACTATCAATTGCTGCGATGCCACCTATTTACATCGCAATCTTCGATGCTGCGATGCAAATCGCAGAAGCCATTCGTTGCAGGCATTCCTCGGCATGATCTGTGAGCCAAAAATTAGGCGCGCACCTTACGGGAAATTAATGATTGTACGCCTATGTATCCAAAGATGATTATGTTGCGTTTTTCGAAGAGTCAAGTCATAATGGGTGACATGATTATGCATTCATTAGAACTTAATGCTTTCATGTCAATCTTTTCTTCTGTCTCTTTTCATTTACGTGAACTATAAGTCAGCTACTGATATAAATCTATATGCAGGAAACATCTAAGGAAAAGCGCCAGAGCTAGAAGAATAGAGAGGAGATGACTTCGCAGATGGATACCGCATACACCAGGGCCGCAGATTCCAGAGTATCACTCAACAAATGCTGATGGAAATAGGCTATCCAGGACTCAGAGTCAAAGGCGCACAAAGCAAAGCGTTTATGAAAGATCCTGAGTCCCAAATTGGGTAAAGCAAAAAGAAAAACGCTTAAGGGGAAAGACGTCTCAGAAAAGCCTGGAACAAAGAATGGAAACAAGTTTCAATTGAGAAAATCGTTCAGGCAACAAAATCCCCAGCTCATTGAGTCATTCAGACGGCCGGAAACCGAAATAGCAACAACACAATCAGTTTGAAAGAAATCTGAGTTGTACTAAGTATACACGCCGTGAAGACACTCCTCCAGAAGAACACTTTCAAAAATATCTTCTAGTTTGTCAGAAAGAGGTGCCAGCTCTTGTTATTTCTAATTTTCAAGCTTGAACAAAAGGAAAGAACAAGCAACCGACTCTTTCACGGCGAACAGCGCATCACTTACAGCACTAAGGAGCAGATACAGAAATGGTTAGAAATTAGATTCAGTTTTTAGAAATAAATTTGTTTTAGTAAAAGGGCGGTCATTTGAAGCCATTCCCTAAATTTGTGTAATTAAAATTAGCCGGTTAGTAGTATTTAACCCTTCTCGTTGCATTGGAGAAGGGTCCCAAAATTTGTCAAAAAACTTGTCCTCAGAACATGCACTTTTGCACCCTCGGAGGGGGTTTTTGATGAACGGACGGATCAAGATTTATTTATGTTTGCATTTTAATACCTGCTACTGATGTTGCACTTCTGTACTCTTAGTAGGCATTAGAAGTGAGTAGAAATAAATCATTATTGCTTAAGGTCTGTGAGTATAAAATCAGTCATAAATGGTACTTTTATCTCTTGACGAATTTCTGCTTGCATTCTTAGAGTAATATACAGCTGATGTTGTTTATATGTTAACGTATGAATGAGTGGACTACCATTTGGCACTTTTGTATGGTGGAGTCATTAATTTATGCTTAATACATGAATAATTGATTATGCGATATGTTGTTCATAACCGTTTTGCTTAACTTTTTATGCAGGATGGTTCATCTTAATTGATTTATATTCTCATAATAGCTGAATAATATTCATTACTAGTTATTGTGTGAAATCTTTCTAGATCGCATAATGGAAAAAGTTCTATCCCGGGTTAGCGTAGATTAGATGTGTTGATTTGTATAGATTAAAGTAGTATAAAATTCAGTCTCAGAGTTTAGAATTAGATTAGCTTAGAAATAATTCCATATTTTCATTATCATATGCTACACACACACACATCACCAAACTCTACACACACACACCCCCCTTAGAACGGGAAGCTGGTCCCGTTATCCCCAGTCGGACCCGCTACACCAAACGGGCACGGAGCCGCCAACCAGGTTCCCGACCGGGTGGGTATCCCCCTTGTTGTTGACCCGATTTCAGGGCCGTCAACATATTTGGCGCTAGAAGGAGGGCTCGAACTATGAATGGCACCTACAGAAATATCTAAATACCATTCTGAGAGTAATACACCCTCATCAACTCCCTCGACTTCTCCAACACGGTTAAACCCAGAATTTGAAGTCGCTCGAGTATCTACCACTGCTACATATTCGAATATATCAGACCAATCTATCATTGAACCCCCTGAAATTCTAACTTTGATTCGTAAACTCCAGGGATTCTCTATTTTTAACCAGAAGTCTGATAAATCTAAAAGCAGCGTGACTTCGCAGTACAACCCTTCTCATCCCCTTACCAGATCAAAGTGTGAAAAATTTGGCATACAACCAAGTGAACTCCCTCTCCCTACCAGGAAAAGAGCAAGGAAAACACCACCAGAGTCTGACAGTCAGACTCCTTCATCCACTTCGTCCATATCAACTCCCTCACCACGAAGTCAACCACCCACTCTTTCATTCCAACTCACTCACCCATCTTCTACAAACCTTCCTCTTCAAACATTAAAGATCTTAATATCTTCATCTTCTCAGCATCATGGATCATCTTCTGCACTTCCATTAACTAGCAGCTCAGCAATGGCCCAGTCTCCATGGAACAATCCTGGGGAAGTTTTAATGCCTCCACCCCTGAGCCCTATATCGGCCCATCCTGAGAAATGGCTGCCTAAATTCAATCCGGAAGCAGGAATGCTAGCCGAGGAACATATCAATAATTTCATGCTTTCTTTTAATCTCAACGGAGTCACTAACGAAGACGCTGTTGTCCGGATTTTCCCTTATACAATGCAAGGAACAACCGGGTCATGGTACTTTTCGTTACCTTCTGGATCCATCACAAGCTGGGACATTTTTCAAAGTCAGTTCCTCACCAAGTTTGGTGATGACAGATCCACGGCGAGATTGATCAATGACCTATCTAATCTTAAGGCTGAGGCTAGAGAACCCATTAAAGATTTTAACTTACAGTTCAATAAGATCCTCAAAAAAATCCCCGTTGCCTCACAACCCAGCGAGGAAGTAAGATGTGAATGGTACATCACGACTTTACCTCCAAACTTGGCTATCTTCGTAGATAGGGCAAACAAGACCACCTTAGTTGACAACTTGACAGAAGCGTTAGCAGTGGAAAAACACGTGGTAGCCCTAGAAAAGAGATCCACTATAGAAGAACGCAAATCTAAGAAGATCTCTTTCAAGGAAGATACCAAGAAGAAGCAAACGAAGGATCCTTTCAATTTGGAAGGATTACAAAAAGTTTTTAAAGCCATGTCCAATGAGATGATTGATATTAAGAAACAAGTAGCAGAGACTTCTTCGAAAAAGCCCTTTAGGACTTTTAAAAGAAATCCTCCCATGGAGGTAAGACCACCTAGTGTTGTCTCAAACATTGAATCTGAAGAAGACGAAGAAGAAGAGAATACGACTGAAGGGCAAACTGACGAGGAAGAGGTCGTAAAACTACAAGGAATGTGGGACTTCATCCTCCCACAAAAAGAGGATCAAGAACCATTTCCTGTTAGCACGAGAAGCAAAAATCAACTTGATCCTCCCCTAACTACCCCAAAACAAAAGGGCGCAAGCCCTGCAACAAAAGAAAAGGTCGCAACAAAAAAGACAACTGCTAAAGCGACCCAGATTAGCCCAGTCCAATCTGATCAAACGCCTCCATCAAGAACACTAATAGTGTCGGATGAAATGGAATATAACATCATTGATGATATGAAGAAGACTAGGGCTAATATCACTCTGTACGAATTGAGTAAATTGAAACACCAGCAGAAAATAATGATGAAAGAATTACATGTTGTGCCTACTACATCTTTACCTACAGTTGTAGCTTCTCACAATCTGGGAAGGCCTCCAACCAACACAATCAATAAAATTGATCCAAATGACATCGCCTTGATTGGAGGAAGATCAAGATCTCATACTCCTCCTTTTCTTCTCACATATGAAATCTTCAACAAAAACGTGCACAATTGCTTGGTCAATTCTGGTGCTTCAACGAATATTTTACCAAGGTCAATATGTGCCAAATTGAATCTGCAACCTCAAAAATCCGCAGTACGTATAGTTCAACTTGATCGATCCCAAGTCAAAGTGATTGGTGAACTCAATCAGGTGACCATAAGATTGTCGTCTAACCCAAAAGTGTGTCATGTTATCGACATTCTAGTAGCTGATATCCCTAAGTTCTATGGTTTGATTCATAGCAGGGATTGGTCGGAAAAACTCCACGGATATTTTTCAACCGATTGGTTGCACATGTGGTTACCATACAATGGTAAACCAAATCAGATAAAGGTTGAACGAGAATTGCACCAAAAATACATAGTGACAGAACTGGAAGGAGAAAATGAGGCCATAACGTACAATAGCAGCATTGTAGGCAATTACGCAATAGATTCTTTCCTAGATAATTTCAATGCTCATATTTCACCATACTTAGAGAATTTAGTTTTTTCCCAAGTTGAAAATTTCTCCCAAACTGATGACTCAAAATGTTTTAGTTTTCTAGATAATTCTGTAAATACATCTTTATTTTGGAAATTATATTTTGACGGATCTAAATCAAATGAGGGGGCAGGAGTAGGATGCGTTCTGATTAACCCAGATGGGAATAAGATTATGCTCACATGCAGACTTGAGTTCGATTGCACGAACAACACATCAGAGTACGAAGCCTTGGTTCAAGGCCTATACAAAGCAATCGGATTAAACGTTAAGTATCTTCAAGTCTTTGGAGATTCGGAGATCGTCGTAAAACAGGTACGTAACACCATACATTGCCTGTCAAGTCATTTAAAGAATTATCAATCATTAGTTCAAGATCTCACTGCACATTTTGTAGCATTCAACATCTCGTCAATTCCAAGAATTCAAAACGCGAGCACAGACTTGTTAGCTAACGTAGCCTCTAGACTTATCCCTTCTGAAGATTTTAGTCCTGATAGGTTTTCAATAGAATTAATGTTTAGACCATCCATCCCTGACAATATCACCAATTGGAGAGTGTTCAACGACGATCCTGACATCGTAAATTTCCTTACTTCTGAAGGATCCTACTCAAATCAGATAATCGACAAAGACCGTCATGATCATCAAATACAACAAAATGGCTCTGACAATGCTATACCGAAATCGGTGGTCAAGTTAGAAGATTTATATGATTTGAAAAGTCGGTTTAAAAGGTCTGCCAATGCTAAACTTTGCAGTTCTACCCTGAACTATGAATTAGTAAACCTAGGGACCGATCAGAAGCCACAAAACGTTAACCTAGGTCATGGCCTAGCCCCTGAAGAGAAATTAGCATATATTTGTCTTCTGAGACAATACAAAAACGTTTTTGCCTGGAATTACGCTGAACTAAAAACATACAACACTTCTATCATTCAACATGTTATCCCTATGATTGACAATGAAAAACCTGTCCAGCAGAAGCTCAGAAAAATACACCCTAACCTAGAAAATCAGATAAAAAATGAGCTTAATAAGTTGTTGAGAGCCAGAATAATCTTCCCCGTCAGGCATTCTAAATGGGTATCCATATGGTGCCCGTTAGGAAGAAAAACGGAGACATTAGAATCTGTATCGATTTCTGAAATCTCAACAAAGCCTGTCAGAAAGATAACTTTCCCCTTCCACCTATGGAGCAAATATTACAGGCAGTAGCAGGCTCAGAATTAATGTCATTCCTGGATGGATTTTCAGGATACAATCAAGTACTGGTGCATCCCAATGATCAGTTAAAGACTACGTTCCGAACCAAATGGGGCACTTATGCATATCGGAAGATGCCATTTGGTCTGATCAATGCCGGAGCTACCTTTCAGAGAGCCATGGACATCGCGTTTAAAGGGTTAGTCAATAAATCAGTGGTGATTTACTTGGATGATATAACAATGTACTCCAAAAAACGAAACAACCATCTCAAAGATTTGAAGCAAATCTTTCAAAGATGCTTGAGGTATGGGATTTCGCTCAACCCAAAGAAATCTTTCTTTGCATTAAGCGAAGGGAAATTGCTCGGATTCATAGTGTCGAAATCTGGTATTCACATAGAACCCGACAGAATCAAAGAAATTTCCGAAATATCCATACCTCATAACAAGAAAGCCATGCAATCCTTCCTTGGACAGATCAATTTTGTCAAAAGATTTGTCCCGGATTTTTCACGTATTATTTCTCCCTTACAAAATATGATAAAAAAGAATTCAAATTTCAAATGGGGTCTAGATGAGCACGAAGCATTCAACTTAATCAAACAAGCTATCATCAATGCTCCATCTTTGGCCACCCCAAATTTTTCGGAATCTTTTACCTTGTACACTTTTGCCTCAGAGAAATCCTATGCCGCGATTTTGACCCAACTAAATCAAGAGAAAGCGGAAGCTCCAATCGCATTCTTTAGCTCGAACTTGCAAGGTGCTGAAATTAATTACTCAGACGTAGAGAAACAAGCATATGTTGTTTTCAAAGCGATCAAATATTTCAGACCTTTCTTGCTTAAAGCCCACACTAAAATCGTAATACCGTTTCCGGCGGTAAGAAACCTTTTAGTGCAGAAAGACGTGGGCGAAAAGAGAGCTAATTGGATTACCGCTTTACAAGAATATGATCTCGAGATCAAACCAGCAAACATCGTAAGAGGTCAAGGCTTCTGCAAGATGTTAGCCGGAGCATAGCAAATCCCAGAGAACTCATCTGAAGAGGTACAAGCGTACGAGGAACTCCACGATGGACCAGTGGGTGGACACTATGCCGGAGATGCGACTGCACATAAAATCTTGCGTGCAGGATATTATTGGCCCACGCTATTCAAAGACTCATACAATCACGTAAGGAAATGCCAAGTCTGCCAAATTGCTGTAGGAAAACAAAGGAAACCGTCCATGCCGCTACAACCAGTCATCATCGACCAACCATTCAGTCAATGGGGCTTGGACATAATAGGTGAGATCGTTCCTCACTCTTCTAAGCAGCATAAGTATATCCTTACGGCAACTGATTATTTTACCAAATGGGTAGAAGCAGTTCCTCTCAAGACAGTTCATTCTGAAAATATTATTGAATTCATAGATCAATTTATCATCACTAGGTTTGGATTGCCAACAGCATTAATGTTTGATAACGCTTCATATTTTTCTGGAAATACTATGACTGAGTTTGCACTTAAAAGAGGGTTCAAACTGAAATATTCTGCCAACTACTATCCGCAAGGTAATGGATTGGCTGAATCAACAAACAAGAACCTAATCAGAATTATCAAAAGAACAGTCGACCAAAACCAAAAGAATTGGCACAAAGCGCTGGTAAATGCTTTATGGGCTGATAGAATCACGAAGAAAGCTTCAATCGACACTTCTCCCTTTAATTTAGTTTATGGGAGAGAAGTGGTTCTTCCGACTCACCTAGTCATTCCCTCTTTGTCTTTAGTGCAATATATCGATGAAGTACCTACTTCCTCTTTACAATTAAGACAAATGGAAATAATCAAACTAGAAGAACAAAGAGAACAAGCTAGGAAAACCCATGCTCATCACCAAGCGCTAATAAAATCTTCTTTTGACTCAAGCATCATAACCAGAAAAAAATTTCAGATGGGTGATTTAGTTTTGAAATGGGATAAGGCTCATGAAGAAAAGGGCAAACATACGAAATTTCAAAAGCTGTGGCTTGGCCCTTTTCAGATTGTAGAAGTCGTAGGCCCGTCTACATTCGTGTTGCAGGATCTGGCAGGAAGGAGAGATTCTTTACCTGTCAATGGACTGATTCTTAAATTATACTTTCCATAGAAGAGAAATCTTCTATTTTTTGTAGGATAGATTTAGTTTTTAGTTTTTATTTTGTTTTTTTTTCTCTTTTTATGAATAAAACCCGTTGTAATTGATCATTTAAAAAGGATTCAGGAAAGAGCACGCCAATTCTCTATCAGATTTTGATTTCGCTTGTACAAATAGCAAATTTTTTTTGAAAATCTGAATTTTATTATTGACAAATAGAGTTAACTTCATTTTGATTACGATATTCGTTTCAACCTCTAAAAAACTTTGACAAAAGCAACCTTTGGTAAAAGAATTATTTTGTATCAGCACCACGAAAGGTATCATCAATAATAAAATAAGCATTCTCTGCAAAGCTGTTGTTTTCAAAAACTCTATTATTGTCGTCCAGAGCTTTCTTAAGGAAAAACAATGACTTCCTCCCTGCTAAAAGGAAATTACAGCATTCAGAGAAACAATCCAAGCAAAACACTATATCTCAAAGAATAAGAGGTCTCATCACGAGCCGGCTTATCATGATCACAGATATTATAACTTGCTGACTTTGCCAATACTGTTTATCAAAACAGGGCAACGACTTAAGATTGTTGCAATCAAAAGACAAGAGGTCTCATCACGAGTCGGCTTGTTCAGCAAAAGTGTAAATCAAGTGAATGACTGTGTCATAATTTGGCCACCAAACCAAGACATCGTTCTTTAGAGAATTAAAAAAGGAAAAGTGTGTCAAAAAAGGATTTTTCTCTAGAATGTTGTGAGTAACCTCAAGCAGGAAAAAGGATCATTGCTGGATAACATGGTAACCCTGTCGAGGCTATGGATGCTTGCGGGTAGCAGAGGCTCTACCTATGACAAATGAGCATACTTTTAAGCCAGTACGCAGAGAAGACCTTATTTTATCTTTAATCAAGACCAAGTAATGTCTGGTGCGAATGCAAGGAAAAAAACCTGAGGAAGCAAGCAATTGGGATATGAAAAGGGTTGAGACAAAATATCGTTGACAAGGTGAGGGATAATCTACTCTATCTATCCATAACAAAATTTAGACATATAAAAATTTTGCTGTTTCGGAAGTGAACGGTCAATAGAAATGCAGAGATAACTAGTTCTTCACAGTGAATCGCCATTGTTGTGGTCACCAACAAACCCCCTCTTTGTTTGATATTAGTAATAACATCAAGCAAAGGGGGACCCTTAACCAAAAAATCCAAAAAATATTTTTGTTTGAAAAATCTTTTGTATTAACTCCCTAAGAGCTATATCGCATCGCAAAGGAAAAAGGAGCGCTTTCCCAAAGCGCATAAATACACTGAGGAGGAGCGACGCGAGAACTCATCGCATCGCGTGCATTAAAAGCGCTCAAAAAGGGAAAACCTAAAGAATTTCCGACGGCCGATATGCGACGTCGCTTGTCGCAATGTCGCATAAAGCAACACAGAGTGACAAAGTGAAAACTTGCGATATTGCGATATGTGATCTGCGACCATGCAAAGCTGCGACCTGCGATCTATGGTGTGCGACAAATGAGACTATCAATTGCTGCGATGCCACCTATTTACATCGCAATCTTCGATGCTGTGATGCAAATCGCAGAAGCCATTCGTCGCAGGCATTCCTCGGCATGATCTGTGAGCCCAAAATTAGGCGCGCACCTTACGGGAAATTAATGATTGTACGCCTGTGTATCCAAAGATGATTATGTTGCATTTTTCGAATAGTCAAGTCATAATGGGTGACATGATTATGCATTCATTAGAAATTAATGCTTTCATGTCAATTTTTTCTTCTGTCTCTTTTCATTTACGTGAACTATAAGTCAGCTACTGATATAAATCTATATGCAGGAAACATCTAAGGAAAAGCGCCAGAGCTAGAAGAACAGAGAGGAGATGACTTCGCAGATGGATACTGCATACAGCAGGGCCACGGATTCCAGAGTATCACTCAACAAATGCTGATGGAAATAGGCTATCCAGGACTTAGAGTCAAAGGTGCACAAAAGCAAAGCGTTTATGAAAGATCCTGAGTCCCAAATTGGGTAAAGCAAAAAGAAAAACGCTTAAGGGGAAAGATGTCTCAGAAAAGCCTGGAACAAAGAATGGAAACAAGTTTCAATTGAGAAAATCGTTCAGGCAACAAAATCCCCAGCTCATTGAGTCATTCGCACGACCGGAAACCGAAATAGAAACAGCACAATCAGTTTGAAAGAAATCTGAGTTGTACTAAGTATACACACCGTGAAGACACTCCTCCAGAAGAACACTTTCAAAAATATCTTCTAGTTTGTCAGAAAGAGGTGCCAGCTCTTGTTATTTCTAATTTTCAAGCTTGAACAAAAGGAAAGAACAAGCAGCTGACTCTTTCACGGCGAACAGCGCATCGCTTACAGCACTAAGGAGCAGATACATAAATGGTTAGAAATTAGATTCAGTTTTTAGAAATAAATTTGTTTTAGTAAAAGGGCAGTCATTTGAAGCCATTCCCTAAATTTGTGTAATTAAAATTAGCCGGTTAGTAGTATTTAACCCTTCTCGTTGCATTGGAGAAGGGTCCGAAAATTTGTCAAAAAACTTGTCCTCAGAACATGCACTTTTGCACCCTCGGAGGGGGTTTTTGATGAATGGACGGATCAAGATTTATTTATGTTTATTTTAATACCTACTACTGATGTTGCACTTCTGTACTCTTAGTAGGCATTAGAAGTGAGTAGAAATAGATCGTTATCACTTAAGGTCTGTGAGTATAAAATCAGTCATAAATGGTGCTTTTATCTCTTGCCGAATTTCTGCTTGCATTCTTAGAGTAATATACAGCTGATGTTGTTTATATGTTAACGTATGAATGAGTGGACTACCATTTGGCACTTTTGTACGGTGGAGTCATTAATTTATGCTTAATACATGAATAACTGATTATGCGATATGCTGTTCACAACCGTTTTGCTTAACTTTTTATGCAGGATGGTTCATCTTAATTGATTTATATTCTCATAATAGCTGAAAAATCTCCATTACCAGTTACTGTGTGAAATCTTTCTAGATCGCATAATGGAAAAAGTTATATCCCGGGTTAGCGTAGATTAGATGTGTTGATTTTGATAGATTAAAGTAGTATAAAATTTAGTCTCAGAGTTTAGAATTAGATTAGCTTAGAAATAATTCCATATTTTCATTATCATATGCTACACACACACACATCACCAAACTCTACACACACACACCCCCCTTAGAACGGGAAGCTGGTCCCGTTATCCCCAGTCGGACCCACTACACCAAACGGGCACGGAGCCGCCAACCAGGTTCCCGACCGGGTGGGTATCCCCCTTGTTGTTGACCCGATTTCAGGGCCCTCAACAGATTGTTAGGTAGAATTTGAATAATTCAAATTTTAATGATAATATATTATAATGAAACATTTGTAATAATACATTTTCGGGAAATAGAAAGTATGACAACATAAGGTAACAATTCAAATTTTAATTAAAAAATTACGAAATAAAACATATGTAATAATAAATTTGAGTAATAGAATGTGTGGTAATGTTGTTTAAATTTTATTTAATGTTGATGACATAGAATTTAAATAATTCAGATTTTAATTAAACAATATTAAAATGTAACATTTGTGGTAATAAATTTGGCTAATAAAATGTGTTGTAATTATTTTTAATATTTCTCTCCAATCATAACCGTGTGAGTCTAGTTTCAACGTTAACATCAACATCACTAGCACAATTTTTTATCAAAATGATTGAATTTGTAAATTCATATATTAATTAAAAAAAACGGTGAAAGATTTCTAATAAAAAAATTGGCTAAGAGAAAGAGTAAGTTAAAAAAAAAATTCCTTTATTCATAGAGGTGTCATCTCAATGTCCAAATCAACATCCCTAGCACAATTTATTATCAAAATTATTGAATTTTTATGGCTTTGTTGCATTGGTTTGGATGGGAAAATAATTTACATTTAACTTTTGATTAATGATTGTAACATATAATTTGAATAATTAGTAAAAGAACATTAAAAGCACCATAGATTTGTTCAAATTTTGAAAGGTATCAAATCCCCTAGGTGCAATATTTTTTAAACAAAACTTGAGGAAACGTTATGTTAATTTGTTTAAATTAAAAAAAAAAAAAACTTAATTTAATTTTTCATTAATGATAATGATTTAGAATTTTAATAATTCAAAATTTTAATTAAAAAATATTAAAATTAAACATTTTCGATAATAAATTTGGCTAATAAAATATGTGGTAAATACTTTTTTTTTTGTTTTTTTCATGACAACTGTGTTATTCTAGTTTCAAGATAGATATCCTAACATAATTTTTACCAAAATTATTGAATTTTTATGATTTTGGTAGAGTGGTTTAGACTGACAAATAATCTCTCAATATGCAAACATGAACAAATCTATTCAGTCCCTTTTTCTAAAGAAAAACATGAGGAAATATTTAGACTACAAGATTTCTAATGATTCTGGATTTTTGATAAAAAGTTATAAGTCTATATTAGTTTAATACATAATTAATCTTATTTAAATATAAACTATTTAAATTTAAATGCTAAAATATATTTAAAAAATTATATATTGTCAAATTAATGTTCATAAATTAATAATATTCGAAGTAATATGGAAACTAACTCAAAATTTATTAGCCTCACACATCCAAAGATATAGTAACTCACTTGTAATTCAATAAGAACTCGATAAATAAAAGGAATAAATGTGAAACCTGATGATATATACACATCTGAAATATTCTACAATTTTATATATAATATTCTTCTTTGAATGGTTCCTTGGAGTCAGACATTAAATAATTTATCACGAAGATTCAGCGACGGCTGCTGAACCGATCACAATCAAAAATCCCTTACTGAACGAAATTTCGAAGTCAATTTACGAGCGGGCAGTGTGCAGAAGACTTAGGTTAACGGAGCAGGAACTTTAACATGATTCATTTACGACGGCTTTGTAAGTCCACTCCATTCCATTGAATTAGTCGAACGAATAACCAAAGATCATACTATAATAAACTCTTCCACGTTTCCTCTCTTCTCAACTGACCATCTGTCCGCGTGACTACTTCCTATATATACTATATATTTGCATGTAAAGATTATGATACACTCGTATTATCATTTATTTCTTGTTATATTGATATTGATATTGATATTGGTGCAAATAATCGCTTATTTTGGTATTGCGAAGTGTAAATGTGTTAGAAAACCTGCATAGATGAATCTAACTAGTAAAGGTTGAATACACAGCTTTTCAGAATAAAAACACTAAAGAAAGTCGAAAGAACAAAAGAATGATTCATTAGAAAATAGGTTACAATGCTCATGATATAGCATTACTGGGTGAAGATCCCAAGGTAATGCACCATAGTGGTGATCAATGAGAGGACTCAACACCTACAACAAATTCCGGAGAGAACTAGCCAGTTGCGGAGTGAAAGGAGGAGCAAATCAGGGAGTAAATCATGCAAAAGAACTAGCCAGTTGCGGAGTTAACGAAGGAGCAAATGAGGGAGTAAATCATGCAGAAGAACTAGCTAGTTGCGAAGTTAAAGAATAAGCAAATCAGGGAGTAAATCATCCAGAAAGAATCTTTCATGTAGTCCCATGCTCTAACTAAGTGTCCGCATGTAGGTATGTAGTACCTCCAACACCCCCCTTGAACACCACTATGGGGAAAAATAGAAAATGGGCCCTGACAACTAAGGAAAAAGGTCACCCAAAACATAGTGCAACTTGTACTAAAGGTGAGGAAAGAGGGAAAACCTCATGGGAACCCCCTCCCCCTCGCCCCCTTAAAATACAATGTAATCAAAAGAAAAGAGGAAGAAAAGACAGTTGCTAAGCAACTGTGTCCTTCACTCCAAGACGATCGCGCAAAGAGCGAAACTTCTGCTCAGTGAATGTCTTAGTGAAGGTGTCTGCAGTCTGTTCTGCTGAAGGATAGAACTGCAAATCAATGACCCGATCATGTACTAAGTCTCTGATGTAGTGCATACGGATCTCTATGTGCTTCATCTGTTGCCACTGTACCGGATCGCTGCAAAATTTGGGAGTGCTCTGGTTGTCACATCAGATGACAATAGGCTGGTGGAACTGGACGCCCAACTCAGTGAGGAAGTGCTATAGCCATAGAGCCTAAATGGTCATGTTGACTACTCCTTTGTACTCGGCCTTAGCTGAAGAGAGAGCAATAGTAGCCTGCTTCGTGCTCGACCAACAGATAGGGCCAGACCCTAGACTGAGTGAATATCTAGAGGTGGACTTACGATCAATGTTGTCGCCCACCCAATCAGAATTAGTGAAGCCAAGGGGATTTAATGTAGTGCCTACTGCATAGTGATTCCCAAAGGTGATGGTGCCCTGTACATATCGGAGGATGCGCTTGGCAGCATTCCAATGTAGCTCATGTGACTCCTGCATGTATCTGGAAACTACCCCTACTGCATATGACAGATCTGGTCTGGAGTGGGTGGGGTACAATAAGCTCCCCACTAGCTGTCGGTAGAGAGTACTATCAACTAATGGAGTGTCACCTCCATCCTCATGGCAGACCCCAGACAGAAAAGGAGTCGGTGCTGGCTTGCAGTTAGTCATGTGAAATCTCTTGAAGAGATCCTGTGCATACTTAGTCCGAGAGAGTTTGATGCCTGTGGCATCCTGGTTGATCTCAAGACCAAGAAAGAAGTGTAATGGACCCATGTCTGTCATCAAGAACCTCTCATGCAAGGCCCTCTTGACTGCAGAAATGGCTGAAGCCGAGCTGCCGGTGATTAGGAGAACATCTACATACAAAACTAAGATAAGAAGAGAATAATGTGTCCTAAGCATGTAAACATTCAGATCAGACTTACATCTTTCAAAGTTTTCCGATAAGAGAAAAGAATCCATCTTCGCATACCAAGCTCTTAGGGCCTGCTTAAGGTTGTAGAGAGATTTCTTCAGTCTGCAAACCAAAGATGAATCCTGAATGAAACCATGTGGCTGCTCCATGTAGATCTCCTCAGATAGGTCTTCGTGAAGAAAGGCATTCTTCACATCCATCTGATGTACTTCCCACCCTTGGGTAGCCGCAATGGCAAGTGCAAGGCATATGGAATCCATCTTTGCTACTGGAGCAAATGTCTCATCATAATCAATGTCATGCACTTGCTGGAAGCCTTTAGCTACTAGCCTAGCTTTCTGTCTGGTGATTTGCCCATTTGCAGTACTCTTGTTCTTGTAGACCCATTTGCATCGAACAAGTTTCCTTCCTGAAGGAAGGGGGACCAGATCCCAGGTCTGGTTCTCGATGCAGGAGTTATACTCCTCCTCCATGGTGGACTCGCAAGATGGATGCCTAGTAGCCTCAACATAAGACTGCGGATCAGAAGACTAAACCAAATGACAATGCCAGGATGGCATTGGTTCAGCGGTAGTGAGGGTAGGAGGAGGCTCAATAAACTCTGAGCTAGTCCTCCACGGATTAGAATTATCCCCCACAAGACCATTTTTAGCAGCTACGTGGTCTTGTGCATATATCTCACATAAGCTCCTTCTTCTCTGATTTATGACAGGGGAAGTTGATTCACTGCTAGAAGCCCGATCTGGGCTTGGATGTGGATCATCATATGCATGCACTAGATTTGTATCTGAAGACTCTGTCTCTGCATCTGCATGCTCTACCATAGCATCTGCATTCTCTATATTTGCATCTGAGTGTACTGAGTCATCATCTCGGACATGAGGTAGATAAAAGGTGTCTGCATGTGTGAATTGAGGTGCATGCGAGAGACTTTCCTCAAATTTGACACTTCGCTCAATGATGAGCTTTTTCGTAGAGGAAATCAGGAGTCGATATCCCTTCACACCATCAGGGTATCCAACAAATATGCACTCATTTCTCTGTGGATCAAGAGCTTTCCTCTTTTCAGAGGGGATCCTGGACCATACTCGAGAGCCGAAAACACGGAAGTGGGTGACCTCTGTTTTAGTGCCGCTCCAAGCCTCCAAGGGGGTCTGATCCTTGACAGACCTATGAGGAGATCTGTTCTGGATGTAGTTAGCACAATTAAGTGCTTCAGCCCATAGCTTATGAGGCAGTGACTTAGCATGCAACATGGAGGAAACCATCTCCTTGAGAGATCAGTTCTTTCTCAAAGCAATTCCGTTTTGCTATGGAGTGTATGGAACTGTGTACTGCAACTGTATGTTGGACTCAAGGCAACGGTTTTGAAGTGTTGTGTTAACATATTCCCCTACCTCGATGGTCATCGCTCTGTCCATGTCACACATGCCTTGTCTTCACTTTTCTACCCGAAACTCCACATCACACCACTCCATCCCTCTGGTGAGGCTGCAAAATGTGACCCACATGACCAGCCCTCGAGTCGCCACGATCCCGACCACTGCCGACTCTAGATGCCGCCCGACTAGACCGACCATCACTCATGCCACCCTGCCCAATGCCAATTTTTGCCCCTTCCACCACTTCCACCTGCATTGGAGACTCAGGACACTCTATCTACCCAAGCTAGGCTTCGACGAGGAAGAGGACTGGCCATAATGGGGAACTAGGCACATTTTTACAAAACTAACACCAATTTGAGGGGATAGAGAAAACCAATGAACTAGTATACAAATGACAACTTCAACCACCAGGGTTCACCCTACCCACTCTAATTGGGCTATCAATAACCAAGCCAACAATTTCCACCCGGAAAATTGGATTTCAGCCCATGCTTCGTAACCCTCAACCCCATGCTTCGTAACCCTCAACCCTTGGCTAGAAGCTCACCGGTCTAGCCGCTTAAAATCCTGTACACCCTTGATGCATAAACCACTGACACATACAAAACCACAATGAAGAGCTACAAATGAGGGCGATTTGTTTTCCAGGTAGATGTAGATGGGAACCTACCTTCTCACAGAAGGATTGCCAACTCGCCTGCACCACCAGAGGTTCCTCTTCTCTCTCACACCAAGACACCAAATTCCACACATAAGAGAAGTAAGTGACCACTTTATAGACCCAGAAACTAGGGAGGGAACACCAAAGAATGAAGAAATTTCGAGGATATAGAATTTAGAAGAAGAAAAAAGGAAAATGAGAATTTGTAAAAGTTTCAAGTCATTGTAAGCCTATCTGAGACATAGGACATGTTTGAGTGATAATTGAGTCAACTTCTATTGTAAGCCTAACAAGCATGGTTGAGTCATGTTGAGTCATGTTTGAGTTATGTTGAGTCATATTGTCATAATTAAGGGGGAGTGTTAGAAATTGTGATTACTCTCGCATGCTAGAGTTGGCTAAATTTAGGAGAGTCAGTTAACTGAGTCAAGTCGAGTGCGTTCAAGTTAAGTTATAATTTTGTAAAGGTCGAAATTAGAGTGTGTGTGCATGTGAAGTTATTTGAGGAGAGTCGCTAGTTGAAAAGGTTTAAATACCCCTCACCGGGTTCATTATAACAATCAAGTTTTTTTGTTATCAATAGAAGAATCGCAACTAGTGTGTTTCGAGTCACGACCTTTCCCAAAAAATAACTCCTCGCTTCTTGCACCTCCCTCTCACAGAATTACAATCACATTCCCCATACCAATACCATACCAAACAACACACACCACCCTCTATAAACCTTCATAGTTCAGCTCCTCCCACTTGATTCGAGGTTGATGGAGGTTTGTCAGAGACTGTCATAACGTGTCTCGTACACAAGTAGTTGTGAGAGAATGGGGAGGTCAGTCCTTGTACCATCAACTAGGTGGATTTCATAATTTCCCACGGGTTACCTTAGGTGCTCAGCTCCTCACCCCTCTCTTTTTATTTTAAATAAAAGAAATTGTTTTTTTCCTCTAAAAAAAAACCTATTATTATAGTCATGCTATGTAATCCTACTTTTAGTAATTAATCCTCTAAATAATTGGATTAAATAATTCTCAACAATTGGATTGAAGGGTTATTCTATGCTCAATAATCTAGTTAAACTCGAAAGAAACCTCCACCAAAAGACTTGTAGTTTTTACACTCAGACGATCCCGATGGAGGTACGGGACCTCTTGGAAGAGATTTGAGCAGCCCATTTGTCATATCAATATTATTGTTCATCACTTCATCTTTTTGAAATATGAATTCGAATTTCCGCAACCTACAAGACAAACCTTCAGTAACTATCATGAACACCATTATCATGGAAATCAATATTACTATTTGTGATATGATTCTCATGTCAATATTACTACAACATATATAATCTTTCTCTCCAAAGTCACAACTACGCATTGCAGCAATATAAATATCATAAGAGGAATACTGATAATAGGAGTGAATATTAGTGTTTTCTTGCAAATATTTATATAGGAAGTAGTTACAGAGAGATGAGAGTAAATTATTTGAAAGGCAAAGCAGCCAAAACACAAATTTCACACACAAAACACACTAGTTGCGATTCTTCTATTGATCACAAAGAAACTTGATTGTTACAATGAACCCGGTGAGGGTTATTTAAACTTTTTCGACTAGTGACTCACCTAAAATAACTTCACATGCACACACACTCTAATTTTTACCTTTACCAAATTATAACTTAACTTGAATGTACTCGACTTGACTTAGTTAACTGACTCTCCTAAATTTAGCCAACTCTAGCATACAAGAGTAATTACAATTTCTAACACTCCCCCTTAATTATGACAGTATGACTCAACATAACTCAACATGACTCAACCATGCTTTCTAGGCTTACAATAGAAATTGACTCAATTATCACTAAAACATGTCCTATGTCTCAGATAGGCTTACAACGACTCAAAACTTTTACAAATTCTCATTTTCCTTTTTTCTTCTTCTAAATTATATATCCTCGAAATTGCTTCATTCTTTGTTGCACGTTCTTGCTAAGGTCTCCATGTTTCTTGCTGTTGTTGCAATTTTTCTTTGACTTTTCTTTTATTTGTTCTAAATTTTCCTACTACAAATTCCTCTTAAACGATTCATTCAACCATGGACTATTGCCACAACCTTGAATCCTCAAATTATCTTCTTCCCTCTATTGTTTGTGCTTCATATTACTGTCTTTCTTTCTACCATATTTCTTGATAGAAGAATATTATCTCTTCTTGACTCCATTGTTGAAAAATGGTTTTAATGCATTTGTCTTTGTCCTCAGAAACATCCATGTCCTTTCCTGCATCATGTTCTTCATATTCTCTTTTGACTGCACTATTATCCTTCTTACTTGCACACTCAAAACCAATGTTAAAAATATCTTCATTATGCTCTTCAGTGAGAGTTTCCTGCTCTACCTCTTCCTTCTATGGGTTATCTTCCACTCCTTTACAAACATTTGTTGTTGCAAATAGGATTTCTTCCACTTGACTTCTAGACACAAGAGGTCTTATCTCACCAAATAACAACATATCAATAAGATATTTTTGTTGCGTCATGTGAAACCACTCATTATCAGTGAATGGTTCTACATCAAATTTAACATCAACAATTCCAATTGTTGGATCCACCAAACTACTTGTTTCTCTACTGATAGATTTACCTATGCAAAACACAATTGTTTCTTATTCACACACAGCTTCATGAATGTTTCCAACTGCTTCATATCTTGCTGCTACAATGGCAACTTCAACCATCAATTCTTCATCAAACATGGTGCTTACCATATTGCCAAAAGCAATCCCTGTTTCAGAAAAGAAACCAGACGTAGCATCAACATAACATTCATCCATACTATGGTGGAATATTTGAGCATACATGTACTCGTTGACAATTTCAACTTCCTCAAATGCATCAGATGCGAGTGGTTGCACCAATTCACCTCTCACTTTACAGTCATCATCCACATGTGTTTTGTCACAGTGGGATTGACCGTCACCTGCACCATCCACGTTACAGTGGACTCCTTGAGAATTTATATGATCTTGCTCTGTTTCACACACAGAGGCTTTAGCTTCTGTCTTTGTAATCTTTGTTTCTTCTTCTTCATCCATATGCATGTCTGCATAATGGGTTTCACTTTTAGAGTCTTCATGACCATCATCCACCTTTGAGTGTGATTCTCCAAACTTTGTTGTCTTCTCAGAGTCTTGCTCATCTACTCTCAGATATGCGGCTGATTCAACAAACTGTGACACATGTTTCTGCTTCATGTTACTCCCCTTGCACCAAATTCTTTTTCCAAAATCTTCCACGCTTGCTTGGAAGTTGTATTTTTTGCTACCTTGCACATAAGTGTTTCATCCATTGCTTGTTGAATGAAACTCAAAGCTAGGGCATCACTAAACATAGGAGGTGGTAGTTGATACACGTTACAACCATCAACCTCGCTTTCTTCTGTCTTATGTTAGACATCACAATACTTCGGCTGTGGTCTAAACCTCTCTAAACATGGCAACAATCTTTGCTTCTTCCTTTTGAATCATTTTCTTAGTGTTCTTCAAACGTGCTTTGTGACCCATGATTGTTGTCTTTCTTTTGTTTTATAGTTGCTTCCTTGATTGCATAAGGCTAGCTTCCATATCGCACTGGAAAAAAAAGTTTATGATTTTCAATATATACCCGTGTAAGGTACAATCTTCACCCAAAAAAAATATTATGCTTAACAAAACAAAAAAAAAAAAATGATAACAGACAAATTTCTGTAAAGCACAAAACTATATTTTCAATAAAAATTTCCAAAACGAGAAAGACAATCACCCGAGATGGCAGCGAGGCTATGGATTACCGCGCTACCTTTGCGGCATCTACTACTTTGGACTTGACCACGTACCTGGCACGTTGATTTCTGGTGTGGCTCCCTTTTTCGACAATTCAAAAACGGTTGTTCACGGCAACTGCGGCTGCGCTTTTCTTTTTTGTGGCTTTTCACAATATCGACTGCTGCGGCCAAGTTACACAAAATATACAGTGGCTCTGCAAGGCAGTGGCCAGTCATGGCTCCCTCAACCAGAACTTAATGATATTCTCTCTGGTGGCTCTGCAGCTGCAACAGACTCGGATACTCTATTCTAACTTTTTTCTAATATTTTAGCTCGCATACTTCATTTTAACTTTTTTCTAATATTTTAACTCGGATACTTTATTTTAACTTTTTTCTAATATTTTAACTGATACTAATTTGTTGGAAAGATAAAAAACTTGTTGGAAAGATAAAAAAATAGAAATACAAAATTTAACACACAAAATATATGATCGGTGGCTCTTATATTTATCATACAGAAATTTGATTATTAAGGTGAATTTATCGCGTTATTTAAACATTTTTACTAACAACTCGCCTACCTTTATATGCATATAAACTCTAAATTTAACTTTTCCCAAATTATAACACAATTGACACAAATAACTAACTCTCCTAAATTTAACCAACAATTAACTAACTCTCCTGAATTTAGTCAACTCTAATACATAGTTACCATGTTCGGCCGTATTGGTCAAAAAAGTTCGGAAATTCGTTGATACAATTCGATTCCCCACTTAATACGTTAATTTCGATACGGTACGGTATTTGTGGTTAACGAAATCAATAAAATTAATTTCCCCACTGCAGGTTGCGATTCTGAACAGCTGAGCAGAGGGAGTACAATGCTCCGCTATTTCCTCGGGTTAATAAGCAAGTAGACGCATTGGTTTCCAGTACCACTTGCGATTTTGAACAGCTTAGCAGAGCGTACCCTCTGTTCCTCCGGAGCAATATAAGCAGCCATCGTAAAAATATATAGAAACATCCAACCAACCATCGTAATACATATAGAAACATCCAACCAACCATCTTAATATATATAGAAACATCTGTCCCATGGGCCATTTATACATATATAGAAACATCTATTTTACCCGAGCATTTACAAATTTTACTAATAATTTATATATTAAAAAATGTTATGGAAATTTTATATCTAAAATTTTCAATTATAAAATAGTAAATTCTTTATTAAAAAGGTGGCTTTTTATTAAAAAATTATAAAAATAAATAAATTTTGTAAAAATTTTAAAATATAGTTTTAAATAACAGTCATTATCTAAATTGGTTAAATTGGTTTTAGTAATAGTTGATTTGAAATTCAATTAAAATATTTTTATTTTTTTTGTGATTCAACATAAAGATTAATCTACCCTGTTATTATTGAATAAATTTGGATTATAATGGGAATTAGTACTCGTTTTAGTTTGTGGAGATTATTTAAATATTCAATATTTCATTCTTTATATTGAATATCAATTTTGAGTTTTTGTTATTTATATTAATATATTTTATTTAAATGTTTTCTCAATTCGGAATACAAATAATAGATTATCTTAAATAGATAAAAATATAAATACATAGAAAAGATTGATATTGGAAATAAGGAAATAATGGTATTATCATAGGAAAGATTCATTTTTATTTTATAAAGTTTTCAAAAAAAATAATAATAATATGTTAATCTATATAAGATGTATATTTTCGAATTTTTTCCGTATTGAATTTTATACAGTCGAATTTTTTTCCGTATCGAATCGAATTCGTATTTGTATTTGAATTCGAATTTGGTAACTATGCTCTAATATGCTAAAGTAATTACAATTTCTAACAAACAGAAACTTAGAACTTGCGAACATAACATTATAAAAAAGTCTTAGGGGATTCATGTGACATATTCAATGGAATGAGTGGACTAATAAACCCATCGGTCGTAAATGAATTCTGTTAGTCGTGTAGTCTTCTGCGCACCCTACTGGTACATTTTTAGTTTGAAATTACTTTCATCGAGAATCCTTTGGTTCTAATCGAACATCTTCATCGACTTACGAATCCTGGCTAAATCTTTTGTTGATCAATTCTAATTCTTTGGTTCTGATCGAAAACCCTGATTGACTTACGAACGCTGGCTCAATTTTTTGTTGGTCAACTCTTTATGTTCTGACTCCAAATGTTGAACGATTCAAAAGTGAAGCCACGTTTCATTCCTAGCTACGTTTGTAGATATCGAGAAAGGATATTCAAACCGTGTACTAACTCTTTGGAATATTAAGACTGGGCCGGTTAAAACAATAACAATAATTACCAACAAACATTTTGAGCTGAGTATTGATGGTTGATTTATTTTCATACGGAGGGACTAAATTTTTTAAACGAACAAAGTTTTGAGTCATCGCATGCTTATAGGTTACATGGTTTACAAATTCCCAATAGCTCTGATTTTAGTTTCACATTATTTAAATATATGTTTTATGTTCCTTCAAACCTATTATAATACTATAGAATTAAGTATTATAAAATTGTAAAATTTATCTTGTACTTGCGAATAGGATTTTGGCAGAACCATATATTATTAAATGAAAAGGAACCATATATATTAAATGAAAAGGAAATATGTTAATCGAATTGTTTATAACTAAACTGGAAAAATCACCCAAGAACAAAAAAATAATAAATTAACAAATGAAATTAGTAAATATTCATTTTTTTAAATAGATAGAGCAGACGTATACGGAAAATGTAAATAATATCACGTAACGAATATATGTTTTGTTAGTTTGTGATTTAGATTATGAACGAGATTTAATATTGAGAACCTTATAAATTTGAAACTCATTAATAAATTATAAAGTTTTGAAAGAGATTAATTATGATTTTATCTAATTATATATTAAAATATGTAATGGTATATTAAAATATGTAATAATATATATTATAAATTATAATAGGTTAAATAGGAGGATGTGAATCTTTATTTTAAGCATGCTTCTCACTATCTGAATAATTTTAATTGTTTTTTATTTATTACTGGGTGGGGATAATCATTTTCTAGCGTTTTTTAAAAGAAGAGATGAGAGGGTAAATTTGAAAGGTTACAGAAGATAATATTATAATGATATGATCTTTAGATTTAATGAGTTTTAGGAATTAGAAGGATGGATATGCATGTAAAAACGATAATGAATATGTAATGTTTAGAAATGATGGATATGTATAAATTTTCAAATAATCGTGGAAATATGAAACCATAAGTGGATAGGTGGATAGGTTTCTATGGTTGTGACGTAAATAATTTTATAAGAAATAGATACACATTCCAAAGCATATAATTATTACTATAATATGTATATTAATAGGTGTGTGGTAACATTCTTGACATTGGAGCAATTTAAGAAAACACCTTCGAATGGGTTTCTATACACCTTTAAACAACCAAGTGTAGGCATTTGTTTTATTTCAGGGGATGAGGATTATGAATAAAAGTTATATCAAAATACATTATAGTTTGGGATTTTATATTAACTATTGCATGCATGCTTATAATGTTAGGGTTGTTTGCCCAATGATGGTAAGATGGTAGGAACCATCAAGAGAATAAGAAAGTAATTTTCTAGGTTTGCAAATGTTGAATAGTTTTATATCATGAGTGATTTCAACTAAATAATAAGCTATCTATTTCTAGTTTATGGGGTTTTACTATGGGAGCAACACATACTACGTGTGTTCATATTGGGGATATATATTGAGGATAAATTTACATAATATATTGAGCATATAATAGGGGTTAAAGGATTTTGTATTGGCAAGTATAAAAAATGGAGGCGAGAGTTGATAAAAAAAAAAATGTGTATAAATATGTTAATGAAAAAATGGATACCTAAAATATCTAGTGAAAGTATTGATTTTTTAAATTGAGAAAGTGTATTGGGTTCATATTGGTAGGGAGTTGAATAATGTGATTTTTAGAGGTATTTTCAAATGTGTAGTTAAATTAGGGGTATTTTAAGTATGCCATGAATCACTTAATATGTCTGAGGTTCATTTGGTTCATTGAGTGAATCCCCGTGATCTAGCCAATATTATGGCATTTAAAAAAAAACGAAAATTTCATGAACCCCTTCTCGTAAGTTTTAACTTAGTATTTAGCTAGGCTTTCATAAGAGACAAATAAGATATAAATTTGAGAACATGGTTTAAAAATGTAACATAAAATCTAAAGAGAAACAAGCCGATAGTAACATCCCTTACTCATGGTTTAATGTAGGAGTACGCTCATCAAATTTTTTTGAAGTTAAATTTTACCATAATGGATTTGGTTAAAGAGTTAAAATTTGAGGATTTTCTATCAAATTTAGTCATACGATTTCGTGTGCTATTTTATATTGCGTCAAATCGATGTTTTAAATAAAGTTTTGATTTTTCTGATTTTTCTTTATGGAAAGAGTTAATTTTTAATATTATTTCATTAATTATTATATTTATTTATTAAATAATTATAAATTTTTATAATATATTTTTCTTATTAATTTTAAATTACAAACAAAATAAAAAATATCTCAAATACTTATAAAAAAAATAAAATATAAAATTCAAATCAAAATTCTTCGAATTATGTAAATCTGGAAAATATAAAAACTACATCTACAAACCCAAACCCAAACCCCAACAACCTTAGAATTTAAATCTTCATATTCCTGAGGATATTGGAAAATTGAGATTATTTTGTTAAATTTTTAGTGTGAGTGACGTACTTTGTTAGATACTCAAGTGAATACTTAGCTCCATTATTAATATAATTTTCATGGAACAAACTTCTTTCTACAATGTTAGAACATATAAAGAACATAAGTAAAAGGAATATGCAATTACGTCAACTCTTTAGCGACTGAATTACTTAAAGTGAATGCATGAATTTTTCAATGATATATTTGTCATAAAATTGTCCCAAATGTTTTTATTAGAGAAAATTTCTCCATCCATTTGTTATTTCTCCGTCCTTTTTTATTCTAAAAGAAGATTTATAAGTATCTTTTTATATAATGCTTCACCCGCGCAAAAGTATTTTATTTTAAGAATCACCTTATTTTTCTAGAAAGTATAAAATCTTTCAAATTTTGCATATTTTTACCAAAATATCATCAAATATCTTATTTTTGATAGTGTAAAAATTATAAGTATTTGTTAAGTGTTTTTCACATTCACAGATAAGTATGCATTATTAAAATGTATATTTGGGTGAATGCAAGTCAACATTGGTCTTTCATAATGTGTTAGTGGAAATGAAGATTAGAAAAACAATAATATGTTAAGTTGGAGTAATGATTAGAGGTATATATAAAATGAATTTAAAGATAGTATAACAAAGTAAAAAAGAAAAATTATTTTTTTAATATATAATTTTTATTTATATAAATTTTATTTATTTATGTAAATTTTTAATTTCCTTGTCATTAATATATTATTTTCCATGTAAAAAAAATATAATCGAAATAAACAAATGATGTATTTTATTATTTTGATATATACCAAATTAAAAATACATTAAAAAAGATACCATAATAAATATTATTAATTGAATCATATATATATATATAACTGTATATATTTATTTTGTTTCATGGATAATGTATCTATCTAACCTATAGAAAATTAAACACACAGATTTAATGTTTTTTATAGAGTAAAAAATAATGTTTTTTGAATGAGAACTTGCGACAATAGCATCATAAGAAAGTCTTTGGGATTCATTTGACATATTCAATGGAATGAGTGGACTAATAAACCCGTCGTTCGTAAGTGAATTCTGTTAGTCTAAGTCTTCTGCGCACCCTGCTAGTACATTTTGGGTTTGAAATTACTTTCATCAAGAATCCTTTAGTTCCGATCGAACACCTTCATCGACTTACGAAACCTGGCAAAATATTTTGTTGATCAATTCTAATTCTTTGGTTCCGATCGAAAACCCTGATTGACTTACGTAGCCTGGCTAAATTTTTTGTTTGTCAATTCTGTATGGTCTGACTCCAAACGTTGAACGATTCGAAGGTAAAGCCATGTTTCATTCCTAGCTACGTTTGAAGATATCGAAAAAGGATAGTTAGACTGAATTATCAACGAACATTTTGACCTCAACATTGATTATAGATTTATTTTCATACGGAAGGGACTAAATTTTTTAAATGAACAAAGTTTTGAGTCGTCGCATGCTTATAGGTTAACTGGATTACAAATTCCAAATCGCCCTCTTTTTAGTTTCACGATATTTAAATATATATTTTTAGGTTCCTTCAAAGCTATTATAATACTATAGAATTAAGTATTATAATGTACTTGAGCATAGGATTTTGGAAGAACCATATATATTAAATGAAAAAGAAATATGCCCCTCAAATTGTATATAATTAAACTCGAAAGTTCACCAAAATAAAATAAATAGTAAATTAATAAATGAAATTAGTAACTATTCATTTTTTTAAATAGATAGAGGAGATGTATATGTTAGAAAACTAATAAACTTAAACAGCGATTCTGCATGCGGAAAGAACTGAAAAGAATCACTGAAACTTAATACCCACGGATACGAGTTACCTCCAGCCATTGGTGATGTATTGATGAAGGCCCACTTGCCTGCTACTTCTTCTGCACTCCAGCTTCAATCCAAGCAAAAGAAAAAGAACACAAGAATTCTGAAGGCACTTCCGAGCTCTGCTATCTCAGCTAGATGGTGTAGAACTGAAGGGGATTGAGATATGAGCTTGGGGACCAAACAGATGAACATATAGCTAAGCTTCCATCAAGCTTCTAAAAGCTATGTGTTAGAAAAACCGCAAATCAAGGTAGAGATCAGATCAAAGTAATGGACCACTTTAGTAGCTCCTAATTATAAATTTAGTAATTGCAGTTGATTTTCTTAACTTAAGGAAACTACTGCAGTTGGTTTCCATAAGTTAAGAAAAGCTGCAATTCCATAAATCAATGTAGCTTTTGTGTAAAATCAATGGAGCTTAACATTCTCCCACTTGGTCCATACTTCCAAACCTAATGTCTCAACTTAAAAACCATTGATAATCTGTATTAAGTAATAGATACATGAATCATGGCGATAAGTCCTCTAATGACGAGTATTATCTTCCATGTATTACTATGCATTTATTCTTATTATAATTTATGTGGCAACAATATCTTAATGAATAAACCTTATGTTTATTCTTGGTCCTTCTTAAATGAATTTTCTCAAATCAACTTAAGGTGCACATCAATATGAGAAAAAACATCACAATAATTAAGAATTTCATTAAAATATCATTGTCCATACAATGAAAAACTTCATAATGGAACCAAGTCCCATATTCAATACATGATCCTTGAATTTAAACGGTGGCATGCCCTTAGTTAAAGGATCAACGATCATTAACTCAGTGCTGACGTGCTCAATGACCACTTTATTTTCTTTAACACGTTCCCTTATAGCTAAATACTTAATGTCGATGTGTTTATTTCGACTCCCACTTTTTTAGCCATAAAACCAGCAGCTGAATTATCACAATATATTCTCAATGGCTTAGAGATAGAATCCATAATTCTAAGCCCAAAAATGAAATTCTTAAGCCATACACCATGTAAAGCAGCCTCAAAACAGGATATACATAAGCATGTAGTCTTTGGTCCCTTGAAGGCACCTTATTACTTTCTTTGCAGCTCTCCAGTGGTCTAAACCTGGATCACTCTAATATCGTCCCAACATTCCCACAACAAATGCAATGTAAGGTCTTGTGCAGACTTGAGCATACATTAGGAATTGCTGATCTCTTAGGTGTAGTAGATCTTCTTAATGTTGTACCATCATCTTCCTGAGAAGTATGTGGTTCAACTTGTTGTTCAAAAGTTCTTGGCAACTCTTGAACTCCTTGATCTACTGGAATATCGTCAGCAGCTTGTGGAACTTCAACAATTGGTTGTTCAACACCAGTTTGTACTTGAGGGGTGCTATGAATAATAACCAATCTTTCACTTGAAGTGGAAGGTTGAGATTCTGAATGATCTTTCTCAGAAACTATGTTTCTGGTTTGATCGCTCCCACTGATCAAGTCATTTTTAAGAAACTTTGCATTTCCTGATTCCACAATCCTAGTGCTGTGAGATGGACAATAAAATCTGTAAGTATGTATGATTTCTAATATGTCTGAACTCCTATTGGCACCTTTCTTTGACTTGTTGGTCTGCTTTCCCTTTATGCAGTCCACAAAAGTCTCAAGATCAGTAAAATCTAGAGTATTAAGTATTCCTTCATTTACCAATCTTTTAATTCTATCTATGGAGATATGACCTAGTCTCTGGTGCCATAATTTAGAGGAATCTTCATTAACAACACATCTTTTAGTGCCAGTGTGAACATGCATTGAATCATCTGTGACATTGTTTTGTAAATTAATGCAGTAAAGACCATTAGACAAAATACCATTCCCAACATAATCAGATTTATAGAATAGACTGAAAGATTTTTCTAAAAAGTTTAAGGAATATCCAAAAGGTACAAGCCTTGAAACTGAAATCAAGTTTCTAGAAAAACTTGGAACGTAAAAGGTCTTTTCTAACTCCAAAACAAAGCCACTACTTAAAGTTAAATAACATGTTCTTATAGCTTCCACATGCGAGCCCATCTTGTTTCCTGATAAGATGCTTTGCTCACTTCCTACTGGCTTCCTTAGGTTTTGCAAACCTTTACAAGGAATTCGAAATGTGAATTGTTGATCCAGAATCAATCCACCATGTGTTAATATCAATATTAACCATATCAGATTCATAACAAACAAACGAGATTACTTCCTCAAGTTCGGGAATGTCAGAACGAATTTCAGAGAAATTTGCAAGTTGTACTACTGCATCAAAATAAAGAATCACATGCTTATGTTGAGGCTTAATAAACTTTCATGTTCTACCAATGTAAAACATGGTAAAAAGAATTGAATCAAATGACATGAAAATTGTCTGTGGGCTAAATTTTCAATTCAAACAGATTCAATAAAACTTTATGAACTTTCATGTTTTACCAATGTAAAACATGCTAAAAAGAATTGAATCAAATGACATGAAAATTGTCTGTGGGCTAAATTTTCAATTCAAGCAGATTCAATAAAACTTTATGAACTTTCACGTTTTACCAATGTAAAACATGCTAAAAAGAATTGAATCAAATGACATAAAAATTGCCTGTGGGCTAAATTTTTAATTCAAACAAATTCAATAAAACTTTATGATAAAACTTATTAATTCATAACTCCTGTGGGTAGGTTATGAAATTTTATCCTAATTAATCACATAAATATAATAAAAATTCCCGTGGGATAAAATTTATTATATTCAGTGTAATTAATTACAATTTAATGTCTAAATAATCTTTATGTGATCTTGCCAATCAATATATAATTTTATTTAATTAAAGATGCTGTGGCTATTCTCTAATTAATTAAAATCATATGGATCACTAGACATTATTTTGTTGCATAAACAAAACTTAACCAGAGAGAAAAATAATGTTTACTGAAAGGAGTAAGTCAAAATGACATTTTAATAAACTCCATAAAACTGTAATAATTCTCCAGCAAAATCAAAAGCAGTCAGCATTACCGAAAATGACTACAAATTGATTGTTCAATTTATAAACTTAACCCGGAGATTGACTGAATCAGCTTTGATCTACTTTGCATTTGCATAGCAAATGCAGTTCGAAGACTAGCTGGCTTGACTTCAGGCTCCGTCCTTAAGTTTATAAAACAACAAAAATTGACCAGCAAACAAGCTATTTTGCTCACAAAAAACTTAATTTTCAACAACTCTAAATCTGAACTTCATGCGAAATAAACATAGGATCAAAACTAAATGCCCAAATGAGAAATAAATCATTTCTTATTTCTCTTTAATTACAAATGTTCATAAATGTAAGTTCAATGTAAATTTTACAATAAATATGTAATCAATTATAAAATTTACAGAGTGCCATTATTCGATAATGATGGGATCAGGAGATGCAGCTAACGAATTCAAGAACCATCATATAAACATATATTGAATAGCATGGCACATGCTAACACACAAATTGTGCAAGTCTTTAAGGCTGCTAACTGCACCACTAGATGTGTCAGCCAGAAGCCTTGCTATATAAAGACATATAAAAGTAAAATGAGAA
Source organism: Pinus tabuliformis (assembly GCA_031772625.1). NCBI lineage: Eukaryota > Viridiplantae > Streptophyta > Pinopsida > Pinales > Pinaceae > Pinus > Pinus tabuliformis. The sequence continues at coordinate 811,559,708 of CM062819.1, read as the reverse complement.
CAAGTAATTCAAAATGTGGAATTTAATGATTGCATTTAGATTCAAAAGGAGTAAAATATATATAGCTACATTTATATTGCATTGTATATACAAACCCACACATATACACACACTAATATGGACTCTTACCAAATAATCAATATTGCATATCACTTGTGTAAGTTTGTTTGTCCATTATCGTGTTAACCCTTATCTCATGGGCATATAGGACCCATTTCTATGGCATAAGATCTACATGACCACCACGATAATGTCATGCAAACCCACATGGATCATATCATCTAGGCCCAAAAAGATGAGTAATATTCAAAGTTGTTTTATAACACATGGTATTATTTAACGTTGGATTTTGTACCCAAAAATGCAAATCAAATTCAGTACAAGAGCTTGCACTTCCTGCATATGTAGTTAAATGATCATCCAATCATTTTAACAAACTATAGCTCTCATGAAATATTTGGATGAACATAATAGATATTTTAACAAACTATAGTTTAGATGAAAATATTTGGTCTGAACGTAAAGAAGTATGACTGAAGACTGGAATTAATTTCTTTTTAAAAAAAAAATATGTGGAAAACTGGTTAGTGTCATCCACCGACTCAGCACACATTCCGCACGAGGCACAACTAAGAATCGACAGCTTATGCCACATCGGCACCGACTCAGCACACATTCCGCACGAGGCACAACTAAGAATCGGCAGCTTATGCCACATCGGCAAGCGTCACGGTTAATTTTTTAATAGGGTTGCAACCCATCAGCGGTCAAGTGCCGAACTAAAGAAGCCGATGAAAGGAAAAATCGGTAAGTTGCAAACCAAGAAACAACAGGGAGAATGCCAGTGATGGTTAGAGCAAAAGCGGATGCAATAGCCCAACCCAAGTAAAAAGATGATGTATATGGGGAAGTGAAACCCTCTTGGTCACCATTCCAACCACGGTAGCCCAGATCATCTAAAGGTTTAACAGATATTATAGTACCCAATGCTATAACAGAAAAGATGAATATGGTTACAGATATCCCCATGGCAAAGCCCTTTGAGGAAGCTCGCGCAATAGCCTGAACCACTGTTTCTTTACTAAGAAAATTGACGGCATCTTCCATTGTCTTCAGTGTTAAGCATGGGCGTGAGACAGCAAATCCAAATGCCACAACTAATGTTATGGCAGAAACAGCAGCTCCTGCAAATGGTGGGTATATTTCCAGGCTTGCATACAATAGAAATTAATAGTAACAGCCATTGGGTTAGCACCAAAAACTGTTTTTCCCGAATTTAAATGCATAGATAAAGTTGGCGCATTGGCCTGTAGCTCAGTTGAGGAGGTCTTGAGTTCGATACTATCCCATCTAATTTGCATACGTCCTCATGTTAGCAACAGAAAGGGCATGTAGCACATCATCAAGGTCTGGGGTTCGATACTTTCTCCCATCTAATTTTTAATACGTATTTCATGTCAACAACAGAGAAACCGACGTGGGTTCGATTGATTCCTATTCAGTTTACTTTTAAGAACGTCTCTCGTGCACAGACCAGCAACAGAAAACGATAAACAAATATATCATCTTATTTACCAACGTAACCTTGTTATTAGAAGTGAGCAAAATCACATTATTAATGTCATTATAATCCCTGCCTCTTTATCTCATGAATTTACCAGATCAAACATCTCTAAAGAAAGCTTACAACTCTATTTAACGGTGCGCTCTAAAGAATCGAAAGCATATGCGGAAAAAGACTGTTATGCTTAATAGGCCATGCCCATAAATAAGAATTCGTTTCTTGGCCAACACACAGCAAGGCAGAGGTAAAAGGGCTCTGATACCAACTGTTAGAAAACTAATAAACTTAAACAGCGATTCTGCATGTGGAAAGAACTGAAAACAATCACTGAAACTTAATACCCAGGGATACGAGTTACCTCCATCCATTGGTGATGTATTGATGAAGGCCCACTTTCCTGCTACTTCTTCTGCACTCCAGCTTCAATCCAAGCAAAAGAAAAAGAACACAAGAATTCTGAAGGCACTTCCGAGCTCTGCTATGTCAGCTAGATGGTGTAGAACTGAAGGGGATTGAGATATGAGCTTGGGGACCAAACAGATGAACATATAGCTAAGCTTCCATCAAGCTTATAAAAGCTATGTGTTAGAAAAACCACAAATCAAGGTAGAGATCAGATCAAAGTAATGGACCACTTTAGTAGCTCCCAATTATAAATTTAGTAATTGCAATTGATTTTCTTAACTTAAGGAAACTACTGCAGTTGGTTTCCATAAGTTAAGAAAAGCTGCAATTCCATAAATCAAGGTAGCTTTTGTGTAAAATCAATGGAGCTTAACAGTATACTCATATAATATTTAAAGGAAAATGTAAATAATATCACGTAACGAATATTTTTTTTATTTAGTTTGTGATTTAGATTATGAATGAAATTTAAAGTTGAGAACTTTATAAATTTAACATGAAATCAAGGAGAATCAAGCCCATAGTAACCTCACTTACTCATAGTTTAATGTGGGAGTAGGCTCATCACGTTTTTTTCAAGTTAGGTTTTATTGTAAGTGGGATAATGGATTTGGTTAAAAAGTCAAAATTTGAGGATTTTCTATCAAATTTAATCATGTGGTTTCATGTTCTATTCTATATCAAATTTAATCATGTGATTTCATGTTCTATTCTATATTGGTTCAAGTCAGTGTTCTAAATTAAGTTCTAATTCTCCTTTATGAGAGGAATTCAATTTTTAATATTATTTCACTGATTAATATATTTATTTATTAAATAATTTTAAATTCTTATAATATATTTTTCTTATTAATTTCAAATTACAAATAAATTAGAAAATATCTCTAGTACCTATAAAGAGGAGAAAGTTAAGTATAAAATTCAAATCAAAATTCTTCACATTATCTAAATCTGGAACATTATCTAAATCTGGAAAATATAGAGACTACATATACAAACCCTAACCCAAACCCCAACCACCTTAAAATTTAAATATTCTTATTCCTAAGGATATTGGAAAATTTGAGATTACTTTGTTAAAATTTTAATGTTAGTTACCCACTTTGTGAGATACTCAAGTGAATACTTAGCTCTATTATTCACATGCTTTTTATGAAACAAACTTCATTGTACAATGTTACTACATGTAAAGAACATAAGTGAAAGAAATATGCAATTATGTCAACTTTTTAGCAATTGATTTACTTAAATGGAATGCAAGAATTTTTCAATTGTATATTAGTTATAAAATTGTCCTAAATTCTTTTATTAAAGAAAATTTTTGGGAAAACTTTATCCCCGTGTTAATTCTCCTTTCTTTTTTATTATGAAAAGAATATTCACGGGTATATTCTTATACAATGCTTTATCCACATTTTATGGTAAAAGTATTTTATTTTAAAATTCACTTTATTTTTCTTAACACTGCTAATTTTGTAAATTTTTATAAAATTAACAACAAATATTTTACTTTTCATAGTTTAAGAATTATATTTTTTTATTAACACTTTCTCACACTATATTTTACTTTTCATAGTTTAAGAATTATATTTTTTTATTAACACTTTCTCACACTCATTATTAAAAAGTTTTTTTCTATTGATGGATAGAAAACATATTTGGGTAGGTGCAAGTTAATAATGGTCTCTCATAATGTGTTAGTGGTAATGAATGTTAGAAAAACAATTATATGTTAATTTTGAGAAATGATTAAAAGTATATATGGAGTGAATTTAATGATGCTATAGAAAGATGAAATGTAGAAAAATGAATTAGCGTTTCCACTATATAATTTTTATTTATATAAATTTTGTTTGATTATATGAATTTTTAGTTTCTTGTCATTGGTATGCTATTTTCCATGTAAAAAAACTATAATTGAAATAAGTATTTTGATATATGCCAAAATGAAAATGTATTAAAAGTAGTAAATACTATTAATTAAATGATATATGTAAAATATACACAATCAACTATATATTTTTATTTAGTTTCATGGACAATCGATCTCTATAACCTATAGAAAATTAAACACACACACACATTCAAAAGAAATTATGTTTTCATGTATATGTAGGAAAAACCACTAGGATAACAAAATTTAAATTTGTAAACATAAAATTTTGACTAAAGTAACCAACTAATCATGCACATAAGCTTCCTAATAGGGAAAAATTAAATTAAAATAAAACATGTGTGTGATCCTGACACTTAAAATGTATGCACAATACTAGTACTAAAAGTGCATGTGTGCCATAGTAGTAGGAACTTGTGTGTGTTCTTATAACTAGGGAATTTAACACACAGGAAATATCTAAGAATGGGTTGGGGGGGATAGAGGGCCAAGGTAAATAGTGGGAAAAATAAAGGGAAACTAAAATATGTGGGGTGTAAAATAATGAGTTGGTGAGTGAGGGGAAAATAGTGGTAGAGAGAGTGTGAAAGAGAGTTATAAATTGGGAGAGATAGGAAAAGTGTAAGTGTGAGAGAGAGTGAGAGAGATAGTGGTAGGAGACATATAGAGGAAGGGAGGGACAATGTTGGAAGGGGGTTGTTATGAAGGAGGGATTGGGATGGGAGGGACAATGGAGAGGGGGGTGGATAGAGATGTAGACAGACATATATAAAAAGAGTCTTATGGGAGGAGAAAGATCAAGGGAGAGAATGAGATATGGACATATATTGTTGTTTGTGTGTGTGTGTGTGTTATAAAGGAGGAGAGATACATGGGAAGAGAGGCATAGACAGATAGAGAGGGAGATATATGAGGGGAACAGATAGGGAGGGAGAGAAAGAGGGAAGAGGATATATATATATATATATATATATATATATATATATATAGAGAGAGAGAGAGAGAGAGAGAGAGAGAGAGAGAGAAGGGGGAAGGGATAGAGGAATAAATGAAAAATGGAGCTAGAGAAGGAGAGAGGGGAAAGAAGAGACATATAGCTAGAGAAAAGGATATATATAAAAAGAGAGAGAGACTCATGGGGAAGAGATGGCTGGAGATAGTGAGGGTGTGAGGAAGAAATGGATGGATATATAGAAATGGTTTTATGGGGGAGATAGATGAGGAGAGCAAGGGAGAGTGATTGGGAAGAAAAAATCTATATACATGGAAAAGGAGAGACATGGAGAGAAAGAGAGCGAGGCGAAGAGAGAGAGAGAGAGTGATGTAGAATGAGATGGGGAGAGAGGGAGAGATATGAGGAAGGGATATGAAGGCTAAGAAGCTATGAGAGCAGAATACTAAGAGAGAGAGATAAGTAGATAAGGAGAGTGAGAGGATGTGTAAATAGGGGGGTGAGGGAGAGAGAGAAAGAGAGAGATTAAGAGGTAAATATATAGAGAGAGTGGGCATGATACAGGGTGAGATAGAGAAGGATAGATGGAGGCAGAATGAAATAGAGGTGAAATGGAATAGAGGGGAAAGAAAAGAGAGATAGAAATAAATAGAAAGAGGGATGGGAGAGGGACAGTATGTTTCATGGGGAAGCAAGGGAATGAGATATTGACAAAGTTAGGAGATATGAAGAGACTAAAAGAGAGCGAGGGAGGAAGAGAGAGTGACGGAGTTAGGGGAGAGAGAGGGAAAAATATTCAGATAAATAAATAAAATATCTAGATATCATTCTTGGGAGAGATTGGGGGTGAGTAAGAGAGAGGAGAGAAGGAGGGACAAAAGAAAGGAGGGAAATTGACAAAGATATAGAACTAGAAGAGGGGGAATGGAGGGAGAGAGCATAGGAGGAAAATATTTTTCATAAGGGAGGTAGCTAGTGCCTTTTCATCAATTACATGCTATTGTTCCATAAAATTAATGAATTAATTTTCCTTATAGTTTTATGGAATAGAACCTTGAATACCTTACAACATGGTTCTTGATAAACATTAAACTTTGCAATTATATTGCTCCCATGGTTCATGTAAGGCTCTCTGTACTAATATACCATATTCTATAGGGTTGGTGCAATATTCTCACAGAACACCAAATCTAAGTCTATGCACCCTCATGTAAGGAGATTTTTCTCCTTCGAATCCTCAAAATTATAACGAGTTAAAAATGGAACACAAGATGATTCATTAAACAACATTGTAGATTGAATAACTACACATATTTTTTTTTAATTTCATGATTCATATTGACCATTATTTATATTATTAACCTAGGTTAATAATACTAAAATAAAAGCAATTCATCATCACATTCCTCCTGTGGGTGGAGATTAAAATACATAAGCCATTTTTTCTCCTCAATAAAATTCTAATGCAACTGATAGATGTCAAATTAATTGGGAGATGACCCATTACCTATAGGCATTCATAATGATGTCTAATTTGATGTCTAATTTATCATAATATTGTGATTAATTCATGAATTATGGTTTCCTCCACGTGGGGCCAAGACATATCATTTTCATGATTTAATTTCAAGTTTGAAGCTATCCATTAATATAATCACTCTCATCCAATATGTTATTTAAACTTTTTCAGTGACTTAGGATGATGTGGCTACTCTTTGAGTCAATTAAATGTTACAAGCATATATTAGAATCAAGCATGATTAAAAAAATATTTATTGCATAATCTTGAGGACAATGCATAAAATTGATTAAAAATTTATATGCACTAGGTAATCTTAATGTCAATGCATTAATTTTAATAATGTAGGATAAAATATATGAAAGAAATGTGCCTAAATAACAAAAGAATGATATTATCACAAAAGTAATGCATATTCTGATGTTCATTCATGTGTATATTAAACACCATCATGCATAACCACAAAATCTTAAAAGCATACCACGTTAGGTTGAACTAACTTATATCTATTTTTCTCGATACCACATTCAAATAACCTTCTAGCATTCATTAATTGTCAATTATAGTTCTTGATATTTTGCATAATTCATAAATAACAGTTCTAATTCTACCACATATATGCACAATTGATTCATGTTGTCATGAAATGGATATACCCTTTGATTCATTTTATATTATCCTATTTGAGATACTAAGTTTTTACAATATTTCATAATTAAATTGGTAAAATATATTCATCTGTATATATTAAAACTTATATCCTTGTAGTCATGTGAATATCATAATAATTAACTACATCCTTTCTCTATCTAAAACCACTAGTATCTTAATGTAATTTGTGGGCTTTATTCTATAAAGGATCGAGATTTTAGAGAAAACCAGTGAAAATATTTCTCGTTTATCAAATCTCTCGAAAATACCATTATAGAGAGAAATTTTAATTTAGAGAAAGAAAGGAATACAATATTCAAATCAATTACTACTAACACCAAATTCAAGTTTAAAACTTAATTTGGAATAAAATGGAGGTTACCTGTGGCCATGGTAATTATATTTTAGGAAAGAAATCCTTTCCAATCCAATAGAGGGATATTTTGGTCTATCCAATACATAATGCACCATATAATGTAAACATGAGCAACTTCGTTCTTGATAGAACCAGTGACCTTTGTAGTCCATCCTTATTTATAATGATCTTTCCATCAAATATTATTAACTAAGAGTTTATGGGAGGGTTATTTGACTCAAAAATCACTTCATGTGAAGTTATATAACTGCATATTACTTTAATTTCTTATTGATGAAAACAATGATTTACTGCATTTTACTTTAATTTCTTATTGATGAAAACAATGATTTAGAGAATTAATAGTATCAAGTCAAAATAACTATCGGTGTCTAACCAATCATACCTATCCATAAAACAAAGATAATGTGAAAGAAATCTTAACCTAAAGATATTAAATTTTAAAAAACACGTGTAATTGTTCTCCACAACCACCTTTTTTCTATGAAACAGAGCTTTCAAGTTCTTTGCTGATGTCGACTATCAAGATTGCCACCCTTGATACAATAATTATCTTTTCTTAGAAAGCAGTGACCACCCACTTAGTGGCTTTTATGCTTGTTTCATATTAGATATATAATATAATTATGATTAAAACTTGCGTTTTATAATGCTAAGCATAACTCGGTGTTAGAAACCCATATCCAAAGTTATGGAATGACAACACAAATATGTTATAGATATAGGTAGATATGATCTTGAGAAATCAACTTTGTACATAACTCCCATATCGGTGTTAGAAACCCATCTCCAAAGCAAAAATACGTTATTTTTCAACCTCTTGTTTCAGAAACTGAATCTTTAAAATTCTTTACGAAGGAAAAATCAATCCTCAAGTATTAAGTATGCAATCAATACTCAAAGTGATAGGATTTATATGGGAATTAAACTTAATGACATATGCTTGGAATTATTCAGGATTGAAATCACAACTATGGAATTTAGAAAACACGATTGAATCTGGTAGGTTTACGTACTGGTGTAGAATTGTCAATAAGCTACATCCAACTGAACCTTACATCTACGTTTTTATGAAACTTGATCCGAAACAGTGATTCCAATAACGGAGAGTATGAATTTAAAATAAATCACGGTAGTTAACCAATCATTCCCTGTCAAAAAATGAAGATAATGTGAAAGAAATCTTAAACTACAGATATTAATTTTCAAAAACACGCATTACTTTACAACGTAATTGTTATCCACAAGTTTTTTTCTTTTTCTTTTTCTTGGAAACACATAAGAATAGAGCTTTCGAGTTCTTCATTGATGTTGAATCTCAAGTATGGATGGTGCTACCATAATTGTTACAATAACAATATTGTCTTAGAAGGCAGTGATTACCCATTTGGTAGATTTTATGCTTCTTTCATATTAGATATATAACAGACAGCTTCTATAAAAACTTGCATTTGTAATCATTTTTTAATCCTAATCATAACTCAGTCTTAGGTACCGATATCCAGAGTTGAGGAATGACAGCACAAATATGCTATAGATATAGGTAACTGATATGCGTTTTAGAAATCAGCTTTGTACACAATTCCATTCGTTTGGGATAAGTTGTCCACATCAAAACCATAAATGTGCTAGTTTTCAACTATTGTTTAGGAAATGGTTATTTGTTGTATTGATTTCATTTACGAAGGAAAACTCAATCTTTTAATCATGTAGACATAGGTAAGGTAGACCTTCTTCTCTCTAGCAATGACGCCAAAAATGTTGTCGCACAAATTAGAAAGCCTAGTAAAATGAAAAAGATAGAGGGCACAACAATACTTAGGACAATGGCCCAATATAACTACAACCTATGTCCCCTTCTCTTCTCAAATTTTGAATGACAAAAGGAGTCCTATGATCCCTCACTTGTGATAGATGTATTTAGGATATATTTTGAAGTTAGTCAAGGTGGCCTATTCAATGGAAAGGTTCAATGAAAGTGAAAGCTTTGGGAGAAGCTAGGAAGAATTCCCAAGAAAAAAACTTGAAAGTGAGACTACATGAGACTTAGGCTTGATATATTTGATGATAAATGAGTTCATCCAAGGTTGATGTAGACAAGAGATAAGGCTATGAATGATATACTTCAACAAGTATTAAAGCATAAGCCTTCAACGAATCCCCAAGTTGAAGGATTAGCTTCTAGGATTCCCACTTGGTGTGATAGCTACGGTATCAATTTCGCAGAGATACCACGATTAGAATTCTTTCATAAATTATGAATGCCTAGAGGAGACACTAAGAAATATTCATGTACTCTAGATAAAATTCAAAATGCACTCTTTTGTTGAAGTTCACACTTATACTTAGAGAGGAATACTTATCCTTAAAGGGATGAGGAAAGGAGGTGAGAAAGAGGTGAAAATTATGATGATTCATTGAGTTCAGATTTATCACCAAGGATTTAAGATTGGTGCCTATAAATTTGGAGAATTTAAGTCAAATATGATCTTCATTTGGCAACTATCTCTTCAAGGAGACCTAGAAGTAGCTTTACTACCACTAATGAAGCAGAGTTATTACAATTCTAGATTTTTATAATTTGATGGATAATATTAGTGGAGTTTCAAGGACACAAAAGGAAACATAACATCTAGGAACATTCATTCATACATTGTCTGTGAATAATAAATGAAAAATTCCAATAAGTTCAAGGTTCTAACAAAATTTCAATAATGAGGGCACATTAACGACCATAAGAAAACATTCCATTCTTTAAAAATTAACTAAATAAAAAATACGACATTAAATATCACTTACAAGACAATGAAGAATATATCCATCCACAGAAATGCCAAAGAGACGCTACAAGAGAGATAGTGAAAATTTCCAAACATCAAAATGCAACAAATTCATCCATATCCATCTCTAATTGTAGGTATGAAATTCTATAATTAGAGATATAAAATCCCAAGTGTGATGGATAGAATGAGACTAAGCCTCATCTATTTATACATGAAGTAAGAGTTCGAAAATTAAAATAAAAATCACCTCCAACGCCTAAAATGTATACTAACGCACCCTTGCTTATAAGCCAACCAGATAGCTCATAAAATAAATTGAATAAGCCTTTTTGTCTCCACACTAGGCTAACATGGAGGCCTAACAGGAAAAAATTGAGACCTCATGTTCTAGGGATGTGAGTGATGTCCTCAAAAATAATGAATAAGAAGGGGATGCCCTAAAGATGATTCACTACAACAAAACCAGCGATTTGCGCCAGATTTAGCGCCAGATTTTAGTGCATTTTTTTTGTAATTGTGATGAGCAACCTGGCGCTAAATCTGGCTCTATTGTACAATTTTTAAAGCGTCCTTTTTTGCACCTGATTTTGCATCCTTTTTCACGCTAGATTTTGCATCATTTTTTACACCAAACTATGCATCATTTTTTGCGTCAAATTTTGAACCAAGATTTGCATCTTATTTTATGACAGGTTTTGCTTCTAGTTTTGTGTCATTTTTTGCATCTATTTTTCATTCTCTTTTGCTTCCTATTTTGTCTCATTCTTTGCTTCCATTTTTGCACCATCATTTGCATCAATTTTACACTGTATTTTGAATCCAATTTAACGTCTTTTTATGCATCCATTTTGTGTCAGTTTTTGCATCTAGTCTTACGCCAGGTTTTGTATCTAGTCTTACACTAGTTCTTGCTTCTATTTTTGCACCAGCTTTGGTGCCTATCTTTGCACCATGTGTTGAATTTGATTTAGCACCAAATTTTGCATCCATTTTTGTGCCCATTTTTGCATCTTTTTTTGGACCATTTTTTACATCCACATTTACGTTTGATTTGTCTCCATTTTTCCCATCTCATTTTGCACCATATTTTGCGTCATTTGTTTCATCCAATTTTGCATCATTTTTAACACCATCTCTTGTATCTAATGTTACATCATTTTGAGCATCCAAATTTGCATTTATATTTGCATCTTATGTTGAGTCATGTGTTGTGTCCACCTTTGCATCTTATTTTGTGTCTAATGGTACATTCAATTTAGAGCCATTTTTTACATCTACTTTTGTATTTGTTTTTGCACCAAGTTTTGCATCCAATTTTAAGCTATTTTATGCCCCTTTTTGCACCATTTTTATGTGTCTACTTGTGTCCAATGTTGCACCATTATTTACACCGACTTTTTCATCCAATTTTGCATTTTTTTGGTGTCTAGTTTTACATCGTTTTCACCATCCAAATTTGCATCTTTTTTTGCCTCATTTTGTGTCCACATTTGCATATAATTTTGTGTCTGAGTTCGAGCTTAAATTTGCATGTGATTAGGAATCATTTTTTACATCCAATATGGCATCCTTGGTTTCACCTTTTTTCAGCCCCATTTTGCATCTTGTTTTATGTCTTTTCTTACATCTTTTTTTTTTTCTTTTTTGCACCCAAGTTTGCATCCCAAATGTACACCATTATTTGCATCATCATTTGGCATATTAATTTGTAAAGTTTTTTGCTTCTTTTTAACGCTCAACTTTGCATCTTATTTTACATCTAGTTGTTGTCTTTTTCTGCATCTAATTTGGTGCCCATTTATGTGTCCTTGTTTTTGCCCAATTTGATATCCTTTTGTATGCCATGTTTTGTTCCCTTCTTTGTGTCAACTATTGCACAATTTTTCACTTCTAATTTAGAACACTTTGTATGTCAATTGTTTGCATTTTGTATTAATTCCTAGTTTAACATCCAATTTTACTTTCAATTTTGCATCCATGGTTACATCCGCATTTGACTTCTTATATAGAGTATATTTTTCTTTACATATATGACCCCCTTTATAGATTCATAGTGAAATATATGATAGTTTCTAAATATCATTAAAGCAGATATCACAATTCAAAATCATTTGTAAAGAAATTTAAGAGAAATTGACAACATCCATCCAAAAAAATAACAATGTGTCATTAACAATTTTCAAAACATGTATAAAGTAGCAACATAATGCTAATAAAATCAGTATTATTTTTAATCAAAACAAGTAAAATTCAAATATGATTAACAAATCAAAATATTTCATGAATATCGTTATTCTACGATAAATTAACAACATACATAAATCAAACTCATCGTATGATTACAAAATCAAAATATCTCATTGATATAGGGTAAATTCACAACACCCATCTAAACATAACAATGTCATTCTACACAATAATTTCTTCATAAACAACAATGCATGTGCATGCCTAGCTACCACCACCAAGATCATCCTCATGATCATCTTGACCATCCTCATTACTCTGGTCCACATCATCACCAACACCGCAACTATCATCATCATCTCCTCCTTCACCACCATCATCCTCATCCTCATCCTCATCATCTCCTGATATATGTTGAACATAATTTGGATCATCGTCTTGGCAATCATTACCTATAGCATTCTGACAAAAAAAATCAATATTACATGTTAGTATTAATTACATAACACAACGCATGTTTTTGTTATACAATGTTAACCATAAAATGAGGTAAGATATAATATCTAATAGTACTAAAAAGTAAAATGAAAATATGGTTTAAAAGTATATTGGAAATCCAACTAAGATTACATACCATAGAGTCCATCCAAACAACAAATTCAACCCATCTCTTTTGCTGTAGCACCTCCTCTTCCAAATGATTTGGAGGTCTTCCATATTTTAGTTCCTATCAATCAGTAAATAGGGAGAAATTAGATAACAATGACTTTCTTCTAGTACAAAATTTATTAAGAAAATATCACATGTTTAATATACTTACAAAGGTTGTTATCAGTGCTTTTAAACCTTTCTGGCCACTACGATGAGTGACTTTTGTCTTGGTTAACCTCGCCTTGGATGCCTTGTCCTTAAACATAAACCAATTCAATTTATTTTCACACAAATACATGTCTAAGATACTTATAAGTATTAATACATTCTAAATAATGTTTAATGAAAAATTCAATACCTGAATGCTCTCATTGCCGGCTTTTCTTTGTGCATCCAACTTCTCATATGATTTTACAAGTTCTTTCCATACTTTAAAAGGTATGTCAATAGGTCTTTGTTTCAGTCTTTGATCTTGAGGCATTTTTTTAATTTTTCTTGTTTGGTTAAAAATTTTGGTTAAAAAAAACCGAACAAGTAATCACATCAATGGCATGGGGACTCTATGGATATGTGTAAAAAAATGGCTATAAAGAAAACATCCAAAAAACATATGAGCTCTCCCTTTGATGGTCACTTGGGGCATATGGCTGGAAAGGAACAACTCCATTTTCGAAAATCAAGGACAATCCTTTCTCAAAGTCCTTCCTAATATCTACTCCAAATGTCTTAAAATGAAAAACAAAATTCAAACGTCATCCTTAAACATCTCCCTTAAATATAATGTTGGACCATAAATTCTTCACTTTTATTGTTATCGGCTCTGGAATGATTTTTCTATATGCAATTATATAATGGAATATGTGTGCACTAATGAAAAAACATTGAGTTTCATTTTTCATAATCACAAACAATGAAAAAAGAATCACACGTAACTAGCATCATTTTGGAAATTTTATATTTATTAAAAATCTTTAACATGTTTTCCTCCCATATCTCATAAAAAGGTGTGAAATTTTTTATATACTCTCCAATAAGCCTAAGGATCACATACATTTTAAAACTTTGCATTACCATTATATGTTTCTCCTTGAAGATATATAATATGTTTCTTCTTTAACATATATATTTTGTTTCGCATTTCTTAATATTGGACAAAATACTAAAGTTGAAAAGAATATAAAATCTCACTTTTTAGAATATTTTATGATATAAGAGATTGATTTAAGTGATGTTTTGGGTTAGGAGAGGTTAGCTTTATATAATAAAAGAATATTAACAATTTTAAAGTCTAAATTTTGACAATTCAACATAATTTGGCTTTACATAATAATAAAAAAGAAATTAAGAATTTTTATTTCATATATCTTATTTATAACATTTTAATGGTTTATTCATATAGTAATAAAAAGTTCATATTTATAGGCAATTTAAAAATGATAATTTTAAGAGTGTTTACATCTAAAAAGTGTGGGAATAGTTTGAGATACGGTAGCACATAGTGTCCCATCATTGTGAGTTTTTAATACCATGAAAATGATCATTTAAGAGTGTTTACGGCGAGGGAATAGCTTGAGATATGATAGAACACATTATCCCATCATCGAGTTTTTAATACCATGATTGTTCACTAGTGAGAAAAATCACATGGAGAGAACACAGAAAAATAATCGAATGTAGAGAAAAAAAAAACAAAAAACAAAAACAAAAACAAAATTTGTAAAAAAAATCATAAAACAAATATAATATACTTTTAAATTTTGTATTTGTAATTTAACTTTAAAAAAAAAAAAAAAAAAAAAAAACAAAAAAAATTAGTAAGAAAAATTCATAAAACAAATATTATATACTTTTAAATTTTATATTTGTAATCTAACTTAAAAAATTAACATACTCGTAGAGGAGCTAATTTATTTGCAGATATTTCTTGGTACCTAAAGCCATCACTTATATTTTATTAATTTATAAATAATTTATATTTTATTAATTTATAAGTAAATAAACAATTAACACTGTAAATTGTTACACAATTAATGCTATATAAAAAAGGTTAAAATTTTATCTATGATTTAGAATTAATGTTTTAACACGGTCTACAATGAAGCCATTATCACCTAAATCAATTTAAACTATCTATGATTTAATATTCAATAATCCAACAAAACTACAATGAACATCTTCCACGAGCTTATCATCTTTATAACATATATTGCTTCAGCTGAGATTCTAGTGTGTCAATTTTGTTTCATAACTACGGGTTATCGCTCTGTATAATTTTATTGGAATTAACGTGACCTCGGAGAATTTCTCTGATGAGATAAGAAAAACGCTCTGATCGAAGGATGGTAATGTATTCATAGAAGTCACTGCAAAAAATCATTTGGGTATGAGGATTTTCAAGATTTCAATGGAAATCTGGATGTGGGATGCGATGTTACGATGTGGGTCGAAGAGATTGAGCTCTTTCTTTTTCTGGATTATGGGATTTGAATGCAGGAGTTGTTTCTATGGATGATAAAATTATGAGATTGAGGATTGTGGTCTTTGAATGCAGAAATTGCTTCTTTGGATGATAAACTTGTGCTTTTTTTATAAACAGTTGTGGGGATTCTCCTAAGTTTTTATTGATTTCTCTTTTATGTATCATTCTTGTCATTGTCAACCCCATTATCATATCAATGTCTAGGATGAGAAAGACAGGGATGGGATCAGTGAGGGTTCAATGTCTTTGTTGTCATCAGAGTCCAGGTCGGTTGATGGCAGTGAAATGGAAGGGTAATCCCCAAGGTGGTTTATTGACGATGATCAGACATGACACAAAATGAGGCGTGGGCTCGTTCTGAAGACCAAGTGAGTGGATTCCTTTGATGTGGAGGCCATGGACGTGCCCGATGTTCATAAGGGCCATGATAAGGACCTTTCATTAGGACGGATGCTCGACTTGGCATTCCAAACACTTGCATTGGTCTATGGAGATATGGGTACCAACTCCTTGTATGTTTTCACTAGTGTATTCATCCAAGCTCGTACCAAAGGAGAGGAAGATGTTTTGGGTGCATTAGCTTTAGTGATGTACACAATAGCCCTCATCCCTTTGGCTAAATAGGTGTTCATTATGCTCAAAGCCAATGACAATGGTGAAGGGGGGACATTTTCCTTGTACTCTTTGATTTGCACATATGCGAAGGTCAATCTGTTCCCCAACCAGCAATCATCAGATGAAAAAAATTCCAGTTTCAAGCTCAAGTTTCCCACCCCGAAACTGGAAAGATGATTAAGAATCAAAGAAAGCCTTTAGAGAAGTAAAAAATTGAAGACCCTACTACTACTCTTGTTTCTCATGGGTACTTCCATGGTAATTGGGGATGGCATACTTACACCTGCAATCAGTCATGTTTGTTGTTAGTGGCATGCAAGATGAAATATCTAGCTTTACAGAAGACACAGTGGTCATTGTCTCAATCATATTCCTGGTGATCTTGTTCAGCATAAAACAGTTTGGTACAAGCAAAGTAGGCATGACATTTTCTTTGGCACTCATGATATGGTTTTTCTCTATTAGTTCTATTTTACTTTACAATATTATTTAACATGACATGACAATTTTAAGGGCATTCAATCCTGTTTATATCTATTACTTGTTCAAGAGGAACACTATCAAAGCATGGATGTCCCTAGGAGGTTGCGTGTTATGCATAATAGGAGCTGAAGCTATGTTTGTTGATTTGGGTCACTTCTTAGTAAGAACCATCCAGATAGCCTTCACATGTGTAGTATTCCCATGCCTACTATTGGCTTACATGGATCAAGTTGCATATCTTATGAAGCATCCCTCTGTGGTGGAGAACGTATTCTCTGCTTCAATTCCAGATGGTTTTATCTGGCCAGTCTTCGTGATAGCTAGTGTTGTTGCCATGATTGCAAGCCAGGCAATGATCTCAGCAAAAATTTCATCTATTAAAATGTCCATGGCCCTAGGATGCTTTCCCAAATTGAAAATAATTCACACATCCCGACGGTTCATGGGTCAAATCTACATTCTTGTCATCAACTGGGTTCTAATGATAATGTGTGTCTTGGTATGTGATTGTTTTAAGAGCACGGTCGAGATATCAAATGCATATGGCATTGCAAAGGTAGAGATGATTATGGTGACTACAAGCCTAGTGACTCTTGTCATGGTTCTTATATGGGCAAAAAGTTATATTAAGTTATATCCATGAAAATGAAAGGAAGATGACATTGCATGTTTCCTCGTATAGCTAACCATCGCTCAATAACATTGGATGCTTCTCCACCTCATTCATTACATCATTGCTTAAGAACCTTGGATGCTTCTCCATTTTTTTTGACATCATATATTGATTATGTTGTTGTTGGAGGTTTTACACTAAGTTTTTCAACATCGAGCTTACTAGGGCTTGCACCACCGGGGTTATTAGTAAGAATCTCATGAGGTTTGCATAGCCATGATTATTAGAATCAAAATAGTAGGATTTGCACTAAAAAACAGTTCATAGAGCTTTCCTTCTGGGGAGAAAATCACAAGTTCAACTTCTGCAGTGCAGAGCACCGAGAGCTCGTAAGCTTTCTTCAGCAATCCACATACGTTTGGAAAATGTAGCCTGCCTGCTGGCGATGTTCTCAATCCTCTTCCTCTGCATCTTTCCCCTCACTATTCTTGTATGTCCTCTTTCGTTTTTCCCTCCAAACAAACCCTCTCAAATTGAGAAAGCAGAACAACTCACTCGATGAGAATCCGAATCCAATTATCGCTTCTAACAATAACCCAATACGATACCAGAAGTGATTACACAAAACCTCATTGACTCTTCATTTGTTTGGAAAAGAGCCAAGCATATACTTCTGACGAGGGTTTCCATCTCAAGTCTGGCTCGCAGGACGTCGCTTAGTCAATTGCGAGAAAAGTTTTCCACCTGCCTGTCACATACGGTTTGTCACACTATATATTAAAATCAGGGACAATCCTTTCTCAGAGTGGACAATCCATTTGAATGCATTGATCAATGCTTTGTGCAATGCTAGTAGAGTGGACCATGCAAGGAACTATCTAATGGAGATGAAAAAATTTAAATCCTGATATAGTTTGCTATAAGACATTCATTGGAGGCCTATGCAAGTTGGGTATGGTGGATGAGGCAGTGAATCAATTGGCGATAATGATTAGAAAGGGTCTCTCACCCACATATGCTCTGTACTATTCACTCATCAAAGCTTGCTGCAAATCAAAGAAAGTTCAAGCCGCTGCCCAGATACTGAACAAAATTCTTAGGGAACGTGTTGTTCCAAGTCATGCAAGTTTTATCTATGGCATGCATCATCTTGGGAAGGTAGGAAAAAAAATTGAGGCATAAAAAGTTCTTGAAGAAGTGATAGATTGTAAATCCTCTGTACATGTTAAAGTATACACAGAAGTAATGTCTTCTCTATTTCAGACCAGTGAAGTGGAAAAATCATTACAATTAGAAGGCAAAATAATTAGAAGAGGTTGTGAAACTAACTTTTTGACTCTGTAAAACAGTGTTTCTCTAAGGGAAAAATTGATGAGGTATCCAAGATTTTAGAAGGCATAAACCAAAGATATCCGGTACAAGGTATTACATTATGAAAAAATTGAAATGGTCAGATTTATTGTTTTTCCAAGGAGACCACTCTTGCTTAAAGGAATGGAGAGGGCTCTGCTCGTAAGAAAGTACTGAACCAAGACCATTGCCAAAAAATGTTGAACCAAGAGTATTGTTAAAAAGAAATGTTTCTTAGTTGCATGAAAATTTAATTGTCCAAAATTTAATTTTGGACTCTTTACTGGCAAAATTTCATATAAAGGTATGCCCTTTTGCCTTATAACATGATGATTTTAATGAAAATGGAGGAAGGGAATCAACTTCAGAGAATCAAATGAAGTTAAAAAATATTAGATTATCAATTATAATCCATAGGAAGGGAGGAAAATAAAGGGTATGGTTGTGCTTAGCCTAAAACGTTTGCCTCTCATTTGAGAACTTTTCAAAAACTCAACTTTATTTCTGAATCTATAAACACAACTCTAAGTTTACTTCTCAATTTACAGGTAAAGATTCGGTTGAAAGCAAATCTAAAAATAAGAATAAGCAAATCCAGAACTAAGAATTTGAAGCATTATTATTGTGGCAGAGCAAAGGCAACTAAAATTTGAGTGTGTGGGAACAAAGTGGGATCTAGAACATGGAAAACTCACCAAAAAAAACAGCAAATATTGTGGAAAGCGGAAAAGAGGAAAAAGAGCATCATCTTAGTGCTAATGTTAAGGACACGGTTAAATCTTTGCTCTGTTAATCATATTTCAATAGCTATAAGACTAAGGAAGAAGGAGGAGATATGTATTTACTATTTTGGATGGTTGGACAAAATTCTCATTGCAACATCTGCTTGGCATTGAGAGGCAACGACTATAAGAATGTTCTTGTACAAGAATTTGTTATAATTTATCAATACCATTGTTGAAACTGCATGTGACTTTCATGTGTGTCAGGGAAGAGTTCAGAAACCTGACACAATAACTTATTATAGGGGTAAAAGATGAAACTAATTTAAGGAAACAATGGTTTTTACCTGTCCTGTTCAACTAGGGATAAGATAGTTATTCATTTGTATTTTGCTTCGTTATCCAGGTAGACAGGAAAATGCTAAGGCTTGCTAAAATCAATGATATTCCTGCCTACACAGTGGGTAATTGGATAGAGATAGTTACTATTTAACTTTCAGGAACTTATACTTCACTAGCTAAAAAGTTCTGGATTTTTTTTTCTTATGACCTTGAGTACAGAGTCTCATAATCAACTAGAAGAAAAATCAAGTCTATCTTTCAATTTCTTGAACCAGGACTATATCACGGATATTGCAGCAATAAAATAAATAATTCCAGTCTATAGAAAGGTAGCATAGTAATAACATACTTGAGTTTTCGGGGTGCTTCAAACAATCTCGTCCTAAAGATAGGATTCCAGGTTGTTTGCAGATTTTAATTGGTGAGGTTGGCTCTAATTTTGGAACTTTGTTGGCTGTGTTGCAGGTATCATTTTGACCCAAATCTTCGCCAAGCATTTTTCATGGACTCACTAAAGGACTCTCATTTTCTGCATCCTTCATATGAGTAAACCTTCGACCCAGCACTGGTTTTCAATACAAACTTTCAAAGAGAGAAACTGGCAGTTTGGAGCAGGTTACAAGACCTCCTTCTATAATGAACAGAGATGACCCCAGAATGTGGCAAAAGTTCTCCCCTTCAGCTGGTGCTAAAGAAAAAAAAGAGCTTCTCTCTGAAATATCTAACGGCGTGCTTCGATGGCCTAATCTGACCAAAACTACAAAAATGTACCATGAGTTTTCCTCTACGTTGTTATATTGTGAAGGATAGTGTTTCCCTCAATTACTAACCGTTCCAATAGCCCCTTCTTCCTGATCCATTAGTTTTGGCTTCTCCAGACACTAAAGAGAATTAACGATTCTATTCCATTACATAAAGATGAGCTGGAAGGGAAACCCTTCGGAGCATAGTATTTCATGTTGAGGTATCAAATTCTTGGTTCCATGGAAATAGAAACCGCATGAAGATATCTACGAACCACTTGAACATCAAAAATTTTCAGTCTCAAAACTCTGAAGTAAATTTGTAAAGAATGTAGCATTAGCTTTCTTGGCTTAGTGAAATCCCTAATTTTCTATCCTATTTGCCTGTCTTAAAAATCTCACGAAAACCTGTAAAGATTGTGCCATTGTGTATGCTTAGCCTCTAAAAGCCCTAGCTTTCTATCTTCTTCTGTGTAATTTGAATAGAACACCATCAAATACCAGAATTATCAATTCCCATTCTCCAAAACTTTTAAATGTGCGGAACTGAGACAGAAATCATTCAATCAAACCACTCGAAATGCATCTGAATGCTGATCCATTAACTTAAAGAACTTCTTCCCAAACTCTGCCATTTTTTAAACAAAATTTTGAGCACAACCTTGTCTAGTCCATTTATAGAGAGCGTTAGTTTATGAAATCTTGCCTGTAAGCCAAAATAGAGTCAAAATTTTCCATTGAAAGCTCAGAATAACTGAACCAGAAATAACCCTTGTGGAATTTGTTGCTTAAAACATTGTTTTGAGCACGGCCTCTTTCTTCAGATTTATTTTAGATAATACGGTAGCTTATTTAATGAAATATTTCCAGAAAGTTGAAATATGGCAAATTTTTCCAATCAAGAACTCCAAATAATTTCATTAGGACAAGGCGTAGAGGATTCATGATGGCGACAAGAAAATAATGGCGCTTTGCAATTTTAGCACTCTCTTGCAGAAAAATACCTTTTCTGAAATCGTTTTGACCACGAAGAAATGCACATGAACTGTTGGAAGTCGTGCAGAGAGAGATCTAGTGGATCGTGGATCGATTCTGGGGCAACGTTTATGCGATTGCAAACCATGATTGTTCATATGCGAGCTACTGAGCTCGTTGGGAGGGATACGCGCAATGGCGCCAAACTACCAAGAGGATTTGAATTTAAAGGCGGGATAGAATATCTACCGTCCGATCATGTCATCGACGGCCATATATTTGAAATATTATACATTTTATAGAATTTGAAATATTATACATTCTATTATTTAAGCTGATTAATAGTTTTAGTTTGGAAAAATAATTGGGCACATCAAATAAAATATTGATGCGACGGACATAGAACTCCGAAACAATAATGCACCCTTCTCTAGCTGATGTGTCAATGCTTTCTTTGAAGTGGAACTTAAAGAATTAAGTAATTATTCATTATTAAATTGGGATTTTATATAAATTAATTGATTACTTATTAATGTTAATTTCATTTTATAATTTTATAGTAATTTTTAATAGATTTTTGTTAAAGATAATTATTTGAGCTATTATTGTATCAAGATTTTTGTTGTGTCTTTTATTATTATATTTTAATCCACTTTAAACATGCTCAAAATATGTTTTCATCTTCATTTGTGGAGATTATCTACTTGCATATTCAAAAAGTTTTGATGTAGTTTTTTCCTTGAAAAATGATTATTGTGATTGTAATGGTGAGAAATTATTCTATAAACAGTGTTAAGTGTTATTTAGAATAAATGAGAAATTCTTTTTGAATATATAAGACTAATCTTTGAGAGAATAGATATATATTCCCTAATTATCACATAAACAAGGGGTTAATCTTGCATTTAGTGCTTTATCTCTGTAGAGTTTCGCTAAACAAAGGGAATACCTCCTCCTGCGTGACTTCGATTGTCCCTCCCTCTTACAAGATTGCAAAGCATTAAGAATTGAATCTTCTTTATTTTAAAGATGTAGTCTTGTCGAATATACCAAAAACATAGTAGGATTCTTTCATTATTGACAAAATCAAGCACATGTGCAAGGGAAGTATTCATCTATGGATGGTTAACAAGTTCATTAATAACTACAAGCAAACGCTTGAAACTATGTATTTAATATCTCTAGTCATCATCTAAAGAGTTCAAGAATCAAATCAATTCCAACCTAAGTTCTAAGTATATGGTAAACCTCTACTCTAGAGGTTCTATTATTGTAAAATTTCACAACTATGGAAGTTGTGGCAAGGTCTCAAAGGAGGGACTTTCTTTTTGGGGCAAAACTAACCTTTTTTCAAAAGATAGTTTCTATAATTGAATCCATCTTCAATATCCATTTCTTCAACCCCACTCTAGATTTGAATATTGAATCCCCCCTACTTATTTTGGGATGAGATGATCTTTCAAAAGCCAACATAAATATATTGGGGACTTACAACAATATACAAACTAAGCAAGGAAGGGTATACACACATGTGTTAGAATTTGAATTGAAGTTGACTTGAGCAAAGGTATAACAATGCATATTGAATTAAATATTGGTGATTTTAACAACCACGTCCATTAGATTAAAATAATGATACTTTATGTGTATCTATATGCAAAGACAAAATACTTGAAAGGCACCTTCCCAACAACAAAGGTCATTATAAGAAAAATGGAAAAATAACAAGTTGATGGGTGGTATGATTGAATGAAGAATCAAAGGGAAAGAAAGAAGAGACATCGAAGTTTAGTCCTAATAAAAGATTTTATGGCCCCTTCCAAGGAGTGCGTTATTAAGAGGGACACAAACATGATCATGGAGTCTGTGCTAAAATATTATGGGAGAAATAGGAAGCATGTGAATGAGATATTATGGATTTCAAAAGAGAAATCATGTTATTCAATCCAATAGAAGCAAGGGGATTGGTGCTACTTGAGACTCCATAAGCTCTAAATCAATTGGTGAAAGAAAGAAGTCTAAAAGATAAATGCAAAGAAAGGAATATCCATCTATGTACAGATCTACAATAAATAAATTCAAAATTATACAGTGTTTCCATATAGACAATGTTAGGTCCCTATAACACTAGTGATTCCCCCATTACTAGTGTCATTGTGGCCCTTACTGTTATTGTTGTGCCCTTATTGTCCCCATATTGTTATTATTGTGCCCCATAGAAGCCCACTATTGTTATTTTTGTGCCCTTATATTATTATTGTTATGTTGACTTTGATTATATTGTGACCCCTTACACTCCTATATATAGAAATGAGGCTTTGTCATTTGTATCATCCAATAATTGTTCTTTTGTGTAATGTAAAGGAGGTTGCCCCCTCGAAGAGGCTGATTTCTAAGTTGTTGATCTATCTTTTCTATCTTTTTGTGAGTTGGTTTCATAACAGACAACCTAGGTTCGAACCCTAAAAAGTGTAGGGTCTTTGTGAGTGTTTGTGAGGGAATGTGTTTGACATCACATAATTGGATTCCCTTCATCATCAGAGAGACATGTGTCCCAAAAGTCAATTTGGTTTAAGTGGATGTTAATATGATACATTGTATATTTTCTGAGGGTAGTAGCAAAATTGGAAAAAAGCATGTTGGCAAGCACTTGTGTATCCAAGTGATCGAAAGTTCAATCCCCCAGACATATCTCACCAATTGAACTTGAAAAAAATATGATACATTGTATATTGCAAAGCCATTAAGTTAAGTAATGCCCTTGGCTAACCCAAATATTTAATTAGAATTTAAGCTCAAACACAACATTAGAAATGAAACCTTCACTCTAGATCTAAGTATATAGGGGTCAACATTGGATATTGGATACAAGACAAGGTGATCAAATGTATCTCTTGGACTAGCATTTTTTACAAAGGAATACAAATTTTAATGCTTATGTTAACATGTACGTATAATATAATAATGAAATAGTCACTCTTTAGTTCATGGATAAAAGTTGTTGGTGTGGAAGGAAATCTCGAGGGATGTGTCACTATAGTCATAAAAATTGCATTTATTGTGGCACATGAAGAACTTATTAATTGGGTGTAGCTTTAAAAATGGATAGGAGTGTTATCCTCCCCACCTAACTGCAATTACTACAAATGACATATCTAGTGATTAATGAGTATATTGTTGTAATAATTTTGAACCCTGTGTTAAGAAATCCCTATGCAATCCAATTTAACTTAGGTACCATCCTCAAAATCAGGAGAAGTCATTTGTGGGTTTCCTTAGAATGTGTATTTCAAGGAAGAATGTGTACTTTGTCGATATGTTGAAAGGTTTTACGGTCTTTGTGTTTTAGTGTACCATGTCATGTTTGGCATTGAGCGTTGGGTGTGTTGGAAGCCAACTCTTGGTAAACTCAAATACACTTGTCCTAAGGAGGGAGTTGGGGTTTTAAGGTTCTCTGGTTGTAAAAGCTTTCAAAGTCAATGTTTTTCATCCTCTTCTTGCATATTGCAGCCTCAAGGCCATTCGATGAGTTGGTGGTCATGCTTAAGGTTTTCATCCTATTCTTGCATTGTGCTTAAGGTTGATTGGTACCTTGTTCCATGAATTATGATCAACTTTGGGTCCTCTTTCAATAGACACCTCCTAGCCACAGTATTAAAGGCAACATATTGGTTTCCTTTACTAATTTTAGCTTGTAATAAATTTATATGTAATGGTTGTCACACGCGTTCATATAAAACTACCTCATAACAAAGCTAACACAAGCACTTCTACCCATGCCTACATCACATCACAGAGGAGGAATCAATCAATATTATTCAATATCCTGCATTCGAGTATCCCTCCTTTGAGGATTCAATCCAACATTTATGGAGATTAGGTCATCCATTTACAATAACTAGCTTTGCCATATAACATGTTGATATTCCTATTGTCATGGCCGAAAGTACCACCGACATATATCTTATGCAATACGAATAAATAATTAGAACGCCTCAATGGATGCAATTCATCCTATAATGCATAATGCATATATTAGATAACCCGAACCATAGGCTCTACCGTTTCAAAACAAAATCATTTATCATACATAATCAATAATCTGTCTGCCACAGTTGCATGACACGTTAACATGTGTATCTTAGGGATTATTCACAATTAATCAGAAGCGCAGCATTGGATGCATAACACAAATAACTTGTACCATAGTTTAGACAGTCGAGCCTTAACCACAGTTAACAAATTTGCATAGCGGCTCAAGCACGACTATTCACTATCTTAACAAAAGACAGGTTAACACCAATTCTACATAAGATCCACATATTGTGACTGTAATTAGAATTTCATTTATGTGCATCCATAAAATCATCTCATTAACGCCACATGCAGTGCATTTAAAACTCAAGCAAATTCTCTCATATGCTAAGGAATTTATAACATAGAGGGTAAGAAACCAACATACAGAACAATCCACGCAAGTGAGTCAAACTAGATCAAAAGAGAGAACGACACTTGGAAAACAGAGCACCGCTACCCAACCTAGAAATGACTCTTCTGTTCACCCCCGAGTCGAGGTTCTTGCCATGGATCAACCGCCTCCAATTGATCTATGCAATGGGTATTTAATACCTTCTTTCATGATATGGTTTCCATTAGCGGTGTCTCACTTTTATGGATCTTTTTATCCATTTGCGTAGGCTTATCTCATAAAATCTCACCTTTCTCTCCCATGAGGATTTTCCTCATAGATGATTGCCTTTCTCTCCCGCACAACTTTTATGTTTTTCTCAATGGATATTTATCTCCAATCCATCCAACTTATCTAGAATTAAATCGAGAAGCTTTACCATGAAACAATTATCCTTTCCCATTCACCAATGTGATTTGGCAAGAATCTCATCTCTTGGTGTCTCACTTTTCCAAGTGATTAATTTATTAATAATGTATTTACTTTTTATATTACACATCATACCTAGCTTTTCTCAGCTTAGGTTTGCAAAGTTTGACACACAAGGGAGGGGTGTTACATTTTGGATGCCTCTCTTTCCTTAAGATCCCTCCAACTGCAGCTAAAGTTCTTAGATGACTGTAAGGAGGAAGCCCCTATTGGAAAGGGACAGACAGTTTGAAGGTGTCTATCTTGTTGGTAATTCCTATATCGAAAAGTTGTATTTTCATAGTCCAGGGGTTGGGAATACATAATTCCCATCCACTTGAGCTCAATTTTATCTCGAAAAACTTCATTGGGATCTACCTAAACACATATGCAAACATAGGTGAAAATGCCTTTCAAAAGTCTTTCCATGTCTACTTTGACGAATCTTCCAATAAAATTGCCCACTTTTTCTAAGAGATCTAGATGGGTAAAGTGAATGGGAAAACCGGGAATCTTACCCATACTAGAGTAGTCATCGGCAACATAGTGAGAGGATTGAAGTTGGGAAACCATGGCTTCACTAGAAGACCAACTCATCCCCAAAACCATGGACCTTGGTCAAGGATTTTTTTTCTTATCCTCAAGACATTTGAAGATCACCACAAAAAAACATGGGTCTACATCCACCCAAACCGGCGTTCATCCAATCCTATCATAATCGAACAGAAAAATGCTACTTTTTCAATAGAAAATGGGGAATAAAAGTATCACCCAAGGATAATGACCATCGCATCAAGCGCTCAATCATAAGGGAGGAGCAATAATTTGACAATCACACGTCCTTGATTTCTGTTGATTTAACTCTGAACACTCACGTAATATTCTCTTGCTTGGCGAATTAAACACCACTGCATGGAATGGACGAGGATTGAGTCGAACCCTGGATGAAGCCCACTTCATTCTCATCTAAACACAAAAATATATATACATCAAAGCTATTACAATAGATTCTGACTGTCAACACCTCGAGCTTCTGTTTATATGTGGCTACCTTTTATGGTTACTATTGAATGTGTAATTGGTAATAGTAATGGCAACTTAGGGCTGCCAAATTTCCTTCGATTCCCTCACTACATCCTAACGCAAATAGTTGTTCAATGCCTTGGTTGTCTTTCAAAACTGGTAGGCAGCGTCTTCTTTGATATTTCTCGATGGTTTTAATTACACTACAATCACAACTTTCATTTACATAAACTTCGTGTTTTCGCACGAGCGACGATTGTTCCAAGGTGAAATGTCACTTGGATGGTTTCAATGTTGTTGACCCATCATAACTAACTAACGGATATGCCCATTACAATTTTATACCACCCCATTATCAATATCAATTATGCATGGGAACCAATTAAAGCAACTTTTCACATTAATTTTATATGAGCATGAGAACATGTGTTAACAAGCAGCCCATAAAGCCTCATTTTGAATGCCATAGTCACTTAGAAGGAATTCCTCTTGTAGTAGCATCCTCCCTACTAAAATTTGCTAGTGCTAACATTAGAACCACCATTACAACAAGATATCTTTCTAGTGTTGACAACACCATTATAGTAAGATACCTCAAGAGAGAGAGAAAATTTAAAAAGTATGATAGTAATACGTATCCAGAAGATGGTATTGAAACTAGTAATTGTTCACGAATCCATAAGATTGTAAGGTCATTCTCATTATCATAATCATTGTCATCATCATCACCATCATCCTTGTCATTGTTATTGCCATCATTACATTATCATCATAATCACCATTCATGCCATCATCATCATCATTATGGACATTGTTTGCAATTGTTCATAATTGTAGATGTTGTAAGAAATATCATCAACCCAAAAAATGTGATCAGTGCTAGAAAAGGGTTGTTTAGGACACATTGATATACGTAAGAGAAATAACAACTCTATTTTTGACAGATGATCGATGATGATCATCATCACCACCATTATCATCGTCATTGTCATTTTTATCATCCCCATCATCATCATTAATGTAATTTCTATCGACATTGTTGTAATCATGCATCATTATCATTCATGCCATTATTGTTTTTGATGTTGACCTAGATGAAAATGATGATCATGACACCAAAGATAATGCTTATGATTATGACAATGAAAACATCTAAAATTGGGAAGATTCACCAACGTCATTAGCATCGTCATCATCATAATCATTGCCATCATCATCATTGTCATTGTAACCACTATCCTCTTTATCATCATAATCACAATTCATGTCATCGCCATCATCTTCATTTTCATCATTGTCAATATTATTGACATTGTCATCAATTGTTCATAATTGTCAATGCCATAAGGAATATCATCAATGCAGAAAATATGATGAGTGTTGGAAAAGGGATGCAAAAGCGAACATAGAAATGGGGGCAACAATAGAAGTAAAATTGGATGAAAAGTGGATACAACATAAGTAGATGCACAACAACATGAAAAACCTGACACAAAAGTGGATGCAAAAGTAGATGCAGTTGTCAATGCAAACTTGGATGCAAACATGAAGGCAAAAGTGGAAGCAAACATGGGTCCAATGGTAGGTGTAAAACTTGGCACAAATTGTGGTGAAACAAATGTGGATGCAACAACAGAAACAAAAGTATATGCAAAAATTGATGAAATAAAAGTGGATGCAATAGGGGATGCAAATGTGGAAGCAAATGTGGTTGCAATGGTAGGTGCAAGATATGGTGCAACAAAAGTGGATGTAACAATAGACAAAAAATATGCAAAATAAGATGCAAAAATGAATGTAAAAGTGGAAGCAAACATTGATGCAACAGGAAAAACAAAATTGGATGCAAAAAATGGATATAATGTAAGTAGATGCAAAAGTAGATACAAAACGAGATGCAAAACCCAATGCATAAACCTGACATAAAAGTGGATGCAAAAATAGATGAAATATTTGATGCAAAAGAGGATGTGAACATGGATGCAAAATTGGAAGCAAACGTGGATACAACAGTGAGTGCAAAACATGGTGCAAATTGTGGCATAACAAAAGTGGATGTAATGATAGATGCAAAACAAGAATCAAAGTATGATGCAAATGAAGATGTAAAAAGGGATACAAAAAGTTAAATTTAAAATGGGTGCAACAGTGGATGCAAAATTGTGTGCAAAAGTGGATGCAATAGAAGTCGATGCAAAAGTAGATGCAAAACGAGACACAAAACCCGATGCAAATCCCGGTCCAAAATTGGATACAAAAAGGGATGCAAAAATAGATGTAGTAGTTGATGAAAACCTAGACGCAAATGTGGATGCAAAATTATAATCAAAAGTGGGTGCAAAAGGAGGTGCCAAACTAGGCGCTAATTGTGGCACAAAAATATTAGATGCAATAGTGGGTATAATAATAGATGCAAAAGAGGATGTAAATATGGATGCCAAACAAGAGGGAAAAGTGGATGCAACAAAAGTAGATGCAAAATTTTATGCAAAACTAGACACAAAACACGATGTAAAACTTGGCGCAAAAGGGATGCATAAATGGATGCAAAAAATGATTTAAAAAAGGATGCAAAAGTCGATGCAAAAGTTGATGCAAGTGTAGGTGCAAAAAGTGGATGCAAATGAGGATGCAAAAGTATGTCAAACAAAATTAGGTGCCAAACTTGATGCAAAACCTGGAACAAAACCTGGTGTAAAGGATGACACAAAACTTGGCATAAAATTTGGTGCAAAACGTGGTGCAAAAACTATTGCAATACCTGGTGCTAAACTTGGTGTAAGATTTGGTGAAAAACTTGATGCAAATTTTGTGTCAAGTTTTGCACCATATTTGATAAATGGATGCAAATAGCACCAAAAATGGGCTCTACATGCAAAAAAAGAAGTAAAAAGGGACGCTAATGGCTGGTTTTGTTGTAGTGATTCAACATATATCCAAACCCCAATTTGGGCTTTATGGGCTCCAAATGCTTCTTATGGGCCTCCAAATGGCTTAAAATCAAGTCGATGCTCCATCAATGAGGGATATAAGATGATGCATGCCCTCCTATGTCTCCATAGGAAAGGAAAAACCTTCTTTGGGCCCTAAATCAATTCCCAAGTGTCGAGTACAATGTGTATCCAAATTTGAAATGTGGTCCAAATTCATTATCATCTATGTATAACTAGGGCATGAACAATTAATTTGGTGGTTTTTAACAATCTCATGGTGTGGTAATCGATGTTCTATATGGTTGGAGGCCCATGGATCTCAACACTCATCCTACAAGTGTCATTATGACCCTCTAGAGGGCTTGGATATCTTCTAGCAACACCAAGTCGAAGATGAAAACCCACATGCAATCCTGTATAAAACCCACTACATCTCCTCACCTTCCAACAAAATAATCCATTAGTGAAATTGAGTAAATACAATCCCTAATCAGGGGAAAAATTGGACACTCCACAGTGGCTTTTCCTTAAAAATGGGCTTTGAAAATGAACTTTGTTTCCTTCCTTTCCAAGAGAGGTTAATGAAGGACCATATTAGGTGGTTTGAAACTCTAATGGTGTGATAGGTCCATGGTACATCCATGAAATGGTAGGTGCCATGTGAAATAATGACGTAATGGAGTGGGGGAAAGAGGGGAGGCTCCAAGCCACATGTCATGGTACAAGGGTATCTATGATGAGGGAGGACCACACCTTGGGCATATGAAAGTGGGAGGAAGAAATCATGGTACATGAGTTACCCTGACCTTTGTTTTCCCACCCTCCTTCATAAGCCTTTTTCCTTTTATTTATTTTTCTTCATTTTACTGCTCGAGGATAAAAGGTATGAGAGCATAATGTGGACGATGTAGAAGTGAATTCCACCTTAAGGTGTGGTGAATCATCACCCACGAGGGTTTGGGACAATCATGAGTTCCTTAATGATGAAAGGGGAACTCAGAGGGGCCCTAGGAAACAGGGTAATGGACATAATGATAGGGGGTAGAGCTCATGCATGGATTCTTCCCACATGCAAAATTTTATTGTCTTTGCCATATTTTTCATTTTGTGGTATATTTCCTATTGTATGGGGCCATATTATTATTTTATTCTTTTTTGGGGGCATCAACCTTTGGGGCATCGTTCCAGGTCAGACCCAAGGTGTAGACAAGGGGAAGGGGAGGTTAACACCTTTTGGACCCTTTCTAAAAATGTGGACCCAACTAGGGAATATGTTAAAAGTGATTGTAATGAATGGAGAAAAGTGAGATATATGATATGAGGAAGAAAGACCATGCAACCAAAATCATGTTTTCTCATGTAGTGTGTCTCTTAAATCTAGCAGCTAATAAAGGAGATACCATAGGACTAGAATTTAGGATTAACTCTTGAGTTTAGGTAAGGGAACAAGAATGCAATCAAAGCCCATTCCTTTCTGTTGAATCCCCCCACTACTACATTCCCATGTGTGCCAAAGAAAATCAAGTGTAAACACCCAATTACATAATGAAAAATCATACCTTTGGGGTTGGATGACCCGCGTTCAAACATATGACCATAAAATATGAGCATTAGTTCCCTATAATACTAGTGATTACCCCATTACTATTGTAGTTGTATCCCTTATTAATATTGTTGTGCTCTTATTATCTCCATATTGTTATTATTGTGCCCCATAGAATCCCTCTATTGTTATTTTTGTGGCTTTATATTATTATTGTTAGATCGGATGGGTTATATTGTGACTCCTTAGACTCCTATATATAGAAAGGAGGTTTTGTCATTTGAATCATCCAAGAATTGTTCATTTATGTAATTTAAAGGAGGTTTCCCCCTCGAAGAGGCTGAAATCTAAGGCATTGATCTAACTTTTATATCTTTTGTGAGCTGGTTTCATAACATTTGGTATTGGAGCTTTGGATTCTAGGGTTTCGCTACTCCAAATAGGTCATCGTGGAATTTTCACTCTAACATTTTTTCTGTGACAATTTAGAAGCTAAAAAAAATCCATTTGAGACGAATCACACTGAACCTCGAGTCCGAATTTCAGAGCTTTTCGCACTATATTTGTGGAGATATGATCTAAGGAAGTTGGTCTTTTTGCAAACTCCTGAATTACGTTCCAAACAGGTGACCTGGGGAAGGTCGTCATAACTTTCTCTCTAAGCATTGGATTGAAATTTCGTAAGAAAGTACAAAAAGAGGTTAGGCTGTAGTTTCTTTTATATATTTTTCAGATCCAAAGGTTGAAACAGTGACTCGTGGCATGATGTACAAGTTCGCTCTACTGAACTAGTCTATAATCAGGTCACTGTGGGAGATTTGGCATAACTCTTCCCTGGAGAATCCAATTTGGATAAGACTAGTGGAATTGGAAAAAGGATGCAGAGGGCCACTGCAGATCGTAATTTCAGAACTGGATGATATGAAATTATAGAGATATGTTAGATTCAATATCAATCTCCTACAAAGTGAAAAAAGGTGTGTAGTTTTTATTTTTATTTTTTCATAAGCTTGGTTTGAAAAATTAGTTTGAAGGAACTCGAAGGGCATAGTAAAGCATTATTATTGGTAATTGATGCCCCGAGGAAAGAAAATGCGAACACCTAGTAAGCAACCTGAAAGCTCTAGCATGGCTCATGAAGAAGAGGAAGAAATGCAATATGATATATCAAAATTACGAGACCAAGTGCAACAAGTGTCACTTGCACAAAAAGTAACAGAATCTTAGATGGATGGTTTAAAGAAAGATGTAGAAGCTAAGATGGATGGTTTAAATAAAGGCGTAGAAGCTATGATGAATGACGTGGAAGATAAGATGGATGATTTGAAGACAGGCATGGAAGATTTGAAGACAAATTTGACAAAGTTTCTACAAGAAATGCTTACTAATGGTGAAAGGGTAGTAAAGGAAATGCATGATGAGAACAAAAGAAATGTTAATCATGATTTCATAGAATCTAATGTTGGATCGAAGAAACAACATATTCCAAAAATCGATATGAGGAAGTTTGATGGCAAGGATCCCGCAACATGGATATTACAGATGGAGCAATTTTTCGATCTCAATAATGTGCAAAGAACACAAAAGGTACATATTGCAACTTTATATTTGGAACCAAAGTAGTTTGTATGGTATCAATGGGTTTTCTCTCGTAAAAAAAATATGACTTGGGCAATTTTTACAGAAGAATTGACAGCACATTATGAGGATACAAAAAGAAACACTTTTTTTAGTCAATTGATAAGTCTCAAACAAAAGGGTTCAATAATGGAGCACATCGAGGAGTTCCAAAAATTGAACATAAGGGTAAAAATATTCCAGACGAGCATAGGATTGATGTGTTCATAGGGAATTTAAAGGATAATATCCAACATGATGTTCGCCTTTGGGAACCTGATTCATCAGAGAAGGCATTTAGGTTAGCAAGAAAAATGGAAAACAAAATTATGGCAACCAGGAAGCATACCACTCACAACTATAAAGATGGAAGTGTTGTTGCCCCTAGCCTTCCACAACCTATAAGGTCAACACCACAACAATTGGAAGAAAAAAGAGCAAAAGGCCTTTGTTACAGTTGTGATAGAAAATACACTAAAGGTCATAAGTGTGCTGAGAAGAAGTTATTCTACATAGATTGTGAAGAGGAAGAAGTAAAGGAGAAAGAAAGGTCAAAAGAAGAGGATATACTCTAGGAAAAAAGCCTAGATAAAGAAGAAATGAATCCGACCATATCTTGTAATGCATTGGCTGGAATTACCACTCCTCAAACCATCAAGATAGAAGGACAAATCAAGAAGAAAAAGGTAATCGTGTTGATTGATTCAGGAAGTACCCACAATTTTATTCATTGTAAGATAGAAAAATAATTTAATTGCTTCCTATATCCAACACTAGAGTGTCAAGTGATGGTTGCAAATGGAGGAATGATAAATTTCTCTAGAAAGTGCCATAATATTAAGCTATCCATGGGAGAATATGTATTGACTAGCCCAATGCTTTCCATTCCAATGGAAGGTGCTGATGTTCTACTAGGAGTCTAATGGCTACAATCCTTGGGTACAATAGATTTTAATTTTCAAGAACTTTTCATGAAATTTTCTATGGAAGGAAAGGAAGTTGAATTAAGGGGTATTGCAGGGAAACCGGGAAAGATAATCAGCTCTAACGGTATGGCAAAGCTTCTAAAAAAGGAAAAAAAGAGTTGTAATTGCACAATTATGTTCGCTAGATGTTTCCACATCTGAATCATCTATTTCTCCTGATCTCCGAAAAGTCTTGGACAATCATTCCAAGTTATTTGAGACTCCCAAAGGTCTCCCACCTATTCGTGATCATGATCATGCTATTCATCTGATTCCAGGAAGTGTTCCTCCAAACATCAGGTCGTACAAATATCCCTATGCCCAAAAGAGTGAAATTGAACGTATGGATGCAGAAATGCTAGAGGCTGGTATAATTCAACCTAACCAAAGTTCTTTCTCTACTCCAGCAGTATTGGTGCACAAGAAGGATGGATCATGGCGCATGTGTCCGGATTATACGGAGCTCAACAAGCTCACTATTAAAGATAAGTTTCCCATTCCTGTCATTGATGAATTACTGGATGAATTGCATGGATCAATTTACTTCACCAAGTTGGATCTTTGTTCAGGATATCATCAAATCAGAATGAAGACTGAAGACATTCTGAAAATAGCATTTAGAACTCATGAGGGTCATTATGAATTTTTGGTCATGCCTTTTGGCCTTACCAATTCACCTTCTACATTTCAAGGTTTGATGAATTCCATTTTCAAACCCTTCCTTAGAAAATTTGTGTTAGTATTTTTTTATGATATACTAATCTACAGTAAGTCTTGGAAGGATCATGTTGAACAATTTGACAGGGTGCTACAACTATTGGAGGAGAAAGAATTATATGCAAAAAGATCCAAATGTTTCTTTGGAGTACAAGAGGTGGAATATCTGGGTCATATTGTATCTCATGAAGGAGTTAAGGTAGACCCTAGCAAAATTAAAGCCATTAAGGAATAGAAAATCCCCACATCCATAAAGAATCTGTGAGGATTTCTCAGGTTGATAGGGTATTATCGCAATTTTGTTAAGAATTATGGGAGAATAGCAGCACCTCTAACAACATTATTGAAGAAAGATGCATTTTCCTGGACTCTAGAAGCAACAAAGGCCTTCGAACATCTTAAAGAGGCAATGTGCCAAGCACCGGTCTTAGCTACACCGGACTTCACAAAAACCTTTATTGTGGAATTTGATGCTTCAGGAAATGGAACTGGTGCTATTTTAATGCAAGATGAAAGACCCATTGCTTTTGAAAGTCATCCAATCAAGGGAAAGTTTTCACACAAAGCTATTTATGAGAAGGGAATGTTGGCAATACTACATGCACTTAAGAAATGGCAACCCTACCTAATGGGAAGACACTTCAAGGTAAAAACGGATCATGATAGCCTTAAATACTTTTTAGAACAAAGATTATCCTCTAAAAAGCAACAAAAGTGGGTCACAAAGATGTTGGTTATGACTTTGAAATCATCTACAAAAAAGGGAAGCAAAATGTGGTGGCAAATGCACTCTGTGGAAGCATTGTTGTGTGCCAATTCTATTATCCAACCAGATTGGATAAATGAAGCAAGGGAGGAATGGAAGAATGATGAAGAAGTGTGGGAACTTATTCGAAAGTTACAACAAGATTCCAGTACATTTAATACATTTAGCTGGAAAAATGATTTGTTATGGTACAAAGATCGCTTATACCTCTGTAAGAAATCCCAACTCAAAAAAAAGATTCTTATGGAATTGCACACTTCTCCCTTAGGAGGGCACTTAGGATTTTTAAAAACTTACCACAGGGTTAAGAAGGAATTTTTTTGGGATGGCCTTAAATCATATATTCAAAATTTTGTGGCGGAATGTTTGGTTTGCCAACAAAATAAAGTTGAAACAATTAAGACCCCGGGGCTATTACAACCTTTATCCATTCCAAGCCAGCATTGGGAGGAGGTTTCAATGGATTTTATCACAATTTTACCCAAGTCTGAGGGAAAGAGTGTCATCATGGTGGTAATTGACAGACTTACCAAGTATGCACACTTTTGTGCATTATCACATCCATTTAAAGCCAGTACAGTTTCTATTGCATTTATGGGAACAATTCAAAAGCTACATGGAAACCCAAAGATTATTGTAAGTGACAAAGATCCCATTTTCACTGGAAATTTTTGGACAAAATTATTTTCTTGACTTGGTACTCAGTTAGCTCATAGCTCATCTTATCATCCTCAATCTGATGGGCAAACTGAGATAGTACACAAATGTTTGGAAGGATATCTTTGTTGCTTTGTATTTGATAAACAGACACAATGGGTGAAATGGTTGCCTCTGGCTGAATGGTGGTATAAGACTTCCTTCCATACATCAACAAAAATGACCGCATTTATGCCACTTTATGGATATCAGCCACAATCCATGGAACATCACATCGAACATCAACAATAAGTCCTCCAACTCTTAAAGGATAACCTCGAGTTGGCACAGAATAGAATGAAACAACAGGCAAATCAACATCATAGCGAAAGATGTTTTGATGTAGGTGATTGGGTATTCCTACGGCTACAACCATATAAATAAATGTCCCTCAAGTAAGCTAAGAAGGACAATAAATTATCACCAAAGTATTATGGTCCATACAAGGTGTTGCAAAAGACTGGTACTATGGCATACAAATTGGAGCTTCTTGCAGCTTCTCAACTGCACCCAGTTTTCCATGTTTCATGTTTAAAGAAGGTTATAGGCGACAAGCTCCCAGTTCAAACAATATTGCCAGAACTTGACGAGGAAAGAAAAACTATATTGGAACCAAAAGAAGTCACAGAAACAAGAACTCGATAGCTACGAAATCGATCAATTTCGAAGTATCTCATCAAGTGGAAGAACTTATCCACTAAAGATTCGATATGGGAGGATGAGAATTTTATACAGAAGCATCTAGAATTACTCAAGTGTTGAAGACAACACTTTTTTTAAGGAGAGGGGCATGTTAGGTCCCTATAATACTAGTGATTACCCCATTACTATTGTAGTTGTATCCCTTATTAATATTGTTGTGCCCCTATTGTCCCCATATTTTTATTACTGTTCCCCATAGAATCCCTCTATTGTTATTTTTGTGCCTTTATATTATTATTGTTACGTCAGCTGGGTTATATTGTGACTCCTTAGACTCCTATATATAGAAAGGAGGTTTTGTCATTTTAATCACCTAAGAATTGCTCATTTATTTAATATAAAGGAGGTTGCCCCCTCGAAGAGGCTGAATTCTAAGACGTTGATCTATCTTTTCTATCTTTTGTGAGCTAGTTTCATAACAATGAGAGGGGGCACAAAATGGTTGGATGGAGTGGCATAGAATAGTAGAACATCGAGCTATCGGGTGCCAACAAGGGGCTACTGGTTTTCGGCTATAGAAAAATATAAGAGAAAATTTCTCCTATAGGGGTCACCAACAGGTGGTGGGTAATAAATTATAAATGGAATCTATGTGAACCATTAACAAGTGTTCCTTCACCAACAAGTGAGTATTTTATAACACTAAAAGTAGGATCAATAAATGTGAAACTAAAATCATGTGTAACAAATCTAGAGATTGAAATAGGATTATTAGAGACAAAAAATATAAAATGTTCTCTCAATATTTAAAACAAATCTAGAATTCTAGATAAGTGTCAAGGTCCCAACTGATTCCACACGTGCACTCATCTAGTTTCTTTAATATATAAAGTGCTCACCTTTTGTTAGTTTCCTTTCATTGATTAAACCTTCCATTGTATTGGAAATATTTATCATAGAACTAGAGTCAATCCACCAAATATTATAAAAATATCAACTATATTATATTCATAACACACTAAAGAAGTGAGATAACCTTTATTTTCTAGCCAATACTTATATTTGGAGCAATCTTTCTTGATATTTATCTTGTTCTCATAGAAAAAAAATATTGGTTTTCTTATTGTCAACTTTACCAGTTTCCACCTTCTTACAGTTTTTCAAATAGTCTACCCTGTTTCCTTTTCCTAAACATCCTTTTCTATGAGTCACTACATGAGAGCTTTCTAGTTTCTCTTGCTTAATCTCCCTTCCTATCTAAGGCACATGATCAATAGTTAATTATATGACCACTTCTCCTGGTGTGTATTATAGAAAATATTAAATGGTCCATATTCTATTGGAAAGGAGTTGATTATGAATTAGAAAGGGAAAGACCCTAACAATGTGGCCTATAAAGCTTAAAGCTAAGTGGTTATATCGCTCATTTCCATAATGTGTTGGCATATATTATGTCAGGTCCCTATAATACTAGTGTATTCCCTCATTGTTATTAGTGTAGCCCCCTTATTGTTATTGTTGTGCCCCATAGAAGTTCACTATTGTTATTGTTGTGCCCTTACATTATTATTGTTATGTCGGCTCTGATTATATTGTGACCCCTTAGACTCCTATATATATAAAGGAGATCTTTTCATTTGAATCATCCAAGAATTATTCATTTTTTTAATGTAAAGGAGGTTTCCCCCTCAAAGAGGCTTATTTTGAAGTCGTTTATCTATATCTTCTTCTAATTTGTGAGCTGGTTTCATAACATTTGGTATTAGAGCTTTGGATTCTAGGGTTTCGGTGCTTCAAATAGGTCATCGTGGAAGTTTCGCTATAATTTTTTTCCATGAAGCTTCATATTTTGAAATTAAAACCCATTTGAGCCACACCCTTTACGAAACTTGTGACTGAATTTTGCATCTTGTCTCGCTATATTTGCAGAGATACGAACTACAAAATTTTGGGTTTTTGGAGGCTCCAGAATTCGATCTCAAACAGGTGACCTAGGAAAAATCATCATAACCTTCTCTCTGAGCATCAGATTGATATTTTGTAAATATTGATATATATAGAACGGACCGTAGTTTGTTGGGTATCGTGTTTAGGGATGAAGCTCAAAACAGTGACACGTGCCACATCGTACAAATTTACTCTACTGAACCAGTCTATAATCAGGTCATCGTGGGAGATTTGACATAAATCCTTCTTGGAGAATCCAATCTCGATCACACCTATGGGGTTGGAAAAAATCAGGGAAAATTTTAAGAACCCCCTCTAAATTTATATGTATAATAAATGGGTGAATCTCCATGGTATATAGGAAAAATCGAAGGTGATTTTATTAATAATATAATATGTATATATAATTTTTTGGCGAATCTCTCACCAGGCATGGCGAATATTTTACTCAATTATAAAATCTTGTAAGATCTTGGTGAGTCTTTCACTAAATAATAAAACTTTGTAAGGTCCTAGTGAATCTTAGCATTGTGAACTCTTAGAGAATTTTTTGAAAAAGTATAAAACCATATATGACAAGATCCACATGATGGCAATATCACTGTTTTTTTCACATTTCCACGAAATGGAACTTGTTTATAAAATTCTAAAAAATCCAACCAAGTCCCTTATAATATGCAGGTAAGCTTATAACAGAGTCTAATACATCTACTGTGCTTGTCTTCATTCAAGTGTCATAGCTGCTATACTTAACACTGTGAATCACAACTCTCTCAGAACTCAACTCTATAGTGTAATTAAAACCTTTGGAAATTGAATCTAACAACTCTATAAAAAGGATTAGTGAAATAGAAGCTTTTGTGAATGAGCCCACTAATTATCACTGCTAAAAAATCAATCCAGACTATGAAGTCTTCCATCTTGATCACAATTGTGCTCACGATCAAGGGAGTGCGACCACCTAGCCTAACATAATGGCCATCATAGCTTCCAATAATCAACAACCACCTTGCAAGGACATCCTAGCTCATGTCTCATGAATTTTATTCATCAATCTTAACTAATATAAATCTTATAAAGATAGTATTAGAATCCTCTCTGGATTGACTGTTAATACAAGGGTAAAGGAAATTTTCTAGATCAAGGCACTAACCAATACCAGCTTTGATATTTGTGACCCCTTTTTGGGGATGCACCTACCCTACCCCGTTGGGTTTCTGCCTTGTAACATAGTTCAAGGATCACAAGACTTTCCAATCTTCCTACTCCATTAGACACACTTTATATGCTATACATAGTGAATGGAAAATAAGCATTATAGAACACACAATTTCACAGAAGGAAGAAAAATCTTAGCTAGTTCAATATAAAAATCTTAACCACTGATTAATAAAGAATAACAAGTAGTGTAATGAATTGTTCCGAGTTATTTATTTACAAGCTGTAAAGAATGTAGTGGAATGGAAAATATTACTTAGGCAACCCTTCAATATTTTCTACTAATATGTCTGTGCATGTACATATGAAATTAAGAGCATTGTTGAATACAAAGTCTCCTTTTCTCTTGCCTCCATTTTGACAAATCAGTGTGAAATCAGTGTCACTTTGAATCTCCTTTCCTGTGTGGATGTTTTGACAAATAAATGTGAAATCAAAGTCACTTTGAATTTCCTTTCCTGCGAGGGATCACATCCACAGTTGATCAGTAAAATATAATCTACTATATATTATGTTCAAGAAATTGACTGCAATCTACAGTGGAAATGAGACCTCAACTCTTATTTTGAATTTGAATATCTCAGGACAACATAAGAGATAAAAATGCATATGGCCTTAGTAGCTAGAAAACAATCACTCCATCATTACAAGACCACCTAGATTTCGGCACTTAATCTAAATAATGGCACTAGTTGTAGTGCTTATTTGCATTAACATCGTGGAAAAGCAACAAGAATGTTTCAAAGTACACTTACTAGAAAAGTTGTAACGTTCTGAGAATATTTAATGATAACATCCGAACCTCATAGCTATGGTGGGGAAACTAGGGAACCCAAATATTAGAAGATATCTCATACCAAATCTGAGAAAAAAATAAAAAAGGGAAAAAATCAAAATCTATAAATCAAGCAATGAATTGTTTACAAATCAAATACAATTCCTTGAACTAACAGTTAAACTGTGGTGATATATTTAAATATTTAGTAAGAGGGTAACTTCGAACCATGGAATATTACCTTTGTCATTATTGTCATCCATCAGTGACTGAGATTACAAATCAATACTTATGGAAAGATTGTAAGAAATTTTGTGAAATAGTAAAGCGTAACCTCTATTTTCAAGCAACAAAATCAAGACATTGTTACATCAAGAGCCATAATTGATACATAATCAATGAATCAAGTCCTTGTATGGCACAAGCTTGTTTCACAACCTCTATTTTCTCAATAACAAAATCAAGACATTGTATGTGGTTATTGCCAAAAGGAAACTGCGTTCTAATTTGGAAGAGGATCTTATCAAAAGACATGGATTTATTCAAAGCTACAAAGCCTAATGGGTTACTGAAAAATAAGTTGCAATATGGGATCATGATACTTAAATTGAAAAAATATGCTTTCCTTTTATAAACATTATAGTTATACAATGTTTTTTGAAAGCATTAGAATTTGAAATTGGGCCTTTCTATCAAGACAAATTTTCATTAACAGAATGTACTTTCCTACCTGAAACGTTGTAGATATCGAAGAAAAACTTGAAAAGCATAAGAGAACTTAACATAATGTACTTTCTTTCCTTCCTTAACATTCTTAAAGAGTTGAGGTTCCCCAAGTCATTAGGTAACTTTCGAAGGAAATGACAGTTAGTAATAGTCCAATTCACAACTAAAGATGTGTCACAAATACGAGGGGGAATCTTCTCCAAATCACAAAAGTGCTCCAGGTTAAAATCTAGCATTATTGGAAGCTTAATGCTCGACTGGTTGTTATTTAACCCAGACATTTTTCCGTTCTTCACTAAAAGCTTAAAGATAGCTTCTCTAAGTTCTACATGACTTTACTATGATTTTGAAGTGGGGGCACATGCAGGCTCTCCAAGTGAATAGTCTTAAACTAAGTGAAGATAAGGCCAATAGATCATTCAATGTGGATCTCTTTAACCCATAACTGAATACTATGTCTCTCTTGAACCCATAATTGAATACTATTAGGACTTTCAAATTTTTCATGGAACTCAAAAATGTTGGAAGAAAGTATTTGCTTCCAAAAAGAGTAAAACTAAATCCTCTGCTTTAGGACAATTGATGTCACACCACTAACACTTCTCCATGGAATCTATATAGGTAAACCACAAATGCAGAATTCCATTAGAATATTGTATTTATTGAATACACAAATGAAATCATTGCATTTCGTTAAAATATCTTTTGAAATCAAAATTACTGAAATTACATATCGATAACCTAGTGGGTGTAGGATAAAATTCACCCGTGTCATTCACAGAAAGCATGAGAAAAAACCTAATACTATATATAAAACCAAGAAAAATTCAAATTCATCACTTCTAGGGACCTCGTAACCACCCTGCCAATACACAAGTATGTTCCTATTTGCAGTTAGAGGAATTACCCAAATTACAATCTGTTTACTCCAGCATATGTTGGAAAGTTATAGAAGGATGACTAGTGCAATCAATCCATTCCTTTTAGCCCTGGATTTGTTTCAGTTTAAAACAAAAGGTATACAAATATACTTGTCCAATGTCTATGCTTTAACCATTCACCTTAAGATGTTTTTACAATATAATTTCCTAAGTCTATTTAATATCTTCATTATCATAAAAACCAACCTATATCCATCTTCACTCCACATCTACCACTCTTACGGGGATGAAATCTATTTATCCCTCTGAGCACATGGTAGACCCAGAATTAAGATGGATCTAAGATGATAGAATTTACCCTTTAAATAGTCTATGCTCACATGAATACCATGGTATTACCATCGGTCAATACCATGGGTTATCATAAACCTGGAGCTTAAAAAATACTATTAGTAATTTATAAAAATTAATAAAATTAGTAGTTGAATTTTATTTTATTTTTTATTTTAACCAAGCTAAAATGTTTAACATACATTAAATTACAACATCCATTTTTACTCTTGATCCACCAAGCCCCGAGACGGATCAAATTATTTTTCACTCTATGCTAGTTTTCATATCACGATATTTGATACCTCTCGGGGGTTAGTAGATCCAGAGTAAAGATGGATCTATGCTGGTTTAATTCCCCCATTTAAATAGGCTAGATTCTAGGTGAATACCATGGGTCAATACCATGTGCCATTTTTATTTTTATTAATACTAATATTAGGGTTAATAATGTTTTTTTGCATGGTAGTAATAACAATCTAGTCCATGGTATTTGTCCCATAGTATTTTGCCCATAGGTTTCACCTAAATATAACGCATTTTTTGAGTGTTCGTAAAGATAAGGTTACTTATGGAGTAAATATAAAAGAATGTTTTATTTGTTTACCATACCTCTCATTTATTTATATTTTTATTAATTTACCATACCTCTTTCAAAATATGGTATTTGGCCCATAGGATTCACTTAAAAAAAACCTCTTTCTTGACCCTTCATAAATAGAATGAGGGTTATGGACTAAATATAAAAAGAGGTTTTATTTATTTACCATACGTTTAGTTTATATATATTTTTATTTATTTACCATACCTTTTGAGTAAGTATAAAAAGACGTTTTGTTTATTTACCATACCTCCACTTTACTTATATTTTTATTTGTTTACACCCTTACATGTATATAAGGTGACTTATGGAGTAAATATAAAAAATGTTTTATTTATTTACCATACCTCTCATTTATTTATATTTTTATTAATTTACCATACCTCTTTCATAAATATGGTATTTGGCTCATAGGATTCACTTAAATAAAACCTATTCTTGAAAATGGGCGAATGGAAGGTTGTAACTCATAGTTTCAAGGGCTAAATTTACCTTTTTTAACCTCTCCCTTAAAATAAGGTGGCCTATTTGAGGTGATTTGTAAAAATGTGCTATGATACAAAATATTCGCCTACTAAAAATTTAAAACCCCTTAATTTCGCCAAAGGGTGAACATTCACCCCTAAAATTTTCTATGAAAAAAATATGCAAAGGGATACAACAAAACAAAATTCTAGACCTTGAAGTTCTGAAATTATAGAGATACAACATATTCAATATTGAGCTCCTATAAAGAAAAAAAAAAAGGTGTAGTCTTTTTATAAAAATTCTTATGTTTTGTTTGAAAAAATAGTTTGAAGTGATTCAAAGGGAATAGTGAAGCATAATTGTCATTAATTTATGCCCCAAAGAAAGAAAATGGAAACACCTAGTAAGAAACCCGAAAGCTCTACTATGACTCGTGAAGAAGAGGAAGAAATGCAACGTGATATATCAAAATTATGCGACCAAGTGCAACAAATTTCTCTCTCAAAAAAAGTAACAGAAGCTAAGTTGGATGGTTTTAAGAATGGAATGAAAGCTAAGATGGATGGTTTGAAGAATTGTTTAA
Source organism: Pinus tabuliformis (assembly GCA_031772625.1). Lineage (NCBI taxonomy): Eukaryota > Viridiplantae > Streptophyta > Pinopsida > Pinales > Pinaceae > Pinus > Pinus tabuliformis. Next base: position 811,515,097 of record CM062819.1, on the reverse strand, counting down.
AAATCAAACATGCAAGAAATGATGAATTTCAAGATAGATGGGTTGAAGGAAGGTTTGGCAAAGTCTTTAGAAGAAAGGCGTTTGAGTGGTGACAAGGAAATCCATGAAAATTATGATGAAGACAAAAGGAATATCAATTACAATTTTAAAGACTCCAATGGGGGGTTTAAGAATGACCACATTCCAAAGATAGATATGAGGAAGTTTGATGGAAAGGCTCTGGTAACTTGGATAGTACAGATGGAGCAATATTTTGATCTACATGATGTGCAACCCTAAAAAAAGGTACATATCGCATCTTTGATAATTAGAACCCAATAAGTTTGTATGGTATAGATGGATTTGTTCTCATAAACCACTTGTCACCTGGTCAATTTTTACAGAGGAAATGATAGGACATTATGAAGATACAAAGAGAAACATCTTCTTTAGCCAATTGATAAACCTCAAACAAAAGGGTTCAATGGCAGAGCACATTGAAAACTTCCAAAAATTCAATATTTGGGTAGCTATTTTTCAATTTAATTGTCTTAAATTGTTACATGAATTATCAGCCAGACTTGGTAAGCTTGTGAAGTGAAAGTGCACTATATATGTTATAAGTCCTTTTATTAAATCATATTGTTAATTTGCATGATTGAGTTATTGAAAATTAATCCTAAGGATGTTTTTCATTGCTATATTATTCTACAAAGAAAATGAATTTAACACATTAAATATTCCTACTCCTTTTTACTGAAATACAAAATGCTCCTTACACTCGCAAGATGAAACTTAAGGAAAACTCACAAAATCTCATTAAGAAAACTTAACTTATGTATTACAACAAAAATTTAATCTAAAAACAAAACCATTCATTTGACATTCTAACAATCCTTTGCTTAAAAACCAATATGAAATTAACTTCTATTCAAAATCAAAACCACACATTTACTTACTATCAACCACGTGTGCTTCGAAATGAAATTTATAAAGAAATCACACATGCTTTGAAATGAAACACTGTAAAATGAAACTATAAAGAAATATATTAACTGTGAAGTGAAACACTCTGTAATCATAAGGAAATATATGAACAACAATTCATTACCATTAACATCATTATACATCACTATACATCAACTTGCAAATAGAACAATTAATAAAATATTGCTTTTGCTATCTGAAACCAAATCAAGACTGCAAATCAATTCTAAAACGTATGAATAACTGTAACAGATGATAAAGAAAAGATATATGAATGCAAAACCTTCACTGTTTGCAGGAGCCCTCAATAAAAAAGTGGTCATAGAACTTCAATCGAGCAGTTAGCTATGCATTGGAACGTCAAAGGTTTTTCTTCATTAATAGAGTAAAAACTAAGTTTTAAAACATCATTGCCGAATATATAAAAATCAACCTTCTGTTTATGATTGTTGCATGGTATTTATAAAATTTCATGTCATTAACTGTTTGAGGATTTTATGCCTACCTTAGCTAACATAATTATAAATTAAACTTCTAACAACTATCGAGATATTGTTGCTCACGATTTTCTATTTGTCAGGACGGGGTCCCCTAGGTCATATTTTGTTAAAAATTTATTATAAAAGTCTCCACATTTTGAAGAGTAGAGCACGAGTAGCGTAGGTAAATAGGAGTCAAAGGGGATTTAGGAAGGTCAAATCCCCTTAGTTTGTTAAATTCAGGTTGTTTTGAGACCCGTGCATGGTTCACGGACCATGGTATTGTAATGATGGAAGGGTATAAAATGAAGTCAAAGAGGAGTCATAGGTAAGCTAAGTAAGGTAGTACATGAGTTGAGTCTGAATTTGTTTGTTATGTACTTCGGCAAAGGGGAAGGCTCCTACAGCTGTGTGCGTGGAGACCTTGGTAAGTCCGCAACTGAGTGCGCAGGGTTGGAAAGAGTTTGTAACTGAGAATATGAAGCAAAATAAAGACATATTTTGAAGTGATATCTGTGTAACTGTGTATTACTATTTATTTCTGAATTTGTTGTATTTGTGAACTATTGAATGCATTTAATCGAGAAAATTACTTAATAGATTTGCGAAGACATAGATCTTCTTATTTGTATGATGTTATGCATGTTTAGCACAATCGGCGAAGGACACAAATCTGTTAACTCATATTTACTGTAATTTCTCGATCTCAAGGGTTAGGGTTCGCAAAGGTATATATAAAGCCCTAGATCTACATAAAACACATTACATAGACCTCTAGATGAAGAAACCTAGTTCTAGCATCCCCCAATACTGTCTCAGGTGAGACTGTAGCCTGCACTATGCGGGTTATTGTCGAAAGGGTCAGTAGTGTAGGGTTTTGTTGGTTAGCACAACTACAAAACCGGGTCCAGGCCCCATCAAGCCAACAAATGGCTTTGTTGTTGGGACCAAGATCTATGTGAGGGACGTGTAATGTGGGGTTCGTGGATGCCACCAAGGAAGTAGATTCAGAGGTGGATAGATTGGAAGTTGCACAATTTTGTAGCTCAATAAAACATGAGTCCACGTCTATCGAAAGAAGAGTGGTTGTAAAGATATTTGTATACAGATGAATGCGAATTTTTATTTCTCTCTCTTTCGTGTAAATTATATGAATGGTTGGCTAAATTGGTGGATGGTCAACCTACCTAGAAGTTGGATAACCCTACTATGTGGACTCCAGAGTAGTGAAGCACCTGGAAGGATCAGAATACAAGGTTGTGAATGTTGTCGATTACTGGATCGATAGTATTTTGGGTGGATTTATCGCCAAGTTTGCGATTGATATGTCTGTCAGTTATAGCGAAGATGAACGAATTTCTATATAAAAGGAATTCATGGATAACAATATTATTATATTTCTAAACTTATTAATAACAGTAATAGTAGCTTATGTTAAAAAACTATACCTTTTAATGCTTTCATATTACAAGGGAAAATGCTTAATTATGATTAATGTTTTCATGTGTTTTAAATTATAAATACAATTAATTGTCATATGAGTAAGGATAGTATTAGTAAAATTTGAGAGAAAACCAAAAATAATGAGTAATTTTGTCTATTTTATGGTCAACCATAATTTATATGGTAGTATTTTTTTGTAAATAATCTTATTTTTCTATAAAGAGAAAACCAAGTGTCTTATTTCACATTATATATATAATCCATGCATTATTAGGAATTGCATTTTGTAATAATAAGAATAGATCATGAAGATTGAACTATGACAATCACAAGCATCACACTACAATTTTGGGCTTGTGATTCGGAAGGCGTATTCATGTTTTCCCATTATGTGGCTGGACCAAATGAGAAAATTAGTTGCATGCTCCTCTCAACCCTACTTTTCATATTTCTAGAAATGCGTATATCCTTGATTGATCTCTTTTGGCCATATATATATATCTGTGTGTGGGTTTAGATAATTAACAATATTATATTTATTCAGTGTAATATCGTAATTCTACGTCTTCGAGTTGATCCTTTCAAAAATTGGATCTAGTAATTATTCAATGCATGAACAATTTCGTTAAATTGGATATGAACCTATAGATTTTACACTAAGATGGTCTTGATGGAGGTATGAGACCTCTTGGGAGACATATTATTCTCCACATGATCTTATTAGTTCCTGTCGTAGGCCTGGCTAGGACTATAATAATCGATATGGCTGATGTTAGTATTGATTGAGCCATTTGTTCGTTCAGCAGATCAGGTATAATCAAAGTTTTTAAGCACATATTAATTTACAATCTTATTTAGCCTTTTCCCGTGGCGGGGAGGCAAAAGCATACATTATTTTTTATTTGTTTCACATTTTCAAACTCCTCGTAAATGCTACTTAAATTAATGTTGGCGTTAGTCCAAGGCATTAAATGGAAATTGATGAAGAACATACTTGTACATATAACATATCTCTGAAGAACATACTTGTACATATAACATATCTCTGATAACCATCATGCCACAGCACATGTCTCTCTCTCTAATAACCAGCGCGCCACAACACATGTCTCCCTAGCAACACATTTCTCTTGCAAAAAATTCAACAATGGGACAATATTGCTCACACTACAGTCTTTCGATAATGGAGTTCTCAGGTGTAGTGCAGGGTCTTTCAACCAGCACCTTGATACCTTACCTGCATCTTGTTAGAACATGAAGGATTTATTGAGAATGATGAGGGGTCGAGAAATGGCAGATGTCCATAAGCCCTGCCTTCCATTTTCCTTCATTGATCTATATAATGATGGAAAGGCAACATAACAGAATGCATAAACACTGGTCCAAGTGGTGACTCCAGCTCACAACAGGAAAGGAATGAAAGGAAACTACCATTAGTGAAATAATAAGGTAAAAGACAAACTTAGTTGGTTTATCGTATCATGAAGAATTATAGTATATGAATTCCTCAAGAAGATAAATATATTTGTCGTCCCTCTAAGATAGAGTCAGCAACATTCATAGAGAGACTGGGCTCTGATCTAGGAAACATTTTTCTTGTTGCTCACCATTTTACCTAGCATTAAGTAACTGATTATCCAGCCAAAATGGATTTGGTTGATGTATGTGTCGATCCATCAAAAATTGATCTCATATGCATCGATTTTCTTTTACTTTGTGCCATGGCTGAGGCAAATTCTAGATTGTACACCTGACCCAGCTAGTAGGGATGATATTTCAGCTTTGCCCAAACCATGTCTCCTCAAGAAATTTCGAGGTTATGTTAACATCATATCCAAAGTCCTAAATAGCTTTGTCTCTACTCTTTCCCTCCTTCAGAGAAATAATTTTCTTCAAAATCCTTTTCTCTTTGACAGCAATAATGTTCTTTAAAGGAGTATTATCGTCAATGTTCTCCATACTTTGAAAATCTTTCTTACCCAAATCAAAATTTTCCCTATTGGTATATTGTCCTCGTTGTCATCGGTGCCTAAAAAAGATGATTTCAAACTAGGCATATCGACCTTGCCTTTATTATTCTCCATAAACCTGGCCTCCGGTGGATTCATTTCTCCATCACCCAAGGTCTTGCTCTCAAGCATTTTAACCCCTCCAAAAACCCTAGATTTATCATTTTTTCGCATCAACATTTGTAACGGCACATTCTCTGCATCAACCTCTATAGAAAACCCTCATTTCTTCAATGTCTGCAAACAAATATTCAAATTTAAGAGTATTTCAGCTCATACCTCCAATCATGATAAATAGGTTTCTAGGTCGAATCCGTATTGCAATATTTCATTGTGTTATGGGAATTTTCGGGAGCATTCACATTATTTATTTCTCTTTGTCGTCAGTTTTTTGTGCTTTACTTCAATACTATAAAGAGATCATTTTAGTTTTCTTTGGGTGTCTAGAGGACTTTCCTTCACTTACCGAACCAATGAACATTACTTCCTTTCAGATCACCACTATAAAATTGTAATCAGTGTTGCTTGCTCAATACAAGTGAATATAGACTATACTGGTGAACACAGACAACAAAAATTTTGCATTGGTGGTAAAGTTGTGCATCGGTGGTGTTTTCAGACTAGTGGTGTTTGCAAACAACAAAATATATGCGGATAGGGAGGATCCATTTCATAAGAGGAGATATATGTGTTTGCAGACAACAAAAGCTTGGTGGATATGTAGATCCATTTCATAAGCAGGATAAGAGCCAGATGAAGAGTCTCATATTGGAGCCAAAGTCTGAAAATCTAGAAGGGGCAACCACTTGCCTGATGTTGGAGTTAAAGGTCGAAGATCTAGAAGGGACTGCTGCATGGAAGACCCACTTGGTTCCACATGTTTTTTTCGGTTTAATTTAACTTTATTTATTACTAAATTACTTTTATCTTTTATTTTTAAATTTAATAAAAAAATTTCAGAGTATCTCATCATCCCCATTTATGGCACTTTATGGATATCATCCATCATCCATCATGTCATCTTTAAGAGAGAATTCTAAGGTTCAAGTAGTGGAAGATCACATCAAGCATCAACAACAAGTTCTCTAAATCTTAAAGGATAACCTCATGTTGGCATAGAATAGAATGAAAGAACATGCATATCAACATCGCAGCGTAAGAAGTTTTGATGTAGGCGACTGGGTATTTTTATGGCTACAACCATACAAACAAATGTCCCTCAAGCAAGCTAAGAAGGATAATAAATTATCACCAAATTATTATGTTCCTTACAAGGTGTTGCAAAAGATTGGTAGTATGGCATACAAATTGGAGCTTCCTACATCTTCCTAATTGCACACATTTTTCCATGTTTCATTCTTAAATAAGGTTATAGGTGACAAGATCTAAGTTCAAACAATATTGCTAGAACTTGATGAAGAAGTAAAAAATCATATTGGAACCTGAATCGTTCATGGAAACACGAACTCGACAGCTACGAAATAAATCAATTTCAGAGTATCTCATCAAGTGGAAGAACTTACCCATGGAATATTCTGCATGGGAAGATGATAATTTTATATAGAAGCATACAAAACAACTCAAGCATTGAGGAAAACACTTTTTTTAAGGAGAGAGGCATGTTAGGTCACTATAATACTAGTGTATTGCATCATTGTTATTAGTGTAACCCCCTCATTGTTAATGTTTTTCGCCATAGAATCCCACTATTGTTATTGTTGTGCCCTTACATTATTATTGTTATGTTGTCTCTGAATATATTGTGACCCTTTAGACTCTTATATATAGAAAGGAGGTTTTTCTGTTTGAATCATCCAAGAATTATTCATTTTTGTAATGTAAAGGAGGTTTCCCCCTTGAAAAGGCTTATTTTGAAGCCATTTACCTATCACTTCTTCTATTTTGTGAGCTAGTTGCATAACATATTACCTTATTCTCGACCAGTTTCATTGATAATAGTTTGTTCATAAGGGAGGTGGCTAGCATTTTTTCAAATATTACATACTTTTATTCAATAATATCTATCAATTCATTTTCCTTAGAATGTTCTAGAATATAACCTTGAATACCTTTCGACATGGTTCTTGATAAACATTAAAATTTTGCAATTATATGCTCCCATCGTTCATGTAATGTCCTCTCTACTAGTGTACTAGATTTTATAGCGATGGGTGGTATAGTCTCACAGAACACCAAATCTATGTCCATGCACCATAATGTAAGGAGAATTTTCTCCTTCAAGTCCTCAAAATTATGGAACATGAGATGATTTGTTAGGCATCATTGTAGATGGAATAGCTACAATTTCTTCTTTTTTGATGTTATGATTCATATTGAACATAATTTAGATTACTAACCTACGTTAATGCATTAGGTAATGTTATGTCAGTGCATTAATTTTAATCATATAGGATAAAATATATGAAAAAAACATGCCTAAAGAACAAAAGAATCACCCAATCAGAAAAATAGTGCATATTATGATATTCATTCATGTGTATATGACATATCATCATGCATAATTGTAAAACCTTAAAAGCATATCATGTTAGGTTGAACTAACTTATATCTATTTTTCTCGATACCATGTTCAAATAACCTTCTAGCACTCATTATCAATTACAGTTCTTGATATGTGTATAATTCATTACATACCATTCTAATTCTACCACATATATGCACAATTGAGTCATGTTGTCATGAAATGTATATACCCTTTGGTTCATTTGATATTATGCTTGAGGTGCTAAATTCTCATTATATCCCATAATTAAATAACTCAAATCATGGTAAAAATATTCATACGTATATATTAAAACTCATATACTTGTAGTCATATGTATATCATAATAATAATTAGCTACATTCTTTCTCTCTCCAAAACTACCAGTATCTTAATGTAATTTATCAGCTTAAATTCTCTAAAGGATTAAGATTTTAGAGAAAAACAGTGAAAATATTTCTCTCTTATCAAATCTCTAAAAAAAAGGCGTTCATAGAGAGAAAATTTAAGTTAGAGAAAGAAAAGAATAAAATATTCAATCAAACACCACTAATACCAAATATAAGTTTAAAATTTAATTTGGAATAGAATGGAACTTACCAGAATGCACCAAATGATATAATGATAGGAAATTCTTTTCTTGATAGAATAACTAACCCTAATAGTCCATCCATATTTATAATTGATCCAGGTGGATCTCTAGACACCAGTGGCATAGAAAAGGCTCAAAATTAAAAGTGGTGGAAACAAAATTAACTTGACATCAGATCGAAGTGCTCGTCGCCTTGATTCCAACGGTGCAAACGACACTACAATCCAAGTATGGATGAGGAATATAGAGGCAGTGAAAGTTTTTGTTGACTTTTGTTAACTAGGTAGGATTAATGGAGACACAATTTTGAATTTTTCTAGTGGACAGAATCTGGCCAACTCTAGCCAGATTCCGAGCGAAACTGCTGCCTCGTTAAAATTTCTCCTTCCGTCCAAATTTCAGATTTTCAAAAACGACATATGGTTTAAAAAAAACCAAAAATTATTAAAAAAGGGGTGGTGGGCCACCAAACCCACCACCCCAATCCTTATTTCATGTAATATTATGGAGGGGCAGATAACTACCCCCAGCTCCTCCCCCCATACCACGAAACCATCATTATACAACATAGAGGATAAGGTGGTGAGCAGGCCCTTGGGGTACAGACCCAACCACCATTAAAACAGACACCACCCATTAATAAGGATATGGTGCCATAGGATAAGGGACAAGTGAGGTGGGCAGGCTGCCCAAGGCAGGTCCAACTCGACCTCCCTTCCAATTTAAAATTTAGTTATGTAAAAAATGGGAGGGGCCGGGGTTTCACCACCCAACCTCCTCCATAACAAACGGATCCATAACCACTCTACCAACAATGATTTTGTAAAATATGGCCACCGTTTTCATATTTAAACTCAGTCATCGGTGTGCCCAGGCATCAGAGGAGCATACACGTAGCTCGGCGCAGGTTATTTTGCAAGTGGCAAAACCATGAGCGGTGTAGAGAGAGGTGCGGAACCATGATCTGAGCAATTTCTCCAAGGGGTCAGATTTTCACTTTTTCATATTTTGACAAATTTTATATGGTTTTAGCATTTCTCGATGCCATGAATGCAATAGTGTTGTCCATTTCTCCAATAGAGTTCTGCATTTTCAGTCATTTTTCAGTATGGAGGTATACGACTCTTTTTTGTAACTGATGCTTGTACTCTTCTTTCTCATGCCACTTAATGAATGAAGGCCTCCACATTGATCGAGCAAGGCGCGGGAACGTAGTCCAAGTCAGACAAACTCTGTTATTAAGTTTCTTATCTTCTTTCATGCCTTATGTGTTTCTCCTCTTCTCTCACGTGCATATTAAATTTCTATGTTCAAGCTACTATTTATGCATGTAATTCTTTAATACATCTATAAGAAAAATATCCTTGGATCAAGTGGTATTAGATCAAGTCTTTGTAGATGTGAATTGCATGTTTGTATGCTAACAAGAAACGGGCTCTGAAGAGGTGAAGGAAAACTAAAGTCTTTTGATCCCGAAGCATGGTGTGCACATCGAAGGAGAAACATGGCAAATGAAGAGGCCCGTTATGAAGAGGAGCTCAATTTCCAAAAAACTTTCTATACAATGGCAGAAAATGTCAGTCAGTTTCTTTCAAGGCTGCAAAAAGCAGAAGGGAAAAAGGCAGAAGAACAAGGTTTAGTGCATGGAAATGGTAAAGAAGAACCCCCTCCTTCTCCTTCCATGAGTGAAAGTTATTCTTCCTCTCATCACCATCATCATAGAAATTCAAGGTATGCATCTAAGAAAACTTTCTTTAAATTAGATGTCAAATTTGATATTCCCATGTTTAAATATGAAAGTAATGCAGAAAAGCTTAATAATTGGATTAGGCAAATTGAAATCTACTACAGGATTCAGCAGATCAAAGAGGATGAGGCAAAGATTCAGCTGGCTTCTCATAAGCTGAGTAGCACCGCTCTCGTCTGGTGGGAGAGAAAATTTTGAAGTAGTAAGAGTGTGGGTAATCTTCATTCCTCATGGCCTAGATTCATTTCTTCATTAAAGGAACAATTTTATCCCTTGGGTTATAAACAAAAATCCTTAATGGATTGGCAATATTTAAGGCAAGTCAGAGGTCAGGGTGTTCAAAGCTTTACAGAGGAGTTTATAAAACAAGCACTTAATTTGGGCATTGCACTTGACTCACCTGAAGTAGTAACTAAGTATATTGGATCATTACATATTTACCTTAGACATTCATTACTATTGTTTGAATGAACTACTATTGACTTGGCCAGTGTAAAGGCCATCCATCTTGAGAACAAGGGAAAAAATGAAAGAGATTATCATTTAAAGAAACCACCTTTCAAACCTTCAAATGGCAAACCCAAAGTGAAAGGAAAATGAAAGGAGAAGAGGGCGACATCAACCAAGAAATATGAAGGAGAAAGGCCTTATTGCACTCACTGCAAAAAGGAAGGTCATGACGACAATCATTGTTGGAAACTTTACTCAGAAAAGAGACCAAAGAAGTATGGAGGAAAAGGAAAGCAGAAGACAGTGGCAACTATGCAGCAAGACCTTGGATCCAATTCTAGAGATGAAGCATTGATCACAACAGCAGGAACAAAAGGTACTCTTACACCTCATGTTAATTCTGAATCACATGAAGGCACTAGTTCATTAGACGAGTCTCCTCCTAATGAACGAAAGAGAATTGAGCTATTTCATATTAGAGTTATCATAAATCATACAAAAGTGGAAACTCTATTTGATACCAGATCCCAAGCAAACTTAATTTTAGAGTCCTTGGTAAAGAATCTAGGCTTAGAAACCAAACCACATCCAAAACTTTACCCACTTGGATGGATACACGATAAAGCAAAATTGAATGTAACTAAGCAGTGCAAGGTTAAATTTGTGATCGCTTCTAAGTTAGTGGATGAGGTAGAACTTAATGTGATACCATTGGATATCTGTGGCATGGTGTTAGGGAGTCCGTATCTAAATGGTATAAAGGCAATCTTCTTCTGTTATGAAAACAAATACCAAATCACAAAAGGTGGTGTAGAATATATTGTAAGGGCTCATCAAACTAAAATCAATGCCAACCTTGTAAGTGCAAGACAAATGAAGAGGTTGGTGAATTCCAATAAGGGTTGCATGCTTATGATTGTAAGGGGGGAAGATGTAGAATTATCTGATGCTTCCCAGGGTTGCGATCATGTGCTTAAAAAGGAATTATGTGAATTAATTTCTAACTATGATGAGATGTTTTAGGAAGCAAGGGGATTACCTCTGAAGAGGGAAATCCAACATGATATCCATTTGCAGCATGACATTCCTTTACCAAATATTGGCATGTACAGGATGTCAACCATTGAGATGGAGAAGATCAAAAAACAGGTGCAAGAACTATTGAACCAAGGGATAATTAGACCAAACACTTCTCCATGTGGCTCACTGATTGTCTTAGTGTCATACAAAGATGGCACATGGAGGATGTGCATGGATTACCGAGCACTAAACAAAATCATGGTGAAAAATCCTTACCCTCTTCTGTGCATAGATGATTTATTAGATCAGTTAAAGAATGCTATCTATTTCACCAAAATGGATTTGTGTAGTGGCTATCACCAGGACAAAATTGCAAAGTAGGATGTGTGGAAAACCACCTTCAAGACCAAGCAGGGGTTGTTTGAATGGATGGTGATGCTATTCTGACTTAGCAATTCTCTAGCCACTTTCATGAGGGTCATGAATGATCTCTTTAGGCCTTTCATTGATGAATTTGTTCTTGTATATATAGATGATATTCTTGTCTTTAGTAAAAGTTGGAATGAACATGTATGCCATGTGAAGGAAGTGCTTGATGTATAGAAAAAAGAAAAACTCTATGTAAAATTGTCAAAGTGTGAGTTTGGGAAAACCTATTTGGTTTAACTATGTGATATTGTTGGTCATGGTCAACTAAAAATTGATCCTTCTAATGTTGAAGCAATTGTAAATTCGCCTAAGCCTACTAGTGTAACCGAGGTTCCCAACTTTTTGGGTGCAGTACAATATTGGGGGAGATTTCTTTCCAATTTCTCTATTATTGCAGCACCTTTACACACATTGACAAGTGTAAAGCAAGTCTTTCAATGGGGAGGAAAGTAGCAGAAGTCCTTCGAAACATTGAAATAAAAGATCAAAGATTGCACTGGTCTTGGCCTTACTGGATCTCCAACATCCAATTGAGATCGAGATAGACACCAGTGGATATGCCATGGGAGTTGTACTGATGTAGAAAAAGAAGTTGATACGTTGCCATTCAGGGAATATCTCTCAAGCTGCGATAAACTATACCACTTATGACAAGGAGTTATATGCCTTGGTCCAGAGTATGAAAAAGTGGAAACACTACCTGATCAGCAAGGAGACCATCATCCATACGGATCATCAGCGCTTGTAGTATCTTTAGTCACAAACCAAGTTGCAGCAAAATCGTCATTTCAGGTGGATGGGTTTTCTTCAGTGGAGTTATCTGGTAATAAAGTATAAGAAGGGAACTAGCAATAAAGTGGCCGATATGCTATCTCGCCCTCTTGTTTCTGCTTCTATTATTTTTCATAATGCTTCATTATCTTTTGAAAGTTATGCTGAACAATATGCTAACGATGTTGACTTTAAGAAGATTTATGCAAAACTAACCCATGGTTCACAGGTGGACAACTATAACTTGCAATGGAAACTATTGTATCACCTTGGAAAATTATGCATACCCATAGGAGAAAGGGTACATGTAATCTGGGAGGCCCACACCTCCCTTGTGTTTGGTCATTTTGGTGTTGAACAAACTTTGTGTCATGTACAAAGATTTTGTTTTTGGCCTCATATGAAGAACATTGTGACTCACTATGTAAAGGGATGTCTGATGTGTTCTACTTCAAATCCCTCTAATAGACAACTCGGGCTCTACACACCACTCCCTATTCCTAGTCATCCATGGGAAAGTGTGTCAATGGATTTTGTAGGAGGTTTGCCTTTATCTAGAAAAAGTCACTACTATTTGTATGTCGTCGTTGACCATTTTAGTAATATATATATTTTAATGCCTTGTAAAAAGCATATCACTGCAAATCATACTACTTATATTTTCTTTCAGCGTGTTTGGGTCCATTTTGGGTTGCCCACATCCATTGTGTCAGATCAGGACTCTCGCTTTCTTCAAGAGTTTTGGACGAGCTTATGGAAGATGATGGACACCAAGTTGAAAAGAAGCACGACATTTCATCCATAGGTTGATGGACAGATAGAGATCGTCAATCGCACCATGGTATGCTTGTTGCGAGGCTATTGTGGGAAACATTCTATGTTGTGTGATGAACATCTTCCATATGTGCAACATTCCTACAAACGAGCAGTGCACTCATCTACACATCGTTCACCATTTGAGACATGTTTTGGCTACTTGCAAAAAGACCCTTTTGATATGGTCTTTGGAAGGGAAGATGACTCCAGCGGATTTGTTGATAGGGACAAAGCGCATCAGTTCATTCAACGGATCTAGTTTGATTCACCAAGCAATACAGGTGCAGTTGGAAAAAAGTCAATACCAGTACAAGGCTTGACATGAAAGACACCGAGTCAACCATCAATTTTAAGTGGGTGACAAAGTGTGGTTCCATATCAGTAAGGACAAGATGAAGGGAGAAGGGAAGAAGTTGCGACCAATCCAGTATGGTCTATTCACCATCTTGGAGAAGATTGGAAACAATGCCTTCCATCTCGATTTGCCGACATATATGAAAATGTACTCCATAGTGAATGTGGAAAACTTAAAGTTGTATGAGCCACCATTGATTATGGACACTGAAGAGATGGCCACAATTCCTATAGTTGATGACTTTGCACTAGAGTACCTCGATGAGTTAACTGGAGATATCATCCTTGATAGAAGAACTAGGACTTCATGACAAGGAAATGTGGAATACCTTTGAGTTGGTTTCAAACGGATGCACCCTAACAAGGAAAAATGGCTAGAAAAGGAAAGAGTGAAGGAACAATTCCCTCACTTTCTAATTGATTGATAAAGATTTTGGTGGCCCAAAAGCTCCTTAATGGGGAGGATTGATCCAGGTGGACCTCGAGACACCAATGGCATGGAAAAGGCTGAAAATTCAAAGTGGTGGAAAGATTATTAACTTGACATCGGAATGAAGTTCTCTTCACCCTGATTCCAACGATGCAAACAACACTCCAATCCAAGTCTGGATGAGGAAGATAGAGGCACAGAAAGTTTTGGTTGACTTTTGCTGACTCAACAGGATTAATGGAGATATAATTTCGAATATTTTTGGGGGACGAAATCTGGCCAACTCTGACCGGATTCCAGACAAAATTATCACCTCGTTAAAATGTCTCCTTCGGTCAAAATTCAGGATTTTTAAAAATGACAGATGGTTTAAAAAAAACAAAAATTATTAAAAACCAACCCTGCCACCCCAATCCTTATCACATGTAATATTATGGAGGGGCAGGCCACTACCCCCAACCCCTCCCACAATACCAGGGAACCGTCGTTATACAGTACAGAGGATAAGGTTGTGGGCCAGCCCTTGGGGCATAGACCCAACCGCCATTAAAATAGACATCGCCCATTAATAAGGATATGACATCGTAGGATAAGGGACAAGTGAGGTGGGCAGGCTGCCCAAGATGGGTCCAACCTGACCTCCCTTCCAATTTAAAATTCAGTTATGTAAAAAAGGGAGGGCGCGAGGTTTGACCGCCCGACCTCCTCCATAACAAATAGATCCATAACCACTCCAACAATGGGGATTTTGTAAACTTCGCCCACTGTTTTCATATTTAAACTCAGTCATCATTGCACCCAGGGAGCAGAGGAGCATGCACGTAGTTTGAGGTAAGCTATTTTGCAGGTGACGGAACCATGAGAAGCGCAAAGAGAGGGGAGGAACCATGATCTAAGCAATTTCTCTAGGGGGTCAGATTTTCACTTTGTCAGATTTTGATAAATTTTATATGGTTTCAGCATTTCTCAATGACACGAATGCAATGGTGCTATTTGTTTCTCCCACAGAGTTCTACATTTTTCGGCCATTTTTCAATATGGAGGTATAAGACTCTTTTTTTGTAATTGATAGTTGTACTCTTCTTTCTCATGCCACTTAATGATTAAAGGCCTCCCCATTGATCGAGTAGGGTCCAGAGACATAGTCCAAGTCAGACGAACTCTATTATCAAGTTTCTTGTCTTCTTTCATGCTTTATGTGTTTCTCCTCTTCTCTCATGTGCACATTAAATTTGTATGTTTAAGCTACAATTTATGCATGTAATTCTTTAATACATCTATAAGCAAAAGGTCCTTGGATCAATAATGCACCAAATGATGTAATCATTGGAAATTTCTTTCTTAGTATAATAAGTGAGCCTGGTATTCCATCTATATTTATAATGATTCCACCATATATTGTTAATTGAATTAGAGTTGATGATGATTATTTTAGTCCTTAATAAACACCTCATGTGAAGTTACATAACTCCATATATGAGTTTGTGGAAGTTTATGTTTAACATAATCTATAATTGCATTTTACTTTTATTTTTTATTCAACTTTACAGAAACAGTGATTTAGATAATTAACCATATGAATTTAAAATAACTATCGGTGTTTAACCAATCATTCTCATCCATAAAACGAAGATAATGTGAAAGAAATCTTAACCTACAGATATTAATTTTCAAAAACATGTGTAATTGTTCTTCACAATTACTTTTTTATGTGGAAACACAAAAGGATAGATATTTCGAGTTGTTCGCTAATGTCGACTGTTAAGATTGCCACCCTTGTCACAATAATTATATTTTCTTAGAAAGCATTGACTACCCACTTAGTTGGTTTTACACTTGTTTCATATTAGATATATAACACAGAGTTAAACTTGCATTTTGTAATGCTAATCATAGCTCGGTGTTAGTGTTAGAATAATCACGTCGCCCGTCCTTGTTCCCATGATGGCTAGTCGGCAGCACTCGGTGGGGAGTCGAAAGGAGTAGTTGAATCATAAATGACAGACAATAGATTGTTGTAGAATCTACGGTGTATAAATTGTCATGTATTCAATGCAATGATCAAGCTCTCTTAAGAGTCTTCAAGCTCTCCTTGGTAATCTTTAAGCTCTCCTTGGTGAGTTTTAACATGGTATCATAGCAGGTTCGAGTAAGCTCAATGGCATTGAGTAGTGTGACGAGGCAATGAGTCACATTGTTGCGCTGTTGTGATCCACCTGAGAGCAATGCATGTAGTATGGAGGCCGAGCTTGATACACGCCTGGAGTTGCATGTTGTATGGAGGCCATGGAGGGCAGCAATAAGCGGAAGTGCCCTGGATTATGATAACCCATCAGCTTTAGGCCATTATTTATGTGCTGAGATTTTCTTCCACCATGGTGATGTGGTTGACTTGATGGCATCAATATTCCCTCAATATTTGATTCCTACAAAAGGATCAGAAGAATGCTCATCTCAAACAGCTGGAAGGTGGAGAACAAAGGCTCACATTGGTAAAAGCAGATCTTGTGGACTATAAAAGCCTTTTGAATGCCATCAACGACTGCCAAGGAGTCTTCCATGTTGCTTCTCCTATCACAGATGATCCTGAAGAAATGGATAAAGAACATCTTGGATGCTTGTGCAGTGGCTGGAGTGCGTCGTGTGGTGTTTACTTCCTCCATTGGGGCAGTTTACATGGACCCAAATAGGGATTATGATGCTCTTCTAGATGAGAATTGTTGGAGCAACCTTGACTATTGCAAGGAGACAAAGAACTAGTACTGCTATGGAAAAATAGTGGCCGAGAAGGCTACATGGGGAAGAGGAGGTCAAGAAGGAGATTGGGTGTCAGGTGGCAAAGGCAAGCAGACGTGCCTGGAGCATGAGCAGAGGAGCCGACAGTGGAGGCATCGAAGTAGATTAAGTGCACTAGTGCTAGAGCAAAGCGCATGAGACATATTTTTTGTGGAGAGTTTCGGCTGTGGAGAGAATTCTAATTGTGGAGGTTCGGTGAGTTTCTACTGATTGAACCTCCCTATAATCTTATGAATCGATCCCTTCTTTGGCAAATTTCCGCTATCTTCTAGAGAACTCTGGAAGGCGGAGGCGATGACCAATGGAATGGTATGGGATCGTGTATGCTTGTGAGCTGAGTGCCAGAGTTTTGGACTCGGTGGTGTGAAGTGTGCACCAAAAGAAGAAAGAGCATTGTTGGAAGAGTGTTGGTTGACCATAGTTTGGAGAGAAGCATTCATTGTGGAGGGCAGACCCGCTGGTTCCAAAAATAAGTCGAAGCCCCCATTATTATAAGTTGAGAGAGCCCCATGCTCTTCGTGCCCATGTGATCGAGATATCCAATGGCTATGATGTGGCTGAAAATGTGGCTATCTTTAACCATAGAAGACAACAGGGAATCTCTATTCGGCCTGCGTGTATGGCTAGTGAATCTATGTGCAAGTGTGCAGTTAGAGCGAGTGAGAAGAGCGACGTTGGAGCATGACAGGCATTTGATGACCCATTTTGGTGAGCCGCTGCATGCATTTAAGCACATAGTGCCACTAGCATGCATTCATTGTGACTGCCATAGTGCTTGAGGCATTCTTTATTGTCGGATCCATTTGAAGAAACTGTTGGATGAGTCATGGAGGAGAAAAGGATCTAATTGGAGAAGAAGCCAGGGTAGACTGTGAGAAACAACCAAAGAATTAAAAAAAAATTAGTCCCTATGCTTAGCGGGGCTTAAGGGAAAACGTGTGACTGCCACTATGATCTAAAGTGTTAGGTAAATATCAATAGTAGCCCCTCCATGGATGATGGACATGGAAAATTTTAGGGGCTAATGTTTGCCCAGTGGGCTAATTTTCCATAATTTTTCCACAAAAAAACTCGCCAATTTCAAATTTTTATAAAGTATAAAATTATTTTACCTTAAAAATCGCCAACATTATAAAGAGACTATATATAAAATCATTATAAATTTGAATAATTTTACAAATATATCAATAAACATTTTTTAGTTTGCATATAGGAATTAGTGAGTTTCGCTAATGTTTTTAAACTTAAAGAAAATTTTCCATCCTTAAAATTTAAAGAAAATTTTCTATCCTTCAAATTTTCCTTCATGATGGAACAAGATAGTTACAGTGTTGTGTATTTGCGGGAGGTGGCAAAAACCGCACTATCAGTGGTAGGAGCCCAAAAGATTAGAGAGCAACCCAGAGAGGTGCGGATCTTTGAGAAGGTTTTGAAGATCGGTTTGTTGGCCTGGAACTGCGTGTTGGGTGCGAGATCCAAGGGTGTGAAAGCGATTGTGACGTTGGGATTGGCACAGTTGCTGTGAGTTATATTCTCTCATAGGATAAAGATAGAAAGTGGGGTGAGCGTGAGAGAGACTCGACCTCAAAACCTCAGCGGAAGCGTTGTGCGGTGGGCATGGAGTTTGGCATGGTTGCTGCATGTAGAAGTGTGGAGTAGCGATGAGGGGGACGTCGAGTCGGTAGCCCGTTTGAGCCACGCATGTGGAGGTGGCACAAAAGATTTGGAGGCCTGGTTGAGAACCTGTCAAGAGGCTTTCGCACTTGAGCTGTGCGTCGGCAAACATTGCTGCCTGATAGCTCGTGGGATTGTGAACCCTAAATGAGACCTGCGTTCTTGTTGTAGGGAGGTGGCATAGTGTAAAGCCAACTTGTGTGGTGCCACGAGCGTGGAGTGAAGAGAAATTCATGTTGGCATGAGCTGTCTCCGACCTGGACATTGATTGATGTGTGAGGAGTCGTGAGGGCTCGGTTTTCTGTTTGAACAATAGTTGCTCCTTGTGTGGAGGAGCTTAATTATCGGGAACTGCATATTTGAATGCTTGCAGTGTGGTGAACCCGAGCCTAAGAGCGTGTGAGCTCAAAGCCAGAGTTGTAAACTCAATTACAACTCAATGGTGTGCAGAGTTGTGGGCTCTGTGGTGTGAAGAGCCAGAGGAGGTCTCGGTAGTTGTGAAGGGCAAGTGGATTATGCCCTGCTGTTGACGTTGTTGGAAAGCGTTGTTTCCAGTGGAGTGTCTGTCGAGGAGGGTTGTGTCGCCAATGACGCCTGTGTGGCGCATAGAGTGATCTGAGTTTTTACACTGAAATGGCCCCGATGGAGCTACGGAACCCCTTGGCAACGATTCAAGCAACCCATTCTTCATCTCAATATTATTATTATTTGAAGGCGCAGCGAATGATCTGAGTTTTTACACTGAAATGGCCTCGATAGAGCTACGGGACCCATAGGCAACGATTCAAGCAACCCATTCTTCATCTCAATATTATTATTATTTTCCATTCTCATTTCCATCTCTCCTTCAACCTATACAACTCTTCTTTTGGCAGTCCCACAATAAGCGATTAATTGCACCAATATTAATATCAGGAGAATATTAACGATATTATGTGTATATCGTAATGTTTAGATGCAAATATATAGGAAGTAGTCACGCGGACAGGTGGGGAGCTGAGAAGAGAGTAAACGTGGAAGACTTTATTATAATATGATCTTTGGCCATTGGTTTGACTTATTCAATGGAATGGAGTAGATTGACAAAGGCGTCGTAAATGAATCCTGTTCCGTTAACCTAAGTCTTCTCGGTAAATTTTGACTTTGAAATACTGTTCAGGAAGAAACTTTTGACTCTCATCGGTTCAACACACCTCGCTAAATCTTTGTGGTCAATTATTTAAAGTCGGACTCCAAAGAACGATTCAAAACACGTTTCAATCCTTGATATCTTTTTTATCAAAGCAAAAGGTCGACTACCTTTATCTTTATAGGTTAAAATACTAATATTTCTATGAACGAAATGAATTATCAATGAAGTTTCGGAATTTCACGTTTAGGATAGATTTTTTTTAAAAAGAGGGCACTAGACTCTTTGTGTGTTTTCCAAACCAAACCGTTTATAATTTTATTTCTCTGAACAAAGTTATTATATATGAAATACTAGTTCTTTCAATTATGTATAAGATATCAACAGGTTTCACATGTATTACTTTTATTTATTAATTTTTTATTGAATTACAAGAAGCCAGTTACTATATATTTGGATTCACATGTATTCCTTTTATTTATAAATTTTCTATTGAATTATAATAAGCGAGTTACTATATATTTGGATGTGTGAGAGTAATGATTAGTTTCAATATGAATTGAAGTAGTATTAGGTTATAATTTTTTTTAATATATGAAGAGAATTATAAAATGTATTTTAAAATTGAATTTTATAGTGTAATTTTAATTTATGTTTTTTTTGAAATTTTTTTATATTAGTTTTGATAAAATTGATTAGAGATTATTAAGAATTATAAATTTAAGTTATTTAATTTGTAAAGTTTAAATGTTTTAATGGTTTTTTAGTGCGTTGAATCTATTTATGCATTCAAAAACACATGTTAAACAAGTGTTGATGGATGCAGCACATTTCCTGCCCATTAATTATATATCTATCTATCTATATATATATATATATATAAAATCAAAATTGAAACAAAAAATGGCAAATTTTATAAGAAACATTATTAGAATTTATTCAGTTGTGTTGTTTCAATTGCCCAACAAGTTAATCTTCGATATTCTTGCACATAAATTATGTCCAAAAAAATCATGTGAACATGAAGAAAATATATTATCACAACTATATAGTATAAGACCATTGCAATACTATTTAAATCGTTTTTATTATAAAAAACTACGTGATCCAATTTACTTAAATAAAATTAAACATATTCTATAATAAAATAGGCCAAAATTACACCTATATTCTATAATGAAAGCACATTATTCTTGTGTACCCCTGTTTTTCACTACCTCTACCTTAAAAATAACACTGTTGACAATACATATAACTAATATCGTGCAATGTTAATGCTAAAAGCTAGATAATCAATCCAATATAGCTAAATTTTCAAAATTCTAAATGCTATCATTAATAAACTCTCCCACACCTTACTTGTAAATGAATCCCAAATCTAATAATTTTTGTTTTGATGAAATGGCATATATACAACTTGCAACAACAACAAGCTCGTCCAACCTACATCAAAAGGAATTTAAGAAATTACAACACCGTGAAAAACCATAATATAAAGTCGAAGAAAATCATAGCATACAATTTAACATAGTTGCATTGTGATGATATATAATATGCTCACGGAGGCTATGCCTTTACTGATTTTGATTTGATTTTGTACAGTGTTGAAACTCTAAAATGGTAGTAAAGTTGTCGAGGTATCACACTACAGTTTGAATTCAATTGAGGAACTGAACTGGATCAGATAAACGAAAACAAAAATATAATGCAAACTCATTACACATATTGCCAGAAAGGTTGTTGTCTGTTAAATGTTTGTGTTCACTGGTGGAAGCACGCTAGCAATTTTGGCATGAATATAGAATAAAAATCATGATGCCCAAAGATATATGGTTGTTGGAAAGGTAGAGGAGACAAAGCATGAATTCACACAAAACACGAGTTGTTGCTCTTCTATTGATCACACAAAGTATGATGCTGACAATTAACCTGGTGAACAATATTTAAACCTTTTTTACTAGCTACTTACCTAAAATATCTTGACATGCAATCACACACTCAAAGTTTTTTATCACTTAACTCGACTTGACTCAAGACTCAAACACTCAACCAGTCAATCACTCAATTAACTGACTCTCTATGTTCAGCCAACTCCTCATGCAGGAGTAATTATCTTATTTTAACATTCCCCCTTAATTATGATTGCTAAACTAAAACATGACTCATGACAACTCAAGCATGCATGTTGGTATATGTCTCAGGTAGGCTTACAACACCCAAGTTTCTTCTATGAAACTCAAACACATCTTGTGTTAATGATTTAGTAAATATATCAACCAATTGATCACTAGTTTTACAAGGCTTCAAGTGAACTTCTCCATTGCTCACAAGTTCACTTGAATTCCTCAAACGGAACACCAAAAGACGTCGCTCACAAACAAATCACAGATCGATACACTAGTATTCTTGACATGGTTAAAACCCTCAAAGAGGGAAACAGTCCACGGCCTGAGCCAACATGGCCACTTCAATAAATTTATTAATAAAAGAATGAAAATTTACATAAGCTTCTCTCATGAACGGTTACCCTACAAATGACCCTCCATGCTCTTTAAATAGAGATCATGGACCAATCGGGTGTTAAGGCACGGATCAAGTGTTGGTAATACCGAGGAGAGAATGAACCGTCCCATCTATACATATCGTGACCGTCAGATTGTAAGTTACAAATGTACACAGTAAAGAAACACAATTTACTTAACTCTACACTAGACCAAGTTATACTTAAGTATTTCCTATGCGTTGGAATATCCTAACACCCCCCCTTAAGAACAGCTTGGGATAGGATTGAAGGATACACAAATATGACACAATAGGAGAAGGAATGAGGCATTACACCCTATCCCCCCTTATTGACAACTTCCTGAACTCCAACCATAAATTGAATTTTAGTAAACTTCGCCTCTGTGAGAGCCTTTGTAAAGATGTCTACAACTTGATCATCGGTTGAACAATATTTCACTTCAAGAACATGGTCATGAATGAGCTTTATGATGAAGTTCATGTGTAGTTCAATGTGTTTGCTGCACTCATGTTGGACTGGATTTTTGCATAGTTGAATGGAACTTTGATTATCACACCAAAGTGTAGTCATATGCTATTGCCGAAAGCCAAACTCTGACAGGATCTGACGAAGCCACAGGGCTTCCTTACTAGCTTTTACAGTGCCACGATACTCTACTTCTACTAAAGAAAGAGAAATGGCAGTTTGTTTCTTGCAAGCTCATGTAATAGGTCAAGAACGAAGAGTGAATACATAACCTGCAGTAGACTTTCGATCATCAGGGTCACTAGCCCAATCGGAATCAGTGAAACCAACCAATAGAGGTGATGCTTCTACACTATAATGAATCCAAAGCTAAACTATACCTCGAACATAACAAAGTATTCTTTTAGCTCCTTTCTAATGACTTTCATGTAGGTTTTGCATAAACCAAGCAATAAGGACAACAACAAAGGAAAGGTCAGGACAAGTATGGGTCAGATAGAAAAGGCTTCCTACAAGCTAACGGCATAAGGTAGCATCAACTTCAGGGGAAGTACAAGTGACTGAATGTTTGGCTCTAGATTGAAGGGAAAAGGGGTTGGCTTACAGTGTTCGATGTGAAAGTGGCGTAGAAGATCACAGGCATACTTGGACTAGGAAAGGGAAATACCTTCCTTGAATTGCAAGACTTGAAGACCAAGAAAATAATGCAAGTGTCCTAAGTCTGTCATTTAAAAATTCTTTTTAAGGATGGACTTCACATGGTTTATAAGGTTGGGATCACTACAAGTAAGGATAATATCATCAACATAAAGAACAAGAATGATAAGAGACTTTCCCACTTTCTTAGTGTAGACACTATTTTCAGAATGACACCTAGAAAAGCTAGTATCTAAAAGAAAGCTATCCATTTTGGCATACCAAGTCTGAGGGGCTTGCTTGATACCATAGAGGGATCTCTTAAGCTGACATACAAGGTTGGTGCCTGTTTGTATAAAGCCAATAGGTTGTTCCATATAGATTTCTTCGTGCAAGTCCCCATGCAAGAAGGTAGATTTAACATCCATATGATGGACTTCCCATTTGAAAGACACAACAAGGGAAAGAACAAGGCAGATAGAGTTCATTTTGGAAAAAGGGGAGAAGGTTTCAGTAGAGTCAATGCCTTCAACTTGTGAAAAATCCTTAGCAACAAGACGAGCTTCATGCTTATCAACTTTTCCATCTAGTGCATACTTGGTTCTGTAAACCCATTTACATCTAATAAGTTTTCGTTCCTTTAGAAGAGGAACAAGATCCCATGTATCATTTGCCAATAATGAATGATATTCTTCATTCATAGATGTGTCCCAATCTGGATGGCCTGAAGCTTCTACAAAGGTGTTAGGATCATAATTCACTGAAGCTTGAGCCAGTAAAGAAGAGGCTCTATGGAACTGAGAACATGTACATCAATGATCCGTAGGATCACTGGGAAGAGCACCTATTGCATCCCGAGTAGCACTAACCCATTTTGGAAGCTGAGGAGCTGAAGGAGGATCTTGAAAAGGTGGGGGAGGATTTTCATCCTCGTTGCCATCATCTAAAGAAGAAATATTTTCAGAAGTAGAAGGGATAGAGAGAGTTGGCACATCTGCCGAACTAGGCTTGTAGGACGATATATTTTTAGCAAACTTTACATCTCTTCTAATGATAAAATTTTTGGGCTTAAGTGGAATAAGTCTATATCATTTGACATCTTCAATATATCCAACAAAAATACATTTTTCACTCTTAGGTTCTAAAGCTTTATGTTTCTCATCTAGAATATGGGCCCATGCTTCACTTCCAAAAACACGAAAGTGACTTACATCTAGTTTAATTGAACTCCATGCTTCTTTTGGACTGATATTCTTTAAAACCTTGGCAGGAGTGCAATTTACTATGTAATTTGCACAATTAATTGCTTCTACCTAAAAATTATGACTAAGTCCTTTAGGTTGAAGCATACAATTAGCCATTTCCTTTAAGGTGTGATTCTTCTTTTTATCTACACCATTTTGTTGTGGGGTATATGGAACACTATGTTGCATTTGAATTCCATTCTCAGTGCTAAATTTGATGAATTTGTTGTTAACATATTCTCTGCCATTATCAAATCTTAACTTAAGAATTTCATGTCTTGATTGTTTTTCAACAAAGGCTTTAAAGGCCAAGAACATGATAAATACTTCACTATTTAGTTTTAAGAAGTATACCCAAGTGCGTCTGGAGAAATCATCAATGAAAGTTAAGAAATACTTGTATCTAGAGAATGAAACAATTGGAAGTGGACCACATAAATCACTATGCACAATCTGTAGAGGGGTTGAGGCATGCCAAGAGGCACATTTTTCAAAACTATCCCGTTGATGTTTTTCGAGCACACATCCGGAACAAACACCATCTCTGCAAGATAACATTGGAAGACATATCACCATATTTTCTTTACATATATTCTGAAGGGAGCGATAGTTTAAGTCACCAAATCGCTCATGCCAAAGTTTGCTCACTTCATGTTAGGTCCTTATAATACTAGTAATTCCCCCATTACTATTGTCATTGTATCCCTTATTGTTATTATTGTCCCCATATTGTTATTAGTGTGCCCCATAGAAACCCACTATTGTTATTTTTGTGCCCTTTTGTTATTACTGTTATGCCGGCTTGATTATATTGTGATCCCTTAGACTCATATATATAGAAGGGAGGTTTAGTCATTGTATCATCAAAGAATTTTTCATTTCTGTAATGTAAATGAGGTTTCCCCCTCGAAGAGGTTAAATTTTAAGGCATCGATCTATCTTTTCTATCTTTTTGTGAGCTGGTTTCCTAACATTTGGTATGAAAGCTTTGGATTCTAGGGTTTCGTTGCTCCAAACAGGTCATCAAGGAATTTTCACTATAAATTTTTCTCTACAATGTTTCAGAAGCTAAAAACAAAACACATTTGAGCTGAAATCGTTCTAAATGTTGGATCCGAATTTCAGAGCTTGTATCGCTATATTTGCGGAGATATGATCTGTGGAAGTTAGGGTTTTCGCAAACTCCTGAATTACATTCCAAACAGGTGACCTAGGGAAAATTGTCATAACTTTTGTTTTGAGCATTAGATTGAAATTTCGTAAGAATTTTCAGAAAGTGGACACCCTACAGTTTTTTGTATATTAGTTTCAGGTACTAAGGTTGAAACAGTGACAAGTGGCACTTCTTACAAGTTCGCTCTACTGAACTAGTCTATAATCAGGTCACCGTGGGAGATTTGGCATAACTCTTCCTCGGAGAATCCAATCTTGATCAGACTTGCGGGGTTAGAAAGACGATTCATAGGGCTACTACAAGACGCAATGTCTGATATTCGAAATCTGCATTTATGGAGATACAACAAATTCAATATCGAGCTCTTACAAAGTGAAAAAAAGGTGTGTAGTTTTTTAAAAATTTTGCATAAGATTGGTTTGAAAAATTAGTTTGAAGGAATTCAAGGAGACTAGTGAAGAATTATTAGCATTAATTGATGTCCTGAAGAAATAAAGTGGAAACAACTAGTAAGCAACCTAAAAGCTCTATCATGACTTGTGAAGAAGAGGAAGAAATGCAACGTCATATATCAAAATTACAAGACCAAGTACAACAAATTTCACTCTCAGAAAAGGTAACTGAAGCCAAGATGAATGGCGTGGAAGCTAATGTGAATGGCATGAAAGTTAATATGGATGGCATGGAAGCTAAGATGAATGGCATGTAAGATAATATGAATGGCATGCAAGTTAAGATGGATGGCATGGAAGCTAATATGAATGGCATCGACGCTAAAATAAATGGCATAGATGCTAAGATGGAAGAATTGAAGATAAATATGGCTACAAGAAATGGCTACTAATGGTGAATAAGTAGTAAAGGAAACTCATGATGAGAACAAAAAAAATGTTAATCATGATTTCATAGACTCTAATGTTGTATTGAAGACCCACCATGTTCCAAAAATCGATATGAGGAAGTTTGATGGCAAGGATCCCGGAACATGGATACTACAGATGGAGTAATTTTTCGATTTCCATAATGTGTAAAACACACAAAAGGTATGTATTGCAACTTTATATTTGGAACTAAATCAGTTTGTATGGTATCGATGGCTTTTCTCTCGTAAACAAATTTTCACTTGGGCAATTTTCATAGAAGAAATGATAGCACATTATGAGGATACAAAAAGCAATACCTTTTTTAGCCAATTGATAAATCTCAAATAAAAGGGTTCAATGATGGATCACATTGAGGACTTTAAAAAATTAAACATAAGGGTAAAATATATTTCAGAGGAGCATAGGATTGATGTGTCGTAGGGGATTTCAAGGATAATCTCCAACATGAGGTTCACCTTTGGGAACCTGATTCATTGGAGAAGGCACTCAGGTTAGCAAGAAAAATGGAAAGAAAAATTATGGCAACTAGGAAGCTTACCACTCACAACTATAAAGATGGAAGTTTTGTTGCCCCTAGCCTTCCACAACCTACAAGTTTGACACCACAACAATTGGAAGAAAAAAGAGCAAAAGGGCCTTGTTACAGTCGTGATAGAAAATACACTAAAGGTCATAAGTGTGTTGAGAAGTAATTATTCTACATAGAATGTGAAGAGGAGGAAGAAAAGTAACAAGAAATGTCAAAAGAAGAGGATATACACCAGGAACAAACCCTAGATAAATAATAAATGAATCCGACGATATCTTGTAATGCATTAGCCGAAATTACCACTCCTCAAACTATCAAGATAGAAACACATATCAAGAATAAAAATGTAATAGTGTTGATTGATTCGGGAAGTACCCATAATTTTATTCATTGTAAGATAGCCAAGGAATTGAATTTCTTCCTATATCCAGCACCAGAGTGTCAAGTGATGGTTGCAAATGGAGGAACAATAAATTGCTCTGGAAAGTGCCATAATATCAAGC
The DNA here is from genome assembly GCA_031772625.1 of Pinus tabuliformis. NCBI lineage: Eukaryota > Viridiplantae > Streptophyta > Pinopsida > Pinales > Pinaceae > Pinus > Pinus tabuliformis. Next base: position 811,487,530 of record CM062819.1, on the reverse strand, counting down.
TATCTGTGGGAGAATATGTATTGAATAGCCCAATGTTTTCCATTCCAATGGGTGGTGCTGATGTTGTACTATGAGTCTAATGGATACAATCCTTGGGTACAATAACTTTTAATTTTCAAGAACTTTTCACGAAATTTTGTGTGGAAGGAAGGAAAGTTGAATTAAGGGGTATTGCAAGGAAGCCGAGAAAAATAATCAGCTCTCACGGTATGACAAAGTTTCTAAAGAACGAACAATGAGGCATAATTGCACAATCATGTTCACTATAGGTTTGCACATCGAAATCATCTATTTCTCAAGATCTCCAAAAAGTCTTGGACAATCATTCCAAGGTATTTGAGACTCTGAAAGGCCTCCCCCTATTCGTGATCATGGTCATGCTATTCATTTGATTCTAGGAAGTGTTCCTCCAAACATTAGGCCATACAAATATCCCTATGCTCAAAAAGAGTGAAATTAAATGTATGGTTGCAGAAATGCTAGAGGATGGTATAATTCAGCCTAGTCAAAGTTCTTTCTCTGCTCCAATAGTATTGGTGCACAAGAAGGATGGATCATGGCACATGTGTCCAGATTATAGGGAGATCAACAAGCTCGCTATTAAAGATAAATTTCCCATTCCTATCATTGATGAATTATTGGATGAATTGCATGGATCAATTTATTTCACCAAATTGGATCTTCATTCAGGATATCATCAAATCAGAATGAAGATTGAAGACATTCTGAAAACAACATTTAGAACTCATGAGGGTCATTATGAATTTTTGGTCATGCCTTTTGGCCTTACTAATGCACTTTCTACATTTCAAGGTTTGATGAATTCTGTTTTCAAACCCTTGCTTAGAAAATTTGTGTTAGTATTTTTTGATGATATACTAATCTACAGCAAGTCTTGGAAAGATCATGTTGAACATGTTGACAGGGTGCTCAAACTATTAGAGGAGAAACAATTATATAAAAAAGGCTCCAAATCCTTCTTCGGAGTAAAAGAGGTGGAATATCTGGGTCATATTGTATCTCATGAAGGTGTTAAGGTAGACTAGAAAAATTAAAGCCATTAAGGAATGGGAAATCCCCACATCCATAAAGCATATTCAAGGATTTCTTGGGTTGATAGGGTATTATCGCAAGTTTGTTAAGAATTATGGGAGAATAGCAGCACCTTTAACAAAATTATTGAACAAAGATGCATTTTCATGGACTCCAGAAGCAACAAAGGCCTTCAAACATCTTAAAGAGGAAATGTGCCAAGCACCAGTCTAAGCTACGCCAGACTTCACATAAACCTTTATTGTGGAATGTGATGCTTCGGGAAATGGAATTGGTGCTATTTTAATGCAATATGAAAGACCCATTTCTTTCGAAAGTTGTCCAATCAAAGGAAAGTATTTACACAAAGCTATTTATGAGAAGGAAATGTTGGAAATACTACACACACTTAAGAAAAGGCGACCCTACCTAATGGGAAGACACTTCAAGGTAAAATCAAAGAATGATAGTCTTAAATACTTTTTAGAACAAAGATTATCCTCTTAAGAGCAACAAAAATGGGTCACAAAGATGTTGGGTTATGACTTTGAAATCATCTACAAAAAAGGGAAGTAAAATGTTGTGGCAGATGCACTTTCAAGAAAGGATGAATATGTGGAAGCATTGTTGTGCGCCATTTCTATTATCCAACTAGATTGGATAAACAAATCAGGGGATGAATGGAAGAATGACGAAGAAGTGTGGGAATTCATTCAAAAGTTACAACAAGATCCCAATACATCTAATACATTTAGCTAGAAAAATAATTCGTTATGGTACGAAGATCACTTATACATATCTAAGAATTTTGAAATCAAACAAAAGATTCTTATGGGATTGCACACTTCTCCCTTAGGAGGGCACTCATGATTTTTGAAAACTTACCACATGGTTAAGAAGGATTTTCTTTTTGGATGGCCTTAAATAGGATATTAAAAAGTTTGTGGTGGAATGTTTGGTCTTCCAACAAAATAAAGTTGAAGCAATTAAGACCCCAAGTCTGTTACAACCTTTATCCATTCCAAGCCAATGTTGGGAGGAGATTTCAATGGATTTTATCACAGGTTTACCCAAGTCCGAAGGAAAGAGTGTGATCATGGTGGTAGTTGACAGACTTACCAAATATGCACACTTTTGTGCGTTATCGCATCCATTTAAAGAAAGTACAGTTTCCACTACATTTATGTAAACAATTCAAAAGCTACATGGAAACCCAAACATTATTGTAAGTGATAGAGATCCCATTTTCAATGGAAATTTTTGGACAAAATTATTTTCTTGTCTCCATACTCAGTTAGCTCATATCTCATCTTATCATCCTCAATTTGATGGGAAAATTGAGATAGTTAACAAATGTTTGGAAGGATATCTTTGTTGCTTTGTATCTGATAAACAAACACAATGGGTCAAATGGTTGCCTCTAGCTGAATGGTGGTATAACACTTCCTTCCATACTGCCGCAAAAATGACCCCATTTATGGCACATTATGGATATCATCCACCATCCATCACATAATATTAAGAGAAAAATCTAAGGTTCATGCAGTGGAACATCACATCAATCATCAACAAAAACTTCTCCAACTCTTAAAGGATAACCTCACATTGGTGCATAATAGAATGAAGCAACAGGCACATCAACATCGTAGCAAAATAAGTTTTGATGTAGGTGACTGGGTATTCCTACGGCTACAACCATATAAACAAATGTCTCTAAAACAAACTAAGAAGGATAATAAATTATCACCAAAGCATTATGGTCTGTACAAGGTGTTGCAAAAGATTGGTACTATTGCATACAAATTGGAGCTTCCTACAGCTTCCTGAGTGCACCCAGTTCTCCATGTGTTATGCTTAAAGAAGGTTATAGGTGACAAGCTCCCAGTTCAAACAATATTGCTAGAACTTGATGAGGAAGGAAAAATCATATTCGAACCAGAAGCCGTGATAGAAACAAGAACTCGACAGCTACGAAATCGATCAATTTCAGAGTATCTCATCAAGTGGAAGAACTTATCCACTGAAAATTCCACATGGGAGGATGAGAATTTTATACAGAAGAATCCATAACTACTCAAGTGTTGAGGACAACGATTTTCGGAAGTAGAGGGGCATGTTAGGTCCCTATAATACTAGTGATTCCCCCATTAGCATTGTCATTGTATCCCTTATTATTATTATTGTGCCTCTACTATGCCCATATTGTTATTAGTGTGCCCCATAGAAACCCACTATTGTTATTGTTGTGCCCTTATGTTATTACTATTATGTCGGCTTGATTATATTGTGACCACTTAGACTCCTATATATAGAAGTGAGGTTTAGTCATTTGTATCATCCAAGAATTGTTCATTTGTGTAATGTAAAGGAGGTTTCCCCCTCGAAGAGGCTAAATTCTAAGGCAATGATCTATCTTTTCTATCTGTTTGTGAGTTGGTTTCCTAACACTTCATCATTATGAGCAAAAAATATCGAGGGAATATTTGATGAGCCAAAGTTGCTAAACTTATAAAACCTTGTAGAATCATCAGCAATGCAAGTAGCTAAAATTTGTCTAAGATCTCTTAGGTCCTTAATTACAACATCGTGAGGTGAAAATTCAACGATTTTACCTTCACCTGAATGAGTTATCTAATATACAGATAGATGGTTGCAGGATAAGGTTGGAACACATAATACATCATTAAACTGACCATTGTCTAGATGAACAGTTCCGGTCCCTACAACACTAAGTGATCTATCATCACCAACATATATTTTTTGGTGTTACAATCATGTAAAGATGAAAACATGGCTTTGTTTTTGGTCATGTGATAAGAAGCTCCAAAATCAAGGAGCCACTCATGAGAATGAGAAGAAGAAGATACATTTAGTGCATAGCTAGACCGAGATGCTTGACAAACACATGCAGAAACTGTTATTCCTAAAGATGAAGTTGAAGTTTAAAAGTGCTCCAAATGGATGGTATGCTTCTTCATTTCCACTTCCAAGGCTTCCATCTTATTAAAGCATTTGGATTCTTAGGTCCCTTGTTTGGTTTAGGACCATTCTTGTTAAGATATTTCTTCTGATGATTCTTTGAATTTGGTTGCTTCTAGGCAGCTAAGGATTTCTTAGAAGAGTTTCCAAGATTAAGAAGACCAAGATGTAAGATTTTTTCTTCTTCTCTTACTAAAGAATCACAAAAGGCATCAAAAGAGGGGGACTTGTAGTCTTGTCCTTGAGAAATAAATGCTTCTCTATTAGAATGGAAGGTGGAAATAAACATAGAGTAGGTTGGTCCCAACTTAGTAAGAATAAAATAGATAAGGCTACCATCTTCTTTCTTAACCTTAACACCTTCCAAGAGAAGTCTAAGGGTCTTGAACTTGGACAAAAAATCTTCAATGGAAGAAAAATTATTCGGGTCCAATGTAAGCAACTCATTTTCGAGTTGATGGGCTTTAATCTCATTTTTAATTCTAAAAACTTTAGTAAGCTATTTCATTACTTCATTAGGGGTATCAAGTTCTGCAATATGGAATCTAAGGTCTGGAGAAGTAGACATCCCTATTAACCCAAGTGCCTGATCTTTCCTATTTTCCCATTTAGTTGCCTTATCTTCATCTTTAGGTTTAGTTTCTTGGCCCGACGCTATTTGGTAAAGACCTTTTCTTCTAGGTAAATACATAATGTAGGACCACCATTGGAAGTAGTTGGTGCTGTCAAGAATAACTTGGCATGGAGTTTCCATTTTAATAGAAACTGGAGCTGTAGATACTGAAACTAAGTGTTCCAATGGAAAGAGCTAGAAAAATTAGGCTAATTAAAAAAAACAGCTCTAAAAATGGCTTTCGGATAAAGAACTTTTTGAAGAAAAGTTGTTGAAGGTGCTCATGAAGTGCGTGAATTTGTGGAATGATAATGTTATATTAAAAAGAAATATCCCCCCTTTTCAAACTTAATCTAATTAGCTCACTTTAAATAAAGATTTTATGTGACTCACTTTTATAAATAAGTGAAAGTCACTTTTACAATGGTACTTTATGAGCTACCCACTAAATTGTAACTTAAAAAAAGGTAAAGAGACTTTAGAATTATAAGTGACTCACTTTTTATAATGGGTAACAACACTTTTACATAAAGTAACTTTAAAACATAAGATACATGTGCTTTTTGGAAAAGTAACTCAACAAAAAAAAAGACTTGAACCCAAGACCTCTATTCTCATAAAGTAACTTTTGACTGAGCTAGTTTAAAAGATTAGTAATTTTTGGAAAAGAGGAAGAGTTTTTTTTTTTTTAGTCACTGAAGCTTTGGGGTGTGTGCTTACTTGAAAAAGCTCTTTTTTTCCTACAAAACAAAAACTACAAAAACCAACACGGACATACAGAAAAAAAAACCTTACGGCTTCAAGCTAGCTTTAACCATAAACTAAATATTTTCCTCAATGTTTCTGATTTTCTAAGATCACACTAAGGCGCAGTGGAAAAGAAAATACGCATGAGAAAAATCCTTCCTTTTTTTTTCTGATTTGACCAGATCGCACAAAGGCGCAGGGAAAATAGCATGCACTAAATGAAAGATATATATCTAGTAATAAAAAACAGAGAGCTAAATAAACCGAAATAAACAAAGATATGAATAGCTAGAACTGCAAATAAAGAATGTATACCTCCAAATCTTTAAAATGATGTAGCTAGGGCTACCAAAAACCTTTTTGTGTGAAACGAAAGTGGTTCTTCGCTGCAACAGATGCTCCTAACACAATATAGTTGTGCTCTCAGCCCATAAGTAGTCAGAAATAGTAGATCTAGCAAACAACAGTCGAATGCAGTTGTACCAGCTTCAGATTTGGATCACCAATGGATGTGGCCCTCACAAACAGATCACAGATCAATACAACAGTATTCTTGACATGGTTGGTCCTTGTTGTTTCTTCTTGAGTCCATCAAGTACTCTTCTTAACCACACTTCTTGACATTCTACTCATGTTGCAACTACATATTCTGCTTCTGCTAACAAAAGTGTCACAATGGGTTGCTTCTTAAATGCCCATGAAATCACACTTGAACCAAGGTGGAAGACAAAACCAGAATTTCTCTTCCTATCATCAAAAATTCTTGCAAAATCACTATCTTTGTATCCAATCAAATCCTTCTTTTCGATGCTTGCATACATTATGCCACAATCTCTAGTTCCTATTATGTATCTCAGAATTCTTTTTCCTGCACTCCAATGTGTGTCTTTTGGAGACTCCATAAATATGGAAATCAAACTCACTCCTTACATGATATCTAGTCTTGTAGCTGTGAGATAGATGAGGCTGCCAACCAATATTTTGAATAGTTTTGGATTGACATATGATCCTTTATCATCTTGGCTTAACTTTGTACCTGTTGCAACTGGTGTAGGGACAGGGTTGCAATCTTCCAACCTAAATCTTTTCAGCAAATCTTTGAAATATTTATTTTGACAAATAAAAATTCCTTTTTCAGATTTCTCAACTTCTATGCCAAGAAAATATTTTATGAGACCAAGATCTGTCATCTCAAGTTTTTTCATCATGGCTGCTTCAAATTCGTCTATCTAAAAATCACCTGTAAAAATCATGTCATCAACATATAAACAAACAATCAAAATCTATCCATGCTCATTTACCTTTGTGTACAAGGTAGGTTCAATGTTTCTTCTGCAAAATCCATTCTTGATCATGTAGTTGTCAATTCTGTTATACCAAGCTTTAGGCGCTTGCTTCAATCCATAGAGCGCTTTCTTCAACTTGTAAACTTTGTCTTCGTTACTTTCAACTTCATATCCTAGAGGCTGCTGCACATAAATTTCTTCTTCTAGAATTCCATTCAAGAAGGTTGATTTCACATCCATCTAATATACTTTCCACTTGTTCTGAGCTGTTGTGGCTAGAACTGCTCTTATAGTATCCAATCTAGCTACCGGAGCAAGCGTTTTTCCAAAATCTATTCTCGGTTGCTGCAAGAATCCTTTTGCTGCAAGTCTAGCTTTGAATCTATCAATTTCACCTTTCTCATTCAACTTTTTCTTGTACACCACTTCACACCAATTAGATTTTTGTCCTTTAGAAAATCAACCAAATCCCATGTATAATTTTTTTCAATAGATTCAATTTCTTCATCCATGGCTTGCACCCAATCTTCATCTTTGATTGCTTCTTCAAATGAAGAAGGTTGGAATGAAAATAGTGCAAAATTTGAACTAACATCCAAATCATCATAAATATCTTTCAAACTTCTCATCTTTCTCTTACCATTGCTTGATTCATCACCTGATTAATTGCTCGGAGAATCCTGAGATGTTGAGTTGCTTGAAGATCCATGCTGCTCTGAAAATCTTGGATTCCTGGTTGGTGTGTCTCTATTTGGTGTCTTCACCTGTGATTCTTCCTACTCCTTTTCTGCTACATCATCTTCTTCCATTAGTGGCACTTGTGCATCAACTAATTTGTCTACATTTCCATTCCATGACTCTTGTTCATTGAACACAACATCTCTGCTAATTATGGTCTTTTTTGTGACAAGGTTATACAATTTGTAAGCTTTTGATTGCTCACTATAACCATTGAATATACATTTTTCACTTTTATCATCCAATTTGCCTCTTTGCTCCTTAGGCACATGTGAATAAGCTACACATCCGAATACTCTGAGATGAGATATGCTGCAATACATACCTGACCATGCTTGTTCTGGTACTCTGTTCATCACACTCTTTGTAGGAGATATGTTGATCACATAAATAGCACATGTAACTTCTTCTATCCAATACTCATTAGACAAGTTTTTTCCTTTCAACATGCTTCTTACCATGTTCATAGTTGTCATGTTCTTTCTCTCTGCTACACCATTCTGCTGTAGTGCATGCCTGGTTGTAAATTGTCTTCTGATCCCATGTTGTTTGCAGTAATCATGGAATGCCTTTGAGTCATATTCTCCATCATGATTTGACCTCAATACCTTGATCTGTTGATCACTTTGGTTCTCTGCTAAGCCTTTGAATTCTTTGAACTTTGCAAAAGTTTCAGACTTCTTCTTAAAGAAGTAAACCCAAGTGTTTTTGTTGTAGTCATCAATGAAAGTGAGGAAGTAACAACTTCCACCAATCGATTGTGTCCTCATAGGTCCACACAAGTATGTATGCACTAGCTCAAGAGGTTGCTTTGCTCTGTATGCAACTCCCTTTGGAAAACATTCACGGTGTTTATTTCCCAAGATGCAACACTCACAAGTACTAGCAGGTTCTTTGATGGGAGGTAATCCTCTGACCATATGTTTATGCTGCAACAATCTTAAACCAGAAAAGCGCAAGTGTCCAAATCGAAAGTGCCATAACTAATAATCATCAAAACATACAACAGTAAAAGAACTCACTTGACCACTATAATTCAAAATTACAGGAAAGAGTATGTTCCTCATCATTTGCACACTTGCTATCAATTGCTTTCTTGGGGGCTTGTCATATATAACACATTTTTGATCTTGAAAGATAACTCTGTATCATTTCTGTGTCAATTGACCAACTCTTAAAAAATTATGTTTGAGACTAGGAACATAATATGCCTCTGAGATTGTCTTCGGCTTCCGCTGCTTGGTCAGAATGTTGACCACTCCTTTGCCATCTACTTCCACAGTCTTTCCAGTCCCCAACTTTACCTTTGTTTTCACAGATTGATCGAAATTTGCAACCAAATCCTCATTGCTTGTCATGTGGTTATTGCTACCACTATCTAACAACCATACACTAGCAAAAGATTCATGCATGGTATGGCAAGCTAGGAACATGGAGTTAGTACTCTCTGTAGTGACATTAGCTCTATGGTTCCTTTGATCAACTATCTTCTTCCTGCAATCATGAGCATAGTGACCAAATTTATTGCAATAATAACATCTCACCTTTGATTTGTCAACTCTTTGATTATTGTTGAAGCTTCTGTGGTTGTTCCCACTTTCATGTTCATGCTCTTCTCAGCCATCTCTCTAACCACCATATCTTCTACTTTGTCCTCTGCCTCTCGTTCTACTTTTGCCTCGACCTCTATCTCTTGAAATAGAAACTTGACTTTTGAAAGCAGTCTCTAAAGTGGAATCCTTATTTTTGTCTATCCTTGCCTCATGCGATAGAAAGGAACCCATAAACTCATCAACTGTCAATGATGCCAAATACTTGGCTTCTTCTATGGCTGCTACCACAACATCAAATTTGGTATATAAAGATCTAAGGATCTTCTCACCCACTGTTTGATCTTTAATTTCTTCACCATAAATCTTTAACTGATTTACGACAACTATGACTCGATTCATGAAAGAATCGATGTCTTTTATCTCCTTCATCTACAGACTTTCAAAATCTCTCCTAGTATTCTGCAACTTAACAATATTTACTTTGGTCATACCTGTATAGTTTGGCGCCAAAGTATCTCATGCTACTTTTGTTGAAGACACAATCATAATCTTTTGGAACACTGCTCGGTCCATTCCCTGCTGAATAAGCTGCAACGCTTGTTTATTCTTCTTCTTGTCTGTCTTCCATTGTTCTCTCTTTGCAATACTGAGAGCTCGTGCTTCCGCTTCATCCTTAGGTTCTGAAAACGCAAACTGGACATAATCCCATACATAATATCACTGCAACGTGGTCGCCATCTTAATGGCCCACACATCATAATCCTTCCCTATAAATGGTGGGAACTGAGACTGGAAATTTGAGAAAACCATCTTTCTATAAAAATTTCTCTTTAAAAACCTTTTCAATAAAAAAACCTTAAAATTTCTTTTTTATAAAAAATGCCAAATTTTATATTTTTTTAATTAAAAAAACCTTTATTTTTTTTTGTTTCCAAAAACCTTTTAAAAAAACCCTTTGAAAATAATTTAATAAAACTGTTAGCCACACCTTAAAAAAAAGCAAAGAACGCAAAAATTTGATCTTTTAATAAACAATGTGACCTTTTATAAATTTTCCGTGCTCCAAACAAAAACACGACCCACGTGACTTTTAACTTGTCGTAACTTCTCATGCGATTAACACATTGCGGATAACCAGCGCCGACGTTATTCCGTTAATGCCACGGAAACGCGCTTGAACTGCGTGCTTGGAAAAGCGCTTAAGTGGAGCCCTGTTAATTCACCACGAAAAGTTATATTTCTCCTCACTTATATTTCTCTTCTCACACGGATTGGTGCTAATCCGTTTTTCTCACGGTTTATAACTTCACTGTTTATAATCTCGCTCTGGTACCAATTTGTTAGAAAGTTAGCGGAGATTTGATGGTTACAATGAATTTGGTGAAGGGTATTTAAACTTTTTCGACTAGTTACTTGCTTAACATATCTTGACATGCAACCACATGCAATTACACACTCAAAATCGGCTATAACTTAACTCTAACTTGAACTCAACATTCAACCATTCAATCACTTAGTTAATTGACTCTCTATGTTTAACCAACTTCTCATACATGATTAACTTCTCATACATGATTAACTATTTTATTTTAAGAATGATACCAAAGTTGAAATAAAAATAAATAACTTAACCTTTCACCACTTTTATGTTAAATTTCTATTTAAAATTAGATTTAATTGCAGTGGTCACATCTGAGGAGATAGATAGCTTGTTTCTTTGTATGCTCCATGGTTTCAACACAACGGTCATTCAACTTCACAAGAATGGTAATTTTGAAGGAAAATTTCCAATAAAATATATATTTTTAAATCAATATTGTATCAATTCAACATGTTTATTAGTTGAAGGCGTTCCTATATCGACCGAGGTGGTTGGGGCGACCTTGATTTTTTTCCACTTTTTTAATCCACGACCTAGATTTATTTTGAAAGGAATATGCTCAGAGATGCTTCATCTGAGTCGCATATCAACGGCTGAGGTGCGAGAGAGTGAAGCAATCGGCTAAAGAAAATTGAATCGATGGAGGAAAATTGAATTGGTTGAGGTAAAATTTGGAGACGTGTTACGTGGCCTGGTGAATCACCTACGTTTGGAATTGAATAGTCTTATACCAACTCTGTAACATTCGAGAGTTTGAATGGTTTGTTCGCATCTTAATCATTCATGGCAGGGCGGGGAAAGGCGGTTGGAGGATCGGGTGGTTCGAAGAAGAAGTCCACCTCACGGAGCACCAAGGTGGGATTTTAGTTTCCCGTGGGCTAGTTTGTGCTTACTGGAGCGGAGACCGAGACCTATGTTGAACACAACAGCTTTCAAGTGAACGATAGCCTCTGTAAGTTTTTTTAATTTTCCGCACAGCAAAATATGGATGCAAATATCTGTGTTTTTTGACCTCATTTTCTTTTGATGAACGATAGCCTCTGTAAGTTTTTTTAATTTTCCGCACAGCAAAATATGCATGCAAATATCTGTGTTTTTTGACCTCATTTTCTTTTGATGATCACATATTTGTTTTGGGAAGACTTTAAATACAAGAAAAATTAAGATTTTGTGCTTCTCGTGACTGAGGAGAACTGTACAATACCTACAATACTTCGAACCCCATCGCATATTATAACGACGGGAATACTGTCATCAAGTTTCGACGTTCCTGCCCTTTTTACTTCTTCAGCGGCGTTCCGTGCCACTATGAGAAGGGGCAGAAACTAATTGTTGTTGTATTGTCTTCCCACAAAGTGCCCGATGGCTATTCTCCGTCCCCGTCCCCGTCCCTGTTTCAAGGAGTTACGGACAGCCAAAACAGCAGCAGCAGCAACATAGCTTCTGCTGCTCCGACTAGTATTTTCTAAAATCAACCACCATGGATTACTACTAAGGATTTTTTATCATCACTTATGCAAAAACCTGGAATTCTCCAAACAAGTTTGAGATCAATCAGTCATATATTAATGTTTACGAAAGAGGATGTCTTGTTCATCTCTTCCATTGCGATATTGATATAAATAGTTATTACAAAATTTAGAACCAGCGCACGATCTAATTCTGGGTCAATTTAGCGCCTCTGGAATTTCAAATTTCCTGGTTTGGATTGTGCGATCAGCAAGATTTAATCATTTCTGAGGCCACATTGACTGTTGGTTGATGTTAAAATATTAAGAACAATGGAATTTGGAATTAGGAAACAGTTGTGTATATCCAATCGTATGATAACAGTGAAGGACTATCAAAATCCGTACCACTTTCTGGTTATTTTAGTCCATTCTCAATGTTGAATTGTGATGGGCTGTCACTGTCCCAACGTTTATTTATTAGTCGAAGGCGTTGATTTCAACTGCAGCGACAGTTGAACAGCTACCGCAAATTTTCCAGAAAACCGCCAATCTTTTCCCAGCACCGCCTTTACGGATCAATGGTATTTCTCGAGGGGCAGCGAGAATACAGATCAGCCGACACGCGGCCACAACAACTGTTCCAAAACAACCTTTCCCCGGCGCGTAAAGGTCGGTAAAAAGGAACCTACGGGGAATTGCAAACAACCATCCGATTGAATGTACAGGCCTACACCATAGATCTTCTTATTACTTGACATGAAGTAAAAGTTTCATTTTGACGGCCAGTTTTTCCTTAGTGATGTAATTAATGAAATTTACGATGGGTGATAGAACGTAGGTAAATTTTTTAATTTTAATGTTTTTTTATTTTCATGGGAGTATGGGAAATAAAAACATATATGTCCTGTTTTGTTTTGTTGTTGAATACGCAAAAGGGAAAAACTCGCCACAGCGAATGTAAGAAGATTTTTTTTTTTTTTTTTTTTCCAGCAGATTGAATGTAACACACACAACAGTGTGAAGTGATTGTAATGTTGTTGTTTTGCTGAGAAAACGAAAGGGAGATGCAACAGAGCGTATGTATTGAAAATTTTACACACAGCAGTGTAATATTTTTCAGGAGAAACAGATAATTTTTTTTGTGTGGAATCGAAGCGTTATTGGAGAATCCCTCTGTGAGAGGAAGGAATTTGTAACAGTTGTTGTTTTTATTAATGAATACAATGTTTTTATTGTGCATGTGAAACACTCTGTTCTTCCCAGAAAACAATTTTAGTTTCCGATGTGTTAAAACAGAGCATTGTTCTCTGTTCAGTTATTTTTGTTTGGAATCATCAGAAATTCCCAAAATGGTATCGGAGCTTGTCCAAGCTTTTTGAAGGTGTCAAAGAAGCTGAAGGAATGATTTCTTGTTGCAACAGCTTCTCCAGCAGAGTGAAGACTCAGTCAAAAGAATCCAAGGTATTTTCTCAAGTTAGTTTTTTGTGTTACTGTTGAGGACAGTCCGTTATTTTAATTACACAGTCAAGTATTTTGAAGCATAGTTAAGAGTGCAAGAATGGCTGGAGCCAGCACTAGCACGGGTATCTGTAATACTCATCTCTCACAATTTAATGGAAAAAACTATGACTATTGGGCAATAACAATGAAAGCTTTGCTTGCTTCGCAAGACTTATGGGAATTTGTTGAGGATGGTTTTGAAGAACCAGCAGATGAAAATAAGTTTAATAACTAAACTCAGGCAAAGAAAGATCTGTTGAAGAGCAATAAGAAGAAGGATTCTAAAGCCCTTTACTTCTTGTATCAATCAGTGCATGAGAGTGTCTTTCCAAAGATAGTAGCAGCTAAGAGATCCAAAGAAGCATGGCAAACTCTCAAGATAACCTATCAAGGCATGAAGAAAGTAAAGACAGCAAAACTACAGTTGCCGAGGAGAGATTTTGAGAATCTATGCATGAAGGAGTCAGATAATATTGACTCATTCTTCACACATGTGATTGGTCTGGTCACACAGATAAGGTCTCATGGAGATATTCTTGAAGAAAGGAGGATTGTAGAGAAACTATTGAGGATCCTACCTTCAAGGTTCGATGTGATTGTCACCACCTTAGAAGAGACAAAGGATCTCACAAACTTCTTCGCTGATGAACTACATGCATCACTGATAACACATGAGCAGAGATTGAATAGGAATGAAACATCATCTCTAGAACATGTCTTTAAGACCCAGATGTTCTTTGGAAGAGGAAGAGGTCAAGGCAGAGGAAACAAAAAAGGAAGAGGCAACAATCCAAATCAGAACCAAGGCCAAGGCAGCAGCCAAAAAAGTGGACAACATCATGCTCAAGGACAAAGGTATGATAAATCCAATGTCCAATGTCACTATTGTAAAAAATATGGGCATTATGCAAATTAATGTAGGAAGAAGGAGCATGATATGAGTAATAGAACTAGTGCAAATTCCACTAGATAAAATATCAGTGAAAATAATTTGTTTTTAGCTTGTAATATGGCTGAAGAAAAGAGTGAAGATGTATAATTACTAGACTCTGGTTGCAGCAACCATATGACAGCAAACATAGCCCTGTTTTCTATGTTAGATCAGAGTGTGAAGTCACAAGTCACACTAGGGACTGATAATAAAGTTTATGTTATGGGAAAAGGAGAAGTAAAAGTCTTAACAAGGAAAGGTGAAAAGAAAACCATATTATATGTTTATTATGTTCCTGGAATGAAATGTAACCTCTTAAGTATTGGAAACCTTGTTCAAAAGGGGTACAATGTTTTCTTTGTGGATAATGTATGCACCATCATAGATAAAACACCCAGCAAACAATGTATTGCTGAAGTGAAGATGACAAGGAACAGGATGTTCCCTCTTAGAATGAAAGCAGATTTATAAAATGGAGAAGAAATAGCAGCAGTGACACAAGAGGCTTTCCAAAGCGAACAAAAGGATGAAAATTGGTTGTGGCACTTGAGATTTGGACATCTCAACTTTGGAGGTCTTAACTTGTTGATTAGAAAAGGAATGGTAAGAGGATTACCATTGATAGAGAAACCAGATAGCCTTTGTGAAGGTTGTATCTTGGGGAAACAACATAGAGAATTTTTCCATCTGGGAAAAGCATAAGGGCAAAAGCACCCTTAGAGATTGTCCACTCAGATCTATGTGGACCGATGCAAACTCCATCACTTGTAGTCAGCCACTATATACTAACATTCATTGATGATTTTACTAAAAAACTTGGGTTTATTTCCTTAAGAACAAAAGTGAAGTGTTTGAAAGATTTTGCAATTTCCAGGCACTTGTAGAAAACCAAAGCGGGCTGCATATCAAAGTTCTAAGAATTGATAGAGGAGGTGAGTATATCTCCAAGGAATTTCTATGTTTTTGTAGAGAAAATGGAATTCATAAGCAGTTTACCACTAGGTACACTCCGCAGCAAAATGGGGTTGCCGAACGGAAGAATAGGACAATCATGGATATGGCGAGGAGTATGTTAAAGGCAAAGCATTTGCCAAATGATTATTGAGATGAAGTTGTACACTGTGTAGCATACATTTTGAATAGATGCCCTACAAAAGCAGTCATGAACAGAATGCCGGAAGAAGCATGGAGTGGAACAAAGCAAGGAGTCACCCACATGAAAGTTTTTGGATGTGTGGCTTATGCACACATTCCAGATCAACGAAGGAAGAAGTTGGACAGAAAAGGGGAGAAATGTATTTTCATTGGATACAATGAGGAATCCAAAGCTTACAGGTTGTATAACCCATCCACCAAGAAGCTTATTGTGAGAAGAGATGTTCAGTTCATTGAGGAGGAAGCTTGGGATGGAAGCATAGAGAAAACAGTGAATGTTAAAAACTCTTTGTCACGTGATGAAGATGATGAGGAGATGGTTGAAAACATCCCCAAACAACAGCACCAACACAAGGGCAGCAAGAGACACCCTTGAGGAGAAATGAAAGTTCTTCTTCAAGCACACCACAAGGAGGAAATTCAAGTGCTTCTTCAAGCACTTGTACACCAAATGAAAGAGGTAAGAAGTCCATAAATTTAAGTGATATTTATGAAGGAGAGGCAGCAAATGAAGGTATGAACTCTTTGTTTGCTTTATATTGTCATGTTGATGACCCTGTTCATTTCAAAGAAGCAATTAAGCATAGGAAATGGATAGAAGGCAAAACAGAAGTGGAAGAAATAGTCCAGCAAATGCTCAAGGAAGAAGCAGAATATGTGGCAGCTACAGCAGCAGCGTGTCAAGAAATTTTGATGAGAAGGACGTTAAGGAGTTTATGCCAAGAACAAGCAAAAGGAACTGTGATTTTTTGTGACAATAGCTCAGCTATTGCATTATCCAAAGATGTTATGTTTCATAAGACAACGAAACACATTGACACAAAGTTTCATTACATCAGGGAATTGGTAAACAATGGAGAAATTGTTTAGTACACTGTAGAACTCAAGAGCAGGTTGCAGACATTTTGACCAAACTATTGGGGCAGAAATGTTTTGAGTTTTTGAGGAAATGTCAGGGTATGACTGATAACCCAACAGTTGAAATTAAAGGGGAGTGTTGAAATGATAATTTCAACTGTAGTGACAGTTGAACAACGACCGCAAATTTTCCAGAAAACCGTCAGTCTTTTCCCCACACCGCCTTTACGGATCAGTGGTATTTCTCGAGGGGGCAGCGAGCATACGGATCAGCCGACACGTGGCCACAACAACTGTTCCAAAACAACCTTTCCCCGACGCGTAAAGGTCGGTAAAAAGGGACCTTCGGGGAATTGCAAACAGCCGTCCGATTGAATGTATAGGCCTACACCGTAGATCTTCTTATTACTTGACGTGAAGTAAAAGTTTCATTTTGACCACCAGTTTTTCCTCAGTAATGTAATTAATGAAATTTACGATGGTTGGTAGAACGTAGGTAAAGTTTTCAATTTTAATGTTTTTTTATTTTCACGGGAGTATGGGAAGTAAAAACATATATGTCCTGTTTTGTTTTATTGTTGAATATGCAAAAGGGAAAAACTTGCCGCAGCGAATGTAAGAAGATTTTTCTTTTACAGCAGTTTGAATGTAACACACACAGCAGTGTGAAGTGATTGTAATGTTGTTGTTTTGCTGAGAAAATGAAAGGGAGACACAGCAGAGCGTATGTATTGAAAATTTTACACATAGCAGTGTCATATTTTTCAGGAGAAGACAGAGTAATTTTTTTTTTGTGGAACCAAAGCGTTCTTGGAGAATCCCTCTGTGAGAGGAAGGAATTTGTAACAGCTGTTGTTTTTATTAATGAATACAAAGTTTTTATTGTGCATGTGAAACACTCTGTTCCTCCTAGAAAACAATTTTAGTTTCCGCTGTGTTAAAACAGAGCATTGTTCTCTGTTCAGTTATTTTTGTTTGGAATCATAAGAAATTTCCAATAGGCGTTTCTATTTCTATTTCAAACAATTATATAATAGGGTGTTACTTTCATACCTTGGTTGATTTTAGCTTTGGCTTCTTTGTTTTCATGTAAGTTAGAGCTAGAATGAAGATCAATTTGAATTTAAATGGTATGATGGGTGGTGTTAGTATGTCTGGCAACAACGGGTTTGAAAAAATACATTTCACATTTTATATGGGATAGTTTATAGAAAATATATTGAAGAATATTTTAATAAAAATGAATGACAATGAGTGCCAGGTGAAGCATGTTAATGTAAAAGTAAAAGAAAGGGTTTAAGTTGGTAAAAGGTCAGCTGAGATGATCATTTCAAAAGCGTCCTCAACAGAAGCTAATATGAGTTGAATTGGAGGTCATGGATAAAATAGATATATCATAGAAAAATTTTGCCTCATTCAAAATGGAAGTTAGAAGAATTAAAATAATTTTATAGAGTTTATTGAACTAAATTTCAGACGCAACTTTTCCAAACACATAATCCCTTGGGTTTAATTAGTATTATTAAACATTAACATTATTGAATATTATTAAACAATAATATTGTTAAATATTAAAATTATTAAAAATAAATAATAATATTTTATTAATTATATTAATATTAATAATCTAAAATTATATTGCTAACGCTGGTTTATTTTCGGGATGAGTTGAAGAACCAGATCAACGCTGCATGTTAAATAGGGAGAGTAGTTCATCCAATGGTTGTCAAAAATTGGACCACTTGCTGTTAAGTAATGGCTACATTTGGCTGGGTAGCAGGACCAAGGGTTAAGAAAGTCAAAATTAATAAGTTAATTAAATTTACTATTATTATTATTATTATTATTATTATTATTATTATTTATGCTAACAACGAGTTAATTAGTTTAAGGGTTATTTTGTTATATTCATTAAATAGTTGTCAGATCACGCAGTAACTCCTCAACCAAAAATTGATTCGTGTATTATTCCATCAGGTAGGTCTTCATTATATACATGAGGGAGAGATTGTTCACTTCATCTCCTGATGACTGTTCATATTACTTATTTATCTATTTACATTATATTCACCCAATCCTGAGGATTAGGTGTCAACATTCCCCCCTTAATCTGAAGGGATGTTGGTGAGTCCAAGCATCATTCTTAATCGTTCAAGCTTTTCTCTTCCAAGCGCTTTGGTGAAGATGTCTGCAATTTGCTCATTAGTGGAACAATGACGGAGATGGATTGTTTTCGCCTCAACATGATGTCGAATCAGATGATATTTAGTATTTATGTGCTTCGTTCGATCATGGAACTTTGGGTTCTTGCGCAAATTTATTGCAGAGGTATTGCCAATCATGAGTGGAGTTGATTGTACTTGTTTTACCTGCAATTTCTTTTGTTGAGCCACACAATTTCTTTTGTTGCTTCAGTTGCTGCTACGTATTCTTCTTCCGTTGTGGAATCAGCTGGCACTGATTGTTTGCGTGATCTCCAGGAGACAGCTCCTGATCCAAGACTCATATCATATCTTCAAGTAGATACCCCAGTTTCTTTGTCTCCATCGAAGTCTGA
This sequence comes from Pinus tabuliformis, assembly GCA_031772625.1. Lineage (NCBI taxonomy): Eukaryota > Viridiplantae > Streptophyta > Pinopsida > Pinales > Pinaceae > Pinus > Pinus tabuliformis. Next base: position 811,468,749 of record CM062819.1, on the reverse strand, counting down.
ATCAGAGTATATAATCAAGCTGAAGTCATCCAGCTGTGTATACTTGATTCCAAAATCTTGAGTTCCCTTCAAGTACCTTAGAACTCTTTTTGCGGTAGACCAATGTCCCACAAGGCTTTTGCATAAACCTGGAGAGGATTCCAACAACAAACAAAATGTGTGGTCTGGTAGTTGTTAGGTAGTTGAGACTTCCTACAAGCTGTCTATACTTTGTTGCATCCTCAAATTCTTTTCCTTCAATAGATGTGAGCTTTAAGTTTTGTTCCATTGGAGTAGTAAGAGGATTGCATTCTGTCATGCCAAACCACTTCAACAGATCTCCAATGTATTTCTTTTGAGAAAGAAATATGGACTTCAGATGTTGGGTTACTTCAATGCCAAGATAGTAATGAACATAGCCCAAATCAGTGATTTCAAAAATTTTCCCCAATTCCTTCTTTATGGATGAAATGTAGCTTTCATTGTTGCCTGTCATCAAAATATCATCTACATATACCACAAGATATACAACTGTTTTGCCAACTTTCTTGACAAATAAAGTTACATCATCAAGATCATAATGTTTGAAATTGAGTTTTAGAAGATGCTTAGTTAGGTTTTCATACCAGGGTCGCGGTGCTTGTTTGAGGCCATACAAGGACTTCACAAGTTTGCATACTTTATGTTCATGTCCCTTCACAGCAAATCCTTCCGGATGAGACATAAAAACATTCTCTTTTAGATCTCCATTTAAGAAAACAGTTTTTACATCCATTTGATGGACTTTCTAACCGTTCTAAGCTGCTAGGGAAAAGAGTGTCCTGATGGTAGCCCATTTTTCGATGGGGGCAAAAGTCTCCTCTTAATCGAACCCTTCTTTCTATGCATAACCTTTTGCCACAAGCCTAGCTTTGTGCTTGTCAAGTGAGCCATCAGCTTTATACTTGTTCTTATAGACCCACTTGCAGCCAATTGGTTTGGTTCCTAATGGAGGATCAACAAGCTTCCAAGTTCCATTCTTTATGAGGGCATCATACTCCTTTTGCATCGCTTCTTTCCGTTCATCATGAGAAGTAGCTTGTTTGAAGGAAGTTGGTTCAAAATATGTAGACAAGTTCAATTCACAATCATAAGAAACATCCATATCAACAGGTGAATTAGAGTCATATACATCACCGCCATTCTGTCGGTTTGAATCTTTAGTTCCTGTCTTTCCAACTTCATAAGGATGAACACTTTCAAGTGCCTTTGTCAGCCACTTTGGGGCACCTTTCTTAGATGGTCCAGGCTGCTCCGTTGATTGAGTTGGGACTGAATCAAGATTGAGTCTCCCAATTATATCAATCACATCACTTAAAGCATCATCTGTTGTTGGAGTTTCATGCGGGGGAGAGTGTTCTTCAGAAGAAGATTCCACATGTTGATCTAGTATAGGAATCCCCGCTTTAAGATGTGGAATCTGATTATAAAATTATTGAAATGATTTTTCTTTTGCGGATCTATCCAAGCGATCAAGTTGCCGCTCAACAACATTGCCAGTTTTGGATGATTCAAGGAAAATTACATCTCTAGGTACAACAAACTTTTTATTTACTTCATCATAGAGACGGTATGCTTTGGAGGTGTTTGAATACCCTAGGAAGATACAATTATGACTTCTAGCACCAAGTTTGTTTCTGTGTACCTTTAGTATCAAGGCATAACAGGTGGAACCAAAGACCCTGAGATGCTTTACCGAAGGAACATGTCCATACAACATTTCATAAGGAGTCTTGTTTCTAGTAGCATTAGATGGACATCTATTCTTTATATATGCAGCACATAGAACAACATCGGCCCAAAACATTATCTTTACATTTTTGAAGAAGAGGATGGATCGTACCATATTTAAGATTGTCCTATTCATTCTTTCAGCTACACCATTCCGTTGTGGGTTATAAGGTACAATTTTTTGATGTTTGATCCCATGTTGGCGAAGATAGTTTTCAAATTAATTTGATGTGTATTCTTTTACATTATCAGTGGAAATACACCCAATATCAGATTGTGCATCATTTTCAATCCATTTATGAAAATTCTTGAATGTTTGAAAAGCATCAGATTTGTTCTTCAATAAATAAACTCAACACATTCTGGTGTAGTCATCAATAAATGTCATCATATATTTATTTCCATTTGTAGAAGGAACATGCATTGGACAACATAAATTTGAATGCATGAGTTCAAGTTTCCTATGTGCTCTTGAATCTGAATCATGAAAAGACTATTTGCTATGCTTTCCTAGAATACAAGCATCACATTGCTTAAATTTCCTAGGAATTGTAGGCAAACCAGCAACACCATCATTCTCCAACAAGTGGAGACTGTCATAGTTCAAATGTCCAAATCTAGCATGATATAATAAACTTGATGCAAGTGTACCTTCTTCATGATGAGAATTGTATGAGAAATGTTGTGCATGAGCAGAGGTTCCTTGCAGCTTGAGAAGCCTTTCTTCTTTTATTCCCCTCATGACAAGTGAGTGGTCAGATGCTTTTCTCACCTCAAGCTTGCCATCAAACATATGAATGGAGTGACCTTGCTGGCGGATGTGGACCAAGGACAACAAGTTTCTCTTCAGTTGTGGGAGATATAGAACATGGTGTAGAAGAAAGTTTGGAAGACTAGGCAATTTAAGCCTGATTGTGCCAAGCCCTGATGGCTTGATTTTTGACTGGTTTGCAGAGTATATTGCTCCATCAACATTGTCAGTAAATTCTTCAAAAAAATATTTTCTATGAGTCCTGTGGCAGGTTGCTCTTGAATCAAGCAACCAATCATTTTTCCAAGAAGCAAGTGAAGCATTAAATAAATCTTCATTTACTCCAATGTTACATTTGCCACAACATAGTGATCAGATTCAGGTGCTTTACCTTTGTCTATATCATCAATTTTACCTTTCTGTTGGTTTCTTTGCTGCTCAATTTTGTCCCATGGTAGCTTGCATGTAGAGGCATCATGTGATCCATTTCTTTTGCAGCGAATGCAGTGCAAATCTGCCTTTTCTCCTTGAGAATGTCTGCCCCCCCCCCCCCGCCTCTGAAATATCTTCCTCTTCGTCTTCGACCACCTCTTCCTCTTGAAGAATCTTGAGTAGGATGCTTTTCTTTATGAGCAAGGCACACAACCTCTTCAGAAGATTCAGGCGCTGTCTTCGTTCCAAAAGCTTTCTCTCTTTTAGCAAACTTTTTCACAAAAGAGTCAAAGGTGATATCTTTGAGATTTCCATTTGCTTGCAATGACTCAAGATAATTTGAGTAAGTAGGATAAAGTGCCTTGAGAAAACCGATAAGAGGAATATCCAATTCAACCTTAGTGGATTTAATGTCATGCATTATAGACTTTACTTCAGACGCAAGAGCAAGAGGATCATTATTTTGCAGTTTAAGAGTGAAGAGTGTAATCATGAGTTGAACAACTTCAAGTGCAGAATGTGAGTCATAGAGTTCTTTCAGCTTTTGTAAGGCTTCAAAGGCAGTTGAAAATGGCGAAATATGGTGACTCATCTCTTCGTTTACAGATGCTACGATTAATGCATAAGCTTTGTTGTTCTTGTTTTCCCAAATGATGAGCTCTTTGTCTAAGGTAGGTTGTTCTGGCTCTTTCTCTCCATCTCCAACACACACTCCTTTCCACAACTCATTGAAATAAGGGTGAGTTTTATCATCCGGAACCACTTAGGATAGTTCTCCTTTCCAGTGAGAACTATTCCCACAAATGATATCATTGAATGCATTGTAAAATCTTGTACTGTAAAAAAATTGTGTATTGTAAAAAGAAATATACTTCTGCTGATACAAAAATACTTCTGCCAATATATAGTAAAATTGTATTAGTGGTAATTTTTTTTTTAAATTACAATTCAAAGGGGCATTCGACACAATTTTTCAAAATTCACTTGTTTGCTCAACCAAAATCGGTCATAAATATATAGGGTGGTTTGCATCTAATGCAATTTTGTGAAGAACAAAGAGCATTTAATTGATGATGACGGGAGCATCGATTCGAAAGTGTAAAGATTACCAAAAAAAAAAAAACAACCCCTTCTGGGCCAATCGACTGCAGTGTGCTTCCTAAGAGAATTATCGTTTTCTTCCTGGTTCCATCTACAACATGTGCAATGTAAAAGGGGTTTACCCACACCACAAAGTCATCCACGCTTGCCAGCAAATTGAATTTGTGTCCGTTCTTATTGTTGAGATTTAGGCAATGAATAAAGCGGCACCTCGTGCCATACAAACACACTCCCGTCGTTGTAAATGCTCAGACAAGAACTTGAATTGTTTTACATGAAAAAATAATAGTTCAACGCAGCGTTATCCAAGCAGTTCAATGCAGCATTCTTCACAATGGCTCATCGCACCAGCGTTATTTAGAATCATTCACCGCACCAGCGTTCTTCAGAATCGCTCACCGCACGAAGGCCGAGGATATCACCACATTTTCGCTGCACTATCTGATAGGGTTTAGGTTTGTTTTGGAGAATGACAGCAATGTTCAAGGCATGTCTCGAGCAGCGTAGAAGTATCATTCAATGTTGCAGGTAGGCTTGGGAGAAAATGTCAGACAACTGACACCAATGTTTATATGGGCAGCGTATTATATGGACAACACTTTTGAATGGAGCAGTGCATTGTATGGAGCAGCACTTTTAAATGGAGAGCAGAGGAGCAGTGTTTTGTATGCAAGGTAGAACACATGCAGAATAGGGAGTTACAAAGAAGAGGAAAGTCAAAAATGGCATCGGCTCCGATACCATGTCAGACCAGGTAGTAGCTCCTCAACCAAAAATTGACTCGTGTATTATTCCATCAGGTAAGTCTTCATTATATACATGAGGGAGAGACTGTTCACTTCATCTCCCGATGACTGTTCATATTACTTATTTATCTATTTACATTATATTCAGCAAATCCTGAGGATTAGGTGTCAACAATAGTCAAGAACCATAACCTAATAATACCTTGCAAAATACCTTTCCTTTAAGTTTCAACCCCTTGTTGTCCTTACGGAGTCATTCGTAAAAGACTCTGTGTCCTTTGTCAAAGAACTTAAAGACTTAAAATTCGGTCCTGAAGGCATTCATGTGAGTTTCGAAGTGGTTTCACTTTATACATGCATTCCTATAAGGGAGGCCATTGAGGTCATCAACCGCATTACTGATCCTGATACCACTCATTTAGTTGAAATCTGTCTCACGTCAACTTTTTTCAAATTTCAAGGTGAACTCTATGAGTAGACATGTGGGGTTGCCATGGGCTCACCCCTTTCCCCGGTCATTGCTAATCTCTTTATGGAAGACTTTGAATCCAAGGCTTTGGCCTCGACCTGTCTCTTGCCCAAACTTTGGAAGCGATTTGTTGACGATACTAATGTCATCTGGTCTCATGGCCAAGAAGAATTGGACCTTTTTTTCTAGCATCTCAACAATCAATCCCCCTCCATAAAATTCACTATGGAGCAAGAGGTTGATGGATGTTTACCTTTCCTAGATGTTCTCATTTCTAAGAATGATGACAGTTCTTTCTCCCACCAAGTGTTTAGGAAGAAAACTCACACTGAGCAGTATCTTCATGCCAGCTCCCATCATTTCCCTGCTCAGAAGATGGGTGTCCTTAACACACTTGTGACCCGTGCGTTGAGAATCTCCGATGAAAAGAACCTTGAAAAGGAGAAATCCCACCTCCTTAACGTCTTTGTTAATAATGGTTATAGTAGGCACCAAGGTCTGAAAGCTTTCCTAAAAGCTAGTAAAGATCCCAGGGCTAAGGGAGATCCTAAGGATCGAGTCTCAAGGGCTCATCTCCACTTCATCTAGGGGATCACGGGTAAAATTGTGAGAATCCTCAAAAAGCATGATGTTCCCTCTACCTTTAGACCCCTGAACACCATCTATAGGTCCCTAAGGTTTGTGAAAGTCGCCATTGACCCCAGGGATATGAAAGGTGTCTATGTTATTCCTTGCTCCTATGGGACACCCTATGTTGGTGAAACAGGGCACTCTATTAATCAAAGGATTCATGAACACTCAGCTGACATTAAACATGGGAGGACTAGGTCTTCCGCCTTGGCAGAACACGTGGGAAAGACCAAGCATCACATATGTATTGAGGAGGCCCAGGTCATTGCCATGATTACTCCTTTTCATCATCGGAAATTTAGGGAGGCCATTGAAATTGAAAAAAGGCCTAGGAATCTTAATAGAGATGATGGATGGAAAATCAACAGTTTCTGGATCCTTGCCCTCTCTTCCTAATTGTTTATTCCCCCCCACCATGCCCGTTCCTTAGTTGTGCTTTGCTGATAGGTCCTCTTTGTTTTTTCCCGTCATCTTCCTAATCATCTGATTTCCTCTTTTTCTGTCTCGTCCCTTGAGCTTTTATTCAATTTTAATTTTTTTCACTTCCATATTAAATGTTCAGAACCAAATGTTTAAGTGAAATTAATTTGGATTAAACTTACCTAGTAATGAAACTATATTCTTCTAAAGTTAATTAATTTCCATTTAGGTTGGATTCCTATAATTAATTATTTAACTAATGTAATAAGATATGTATTTTAACATTTTCTTATTCCATTTGAATTTATTCATTTAGATAATATTAAATGTATCTATTAATAGGTTATGGTTCTTAGTAATTATATACATACTTCATATTTTTAGGGTACTAAATATATTAACCGACCCTTAGATTAATTAACTAACTATTTGTCTAGGTTATTGCTCATCTTTAGGGTAATAATTATAAGAAATTAGCTTTCTAATGATTTAATTTCCTCCAACCCCTCTTAGTAATTAAGGACCTTTATATATATATATATATATATATATATATATATATATATATAGATATAGATAGATATAGAATTATAATTAACAAGTGAAAATGGTCAATTATCCAACTCCTTTAATTTAGTATGAGGTTTTTCAACCAATTTAAATGTTATTTATCTTTCTAATATATATATATATATATATATATATATATATATATATATATAATTAATCATTGATAAATGGTTTAGTCAATCAGTTGGTTTCAACAATATTTAATGATCCTATTATTAGGTTATGGTTCTTGACTATTTAATGAATATAACAAAATAACCCTTAAACTAATTAACTAGCCGTTTGCATAAAAGAAATAAAAATAAATAAATAAATAATAATAATAATAATAATAATAAATAAATTAACTTATTAATTTTGCCTTTCTTAACCCTTGGTCCTGTTACCCAGTCAAATGTAGTTGTTACTTAGTAGCAAGTGGTCCAATCTAGTTGCTTAGTCAATTTAACTGTTTTCCCAGTGAAATATAGCCATTAGATGAATTTCTCTCCCGATTTAACATGCAGCCTTGATCTGGTTCTTCAACTCGTCCTGAGGATGAACCACACTCGTTGGTTCGAAACGCATAGGCAATATGAATTTGGATGTGATTTTCGTTGAAGACTCTTCTCATAAACATGTTATGGATCACAGAAGCCTTAATTTAATAATATTAATAATTTTAAATAATATTAATAGTAATAAACCCACGGGGCTTTGGATTGATGGTGAATGGGTGTATTGTTAAGGCACTCCTTGCGATAGGTCACCGGTTCAAATCTGCCGTGGGTGCTTACGTATTATTATATAGAAAAAAAAATATTAATAGTAATAAATTATAAATTAAAATATTGGAGCATATTGAACATTAATTTAACCATGTTCAGATTACTATATTAATATTAATTAATATATTAACATTGTTATTAGTATTAATATTAATTATTATAAATAAATTATTTTAAAGCAATTATTATTTAATAAATTAATATTAATTAATAAAATTTATTAATAAATTCATAAAATTGAATATAGTCAACCATGGTTGAATGTGGTCAAACATGCTCAACTATGTTCAACCAAGGCCAATCAATGTCAACCATCATCTACCATGATCAATCATGTTCAACAACGATATTCCATTATCAAGCATGCTCCACCATCACTGACCATGCTTTTAATGGTTAATCAATGTCTCTAAGGTGAACCATGGTCAATGATGGTTAATCATGCTTGAATATGGTAAATGTCTTTATGGTCACCCACAGTCAAAGACTATCAACCATGATTAACCACAGTCAACGATGGTCAACCATGATTAACCATGGTTGAATTTCATCAACCATGATAAATGTTTATTAAAATATCTTTTATCGTGATCAATTATGATGGTCATCGATGGACAATCATGGTCAACAATGGCAAACCATGGTCAATGATGGTCAACCATGTTTTATCAAATCAAACTTGGTCAACCATGGTCGAACGTCGCATTGTGACAAAGATTGGCTCGATATGAAAATCAACCATGGCTAACGATGGTCAACCATGATTAGTAATGGACAATGATGGTTAACCATGGTTGAATTTCATCAACCATGATCAATCTTGATTAAAATATCTTTCATCATGATCAACTATGATGGTGAACCATGGACAATCATGGTCACCCAAGCTCAGTCGTGGTTAATCATGGTCAACCATGTTTTATAAAATCAAATATAGCCAACCATGGTCAAACATCGCATTGTGACAAATACAATAATCATGGTAATCCATGTTCAACCGTGGTCAATATGATAAACATGGTGAACCATGATATTCAACGTCAACCATGGTCAACCTTGGTCAACCATGGTAAACCATGTTTTATAAGATAAAAAATGGTCATCCATGGTTAATCATGGTCAACCATGGTCAAATGTTGCATTGTCACAAAGGTTCTGTTGATACGAAAATCAACCATGGTTAAGTGCATTAAACCATGGTCTATCATCACATTGTGGCAATGATTGTTTCAAAATGGAAATGAACCATGGTCAAGCATGTTTATTTTACGTTTTATAATATTTATTTTACGTTATATATACCTTGAGTTTATAATTTTTATCCCTTGGGTTTATTAATCTAAGGGTTCATATTCCTAAGGTTTAATATTATTCACTTAGATTTATAGAGACTTGGGTTTTTAGTATTGATCCATAGGGTTTATTATTCCCTTAGGTTTAGAATATCAATCATGGTCAACCATGGTGAACCATGTTTTATAAATTCAATCATATTCAACCATGGTGAACCATGTTTTATAAATTCAATCATATTCAACCATGGTCAACCTTATTCTATAAATTCAATCATGGTCATCAGTGTTCCAACATCGCATTGTCACAAACATTGTCTCAATATGAAAATCAATCATTGTCTCAACCATGGTCCAACATCGCATTATAACAAACATTGTTGCAATATGATAATCATGGTCAGCCATGGTCAATCATGGTCAACCATGTTCAACCATGTTTTATAAAATAAGACATAGTCATCCATGGTTATCCATGGTCAAACGATACATTGTGACAAAGATTGTCTTGATATGAAAATCAATCATGGTTAAGCATGGTCGACCATGGTCCAACGTTGCATTGTTACAAGGATTGTCTCAATATGAAAATCAACCATGGTCAACCATGTTTATTTTAGCATTTACAATATTTATCTTAGGGTTTATATACCTTGGGTTTATAATATTTTTCCCTTACGTTTAATATTATTCCCTTCGCTTCATAATCCCTTGGGGTTTTAGTATTATTCCATTGGGTTTATAATATCAATCCCTTGGGTTCATTATTCCCTCGGGTTTATAATATCAATCCCTTAGCTTTATTATTCTCTTGGGTTTTTAATATGAATCATGGTCAAAATAGTCAATCATTGGTAACCATGGTCAACCATGCTCAAGCATGGTCTAATGTTGCATTGCGACAATGATTGTCTCAATAGGAAAATCAACCATGGTCAACCATGGTCGAAAGTCACATTGTGACAAAGATTGTCTCGATATGAAACTCAATCATAATCCAACATTGCATTGTGGGAAGGATTATCTCACTATGGAAATCAAGCATGTTTATTTTAGGGTTTATAATATTTATCTTAGGGATTATATACCTTGGGTTTATAATTTTTTATCCCTTGGGTTTATAATATCAATCCCCTGGGTTTATTAATTTAAGGGTTCGAATTCCTAGGGTTTAATATTATTCCCTTAGGTTTATAATCCCTTGGGTTTTTTAGTGTTGATCCTTGGGGTTTATTATTTTCTTGAGTTTATAATATCAATCATGGTAAACCATGGTCCAACATAGCAATGTGACAAATATTGTCTCAATATGAGAATCAACCATGGTCAACTATGCTCAACCATGGTCTAACATCACATTGTGACAAGGATTGTCTCACTATGAAAATCAACCATGGTCAACTATGTTTATTTTATTGTTTATAATATTTATCTTAGGGTTTATATACCTTGGGTTTATAATATTAACCCCTTCGGTTTAATATTATATGGTCAACCATGTTTTATAAAATCAATTGTGGTCAACCATGGGCCAATGTCACATTATGACAAAAATTGTCTCAATATGAAAATCAATCATTGTTTTAACCATGTTCCAACATCGCATTGTGAAAATATTGTCTCCAAATTATAACCATGTTCAACCATCATCAACCATGGTTGACCATGTTTTATAAATCAAACATGGTCATCCATGTTCAATCATGGTCAACCATGGTCGAACGTCACATTCTCACAACGATTCTATTGATATGAAAATCAACTCTGGTTAAGCATGCTCAACCATGGTCGAACACTGCATTGTCACAAAGATTTGATTGATATGAAAATGAACCATGGTTAAGCATACTCAACCATGGTCCAACGTCACATTGTGAGAATGATTGTCTCAATATGAAAATTAATCATGGTCAACCATGTTTATTTTAGTGTTTATAATATTCATCTTAGGGTTTATATACCTTAGGTTTATAATATTAGTCCCTTGGGTTTATGATATGAATCCCTTGGGTTTATATTATCAATCATGGTCAACCATCGTCAATCATAGCGAATCTAAATCCCGCATTCATCATAATTGGATTTTTGTTCCTTTCCTTCCATCAAATTTCCTCTTTTTTATTGACTGATTTCTTCTCCTCCTCATATTTCTTATCCTGTTAGGTTTGGTGTATTTTAGGGAGCCACGTGTTTTGATATATGTGTTATTTTTGTATGTATTATGTCTATCAACTTTTCTAGATGATGTGCATGTGTATGTTGTGTGATATCTCAGAGGTGGAGCCAACATTGACGGTACATTTTCCTTCTCTGATCATGACGGTAATATTTTGTAATCGTGGTTATGGCAAATTTCTCTCCATTTCTCTTTCATAGGTTAAACTACAACAGTGAGCCAGTTGGAAATTCACCTTAATTTGGATAATTTTTATGTTACATTTCTTTGAAAATCTGATGAGTTCGCTGTATAAACCTTAACTTTAAATTATATATATGTCTGTTTGCTCATAGCCCTAGCCCTAGCTGCATCCGACAATATCTAGAAGATAAGGCAGGAGGCAGAAGAGTTAGCTGGATCCATGGTCGGAGGACTGACTAGATCTATAATTAAGGCATTTGTAACTTTAGTATTTTTTCAAGTGAATAAATTTACTCAACTCTACGATAAATTTGTCACTCTCTTTATTGAATGTCATTCACAAATAGAGTTGCAATTTGGGTTATATTTAGTATTTTTCGGATTTTTTGTTTTTGTTTTGAGTAAGTATTTATTACTAATTCTAATATATGGAACTCAGTATGCTGTTTATTATGTGCGACTTACAAATTACAGAAAAACAAATAATGTAAAAGATAGATGATGATTCGGCGGATACATTTTTAGCTAGTATTGTAAACATTTTTACCCTCACCCATTGACATTTATTCATGTACAGTTCTATTGATTCATCTTCATATCGCTTTCAGTTGAATAGGAAAGAAGGTCGTAATATACAGTAAATATTTATAATATTTATCTTAGGATTTATATTTCTTGAGGTTATAATAAAAGTCTTTTGAGTTTAATATTATTCAACCATAGTCAACTATGGTCAACCATGTTTAGTTTAGTGTTTATAATATTTATCTTAAAATTTATATACCTTGGGTTTATAATATTAATCCTTTGGTTTGTATACATAAATATTTATGTTAAATATTAATAAAAATATTTTTATTAAAATTTATATTAATTGTTAACTAATTAATTAGTAAATTAATTAATTAATTCGTTAATAATGCATGAATTATTAATTTTAAATAAATCATTAAATAAATGCTAATATTAATTGATAATCATTTACTGTGCATCTGATATAGGCCTTAGGCTTATATCAATGATATTTACTAATGTGGTTGTGATGCTTATTATTAAATCCACATATTTATTATTATTAATTAATTTTGGTATTTTCAAGTTTAGATATTTCAAAAAAAATCGTCTTTTTAATTTTCATTTTATTATTTTCAAGTATTTGTATTTTATGAATTTTGTTAAGATATCTAGATTTTGTAAGAGTGATTATATTTTGTGCATTGTATCTTTTATTATTAGTCCCTATTCGTCCCTCCGAAAACAAGACTATAGCAATAGATTTACATTTAACTATTTATTAATTAAGATTTGACCATTCTATTTTATAATCTTTAATTTAACACAATAATATATATAGATTTCCATTTGTAATCCTCAAATTAGTTTTGATTTGAAATTCTTATTTCCAAGTTCAGGATACTCTCTTTTGGCCCAGTTTTGCGCAATTGTCATATCCAGTGTGCCACGATTGCCAGCCAGCATTAATCTCGGCATCGGGTGCGTTAACTGCAGGCGGTTGTTAAAATCTAGGGTTTTCATAATACAGATCAAAGATTTTGATAGTTACAATCGTTGTGAAACGATAACCATCTCCTTCGCCACCTCTCTATAAAATTATTCTAGGATACGAGGAGGACGTACGCCTAGTGTGATCGAAATGATCTTTTGCATGGTACTTCCTATTGGCACTCTCCATTTCTGCAAGTGCCAGACTCGTAGGATACTCCCATGCATGGGTATGAATTCATCGAATTAATTAAAATTTATTTTACTAGTGGTAAAGTTGTTGCAACCAGCAACAATATGAGAGAGAAGAAAAACACTGACGTAGCAGGATTTGGATTTCTGGAGACAACACAGAAAATGCGATTCGGTGGTCGTGGCAGAGGCGGCATCAGTGTTACAGTCTAGGTTCGAGCCCGGGAGCTTATTTTGATTACTGATTCCCACAATATTCAGTGATCAGATGAACATGAGAGCGGTTAGGATGAATATGAATATTCAGTGTTAAAAAATTTAACCTTATCTATATCTATCTTATTGCCCAATATTGGAAGAATCGACAATCTACGTAAAGATGCTTTTCGCTATAACATTGATTTTGTTAATGTTGAAATATCAATAAATTCTTTATAAACCATGTCATATACATCCGTTAAATGACAATGGCTGAATGACACCATTTGACGTGGGAGATTGTATAGTTTAATAATTAGTCATCCCCAAGCTAAATTCCTTACCAAATTTAATTCTCATTTCTACCCAACACGAATTGTTGCAGTATTATGTTTTCTTCCCCATTGCTGTGTTGTTCCACTCAAGCAGTGGTTAATAAATAAATAAATTTTCTTTATTGTCAAATAATTTTGAATGTTATATGAGATTTTTTTTAATAATTTGTAAAAGATAAACTCTTATTCAAGTAATTTTAAATATTATTCTAGAACTAAAAACAATATTTATTATTTATTAGAAAAAGTAATGAAATTTTCTAATATTATATCTCGTATTTAACCTATACATAAAATTCAAAAACATAATCTGATTTGTTTATTTAAATCAATTAATTTTATATTTTAACATTAAACTATAAGAATATCATGATAATTTATTAGAAAAAAATTAATTAATTTTTTTAATATGAGACAATGATATTATACAATAAGTATGGAAAGACTACATATATCACCCTAATAAGAATGGAGAATTTGGCTAGTAATTTCGGATCGAAACTAAATAAATCATACATTTAAATTTTATGAAAAAACTATTATAAAAAAAACCCTCTCCTCAAATGACGTCCATTTAAATTATTATTTGTTATATATAATAAATAATAATTTAATTAATTATACTGTAATAAATATCTTAATATAATATAATATATAATATTAAGATAATATAATATAATGAAAAATTTATATAAAAACAAATATAGAAAAATATTTTCTAAATCATTTTAGAAAAATCCATAGAAAAACCAAAACTCTTAAAATTAAATAGCTAAATATATTCTCGAAATCTCAAGGAAAATATAAAAAAATTGTTATTTTTAATGAATAATAATAATCATTCATTATCAACTTCCCTAGAAGTTTTTTTGTCCAAAGGAAAAAACGGTAACCTTTTATTAATGAATTAATGAAAAGTTACACTAGCAGATGCAATTAAGCATTCCGTAAGCAGCCACATGGGCTCGAGTGCTGACGCACTCCACACAACGTTAGAAGACTAACGTGCACAAAGAATAAAAAGAGAGAGAGAGAGAAGAGAGCAAGAAAGAAAAACTGAATTCCGGCAGTGAGTAAAACTCACGCTTCAAGTTTTTCTCCCCTTTTTCTTTTCGACCTTGCGCCATTCTCCTTGAGTGGGCTCGATCGAAGCAATGACTAGCTGTGTTTCTGTATTCTGTGGGCCTGGTTCTTTGTCTGAGTCTGAAGTATCTGATTGGTGATGTCGTTTGATGCCGCCCATGCTTTGGTCCGCACTTGTCATCTCTACCTGATTCTTCTCTGCCTGATTTGTGTGATATTGTGAGTCCTTTGTGACTGAAGTGGTACCCTTCTGAGTCTCTGTTTCTTGAGTAACCTCGGCATTCTTTGCAGTGGGTTCTTCCTCCTCTGCTTCTGATTCTTCATCCTCTGAGTCTCGGGTGGAGAATTGCCATCCTTTCCTCTGCTTCCCTTTCTGCTTCTTTTTATTGTTTACTTTCTTGGCTTCTGGACGTGTGCTTTGCAGGTGTCCTGTCTGCCTATAGAGCCTACATCTGAAGGTTGTGTTTTCATAGTCTAATGCCTGTAACCAATTTTGCTGTTTGTAGATCAGCCTTATGTTATCCGGCAACCCTTTGCTTAGATCCACTTCCACACAAATGCGTGCGAAGGTGTAGATCCTTTCATCAATCCTTTCCAGATCTGTTTTAATATATTTCTCTATGCTGTTCCCAATACCTTCGAGGACTTGTTCGCTCCAGAAGTGAAGGGGAAGGTTGTAAAGGCGCACCCAAACCGGTACTATGGATACAGTCATTTTGTTTGGGTCGAAATCTGGAAACCATGAGGTCATAAACAGCCCTGCTGTTCCCCAAAACCACGGCCCAACACTGATGACTGTATCTCTGACTTCCTTGGATGTGAATCTTACTATAAAAAACCCCTTGGAACATAGATGTATGTCACATTCCATGGTCCAATTGGTGAAGATCCAATGTAAAAGATCCATTGGTTTAGGCCAAAAACTGTTAAAACGGCATATTAGGGCCTGCGTTTCATAGGACTTAACGAAATCATCCAGCCCTGTAGAATCAAAGTTTAGAGCTGGGGTTTGCCCCAATTGATCTACAATGTATTGCTTGGGTTTATTTCCGCCGTGGTCTGGCGAGGGCCCTGAGTCTCTGTTGCCTTGTAGAATGTTTTTATAGGATAAGCTTACCTTGGGTTGGTGCTGGGGCGCTGTTTTCCCCTTGCCTCCCCCTGAAGAGCTTGGTTGTCCCTGAGGCAGAGCCCCTCCTCTCAGCCTCAGGTTTAAAACAATGATTGTTCCTGGGCTGATCTCATAGATTTCCATTGTTCTACAGTCCTGGAGAGACCACCTGCCATTGACCAAATGTTGAATCTGAACTGGGTATCCCATTTCTGTCCATATCTGTTGTTTCAGCTGCAAGATGGTGCCTCCTGCATGAACCCACACTAATCGAGTTTTCCCCTCAGGGGATTTAATAAAAATCTGAAAACGAGTTGGTCTTACCTGCTCTGAATCTTCCAGATCTGGCCTCGTTTTGGGTCTTCTTTCTTTGTGCATGTCTAGATCTACAAACCCTCTGCTCGATCTTTGCTTGGAGCTACCGATCTACTGCCTGGGATCTCGAATGTTGGCTGGATCTGATAGATCTGAGCCGGATCTGCAAAGTTTTGGCCATTTCATTGTAAGAGGGGGCAGATCTGCAGCATGCAGACCCCCCCTGCCATTGCTCTGTGCGTTCTGGGATCGACGCGTCCTGGTCTCTAAGTTCAATACGTCTTGGTGGCACCTTTGTTCAAAGTCGTGGTTGAGCACCACGTTTCTTATCACCCCGAATACCTCCTTGTTTAACCATGCACGGAGGTGGACTACCACGGAGTGCCTCACTGCTTGATCCCGTTGTAATTCTTGTCGGAAGGAGCGTTCGCACAGATCAAAACCCTCGGCATCTTCAGCTAATTTGATCGGAATATAAGAGGAAGAACCCAAATCATAGATCTGACCGGCTTTTTTGAGCAGATCTCTAATTTCGTAGGTCCTGGGCATTCCCTGCCGTTTCCAAATCAGAAAATCATAAACCCTTGAGGCAGAGAGCTCCACAGATGCGTTGCCGTAATGTTCTGGACGGGTTTGGGTCCCTTGACTGCGCCATTCCACGGAGAGGACAACGTGAATACCGACGCTCACCATATCTCCAGACCCTGGATCGCCTTCAACCTTTGCAGCAGTCTTTGGACCGGTTGCGACCACCATCAGCTCTCTGCAATAGCAAACCCTAGCACTCGCCATCGTTTCCAGCCAACTTCCCTAGAACTTAGAATACAATTCATATTAGTTTTATATAGCAGTCAACTATTATTAGGCATAGTAGTTTATCTCTGTATCCAATTTGGCAAACTATTTAGTTAAATGCTTGCATTAAACATTTCATTTGTGTTGAGTGTTATATTGAAACGTGTTTGGAAAACTATTTAGTTAAATGCTTGCATTAAACATTTGATTTGTGTTGACTGTTATATTGAAACGTGGTAATATTTTAGTTTCAAAATTTTAATACTAAGAGTTTTCTAATTTTTGAATTTTAATTTATTTTTCACATTTTAAAATTTAAAAAAACAAATGATAATTTTGTGGGCATGAGAAATTTAATAACAGGATATGTTTACTATGAAATGGATGATTAACATGACATGGATGATTAAGTGTTTGGGGAGTGTGGAAGAGTTCTATTTGTTTTAGGTATCAGAGGACTCAGTACTCAGTACTAAAAGCTAGCTTGCACGATTTCCTTATTAAAATTTGCAATTTATACATAGCTTTAGCCATAGATTGAACAGTAATTGTGTCAAATGAGATTTATTACCTAATTGTGCCAAATGAGATTTATTACAACTCTAGCTGACTATGCCAAATGAGATTTATTACCTGCTGACTCTAGCTGACTACTAAAAAATGTGCCAAATGAGATTTATTACCTGTTGACTCTAGCTGACTATTAAAAAGTGAGTGTCTTTGTGATTAATATCCTGACACCTCTCTTTAGTCACAACCGACATATTAACTTGCTTGCTGGTCTAAGTCTCAGCTAGGTTTACAACATCATTTGGATTTTATACAACACACAACTTACTTCTAAACATTTCAAATTTAGCCTTTCCAAGAGGCTTGGTGAATATGTTAGCCACATTTTCATTTGTATTACAATATGATAAGTCAATTTCTTTTGATTTCACTTTTTTTTCTTACAAAATGATGTCGTGTGTCAATGTGTTTTGTCCTTGCATGATATATAGGATTGTTTGCCAATTTTATAGTGCTTTAATTGTCACATTTGATTACTGTAGGTGCTTGTTGTGTTTCTCCAGCATCTTCAAGTATCCTTCTAAGCCATATTGCTTCACAGATAACATTGCATAATGCTTTATACTCAGTTTCAGTGGATGACAAGGAAACAATTGGTTGTTTCTTACTGCTCCATGATATTGGTCCTGAACCAATATTGAAGATGTATCCAGTAGTAGATTTCATGTCATCTGGATTTCCAGCCCAATCAAAATCAGAATAACCTGCCAACTCAACATCAAATTCATCAGTATACATAATACCAAAATTAAGCGTTCCTTTTAGATATCGAAGGACTTTCTTCGCTCCTTCCAAGTGGCTTTTATAAGCATTACCCATGAACTAACTAAGTATGCTAACATAATATGCTATATCTGGCCTGGTAGTGGTGAGATAGGCCAAACTTCCCACCAGTTGATGATACAAGGTTCCATTCACCTTTGGTTCCATCATCACTTCACAATTTGCCATTTTTTTCTAAAGGATTAGATATTGCCTTAGATTTAAGCATATTTAACCTTTTAAGGATTTCCTTTGTATATTTGCTTTGTTTAATTAGTGTCTTACTAGATTCCAACCAAAGTTCAAGACCTAAACAGTATTGCAATTCACCAAGATCCTTCACCTCAAATACATGTGAAAACTGAATTTTAATTTCTTCAATCAACTTGCATGCATTTCCTATTATGGCAAGATCATCAACATGTACAGATATCAAAGAAACATTCCCATCTTCATCTTCATAGATGTACAAGTTAGGATTGTTTTGGCAACAAATCTACCTTTATACTTATCAATACTTCCATCAACATTAAACTCGGATTTATACAACCATTTGCATCCTATGGGAACTTTGTTTTTAGGCAATTATGTTAATACCCATGTGTCATTCTTCATTATAACATTATATTATTCATTCATTGCATCTCTCCATTCTTCATATTCTTTAACTTCCTCATAGATTGAAGGTTCTACAACATTCATAACAAGATATATTAATGCAAAATCTTTATACCTTATAGGTACCTGACTTTGACGTGATGACCTTCTTGGAGTTTTACTGCTTTCATCTTTCTTCTTGCTTTGCAGAGTCTCCTCTCCTCTTCTTGGAGTGTCATGAACACTTGATGCTCCTCGCTCTTGAACTTGTACCTATTCATGTTCTTGTTTAACACTTGTATCTAATTTGACATAATCATCAGTATCATGCCATACACCAATATTATTCATTTTATCACCTTTAATTGCATTCTCATGAAACACCACATCCCCACTTGCAAGAAATCTATGAGTACTAGGATCAAACAACTTGTATGCTTTTTCATCATCACAATAACCAATAAATATTCACTTAATTGACTTTGCATCAAGTTTTCTTCTTTCATCTTTTGGGATATGAGCAAACACCTTGCAACCAAAAACTCTTAGCTGACTCACTTTTGGTTTGTACCCATAAAATGCTTCAAAAAGTGTTTTAAGCTCTAAAATTTTAGTTGGACTCCTATTTTTCAAATAAACAACAATTTTAATGGCCTCATCCCAAAATCCATTAGAAATATTTTTACCTTGAAGCATACTACATGCACATTCAATCAGTGTTCTGTTTTTCCTCTCAACAACTCCATTTTGCTGAGGTGTATGTGGCACTATAAGTTGATGTAGAATCCCATTATTTTTACAATATTGATTAAATTCTCTTTATTTATATTCTCCCCCTTGATAAGATCTCAGAATTTGATGCAATTGCCAGTTTTTTTCCACCATACACTTAAACTCTTTAAAGTACTGAAAAACATCACTCTTATTTCTTATGAAATAAACCCATGTATACCTAGATCTATCATCCAGAAAAATAAGAAAACCATGCTCCACCAATAGATATAGTTTGCATAGGTCCACATACATCAGTATAAATAAATTAAAGTATTTCCCTCTGCCTTTTTTCTTTATGTATATGAAATTCCTCCCTATGTTTCTTTCCAAGTTACATGCTTCACATTCAACATGATCATTCTCAAAAATAGGAAGACCTTCAACCATTATGTTCTTTTGAAGTAGCATTAAATCATTGTGATTTAGATATCCATACCTTCAATGCCATAAGTCTAATAATGATATTGTTGTAGATGCCAACGCTTGATGACTTTTCCTGGTCACATCCAACTTATAAAAGCCTCCAACACTGGTACCTGTGGCAATAACCTTGTAGTGAACTTGAGTGTCTTTCACTACAGACTGTGATTTAACAAATTCCACCTTTAAATATTGGTCTACAATAGTAGGAACATAAATTAATTTTTTTTGATACCACGAACATACATCATATTATGGATCTGTCTCTCTTATCAGTTAGGAAAATTAACGCCTATTTCTCCATAACCTTGAACTTTAAGTGATCTGTTATCACTTAATTTTTTTTGATACCACAAACATACATCATATTATAGATCTATGTCTCTTATCCATTAGGAAAATTAACACCTATTACACCATAACCTTGAACTTTAAGTGATCTGTTATCTCCTAGA
Source organism: Pinus tabuliformis (assembly GCA_031772625.1). Classification (NCBI taxonomy): domain Eukaryota; kingdom Viridiplantae; phylum Streptophyta; class Pinopsida; order Pinales; family Pinaceae; genus Pinus; species Pinus tabuliformis. Next base: position 811,448,356 of record CM062819.1, on the reverse strand, counting down.
TAAACATATGTTCCATTAACGTTTTCATAATATTCATCAAACCAATCCTTATTACAAGCCATATGGAATGATACACCAGAATCAATGAACCAAGCATTCATATCATCATTTTCCACAGACAATGCAGCATTAGAAACAAACAATTTAAGATTTTTAAATTTATCGCTGATTGAGGTGTTTTTGTCCACAAATTTCCATTATGCCTTCTCTTTCTTTCATGGACTCATTATATTTCCTTTTATAGCAATCTTTAGAATGATGCATAGGTTTGCTACAATAATAACAATAATCATTTCTCTTATCATGGGTTGCAAATTTAGATTGTGTCATACCTTTCTATTTTGCTTGAAACTTACCTCCTTTGTTCATGTCCCATGGCTTGCCTGCGTATGGATGTTTAACGTTAGCTACCAACGCCAAATCTGAACTACTAGAGCCCAAATTAAAGCTCTTCATCCTCTCCTCCTATTGTAGAATAATTCTCGTCAAATCGTCAAATGTAGGTGGTTTCTTTCTAGATGAAAGACTTGAAACAAAAAATTGATAATCTTACACTAAGCCATTTAATGTGATGGTGAATAAGACAATTTACTAGACACCGTTTCACCAATATCTCCTATCTTATCACTTAAATCTTTGACACGACATATGAAATTGCTTATATTTTCATTTGCTTCCATTTTTAGAGATAAAAGCTTAGTCTTCAAAAACAAGATCCATTTGCTATTTGTTGTTTCATTCAAACTCTTAAGCATATCCCATGTTTCCTTTGATGTCTTGCAATCTTTGGGTTTAGGAAAAATGTTTTCCTTTATGGACATATGCAACAACACCTTTGCTTTCATCTCTAGTTTCTCCCAATCTGGAATAGAAGTTGCAACAGTGGGTTTGGTCTCATCCCCATTCACAATGGACAACAAATTATAACCTTCTAAAATAGTCAACAACTTGAATTTCGAATTCACATAATTTCCTCCATCAAACTTGGTAGATTCATTCAAATAAGTATTAGCGAACAAATTTTTGACATTTTTACACATCCCCAAAAATTTCACCCAATCTCAATAAATATCAAATAATCTCATAAATAATTTCACCCCACGCCCCCATACAATTTTTACCAATACCCTATTTTTTACACCTTTCACCACTTTAATAAAAAAAAACAGTACTTAAGAAACTTATCCTTCCTTTTCACATTAAAAAAAACACTCATTTTTTAATTCTTCTCTACCAGTTCAAATAAAAGAAAATATTTAAAAAACAAATTAACTCTCCAAAAATACAAACCCAAACTTTGATGGGCTTTGTTTTGTTTTAAAATATTTCAAAAGTTGAAACCTTTTAAGTCAACTAAAACCAATTCTTGTTTTAAGAAATAAAGTCAAACCTTTTAAAACAATGGAATGCACGGTGGCAAATCAAATCACTTGCAACATGAAAATTCTTGGCTTCAATGCAGGCACGGCTGGAGGTATGTCTAAATGCGGAGGTTCATTTACCACAGGCCTGACAATATCTTGCAATTACAGATCTGGTTGCAGGGTTCAGGTCAAACAGCAAAACTCCATCGCATTAACAACACAGACTCTTTGCAAAATGCTCAACACGAGACTCTTGTAGATTTTTCCTTCACCACACCGGTGATCTCTCACAAAATTTTGGACTGATGTTTCTCACGCAGAGCAAGCAGCTGAAGCAACAAACAAGCTTCAGACGAATAGAAGCCCAACGATTACAACTTGCAATATTTGCAGCGGCTCCTTAACATTAATACACCCTCTTATGGAGCAGCTCTTACTCAGCTGATCCACTACTCAAGAGTCACGAATGCATTACAACAGGGGCATCATCCACGGCTTTACCCACTTCCAGGCCGCGGCTCACAGTAGACATACTCCAAAAAAAAAAAAGTAAACTCGCTCTCATAACCACAGGCTGCCAACTCCCCGAGGGCGAACTCCACAACACCGAGCCCTTTACACACTTCCACTGACATCGTATCAGAGAAAACACTTAGCACTGAAAGCCAGCAGGATTTCATTATTAAATGTTGCTTTAGTACAGATTGAACAATAACTACATCTAATGAGATTTATTACCTGCTGACTCTAGCCGATTATGTTGACTACTGAACAATAAGCGGCACCCTCTGAACAGTAAATAGCACCGATGTGATTAGCATCCTGACATTAAACTATAGTAGATGCTGTAAGTGTAACCACCTTTCTTCCTTTATCTAACACTTAATTTGAGACTCTGCTCGTATATAGTTAATTGCATGACACACTGAACGCCAATAACTTAACAATGTTAACTTCAATGGGTGGCTTTGCTGGTATATATTTGTTTGCATAACCCCCTGATTATTTGAAAGAAAAAGCTCGACCATGTAAACTCCATTTCCCGGCACGGCAAGGAAACATGATGGAAAGACCAGATCTCTGCAATGGAACACAATGCACTGGAGTGCATATCAGAATGCCCGTGTCATTGTGTCGAAGAAATATGGTCTCGCAATACATCACTCAACTGCACATCAAGAGAAACAAGATGATGCTTTCCATCACGCGCAATGATGAAACTAAAATCGGCTTTGCAGAATATAAGTGGTAAAACCTTTATGAAAAGGTGTCATCCAAACTAAGTCGGTAACTTTTCCATAAATCTGTTATACATATTGGACAGAACCTGCATTCCCCAATGACCTTGTGGTTTCACCACATAGCCTGCAATCCCCATTATAAAGGCAACATTCTCAGAAACTTTTAAATTAAGTTATTGTTACTTGATCGAAAATGCTCTACCCCCTTGCAGCGAGATCCCCTTGGGGCGAGGTGTGATGGAAACTCGCGGGACGAAAACAACGTTGAGTGCCGAAGTTGAGCGAAGAGACATGGAGTAAAGGATCTCTTTATTGACTTATGGATATCTATTGAATCACTACCAGTACGAACTCGAATTCCTTTTCGTAATCAACAGTTTCTCGTCGACAGCCAATGTTTTGCTAGTGGTTATCACCTTACTATTACAGAAACGCGAGGACATAAACCTGTAATATAGAGGAAATTATAGCGTCGAATCCTGTGTTGGAAATTTGTGAAAATTCCATAATAGACAGACAAAAAAAATGTTATGTTTTTATACTCTGTTTTAACACAGAAAACCCAGAAAATCGCTTGCTGGAAATGGTGTTTCAACAACACAGATTTTTTTTTTTTTGTTGCTGTAACTGGTGTTTCAGCAACGCTGCTCGTGGTGTTTCAACAACGTAAATGTTTGACGTCAAGTATTTTTTGGTTACGGTGTAACAACAACAGGAAAAATTAACTTGTATTCATAAACAGTAAATCAACTGATACAAATTCGCCTCCCTCACGTAGAGGGATTTCTACAAGGCTACTTTAAAGACAGTTCAAAAACATAAAAAAAAACTTCATGCTGTAAACAGAAAATACATTACTGTGTCTGCACTGCTGTACATTACAGAAAACCAAAATACTCTGTCTCCTCTGAAAAATCAACGCGCTGTTTTCACTGCTGTGTCTGCACTTTCCATTGCTGTGACTGCACTCCTGTGCATTTACAAAACATGTTGCTGTAACACTCTATTTCAGCTAAGAACGCTGCTGTAACACGCTGCTGTAACATGCTGCTGCGTACAAAAAAAACTTCTGCACTGCTGTGCATTACAAAGAGAGCTCTGTCTCTGTTCCTCACAAAAAACTTACACACTGCTGTGTCTACTTTTCTGCACTGATGTGCCTTCGTTGCTGCTTCTACTCTTCTCTGCAGCACATAATCACATTCAAGCGCTACTGCGCTTCTCTCTTACATTTCATTTACAGTCCCTGCACTGCTGTGCATGAAAGCTTCTTTCATCTGAGCTCGTGCTGCTGCACATTCTTTTTCAAAACACAGAAATTACATTTGAGCGCTACTGCGCTGTATTGCTAAGAGATTAACACTACTGCCGCTCTGCTTCTATGCTGCTGTTCATTACATTAAAACAGCACACTAGAAAAACTGCTTAAAATTATTATGACAAGACTGGAAATTAAAACAAGGTATGGAGCAGCAGACAAATAAATCTAATTCCTGAGATTTCTGGATGTTGCGGTACATTCCCCATGTTTGCAATAAAACCTGTTGTTTACCATTTTTACCAACTCTGTCAACCGCATTAAATTTCATTTATCGCTTGACTCATAAATCTGGTTGTCAATGAAGATTCAACTTCACGTCAAATTCATTGCTGCAGGCCCTGTACATTCAATCGGACAGCTGCCCATCCATATCACACGGCTCTATCTGCTCCAGGGAAAATTGCTTTGGCAAAACTGCTGTCCATGTGTCTGTTGTTTTAATTTGGGCTGGGAAGCGTACTGGCTTTCTGGAAACAGTACGCAGCAGGGGAAATTAATATTTCAACACTCCCCTTTAATTTCAACTGCTGGGCATTTTGTTGTACCCAAACACTTCCTCTCATAGAGGAATTCACCAACTGCTTCTGATGCAGTTCCACAACCAATTAAAATTGTCTTCCTCTTAATAGAGGGGTTTACCTGAGACTGTGCTTAAGAGCACCTTCCTCATGACAGAGGGATTCACCATAACAATGTGCTGAAGAGCACCTTCCTCTTGAGAGAGGGATTCACCTGTGACTATGCTGAAAAGCATCATCCTCTTAATAGAGGGATTTACCATGTGTATGCTAAAAAGCATCTTCCTCTTGATAGAGGGATTCACCAAGGAACGCTTTTGTTCCACAAACCAATTTCTGCTATCTCAGAAAATTACAGTTTCAGCCAGGCTGTTGCTGAAACACACAGTTTCAGTCACACAGTCTGTTGCTGAAACACGTGTTTCAGCATCTCGCAGACAGTTGCTGAAACACGCCTGTAGAATGCATTGCTGCTCCAAAACACAGCGAGAGCATCTTCACAATAGTGCTTAGGCTGCAATATGCTCTACACTGCTATACATTACAGACTCTGTCTTTTCCTGAAAAACATTACACTGCTATGTGTAAAATTTTCAATACATTTATGCTGCTGCATATTCCATTACAAAACTTTATCTCAGCAATTCTATCTCAGCACTGCTGTTTCAGCACTCTGTCTCAGCACTCTGTTTCAGCACTGTTGTTTCAGCACTGTTGTTTCAGCACTCTCTCTATCACTGCACTGTTGTGCATAAAATAACTTCTCAAATTGCTCTTGCGCTGCTGCGCATTCCTGTCACATTTAAAAAAAAAATACGCACTGCGTGCTCCCCTTCATTGATTACACTCGCACTTCTGCTGTGCCATTATCTTTCATTTCTTCAACAAAAAAAATTTCATGCTGCTGCATTTTCTTATTTACAATGCTGTATAAAAAAAAACACATTTCTTCATTCTCTCTTAGTTCTGGTTTCATTTTCTTCGCACTACTGTGCTTCTCCTTCTTGCCATCACGCTGCTGCCTTTTTCTTTTTACACCCTTTCTTCACACAATCTTAGTCTTCATTCATTTTTTTTACACAATGCACTACTGTGCAATTCCTTTGGCTTTCTGCTGCCACACACATTCTCATTCATTCCATGTGCATTTAAAAATCTGCTGTCCATGTTTTTCTTTATGCATTTCTTTGCATGATGCATTGCATATGAAGAAAAACATTACATTTTTTTTACTGCTATGTATTGTACTCACTCTGCTATGAGTGTGTTCTCTCACATTACATAGAAGGAAACTACCTTCCATTGCTATGCATTTCAATGCATGTGCTCCATAACAAAAAATTTCAAACTGCTGTTTTATGTTCTATCTTCTCACTGCTGTGAGGTTCTTCTTGCTTTGCATACTTTTCTTCTTGCGCTGCTGCTCTTTACATTTGAGCGCTGCCCCCATTTCTTTTCTGCTGTTATGGCAGATTTAACTTCATATTTTTCTTTTATAAAAGGTCTTCATCAAAGAGTGACTGTTAAGACAGTTCAACAACAAAAATTACAAGCTCCCCTTTAGTGTATGCTTTATCTTCTTTCAGCAGAATCTTCTCAAAAGAAACTTAGATCGGCTGGAGAGCTCAAGAGACTTTCTGACTGTATTTCCTTCCTTCTCCATACTTGTGTAACTTTCTTCTTTTGCATGGGTCTAGCTTGCATAGGAGCCCATGTTAAGTTACAATCACGTGCCATATGCCCAATGTTATGACACTTGAAGCATTCAACTTTATTCATGAATAAGAATTCATGATTTCTTCTTGTGAAATTATTTCTTGGAGATTGTCGGGGACCACAACATCTATCTCCATGAAATGCTCTACAGTCTTTTGCCATATGACCAAAGTTTGAACAAGCATAACAATAACCAAAAAATGAACTTTGGTACCTGTGAGATGGAGGTTTCCTTGATGTACTTCTGAAGCCTTGCTGCCTTGAGATCCTTTGTTGATGACCATTGCATCTTGCCTCTTTGACATCAGCTACATTTCTTCTTGGAGCTGGTTTTATGCTTGGAGCAGGATTTCTTCTATTGCAGCCTTCATTTTTCTCCTTGCCTTTGCTGGAACTAGGAGCATCACCATCTCTTTCTGGCTCCTTCACATCTCCTTTGCTTAAAGCATCCTCATCCTTGTTTGAGGGTTCACCTACATACCCAAGTCCTGATTTATCATATGGAGATCTGTGATAGCTGAGCATATCATCCAAGGCTTGAGAGCTCTTCATGATCTTGTTCATCCCTTCAACCTTCTTCCTGAGGAGGACAATCTCTTCTTCTAACTTTTCACATTCATTATTTTTCTTTGCTAGTTGTCCCTCAGTTTCTTCTTTGCTACAAGTAGCTTCAGCTGCTACTATTTTAAGGGAGATAATATCAGACTTCATTTTGGAGATTTCTGCTTGACTGCTCTCCATTTTCTTTTCAGCTCCTTTTGCCTGCTTCCTTGCTTCATTCAGCTGATTTGTCATGGATATGACTTCTTCATGATGTTTCCTCTTGCATTGGTCAAGCTCCTTCTTGAGCTTGGCTAGCTCTTCATCCCTTTCTTTTACTTGAAGCTTGATGAGGTCAAGCTTTTCATTCTCAGCTTCTATGATGGGTTCTTCTTGACTCATTGTCATGGTCAGTGCTCCCTTTGCATGAAGGTCATGCAGTCTGTCCCATATATCCTTTGCTGATGTATATTTTCCAAGATTCTTCTTCACTGAATCAGGGAGACCATCCAAGATAGTCTTTGCTGCTTGTGCATCATACTCCATGGATTCTTTATCCATCTTGCTGTCATCAATCACTGACTCCCAGACTTCAATCCCTTCAAACATTAGGAAAGCCCTCATCTTTACTTCCCATACATCAAAGTTTCCATCAAACTTTGGGGTTTCAAATAGAATGTTTTCAAGTAGATTGTCTTCTATTTTAATAAAGGAGGGAGACACAACCTTAGCGGATTTGGACACTTTCTTCTTTGATTTTGCCATTCTTATCTAGGCTTTAAATACTTGACTGTTTTTTTTAAAATGCTGACTGTTTCTTCAACAACAACATAGAAAATTAATCTGAGAAATACCTGGATCCTTTCTTAGCTGAGCCTTCACTCTGCCGGTGAAGCTGCTACCGCAATAAACCCTTCCTTCAGCTTCTTTGACACTTCAAAGAGCCTGGACTAGCTCTGATACCATGTTGGAAATTTGTGAAAATTCCATAATAGACAGACAAAAAAAAATGCTCTGTTTTTATACTCTGTTTTAACACAGAAAACCCAGAAAATCGCTTGCTGGAAATGGTGTTTCAGCAACACAGATTTTTTTTTTGTTGCTGTAACTGGTGTTTCAGCAACGCTGCTCGTGGTGTTTCAGCAACGTAAATGTTTGACGTCAAGTATTTTTTGGTTACGGTGTAACAGCAACAGGAAAAATTAACTTGTATTCATAAACAGTAAATCAACTGATACAAATTCGCCTTCCTCACATAGAGGGATTTCTACAAGGCTACTTTAAAGACAGTTCAAAAACATAAAAAAAAACTTCATGCTGTAAACAGAAAATACATTACTGTGTCTGCACTGCTGTACATTACAGAAAACCAAAATACTCTGTCTCCTTTGAAAAATCAACACGCTGTTTTCACTGCTGTGTCTGCACTTTCCATTGCTGTGACTGCACTCCTGTGCATTTACAAAACATGTTGCTGTAACACTCTATTTCAGCTAAAAACGTTGCTGTAACACGCTGCTGTAACACGCTGCTGCGTACAAAAAAAACTTCTGCACTGCTGTGCATTACAAAGAGAGCTCTGTCTCTGTTCCTCACAAAAAACTTACACACTGCTGTGTCTACTTTTCTGCACTGATGTGCCTTCGTTGCTGCTTCTACTCTTCTCTGCAGCACATAATCACATTCAAGCGTTGCTGCGCTTCTCTCTTACATTTCATTTACAGTCCCTGCACTGCTGTGCATGAAAGCTTCTTTCATCTGAGCTCGTGCTGCTGCACATTCTTTTTCAAAACACATAAATTACATTTGAGCGTTGCTGCGCTGTATTGCTAAGAGATTAACACTACTGCCGCTCTGCTTCTATGCTGTTGTTCATTACATTAAAACAGCACACTAGAAAAACTGCTTAAAATTATTATGACAAGACTGGAAATTAAAACAAGGTGTGGAGCAGCAACAAATAAATCTAATTCCTGAGATTTCTGGATGTTGCGGTACATTCCCCATGTTTGCAATAAAACCTGTTGTTTACCATTTTTACCAACTCTGTCAACCGCATTAAATTTCATTTATCGCTTGACTCATAAATCTGGTTGTCAATGAAGATTCAACTTCACGTCAAATTCATTGCTGCAGGCCCTGTACATTCAATCGGATAGCTGCCCATCCATATCGCACGGCTCTATCTGCTCCAGGGAAAATTGCTTTGGCAAAACTGTTGTCCATGTGTCTGCTGTTTTAATTTGTGCTAGGAAGCGTACTGGCTTTCTGGAAACAGTACGCAGCAGGGGAAATTAATATTTCAACACTGTTGCCACAGATCTGTTGGATGCAGCTGCAGAGGTATCACCCTTCTGCTAAAGAAACAATTTGAATTCAGTTGAGGAACTGAACTGGGAATGCACCGAGAACAATGCAAATTGGGAATGAACTGGGAACCATGCAAATTTGTTGCATAGATTAACGAGCTTGCCGCCCGTTTTGGTTCGCTGGCATGAAAAGTCATGGGAAATTTATCGATGAGATGGGAAAGATGGCCTGGGGTAAAATAAGAGCTTCAAATTTTGTGCAATTAAATGTTTTGTTTTTAATTATTATAATTTGTATTGGTGAGTGTTAAAATAATAATGGTTAATAAAAAAAATTATGTGATAAAATTTTAAAATTTGATTTAAATGAAAATTAATAACTTAAAATCATAATATCATTCATTTTATATTAAAAAATTTATGAAAAAAAATCATTTTGATTATGAGTTAAACAATACTTTATATATATATATATATATATATATAGCCACTAAACATTAAACTAAATAGCAATGAACAAAATAAAAAATATGAATGACTCTCTCCAAAAGATCTCATGTACTACTTCTTTGTCCAGTATTGAAGAATATGAATGACTCCCTCCAAAAAGCTATCATGTACGAATTCTGTGTCCAATAACATTGAATCATTGCACTATTAAGTAACATTGAATCATTGCACTATTAAATTGTATTCTTCATTACCATAACTAACATTGACTTGGTAAATTTCCACCCTGGAAAAGATAAAACACAATATCCTCTAGCTACCCAAATCCTTCCATTAACAATGAAATCCAATTAGCTTTTCATAATATCCTATTAATTTTTATTATTAATAATTAATTGTCATTAAAAATAATTAATGATTAATTAATTAATTAATAATAATTAATAATTAATAATTATTTGTTAATAATAATAAGAATTAATTGTTAATAATAATAATTAATTGTTGATATTTTTTTGTAAGCTTGGTAGAACTATATCTTCATTATGTCTAATATATGACGTCGATTGGGCGAGCGAATTGAACTGGTGGCTTCACATCAAGGAGTGTCTTAATAGAGACCTAATCACTGTCTCTTCAAGAACCCGAGGATAATTGATTATTGATAATAATAATAATTAATTGTAATAATAATAATAATAATAATAATAAATACCTTTTATTGTGACAATGATTGTCTCAATATGAAAATCATCCATGTTCCAACATCCCATTGTGATAAATATTGTCTCAATATAGAAATCAACCATGGTCAACCATGGTCAATAACCTTCGTCGTATCGTGACAAAGATTGCCTCCTAGTCCAACGTCATATTGTGACAACAATGGTCATCTGAGGTCAACCAGGGTCCAACGTCACATTGTGAGAAGGATTGTCTCTATATAAAAATCAACCATGGTCAACCATGGCCAACCATTGTCCAATGTCGCATTGTGACAAATGTTGTCTCAATGTGAAAATCAATCATGGTCAACCATAGTTCAACTTCCCATAATGACAAAGATTGTGTCAATATGAAAATCAATCATGGTCAACCATGTTAATTTTATAGTTTATAATATTTATCTTAGGGCTTATATACCTTGGGTTTATAATACCTTGGGGTTATCGAATTTATCCCTTGGGATTATAATATCAATCCCTTGGGTTTATTAATCTATTGGTTCATATTTGTAGGGTATAATATTTTTTTCTGTAGGGTTTATAATATTAATCCTAGTTAATATGAATCCCTTCAGTTTACAATCATGGTGAACCATGGTCAACGATAGTTCATTGTCACATTGTGCCAACGATTGTCTCAATATGAAAATCAACCATGGTCAACCATGGTCGAATGTCACATTGCGACAAAGATTTTTCTAGGATGATAATCAATGATAGTAATGCGTGGTCAACCATGTTTATTTTAGGGTTTGTAATATTTACCTTAAGGTTTTTATACTTTTCATTTATAATATTTATCCCTTGGGGTTTATTATTATTCCCTTGAGTTTGCAATATCAATCCCTTGGGTTTATTAGTCTAAGAGTTCATATTCCTAGGGTATAATATTATTCATAGGGCTTATATTTTGACAAATATTGTCTCTTGGTCCAACGTCATATTATGACAACCATGGTCATCCATGATCAACCGTTGTCAAACATGGTCCAATGTCCCATTGTCAACCATGGTTAAACATGGTCCAATGTCGTATTGTGATAAAGATTGTCTCAATATGAAAATCAACCATGGTCAACCATTGGCCAATGTTAAACCCAAGGGTTTTATAATATTTCCTTGGGCTTTTAGTATTAATCCCTTACTTTTATTAGTCCCTTGGGTTTATAATATCAATCCCTTGGGTTTATTAATGTGAGGTTTTATCTCTTGGGTTTAATATTACTCCCTTGGGTTTTTAGTATTAATCCCTTGGGTTTATTATTCCCTTGGGTTTATAATATTAATCCATTGGGTTTATTAATCTAAGGGTTCATTTTCAAAGGGTGTAATATTATTCATAGGGTTTCAAATATAAATCCTTGGGTTTATAATTATGGTCAACCATGGTCCAATGTTGCGATGTGACAAAGCTTGTCTCGATATGAAAATCAATGATGCTCAACCATGATCAAACATGGACCAATGCTACTTTGTGACAAAGATTGTCTTAATATGGAAATGAACCATGGCCAACCACGGTCAAACATGTTTATTTTAGGGTTTATAATATTTATCTTAGGGTTTATATACCTCGCATCTATAATATTAATCCCTTGGGTTCAATATTATTCCCATTTTTTTTATAACACCTTGGGGTTTAAGAATTGATCCCTTGGGTTTATTATTCCCTTGTGTTTATAATATCAATCCCTTGGGCTTATTAATTTAATGGTTCATATTTCTAGGGTATAATATTATTCATAGGGTTTATAATATTAATCCTAGTGTTTAATATAAATCCCTTGGGTTTACAAACATGGTCAACATGGTCAACGATGGTCCAATGTGGCATTGTGCCAAATGTTGTCTCAATATAAAAATCAACCCTGTTCAAGCATGGTCCAACGTAACATTGTGACAAAGATTGTCTTAGTATGAAAATCAACGATGGTAAAACATGGTAAAACATGTTTATTTTAGGGTTTATAATATTTATCTTAGGGTTTTTATACGTTAGGTTTATGATATTTATCCCTTGGGTTTATTAATCTAAAGGTTCATATTCCTAGGGTATAGTATTATTCATAAGGATTATAATATTAATATTTGGATTTAGTATAAATCCAACGAGTTTATAATCATGGTCAACAATGGTCTAACATCACATTGTGACAAAGATTTAATTAATATGAAAATCAACCAATGTTGCATTGTGACAATGATTGTCTCAATATGAAAATCAACCAAGGCCAACCATGTTCGAATGTCACATTGTGACAAAGATTATCTCAATATGGAAATCAACCATGGTCAAACATGTTCAATCATGGTCAACCATGGCCAATAACCATAGTCACATTGTGACAAAGATTCTCTCTTGGTCCAATGTCACATTGTGACAACCATGGTCATCCAAGGTCAACCATGATCCAATGTCATATTGTGACAATTATTGTCTCAATATGAAAATCAACCATGGTCAATCATGGACAACCATTGTCCAACATCACATTGTGACAAATGTTGTCTCAAAATGAAAATCATGGTCAACCATAGTCCAGCGTTGCATTGTGACAAAGATTGTCTCAATGTGAAAGTCAACCATGGTCAACCATGCCCAACCATTGTCCAAAGTCGCACCATGAAAATTTTTGTCTCAATATGAAAATAAATCATGGACAACCATAGTCCAACATCGCACTGTGACAAATATTATGTCGATATGAAAATCAATCATGGTCAACCATGTTTATTTTAGGGTTTATAATATTTATATTGGGTTTATATATCTTGGGTTTATAAAATAAATGTAATGTATCTTCCTTCAAAATTTTTTTTATCACCATGAATATGCTTATGCTTTATTTTCTCTAAATTCCAGGTGAATTCATTGCTACTTTTTATCACATACTTATGTTATACATAATTCAATCCCTTATGTATCTCAACATCAAGATCGTGTCATTATAGGGTTTTAGGCGATAATGCCCCATTCTTTTTAACCCTAACTTATTGTATGAACTTTCTGATACTTCGCAACGCATCCTTAATGCCTTTCTACTTAACAATATAGCGAGAGGGGTAAGTTCATTGTATTGTGGTTTAGTCATAATATAATAAAAACCATGTTAATTGATATCTGTCTCTTTTTAATACTGATTTAATGTGCTTTATTATATGTACCGCTTCCCCTTTACTGGTTGTTTAATATGTGGTGTCCTCCACCTGTTAACGTTCTTTCCAAGGTACAGGTGGATGAACATTACACTGCCAACTATCTTGTCCCACATGGGTGTACATGGCCTCACCTCATTGGGATGTGTACGTTAGGTCCCTATACTACTAGGGTAACCCCTATTTTTATTAGTACAACCCCCTTATTATATTGTTGTGCCCATGTAGTCCCCATATTGTTATTATTGTGACCCATAGAAGCCCACTATTGTTATTATTGTGCCCTTACATTATTATTGTTATGTCGGCTGTCATTATATTATGACCCCCTAGACTCCTATATATAGAAAGTAGGTCTTGTCATTTGTATCATCCAAGAATTATTCATTTGTGTCATGTAAAGAAGGTTTCCCCCTCGAAGAGGCTTATTTTGAAGGCGTTGATCTCTCCTTTATATCTCTTTGTGAGTTTGTTCCATAACATTTGGTATCAGAGCTTTGGATTCTAGGGTTTCGCTACTCCAAATAGGACAGCAGGGCATTTTCACTATACTATTTTTCTGCGACGTTTCAGAAGCTAAAGAAAAACCAGTTGATAAGAAATCATTCTAAACATCGGGTCTAAATTTCAGACCTTGTCTCACTATATTTTCAGAGATATGATATGAGAAGTTAGGGTTTTTACAAGTTCCAGAATTCCATCTCAAACAGGTGATCATGGAATTTTCACTATAATTATTTTTCTGCGACATTTCAGTGTCTGAAATTAAAACCTATTTGAGCTGCAATTGTTGTGAAGCTCAGGCCCGAATTCCAGATCTTGGTTCGCTATATTTTCAGCGATACAGTCCAAGAAATTTAGGGTTTTTGCAGGCTCCTGAATTACATCCTAAACATGTGACCTTAGGAAAATCATGATAATGTTCTCTCTGAGCATCAAAGAGAAATTTTGTAAGACGTTGTAGAGAGAGGACAGACTGTAGTTTTCTGTGTGTCGGCTTTAGGTCCTAAGGTTGACACAGTGACACATGGCACTTCGTACACATTCGCTCTACTGAACATTCTATAATCAAGTCATCATGGGATATTTGACATAACTCTTCCTTGTAGATTCCAATCTTGATTATATTTGCAGGGTTAGAAAGAGGATGCAGAGGCCTACTACAGGATGTAATTTTTAGAACTTGGGGATCTGAAATTACAGAGTTACAATTGTTTCAATATCGAGCTCCTAAAATCAAGAAAAGGTGATATGAGGAACTTTGATGGCAAGGATCTGGTAAATTGGATACTATAGATGGAGCAATATTTTGATCTATGTGAGGTTAAAATATTACAAAAGGTATGTATTGCATCTTCATATTTAGAACATGATCAATTTTTATGGTATAAATGGCTTTGTTCTCGTAAACCACTTGTTATGTGGTTAATTTTCACCGAGGAAATGATAGCACATTATGAGGATACAAAGAGAAACAGATTCTTTAACCAATTGATAAATCTCAAACAAAAGTGTTCAATGGCAGAGCACATTGAGGACTTTCAAAAATTGAATATAAGGGTAAATGATATTCTAGAGAAGCAAAGGATTCATGTCTTCATAGGGAATTTAAAGGATAACATTCAACATGAGGTTCTTCTCTGGGAACCTGATTCATTGGAGAAGGCATTCAGGTTGGCAAGAAAATTTGGAAGCGAAATTATGGAAACAAGAAATCCTAACACTTACTACTATAATTAGGGAAGTGTTTTTTGTCCTAGCCTTTCACAACCTACAAGGTTTACACCACAACAATTGGAAGAAAAAAGAGAAAAAGGTCTTTGTTACAATTGTGATAGAAAATACACTAAAGGTCATAAGTGTGCTGAGAAGAAATTATTTTACATAGAATATGAAGAGGAGGAAGAAAAGGATTAAGAAACATCAGAAGAAGAGGATATACACTAGGAACCAACCCCAGAGAAAGAAGAAATGAATTTGACCATATCTTGTAAAGCATTGGAAAGAATTACCACTCCTCAAACTCTCAAGATAGAAGGAAATATCAAGAAGAAAAAGGTTCAAGAAGTGAAAGATCACATTGAGAAAGAATAAATGAATCTGACCATATCTTGTAATGCATTGGCTGGAATTACCACTCCTTAAACTATCAAGATAGAAGGACATATCAAGAAGAAAAATGTTCAAGAAGTGAAAGATCACATTGAGCATCAAGAAATGAATGCGACCATATCTTGTAATGCATTGGAAGAAATTATCACTCCTCAAACTCTCAATATAGAAGGACATATCAATAAGAAAAAGAATGAAGCAATGAAATATCACATCGAGCATCAACAACAAGTTCTCCAACTTTTAAAGGATAACACCACTTTGGTGCAGAATCGAATGAAACAACAGGAAGATCAACATCGCAGTGACAGACGTTTTTATGTAGGCAATTGTGTATTTTGATGGCTACATATCGAGCAAGCTATTTATGACAAGGAAATGTTGGAAATACTACATGCACTTAAGAAATGGTGACCTCACCTAATGGGAAGACACTTCAAGGTAAAAATGGATCATGATAGTCTTAAATACTTTTTAGAACAAAGATTATCTTTAGAAGAACGGAAAAAATGGGTCACAAATATGTTGGGTTATGACTTTGAAATCATCTACAAAAAGGGAAGAAAAATGTTGTTGCAGATGCACTCTCAAGAAAGGATGAGGATGTGGAAGCATTATTTTGTGCTATTTCTATTATCCAACCAGATTGAATAAATGAAGCAAGGGATGAATGGAAGAAGGACAATGAAGTGTGGCCACTTATTCAACAGTTGCAGAAGGTCCTAGTTCAAACAATATTTCCAGAACTTGACGAGGAAGGAAAAATCACATTGCAACTTGGATCAGTCACAGAAACAAGAACCCGACAACTATGAAATCGATCAATTTCATAGTATCTCATCAAGTGGAAGAACTTACCCGTTGAAGATTCAACATGGGAGGACAAGAATTTTATACAAAAGCATCAATAACTACTCAAGCATTGAGGACAACACTTTTTGAAGGACAGGGGCATGTTAGGTCCCTATACTACTAGGGTAACCCCTATTGTTATTAGTACAACCCCCTTATTATATTGTTGTGCCCAAGTAGTCGCCATATTGTTATTATTGTGCCCCATAGAAGTCCACTATTGGTATTACTCTCCTTACATTATTATTGTTATGTCGGCTCTGATTATATTATGAACCCTTAGACTCCTATATATAGAAAGGAGGTCTTGTCATTTGCATCATCCAAGAATTATTCATTTGTGTAATATAAAGAATGTTTCCCCCCTCAAAGAGGCTTATTTTGAAGGCGTTGATCTCTCTTTTCTATCTCTTTGTGAGCTCGTTCCATAATAGTGTGGATGGTGGATATTACCATGATTGCATCTATGATGCATATTTGATTACCCTTCGTTTTGTCATTCTAACCCTAAATTTTTCCATCATTCCTTTGGTTTCCTGATACGCCTTTGTGATGATTCTCCTGCCCTCCGAGTTCGCCCAACACCTCCATGCTGCTAGAGTGTTCACTGTGGAATCTCGGTTATTATCTCATAGGTATAATCACATTGAATCTCTATTTGCAGTGTTTCCTATTCTCCCTTGGTAAATTTCTTGGGCATTAACCTTTGGAAATGTTCCCTATTTTTTTTCTTTTGTGAGGAGGTTTCAAGCGTACCCGTGCTGCTACTAGTTGGCATATTCGCGGTGCCTCAAGCAAACCCTTCCATGTCCAGTGAACCCTTCAGGTAACAGTGTTCTTACCACGATTTCGTGTTAAATGTGTTTGGTTTGATTTTATTGAGTAAGTACTAGAAAGGTGACTTGTAACGCGGGATGGTTTGTGCAGGTGTTACCACAGCAAAAGGAATATGCCCCTAATTTTTGGTGATAAGCACAACGTAAACACCCTTTTTGGAAATTCCCTCCATCCCCACGTATGAGTAAGAGATCCTTTGCATAGCGAAAGGAATTGTATTTTAATTTTTTATTTGAAAACCATAATGTATAGGAAAAAGATAGTTTGGTTGGGAATATTATATAGACACCTGGGATTTTCTGGGTTGATTCTAGTATACTTCGGAAATCCCTCTACATGATTGTCCTTGTTAATTATTTTTTGTAGTTCATGAATTTAATGGTTGTTGTGCCTATTAAATTCTTGGGAACAAGTTGAATTTTTTTCTCACTTGGCTGTCTGGTCTTTGAAGTTAATCTTGCTGGTTTTTCCCTCATTTATTCAGCATTTAGATGCTCTATCCCAGGCCCTACTCATGTATCTGTTATGGTGGTATTTCTCTGCTTGAGTGACCCTACACTCCCATGGTTGATCGGTATTATTCATCAGTTTATATAGAGGGATGCTCTCTTAGAGCTTGTAAATGAATTTATTTTATTTTCCTATAGTCCCTAACTCGTCATTGAGGATACAGTAGAAACACACATTTGTGTGTTGTATAACATTCCCAATTGAAGTTCAGTACTAACTATGAGAGGGCTCGCACAGTAGCTTACTAATATTAGTACTAACAACAATACCCTTGTAATAGAACTTATGTTTAATATACCAATGCATATTGTCTATGTCTTGTATTACTTTTCATTTCAGTTGTGAATGCTTAACTATATTTATGTAATTATAAAGGAATACGGTTCTTTAGGTCCTGCTATATGATGGCCTGATTTCTATGATTTGTACTGTTGTATTTAAATATTTTGTTTTCGATTTTCCTTGAGTTCTGTTTAAAAACTTGCTAGTGGAAAAGCTATGGGTTATGCTTCTCAGATAGGGAGTGCAGATGTAAGATTTAGTTACAAAGTATAACTTGTATCTTCTTGTAATTTTCCGGTCTGGGGTATTGTTCATTCTGTACATAGTGTTTGACAGTATTTTGTTTTTGTATATAACTACTAAGTAATCCTCATATCTTATTCCTTCCTCTATGGTTAATAGAGTTATGGGTTAATGTTTCTTAATGTCATTGGAAGTAATCAGATGGGTCCAAACTTTCGCTTACTATAGGCTTGTATATAATTCTCGGTGAACCATCTAGTAACCCATTATCTCTCCCTTGTATGCTACCTGTACGCGTGCTTGTACTTTTGGACTAAATGCAACTCGGCTATCCGAGTTTCCAACCGAGTACTAGCACTTGATTCTTGTATGATTTTTTTTCTTGTGTTTCTATTGCTACATCAAATACCTGTATGTTGGATTATTCTCATGTAAATTTATTATGTTTAACTGTCATTTTGTGTTCACTTGTGTCTAGGAATTATAAGTACTTGGAATTATGTCGATTGTCTTAGAAATCATATGATTTTCCTCTATTCGAATAAGAAAGATTTCCATATACGTTACTTGTTTCTCAGTCATGTCGCGCTCAGAATTCACATTTTGCCTAGATTATAAATGTGTTTTCTCTAGGGACTGTGGCTACATGTTGAATTCTATCACTTGTAGTGTTTATTTTACACTTCCTAAAATTTCCATATGCATGCTACCAATTACTACCTAACTCGTTAGCATTTAATTTATATGTTTAGTTTATTTTTATAGCCTATACTTAGTTGTGCATTCCTCTTCACATTTGATACTCGTACTAGTTTTGAGTTTATTTCTTGCATCTATAATTTATGGCTTATAATTCCTACTATTTTTCTATTATGTGAAGATCAAACTACACTTAAACACTTGTATATATAAACAATTTACATTTTTTTATATAAAATTATCGTATTCCTTTAACTCAATCACTAGTATTTTAATTTCCAATTACAATAAAGTTCATAGAATAGTGTAATTCAATAACAACATGTAAAGATATAGCTCCATTAAAACTGATAGCAATAGATGATGAATTACCCATAAGTTATTTTTCTGTTACAACACCATGCCCATAATTTTTTGTATATTCTACCACTAGTGATTACTCACAAGTCATATATTATTAAAATTATCACTAATGAACCATCATCCTACAATATCTAGAAATATACATAAAGGAGATTGTATTCAACATAAAACAATATAAGCCAAACCAGAGGATAGAAGAATCTAATTGCATTGGAAACTGCACCAAGGAACACTATCCTCCCAACTGTGAACTACCTCCACTTCTCTCACAAGCTCAATTGTAAAATTCCCAGAGAATCAGAACATCTTGTTGAGCTCCTCAATGGGTTTTTAATTCCCTTTATTAATGATAATGTTTCTAATTCAGCGACGTCCCTCTTTTAGGTAAGTTTTTATGCATTCTTGCCTAGGATTTTTCTTTTAAAGCCTGACTTTGTCACCCACAATTCTTTAAAGGCAAACAGGCTCAACCTCTTTCTCTCACTGAGTTTTTCTTAAGGGATTTTATCTCTCTTCCTTATATTATCTGGATCCTTTAAAGATTCTAATCATGAGGAATTTTACAATCTTATCTCGCATGTCTCACCTGAGTGCATGATTTCTGAAACAATCATTTATTTTATAAATCAATCATTTACAATACCTAATCCAATTGATTGGCTCTAACGCCATTTATGTCGCACCTACATAAAGTAATTAACAGTTATTAGGGGATGTCACATACTCCACCCCTTATTTTAACATCATCCTCGGTGTTTTTTCCAACTAATTATGCTCATTAAAAAATGTTGGAAATTTTTTCAGGATCTCTGCTTCTCACTTTGATGTGGCCTCCTCAGGATTATAATGCTTCCATTACACTTTAACTTGAGTGATGACTTGATTTTGGAGCTAGATCTCTTTCTGATCAAGAATGCGAAGCGGTTCTACCTTCAACTCTCCTTCGGGTTCCACTTGTAACATTTTCCAATCAATAATATGAGCAAAGTCATGTACATATTTCTTTAGTAAAGAAACGTGAAAAACATTATGAACTTTAATATGACTGGGGAGAGCTAGTTGATAGGATACAGGTCCTATTCTATCTAGGATTTCAAATGGCCCATAGTAGTGGGGTGCCAATTTTGGGCAAGAACCAGTTCTCAGGGTGCTTTTCTTAGGTTTTACCTAAATATACACATGCTCCCCAATTTTAAATTCCTTATGTAGTCTCTTTTTGTCAATGTAACTTTTTTGCCGATCCCGAGCCACCTTAATATTCTGTTGAATTATGTGCACTATATGCTTCATTTCCTTTAAGGCATCTAGTCCAAGGATCAATTTGTCCTTAGGTTGACTCCAACTAAGAGGGGTATGGCATTTTCTGCCATAGAGGGCTTCAAATGGACTCATTTTAATCGTTGCCTGGTAGCTGTTGTTATAGGAAAATTCTGCAAGATGCATAAAATATTTCCATCTAGTTGGTTGATCCATTACATACATTCTAAGCATATCCTCCAAAATTTGGTTGGTCTTTTCCGTTTGAACATTGGTTTGGGGATGATATACGGTACTAAAGTTTAATTTGGTACCTATACCGCCAAACAATTCTCTCGAGAAATTTGAGGTAAATTTAGTGTCTTTGTGAGACACTATCATTTTAGGAACCCCATGGAGTCGAAAAATTTTCTTCATAAATATCTGTGAAATTTGTGTAGTACCAAAGGTAGACTGTATTGGAAGAAAATGGGTAGCTTTACTCAGTGAATCTAATACTACCATTATGGAGTCATGCTACCTTTTTTTTTCTAGGTAGTCTTATGATGAAATCCAACGAGATAATTTCCGATTTCCTTTCCAGAATGGGGAAGGGGTTTAATAACCCAACCAGGTGTTGGTGCTCCACCTTCACCTATTGACACTCTAAGCATTTGCTGAGAAATTCTGCTACATATTTCTTAATTCTGGGCCAAAATAATTTCTGTCTTAAGTTAGTGACCATCTTCTGATATTCGGGGTGTACTGAATAAAGTTTCCTATGATATTCATAAAAAATAACTTGTTTCAACTCTTCTACTATAGGAAAATACAATATGTTTGTATATATTAGCAATTTTTTTGCATTTTCAATGTACCCCGAAACATTACTTTGTTGCATTTTTATCTTTAATTCTTGATACTTTGGGTCAACAGTGTACCTTTTCTAACTTTCTCAAGAAATTCAGTGGTAATACTACTACTACTAATGTTCATTAGACTATGGGCATGTCGGCTAAGTGCATCAAATATCTTGTTCTCCTTACCTTTTATATGCCTTATAGCAAAATCGAACTCGTTAAGGAAGGCCATCCACTTAGCTTGCTGCGTGTTTAAATCTAGTTGTCTAAAGAGGTATCTAAGGCTGATGTGATGTGTGGTTAAGATGAATTTCTTTCCTAAGATGTAATTCCTCTACATCTTCAGCGTGTGTATCACAACAACTAGCTCTAAATCATATACTGCATAATTTCTCTCATGTCCCTTCAACATCTTGGATTCATATGCAATTACAGAGTTCCCTTGTAGAAGCACTCCTCCTAATCCCTCCAAACTAGCATCCGTGCACACTGTGAACTCTTCATTTGGGTCTCCCAGCTTCAAAATATGAGTTGTTGTAATTGTTTAAGCTTATCAAATCTTTGCTGGAATTCTGTTGTCCATTCACACTTGACTCCCTTCTGTTGTATGAGGTGATGGGATGAGCTATTTTTGAAAATCCTTTAATGAACCGACGGTAATAACCTTCCAGCCTCATTAAAGACATGATTGTCGATACATATATTGGTACAGGCTAGTTCACCATCGCCTTCACCTTCTTCGAATCCACGACCAACCCTTCTTTAGAAATAATATGCCCCAGGTACTATATTTTGGTTTTGTAAAACTCACATTTGTTGTACTTAGCGTACAAATGATTTTCCCTTAATATTTGCAAAACCAGTTTTATGTGCACCTTATGTTCCTCCTCAGTCTGAGAGTAAATAAGGATATTATTGATAAATACTAATAAAAATTTATATAGTAATTTACCGAGTATGTTGTTCATTAGACACATAAACGTTTCTCGAGCGTTAGTAAGGCTAAAGGGAAATACAACAAACTCATGGTGGCTGTATCTAGTTCTGAATGTTGTTTTATGAACATATTCCTGCTTAATCTTGATTGACGGTAGCCAGCCCGCAAATAAATTTTTGAAAACTCAGTTGACCCCCTTACTTGATCAAATAAACCATTGATACGGGGGAACTAATATTTGTTTTTTATTGTTAACTTGTTCAGTTGTCGATAGTCTATGCACATCTTGGAGGTACCATCCTTATTTTTAAACAAACAACATCGGTGCCCCCAGGGTGATACACTCAGTATGATATATCCCTTGTTTAAGAATTCCTACAATTGCATTCTTAATTCCAACAGTTCATGTGGGCTCGTTCGGTAAGGAGCTCTAGACACTGGGGCTGCTCCAGGTACCAAATCTATAGTAAATTCTATATGCCTATGTGGCAGTAAACTAGGAATTTCTTTTGGGAACACATCTTCAAACTCCTTAATGATTTGTATAGTATCTAATGTCAGTTCTTGTCCTTGTTGTTTCTCCTCACCCACCTGCACTAGATACAACTGACAACCTTTCCTCACACACTTCTTCATTTGCATTGCAGAAATTTTCCCACCGATATTTGCTTGAGCACACCATGTATAATCTCATGCTACCCACTTCGTCCTACACAACTTATTGTCTTTGTCAGGCAGTTTATTACTTGTCCCTACTTTTCAAGCCAATCCATGCCTATCAGAATGTCATACGACCTTAAAGGGAGAACATTCAAATTTACCGTGGTAGCATATCCATGTAAATCTAGAGGGAATTTTTTAACTTGAGTAGTTAATCTTCTTTTAGTACCCTTGGCCAGTTGTACTAACCACACAGTTTTATATTTTTTGTTTTTAAGAGAGCATTTTTCTACCATATGGGGTCCAATATAGCTCAAACTAGCCCCTAGGTCAATTAAAATAGAAACTGGTTGGTTTAGGAGAATACCTTTAATTTCAGTCATCGTTGATTGATGTTTTTTTTGTCTATCCTCTAAGGCAGTGCTTATCCTCGGAATACTCTGAGAAATATCATTTACAGTGGTGGCTTCTTGTACATTCTGCAGATTGTGTACAAATCGAGGGTTGTGGGGACAATATCTCTACAAATGAGGCTCACCAAATTCCCAACATTTCAAGGGTTCTCTTTGCTTCCTTCATCCGTTCCTCCTCCTACCCAAGTTCATCATTCGTTACCCTACTTGAGATGGTGCGAGGGAACTGGTATTTCCTTTATTAATAATATTCCTCATATGATGTTTTCCAAAAAAATTCAAATATGTGGGCTTCTATCATTTGGTTCCCATAGAACTTTTATTCCTATCCCTTTTTGACCAAGTTTTCAAATTTTCCCCTATATTTCGAAACTATTGATAACATAATCGGGATTTTCTAACTGCCTCTTCCATGGTCTTTGGGTTATCAAACTCAATATGCTCCTTATACATGGTGGGAAAATAGTTTAAGAATCATTGTACCTTAGATTTTTCTTCTTTTATGTAAGGTACATATGACAACAGGTTAGTGAATTTTTCCACAAATTCATCCATTGAGAGTTGTCCCAACCTTAGCTCATGGAATTCCTTAACTTGGTCATTTTAATACTGTTCACTTAAGTACCCATTTGTAAACTGTTTATGGAATTCTACCCATGACACAGTCCTCTCTTCAAGTTAATGCACTCCTTTAACTTTCTTCCACCAGAGAGATGCGTTATCTTGTAATTGGTAAATAGCCAACCGAGCCTTCTAATTATTGTCATATTCATATACTTGAAAGTATTTGGTCATATTTAATAGCACTGATTCTTCATTTTCTTCTTTTTCCCCATCAAAGGTAGGGGGTTTGATCTTGCGAAATTCTCCATGCATCTCAACTTATTTTTTTTCTCTGATTTTGTGGATAGCTTTGGTTAGACTCTCCTCCACCTTTGGGGGGTTTTGGCTCATTGCATTCTTTCCCTGTTTTCTCTACTTTGGGTTCTAATGTTTTGTGACTAGACTTTTCTGTCAGTCCCCTAATCATCTTCTCATGTTCTTCACTAGCTTTTAGCAACCTCTCATTATTGTTTCTAAGTTGTACCAGTTCTTGTTGTAAATTTTATAATTTCCAGAAATTGGGTATTTGTTGGGGTGCTCCCTTCACCTAGCTCAATGTACAATCCCACACCTCTAGGGTTGGCTAGACTTTCTTCTTCCATTTAACTTGTCTTCTTAATACATTTACACAAATCTAACTTAGTATTATTGGTCAGAATTGAAACAACATCATTAACATAGAAGTATATTTTTTGTAACAGACAATAATCAATCATTCCCAATTACGAGGCCTAGTGGTGTTACTTGGCTCTCATACCATATGTCATATACCTACCTTCAATTTATTTATTTATTTTTATCACCATGGATATGATTATGATTTATTTTCTGTAAATTCCATGTGAATTTCTTGCGATTCTTTATCACATACTAATGTTGTACATAATTCAATTAGTTATGTATCTCAACATCAAGCTCGTGTCATCACAGGGTTTTGGACGATAATTCCCCATGCTTTGTAACCCTAACTTATGGTATGACCTTTCAAATAATTCATAGCGCATCCTTAATCCCTTTCTACTTAACACTATAGCTAGAATGGTAAGGTTGTATTATGTTTTAGTCATAATATAATAGCAACCAACATAGCTACTAATCAAATGTGATCTATTAGCTCAAAACGGGTACTCTAGCCCCAAAACCCCAAAAAAACATGAAAAAAAACCTAAAAATGAAAATTGTTTATGCCAGAATGACGTTTGTTTTTAGGGTAAATTTTCGACATTTTTTTTTTAAGTGGAAGTAAAAACCATTTTTTTTTTAGAAATGGATGAAAAAAACACCCTTAAAAAATGTGTTCATTCTGGAATAACAAAAAAAAAATCGGTTACAATTTTGAGATTTTTTAACAATGGAGTTAAAGAGAAAATATCTGGACTTTGAAAAAATGTAAAATTCCAACAATTCTCGGACAAGATGTTTAAAGATAAAATATCATGTCTCGAACCCTGATAATTCCAACTATTTCTATCCATGTTGTTAAAGATAAAATATCTTGACTCTAAAAAACCCTGAAATTGTAATTGTTTTCAACCACAACATTAAAGATGAAATATCACGACTTAGAAAAACATTAAAATCTTTACAATTTTTCAACCATGCAATTAAACCCAAAGATTATGACTACAAAAAAATCTCAAGTTTTCAAAATATTTCAAGCATGACATTATGGAAAAATTTTGAGACAAAATTTTTTAAAAATGAACACCCAAGAGTAATTTATTCTTTAAATGCTAAATATATAGCGTTTTTAAAATTTTAACCTAAGAAAACTCGATACATTGTAACAAAAATTTAAAAATCAACCATCAAATTGACACATGATGTAGGTGACCTCGACTCGCTTTAATGAAAACATAAAGACCAACCGTGAAATTGATAGATTATGGGGGCAGACTCGATTCATTATAATGAAAGTTTTAAAATCAACTATCAAATTGCCCATAATGGGATTGGGTTGCTAGACGAGCATTGACACAGACCTTGTAGGAAAAAATAAAAATAAAAACCAAAATAAAAAATAAATGTATAAAGAAATAAAAATGAAAAATACAAAAAAAAAAAAAAATATTTAAAAAAAAAAAAACAATAAAACACAAAAAACACAAAAAAATAATACAAAAGAAAACAAAAATTAAAATATTGATAAAAAAACACAAAAAAATAATAAAAATAAAATAAAATTTATTTATTGAAAAAAAATTAAAACAATAAAAAGAAAATTAATACAAAAAAAATTCAAATATTGATAAAAACACACTAAAAAACACAAAAAATTAATTCAAAAGAAAAAAAAAAAAAATCACGTATTATAAAAAATTAAAAACATAAAAATAATACATAAGACACCAAAAATTCAAATATAGAAAAAAAAAAAAAAAAAAAAAAAAACATAATTGTTTTTTAAAAATAATAACCAGAAATAAAGAATTAAAAGAAAACTCAAAAACATGACAAAAAAATTAACTATAAAGAAAAAAGATAAAAAAAACTATAAAAATGTAAAAAATAAAATAAAATAAATATAAAAAATTAGAGAAAAAGTAAAAAGAAAAAAAGAAAAAAGAAAAAAGAAAAAAAAGAATAGAAAAAAAGAGAAATAGACATAATTTAACAAAAAAAAATTGAATTAACAAAATAAAAATAAAAACAATATTTTTTTAAATAAAATAAATACACATAACTAAAAAATTAAATTAAATTAAAAAAAAAACAAAATTAAAAAATAACAATTAAAAAAAAATTAAAACAAGATAATTAAAAATTAGAATAAAAAAACAATTAAAAAAAATATTTGAAAACTATCAAAAACCAAAAAATAAAAATTGATTAAAAAAATGAAAAAAAATGGTAAACAAACAGAATAAAAAAAATAGAAAAAAAGTAAAAAAAAAACGAAAAAAAATTAATAAAAAAATGAGAAAAAAATTAATTAAAAAAAATAAAAAAATAAAAAATTTTGGGCAGAGGCAGGGTTGGCCGTGGGCGCTGAAGGCGAGGCGACTGCATGCAGCCTGCCTCACTGCCTTGGCAGGTCGATTCCCTCGGCAAGGTTGGTCGTAGGTGCAGATGGGGAGGTGCGTTGCATGCAACCACCTCCCTGCCCATGCCTATGACTAACCCTGTCCCTGCCCAAAATTTTTATTTTTTATTAATTTTTTTATTAATTTTATTTTTATTAATTTTTTTGTTAATTTTTTTTATTAATTTTTTTTTTCATTTTTATTTATTTATTTAACTTTTTCTTTTTATTTAATTTTTTATATCTTTTTTGTTTTCAATTTTTAGTTTTTTTTATTTTTTATTTTTAATATATATATATATATATATATATATATATATATATATATATATAATTTTTAATTGTTTGGTTTTTATTTGAATTTTGTTTGTTTTTAATTTAAATATTTTTATTTTTTTAGTTTTAATTTTAATTGTTTGTATTTTTTATTTTTGAATTTTTGTTTAATTTTATAATTTTTATGATGTGTTTTAGCTTTTTAGTTTAATTTTTTTTTAATTTAAATATTTAATATTTTTTTTTCAATTTTATTGTTATTATTATTATGTGGTTGCATTTTTCTTTTTAGCTTAAAAAAAATCTTTATAGATGTTTTTCTTTTTTCTAGTTTAATTTTCAAAAATTTTCGTTAAATTATATGTTTTTTTTCAAATATTTTCATTTTTTATTTATTTTTTAATATTTTTATTTATTCTTATTTTATTTTATTTTTTTATTTTTACAATTTAATTTCATTTTTTCTTACATTTTTTGGGTGTTTTTTTATATATTTTTTTATTATTTGATTTTTTCCTGTCATATTTTTTTTTTGTTTTTTTATTTTTTATTTTTTACCAACATGAAAATCACAAACATTTTAAAAAAATATCGACTCTTAATACATTAGAAAAGTTAACATATAAAAAATAAGCCCTCTAAATAAAAAGGGTTGATGCTGCATCAACACTTTTCAAAATCAAGATGAAAATCACTAACATTTAAAAAAAAATGTTCATATTTGATACATAAAAAATTTTGAAGTGTCAAAAATCAACCCTCTAAAAAATGTGGTTGATGTTGCATCAACACTTTACGCAATCAGCATGAAAATAACTAACATCTAAAAAAAATGTTAATACTTAATACATAATAAAATTTAATGTGCCGAAAATATGCCAAAAAAAACAAATTTATTCTGACATCGCCACTATTCAAAATCAGGTGATTTTTTGCTACCTCAAAAAAAAGTACTAGTTCATTTTCTCAATTGATTGGTAACTATGTTAACCATGTTAATTGATATACTTGTCATTTTTTAATACTCGTTTAATGCGCTTTATTATATGCATCACTTCCCGTTTACTGGTTGCTTAATATATGTTGTCCTCCACCTGTTACCATTCTTTCTAAGGTACAGGTGGATGAACGTTAAACTACCAACTATGCTATCCCACACGGATGCACATGGCCTCACCTCATTGGGATGTGTGGATGGTGGACATTACCTCGATTGAATCTATGGTGCAGATTGGATTTCCCTTCCTTTTGTCATTCTAACCCTAACTTTGCCCATCATTCCTTGGTTGCTTGCCATGCCTCTGTGGTGCTTCTCTTGCCTTGTGATTTCGTCCAATGGCTCCATGCCACCAGAGCTTTCACCGTGGAATATCGGTTATTATCTCATAGGTATAATCACATTGAATCTCTATTTGCAATGTTTCCTATTCTCCCTTCGTAAATTGATTGGGTGCTAACGTTTGGAAAGGTTCCTTGTTTTTTTTTTCTTTTGCGAGGAGGCTTCAAGTGTACCCCTACTGCTGCCATTCGACATATTCATAGCACCTCAGGAAAACCCTTCCATCTTTGGCGAACCCTTTAGGTAATAGTATTCTTACCAAGATTTAGAGTTAAATGTGTTTGGTTTGATTTTGCTGAGTAAGTACTAGAAAGGTGACTAGCAACGTGAGAGGGTTTGTGCAGGTGTTACCACAATGAAATCAAGATTCCCCCAATATTCAGTGATGAGCACAGTGTAAACCCCCTCTTTGGAAATTCCCTCCATCTCTAGGTATGAGCAAGAGATCCTTTGCATAGCGAAAGGAACTGTATTTTAATTTGTTGGTCCAAAACCATAATGTATAGGAAAAAGATCTTTGGATGGGGATATTATAGACACCCGGGCATTTCTGGGTTGGTTCTAGTATACTTTGGAAATCCATCTACATGATTTTCCCTCTTAATGATCTTCTGTAGGTCATGACTTTAATGGTTGTTGTGCCTATTAAATTGTTGCAACCATGTAGCATTTTTTTTCTTACTTGGCTGCCTAGTCTTTCAGGTTAATCCTGCTAGTTTGTCCCTCATTTTTTCAGCATTCAGATGCTCTAGCCCAAGCCCTACTTCTGTATCTGTTATGGTGGGGTTTGACTCCCTAAGTGACCTTATGCTCCCATGGTTGACTAGTCTTACTCGTCGGTTTATACAGAGGGATGCTCTCATGGACCCTGTAAATGAGCTTCTTTTATTTTGCTATAGTGCCTAACTCGTCATTGAGGCTACGGTCGAACACACATTTGTGTGCTGTATAATATTCCCACTTGAATTTCACTAAGTTAACTGTGAGAGGTCTCGCACAGTAGCCTGCCAGTATTAGTACTAACAACTATGCCCTTGTAATAGCACTTCTGTTTACTATATTGATGCATACTGTCTCTGTCTTGTATTACTTTTCATTTCAGTTGTGAAATCTTAACTCTATTTCTGTAATTATAAAGGAATATGGTTCTTTATGTTCTACTATATGATGGCCTCATTTCTATAGTTTGTACTTCTATATTTTCAATATTTTGTTTTCGAGTTTCCTTTAGTTCTGTTTAACAACTTGCTGGTGTAAAACCTATGGATTATGTTTCTTAGGTAGGGAGTGCAGATGTAATATTTAGTTACAAAGTATGACTTGTATCTTCTTGTAATTTCCCAGTTTGGAGTACTGTTCATTCTGTTCAAAGTGCTTGACAGTATTTTTTTTTTGTATATAACTGCTAAGTAATCCTCATAGCTTATTCCTTCCTCTATGGTTAATAGAGTTATGGGTTAATGTTTCTTAATGTCATTGGAAGTAATCAGATGGGTCCAAAGTCTGGCTTACTATAGGCTTAGATATAATTCCCGGTTAACCATCTGGTCAACCATTATCTAGCCCTCGTATCCCACCTGTACGCCTGCTTATACTGTTGGGCTGAATGCAACTCGGTTATTTGAGTTTCCAAGCAACTACTAGCACTTGATTCCTGTATGATTTTTTTTCTTGTGTTTCTATTGCTACATCAAATATCTGTATGTTGACTTCTTCTCATGTAAATTTATTATGCTTAACTACCGTTCTATGTTCACTCGTTTCTAGGAATTATTAGTACTTGAAATTATGTCAATTGTCTCAGAAATCATATGATTTTCTTCTATTCGAATAAGAAAGATGCCCATATACGTTGCTTCTTTCTCAGTCATGTCGCGCTCAGAATTCATGTTTTGCTTGGATTATAAATGTGTTTTCTCTAGGGACTGTGGCTACATGTTGAATTCTATCACCTGTAGTGTTTATTTGCCACTTACTAAAATTTCCATATGCATGCTCCCAATTACTACCTAACTCTTGATAGCAATTAATTTATATGTTTCGTTTAGTTTTATAGCCCATACTTAGCTGTGCATTCTTCTTCACATCTGATACTCGTACTAGTTATGAATTTATTTCGTGCATCTATAATTTATGGCTTATCATTCCGACTATTTTTCTATTATGTGAAGATCACACTACACTTTAGCACATGTATATATAAACAATTTTCCTCTTTTTTTTTAAGACTATCGTATTCCTTTAACTCAATCACGAGTATTTTAATTCCCAATTACACTAAAGTTCACAAAATATTGTAATTGAATAGCAACATGTAAATTTCTACCTCCATTAAAACTGACAACAATAGATGACCAAGTACCCATAAGTAATTTTTTTGTTACAACACCATGCCCATAATGTTTTTTATATTCTATCGCTAGTGATTAATCACAAGTAATTCATTATTAAAACTATCACTAACCA
This sequence comes from Pinus tabuliformis, assembly GCA_031772625.1. Taxonomy (NCBI): domain Eukaryota; kingdom Viridiplantae; phylum Streptophyta; class Pinopsida; order Pinales; family Pinaceae; genus Pinus; species Pinus tabuliformis. The sequence continues at coordinate 811,417,306 of CM062819.1, read as the reverse complement.
ACCATCATCCTACGATATCTTGAAATATACATAAAGGAGATTGTGTTCAACATAAAACAATATAAGCCAAACTAGAGGATAGAAGAATATAATTGCACTAAAAACTACAGCAGGGAACACTAACCTCCCAACCACGAACTGCCTCCAGTTATCCCCCGAGCTCAATTGTAAAATTCCCAGAGAATCAATAACCTCTTGTTGATCTCCTCAATGGGTTTTTAATTCCCTTTCTTCATGATAATGTTTCTAATTCAGCGGCATCGCTCTTTTAGGTAAGCCTTTATGCTTTTTTTCCTAGGATTATTCTTTTAAAACCCGTCTTTGTCAGCAAGGGTGCTTTAAAGGAAAACAGGCTCAACCCTTTTCACCTGCTGAGCTGTCCTTAAGGGATTTTATGTCCCTCCCTTATCTTATCTGGGATATTTAAATATTCTAATCATGAATAATTTTACAATCTTATCTCAATTCTCTCACGTGAGTGCTTGATTTCGTCAATAATTATTTCTTTTATAAATCAATCATTTATAATACTTAATCCAATTGTTTGGCTCTAATGTCGTTTATTTCACACCTACATAAAGTAATCAACAATTATTAGGGGATGTCGCAATAAATCCCCTAGGTTTAACATTATTGCCTTGGGTTTATAATACATTAGGATTTTAGAATTGATTTCTTGTCTTTATTAATCTAATGGTTCATATTTCTAGGGTATAATATTATTCATAGGGTTTATAATATTAATCTTAGGGTTTAATAAAAATATTTTGAGTTTAGAATCATGGTCAATCATGGTCAACGATTGTCCAATGTCACATTGTGCCAAATAGTGTCTCAATGTGAGAGACAACCATGGTCAACAATGGTCCAATGTCGCATTGTGACAAGGATTGTCTCAATATGAAAATCAACGATGGTAAAGCATGGTCAACCATGTTTATTTTAGGGTTTATAATATTTATCTTAAGTTTTTTATACCTTTCGTCTATAATATTTATCCCTTGGGTTTATAATATCAATTCCTTTGGTTTATTAATCTAAGGGTTCATATTCCTAGGATATAGTATTATTCATAGGGCTTATAATATCAATTGTTGGGTTTAATATAAACCTATCGAGTTTACAACCATGGTTCCCTTGGGTTTATAATATCAATTCCTTTGGTTTATTAATCTAATGGTTCATATTTCTACGGTATAGCATTCCTCATAGGGCTTATAATATCAATCTTTGAGTTTAATATAAATATATCGAGTTTACAACCATGGTCAACCATGGTATAATGTTTCATTCAGAGAAAGATTTTCTCAATATCAAAATGAACCGATGTTGCATTGTGAAAATGATCGTCTCAGTATGAAAATCAACCATGGTCAACCATGTTCTAATGTTGGATTGTGACAAAGATTGTCCCTTGCTCCAATGTTACATTGTGACAACCATGGCCCAACGTCGCATTGTGGCAAATATTGTCTCAAAATGAAAATCAACCATGGCCAATCACAGCCAACAATTGTCCTACATTGCATTGTGACAAATGTTGTCTCAATATGAAAACCAATCATGGTAAACCATAATGAAACATCACGTCGTGAGACATATTGTCTCAATGTGAAAATAAACCACAGTCAACCATAGAATGCCATTGTCCAATGTCTCATCATGAAAAATTTGTCTCAATATGAAAATCAATCATGGTCAACAATAGTACATCATCACATTGTGAAAAAGATTGTGTCAATATGAAAAACAATCGTGGTCAACCATGTTTATTTAAGGTTTATAATATTTATCTTAGGGTTTATTGTTGGGCATGGAATCCCCCCAAGGCATGTTTTGGGGCTTAAAGCCCAAGTTTTGACTGAATCGTTTTGTAAAATCTCCGCGAATTGTGAGCGCGTGGTGTGAAAGTATAATAGAGTCACAGGGTTGTCCACCCTAGTTTTTGTAATGTAATGTCAGCTGGATAGACCTACCCATGGTCCAAGGACCTGGGATTGTAGAAATAGAGCGAGGCTCTAAGTGTAAAAGATAACTAAGAAACGAATAGATGAAAAGCATGAGAAATCTAAGTTATTGAGTCGAAATGTAAAGTGTGTCTGTGGGTTGTAGAGTAGGAGAAGGCTCTGTAGTTGAGTGCGCAGAGGCCTACTAGTTCGCAGCTAAGTGCGCGGACCCCTATAGTTGTGTGTGTAGGACAGGTCGAGTCTGCAACCGTTGAGAGAATCAATAAAGAGAAGTCTTGTATAATTATGTATATATTTTCCTGGTTCAATGGATGATTGGATATAATTTGTAAGTATACTGTTTATTTACTACGCGATCATGTATGAATGTTTTGTATTGTTAATTATAACTTAAGGCATTCAAGTAGGTGAAGGTAATTAAATAACACTGGAAGATAGGTAAGATATCGGGTAATGGCGAAGCGCACGATAGAGCCCCTGGTTAGGGCTGCACAAAGGCAGTGTGTTAGGCCACGAGGAACGGGAAATGCACGAAGCGACCTGTGCGCAGGAACAAACAAAGAACCAGTCGTACCTCTTAGACATCTCAAGGGTGCAAAAACCTGGTTCTAGCACCCTTCCATACTACTTCGGTGAGACCTCAGTCCATGCTCCATGGACTGTTGCGGAAAGGGCCAGTAGTACGAGGATTTTTTTGGCTAATCAACTCCAAACTTGGATCAGGCCCTAACAAGCCAATAAATGGTTCTGTTGTTGGGATTGGGATCTGCATAGATATGTATGATTTTGTATCACTAGAATATGACAAAGGGAGGAATTGAAGATTAGTTGGACAAAAAGATTCACGAGTTCGTGGCAGAGGAAAACATGAATCCGTGACTATCAAAGGTAGAGTGGTTAGACTGCTACTTATATACAGAGATCCGTGAAATTTTCTTTGCATCCTTCCCCACTGAATTGTACGAGTAGATCGCGAAGCTAGAAGATAGCCAAGGAAGGTGTAAACTCGACAAACCTATTCGGTGGACTCCAGAATTGGTGCGTAGATTGGAAGCATCAAACGATAAGATCGTGCGCAGTGTCGATCACTGGCTCGATTGAATCATAGGTGGATTCATCACCAAATTCATGGTAGATACTTCAATCAGCTATAGTGAGGCAGAACGACACTTCCTCAAGGGACCGCGAGGTAAGTACGTTAAATCTTTGAACACTTGGATTAAAATGCTACTGTGTGAAAAGCAGGTTATATGAATAAATTGATGTTTAGGGCTATGCGAAGTGGGAGAATCTATAGAAACGAACGTAGCACAAAACTAGAAACTAGCCCCTTGATTTTACCTCCACAAGGGGGAGAAGAAGAGCTCGTGAAGGTCCCGCCAAGAACTGTGATCAATTTGATAAGACAGAGAATTCTGTGCATACCACCCCCACCCACACGACCACCAGTTTCACCATCTTCACCCCCGTCTTCGTGCATACCACCTCCACCACCACCGCGAAGTAGTATGGCAAGCACGATAAAGCTACCAGTGTTCAAGGGAGTAGGGAACAAAGATCCGGACCAGTTTTAGTTTGTGATAAAAGATGGATGGGAAGCACATGGTGTCACAAACGACAATATAAAGAAGGCAACATTGGTCAGTGCTCTGTAGGATTGTGCGTTGACCTGGTAAATTAGGCACTCCAATGACAATCTGAATGTGGGGATCGCGGATATCCAAGCTGTGATAAACAAAGAATTTAGCAGGCCAAAATTTGAGGCACAGTCGATCATTGGATTCAAGGAGATCACAATGCTACCATGCAAGACCCCATGGGAATTGGATCAAAGAATGAAGTGCACAATTCGTGAAGTGAACATGACATTAACAGATGGGAAACATTGCGAATGGTTCATCGCATCATTAATGCCACATCTATGAAATGCGCTGTCACAACAAAGGCTAACCACTCAGGCTGAGGCTTTGGAGGTCACGATGAGATTGCACGAGACTCCAATAGAAGATCCTAACCTCGGAGTTCAACAGACTCAGGCCTAGTTGAAAAACTTGTGCCTGGAGATGCAGAGTTTGAAACAAGACAGAACAACTCGCCCAAAGATACGTGATGAGGTATGGTGCATAAAATGTAAGGAACAGGGGCACGAAAAGGACCACTACCCAATATTCATGAATTACCTTGTGGGAGGAGGGCCAATGCCACTAAGACCGGAGGCACAAGTAGGACTAAGCACGGTGCATGCACTATAGTGCGCAATTTTTCAGATAGGAGGAAAGCATGGTACAAATAACTGCTATCTATTACAAAAGTATACACAGAATTCACAACAGTTGTTCTGTAATTTCTGCAGGTCAGTAGGACGTGATGAGCACACCTGTAGAAGTTAGGAGCTGATGATGGATCAAACTCCTACTTACAGAGTTTAGGCTGAAACACAGCCCCTCGATCAAAACACAGGAATGGCACGCACCAGATTTCAGGGGCGCAGACGAGGCCAAGGTGGAGGGGGGCCAGGAAGAGGTCGCGGACAACTGATATGTTACAATTGTGAAGTGCCACGACATTATTCCCACAATTGTACGAATCCAACACGATCATCATGCTTGTATTCTATGTCATTTGACCATGAGACGGAGGATTGTCCCACACTGATAGTGAGGTTGCGCGATAAAGGAGCACTCCACCCTCCCCTGACTCATAACCTGCAAATGATGAGGTCTGAACTATGCGAGGAAGGCCCTAACGTAAATATCGTGCTCCGGAGTGGTATTATGACAGGGGATGACAAAGGCAAGCAACCTGAAGAAAGTACTTGGGTTCGCAAGGCTCCAATGAAGGAACCAAAATTTGATTTGGAGCGCGCTAAGGAGACCTTCATGGAATCCAAGAGGAGCTTCACTTATGCCTCCACTTCAGGAAGTAAAGATAGAATGGAGCCGAAAATGGAGCTATCGATGCTCACTACATTCTTGGAGACATGCATGAAGTTGCTGCACAACAGCAAGGCTGTAAAGGGGCTATAAGAACTCACAACTAGATGCGCTGGGACCAGGCCAGGAAAACCACATGTAGTCTGGAAGCTCGGGAAGCACATGATGCAAACAGGAAGGGAGATGACATTGACTATGCAGATCGGGGAATAGGAGATGGACCAAGTGATTCTGGATCTAGGATTGGATGAGAATGTCCAGCCAAAGTAGACATGGGAGCGCATCGGTAGGCTTGCGCTGCAATGGTCTCCTATCCAACTGCGGATGGCGAACCAACAAAATATATTACCTATGGGGAGATTGTATGGAATCATAGTAGATATCGAAGGAGCAAGTGCGCTAGTAGATTTTGAAGTGCCGAGATTGTTGATGATGACAATCCCTACCCCGTGCTATTGGGAATAGATTGGGCCACTGACATGAATGGAGTGGTAAATCTAAAGAAGCGCAAGATGATATTTGAGAAAAAGTCTCTGCGCGTGGTGGTACATTTAGACCCTGCAGAGGGATCACGCTACACGGAGCCAATGCGAAACTATGATAATGAGGATGACATGGAATGCATCTAGAAGATAACCATATGTGAGCAGGACTAGGTAAATCCAACCACGGATGGCTGAATCTCATGGGAGTGCGAGAGCTCCTACACATCCGATTCTGACAAGGAAATAGAACGGTAGCAGTATCGGTTACACGAGGTAACCACGCTCAGTTGTAACATGATGATAAGGTCACTACGCTACATAGCAACAGAGGCAAGAGATCTGCCTACGTATGATGGGTTAAGTGAGGTGGATGACTTCTTGACAAAATTTGGAAAAGAAGTGCTTGAACAGTAGTGCTTTGATGCTATAAAGTGGGTACTGCACAGTATGCCTAGAAGGTGGTAGGGTACGAGCCAAAAAAGTTTTGAGGACTGGCACAACTATCAAAGGATGATGCGCACGCATTTTGCGAAGCATAAGATGCAGTTAAAAGACAAGTATGATGAATGGGATGATCCACGTGCACACCTCGCAAAAAGGACAAAGGTCTATGGGGAAGAGCCACAACCTAAGTGGGTGCGCATGAATGAACGATATATCTTGCGCGAAGGATTCTTGTTAACCTTCACATTTGAGGATCGTTGGTGGGATAATGTTGATGATGCGCTACAATCAGTAAAGGTAGCTATCTTTAAAATACCCCAGGAGCCAATGGAAGTGCTTCAACTTGAATGGGTGACCCAGCTATGCTGCGCGCTGGAGTGTTACACCGTAAACATTGAAGAAGACGACAAAGATCCGTGAAAAGTTAACATCCCAGAAACTAAAGGCTATCGTGAGGTTCAAGGGCCATTGATTGAAGACCCTGACATTATCGCACCATAAAGGCAACGCAGATAAACATTGGTACAGAGGCCGAACCTAAGTATGCAATGCTTCGCAACTACTGGGATGATGCCATGATGGATAAGGTCACTGAGTTACTCCACGAATACAAAGACTTATTCCCGACCAAGATCACAGACCTAAAGGCAATCGTTGGTGATTTAGAGATGATGAAAATCACGCTAAAACTTGACGTAAAGCCGTTTAAGAAGAGGCCTTACTGCTTGAGTATGAAGTACAACGAAAAGATTGGCGTAGAACTAGACTAAATTCTCGCAACTGGAATCATTGAGCCAGTGGAAGAATCTGACTAGGTAAGCCCTATGGTAGTGCAGGAGAAAGAGCAGAAGGGTGGGATACGAATATGTGTGGACCTCCATAAATTGAATGACGCCTGTGTGCATGACCCATTCTTGACTCCATTCATAGATGAAGTATTGGAAAATGTCGGCAGGCAAGAAGCATATTTTTTTACTGATGGGTTCTCACGGTACCACCAGATCAAAATCGTACTGGAAGACAAGAGCAAGGCCACTTTCATGACTGAGTGGGACTGCCTTCAATACACCGTTATGTCGTTTTGGTTAAAGAACGCTCTGACCATCTTTTCGCGCATAGTTGTTGCAACTTTCAAAGAATATGTCCACAAATTACTGGAGGTCTATCTAGATAATTAGATTGTATTTGGATTGGGTAAGCACCATGTAGTGAGCTTACGCTTGATGGATACTTGCCGATGACACCAAATCGTGCTGAACATCAAAAAGTGTACATTCCTTGTTCCCTTTGGGAACCTGTTGGGACATGTGGTCTGCAAACAGGGACTAATGGTAGACCCTGTGAAGATTGCAATAATTCTGAATTTGGAAGCACTATGAAGTGTTAAACAGTTGCACGCTACCTTGGGACATACGGGGTATTACAGGAAGTTCGTCAAAGATATTCCTAGACCACCACGCCAATGGAGAAATTGTTGCAAAAGGATGTCACGTTCTACTGGAATGATGATTGCATGAAGAGCCTGGATGTACTAAAAGAGAAATTGGCCTCTGCCCCAATTCTGGTCTTCCCAAAATGGGATGTGGAGTTTGATGTCCATGTTGATGCGTCATATATAGTGCTAGGAGTGGTGCTAACACAAGAGGGTGGAGAGGGCTTGGATCACCCTATCGCGTTTGCAAGTCATAGGTTATCCAAATCGGAAAAGAACTATTCCACAACCGAACGCAAGGGGTTGGCTATGGTGTAGGCACTCCAAAAATACTGGCAGTATTTTCTAGGAGGACATTTCAAGATGTATACAGACCATTCCACACTAAAATACTTGGTCAATAAGCTTGTGTTGGGGGGTGCATATGCATGTGGCTCTTATTTTCGCAAGAATATGACTTTGAGGTCGTGGTGAACCTTGAACGCTTGAACGTTGGACCGGATCACTTGTCGCGTATTGAGACGGGAGAGGAACCTACTAGTTGGGAGAAACGATTACCTGCCGCACATCTCATTGCTATATGTGTTGTGGACGGGCACTTTGAAGATATAATCCACTTTCTAACAATGGGGACTGCACCGAAGGAATACTCCGTCCAGCAGAAGAAGGAACTGGTGGAGTGCGTGACTGATTTTTCTGTCATCCCGAGGCACCTATATAAAATGGGCAATGATGAGATACTGTGAAGGTACACACCTGAATTTGAACGAAGTCAGATCCTCAAGGAAGCACATGGGGGCACTGCAAGAGGACACTATGCAGGACGCACGACTGTGCAAAATATTCTCTGCGTAGGGTTGTGGTGGCCAACCCTTCATCAGGATTCAAAAGCACATTGTAAGGCCTATGATATATGTCAAAAGACAAGTAAACCATCGCGGAGGAACAAGATGCCTTTGAATCCAAAAATGATGCTGTAGCCCGTCGAAAAGTGGGCAATCAACTTTGTAGGACCTACCAAACCGCAGTGAAAAATAGGCGTGTGATACATTATCACCGCGATAGAGTACCTGACTCGTTGGGTGGAAGTGCATCTGGTCAAAGACTACACAACCTCTGTGGCTGCGAAGTTTTTGTTTGAACATGTGTTGACTCGATTTGGCTATCCAAAAATCTTAATGAGTGATCACGGTACAAATTTCCTAAACGAAACCATCAACGCACTAACAGAAGAGTTCCAAGTGTATCATCATAAAAGTACACCGTATCACCCATAAGCTAATGGGATAGTAGAAGCATTTAAAAAAATACTGGAGACTGTGCTAACCAAAGTATGCAATGCGCAACAAAGCGATTGGGACCTACGTGTACCTACAGTACTATGGGCTTATAGGAAAAATCACAAGAAAGTGACGGGACAGATGCCTTTTTGGTTGGTTTATGGCATGGAAGCTGTCATGCAAATGGAGTATATTGTACCTAGTCTACACATAGCAGCGCTCATAGATATGACAGACTATGAAGCCATGGAAGAGAGGCTTGCACAATTGGAAGAACTTGAGGAGGAACGGTTCCTAGCTGACTTTCATCAGCAGGTGCAAAAGGAGCATGAGAATGTCTGGCATGATCACCATATTAAGTTGCACACCTAAAAGGTAAATGATTTAGTGCTACTGTATGACAGTAAGTTTGATAAATTCCCGAGAAAGTTTAGAATGCATTGGATGGGACCATACGTTGTTAAGGAGGTCACATATGGAGGTGTATTATAGCTAGTCAATTTAAATGGAGAGCCTTTCCCAGGCAAAGTGAATGGAAGCCACTTGAAGCCTTACATGGGTGGCCCAACTATCTGACTAGCCGATAGAAGCACAGTCTTCGTGCTCCAAGGATCTGGAGAAAGGTGTGGGACTATAAAAAAATGCAGGGGATATAGACATAGATCTAGAGAATTAGTTCCGACACTGCAGTCTCGAAACAATGCATGCAATAGATCCAACAAGTAGCAGCTCGGTGCGCTGCTGACCTGGCCGTTGTTCGAGAATAGTTGGAGGGACTCCACACAAAGATCTCCGCACTGATAGAGTGACTCGAGGGTGAGTCACGATGTTTGTGTTAGGGCATGTTGGGCATGAAATCCCCCCAAGGCATGTTTTGGGGCTTGAAGCCCAAGTTTTGACTGAATCTTTTTGTAAAAGCTCCGCAAATTGTGGGCGCAGGGTGAGAAAGTATAATAGAATCACAGGGTTTTCCACCCTAGTTTTTTTAATGTAATGTTGGCTGAATAGACCTACCCATGGTCAGCGGACCATGGGATTATATAAATAGAGCAAGGCTCTAAGTGTAAAATATAACTAAGAATCAAATAGAAGAAAAGAATGAGAAATCTAAGTGATTGAGTCGAAGTGTAAAGTGTGTTTATGGGTCATACAGTAGGAGAAGGCTCTGCAACTGAGTGCGTAGATGCCTAGTAGTCCGCAGCTGAGTGTGCGGACCCCTACGGCTGAGTGCGTAGGACAGGTTGAGTCTGTAACCATTGGGAGAATCAATAAAGAGAAGTTTTTCTATAATTTTGTGTACATTTTCCTGGTTTAATGCATGATTGGATATAATTTGCAAGTATACTATTTATTTACTACGCGATCGTGTATGAATGTTTTGCATGGCTAATTATAACTTAAGACCTTCAAATAGGTGAAGGTAATTAATTAACACTAGAATATAATTAAGATCTCGGGTAACAACGGAGAGTGCGGCAGAGCCCCTGGTTAGGGTTGCACGAAGGCAGTGTATCAGGCCGCAAGGAATGGGAAGTACGTGAAGTGACCTGTGCGTAGGAACAAACAGAGAACTAGTCGTACCTATTAGACATCTCAAGGGTGCAGAAACCTAGTTCTAGCACCCTCCCATACTACTTCGGGTAAGACCTCAGTCTGCACTCTGCAGACTATTGCTGAAAGGGCGAGTACTACAAGGATTTATTTGGCTAATCAACTCCAAACCTAGGTGAGGCCCCAACAAACCAACATTTATATACGTTGAGTTTATAATATAAATCCCTTGGGTTTAATATTATTCCCTTGAGTTTATAATACCTTGGCGTTTAAGAACTGATCCCTTGGGTTTATAATATTAATCCCTTGAGTTTATTAATCCAATAGTTCATATTCCTAGGGTACAATATTACTAATATGGTTTAATATAAATCCCTTGTGTTTACAATCATGGTCAAGGACTGTAAAATGTCACATTGTGCCAAAGCTTTTCTCAATATGAAGATCAACTTATCCAACGCCGCATTGTGACAAAGATTGTTCCAGTATGAAAATCAATGATGTTAAAGCATGGTCAACCATGTTTATTTTAGGGTTTATAATATTTATCTTAAGGCCTTTATACCTTTGGTTTATAAAGATTGTCTCAATATGAAAATCAACCATGGTAAACCATGGTCAACCATTGTCTAACCTCGCATTGTGACAAATGTTGTCGCAATATAAGAATCAATTATGGTAAACCATAGTCCAATGTCACATGTGATAAAGATTGTGTTAATATGAAAATCAACCATGGTCAATATTAATAATATTATCAATATCAATAATATTAACACTATGAATAATATTAACAATATTTATATTAATAAATATTAATGATAACTAGTTAATTATTATTATTATTTAGTTATTAATTATGAATGAATGAATTATTAATAATCTATTAATTAATTTTTTAATGAATTAATTTATTATTTAATAAATTAGATAAAAATGAATGAATGAATTAATTATTTAATGAGTTAATTAATGATGAACTGAATGAATGAATGGTTAGTAACCATTTAATGAAATTAATTAATTAAATAACTTTAATTAATTAATTATCATGATTTTTTAATGCTATTAAATTTAATTATTAATAATAATTAAAAATAATAATATTATAATTATAATTATACTTTTCATATTTTCTATTTATATAGATTACATTTACTAATGATTGTGCATGTAATTGATATACATTTTGAAAATATATCAACCACCTTTACTAATATGCTTGTATTAATTATAATTACTATTTTCATATATTTTAAATAAATAAAATTTAATTTAAAATTACTCTCCATGTTAATAAGGTACAGCGGAAATAAAGATCGTTTGCGAAATACGGTGTAACAGCAACGCGGTTTCGTCAGTTGTTGTTTGCAGTGTATCAGCAACAGTGTTTTAGCAATGCTGAAACTCGTGTATCAGCAACACTCTGTTTTGACGTCAAGACTATTTTCTGGTTATGGTGTAACAGCAACGCGGAAATAAAACTTCTATTTATAAACAGTAAACCAACTGATACAAATTCGTCTTCCTCACATAGAGGGATTTTCACAATTGCTATTACAAAACATCTTCCTCTTAACAGAGGGATTCACCAATTTATGTTGAAGAGCATCTTCCTCTTAACAGAGGGATTCACCAATGATTATGCTGAAAAACATCTTCCTCTTGATAGAGGGATTCACCAAAGATTATGTTGAAGAGCATCTTCCTCTTAACCAGAGGGATTCACTAGTCTATGCTAAAAAGCATCTTCCTCTTGACAGAGGGATTACACAACTGTCTATGCTGAAAAGCATCTTCCTCTTGAGAGAGGGATTCACCAGTCTATGCTGAAAAGCATCTTCCTCTTGAGAGAGGGATTCACCAGTCTATGTTGAAAAGCATATTCCTCTTGACAGAGGGATTCACCAGTCTATGCTGAAAAGCATCTTCCTCTTGACAGAGGGATTCACCAGTCTATGCTGAAAAGCATCTTCCTCTTGACAGAGGGATTCACCAGTCTATGCTGAAAAGCATCTTCCTCTTGACAGAGGGATTACAACAGGAACGCTTCAGTTCCACAAACCAATTTCTCACTATCTCAAAAAATTACAGTTTCAGCACTGTTGTGCGTTACAAGAAAGACTCTGTTTCAGCACTGCTGTGCGTTACAGAAAAGACTCTCTATCATTCTTCTAACATAAAACAGAACTGTTGTTCATTACATTTATATGTTAAAACATATTTGTCTTTAAACAATAAAATAATACAAATATCTTCTAAAGCTTATCTGCGTATTGAATGTAGCAAGCGGTGATGCCTTTTGAAGAAATGAAGTCGGTTGTTGCAGGGGAATTTAATGTTGAGAATTTAATGCACATTAATGTGGAAAATATCAAGCACGACTTTGAGGCATCCAACAGTCTGGAATATCTACAGCAAATCAGATTTCTGTCCAGCTGTTTATGTTGCTGTTGGAATTAAATTCCAACATTTCTGAGCAACGTGATTCTGTTCACTTCTCTCGGGTGGCATGAATGTGCAAGAAGTGGACATGTATTCAGAACTCTTGGTTGTTCCCACTCCTCAAATCCTATGTGTAATTTGGATTGCACTCTGACCAGTCCAGCACAAACAAAACCCGTAGAACCTTAAATAAAAAGGTTTATTTACATTACGATATAACATTACGGGAAATCACTATCACTGGTTATCAAAATTCTTATGTAAAAATTGGTTTCTTTTAGAGTTGCGATTTTTAAGATTGGGTTAACATTGTACACCAAATACTTAGTTTAATTTGAAAACTGTCCGAACTATAAGAAAATGTTTTCTTTGCGATCAACCGATATCCATAAATATGGGTTTTTAATACGTTTATTTCCATTACCTGACCACTAATTTCCTTCATAAATTTGGACTTTCTTAGAATTGTGTTCCTTATTTCCTGACAACTGATATCCTTCATATGGACAGCAACTTACTCATAAGAACTTCATAAATTTGGACTTTCATAGAATTTTGTTCCTTATTTCTTGGCAACTAATTTGCTTCATATGGAGAACAACTTACTCATAAGAAATTTGAAAGTAGTTTGATCAGGAATTTTAAATTTATATTAATATTAATATTAATATTAATATTAATATTAATATTAATGTAATTAATAACTTCACAGTTATTAATTAAAAATTTGAGATTTATTATAAATTTAGTAAACTTCAAATGTAGTGTGTTTTTGTTTCTTGTTAAGAAAGGAAAACAATTTAGAAATTAGAAATCTATGTGTTTTATGTAATTAGTAACTTAATTAATTTTTAATAAAAAATAATAAAAAAGTGCCATAATACTATTGAAGTAAAATAAAATTATCGTTTTGCAATTAAAATAGGTTAAAAGAAATTATTTTTTTCATTTTATTACTATTGATTTTATTTAGAATAATAATGGAATTAAAAAACTATGTAAAAAAATACTTACAATAAAGATTTGTTATATTTTATTTGGAAAAAATATAATTTACAACTTTCATAAATTTTAATAATATAATAGCAAACTAAATATTATACTTTTTTCCATTACTAATCCATTCACACTAAATGTAATTATTACAATGGTGAATGTTTTATTTTATGTTTTCCAAAATTTTCTTACTTTTTCTCTCTTCTAGTTTCTTGAAAGTGAAACTTTGTTTCACCTAATGTTTTTGTTTCTTGTTGTCGTCATAGCTTAGCTTGTAATTTCACCAATATAAATATGATAAGAAGAATAACGATAATATGAGTAAATATTAATGTTTACCTGTAAATATATATGAGGTAATAATGCGGAGAAAAGAGAGGAGAAAAAGCCTAAAATCAGAAAAGGGACTTTGAGTTTATGTCTATTCTCGATTCTCTAAATATTCGAGAATCAGACAGACATGGGCGTAATCAAATAATTGACCACTTTGATTCCTAAATGTTCCGAGAATCAGTAATAGTCATAAAGATGTCCCAAAAGTGACATTGTAATAAGGTCTATGGTGATTCATTTGGCATATTCAATTCAATCAAGTGGAATAAGATACCAATCGTAGAATGAGTCCTTTTTTGTTTGAAGATTTTTAATTTAAAATTATGGTCACCAATGAACCTTCGGTTCAAATCAACAACGCTTAGTCATTTACCAAGCCTTGATAAACCTTTTGTTGGCCAATTGTTGAAAGTCTCACTCCAAATTCTTGAACGATTCAATAATCCAAGACATGTTTCATTCGAAGATACCTTTGTAGACTCAAAAAAAGGATATCATAACCGCGCGTACTCTTAACTCTTTTGAATAGTTACATTGCACCTGTTAAAACCATGAAAAAATTAAGAATGAACTTTTTGTTGGAAAGGTGGAGGAGACAAAGCATAAATAATTCACACATAAAACACGAGTTGTTTCTCTTCTATTGATCACACAAAACATGATACTTACAATGAACCCGGTGAAGGGTATTTATCCTTTTCCAACTAGCTACTTGCCTTGACATGCAACCACATGCAACCACACATCTATCACTTATCTTGACTTGACTAACACTCAAATACTTAATCAATCAATCACTCAGTTAACTGACTCTCTATGTTTAGCTAACTCCTCATGCAGGAGTAATTATCTTATTTTAACACTCCCTCTTAATTACGATGGCTAAACTAAAACATGACTCATGACAACTCAAACATGCATGTTGGTCTATGTCTTCGATAGGCTTACAACACCCATGTTTCTTCTATGAAACTCAAACACATCTTGTGCTAATGACTTAGTAAATATATCAGCCAATTGATCACTAGATTTACAAGGCTTCAAGTGAAATTCTCCATTGCTCACAAGCTCTCTAATAAACTGATATCTAGTATCAATATGGTTTCTCTTCTCATGAAACACACTATTCTTTGATAGTTCAATGGTTGAGGTGTTGTCACAATATATTGTTTTTGATCCTTGTTGTTTCTGCTTGAGTCCATCAAATACTCTTCTTAACCACACTGCTTGACATGTTGATGATGTTGCTACTACATATTCTGCTTCTCTTGATGAAAGTGTCACAATGGGTTGCTTCTTAGATTCCCATGAAATCACACCTGAACCAATGTGGAACACATAACCAAAAGTGGTCTTCCTATCATCCAAACTGCTTGTAAAATCACTATTTATGTATCCAATCAAATCCTTCTTTTCTGTGCTTGCATACATTATTCCACAATATCTAGTTCCTACTATGTATCTCAAAAATATTTTTCCTGCACTCCAATGTGTGCCTTTTGGAGTCTCCATAAATCTAGAAATCAAGCTCACTCCTTGCATGATATCCAGTCTTGTATCTGTGAGATACGTGAGGTTTCCAACCAATCTTTCAAATACAGTTGGGTTGACATATGATCCCACATCATCCTTGCTTAACTTTGTACCTGTTGCAACTGGTGTAGGGACAGGTTTGCAATTTTCCATCTTGAATTTTAAAACGGTTGACTTCTAGTTTTGAAACTACATTATCACTGACGCGTTTCTCGTGAGGATGGCCTGTGATAAAACGGAGTGTAAGATAGGGAGCAACGCGTTAATTCTGTAACACTTTAAAAATTAACGTAACTCGCATGCATTTAAATCACGATGAGTTTTTGACTTTTAATGTGGTTCTCTCCTGAGCTTGAACACGTTATAGAACCCTGTGTATAATAGTAGGATGCGTTAATGCTCAAACCATGAGAAGAAAAACATATTTCTTTTCTCACACAGATTGCTGCTAATCCGTTCTCCCTCGCTCTGATACCAATTTGTTGGAAAGGAGGAGGAGACAAAGAATAAATAATTCACACATAAAACAAGAGCTGCTGCACTTCTATTGTTAACACAAAACATGATACTTACAATGAACCCGATGAAGGGTATATATCCTTTTCCAACTAGCTACTCATCCTGACATGCAAACACATGAAACCACACGTCTATCACTTAACTCGACTCGACTAACACTCAAATACTCAATCACTCAATCACTCAGTTAACTGACTCTCTATGTTTAGCTAACTCCTCATGCATGAGTAATTATCTTATTTTAACACTTTTTGACTTTTATATTCGTCCTAGATTCCGTTCATACTAAAGGGCGGAATTTTTTAAAAGTAAATATAACTTTAATTAATATGTGAACAATGTTTTGAGTCATCTCATAATTATAAGTTGCATCATTTATAAACTACAAATTAAAAAAAATAAATTTCTTTAATATTATTCAGTTATGTATATATATTAAAAAAATTGGATATAATATTATTATCCTATCGCTCGATAATGAATTCGGGAATTAGGTAATTGCGCTGACCCTAATTAGTATAGTTAAACCTGTTTTATAGGTTTTAATTTAATAAAGTTTAGTTATATATATATTTTTATATTTTATATAATAATAATAAAAAATAGTATTTATTCATGTTATTATTGGTTAAGAGTTGGAATACCTTATTACAAAATACATGGTAAATTGTGATTTTGGAGTATTTATTTTTTATTAATGCAATGTACTCCATTCTTGTCATATCAATACTTTTTATACTCTAATAATTATATTAAAAGGAATTAATTGGATATTTCAATTGAAATTTTAATAAATAAAAAATTATATATATATATATATATATATATATATATATATATATATATATATAATTTTTTAGGTTAAAATATGCATTCAAATTTTAATTAAGTAAAACATGTGCATTTTTATAAACTAAATGATAAATCAGTTATATTATTATGTTTTCAAATATAAATTAAATTTTAAAAAATAAAGTCTATGTATTTTTATAGCTAATATTTGTATTAAAATAATTTTTTATTGAATATATTCGTTCAAATTTTAACAAATAAAATATATAATTCTTGACTTCCATAGACAATCTTTATTTGGACGACTAATGTAGTTCAAATGTAAATGCAAGAATAACATATTATAGTTTTTTAAAGTTATGTTTGAATAAGCATTGAAATTAGGGTAGTTTTTTAAAGCTACGTTTGAATAAGCATTCAAATTAGGGTCTTGCTCTTTAATTGCATAGTTGAGGACTTTGCCAATCGGTGAAATTCAAATTGATGGAATTCTAAATCTTAACACTAACTTGAATTTAGTATTTCTACTATAATTTAGCTATATTTAAACTAAGCGATAGGAGTAACTTACTAGCTACTATGTAACACTTGTTACTTAATAAATTTATTTTCAATTTTATTTCATTAAATTTGAATGTACGTTTATATTCCTTCCAGGGTATTATAATTCTTATCATGTATTCGTGAACAAGTTTTTGGAAAAATTAGGTGATTTTAAAATAAAATGGAAATATGAAATCAAAATATTGGAAAAAATAAATTTAGAAAAAGACAAAAATAAGGTATACTAGTACAATCACATTAATAAATGTGGTTGATATATGTTGATGAGGGTGATTTTCATATCCAGATTGATCTATAAAAGAGTAATTTCATCTTCATCCAATTCTTTATCTTCACCCAGAACCTTAGTAGTTTCAGATACTATTGAGTACAACATAGTTGAGGATATGAGGAAAATAAAAGCAAACATTTCCCTTCATGAACTCGCTAAACTCAAACGGTAGCAGCAATTTTTACTGAAAGAATTGAACCCAGTACCTCCTTCTCCTCCTCCTCTTGTTGTAGTACTAAAAACTTCTAATGGAATGGGAAAACCTCCTGGTCATTCATTATTCGATTCCTTTGATGCTATTATGATAGGTGACAAGTCTAACTCACATACCCCTCCTTTTCTTTTGACTTTTGAAATATTTAATAAAAATGTACATAACTTCTTGGTAGATTCAGGGGCTTTTTCGAATATCATTTCGTATTTGGTTTGTCTGAAATTAAACATATCACCCCAGAAAACTGCAGTTCACATTGTGCAACTCGATAAGACAAAAGTCGAAGTCATAGGAGAAATGAATTGAATTATTATTAGATTATCTTCGAATTCTAAAGTCTGTCAAATAATTGATATACTTGTTTCTCATATCCCATATTTCTACGGTTTAATTCTTAGTAGATGTTGGTCAGAAAAACTACACGGTTATTTTTCCACTGATTGGTCTCACTTATGGCTCCCATTTAATGGAAAGCCAAATTAAATTAGAATCAACTGCGAAAAACACATGAAGGATTTAGTAACTAATTTCGAAGGTGAAAATGAGGAAGTAG
Organism: Pinus tabuliformis; assembly: GCA_031772625.1. Classification (NCBI taxonomy): domain Eukaryota; kingdom Viridiplantae; phylum Streptophyta; class Pinopsida; order Pinales; family Pinaceae; genus Pinus; species Pinus tabuliformis. The sequence continues at coordinate 811,398,991 of CM062819.1, read as the reverse complement.
TATTTAATAAAAATATTCTTGGAAACTACTCTACCTAATCATTTTTTGAAAATTTCAAAGCACAAATGTCACCATTTCTGAGTAATTCTGTAACTTCTCAAATTGAAAATTTTTCATAGACAGGCTTTTCTAGATTTGTAAATATGCTAGAAAAACCATTAGCTAGTTCCTTATTCTAGACATTGTATTTTGATGGGTCAAAATCAAGTTATGTTGTAGGAGAAGGTTTCATATTGATTAATCCTGAAGGTGTGAAGAGAATGCTGACTAGCAAATTGGAATTGAAATGAAAAAATAATATTGCAGAATATGAAGCATTGGTCCCAGGTATGTACAAACCAATTACCCTTGACATTAAATACCTTCAAGTTTATGGATATTCAGAAATGGTAATTAAACAAGTAAGAAACATGATGCATTGTATCTCTACACACTTGAAGCATTATCAGTCTTTAGTTCATTCTATCACTTCACATTTTTTACCATTTAACATTTCTGTTATTCCTAGGATTTAGAGTGCCATCACTGACCTTCTTGCTAAAGTTGCATCAAAATTGATCCCATTCGAAGATTATAGTCCTGATAGATTTTCTGTAGAATTAACCTTTAGACAATCCATCCCTGATAATATCACCAATTTGTAGGTATTTAATGACGATGAAGACATTTTAAGCTTCTTAACTTCTGAAAAATCATATGATGACCAAATAATTGATGAAGATGAGCACGACAATCAATTAAAAAATTAGATAAAGGATAATCCCATACCCAAATCTGTAGTTAAACTTGAAGATCTATATGATTTAAAAGACATATTTAAAAGAGTTAGTAATTCAAAACTGCAGAGTTCAACTTTTAGATTTGAATTAATAAATCTTGGGACAGATCTTAAACCTTAGAACATCAACTTAGGACTTGTTCTCTCATCTGAAAAAAGATTATACTTCATTCATTTGTTAAAAACATATAATGATGTTTTTGCTTGGAGTTATGGAGATCTTAAAACATTTGACACTTCCATCATTCAACATATAATTCCGATGATATCTAATGATAAGCCTGTCCAACAAAAATTAAAGAAAATTCATTCGAACATAGAAAATCAAATCAAGATGGAATTGAATAAACTCCTTAAGGCTAAAATTGTTTTTCTTGATAGGCATTGAAGATGGGTTTCCAACTTGGTACCTGTTAGGAAGAAAAATGATGATATCTGCATTTGTATAGATTTTAGGAATCTTAATAAAAGGCCAGTTAAAACAATAATTTCCCTCTACCCACTGTGGAACATATTTTACGATCAGTCGTTGGTTCCGAACTTATGTCTTTCCTTGATGGTTTCCCAGTATAAAATCAAATCATGGCCTGCCGAGATGATAGGCTAAAGAATACTTTCAGAACCAAATGGGGAACTTATGCATACCAAAAAATACCATTCAATTTAATAAACGTAGGGGCCACTTTCCAACGAGGAATGGATATAGCTTTCAAATGTCTGTTAAATAAAATAGTTTTTGTTTATTTACATGACATTAGTGTTTATTCAGAGAATAGAAATAATCATTTGTTAGGACTTAAAACAAATTTTTGAATGTTGTAGAAAATATGGGATCTCATTAAATTCGAAAAAGTCTTTTTTCACTCTTAGTGAAGGGAATCTCTTAGGATTCATTGTGTCAAAAAATGGAATTTACATTCAACTTGATAGAATAAAGGAAATTTCAAAAATTTCTCCACCATATAACAAAAAAAGCATGCAATAATTTTTTGGACAGATACATTTTGTCAAAAGGTTTGTCCCTGATTTCTCACAAATTATTTTTCTGTTACAACAAGTGATTAAGAAAGACATGGTTTTAAATGGGGTCATAACGACAAGCAAACATTTGATTTAATCAAACATGCAATTATCGATGCTCCTTCTTTAAATACTCGGAATATCTCCGATCATTTCACCTTATACACTTTTTCTTCTTCAACGTCTTATGCCACTATTTTGACACAAATTAATAATCACAAAATTGTAGCTCCCATCTCATTTTTCAATTCGAATTTTCAGGGTGATAAATTGAATTATTCAGAAGTAGAAAAACAAGCATTTGATGTATATAAATCTATAAGGAATTTTAGATCTTTTCTTCTAAAAACACACATGAAAGTAATAGCCCCATTCCCAGTAGTGAGGAAATTACTAATGCAGAAAGAATTAGGAGAAAAGAAAGAAAATTGGGTCACAGCTCTGCAGGAATACAATATTGAAATAAAACCATCCAAATTTGTTAGAGGGCAAGGTTTCTGAAATTTTCTTACAGGAGAATTCAACATACCAGTCGAAGGGTACACAGGTAACAATGAACACGTTTATGAGGCAAGTGTATTTGATGATGATTCCCAATACGATGGTCTAATATTTTACTTGAAAAATTGATATGTTCCTCCTGAACTCAATTACAAAAGAAAAAGAGCTTTACAATTAAAATCAATTCATTATGAGGTTGTTGATATCGTGTTATTTAGGAGAAATTATGATTCCATATTGTTAAGATGCTTAGAAAAGTCTGAAGCACAAACAATTTTGCAGGAACTTCACGATGGACTAGCAGGTGGACACTTTGGAGGAGATTCTACTGCACACAAAATATTACATGCTATATACTACTTGCCTACTCTCTTCAAAGATAGTCCTGCCTATGTAAGAAAATGAAAAACATGACAAACTGCTTCTGGAAGACAAAGGAAACCATCCTTTCCTATGCAACCAGTCTACATTCATCAACCTTTCGAACAATGTGGAATGGACATCAGAGGTGAGATCATTCCTCATTATTCTAAACAACATAGATATATTCCGACTACTACAAATTACTTCACTAAGTGGGTGGAAGAAATTCCACTAAAGGTAGTCAATGTTGAATTTGATATTGAATTTATTGATCAATTTATCATTACAAGATTTGGTTTTCCTTCTGCACTTGCATTTGATAATGCATCTTATTTTCTAGGTACTAGTATGATTGAATTTGCAATTAGGAGAGGTTTTAAACTCAAATATTATGCTAATTACTATCCCTAGGGAAATGGTTTGGCAGAATCCACTAATAAAGTTTTCCTTAGAATAATCAAAAGAATTGTAGATCAAAATCAAGAAGTTGGCACAAAGCTTTAATATTTTCATTATGGACTCATAGGATAAATCAGAAGGCCTCTATAGGAAATTCTCCATTTAACCTAGTCTATGGGAAGGAAGCCATTAGTCCATCACATTCAGCTCTTCCTTCATTAGCTCTAGTTCAAGTTATTGATGACACACCTTCTTCTTCATTGCAATTAAGAAATTCACAAATCTTAAAAATAGAAGAAGAAAGGGAAAATGTCAAACTCACACACAAAAAACAACAACAGATGGTAAAAGCTTCTTTTGATGCATGTTTAGTCACACAAAGATCCTTCCAAGTTGGAGATCTAGTTCTCAAGTGGGACAAAGCACACAAAGAAAAAGGGAGATATACCAAATTTAAAAAATTATGGCTTGCTCCATTTCATATTGTTGAACAGATAAGCCCATCTACATTTATACATTAAGGTTTATCAGGAAAGAAAGATTCTCTCCCTATAATGGGCTCATCTTAAAGAAATTATTTTCTTATGTATTTTCATAAAAAAAAAATAGAATAAAGAATAAAATCTGTAAAAAAATCACTCCCATTGTACATCCCGCTGCAATTTATTTTCCTTTTACAGAATTTGTTAATAAAATGTTGAATAATACTTTATTGAATTTTCAAACATCTCCTGAAGTTATTTTTACTTTTCATTTTGAAGGTAGGAACTTTTAAGAAGTGATTATCAAAATTGAAAATTAGATACAAATTGTAGAACTCTGAAAAACATTTTCATTAAGTTGTAAAATATTTAAAAAACCTCAAAAAATTATATCCTTTTACTCTAGTTTCTGTCAAAATGGTTATCCTTAAAAAGTAATCACCATCTTACGACCTTAGAACTTTCAACTCAGATTTGTCATCCAAAACTCTTAAGGAGGCAATAGTCCTCCCCATCCATTGGAAAGGAAATTTTTAGAGTGTAATTCTAAAAAATAAGAAATCTAAGGAGATAAGAGGTCTCATCACGAGCCAACTTGTTCAGTTTGATTATTACTGCTGAATGACATTGTCATTATTTGGCCACCAAACCAGAAAAATGGCTTTTTAGCATATATATATATATATATGTATATATATATATATATATATGTATATATATATATATATATATGTATATATATACATATATATATATATATATATATATATATATATATATATGTATATATATATATATATATCTATATATATGTATATATATATGTATATATATATATATATATATGTATATATATATATATATATATATATATATATATATATATATATATATATATATATATATATATATATATATATATATTGCACTATTAAACGGACGAGACACTGGATTGTTATTGGTTAAAAGGTAAACATGTCGAGGCTATGAATGCCTGCTGGTAGCAGTGGCTCTACCTGTGAAAAATGAGTACATTACAAACTGAGTCGTAAAAGGCCCCCTACTTTATTTTTATAAACTGATTAATGACTGATTCATGTAAATATGTGTTTTTAATTCACAAAATGTTTTTAAAAGAAATTGCAATTTAATGAGTTATAGTGAGAGTAATTTTATTTATCTAAATGTTTCAGAAATTAGTTTCCACTTCTTAGATTGTTTTTACAGAATAATTGCAGAAATTCATTATTCATTTATCAGATATAACTAGTTCTTCCAACGAATCGCTGATTGTTGTACTATTCAACAACTCCCATTTTAATATATTATAATTTTCCTATGAAATTTACTATATTAAAATAGGGACCCTTCAATTAAAAAAAAAAAAATCTTATAATCAAAGTTTAATACTCACGCTTTTTAATTAAAACCCAAGTATTAAACCTTGATTATCCAAAAAAACGAATTAAATAGCCTTGGAACCAAGACTTATTCTTAGGCTTTAAAAACCTTAAATAATAAACAATAGGGGTTGTTTGATTAAAAAAAAAACAACAACAACCAAATAGTCGGAGTTCTAATTCCAAAAGGTTTTATTCTTTATAATCTCTGACTCACAAATTTTGTGTAAACTCTTTCTTATCCCAAAGGAAAGGACTTGCCTGCATCGTAAATAATACGAAGTTTCAAAGACTCAATACCCCTCTGCCATTATTAATTGTGATTGTGATTAGACTGGACCCAATGGGATTATCCATTACAATTCAGTGGTTTCCACGTGCCTGTGGCTATCGCAATAAATCATAGAAATTAAGTCTCATACCAGAATGAATTGCGATATGTGATAGAACCCAGACCTGACAGGATTATAAAATCCAACCCATAAAATCCTGCATTCACAGGCTATCACAAAATTTTAAAATCTTAAGTCTGTACTCCTGTTGAACGCCAATTGCAATATGTGATATAACTAGACCTTTTAGAATTATGTAATGTAATTAAATTAAATATCGTATCTGCACAATCACAAAGTTCCAAGATTCATGCCTCATTTGAATTGAAATTTTGATATGCTGCCTCATGTTCATTGTGATATGATGTCATCATCCACAACACCACTCCACATGGATCTGCCACGTAATAGTGATGTCATCGTGACATCATCCCATCCCGCATATCACAAATCGCAAGTCTGCTGGCCAACTCTTATCATCTTCCACTCCATAATTGTGATCAGGATATTACTCAGTATTGAAATCTCTAATCAAGCCCCAGACCCTATAGGATTATAAATGCAATTTCATAAATTCCCCACGTCCTTAAATATTGCAAAAGCCATGAGACTTAAACCATTCCACCTCTACCCATTCCGGTAGTGATTTGGTCTTATTTAGATTTTCGTATATTTCAATAGGGATTCTTCCTGTTTGAAATATGACGATAATTCATGCCCCGATTCTAAAGAATTTGCGATATGTTTTAATGAAATCCCCCTTTCAATTTTATTTAGACTACTCCCAACCTAGAAAGAAATTGCGATTTACCATAAAGTCTGACTTTTCCTATCATAGACCTCACTCTGCATTTCTCTCCATGATGGTTGTGTTCGGAATTTATTACAAATCTACATTTTTCCTGATTTCCTGCAAAAGTGACTTGTTCCAAATAAAACCCGCTTATCAGTTTCATTCATTTCCAGCTTATCGATTCCTATTTTTCTTGTTCAGGTTCATGATAGAGGAAGACAATTATGTTGATAAGTGGAAATTCAGTTCAAAAAGATAGACAAATGTTCAGAAAATCCGATGGAACAAACAAAGCTGATGAAGACAACAAATCACTTTCATAACATTGCTACCAAAAAACTATTTTTCTTTAAGCATATTGAAGGGATCTATTTAAATGCCCTCAATGCTCTACACTGGAGATTCAGTTATTTTTTCCTATTTAAGGTTACTTGTTGTATGAAATAAGGGTCCTGAATTTTATGAAGAAAGGTTTATGAAAGCTCTCACTATTGTACTTTCATCCTTTTCTCAATAGAATGACTGGAACATTTTTTTTCGAATTTTCATAAAGAATTTTGAGAAGCTCCACTATTACACTCCTGGAATCATCTTTGTGAGCAGGACTAAACTGCTGCTATTTCTTTTATTAGTTGAGCGAAGTGCATCTGGTATTTATATCATTATACCTTTGTTTTGTTCATAAGTAAATAGTAAATTTACCTTTTTAGGTTCCTTATTACTTGATATTTTAAGAACAGTGTTACATGTATTCACTACTGATCATGCTGGCATTGATATTTTTATACATGTTAAGAAATTTTCTTTGATACTATAAATGTGATATGAGTTGCACATTATTTTGATTAACTATTTAATCAAAATAATCATCTCAAAATAGTTTTATTTCCATTGGTGTTTGAGAAATCTATATTGTCATTCACTAAGGAAAATCATTATAGATCACGTCAAGATAAAAGTTAAACAATCCCGAGTTATAGATCAGATTAATGGATATATGTTTCCATTTAATTCATTACTACAAATACATCTATTTCACTTCACTATAAGCATTACACACTCATTCAATCACCTTTCATTGGGAAATTGTTCCCATACAATCCATTCAGAGCCACTACTTCAATGGAAAATCAGTTGTTTTAAGGTCCAGACCGGGTGGTTTTTCCATTGTGTTGAAGCGGTGATTTTCGAGGCCTTAATAGGTACATAAGTAGTTTATGGAGAAACTATGTTAAGGAGTTGAAACACTAGACATTTTGATGGAACAATTCACCCATAATCAAGGACAAGAAGCAAAAGCACTTATATTTTCGGCTTCTTGTCCCTTATGATGGGTGAATTGTTCACTCAAAACAATAGATGTTTCAACTCCTTAACATAGTTTCTCCATAAACTAATTATGCACTATGACACACAACTATTGAAATTCACATTAAAGAAAACAAAGTGTTTCAAATCTAAATCGTGTTCTAAGAAACATGTACCTTAAGATGTGGTTGAGTAATATTCTACTTCATTTAATTTCTATGTTGTATAATTCAAATCAACATTATTACATTGATATTTTGAAATCCATATTATTTAAAATTGGAATCAACATTATGTTTATAATGTTTTACTAAACATCAAGAAAATGCATGTCTTAACATATTATAATTACTATCATAAATTTTATGTTATAATATATATTTAGCTCAGTTTAAATATTATTTCTATAAGTTTTGTGAAATGGCTTAAGGTGTATGCATGGCATATAATGTATAATAGCATTAATTTACTATGTATTTTTGGTCATTGACCATTGTAGATTTTTATTGTATATTCAATAGTTTATGTGATATGCTAAAACTCAAGACAAGAATATACTCTACTCTTCAACGAAAACCAAAATTGATTCATGAAAAAAAAAGTAGAAAACGAAGAATTTCAATCGCACATAACACAATGTTTTTCCGATAAAAGCAACTTATCAAAAACATAACTATTTATATTGCATTAACCAGAATATCTGAGAAGAATCAAGGAGCTGACAGGTGGTATCAAAGCTGGTGAACTGAATCAAGGAGCTGATTCTACGAAGACTGATGAACCAAAAATCTTGAAGTGTGCCACATCTAGTTTCATCCCTGAAAAAGCCTCTTCCGATGTACTCATCCCGAGAATTCGATGAGGGATTATGTTCTGCAAATAAACAATTATGTTGCATGTTTCATCTCACAAGTGTAATGGTAGGCCCCAATCATGCAACATTGATCGTGCCACTCCCACAATACTCTTTTTTTTCCTTTCAACCACCCCATTCTATTGGTGGTTAGGAGGTTCTATCAACTCTCATCGACTGCCTTTTGATGCATAAAATTTTTTGAATTCATTCGACACATAGTCTCCATTGTTATCACTCCTAATAGATTTAACTTTCTTGCCAATATATCTCTCGACAAGTGCTTTAAATTCACAAAACTTAGCAAAAGTCTGATCTTTTTTGTACATAAAGAATATCCAACACTTACAAGAAAAATCGTCAACAAATATTACATAATACATGTGCGTGGTCATGGATGTTGTCAAGAATGGTCCACACACATCTAAGTGAACTCGATCGAGGATCACCTATGCTCGAGTGTATTTTTATGAAAGGAAGCTTTGGTGTACTTTCCCAATGTACACCCTTTGCATGTGTCTACATGCTCTAGTGTACCCTTGGGAAGGCCGATATAAATTTGATGCATGCTCTTCAAAGCACCATGGTGCAAGTGACCCAATCTCCTACGCCACAACTCACCGATGTCTTAGCTTTGCACCTTCTCTATTTTATTGCTCAAGGCATCACAATTTTCTACCTCCAACTTGTAGAGGTTCTTGAGTAGAACCCCTATCCTCTTGACCTGTCCTATGGCTATGTGACAAAGGAACAACTTTCCCTTACTAAATCTAACATTATATCCTCTATCCCTTAACATGAAATAGATACCACGTTGTTCTTCAAATGAAGAACATACATAATATCTCGAAAAGTGAGGGGAAAACAAGACTCCACATGAAAGGTAATTGTATTGATGCCAGTAGCACCATACCTCCCATCGTCACCCATATTGATATGCATATGGAGATCCTTCTCCTCCACATTACTAAAGAGCTCTTTATTACCGGTCATGTGGAAAGAAACTCCACTGTCTAGGTACCACACACTACCCATCATCGATGACACCATACAAGCGATGAGGGTAAAGTCTAATTTGAACTATGAAGAAAGAGCTTCACCTGCCACTCCTCCCGAGGGCTTCTTACTAGGTTTCTTAAGAAGACACTTTTTCCCAAAGTGTCCCAGCTCGTGACAATGAAAGAATTTGACTTTTACATGTCCTTCTTCCTACTTCCCTCACAAGAATTTGATCTGGAATGGGATGAATTGCCCTTCCCTTGGTTTTCCTTACCTGTTAAGGCACAATTCTCCTTGTCATCATGCTTTGATGAGGATCCGTCTCTGGTGTTCCACCGAATCTCTTCTTGTAGAAGTCGGACCATAACCGTTCCTACTCTAGTAGCTTCTTCATCCCATTAACTAAATCCTAGTAATTGTGCCAGCTCTTGGGAAGCCCCAGAAGTGCTATCCTCACCAAATTGTCTTTTGCAATAGTAATCCCGACACTTCCAACCTCATCCCGACATGGGTGAACTTGGTCAAGTACGTCGGAATTGAGTCGCCCTTCTCCATATTGATCTTTCTGAGTTTTTCCTTCAGTGCCAACTTCCTATGGTCACTTCTATTTTGAAACAGGTATGTCAATGCCTTCCACATTATAAATGGAGTTTGCTTACCATGGAGATTCGAGACAATGTGATCTTGAACTCCTTCTAGGATAATTCTTCTCACTTTTTCCACACCCTTTCTCCATTTAGCCAGACCTTTAACATTAGATTTTGTAGGCTTAGGAATATCATGATCTATGAATTTCTTGAACCCATTGTCTTCCAACATTGCCTCCATCCTATCCTTCTAAGATATGTAATTTGAGCTTCCCTCTAGGGAATACTCTAGTCTCAAAACGTAGAATGACATATTGCTGACTGTGAAGTATGAACCTACAAATTCGATTTCACTTGCACAAAAAACTCAAATTGTCCTCTTCTATATTGTATTCATCTCTGATACCAAGTATATTTTTATTGTAGATTCAACAACTTATGTGATATGCTAAGACACAAGACAAAAATCTACTCCACTCTTCAGAGGAAACCAAAATTGGTCAATGAAAACGATAAGAAGAAAGGGATAATTTCAATCACACATAACACAATATTTTTCTGGGGAAAGAAACTGATCAAAACCCCATCTATCTATATTACATTAACCAGAAGATCTGAGAAGAAAATATAATGCTTGTTTAACATGAACAATTCCTTCACAAGGACAGTCTATCTCTATGCTTCACAAACTAGCTCAATCAAACACTTAGTCAATTATGATGCCCGCTAAGCCCCTACTTCCTTGAGAAATTCCTGAGAGAATTATCCCATATTTAATCACAAAATTCTCTATCCATAATTGTGCAATCCATCATAGGCCTTCTACTGATTTCATCCACCATCTGTACAACTCGTAAAATAATATAACTGATAGTACATTGTCCCTAAACTCTAAGCTCAACGAGGTCTTCCTTTGAACTGACATACATGAGTTATTTATGAGTGAATCTTTAGTTAAGTAGTGGAGAAATGAAGTTGGATTGGTGCCCATCCCCACTACTAGACCTCCTAATAGTTCCTCCAACAATTGGAAGTAGCTTAACTGACTATAACTTCGTTAAACTGAGTTAATTAGTTATAACTCAAAAGAACTTAACCTGGGCCCCTAAAATTTATGGATCACTCTACATGACTCGAGATAGACTGCCAAATCGAATTTCTTAAGCCAACTAAGTCAAACTAACTTAGTTAACTATTACAAATTGCTATGAGAATAGAATTTCGATTTAATTCCTAATTTAATTCAAGGACAAATTATATTACGATTTCTTGCTGCTATTTTTAACAATCTTCAAGGATTGTATGACTATAATCCAAAGGTGTTAGCCTTGTAATATTTTTACTAATAAAATGTGCACCCATATTGCTTCCCTTTATCTTCTAGTCATTGTCGGCCCCTTTCCAAAATGGGATATTCATTTTATGGAGTGTAAGCCTACCTCATCTAGTCGTCATAATTACGTCACTGTGGTTGTAAATTACTTCATTAAATGGGGTAAGGCTATGTTTACCTACTCAAATTAAGTCACAATCATAGTTTATTTCTTCTTCAACCATGGCATCACTAGGTTCAGTGTACCCAAAAGGATTGTGACCAATCATGGAGTAGACTTTCACAATCATATGATGACTAAGTTGCCATCCAAGTTTGGGTTCCATAATGAGAACCCCTCTCCCTATTGTCCTCAATCTAACAGTCAAGTCGAGGTCATCAATCACATCTTGAAGACTATGATCCAATACATAGTCAGAAACCATAAATGGAATTGACACTTAATGTTATTTTCATCACTTTGGGCCTATCAAACTTTAGCTAATACCTCCATAAGATTCACTCCTTTACAAATAGTATATGGAATGAAAACAATGTTACTCATTGAATATGAGACACCTTCATTAAACTTCATGTCAAAATTATCCCTAACACTTTGGTCAAGAAAGAACACCTCCTTTATTTGGCTTGGATTGATGAAAATTTTTGTGATGCTCTCTTAGCCAATGAGAGACACCAAAAATGTGTTTAACTTCAATATGACAAGTTTTTTCGACATCATGTCTTTTTTTAAGGTGACTTGGTCTTGGTTTATAATAAAAAACATGATCAACTTGGTGCAAGAAGTTAGAACCCCTTTGGCTCGATCCATGTATTGTTAAACATGTGATAAATAAGGGGGGAAATGTGCTTGTTTAATATGATGGGAATGCTCTCTTGAAGGCCCACAATGGGATCTATTTGAAAAATTACTATGCCTATAACTTTGAGTGTGGTTCCTTATACATACGAAATTAGTGTATGCTCTTACTTTTCTTTGCATGTGTGTCATGTTTAAATTTGTCCCTTATCATGTGTGGTACTTGGTTTACATATGTTCATATCTGCTTTAATGTACATAGGATTTTCCAATGGCACCAGCCATAGTTACCGAAACAATTATTCTGTAGATTTCGTACTCTTTTCACCCGTTGATGAATGTTGACACAAAAATTTCATTAAGGAAAAACCCTGGGTTCAGGCACAAGGGACCAACAAGGGGTCGCTATAGTCTACGAGAAAGCTGGCATTTTCACCCTACCCCAAGGGATAAGGAGTCTCACCCAAGGTGTGTCATTACCAAAACTAGGAAGGCTTTAGAAGGATATCAAGGATGAGCCAACCATCACTCTATGTACAACTTAAAGAGTACATTCATCATAACATTATATCATTATAGATATCATATTCATATGAGGAAATACCTTCAACAATAAAACACTTTTAGTAGGCCCATAAATCACAAAAATTAACACAGATCATAATATGTAACTTTTCCATCTACTCATTCATATTAACCCAAAAAACGATTCATTACAACGTACATTCGACATAAAGCCATGAGAAAATACATAAAATATTGTGACCACAGAAGGTTCTAGATCTCAGAACAAGCCTGACTATGGCCTTCCCACCACTTCTCCAGCCTTCTGATTGGGTTATTCTGTGCTTCAGACTCCCTCAAATACCAACCCCTTCTTCATGTTTTCCTCTCCTTTTATCTATTCCTCAGCTGCTCGAACTACGAGTTCTGTTCGACTGTCTATCCCCTTGGCTACTTCTCGTCCTCCTCCTTGCTCTCTCGGCTATTTCTTCTTTTTTCTGACACTTTGTCGCAAGTTCCCCACGATTACATGGTCTTGCTCCCTTTTACAACTATCTTCTCTGCAACTTGACTATTGCTCCCGCTACCTGTTTCCCCCTCTTCATACCTTCAAAAATCTCAAAATTCAAAATGAAGGTCCCAATAGGTCCCGACCACAGTTCTTTGACTTGTCCTCGAGTCAATCTATCTCTAGTGCTATGGGTCGTCTTGATATTTCTACTAGTATCTCTCCTTCTAGTTGCTCATGTTCTTCCCTCTCGGGGCCTACTGTTTCAGTTGCTTCTTCTGCCATTTGCTGAGGGGCTACTACTTTAGCTGCTTCTTCTGTAGTCTGTTTGCCTCCTTTCCCAAACAAAGGCCCCCATTTAGGGACAATTATTTTTGTTTCTTATGTGAAATTTTTGTATTGGTTGAGTGTTGCTTTCCATGCAATTGATTTGGAGTCAACCTATTTGATGAATTCCTCTGTTGTGCTGGATGTTAGCTGATCGACCTACTACCTTATAGTTTGTTCCATTGATCTTCGTTATTGTTGCAGACTTCTTTCAGGGCAAGGATTGTAGGAATCAAAGCTGGTGAACTGAATCAAGGAGCTGATTCTACGAAGATCGAAGACTTGGCAGGGAGCTAAAGTTTTGCAGGTGACAGGTGGAATATCAGGGTGATTTAGGTGAATGGTGAAATAGGTTTAGCAGAGGAGAAGCTTTGTGCTTGGTCCAAGCTAAATGACAAGGCATGGTAGGTTTGGAAAAATGCGAAGGGAAGCTCTTGCTTACCTTATACAGGTTGAAGAGAATGAAAGAGGAGAACCCTCAGATTCAAAAGGAACTTGAAGTCTTGGAAAAGAATGTTGAAGATGAACTTCTTCAACTTGGTTGGAAAATGGAGCAAGATGAAGTTGCAGATTGTGCTGACAAGGAAGAGGAAGCCATGATGGTTGAAGATGTTGCAGATATGACCATGATGGAGGATGAACTTGAGATTGATCAAGTTAGACCAGGATCGTGCAGTTTCCAGACATGGATGGATGAGGATACTCACATGGAGGAGCCTCATGATGATGATGTAAGTACTATTGATACTTGTGTTTCATTTGAGCATTTGGTTGATGGACCGTATGCAGGGAAGGGTAAAGTTAGTTTTCCGATGCAAGGGAACATCTTACCATGGATGTCTATGATGAGACCTTGTATGGAGGAGCAAGGATTGTTGATTGTTGCAGGACTTGTTGGGGCTGTTTGTGACCTTATGGTAGAAGTTACAAAGGCTCGTGACAAGGGAGGAACATGATGATCGTTGCGGAGGATTGGGTCATGCTTTAGCCACATGGAGAATTGGCTAAGTGCTCGGCATGACTCATGGACAGATTGGAGGAGGGCACACACTTAGGTATGATGATACTTGGGTGGATTTCTCATGGATGACACCAAGAGAAAGTCTTGGTGAAACCTTTAGTGGGGAAGCTATGATGGAAGGGACTCATTATGATGATGATATGGTTGGGTGACCGAGTTCACTAGACCGAAGATTGCAGACTTGGATGGGGATGACTGATTGTTGTGATGGGTCTACTTAGTGAGACAACATGGGAAACTTAGTCATGGACATCAAGTTGGAGGCATGGAGTATGGTAGTCTTATGCAGGAGCACTTGTAGAGGTGTTGCTTATGGGCATCCAATGAGGAGTGCCAACGTAGGGATGTGTGTATGTAGATTTGTTGGTGTGACATGGATACTTATTATTTATGAGCTGATGGAGAGGTTGTGCACTCTTGTACGACAAGGCCATGGACTTGGATAGAGTTATGAGTAACTTATGGAGCATTCCTACTACATGGAGAACAGAGGCATCTTGCAGAGACCTTTGGGCCGAGACTTGAATGCTTGTTGGATGTTGGTTGGAGATGCCTCATGGAGCTCATGATGACATGGGATGATTGTGACTTTTGGAGTGATGGAGTTACAATGATGATGAAGCCTTGGTGCCAACACTTGGGCATGGGTTGAGTTGAGACTTAACCACTTTTGACACATGAGAGCTGATTGATCTATGATCATGGGCAGCACATGGGAGATGAGATAGGTATATACTTGTTTCTATGGCAGACTTGAGGGATGGTACATTGCAGATATGATCGAGGTTGCTTCATGGACCTGGATGTGGCACATCGAGAGTCGGAGTTTGATGAGAGGATCTCTTCACTTTGAGGAGATGGATGTTTTGCATGTGGATGATGATGTTGGGATAGATGTGGTTGATTTCATGCAGCACATTGACACCAAACATCATGGACAACATGTTGCAAACGAGATGGAGACTACTTCATGGACCTGAGCATGGCTTATTCTTATATGGAGATGGATTATTGATAGAGTGAAGGATGTGACAGGATGTTTAGAGAAGCGACTGATGATGGCATGAGGATGTATATTCTCATGGTTCTGGCATGACAGTTGGATTAGCTACCCAACTAGTTCGAGTCATGAGGGCATGCAGTGTGCAGAGATGTGTTAGCATTTGTTGGAGTATCATGGCAGTAGTTCACATAAGGATGACACATGATGAGGACGACACGATATGTTGCAGGAAGCATGTAGCTTGAGATGGAGGGGCCAGCCTTCCACAATGGAAAGCAGCATGTTGAGATTGTGACAGGGTGGTTGATGATCATGGATTGAGATGATTTCTAATGTATGACATACCGATGGAGTATATGCCTTGGTATGGATATCTTGGTGACAATTGGTTGCTGGGATGAGATATTATCGAGGACGACAATGAATTCAAGTGGGGGAGGATGTAAGGACCTGTGGTTGTGTGATGGGTAGGGCGACTCCACCATGCGAAGGACGTACGAAATGAGAAGTGAATGACCAAGAGATGAGTTTATATGAAATGTTGGGCAAGTTCAGAGGGTGGTCCCACGAGTTGGGCGGGCTGACCCCCCACTCGGGAAAAGGTAACATGTTGAACGAGTCGACTTGGGCGTTGGGCGTGGGTCGACTGGGTGAAATAACCTGTCACCCGCCCATATATATTAGTGGATAGTTTGTGGAGGCAAATCATCATTCGGCCAACACGTGTTCAATTGAGGAGTTCTGTGGTGTGTGGATGAGCCTGTACAACGGGCAAAACTCAGGCGAAAAACTCGTGCAAAAAGGTTGGGTGAGGAACTCGTGTGAGGAACTCAGGCGAAAAACTCGTGTAGAAAAGTTAGGTGAGAAACGGAGGCGAAAAACTCGTGCAGGAAATGCGTGCAAAAAACTTGGGCGAGGTCATTCAGGCAAAGCTGGGTCGACGTCGTTCAGGTAGAACTTGGGCGAGGTCATCAGCCAGGAAACTCGGGCGAATCGGGTGAGGTCGTTCGTCCGAGCCGGGTGAGGTCGTTCGTCTGAGCCGGGTGAGGTCTTTGGGTGACTCGGGTGAAGTCGTTCGGGTGAGCTGGGTGAAGTCGTGTGGCGACTTGGGTGAGGTCGTTCAAGCGAACCGAGTGAAGCTGTGTGGCGACTCGGGTGAAGTCGTGTGGCGACTCGGGTGAAGTTGTTTGGGTGAACGAGTTTGGGTGAACGGGTGGACATGCAGATGGGCGGCTGGGTGAGGGCACGCCATGCACGATGAAACGGTGGAAACGGTGAATTGTTGGAGTTGTGAAAGGAGGTGTGACTCCTGTGGAGGCACCCGTGTGTGGCGACTTGGTTACGACGAGGCACGCCCAAGTTGGGCAAACAACATGATCGTGCGACGAGCTAAACGAAGGGTTGGTGAGTCGTGCGACGACCATGTGGAGGTGCCGAAGAGCTGGGCAACCGAGTTTGTCGAAGTTGGAAATTTGGCTAAGTGTAAATTTTGGGTTTCCCAAAATTTAACTTGTACTTATAAAAGAAGATTATATATATTGATTCAGGCAGACTCATATTGCAGGGAGTTACCCCTCCCTTTATATTGTTGTGCATTTCTATTGTATAATGGTCTTTATGTAAATGTTATGGGCTTTCACTGTATAAAGGACAAATATAATACTTGGTAGTGAAAAATAAACTAAGTATGGAATGTTAGGTGTAGTCTACAATCGTAAGTATTGGTGAAAAGAAAATGGTTGGTAGTGCCGCACCCCGCTATAGTACGGTTGGAAGAGTACTGACATTGTAGGGGCATGACAGATACCATCCTAACTTACCACATTTGTGCTATTCTTGGTTCCTCCATGTCTCAACACCTCTACTATGACTGTTATTTGCATAGTTTGGTTGTCACCTTCTACAAGTTCTGCCCTTTTTCTCCTGTATCTTCACTAACAACTCTGGAAAGTCCCCATTTGCATGGTCAAGAGCCGGACAATATTTACAGGCACCGTTGAGTGGCATGTGGGAATCGACCCGATGCCTTGACCATGTTGCCAAAGGGTTGTCGGCATGAAGGGAAAGGCCGATGTCTCCACTCTTGCTGCCATGTCAGTAAATCTTTGCCACTGCGGCTAGGGCATCCGCCGACATGTGTGATTTATTTATTTATTTTGGGTTGGTTTCTTTATGTTTTTTTTCTATAAATTGATGTTATTTTTATAATTTATTTTTTGTTTCAATGTTTCTTTTATTTATTTTTATTCAAGTTATTTTTTTATTTTTTAATGTTTTTATTTTATTTTATAATAATTTATGTATTTTTTTGTTTTTTAATTTATATTTTGATCTTTGGTCTATTATATATTTTTAAATAATTTTAATATTTTTTTTAAATGTTTTTGATTTTTTTTTTTCAAATTTGGTTTGTGTTCTATTTACTTGTTTTTTTTTTTTAATTATGTTTCTTTATTATTGTTTTTCACTAATCCGTTTCTTTTTTATTTTTGGGTGGGGTTAATTTTTGTTTTTTTTTAATGTTTTTAAAATTTTCCTTTCAATTTTGTTTTAAATAATTTTTTTGGATTGTTTTATTTTATTTTATTTTACACAAATTATTTTTATTTCTCTTTTTCTTAAAATTATTTTTAGATTTTTTTAAACAATTTGTTTTTTTCTATTTTTACTTAAAAATTTATGAGAGTCGTTATTTTTTGAAAACAAAAACTTCATATATTATTATTTTTGAACATAAAATTATTATAAAAATTCATAAAATTTGTTATTTTTCAACGTTTTTTCTTCACTTTTTTCCATAAAAAATATTTATTTGACATGTCAATTTTAGTGAAAAAGTAATGTGTATTTTTTTACTATATATGTATGTAAAATGTGTTTTTTGTCAACAATTTAAAATTATTATTATTTTAGTGAAAATTATTTTATGTGTATTGAAGTATTAGTTGACAATATATAAATATACAAAAAATCATAACTTTAAAATGTTTATTTTATTACTATTTTTTAACTTGGAAAAAAAATGAAAATTTTGTGACAATTTAATACTGTCAAAAAAAAATCACAAACATGAAAACACTTCAAAATCAAACATTGCAAGAAGAAAAAAATAAGAATAATACAACTTGAAAATTCATTAAATAACTAACATTTAAAAAAAATGTGCATACATAAGACATAAGAAGATTTAAATTCTCAAAAGTATGTCACGCTCCCACCCCCAAAAAAATGGTTGATGCTACATCAACACTTTTCAAAATGAGTGTGAAAGTCACCAACTTTTTAAAAAAATTATCCATACTTAATACATAATAAAATCTAGATAGTGAGAAATAAGCCCCTCCAAAACAGGGGTTTATACTACATCAACAATTTCGAAAATCGTTTTGAAAACCAGTACAACATTTTTAAAAAAGTTTCCCATACTTAATACATAAGAAAATTTTAAGTGTCAAAAATATGATCCAAAATAATAATAAAAAGGTGTATTCTAAATCAACAATTTTCAAAATTGGATGAATTTTTGCAACCTCTAAAAAAGTGAGAACTCGGTATAGTTCTCACTTGGTTGGTAACTATGTTATGAACAATTATGTCTCTTTCATGCCTGAAGGCTCCTCATCCTTTTTCTACTCCCATAAATCCTCATGTTCCTCTTACCATTGCAACTTGACCTATTTTAGGCTAGTTGTAGTTCTATGTTGACTCGTCTTAGCCCTCTTGTACTTAATTTGCCTCCATAAAGTGATCACACATCAACTCCAATGCCCTACAATGGTGGATATTGTGACCAACCAACTTACAAAAATCACAAAATAACATTATCATGGAAGATTCATACTTCTGCACCATAAGGAAATTTTTGGGCATATGACCCCACACTCTAAAAATCTCACACCATAACCATCTTCTTTGCGCCATGGGGTTCGCAGTGCCAGTTGCCATATTATCACTAAGTAGAGGGAACTAATTCCTATGATGACCCTTTATGCAACAGATGGTACACCTTAATTCCAAGTGTGGTTCCTTCCCCTTAGCTAGGTCCTACAACTATGTGGTGAGCACATCCATCTGCGATTGAATTTGCATCATCCCCACATTATCTCAAACCACTACAACTGCTAGAGACACCTCTAACTTTATTGTGCCCTCCAGATCTTCTAACTAACTCTGTATCTCCTAATAAGTAAGTCCTACCCAAATGTAAGGTAGTGCTCCTGCAATAAACCACTCTTTATGTTGTTTTTCTAGAATATCAAACAATAGCTTCCCCAGCAACATCTTGAAGTGTTATTTGTTGTCCCAAATAGAATTGTGAGGATTTTATGCAATATCCTTAAATTATTTCATACACTGTGAAGCAGACTTGGGCCTATGAAACTCTCTAAGAAATGCTTGCTTACTATCCTGTAGTGTCCTCACTTGGGCTAGCGAGGAATTACATGTGTACTTGATATACTAGGCCAATGTACGCTATCTAAAAGTCATTCCTGATTGGCCAATCTTAACATTCTCATCTTGCACATTATGAGCATCCCATATAATTTCACACAAAAACAAATCTTACTCAGGATCCTCATTCACGACACCACGAAATAATGGAAACTTCAAAGTATCTACCATCGGCCTTTGTCTACATGTTGCTACCCACATTCCTCTTGATGTAACTATTATGTATTGCGAACTACTTCCTATCTAACTCTTGCTACTTTATTAACCCAAATATTGTATGTAATATGCTACTAGGAGAACTTACCACTATTGAACTAGATGCACTCGATGTGGTGGGTTCAGTGTGGGACATACTCTGATGGGTCTCCTTGGGATGCATGTCTCTACAGGTATTGGTTCACGCTGCAACATCTCCCCTTCTTCTTCTCCTACACACGTTATGCCAGTGCATGCTCACTCTAAGCTCCTCCAATATCTTCCACTCTTTCTCCTTCAATGTCTTCTCACTGTCTTCTCTTGAAACTTACTCTCTATTGTTGGCACTCATGCCGAACTTTTTCCTCTACCACATCATCTTCAAAATATCCTACCACTCTAAAATACTCCTTCTTATAAGTCCATCATATCTTCCTTTTCCCGCACAACTTCAGTAGACTAACTTGACATACCCTTTTCCTCTTCACATTCAGGAATCTCTCACACCACCTTAATTATTTTCTTCCTCTTCCTCTTGTATCCTAGTCCTGGCTCCTATATTACGCCTTCGCCATCCCCCAACTCATCCTAAGTGCACAAGGGGTATAGCGACTCATGGTGTCAGACACCACCTTCAATACACCTTGTTCACACAACAACATATTTATGAACATTAACAACATTCAAATAAAGCATCCTTGAGGCCCTCTTATAAAATGGTGCTCAATATATTTTTGCATCTATTTCTCAACACCAATCTTGTAGTTTTTTATTTCTCCCGTAGAAAATTCTCATAGTTTAGGTCTAAACTATCTATCAATTTCATCCTAAGTGGAATTCGTCATCCCCTTCACTTCGAAATCTCGGTCCCAAAAATGGAACCATTTTTTGGGAGACTTTTTACTGTATGTATGACTCAAATTTATTGCATGTGCCACAACAAACAAAGTCTTGAATGGTATCGAACCCTTCAGCAACGTCTGAGGAACAAGCGAAGTCTCACCCAAGGCACCTTAGGGGAAGTCACTAGAACTACGTTTTTGCAGTTGGGAAGGGCATGGGATTCTAATAGACACCACTTTATCATAGGGTTCATGCCTTCAACACTCAAACAAAAAGGCTTCCGTTTTCATGCCACACACATTGTTAAATTTTGTTAGGGTTGTATTGTTCTTTTCTTTGATAATTGTATTACTTCATTTTGATATTAAGTTCACGCCATAACATCATATCATTATTCAGTTTTACAACATTATTTAGCAACATATGCAATTATATAGAAAGAACAAAATCATCACCAATTCAACATAACATAAAGGAACAAAAGAAGAAAATCATTCACACATATATACACCAAGATTGGTCGGAGACTAGGGAAAACCCCACTACGAGGAAAACCCTTTCAAATTCTTCTTCTTATTAGATTGTCATTGAATGATTAAGAAAAAGAGAGTGCAATCATCCATATCTTCATCGATAAAAATATCGAGAAAGAATAAACCAAGCATCATCATGAGATGAACCTAATAATGCTAATGATCAAAACCTTGGTTTCAAAGTCTGCGATCAACTACCGAACCTTGCGGTCAATGAGTGAAATCTATGGTTGACTTATAAAATAAACCCTATGTCCGAAACATGCGGAGATATATTCATGTGTTTGGTTGAAACATTTCAACCAAACACATAGACCTATATGTCTATGATTACAGCTAAAATTTTCCTATGACAATCCCGCGGTTGTGACCCTCAACCCTAGATATATGTGCAAGATTTAGACCCTCCAATTTCAGACCTGTGCAAGCCAAACCAAAATAAAGAAGAATAAATTATCGTGGTGATGATGTCAAAAACAGGTTTAGGTCACTTGCATTTATATTTAGGTCAATTGTATTTATAAGCTTCCAAGGCTGTCCAATTTTCTTTAGGGCCAACTTGATCAAATATGGTATGTGAGCTTTAATTTAAAAAATAAACTTTCCCTTGTCCAAATCAAGTGCTACAATAGTCAAAATTGGTCCTCGTAAAGAGAGGAATCTTGTCCCATGGTTGGAATTTTTCACTCAACTACCAAATTAAAACTCCTTCTAATGTAGGGAGAAATTCTAACTACATCATGTAAACATTACAAGTATCATGTTATCAAATCATATCCAATCTCAAGTATCTCGACATCAAACATCATCATTGTTCATATATGCTCATTTCTGCTTATTATTGATTATCTCTTGATTGTCTCTTCTCATAATATGAACATTCTTGAATCTAAAATAAGAATAATCTTACATCATACGGGAACCTAAGCTACCACCCGAAATCACTGCCAGTGGGGATCCCGATTCTACTACCTAGGAAACATTAGTGGGGAGCCAAATCTATGACCCGCATCAACATTGAAGAACCTAGGTCAATCCAGAACGATATCAAGGAGCACGTATCAACCTGAATCCACATTAGGGAGCTTAGTCTCAACTCGGAACCGCATAGGGGAGCACATATCAACTTAGAATCCAATGATAATGAGGGAGGTCCTACAAGACACTCTCACCCCATGTTAAGCAATAAAAGAGATACCACTTACCAAGAAAGGATCACAACCATCCCATGATGCAATCAATGGGTGAGATACCACTTACAAAGAAAGTATCACAAGCATCCAATGATGCAATCAATGGGTAAGATGCCACTTTCTATATGAGGTAAGGATCACAACCATCCTATTTCATGTTGATATTCCCAACAATGACACTCAATAGTCATGTTAGAACACCTTCATCATAATCATCATGGATTGTACACCTCCAAGTACTCTCTCAACCTGTTGGCCAGACAGGGAGTGGTATTCCCAACAAGCCCAACTTGTGGGTATGATGCCAACTGGGGTATACTCTGCATAGAGAAAGGTAGGGGAGCTAACATCTCTAATCCTATGGGTGACAGATAGAGGAACAACATATATGAGCCTATTTTTTAGATATCCCTCAACCCCAAGATCCCTCCATCTCAATTCCTCACCCTTAGAGCTCATGCAAGGGGGAAGACTTAGTGCAGTGTACTCAATTAATCCTACTCTCGATAGATCATAAACATATCATCGTTCTCATATATGGTATCGATTTAGTCATCATGTATCAATAGAAGAAGTCTCTTGTTCATACAAGACATCAAATCAAATATATATATTAGAAAAAATATATATTAGAAAAATGACACCTTATTCATTTTGCCTCTCACGGAGGCAACAAGAACACGCATAATCTTGCGTCGTATAGTAGCACCAATTGAAGATATCTTAGTCCTATCTATATACGAGATTCTCTACCAATCATATCCAAATCATTATTATCACAATATATGTTTTTCATATCCAAAACCTACTCAAACAACTCTCCAAGGAGTTTCTTCAACTTGTTTCACAGCTAGCCATCTTAGCACATCATACTCAACCTCATTTGTGCTTAAAGCTACAGAATTTTCATCCAAAAATATCGTGGAAAATCCCATACTAAGGCGGGACCCAAATTTTCTTATCTTATCAATAATTATCATAAACAACATCAGTACGTCGATGAAGTCACATATCATGGGAAGAATATCTTAGACCCAAAATTGATCATCCCATGCAAATATATTGAAGGGTGCTCGATGAAAAATCAATGTGTATGAAGCGACTCAATTAGGTTTTATGCAAACACACACACACACACACACACACACACACACACACACACACACACACACACACACATTGATGGGTGTTCACAAATAACATCAATGCTTCGATCAACTATTGATTTCCAAGTCAGGTTCAATAAAACTTCTTGAAATTCAATCAAAGTGTCCAAGGATTTACATTTCCACTCTCCAAGAAAACTCTTCAATAGTTTTTTATTTTCTAAACTTCAGAAATTAGCTCATCATGTCATTATTTTCCATTTTGAACTTCAGATGCCAACTCCCTCTTACTTTGATTATCAAAGGCTCATTATGTTTCAATAATAGACCATCAGTATATAAAACCAAAATCAAATCCATACCTTAGACTACTTTTTAAGTGTAGGTTTGTATTTGCACATCTTCCCGGCTTCACCATGTAACTGTCAATGTAGACATTCCATTCTCAGGAAACTTGTTTTATATAATTTTTTATAAAAACATAACATTTAACCAAACCAATATTCTCATCCTTACACAAATAAATATTGTGCAATCAAATCAACTAAGTATGCTTATTAAGCCTTAGATGTCATATCAAGACTAATATCAAAATCATAAACGTTTTGCCAATATCACTATGATAGGTCCCTATAATACTACTGTATCCACATTATTATTATTTTTTTACCCATGTGGCCCACACATTGTTATTGTTGTGTCCCATAGAAACCCACTACTATTTTTTTTGTTATGTAGCCTTTTATTATATTGTGACCCCTTAGACTCTTATATATAGAAAAGAGGTCTTGTCATTTGTATAATCGAAGAGTTTTTCATTTATTTAATGTAAAGGAGGCTTCCCCCATGAAGAGGACAATTTATAAGTCATTGATCTATCTATTTGTGAGTTGGTTGCATAACATTTGGTATCAGAGCTTTGGATTCTAGGGTTCCACTACTTCAAACATGTCATTGTGGAATTTTCTTTATAAATTTTTTTATACGAAGCTCAAAAGGCTTAAATTATAGAAATTTGGAGTTGAAATCGTGGTGAAACTTTTATCGGAATTTCATATCTTGGTTCACTATATTTTCTTAGATATGGTCTGAAGAAGATAGGGTTTTTTGATGCTCCAGAATTTAGTCTCAAACAAGTGACCTAGAGAGAATCGTCATAAGTTTTGTTTGAGGCATCATGATTAAATTCTATAAAATGTATCTAAAAGTGAATGAAATTTAGTTTCATCTGTAGCAATTTTAGGGTTGAAGGTTGAAACAGTGACACATGGCATCTCATAAAACTTCTCTCTACTGAACCAGTCCATAACCAGGTCATCGTGGGAGATATGACATAACTATATATTAAATAAAAATAATATTGGTATGACATGTGGCATTGGAAAGAATATTCATAGGGTTACCGTACGACCAAATTTCAGAACTTGGATATCCAAAATTACGGAGTTACAACAATTTCAATATCAAGCTCCTAAAAGAAAAAAAAATGTGTGTATTGTTTTTTAAATTGCATAATTTTTGTTTGAAAAATCAATTTGGAGTGATTCCAAGGGAATATTTAAGCATAGATATCAGTATTGGGTTATAAAATTCCTCCCAAGAAAAATAATTTTACACCCATTAAGTTCTAAAAAATCTCTACTATGGCGCATGAAGAGGAAGAATTGTAGCATGATATATCAAAATTACGAGACCAAGTGCAACAAATTTCGCTCTCACAAAGTGCAACCAAAGATGAGCTAAAAGGGGACATGGATGGTTTAAAAGCATAAATAAAAGGTGGAATGTAAAATGTGACATGGAGGATTTAAAATCTTACGTGAATGGTTTAAAAGCTGACACGAAAGGTTTGCAGGAATGTTTGACAAAGTTGTTGCAAGAAAGGATTCCTGGTGGTGAAAAGGTAATCGATGCAAATCATGATGAGGAGAAAAGGAATATGAATTATGATTTTAGAGACTCCAATATGGGGTTTAAGAACCACCACATTCCAAATATTTAAATGAGTAAGTTTGATGGAAAGGATCCAATAACATGGATACTATAGATGGAGAAATATTTTGATCTACAGGATGTGCAACCCTCACAAAAGGTATGTATTCTTTATATTTAGAACCCAATCAGTTTCTATGGTATAGATTGTTTTTTTCTCATAAACCACCTGGTCAATTTTTATGGAGGAAATGATAGCACATTATGAAGATACAAAGAGAAACACCTTCTTTAGCTATTTGATAAATCTCAAACAAAAGGATTCAATGGAAGAGCACATTGAAGAATTCCAAAAATTGAATATTAGGGTAATTGATATTCCATAAGATCATAGTATTGATGTCTTCATAGGCAATTTAAAATATAACATCCAACATGAGGTTCGCCTTTGGGAACCTAATTCATTAGAGAAGGTGTTCAGAGTGGCAATGAATGTTGAAATAAAAATTGTGGCAACAAGGAAGTCTACCACTCACAACTATAAATAGGGAAGTGTTGTTGATCCTAATCTTCCAAAACCTACAAGGTTAACACCACAAAAATTGGACAACAAAATATCTAAAGGGCTCTGTTACAATTGTGATAGAAAATACACTAAAGGTCATAAGTGTGCTGAGAAGAAATTATTCTACATAGATTGTGAAGAGGAGGAAGAAAAGGAACAAGAAACATAAAAAGAGGAGGATATACACCAAGAAAAAACACGATAAAAAGAATAAATGAATCCAACCATGTCTTGTAATGCATTGGCAGGAATTACCACTCCTCAAACTCTCAATATATAAGGATATATCAAGAAGAAAAAGGTAATAGTGTTGATTGATTCAAGTAGTACCCATAATTTTATTCATTGTAAGATAACCAAGGTATTGAATTTATTCCTATACCCAATGCTAGAGTGTCAAGTGATGGTTGCAAATGGAGGAACTATAAATTTCTTTGGAAGGCGCCATAATATCAAGCTAACCATGGGGGAATATGTATTGAATACTCCAACACTTTCCATTCCATTGGGTGATGTTGATGTTGTACTAGGACTCAATGGTTACAATCTTTGGGGATGATAGCTTTCAATTTTCAAGAACTTTTCTTGAATTTTTTTTGGGAAGGAAAGGAAGTTGTATTAAGTGGTATCATAGGGAAACCAAGAAAGGTAAGCATTTCTAATGGCATGACAAATCTTATGAAGAACGAAAAATAGGGTGAAATTGCACAATTATTCTCACTAGAGGGTCAAACATCGAAATAATTTATTTCTCCAAATCTCCAAAAAGTCCTGGAAAATCATTTGAAGGTGTTTGAGACTCCTAAAGGCCTCCCAGCTATTCATGATCATGATCATGTTGTCCACTTGATTCGAAGAAGTGCTCCTCCAAACATCCGGCCTTACATATATCATTATGCCCAAAAGAGTGCATTTGAACGTATGGTTGCAAGAATGCCTGAGAATGGTATAATTCAACTGAGTAAAAGTTATTTCTCTACTCCAATAGTGTTGGTTCACAAGAAGGATGGATCATGGCATATGTGTCCATATTATAGGGAGCTCAACAACCTCACTATTAAAGATAAATTTATCATTCTTGTCATTGATGAATTATTTGATGAATTACATGGAGCAATTTACTTCATCAAGTTGGATCTTCATTCAGGATATCATAAAATTAGAATGAAGACTAAATACATTTCAAAAACAACATTCATAAATCATGAGGGTCATTATGAATTTTTGGTCATTCCTTTTGGCATTAATAATGCACCTTCCATAGAAGTAACCTAATAGAATCGGTTGGAGAGAGCGGAGCGGCGACGGGAGACGAAGTGTGCTAGGGTTTGCAGCACAGGACACCACTGACAAAGGCTGCAGATTACAGTCAGACAAGGGCGTGAATCCTCATCTCTGCGGGCTCAGTGCTCTGTGGCCTGCAGTCACGGGGTTTTCAGGAATTCTTCGATAAAAACGGGATTCTAAACCCCAGAACACGTCCTGCGAGGAATGGGGGAGCCAAGGGGGGGGGAGAGACCCCCTCCTTCAAGAACGTGGTAATGGGTGAGACTAGTAAAGGAGGGGGAGAACAGCAAACGGAGAAGGAAGGTTATGTCCCAGTAATGGGGACTCTGTGGCAAAGAAGAATGAGAGGTAAATGTCTGCCACGGGCTCAAAAACAACCAAGGTATGTGGTTCCCCATAACAAATTGGAAGAGTATAATAGTTATATGAAAGACCATGCCATCATTTGCCGCTTTGTTGGGTATTGGCCGTCTGAGAGGGAGCTCCACAGATGGATTGATCAACGATGGAGACCAAAGGGACAGATAGATCTCAAACTCGGAGCCCAGGGTTTTTTTACGGCAATTTTCTCCAACTTAGAAGATAAAGATCGGATATTTGAGGAGGGCCCTTATTTCCTGAATAATGCTGGCCTATTCATGAAGTACTGGGAAGAGCGCTACAATCCCGAACGGGAAACAATGCTTGCGGCACCCGTCTGGGTCAGATTGTTCGGGCTTCCGGACGAGTTTTGGGACCCTGAAACTCTGGAGGGAATAGGCAATACGATTGGGAGCTTCGTCAAAATTGCTGAGGCCACGAAACGAGGTAAGTACAACGCTTATGCGAGAATCTGCGTTTATATAAATTTAGCAGAACCTCTCCCTGAAACTGTAGAAGTAGAGTACCATGATGAAATTTGGAAACAACCAGTCGATTACGAACATATTCCCTTCCGTTGTCGTACCTGCCACGAATATGGCCATTTATTCAGACAATGCCCATTGAATAAAGAAGAAGAATCCAAGAAAAGTCAGGAGGATCAACAAAAAAAGGCTGGAAAAGGTTTTCAACAGGTAGTAAGGAAGAAACGACAGAACAGAGGTATATCAAGGACTCAAACGCAGGAAAAACCGAGAAAAGCAAACAATCAAAACAAATTTCAAATCCTCCAGAGTGAAGATGAAGACTTCGAAGTAAACCTAGAAGATGATGAGGACCCTGAGAATACCCCTATGGAAATAGCGGGAGAAGAGAAAGGAAAGGGTAGTGAGCCAAAATCGAACAAAGAAAACAGGGGAAAAAAATCTGAGGAGGTAACAACAGAACCAGAACAGGAATCTAAGATGGAAGTGGAAATCCCGTCAGAGAATGAAGCAGAAGAGGAGAAAATTATGAGAAGTTTGTTACAAGAATGGAAACACCTGGACAGCAGGTTTATACCTGAAAAACAAAAAGAACTATATAAGGAAGTCTTCAAGAAATACAAAGAGAAAAAAGGAGAGCCCCCGGACTACCTCAGCATGTCAGAAAGTGAACAGGGGAATGAGGATAAAGAAATGATCACCTATGGCAAAAATAGCAGGAAAAGAGGCCGAAAACCAATGAGAGAAACCATCCAGACAGTGGGGGAAATATTGATAAACTCAGGAAAAGTGATACCTCTGTCGGAGGTATTCTTCCCCTCTTACAAAAAGTTTTAAATGATAGTGCTCAGTTGGAATATTAGGGGTTTGCATAGTAAAGGCAAACAGAGGTATCTTAAGGACAAGTTGAAAAAAGAAAAACCTAGTGTGATGATAATACAGGAGACAAAGATGTCGAACCAACAGATTGAAGAAATAATAGAAAAAGGGAGGTTACAGTATCAAGTAATGGGACAAGATGCAATCGGTTCTGCGGGAGGCATCGCAGTCCTGTGGAACCCAAATGAAATCATCATAGAGAACTGGTCAAGTATGAGTGGCATCCTCACTGGACTTGGCAGAATAGTAGGAACCAGTCATCAGGTGGTTATCTCAGGAGTCTATGGCCCCCCGACCCCTGGGAAAAAAGAACAGTTCATAAACAACTTTAAATTGATCCGCAGACTTTACCCTGTAGCTGCTTGGATCATTGGGGGAGACTTCAATTTGATCAGATCTCTGGAAGAGAAGAAAGGGGGGACGAGGAAGAGGGATCACTTCATGGACGACTTCAATGCCATGATAGCTGATCTCAGGCTTATCGACGTTCAGACTATCAACGGGGTCCATACGTGGAACAACAGAAGGGGAGGAAAGAATCAAATTGCTTCCCGATTAGATAGATTTCTAATCTCTGAAGACATTATGAACAAAGATATTTTTGTTGAGGCCAAAATTATTCCAACCCTGGGATCTGACCATTGGCCGATCAGATTAGAGATGGATATCAAGAGGATTCAGGGGAAAAGACCTTTCAGATTCGAATCCTTTTGGCTAAGGGATCCCAATTTCATCAAGAAAATGGAGGAATGGTGGAACCAATGCACCAGTAAAGGTAGATGTAAAATGCATACCTTCCAGCTTAAACTGAAAGAATTGAAAAACAGAATAAAAAAATGGAACAAGGACGAATTTGGCAACATATTCGAGGATAAACAAAATCTGGAAAAGGAAATGGCTGAGCTACAGCAGCAGATAATCTTGGAAGGTAGAACGGAGGTCAGCAGCAACAGGGAAGGAGTCATCCTCGGAAGATTGGAAGAAAGACGAAAACAAGAGGAGATCCTCTGGCGCCAGAAATCTAGGATAAAATGGTTAAGAGAGGGAGAAAAAAATACAAAATTCTTCCATCAGTCAATGATCAAACACAGGCAAGGAAACAGAATCCTTTCGATTAAGGATAGGAATGCGAGAAGGGTGGTGGAGCAAAAGGAAATAGAGCAGGTTCTTGTGGATTACCACAAGGAGATGCTATCAGAACCTCAAGTGGACAGATCGGGGGCCATTCAAGAGATCTGTTCTGCCATCCCTAGTCTGGTCACTGAGGACCAAAACAAAGCCCTCATGAGGGCCGTGACCTTAGAAGAACTGGAAGATGTTGTGAAGACTATGAAAAAAGGGACTGCACCTGGACCGGATGGTTTCACAGTCGACTTCTACCAGGCATGCTGGCACTTCCTGGGGAACGAGATTTTGGCTGTAGTGGAAGAATCAAGAATAAACCAGAAGGTGTGGCGGGCTTTTAACTCAACCTTCTTTTCCCTCATTCCTAAGGGAGACAACCTAGAAGAGGCAAGTGGATTCAGACCTATAGCTCTCTGTAACGTCATTTATAAAATGATAACTTCGCTCATTGCCAAAAGACTCAAACCTCTCTTGGACAATCTTATCTCGGCTGAACAGACTGGTTTTGTGGAAGGACGGCAAATTCTCGATGGGCTGGTGGTAACTCAGGAGGTGATTCACTCCCTAAAGGTTAAAAAACAAAAGGGGATGCTAATCAAATTGGATTTATCCAAAGCTTATGACAGGCTTAATTGGAAGTATTTAGAAACTGTGCTTGAGAGATTCGGGTTCCAGCAAAGATGGATCGCCTGGATTCATAACCTGATCTCCTCCCCCCACTTTTCTATTATGGTTAATGGAAGCCCCTCTGAAACCTTTAATGCCTCCCGTGGCCTCCGTCAGGGCGACCCTTTGTCCCCTTTCCTTTTCATTCTTGCCGCGGAAGGACTTGGCAGATTTATTAAACAAGAAAGAATAGCAAATAGAATCAAAGGGCTGAAACTCTGGGGCAACAATCTCCCCTTAACTCATCAACAATTTGTTGATGACATCATGCTGTATGGGGAACCAACGGTAAGAGAAGTTCGAAACCTTAAAAGAATCCTAGACCTATTCTCTGAGGCTTCTGGGTTAGAAATAAATAAAGACAAGTCCTGTATCTTCATCTTCAACACAATGGAGCAGATCAAGTCTCATCTCATTAGAATTCTTGGTTTCAAGAAAGGAGAATTCCCCTCTAAATATTTAGGTAATATTCTGGATCTCACCTCTAAAAAGGTGAAGAATTGGCAAGGAACCCTTGACAAATTGAACAAAAAGGTCTCAAACTGGGCTTTCAGAGTCCTGAATATTGCTGGCAGAGTAGTTCTTGCCAAGTCGGTTCTCCAGGCGATCCCTATATACCCTTTAGCGTGCATGGCTGCACCTGCGGGGGTTTGTGCCAAAATTAGGGAAATAATAAGAAGATTTATATGGAGTGGATCTGATCAGAAGAATAAATGGGCTTTGGTCTCGTGGAAGCAGCTGACAGAGAGAAAAGATAAAGGAGGTTTAGGTCTAAGGGACCCGGAAATTCTTAACAAGGTGTTAGGAGCTAAACTGTGGTGGAGGTGGCTTAATGGTGGAAATGACTTATGGAAAAACATATGGAGGATCAAATATAGAACGCCAAACTCTACAGCCGACATTCTAAGACAGCAGGAATTCCCCAAAGGCTCCTCTATTTGGGATCTTGCCTCCCAAAACAGAGATCTAATTAACAACCATACCTTCTGGGAGATTAGAGGAGGCAGGGAAGCTAACTTCTGGGAGGATAGGTGGCAACAGCGTGAGAGATTAACGAATAACCAGGACCTCCTGCAGATACGGGGTAGAATTGAAAGAAACAGACTCAGTGTTAAGGATTACTGGAAAATAAATGAAATGTCGGAGGGATGGAGAATCTGGGAAGACCCGGCTCGTTGGGACCCAGATCTGTCCCCTGAACTCCAGGAACACTATAAAAAAGAGATGGGATTAAGGAAAATCCGAGAACGCCATGGGAACGATATCCTTCGATGGGGATACAATATGAAAGGGATATTCACAACAAAGGAGGCCTACTTCTTAAAAGAAGCTCAGAACAGGGATGACAGGAATGTAGAGTGGAAAACTATTTGGGAGAGTAATTGGTGGCCCAAAGTTTCCATCTTTGTTTGGCTATCCTCTAAAAATAAAATTCTGACCTGGGACCGAATTCAGAAGAAAGGTTTCATCGGCCCTTCCCGTTGCTATCTTTGCAACAAGGATTATGAGACCAGAGACCATTTGCTGATGAATTGTTCGTATACAGAGCAACTCTGGAAGATGACCAGACGGCTATTCAACAAATCGGGTCTTCAGATCAGAGATTTCACCGATCTGGTCTTCCAGTGGAATAAGGAAGCCTTTCAAAGCAGGGTTGTCCAGAGGGCTTGGAACCTTATGTCCCCCTTCATTCTATGGATGATCTGGAAGGAACGAAACCGGAGGGTGTTCCAAAACGCTGGTAGAAATCCAGAAATTATCTGGGATCAGGTAATTGAAAGTATGCGTGAGACTATCCTGATTGAAAAATGGGAAAATGATGATTGGCAAACAAATTCGGAAGAACAGGAAGTTTTGAACAGGTTAAATCTTAAACTTGAAATGGTTCACTTCAAGCATCCGACCTACCAGGACATGCGAACTCAAAGTCCAGATAAATTCAGATATCCGCGCGACCCGTTTATCAAACTCAACTTTGACGGGGCCTCGAAGGGAAACCCGGGCGAAGCAGGCTTCGGGGGAATCTTCAGAGACAGCAATCACCAGGTTAGATGGATTTACGCTGAATGGGGAGGGCAGATGACCAATAATGAGGCTGAGTTCTGGGCCCTGCATCAGGGTCTGTGTATTGCCATTAGAAACGGCTATAACAACTTGGAAATCTCCGGGGATTCGAAGATTGCTGTTGATATGTTGAGGAAGCTCAGTAATGGGCAGGCATGGGAGAAAATGGCCAAAAGCTGGCGCACAGCGGGCATTATTCAAGAAATAGCGGGCCTTATCAAACGTATTGATTATAGAATCATTAACCATGTCCGGCGTAAAGGAAATCAGCCTGCCGACTGGCTTGCCAATTGGGGCTGTCGAGGAAGTGGCACCACCTTGGACAGCCAATGGAGAGCGGTGGAAGGTAAGCAGGAATGGGAAGAGCTGGCAAATATAATCAAATCCGATCATGACCATGCAACAAATGCCAATGAATGAATCAACGGGTTGGTCCGATTCAGGCAAGTGGAGGCCGCACGCCTCGGGAGGAATTCAGCAGAGACATGCAAAAAGCATCATGGAAGATGGTAGGTTGGAAGATCGTGTCCTTGACGACAGTACAGTGACGGCAGTCGAAGTGTATGGGCGTCAGTACACTCCAGGTAATGTAATTAATGGCTGTTCGATAAGGGGTGAAGATTGCGGTCCGCCAGCCCTCACAGCAGAAGAAATTAACAACGATATGATGACTAAGAGTAATGGCCCTCAGGCGCGTTTTGCAAGGCAGAGGATTACCGGATCAAACGGTTTTTCGGCGGAAAATAGTCGCGTTTATTCCCTATGTTGGCCGAAGGATAATACTTTCTGCATATTCATAAATTGGGTCAGGGTGGAGGCTGCAATCAAGCAGCACCAGCGTGCAGAGTCCAGTCAAAGGCATCAGAGAACCAGTCCGTCGGTTATCATGGAAACTAGACAGAAGCTCAGACAGGGGGAAGAGAATCAGAAGGTAGGGGAGGTCAGCAGACGCCGTAAAGGCAAAACCATTGTGCAGCAGGACCCTCCTGTTACTGTTCTGGATATTGAGGATGATTCGGATGATGACCCGGTGCCAGTTGTTGGTAGCAATGGCAGATACCACCGACAGAACGCGAAGGAGGAAGGAGAGGAGCAAGAGGAGGTCCGGCGCTACGGTACAAGGAAGCGCAGCCCGCCAACTGATAAGGAATTTGACGGAAATGGTAAACGCACTAAAATCCAGAAGGGTAAAGGAAAGATGGAGGGGGAAATCTCAGGAGGTGGCCAGGGAAGGAAACGGAAACAAAATGAAACTGTTTTACACCGAATTCGCAGGGCTGAAAAGGCTTTTTCTCGTAATGCCAAACCAGCTGTTAGCAATCTCATGAAACACCTGGAAGAAGACTTGATTCAGGAGAATTGGGACGACGAGATGGATGAATGGGAATTCCTCATACCGGACCCGGGGCATACTCGCGGGCGCTTGTCGTTATTCAAGCAGTCGCTCCACATTTACTGGGTTATGAAGGGCCTCTTGGCCAAAGCCTTGGAGCAGATGGCGAAAGAAATGGTCAACCTGGCCAAAGGGGGTCCAGATATCCGCAGGGAACTGGCTTTTCTGCGTGTTGCAATGACCCAACATGATGAGAAGCTGGAGGCTATTCAGCAGCGGCTGAACCGCATTCTCCCAGACCCAGAAGATGGAGCAGCTCAACACCCTGATGGCGGCATCGAATAACAGGAGATATGTTTAACATCTTTCATAATATTTTTGGTTTTAGGTTTATACCTGTCAGAGATAGTAGAAGGCATGTAATTCAGAACAGTAGGTTTAGCCATAGTGTTAGTAAGGCTCAGGAATGTTTAGCTTTGCTTGCTCAGACCACCAGACTGAGAGCCTTCTATTTTTGGGCTGCTTTCAAAAACTACCGATGGAACTTGGTCCCGGTTTCCCCATGAGGGCGGGCTATGACTGTTTATGATTTGATGTTATGTTTTTTTTTGATCGAGTAATAGAATGAGAACCACCCAGCTTACAAAAAAAAAAATAATGCACCTTCCATATTTCAAGGTCTGATGAATTCCATTTTCAAGCCCTTCCTTAGAAAAATTTTGTTAGTATTTTTTGATGATATACTAATCTAGAACAAGCCTTGGAAGGATCATGTTCAACATGTTGATAGGGTGCTCAAACTGTTGGAGAAGAAACAATTATATGCAAAAACCTCCAAATGTTTCTTTGGAGTACAGGAGGTGGAATATTTGGGTCATATTTTATCTCATGAGGGTGTTAAGGTAGACCCTAACAAAATTAAATCCATTAAGGAATGGAAAATCCACACAACCATAAATCATATTTGAGGATTTATCGGGTTGAAAGGGTATTATCGCTATTTTGTTAAGAATTATGGTAGAATAGAGGCACCTCTAACATAATTACTGAAGAAAGATACATTTTCTTGGACTCCAGAAGCAATGAAGGGCTTTGAAAATATTAAAGTGGGAATGCGTCAAGCACTGGTCTTAGCTACGACAGACTTCACAAAAATGTTTATTATAGAATGTGATGCTTCAGGAAATGGAATTGGTGATGTTTCAAAGCAAGAAGGAAGACCCATTTCTTTTGAAATTAGTCCAATCAAAGGAAAGTATTTAAACAAACCTATTTATGAGAAGGAAATGTTGACAATACTACATGCACTAAAGCAATGGAAACCTTATATAATGGGAAGACACTTCAAGGTAAAAATAGATCATGATAGGCTTAAATAATTTTTGGAACAAAGATTATCTTCAGAAAATGAGAAATTCTGGATGACAAAGATGTTGGGTTATGACTTTGAAATAATCTACAAAAAAGGGAAGAAAAAAGTTTTTTCACGTGCACTCTCAAGAAAGGATGAGGATGTGGAAGTGTTTCCTTGTTCCATTTCTATTATCCAGCTTGAGTGGATATCCGAAGCAAGGGATGAATGGAATAATGATGAAGAGGCGTGGTCACTCATTCAAAAGTTGCAGCAAGATCCCAATACATATGATATATTTAGCTGGAAAATTTATTCATTATGGTACAAAGATTGCTTATATCTTTGTAAGAATTACCAACTCAAACAAAATATTATTTTGGAATTCCACACCTCTCCCTTAGGAGAGAACTTAGGATTTTTAAAAGCTTACCATAGGGTCAAAAATGAATTTTTTTAGGGTGGCCTTAAATATAATATCCAAAAGTTTGTGGCATAATGTTTGGTTTTCCAACAAAATAAAATTGAGACAATTAAGATCTCGAGTCTGTTACAACCTTTAGCCATTCCTAGTCAGTGTTGGGAGGATGTATCAATGGATTTTATCATAGGTTTACCCAAG
The DNA here is from genome assembly GCA_031772625.1 of Pinus tabuliformis. Lineage (NCBI taxonomy): Eukaryota > Viridiplantae > Streptophyta > Pinopsida > Pinales > Pinaceae > Pinus > Pinus tabuliformis. The sequence continues at coordinate 811,362,690 of CM062819.1, read as the reverse complement.
TTTGAAGGAAGGAGTTTAATCATGGTGGTAGTTGATAGAATTACCAAGTATGCACACTTTTGTGCATTATCTCATCCTTTCAAAGATAGTACAATTGATACTGCATTTATGGAAACAATTCAAAAGGTTAATGGAAATCCAATGATTATAGTAAGTGACAGAGATCCCATTTTCACTGGAAAATTTTTAGACTGAATTGTTTTCCTGTCTTCGTACTCAGTTAGTTCATAGCTCATCCTATCATCCTCAATCTGATGGACAAATTGAGATAGTGAAAAAATGTTTGGAAGGATGTCTTTATTGCATTGTATCTGATAAACACACATAATGGGTCAAGTGGTTACCACTAGATGAATGGTGGTATAATAATTCCTTCCATACTGCAAAAAAAATGACCCCATTTATGGCACTTTATGGATATCATCCACCATCCACCACATCATCTTTAATATAAAATTCTAAGGTTTAAGCTATGGAATATCACATCGAGATTTGAGCATCCTCAACAAGTTCTCCAACTCTTCAAGGATAACCTCAGTCTGGCACAAAATTGAATGAAACAATAGGCAAATCAACATCGCAGTGAAATAAGTTTTCATGTAGATGACTGGGTATTTTTATAGCTACAACCATACAAAAAAATGTTTCTAAAGCAAGCTAAGAATGATAATAAATTATCACCGAAGTATTATGGTCATTATAAGGTGTTGTAAAAGATTGGTACTATGGCATACAAATTGGAGTTTCCTACATCTTCGTGAGTACACTAACTTTTCGATGTTTCATGCTTAAAGAAGGTTATCAGTGAAAAGATTCTAGTTCAAACAGTGCTTCTAGAACTTGACAAAGAAGGAAAGATCATATTTGAGCCTGAAGAAGTCATGAAGACAAGAACTCGATAGCTACAGAATCGATCAATTTCAGAGTATCTCATTAAGTGGAATAACTTAGTCGATAAAAATTCCACATGAGAGGATGAGAATTTTATATAGAAGCATCCATAACTACTCAAGCGTTGAAGACAACACTTTTTTTAAGGAGAGGGGAATTTTAGGTCCCTATAATACTAGTGTATCTCCCTTATTGTTATTGTTGTGCCCATGTAGATCCCATATTTTTATTGTGGTGCCCCATATAATTCTATTATTTTTATTGTTGTTATTTAGGCTCTGATTATATTATAAACCCTTAGGCTCATATGTGTACATTTATGTAATGTAAAGGATGCTTCCCCCTCGAACATGGAAAATTTTAGGGGCTAATGTTCACCCAGTGGGCTAATTTTCCATGATTTTTCCACAAAAAAGCTTCACCAATTCCCAATTTTATAAAAGACAATTCGCCCAAATTTTAGAATATAAAATTATTTTAACTTAAAAATCACCAACATTATATAGATGCTATATAGAAATTCATTATAAATTTGAATAATTTTACAAATATATCAATAAACGTTTTATAGTTTGCATATTAGCGATTAGTGAGATTCACCAATGTTTATAAACTTCAAGAAAACTTTCCATCCTTAAAATTTTCCTTTCCCTCAAAGAGGATCATTTTTAAGTTGTTGATCTATATATTTGTGAGTTGGTTGCATAACTCACCGTGACAAAATTTTCTGGAAAAAATTTCAAGTAGAGCTCACATCCAAATACCAAGTCATGATTTCATTTATTTTTATCTCAAAATATAGTTATTAAGAAATATCGAATTCCATCATGCCATCATCACATCAATTGTCACTAGATGAAAATGCATATGCCAATGATAACTCACAATTGTTTATGCTTCAACCAATGTGCCAAATCCAATGAAGCCAATACAAAATCAATGCCAACATCAATCGTTGAAAGTCACTATGCCCACATAGAAGTGTCATCAAAGAAAATAATCAAGTACCAAATGAGATAAAAAATCTAACTTGTTATCACTATGAGCTCAAACAATCCATAAACCAAAACATATATATGAACCATCATGTGAAAGTTTTAAAGCCTCATCAATAATCCAAGCCAATATTCTCACTAAGTCAAGCCAACAAGTCAAGTCTTTTCACACCGTTGTAATTGTTATCAAATACCGTCATATAATAACTTCAATGATCAAATCAAAATAACATACTAATACGCATAATATGGTCCCCTGCAAACACAAGTTTAGTCAACACGTTTACATTCTCTATAGTAAGTCAAACATTCAAACTTGCCTTCTCATAGAAATTTTTGATGTCTACTCCATATTTGTAGGATTTTCGTACTCCAGGTGCACTTCTAATTTTGTGCACGAGGCTTAGGATTTTGTGACTTGCATGCATAAATGTGCCCATAGGCTTTCTTCCATGTTGTTGGGAAGCTATAACTACACTCTTAAGCCTTCTTTTGTATAGTTTGGACTTATACTAAGAGAAACCCTCTCTTCTCAGACCAGAACTTGCAGCAAGACAACAATATCATAAATTTGTCTATTTATGTCAGAAAACAACAACAATAAGGAATATTCTAGAAATTTAATGAACATGATAATAGGTGTATTGATTTTATAGAGTTTCTCGATTTGAAGGCGAAGCTAGTTGAGTCATCATCATTCAAAATATTAACCTGTCTATCATTATATCTTCATGCATCAACAAAATTATTAGATCATGAAATCAAACTATAATAGGTTCTACTACATATATTCATCATGGACATAACATGTTAGCATCAACTACTTCATCGCCACAAATGGACATGGCATCAAATATTCATCAAGAGTTGGAGTCATATGATTATGGAAGTTTTCAAGAGCTTCATCATACTTTAAGGATCATAATCACTTCATCACTTCTTTTACATTTATTCAATCATCAAATCAGGGCATCCATTTTTACCATATGTCATAATTACTAACCTAAAGTCAACAAGGAGATCTTGAGAAATAATCCTATTGTTACACTTCCATCATCACGGTTATCATGCTTATAATAAACACTATCGATAATATCAAGCTACCATATATAAGAATCAATGTGCTAGCCTTCTTTATGGGATTAGGGAATCCATCATGTCTAAAATGAAATATTCTTTCCAAATATCAGGAGCACCAATATATCAAAAATAAATGTTTCTATGTAGTTTTATCGCAAGTTAATAGAATGTAAGATACTTGTTTGATACTAAGTGCATCATCTAACTATAAGTACCATATGCATGAACCATTTGTGATGGTGAAATTCCCATCATACCTTAGGGCTTACATTGCCATCCAATATTGTAGTTGAAACATAACATTGGAATAAAATGCCACACGTACCTTGTAGAATTCAAATACACTTGCACCTTCTTATTTGACATAGGTAGTTGTACCACTTTGTCAAATTTTCATCAAGTGCCTCTTTTCCTTTTCTAGCAGTAAGTTTTCTCTTCCTGCACTAGCCATGATCCTCAAGAAGGATCCACTTATCACAACTCACCAGGAGGTTAGAAGTATCCAATTACTCAATATAGATGTAAGAATTATAATTAATAATCAAAGCATTAAACTCAAACATGAATAGAATAACAAATAGGTAACATAAATATAAACATACTTATCATCAATGATAGGTGATCATATTCCTCTTGAACTAACCTTCAAGATTCATGACTGTCCATTAACCATATAACATTGATTTCTTCAATTTATTCATCAACTTCAACAATAATCAGGCCTAGATAAGACTATCCCATCTAAGGCTACATCAAACCTGTCGCAAGTTCTTGAACATCTTCATGTTGAACATGCTATGGTTTCTAGAGTGCACATCTCAAATATTTGTCATAATCCATGGTTTCTACCAAACTCTAACCTAATAATGTACAACAAAGCCTAATAACCAGATTCCCTAGGGTTTGCTTCAGACACTTGTATTATTTTAGGTCTCCTTCATCTTCTTGTGCTTCCATCAAAGGTTTCTTCTTAGGGGTGATATTCAATGACTTTTCTTCAACCCATCTCTAATAACATGTTAAATTTTCATAGGGCTATATTGCTCTTTTCTTTGATAATTTCATTACTTCATTTTCATATTAAGTTCACACCACAACATCTTATCATTATTCATTTTTACGGCATTATTCAACAACATATGCAATTATATAGAAAGAAAAAACATCATCATTAATTCAATGGAACATGAAGGAATTATAGAAGAAAATAATTCACACATAGAGGCACTAGCATTGGTCGAAGACAAAGGAAAAACCCACTAAAGGGAAAACCCTTTCAATTTTCTCTTCTTATTATATTGTCATTGAATGATTTAGTAAAAGATAGTACAATGATCCATATCTTCATCCATACAACTATCCAGCAAAAATCAACCAAACAACATTATGAGATGAACTAGAGAGAGAGAGAGAGTCATTTGTGAAACTAAAATCATTCAACCACATGCATAGGCTTTTCATGCCTATGATTACAAATGAAATCTGTCTTTGACAAGCTTGCGGTTGTGACCCAAAACCCTAGATACGTGTGTGAGCTTTAGACCCTGCAATTTCAGACCTAGGTGAGCAAACTTCCATGAACCATATCAGACATGTGCGAGCCAAAACAAAATAAAGAAGAAGAAATGATCATAATGATGATGTCTAAATGAGGTTGAGGTCACTTGTATTGATAGGCTTGCAAGGGTGTCCAATTTTCTTTAGGGTCGACCTGGTCAAATATGCATATGTGGGATTTAATTCAAAAATGTACTTTCCCTTGTCCAAATTGAGTACTTCAATAGTCAAAATTGGTCCTCTCAAAAAGAGGAATCTCGTCCCATGTTTGGAATTTGTTACTAATCTACTAAAATAACATGAATTACACAATTTACACAAAATCTCAACATAGCCACGAAAATATTAATAGAAGAATAAAAGAAAGGGGACTTTGAAGCCTTCAATAAATTTAAGAGTTCACCCATATGAAATTGTCAATCGAACACATAATTCACATTCACAATTATCCATGTATCAAACTTTCTACATAGATAATTCACAAAAATTTATCAAAAATAATAATTCTCCTTACAAATCGTAAACATATTAGCAAGTAAAGGAACAAGCATGAAATAACAACCACATTACACCATTCAATCACAACATACCACAAAATGAACCCAGTGCATGTTTTATTAACTAACACTGGTGAATTGGACGGTAAATTCCCAGTTCTCTACAATGTCTTGCCTTACAACTTGATGGTATCCCTAATACGCATAAATACAATGCTAACCATTTGAGACCCCAAAAACCCTAGCTAAGAGTTCTTTGATGCACATCCACCATCTCAAATTCTATAGAATAGAGCCTAACATAATAGAATATAATCGAGCTCAACCGGATATGATAGAACTCTCTCAAACCCTCAACTTCCTTCTAGAAAAACTAAATAACAAACTCTCCATGCCCTCAACCATTGTGGAGTCATCTCCATCATTACCTAAGGAAATGCACCTAATATTTTTCAGTGAAAATATTTTACTCGCAAATACTATCAGGTTTATTGTAGTTTACCATCATGTATTTTGAAGTTGGTATTTACATTGAACTAGTTCTTTCCTTCCAAGATTTTTTTGGTGTGCATTCTTCCCTCGTTTTATGGATCTTCTACACATTGTACTCTACATCTCATTTTTCTCTCGTGTCATCTCAATACTCCAAAACTACTTTCAAAAAATAATATCTTCTAGCACGAGACCTTGTGATGGTTCTAATTCTTGATCTTCTTCCTCTTCATAGTATTTATAGAATAATTTATTCTCAGCACGTGTATGCCCCTTACTGTACTTGTTGTCATAGTTAAAACATACACCATTTTTACTTCTTTCATCCATTTGTTGGGGTGTCAATCTTACTAGTTGAATGAGGTTAAGAGAGGGAACATGGTGCTATTTATAATTGTAAGTTGACCACTCTTCCAGTATCCATATTTATGCTTTCAACTTCCCTTACTAGATTAAAATCATGCTTTGGGGATTTAGGTTCTAAGAGATGTACTTCACGTTGGATGCTCTCATTTAAAGTGCCCTTAAAGAGATAAAACAAATTATTCAATGAAATGTTTTGTACCGTGAGACTTAGATTTTGAAATTGTTGAATATATTTTGTAGTTATAATTCCCTATTGAATATTTATCAATTGATAAAGCAATGTATTGTAGTTAATATCCCCGTCATGTGTTATCAACTCATCTATAAAAGTGGGCCAAAATAAAATATAATCCTTCTTGCATTCATAAATCCATTAATAGTAGATAAATTGATCATTTTCTCAATATAATGATGCAAGAGCTAACTTTTGTAAGGTTGGAACATGGTATATATCAAATAACAACTCCATCTGGTATATCCATGTTATAGGATATTTTCCATAAAACTTCCTCATATCAATATCAAAAATAAAGTATTTCGTTTATTCCATATTGAACACTTGATTACCTGAATTTAGAATTGGTAAATAATCATGATTCCGGGATTCAATATTTATTTCTTCCACATTTTCATGATTTGATTATGTATTGATGTCTCCTTTAGGGATTCCCTCATCTATTATATGTAAAATTATTGAAAACATGGAAATTTTCAATTCTTCCATCTTTTTCTCCATATTCTTTACCATTTGTTCAATTTAGTGAAGAAAAGTCACCTTTTTCTTCTTCATTCATGGTTGATCACTCTTCACATCTAGTTAGTGAAGTAAATTTTGACGTGTGAAAATATAATAATACTCCTATTTTTTCTCTTTATCACAACTTTTGAATCACCATATTCTAAACAAAAGTTATGCCAATTGTAGGTTATGTACCTTTCAAAGCTTATTTTGGAGACTATTCAGATGATCAATGTTTTTCCTGATCTATTTATGAAGTTTAAGCTCCTATAAGTCTAAAAGTTCAACCTATATTTCTATACTATGTGTTCTTAAGCCATTGAAATTTTCACGGTATGAAGCTTCACTTAAAATATGTCATAGAATTTTTTTCAAATGACTATTTGGATACAAGTTTAAGTACTAGTCAAAAAACATATCTTCCGCACAATGTATTTCTCATAAGGTATAATTATCCACAATATGATTTTTTTTGTTATGAAACCAGCTCAAGAAAAGATAGAAAAGATAGATCAACGCCTTAGAATTCAGCCTCTTTGAGGGGGCAACCTCCTTTACATTACATAAATGAACAATTCTTGGATGATTCAAATGACAAAACCTCCCTTCTATATATAAGACTCTAAGGAGTCACAATATAATCTAGCCGACCTAACAATAATAATATAAAGCCACAAAAATAACAATAGAGGGATTCTATGGGGCACAATAATAACAATATGGGGGCAATAGTGGCACAACAATATTAATAAGAGGTATAACTACAATAGTAATGGGGTAATCACTAGTATTATAGGGACCCAACACGCCCCTCTCCTTCAAAAAAGTGTTGTCCTCAACGCTTGAGTAGTTCTGGATACTTCTGCATAAAATTCTCATCCTCCCATGTGGAATCTTTAGCGGATAACTTCTTCCACTTGATAAGATACTCTGAAATTGATCAATTTTGTAGCTGTCGAGTTCCTGTTTCTCTGACAGCTTCCGGTTCCAATATAATTTTTCATTCCTTGTCAAGTTCTGGCAATATTGTTTGAACTGGGAGCTTGTCACCTATAACCTTCTTTAAACATGAAACGTGGAAAACTGGGTGCAATCGAGAAGCTGCTGGAAGCTCTAATTTGTATGCCATAGTACCAATCTTTTGCAACACCTTGTACGGACCATAATACTTTGGTGATAATTTATTATCCTTCTTAGCTTGCTTGAGGGACATTTGCTTATATGGTTGTAGCTGTAGGAATACCCAATCACCTACATCAAAAAATCTTTCACTGCGATGTTGATCTGCCTGTTGTTTCATTCTATTCTGTGCCAACACGAGGTTATCCTTTAAGAGTTGGAGGACTTGTTGTTGATGTTCGATGTGATGTTCCACTACCTGAACCTTAGAATTTTCTCTTAAATATGATGTGATGGATGGTGGTTGATACCCATAAAGTGCCATAAATGGGGTCATTTTTGTTGCTGTATGGAAGGAAGTGTTATAACACCATTCAGCCAGAGGCAACCATTTGACCCATTGTGTTTGTTTATCAGATACAAAGCAACGAAGATATCCTTCCAAACATTTGTTTACTATCTCAGTTTGCCCATCAGATTGAGGATGATAAGATGAGCTATGAGCTAACTAAGTACCAAGACAAGAAAATAATTCTCTCCAAACATTTCCAGTGAAAATGGGATCTCTGTCGCTTACAATAATCTTTGGGTTTCCATGTTGCTTTTGAATTGTTTCCATAAATGAAGTAGAAACTGTACTGGCTTTAAATGGATGTGATAATGCAAAAAAGTGTGCATACTTGGTAAGTCTGTCAACTACCACCATGATGACATTCTTTCCCTCAGACTTGGGTAAACCTGTGATAAAATCTATTGAAACCTCCTCCCAACATTGGCTTGGAATGGATAAAGGTTGTAATAGACCCGGTGTCTTAATTGTTTCAAATTTATTTTGTTGGCAAACCAAACATTCTGCCACAAACTTTTGAATATCTGATTTAAGGCCATCCCAAAAGAATTCCTTCTTAACCTTGTGGTAAGTTTTTAAAAATCCTGATTGCCCTCCTCAGGGAGAAGTGTGCAATTCCATAAGAACCTTTTGTTTTAGCTGGGAATGCTTATAGAGGTATAAGCGATCTTTGTACCATAACGAATCATTTAGCCAGCTAAATGTATCAGACGTACTGGAATCTTGTTGTAACTTTCGAATAAGTTCCCACACTTCTTCGTCATTCTTCCATTCCTCCCTTGCTTCATTTATCCAATCTAGTTAGATAATAGAAATGGCACACAACAATTCTTCCATAGCCTCATCCTTTCTTGAGAGTGCATCTGCCACCACATTTTGCTTCCCTTTTTGTAGATGATTTCAAAGTCATAACCCAACATCTTTGTGACCCACTTTTGTTGCTCTTTAGAGGATAATATTTGTTCTAAAAAGTATTTAAGGCTATCATGATCCATTTTTACCTTGAAGTGTCTTCCCATTAGGTAGGGTCCCCATTTCTTAAGTGCATGGAGTATTGCCAACATTTCCTTCTCATAATTAGCTTTGCTTAAAAACTTTCCCTTGATTGGACGAATTTCAAAAGCAATGGGTCTTTCATCTTGCATTAGAACAAACCAATTCCATTTACTAAAGCATCACATTCCACAATAAAGGTTTTTGTGAAGTCCAGTGTAGCTAATACCGGTGCTTGGCACATTGCCTATTTAAGATGTTCAAAGGCCTTTGTTGCTTCCAGAGTCCATGAAAATTCATCTTTCTTCAATAATGTTGTTAGAGGTGCTGCTATTCTCCTATAATTCTTAACAAACTTGCGATAATACCCTGTTAACCTGAGAAATCCTCGCAGATGCTTTATGGATGTGGGTATTTTCCATTCCTTAATGGCTTTAATTTTGCTAGGGTCTACCTTAGCTCCTTCATGAGATACAATATGACCCAGATATTCCACCTCCTGGACTCCAAAGAAACATTTGGATCTTTTTGCATATAATTGTTTCTCCTCCAATAGTTGTAGTACCTTGTCAACATGTTCAACATGATCCTTCCAAGACTTGTTGTAGATTAGTATATCATCAAAAAATACTAACACAAATTTTCTAAGGAATGGTTTGAAAATTGAATTCATCAAACCTTGAAATTTTGAAGGTGCATTGGTAAGGCCAAAAGGCATGACCAAAAATTCATAAAGACCCTCATGAGTTCTAAATGATGTTTTCGGAAAGTCTTCAGTCTTCATTCTGATTTGATGATATCCTGCACGAAGATCCAACTTGGTGAAGTAAATTGATCCATGAAATTCATCCAGTAATTCATCAATGACAGGAATGGGGAACTTATCTTTAATAGTGAGCTTGTTGAGCTCCCTATAATTCAGACACATGTGCCATGATCCATCCTTCTTGTGCACCAATACCACTGGAGCAGAGAAAGAACTTTGACTCGGTTGAATTATACCAGCCTCTAGCATTTCTGCAACCATATGTTCAATTTCACTCTTTTGGTCATAGGGATATCTGTACGGCCTGATGTTTGGAGGAACACTTCTTGGAATCAGATGAATAGCATGATCATGATGACGCATATGTGGGAGACCTTTGGGAGTCTCAAATACCTTGGAATGATTGTCCAGGACTTTTTGGAGATCTGGAGAAATAGATGATTCCGATGTGGAAACATCTAGCGAACATAATTGTGCAATTACACCTCTTTGCTCCTTTTTTAAAAGCTTTGTCATACCATTAGAGCTGATTATCTTTCCTGGTTTCCCTGCAATACCCCTTAATTCAACTTCCTTTCCTTCCATAGAAAATTTGATGAAAGGTTCTTGAAAAATTAAAAGCTATTGTACCCAAGGATTGTAGCCATTGGACTCTTACTACAACATCAGCACCTCCCATTGGAATGGAAAGCATTGGGATAGTCAATACATATTCTCCCATGGATAGCTTGACATTATGGAACTTTCCAGAGAAATTTATTGTTCCTCCATTTGCAATCATCACTTGACACTCTGGGGTTGGATATAGGAAGCAATTCAATTCTTTTGCTACCTTACAATGAATAAAATTGTGGGTGCTTCCTGAATCAATCAACACTATTACCTTTTTCTTCTTGATTTGTCCTTCTATCTTGATGGTTTGAGGAGTGGTAATTCCCGAAAATGCATTACAAGATATTGTCGTATTTATTTGTTCTTCATCTAGGCTTTGTTCCTAGAGTATATCATCTTCTTTTGACCTTTCTTGCTCCTTTTCTTCTTCCTCTTCACAATCTATGTAGAATAATTTTTTCTCAGCACACTTATGACCTTTAGTGTGTTTGCTATCACAACTGTAACAAAGCCCTTTTTCTCTTTTCTATTCCAATTGTTGTGGTGTCAACCTTATAGGTTGTGGAAGACTAGGGGCAACAACACTTCCGTCTTTATAGTTGTCAGTGGTATGCTTCCTGGTTGCCATAATTTTGCTTTCCATTTCTCTTGCTAACTTGAATACCTTCTCTAATGAATCAGGTTCCCAAAGGCGAACATCATGTTGGATATTATCCTTTCAAGACCCTATGAACACATCAATCCTATGCTCCTCTGGAATATCTTTTACCCTTATGTTCAATTTCTGGAACTCCTCATTGTGCTTCATTATTGAACCTTTTGTTTGAGACTTGTCAATTGGATAAAAAAAACGTTGCTTTTTCTATCCTCATAATGTGCTATCAATTCTTCCGCAAAAATTGCCCAAGTGATAAATTGTTTACGAGAGCAAAGCCATTGATACCATACAAACTGATTTGGTTCCAAATATAAAGTTGCCATACGTACCTTTTGTGTGTTTTGCACATTATTGAGATCGAAGAATTGCTCCATCTGTAATATCCATGTGGCGAGATTCTTGCCATCAAACTTCCTCATATCGATTTTTGGAATATGGTGAGTCTTCGATCCAACATTAGAGTCTATGGAATCATGATTAACATTTCTTTTGTTCTCATCATGAGTTTCCTTTAGTACCCTTTCACCCTTAGTGACCATTTCTTGTAGCAACTTATTCATATTTATCTTCAATTCTTCTATCTTATCATCCATGCCATCAATTTTAGCTTCTACGCCTTTATTTAAATAATCCATATTAGCTTCTACACCTTTCTTTAAACCATCCATCTTAGCTTCTACATCTTTCCTTAAACCATCCATCTTAGATTCTGTTGCTTTTTGTGTAAGTGACACTTGTTGCACTTGTTCTTGTAATTTTGATATATCATATAGCATTTCTTCTTCTTCTTCATGAGTCATGCTAGATCTTTTAGGTTCCTTAATAGGTGTTTGCATTTTCTTTCCTTGGGGCATCAGTTATCGATAATAATTCTCTATTATACCCTTTGAATTCCTTCAAAATAAATTTTCAAACCAAGCTTAAGCAAAAATTTAAGAAAATCTACACACCTTTTTTCACTTTGTAGGAGCTCGATATTGCCTCTGATGTATCTCTGTACTTTCCAATCATCTAGTTCTGAATTTGTGACCTGTAGTAGCCCTTCGTGTCCTCTTTCCAATTCCACAAGTCTTACCCAAATTGGATTCTCCAAGGAAGAGTTATGCGATCTCTCCCACAATGACTTGATTATAGACTAGTTCAGTAGAGCGAACTTGTACGATGTGCCACGAGTCACTGTTTCGACCTTTGGATCTAAAAAATGCATACAAGAAACTACAGTCCATCCTCTTTCTGTACCTTCTTATGAAATTTCAATCCAATCCCCAGAGAGAAAGTTATGACGATTTTCCCCAGGTCACCTGTTTGGAAAGTAATTCAGGTGTTTGCAAAAAGACCAACTTCCTCAGATCATATCTCCGCAAATATAGAGCGAAAAGCTCTACAATTTGGACCCAAGGTTCAGCATGATTTATTCTCAAATGCGTTTTTTTTCAACTTTTGAAAGGTTGCATAAAAAAATTTATAGCTAAAATGCCACGATGACCTGTTTGGAGTAGCGAAACCCTAGAATCCAAAGCTCTGATACCAAATGTTATGAAACCAACTCCAGAAAAGATAGAAAAGATAGATCAACACCTTATAATTCAACCTCTTTGAGGGGGCAACCTCCTTTACATTACATAAATGAACAATTCTCGGATGATTCAAATGACAAAACCTCCTTTCTATATATAGGAGTCTAAGGAGTCACAATATAATCCAACTGACCTAACAAAAATAATATAAAGCCACAAAAATAACAATAGAGGGATTCTATGGGGCACAGTAATAACAATGTGGGGGCAATAGGGGCACAACAATATTAATAAGGGGTATAACTACAATAGTAATGGGGTAATCACTAGTATTATAGGGACCCAACATTTTTCCACACATAATTATTTGTCTCAAGATCTCAAAAATTCTAAGGATGAAATTTCACCAAAAATTTTCTAGATGACTCTTTTGACACTAATTTAGGATTAGTCACAAACTATATCTTCCATAAACAATACCTTTAAAGTATAATGTGTAAATTTTTTCAACTAGGGTAAAATTACACCATACAAATCACATGACCGAGATGATGATTGCATTAAATTAATCTTTTCAAGAGGGCCAAAATCAACCTAAAGGTCAACCTATTTGGACAAGCAGAATTTGGCTTTTGAATTTATTTCATCCACTCATGTATAGTAGAATAGGTCAACCCTAAGAACATGTGAAATTGGACAGGTCAACCTCAACATCAAGTGAAGCCTCATGGAATCCTATAAATAGAAGATACCTCAACCTCATTTTCATACATTGATTAATCCATCTTCTTCTCTTTTCTATTGTCTTGGTTCGCACATGTTTGATAGAGGAAGTTCCCTAAAGGGTCTAAAACTATAGGGTTGAAGCTCACATGAATCTAAGGTTTCTGTTTCTCGATTGTTGGCTTGTAACTAAGCATTCTCGTCCCTCGACGCATGAATTGAGTGGTCAAGGGTGCATATGGCAGGTCTCAATCACTCCCACAAAATCTTGAAGGGAGCATCTAGGGTCTCTAGAGTAGATCAGATAGTGTTGGTCTCTGGACACGCGCAGAAAGTGGTCAAGGGTGCATCTGGGAAGTCCCAGTCACTCGCATAGTAGCTGGAAGGGAGTGATGGGGGGTTTCGAGTGGTTCTGTGTGTGTTTTTCACTAGACGCACACATACATTCTTCCAGGGAGCATCTGGGTCAGACACAGATGCTCGCACACAGTGGCTAAGGGAACGACCAAGAAGTTTCAGTCACTCATAGTCTACCTTGTTGGGAGTGTCTAGGGTTTTGATCTACGGTTTCACAGTTGTATTTAGTTGGATTCAATAGTCTGATGGATAAAGGGTTTATCTCTCTTGTTCTGTAGTTCTGTAGTTTGCTTTTGTTTTGTAAATCCCTTTTGCAAGTTTATGTATTGGACTCATTGTACTCTCTACTGATTTTTTTTTTATGACAATCTAATAAAAAAGAAGATTTGAAGGGGTTTCCCTCCTTGTGGTTTTTTTACCTGGTCTTGGACGAATCTGCTATCTCTTATGGTTGTGCTTTTGTCTTCTTTATCATTTCATATATTTTTCTATCTTTAGTTACAATTTATTATTGGAACATTGTTATAATTGAATGCATTGTTAAATGAAGAAGTGAATTGGGCTAAAGTAATTGATACAACATAGAACAATCTAAGAAATTAACATGGAATCAGATCCAAGGTGAAGGACAAGCCCAAAAGAAGACAAGCATTGAAGCCATCATTATTGGAAAGAATATTGTCTAGTCAAATTCAAGATGTCTTCCTCTACCTTCAAGGAGCGTCAAAATTTGGGTGCTGCATAAAACTTTGTTGTATGGAAATTCAGGTTGGAGGTCATAGCTAACAATAATGATTTGCTAGAACACATTCAAGGAAGGATGCCCAAGCATCCAAAAAATGCTTCCCCTTCCCTCCAAAATAGGTACAAGAAAGTTCATTCCAAAGAAAAGAAAATTATAGTTTATGGTTTACAAGATCATTTACTTGCATATGTTGGGAATTTGAGAAAGTCTAAATAAATGTAAGACAATATAGCCGAAATGTATGAAATCAACAATTTGAATGAGATCATCACCTTGAAAGATCAACTCAGAGAAACCAATATGAATAAAGGATAAATTGTTCAATCCGGCATTATGAGGATATCTTGCCTTAGAGATCAATTCTAAACAGTTGGAGAAAATGTGCCTGACATGGAACTAGTAGTTGTGACTCTTAGAGGTCTCCATCCTATTTTGGAAACCTTCATTACTACAATAAGAAACAACAATGTGCTCCCATTATTTGATGAAATTGTCGGGAACCTTACTCAGTAAGAGTCAAGGATGATATCGAGACGAAGGATTCAAAAGCATGAATAGGGAGAGTCTACTGCAGATATCACTCTTGAAAAAAATAAGAGGAAGGGAAAAGGAGGTCCATCAAGGAATCCTCTTTCTCAAAATGTGAAAGGAAGGAATGACAAATCTTTATCTCATATTGAATGATATAATTGTCACAAGAAAGGTCATGATGCTCGAGACTATCCTGAGAAGAGAAAAAGGCCACGTTACAACAAAATAAGAAACAACAATAATAAAAGAAGAAAAGAAAACCAAAGAAATAACTGCAATAGAAGATATGAAAGAAGAAAAATAGATTCTTCAAGCGACCGTGAAGAATATCATCCTCCTCAAAATAAGTCAAGAGTTCCCAGGTATGAAAGTAATGCTGTAAATAAATTTGAAAACATTCTTATTTCTTCCCTTACTAGTTCTTCTCCAACAGATTCATGGGATAGTTGGTTGATTGATAGGGGGCCACTCATCATTTCTTTGGATACAAGGAAGTCCTCTCTAATATAGTATAGAGGGACACTAAGTTGAAGATCATTCTTGGAAACAACTCCACTGATCCCATGAAAGGTTTTTGGTTTGTCAAATTTCAGTTGAATTTTGGGCAATCTATTTTGTTGCATGATGTTATGTATGTGTCCAGATTAATGAATAATTTGGTATCTATATCCGGAATGGAAAATAAAGGGACGAGGGTTGCCTTCATCAAAGGAAAAATTCTGAATTGGTCTGTTCTTTCACCTATGAGAGATGCATTCACATTAGGTTAAATATTTGAAGAACTCTATAGAGTCACTGGAAGGACCCTTCTAGCATTGGTTTATCATACCACTCATCTGAGCGAGTTGTGGCATTGTAGATTGGTTCATATACACTATGATGCTCTTCCAAGATTTAAGAAATTGGTCTCATGTATTCTTGATTTTCAAGCCCATCATGATGGAGTTTGTCCAAGTTGTGCTAGTGGAAAGAAAACAAGGGTACCATTCCCCTCTATTGATAACAAGACAAATGAAAACCTCCATTTCATTCATTATTATATATGTGGTCTGATGCCTATGCATTCTATTGGTGGTCATCTCTACTATATCACCTTCATTAAAAACTTCTCAAGAAAGACACGGATATAATACATAAAAAACAAGGATGAAGCCTTTGAAATGTTCAAGGAATTCAAAAACTTGATAGAAAATCAAATATGGAAGAGAACCAAAGTATTCAAGTCTAGAAATGCAGGGGAATACATGTCAAATGAGTTGATAGCATTTTGTAAGAAATAAGGTGTCAAGAAGGAAACAATTGTGCCATATACTCCTAAACAAAATGGTTTAGCAGAAAGGAATAATAGGTCTATATTAGAAGTTTCCCATGCCATGCTCCATGTTGAAAATGTGCCAAAATTCCTTTGGGTAGAAGCCACATGTGTTATTGTATATGTTCAAAACAGGGTGCCTCATCAAGCATTAGAAAATAGTCCCCCTAAGAAATATTCATAGGTGTCAAGCCTGATATTAGCCATCTTTGTGTATTTGTATGCCCCATATATTTTCATGTGCCAAAGGACAAAAGGAACAAGTTGGA
The DNA here is from genome assembly GCA_031772625.1 of Pinus tabuliformis. Taxonomy (NCBI): domain Eukaryota; kingdom Viridiplantae; phylum Streptophyta; class Pinopsida; order Pinales; family Pinaceae; genus Pinus; species Pinus tabuliformis. The sequence goes on along the minus strand of CM062819.1, from coordinate 811,346,122 downwards.
AGCTATAGGAGGAAATGGTAAGTTTGTGGGTTATTGTGAAAACTATGAAGCATATAGAATATATATTCCTAGTCAAAGGAAGGTTGAAATTAACAAGGACATAACATTTGATGAAGATGTAGCTCTTGGAAAAGAAAGATACCTTCCTCTGGCTCCTCCTCCCAAGAAGGAGAATGATGACTGGGATATTCTAGATGGTCCTTGCATGTCTGAGTCTAAGACTGATATTGTTGATGATCTCATGGAGCCTATGGATCCTTTAGATCCTCCTCCAGGTGATCCTCCTACTAGAAGAGACCATTTTGGCTCCATGATACTCTATAGAATGATGAAAGAAATGTTCCCATTTGTTGACAATTTAGAGAAAGGAAGTGACCATGTAGGTATCATGAATATGTTGTAGCCATGAGCACTATGATTCAAGACAAACCTTTTGATTCGAAGAAGTTGTAAAAGATAAAGTTTGGATAGATGCTATGGCCGAGGAATTTTAATCAATTGTGAAAAATGATGTATGGGATATTGTGCCAAGACTAAATGGGAAGTCTATCATTACATGAACCTGGCTATTCAAGATCAAACATAGAATTGATGTCAGCATTGAGAAATACAAAGAGAGGTTCATTGCTCGAGGATTCTCTCAGAAAGATGGAGAATATTATAATGACATATTCTATTATGTGGCTTGATATACAACCATCCATTTAGTAGTTGCCCTTGCTACTAGTCAATGATGAAATCTTCATCAAATGGATGTAAAGACATCATTCCTTCATGGTATGTTGCAAGAAGAAGTATATGTTGAACAACCACAGGGATTTGAAGTGGAATATTGAAGAATGCATGTTTTTAGGTTGAAGAAGGCATTGTATGGTTTGAAGCAAGCTCCCCAAGCTTGGTATGCATGAATTGACAGTTATTTAATGAATATGGGATTCACAAGAAGCAATGTCAATCCCAACCTCTACTTTAAGGTAATCCAAGGTATGCCATTTATTTTGGTTTCATATGTTTATGATCTATTCTTAATAGGTAGTGAGCCTCTAATGATTGATTGTAAGAGGGAGCTAGCCTCTAAATTCAAGATGAAGGACCTTGGTCTCATGCACTACTTCCTAGGTTTTGAGGTGTGGAAAATGCTTTGTGAGATTTTCTTTTCATAAGAGAAATACGTTGTGAATATGTGGGAAATATTTGGAATGACTGAATGAAAATCCATGGCTACACTGGTGGAAATGAACTTCAAGAAGTTATGTGGAGAAGATAGAGGGCCCGATTTGGAAAATCCATCTGAGTATAGACAATTGATTGGGGTTCTGATGTTCCTTGTGAACAACCGTCTAGACATATACTATGCAGTAAACACATTGAGTCAACTCATGACTTATCTCCTCCATGCACATTGGATTGTTGCCAAATATGTATTGAGATATTTGCATGGGTCGACCACACTTGGTCTGAGATATTATGTCGGAGATGTTAGACTTCATAAGTACACTGATGTTGACTAGGCAGGAAATGTTATCGATAGGAAGAGTACATCTAGACGTTGTTTTTGTCTTGGATCTACCATGATATCCTAGATGAGTAGGAAACAAAAGTCTTTAGAATTTAGAACCACCGAAGTAGAATACATTCTCGCTAGCATGGCTAGCTGCGAAGTAGTTTGGTTGAGGAAGCTCTTTGGAGAGCTATTTGAGTAGGTCTTAGACACTACAATGATATATTGCAACAACAAGAGTGGGATCTGTCTGGCAAAGAATCCTTTGTTTCATGAAAGGTCCAAGCACATTGATATTCAATATCACTTTATTCGAGACATCATGCAAATAAGAGTTGTTAGACTCCATCACATATCGACATATGAGTAGATTGCAGATATTCTCACCAAGGCATTACTGAAAGGAAAGTTCTTGGTCTTAGGAAAGAACCTTGGACTGATGGATGTGGCCCCTTCAAGTGAAGGGCAACACTGATTGAGGAAACTGAGCCAACTCTTCCCACCCTGTTTGAGCTCCCAGGGTGATGAATTAAGATAGAGGGCTCCTCGGGTTGAGGGATCTCTAGATAATAAGGTACTCCCCTATCTGTTACCCATAGTGTTGGAGATGATGCTCCCCTATCTTTATAGGGTCAGAGATGTTGATCCCCTATCTAGTCTATGTGTAGTATACCCCAGTGGGCATCATACCCTTAAGTAAGCTTTGTTCGGAATACGACTCCCGTTTGGCCAACGGGTTGAGAGTGTACTTGGGGTGTAAAATCTAAGTCGATTATGATTGAGGTGTTCTACCACATGACTATTTAGGGTCATTGATCAAAATATGTAGGAAATATGATTGGGTTGAGACTTGTTCCGCTTTTAATATTTCGTGTTGAGAATGAGCCCCCTGATGATATTCGAGGGTCAAAGATGTTCTCCCTTGTATGATTAATTATTCTGTTGCTCGGTACGGGTAGAATCTAATTCTCCATTATTCTTCTTCTTTTAGATTCAAGAAATTCTTAGCAAATAGAGTTGAGCAGAGACAATGAAAGCATGATGATAACTTGACAGGATTATGTGATGATCAACAGATAGATATTGGTATGTGGAATTATTCCTAGTTGAGAGAGAGTGTTAATTTTTTCAACTAGGGTCAAATTCCACATTGGACAACTCAGATGAATGATATTATTATTGCACTAAATTCCTCCTTTCAAGAGGGCCAAAATTGACCGAAACATCACCCTATCTGGACAAGAAGAAGTTAGTTTTTGAATTTATTTCATCCAATCATGTATATTGGAATAGCTCAACTCTAAGAACATGTACAATTGGACATGCCAGCTTCAACATAAAGTGGAACCTCATGGAAACCAATAAATAAAAGAGACCTCAAGCTCAATTGCACACATTGATCAAGCCATCTTATTCTGTCTTCTATTGTCTTGGTTCGCATAGTTCTAACAGAGGGAGTTCACTCAAGGGTCTAAAACTATAGGGTTGAAGCTTGCACTAATCTAGGGTTTCAGTTTCTCGGTCGTTGGCTCGTAACTAAGTATTTTTGGCCCTGGACGCATGCAAAAAGTGGTCACGAGTGCATCTAGTAGGTCTCAATTTCTCGGGCAGAAGCCTGAAGGGAGCATCTATGGTGTTTGGAGAAGATCATATAGTGTTGGTACTCGAAGGAACACATAGTGCTCAAGGGTGCGTTTGGGAACTACCAGTTGCTCACACAGTAGCTAGAAGGGAGAAACTAGGGGTTTGGAGTGGTTATGTGTGTGTTTTTCCCAAGATGCATGCATATAGTCTTCTAGGGAGCGTTAGGTTCAGACACATATTCTTGCACATAGTGGCTAAGGGAGTGACCAAGAAGTTTCAATCACTCACACTCTACCTTGATTGGAGATTATAGGGTTTTGATCTAGGGTTTGATAGCTGTCATAACTTGGCTTCAGTAATTTGTTGGATAAAGGGTTTCTCTCTCTTGTTATGTAGTTTTGTAGTCTGCTTTTGTTCTGTAAATCTCTGCTGCAAGTTTATGTATTGTGCTCATTTTACTCTCTTCTAAAAACATTTTATGACAATCTAATAAAGAAGAATATTTTAATGGGTTTTCCGCTTTGTAGGGTTTTTCCCTAGTCTTGGACCATTCTTCTGTCTCGTTGTGTTGTTGTCTTCTTTTTCATTTCATATATTGTTCTTTCTTTATTTACAGTTTATGATTGGATACATTGCTAATAATTGAATGCATTGTTAAATGAAGAATTGAATTGGGCTAAAATAATTGATACAACATAGAACAATAAGAAAAATTAACATAATGAACCATAAAATAAAACTTTTACCACCTATACCCTGATACTTCACCTCAATCTCCTCAAATTTTCACAATTTTTAACACCCCTCCCCCCTGCCCCCCAACCCACAACAAAAAAAAACAAATATATATATATATATATATATATATATATATATATTACATATGACTTGTTTATAATTTATTTCAATATTATTTACAAATCATAACTTTATTACGTTATATTAATAGAAGTATAATGAACTATAACTTGAAATTTTGACCATTTATATCCTAATATTTCTCCTCGGTACATGCAAAGTTTCACTATTTAAAACTTCACATTAAAAAGGTTATATAAAAAATACCAAGATATCTTGATTGAAGGAGAAAAACTTTAGGATCATAAACACTAATACCGAATTGGAGACCAATACCAATGTAACTTGAATAGATAAACAAAATAAGCTCCATTCCTTGAGAAACAATATAAAATTGAAATGTAAACCTCTTGAGCTGGAAAACCTCTTTTACAATAAACAAAAAATGCAGAAAGAGATGAGACTATTCTTAAACTAGGTCTCACACACAATAAAAAATACAATTACAATTAAAAGATAACCCATTCATATATATATATATAAATATAAAACAAAAGTTTAAAATTATTTAAACTCTAGCCAATAATATTAATGTAGCAATAAGTCATTATCTAGGCTTTAAATGGCCTTTATGCTTAATATGAAGTTTTCCCTATAAGGTATCTATTTTTAATTTCCTTATAAGAAGGTCAATTATATAAATCTATATAAATTTAATATTAGTTATATGGATAATTTCCTTTTGTATATATTTTAGGTAAATACAATTATTTTGCTTAACAAATAACTTATTTTTCTTTCTAACTTGGTTTCTCTCGTGGCGAATCAACCAAACCTAATATATGTACAATTATGCTTATTAAATATAATATAAATTCTTTATTATGTAAGTATAATATAAACAAATTATTGACTTTAAAAAAAATAATCTAAAACCCACATAAGTTGAAAAATTAATTGCATTAATAAGAATGAATAGTAAATATATATTTAATTTTAAACATACATAACAGCATAATAATATTTAAATTTTAATGTTGATAATATAGAGAATAAATCTAAAACCCATATAAGTTGATAAATTAATTGTATTAATAAGAATGAATAGTAAATATATATTTAACTTAAGCTCATAATAATATTTAAATTTTAATGTTGATAATATAAAGAAAATGTGAGGGAAAAAATATTTCGGTAAAAATTATTAATATTTTTTTATTAAATGGACAAACTAATTGAATTAGATCATGAGCTTCATAAATAAGTCTAGAATTTCCTAATTGTGGGTATAGAAGAGGGAAAATATGAGAACATGTTAGAAATATTAAAAGAAGAATAGAAAACTAAATCACAAATTCAAGTAACTTATTTCACATAAATGAAAAAGGTGAAAAAAATAGTGGAACATAAACATAAACTAATCCATGTTAAGGTAAGTTGTAATGACCATAAATTAGATATATTTAGTAAACATTAAATTCTAAAATGGCTATGAATATTTATGAATTAAGATCTTATTCAAAACCAAGTTGACCTAAGAAAAGGTGTTTAAAATATAAATATGTAAGAAAGGAAAGCAAACGGGGCTAGATACCAAAATAAGAGTGTTAAATAAAAATTGGGAACAATTTGGATCCTCTTTTGAAACTCTAGTGATTTTTAATGTCGTAAAAGTGGTATGTTAAGTTGAATCCCCAATAATATTGATCTTACTATTGTAACATTGTTCTACATTTTTACATTTATATGTCAAAAAATAAAAATAAGAAAAAATAAAATTGAAAAATGAAAATTATTGTGAAAATAAAAAATAAAGAAATGAAATCCCTAGAAAATGAATAAAATTAGTGATGCACATTATCAAATTCAAAAAAAGTTAAATTTTGTTAAGTTAAAGCTTTGGATATCTGATTATTTGATTTTTATATGTGGTTGGTAGAGTTGTAAAAATGTTTTAAATAGAAACGACATCTTTGTTGTGTTGTTATATCACGGGAACAACAGCTAACCACCACGATCTTCTCCGCCCAATCAATAGTGGAAAAGGCAACCCCCCCGGCCTCTTCGACATTTAACTGGGGGCATTCGAAAAGCAGTTTTAAGTCAAACCATATATGCAACATGTTGAGCGCGAAAGAAGTTCGGACCCCGCCCCCGCTTTGAAAATAACTTACCACCAACCCCCCTTCGAAATCCACCAGTGACTATTGTCGAAGCCGCCACCATTTCTGCTCCTGCCATATCCACTCTGTTGCTGCCACCTATCTGCTGTCATGATATAATGTTTAAAACCGTTACCCCATCATAGCAGTTACTGCCACAAATACCTCGTTCCCACATCAAATCCCATAAACAGTTAATTCCCCTCTTTATATAATAAACTCACAGTTTTCCTATTATAGCCTTACGCTCTCTCTTAAGGAATGTTTTGTACCAAGCTCCACTACAACCTCAGTAGAACGACCCATCATACAACAATTGCAAGCCGACCAATTACTTGTCCTTATATTATTTCCAATGTGTTCTTCGAAGGGAAAATCAAGAATGACTGAGGAAAACCCCATGCTCCTGCTTGTGATAGACCTGGACCATTTTCCATTAGTGGACCAAGAGTACAAGATTTGAGAGACACGATGTGAATTTGATTTGTCTAAGTTACATAACTCGATGAAATAGAGATTCGTTGACCTTAGTGACCAATTGAGCCTATGGGATTCTTTCCTACCTCAATTAATATTTCCATAGACTCACCCCTTCCTTGAATTTGCGTCATGGTGTCATTTTAAGTATATTCCCAGCAAAAGGGTTGTTGTTGCATAGAATAACGACATTATGTTTACAGTTATAACCCAATCCATTTTTCAAATGTGACAGATTGAGTCATGAACTCCATCACATCCTTTTTCTATAGAATCCCTTATCGATCTCTACAATAATCTTACCTTCCCTCAACAAGCTAAGATTTTTTGAGATTTTTCTACTCGAAAACGCTGAATTCCCTAGAAATAGTCCACCTTACCCAGCTTCAATGTTTCTATAGATGACCAAACAAATCATTTCAATAATTTCCTCTTTGCTAAGTTACCAATATGACCAATGGGTTGATGATATTATCCTAGAGTTTTTCTCAATACTTTCTAAAGATGAGAAACCTTCTATTATCTTCAATTACAACGAGTTCTTAGCACATACTATCCACGAACAGTTCAAGAAGTTTTCTACAGAAGGGATCTTCAAACATCCATCAATCCTTATATATATTTTTTTGTTCTATCAGTCAGATAGGTTTTCAATTCCACAACAAAAGTTAGATGAACAGGGAAACCCACAATCTGTGATTCATTAGACCTCATTGGTTAGGAAAAATACAAATTAATTCTCTTTCAGTGACTACAGAGATCAATTTTTATACATAATTTCCTGCTTACTTAATAGTGATCTAGTCATTAGAATATCTCTTGAAATTGAAAGGATTCTTCATCTTAGTGAACAAACAAAGACAGCAGATTCATATCTATACCAAAACTATACAATGATTAGAGTGTATGGTTGTGGGCTTCCTCCATACAATTTGCCAAAGTTTGTACCTATCTGAATTTTTGCACTGGAATACATCAGGCAGATGATAAATATGGATGAGCTGCACTTTATGTCAACTAAAAGAAAGTCCCAATTTAAAATCAAAGCTCAAGTTGTACCTTTCATTTGTAATGCCAAAACAACAGCAATGGAGGCGGATCTTCTCCTAAAGGAAATGAAATTTAAACTATGTTTTCCCTGGTATTATGATCCCTTGGGGATCATTTCCAAGCTAAGGGTAGAGCATAAAACTACTCCTTATGCTCGTGCTCCTAGACCAAAGATTGAGTAGTATATGAATCAGGAGGAGTGGCAAGAAAACACATTATAGGAAGCAGAAGATGAAAGGGTTACTCCTATAGCATCTCAGACTCCAATTCCCCAAGGAAAACACGGAAAGAGAGTAAGGGAAACTATTTCCCCTTCAGTTACAGAAATTCAACAAAAAAAGTTTGTGATGTACAAGAAGAAGAAAAAGAATCCTCTTGAGGACTCCTTTCCAGAAGAAAGCACACAGACTACACTAGTTTTGACAGACCCTCATGTTACTACCTTTCCTCGAATTGAAGAAATTTCTACACGGTCACTAACATCTTCAGCTTCTCAAGAGCCATTAAAAATATCTCAAACAGGAGAATTAGCCCATGGTTAGACTGAACCAAGCATTTTTTCTAGGTACAAGGAAATCAAATGTAAAAATGAATCATTAAAGACTACCACTTATACAGAATTCTAGAAACAAGTTTCAGCTTCCTAGCACAGATTACCTTCTGCCTTTAACACTGAAAAATAGTTGATGAAAATGGTATTCCTTGAACCTAAAATCCCATTTCCCAAGACTGCTGAAGACTATAAGAAATCAATTTTTTCCATTGACACAAAGGAGATCCATCCTATTGACTAGATTGATTTACATAAAAAAGTTCGGGAAATGATCTATTCAAATTTAACTAGTTCAACGACGGAAAAACTTAAGTTTTAGGTTTCATTGAGTAATATTCAGTGCCAACTAAATATGAAAAATATTTCTTCTCTAGCAAAAGATACTAAGATAAAATCTCTAGAGGATCTAGTAATTAAATTGCGATATGATACCAGGAATGTCAACGTTGCTGATGAAATGATTAATAAGGAAAATGTTGATATTCAGTCATTGAGGAAACATTTAAAAATTCCTTCTACTGAAGATCCTCATACTAAAGAGATTGGTGAAGTAGGGAAGGAAAAAGAGGACATGTTTAAAATTATAATTAAAAAGAACACACATATACAAAAGATGGAGACATAATTAGAAAATTTGTTAATGGAGGAAGAACAACAAGGAACTCAAGCATCAATTATTCCTTTAGCAGCAATTCCATGTTGAGAATAGCAAAAACAAATGTTAAAAATAGAATCTAGAAATTCCAATTTAATTTGTCATTGAATTAAACTGAGAATTAAAATAGAATTATATTCTCATAGCAACTTGTAAATAGTTAATTAAGTTTAGCTAACTTAATTAGCTTAGGAATTTCAAGTTGGAAGTCTTTACGAAGTCATGTATATGTTATCTGTATATTTTAGGTGTCCAGTATGAGTTTAATTATGAGTTGTAATTAGATAACTTAGTTTACTGATTTTAGTTTAGATAAATTAGTTCCAAACTGTTTGTGGAACTAATAGAGATTTAACTGTCAGTTGGTGCACTAATGCATCCACTAGTGCTACTATAGTTAATTGAAGATTCCCTCATCAGAAAATCATGCATGTCGATTCTGAGAAAGACCTAGTTGAGACTAGAGTGCAGGGACAATGTACTATCAATTGTATGATTTACTGAGTTGTATAGATCATGCATACAATTAGGAACTGAACCTAGTGTGGATTCATAGTTTTGGATATACTGGATTACCATTAATATGGGATATTCAATTGTAGGAATTGTGAAAGGAAATAGGGGCTTGGAGAGTAGCAGAATAGGCTAAGGTTTGGTTTGAGCTTGCTTTTGAGCAAGGAGATTGATCATACTGAGTGTTGGGATTGTTCTTATTTGAACAAGCATTGTATTATCAACTTGGATTTCTGATTAATGCAATACAAATAGTGGGGTTTTGAGTTGTGGCTTTCCTCGAATACTTATTGTGTTATGTGCCATTGATTTGTCTTCATCTTGTTGATTATTGTTTTCATTGATCTATTGGCTTCTTCTAGTTGAAAGTAGAAGTATATTCTTCTCTTTTTCTTTAGTACATTGCATGAGCTTGTGAATCTACAAGAAATTTCTAGATTCCAATTACAGGTATTTCAATAGAAGGGACTTCCACTTCAACAACTACTAATGTAGAAGAGATACAGTCCACTAATCCAACAACTGATCTAGCTAAGGCCATGGGAGATCTCTCATTAAAGGGATAGGAATTTGAGAAATTGAAAGTACAACTTCACAACCTCCAAGAACAAAAATTAAGATTGAAAATGCATATGTGGCAAAAATCCAAAAGAGTCAAAGGTTGACTCAAAGAATAGACACTTTGGAAAATGAATCAATAATTGCTCAAAAAATTGCACAGACCAAAGAAAACATATGGCAAGACATAAATGAATCCATGAAAAATTTGTGCCTATCAATTGATATTTTCTTTGAAAATGAAACATTAATAGAAAAATCGAAGGAAGTAATAACAGAAGTTAAGAAAGAATTGGGTAACAAACCAGGAGATGCAACAACATTAGTCAGGATCTTGAATTCAAAAATAAAATAAGAGCTCGAAGAATATAAAATATATGACAAAACTAAAACAGTTCTAGAGGTTAGAAAGATTCACATCAAAAGGAATTTAATGTTAAAACTTGAAAACAAATGCCACAATTTAGAAGCCAGCCTCCAAAATTTTCATAAAAAAATTAATGTGTTGCATCAAAAGGGACTGCCAGGTTTAAGGGGAATTGGAGATAAGATGATTACTCTTGAAGGATACCATCGAAGGTTGTATTTAATAGCCAGAGACAAAGCAAAATTTTCCATGATCAGAACAAATATTAGAGGGAAGGCTTTCGTTGAGGGTTTGACTTTTGACTTGTGGATTTAGCATGAAATCAAACATTTGTTTGTAGTCAAACCCACTTTTCATAAGTACACTGAAGTCGATGAGACTTGCAAAAGGTTTATCAAAGCCACCATCCCAAACAAGGAAAGATGGGAGAAAATATGTTTACTCATTGACTGAATTAACAAATAGGTTTTATCGTAGTAATTTTGAAGCTTTCGGCAACAACAAGCAGGTTTAGAGGAAGAAGTGAAGAGATAATCAGAAATAGAAAAACAAAACATCAACTTTTTAGGCCTAGTTTCCTATTTTTCCTTTATATTTAGAAATATATGTGTTTTGAAAACAAATATTATTTTGTAAATGTATTTGGTTTGGAATCCGATCTCCCATGTAATATATTTCTATAAGTACTTAGAAATGGTTGAACCATTGTGATAGAAATTTGAGCACACTTGTATCCTTCAAATCTATTTCTGAAATAATAAAAGGATTCTCGATTCATTTCAAAACAGATTGTGTTCCTATAATTCTTTCTTTGTTATTATTTTCACTCTGTTTATCTAAATATATTTTGAAGTTTGTGGAAGTTTTGGGTAAGATAATATTGAGTTTCACTTTTTCTGAAATCCCCATGAAGTTATAGTCTATTACAAAGATTAGTTGTTTTTTTTTTTTTTTTTCTTCTCTGAATATGTCTACTCCTATATTGATACAAAAATATGGTTACAGAGAGGCAGAGCCCTTGAGAATTCTAGCCCATGAGATGGCATGCTTACAAAAATCGCTTAAGAAATTGACAAGAAGACCATCATAATGACTTGCTTTGAGACTTAAGATATTTGAAAACAGTAACGGAGTACCGAGACAAAATGAAAGGAACAGCGCAGCCACTACCAAGACAGTGACCCATTAACAGTTTGAACAAAAGCAGGAGTAAGCTGCCCACACAGGGGAAATCGGAAAATCCGAAATTGAAAAGGACCTGATTCTGAGAGCTAAAAACATGAAAAGGTTGTGAATCCGGAAGGGAGCGAGCAACTTCTTTCAGCAATTGAACAAAAGCCATAAGGTGCAGACCTATTCAGTCTTCATACGATGTTGGAGGCGATTCTTCAATAATACGGCAGCCAAATTGGTCTGGGTCTTCACACTCAGAGGGTCGGCGCTCTTTTCCTGAAGGACCCCCACCTGTAGGAGCGCTTGGACCAGCTTGGAAGGTCAAATCCAGAGTTGTAGAGCTGCCTTGGGTCTTTCTCTGAGAATTCACATTCTGCGAGGTATCAATCTGGTCTTCCATCCTTGGTGCCAAAGGATGTCCTAGACTGTCAACCTCCAAACCCGCAGAAGCCTCACACAACTCGACAGTAATGGATGCGATGAAGGAGGAGTTGCCAAGAGTGCAAGGAAAACGGAAGCGAGCTGTATGAGAATTGGGAAGGAGAGAGCGCTCTTCGTAGAAGAATTGCCCTCGACCTCTTCCGTGACCACTTCTAGTCTCAGGATATATTTCAAAATGGAAATCCGAAGCCTCTGACGAAGGGTCTGAGGTTGTGGAGGAAGACCGGCGGGAGACTCGGCCTCGAGAGCTGCCTCTTCTGCTAATCATCCTTGTGCGCATTCTTAGCATCTTGAAGAAATCTGGGGGAACGGAACAGACAGTTGTGGATGGGACTGAGAGGGGGAAACTGAGGGAGTTGGAATGAGGATTGTTTGAAGCATGAAAGCCCATACAAATTTCGTCACCTTGATTCTGAGACAGACAATTGCCTAGACTGTCTTCAACCTTGTTGAACCAACAAGTGTAGAAGGGAGGAGCGGGAAGGAATAACAAGCAGAGCATCATTACCGATATACTAACACACCTGCAAGAGGGAGTGAGCTACGTTATTGCAGCATTTATGTTGACGGACTATGACATTAAATCAATTCTCATGCGATGTCGGCTGGCACTTGTGATGAGCCACATGCCCTTCCTTCGCGCCAGTAGCATACTGATCTCTTGGCTATGAACCCGCATCCCGGGGTGATGAATCCTGTTGCACCAGAGAAGTGCAATCTTGTTTGAGTTGTACATCATTGGAATCACTTAAAGGACCTGCGAAAAATAGGACCTGTTGATTGACTCCCTGATTAGCCAATCTGTCTGCTACCCTATTGACCGATCGCCGAATATGTTTGAAAGTAATGCTTCTAGAAGTCTTGAGCCATTCCTCTATTTGTTCCAATCTACTCAGAAGCTGCCAACTCGAGGAAATCTTTGCTGATGAGGTACCACAGTGAATCCTTGTGGCTGCTGCTATTAAGATTTGAGAATCCCATTCTACCTCAAGAGGGAAAAAGTTTTCCTTTTCTGCTATGCATAGACCTTTCCATAAACCTTTAGGTTCTGCAGCGTTGTTGGTATCCTTGCCAATTGACCCATGATATATGTACAGTGTTGAACCAACTTCGTTTCTGAAGACACCACCATAGCCAGCTGGCCCAGGATTGCCCTTAGTAGCCCCATCAAAGTTCAATTTGTAAGATTGGGAAGTCGAGGGAGTCCAGTTGAGGGGAGAAGCAGTGCTGATTGGGGGACTAGTTTTGACTTGAGCTAAGAAAGTGACGTCCATATTCCAATCTCTTAGGATGAGGTGTTCTTGAGGAGATTCTGGCAGGTCCGAATCTTGCCAATGTCTTAGAGCAAGAGTTTCTTGCAGATTTTGTTTGAGAAGGAGCCATAGGGTATCAAGTGTCTTGCTAGGATTGTTGAAGGTTCTATTATTTTTTTCCTTCCATAAGATCCAATAGACAAAGCCCAGAATGAGGCTCCAAAGTGAGTTGAGAAGAAGGCTTTGGAAAGGATGTCGAGGCCAGTTTCTGATAGTGTCTGTGATATTTCCCACACATCTGCCCGTTCTTCTATTGCACTAAGAAATTCTCTCCCACAACTGTGTTGCTAGTGGGCAGGTATCCAGGAGATGCAAGATGGTTTCTGAATTGAGATTACAATTAGGACACCTAGAAGGTCCATTAAATCCACGCTTTTGAAGATTATCCCAAGTAAGGATTCGCTACTTGCTCAAAAGCCATAGAAAAGTAGAAACCTTAGGCCAAATACCAGGTTGCCAAATCTAATCCCAAATCTGATCCTTTGTTGTTTGCATGGGTTGATAGAGGAGTCGGTATGCTTCCTTGGTGGCGAACATACCTTTTGGTGTGTGTCCCCATCGCAGTTTGTCCTTTTTATCCGAGTATTTAATTTTCCTGAGATTTAACTCCTGATCGATCTCCTCATATGTTTCCTCCTGCAAATTTTACTACCAGGTGCTGGCTAATATCCAGAGTTAAAATTCTTGTGGGGAGTGTCGCTGCAAAAACTGATGAACATGGATTTGGTTAGTATGCTACATCGAAGCTTGCCAGTTGGGTTAGTGGAAGAGAGAGGCTAGTTTGGGGAGTTGTTGCCAAGAGTCCTCCCAAAATCTAGCTGTAGTGCCCGAATGGATTTCTCAAAAGATATGTGCTTGAATGAAGGCACTATGTTGCTTGCTAGCATTCCAGATCAACGAGCCAAGAGTTGTTGTGCTGATTCTGATGAGATCGTCCCATTGACTGCCTGGTGCGTATTTTTCTTGCAAGAGACGTGCCCAAGGAGTGTGTGGTTTGGAAATCTAATTCCACCAGATACAGGCTCCCATTGTATTGTTGTTGTGAAGGGGATCCCTCAAACCTAGCCCACCAGCTGATCTCTGTAGACAGACCTCAGTCCATTTGACAAGAGCCCATTTCCTGTTGAGTCCCGCGGACCCCCAAAGAAAGTTTCTTTGAAGATTGTGGATGTTCTTGAGAACCCATTTGGGAGTTGCCAATATAGAAAAAAGATAAAGGGGCATAGCTTGGAGGACATATTTGATTAGGATGAGCCTGCCAGCTATGTTGAGCGAAGGGAAGGTCCAAGAAGAGAGCCAGGTTTCTAGCTTATCAATGAGGGTTCTCCAGGAGGCGTGTTTAATAGCAGAGTCCAGCAATGGAGCTCCTAGATATTTCGAAGGCAGCGTGGCTATCTGGAAGCCCAGAATCCTCGCAATGTTCCCCTGAGTCAGGGTGGGAGTATGGAAGAAGAAGAGCTAGGACCTGGAGGCATTAATGGATGTTCCTGAGGCTTCTGTGAAGAGATTGAGCAGGTCTTTAAAGGCAGAGGCTTCTTGAGCTGATGGGTGGCCGAAAAGCATAGTGTCGTCGACAAACTGTTGATGGGAGATAGGGGGAGACCATGAAGGGAGATGCCCTTTATAAAATGGGATGAGATGGCAGAATGAAGGAGGCGACTGAGGCCTTCAGCCATGAGAAAAAAGAGGAAAGGGGATAGGGGGTCTCCTTGACGAATGCCACGGGAAGGACGAAAGGGGGCAGAAGGAGAGCCATTAAGCAGGATGGAGAAGCTAGGTGAAGAGATGAGGTTCATGATCCACCGAGTCCAAGTAGCGCTGAAGCCAAATGGCAATAACATCTTATTGATAGAATTCTAGCTGAGTTTATAAAAAGGCTTGGAAAGATCTAGCTTAAGAATCATACTTGGCTTTTTTAATAGCTTGAGAGAGTGGATCACTTCATTTGAGAGAATGATGCTGTCCATTATCTGACGCTCTTCAAAATATCTGGTCTGCTCAGGCGAAATGAGAAGAGGGGGAAGAGGTTTGAGCCTGTTTGCCAAGACTTTGGATATGAGCTTGTAAATGACATTACAAAGTGCTATGGGTCTGTATTTGTCAGGCATATTGGGTTCATCCACTTTAGGAATTAGCGCTATGAAGGTAGAATTTAGGGAAGGAAGGATCCAGTGCATCGATCTTGATTCCTCCACTATCTCCCAGACCTCTGTTTTAATAGCTCACAAAACGCATGAAAGAAGTTGGCTGTAAAGCCAACGGGTCCAGGCGGTTTGCCATCCTTAAATTGAGCCATGGCATCCTCCACTTCCTTCTTGGAGATGGGCTGGAGCAACATTTTTTTGTGGTCCTCTGAAACAAGTTTAGGAATATGCTGCGTGAGTGATCGAATCGCTTGTTCCCTGCATCCTTGAGGCTCCCGGAGAATATCCTGAAAGTACTCTTTGAATTCCTGTTCCACATCTTCATGTGCCTCTAATCTCTCCCCTTGTCGATTATTTATGAAGGTGATGTTATTGTGCATTCTCCTTTGAATTGTAGATCTATGAAAAAAATTTGTATTTTTCTCCCCTTCCTTTGGCCAATTGATTCTGGATTTTTGTTGCCACAGAAATTCTTCTTGCTGCCTTCGTGCTTCGATCTTGGTTAAGAGGGTCTGCTGCTGTTGCGCATATTCATCTGTTCTTCCCTCCAAGATAATTCTTTGTTGTAGTGAGGTCATCTGCTACTCCAGCTCTTTCCGATTTTCAAAGATGTTACCAAACTAATTTCTATTCCAAGGTTTGAGAGCTTGTTTGAGACTTTTTAGTTTTTGTTGGAGCTGGAACATCTTGGCTCTTGCAGGGGGATTGAATGACTCCCAAGCCTCGTTTACTACTTATTTGAATTTGGGATGTGAGAACCAAAAGGCCTCAAATTGGAAAGGTCTATTGCACTTTGTGCCTGGACGCGACCACTGAAGCATTATGGGCCAATGATTAGAGCTTGCTTGAGGCATGATGGAAGCATGAAAGTCCCTCCCCAGGTGTATGGCATTATCCGATATAAGGAAGCGGTCTAGCCTAGAAGCTATATGTTGAGGTCCACTTCTTTTATTGGTCCAGGTATACATACCATTGGAGGTTTGAAGGTCCATTAACTGATTATTGTTGATGAAGTCTTTGAAGACGTTGCTGTCAACTTCTAGCTTCGATCTGCCTCGGAATTTTTCCTCCAAATCCATGATGATATTGAAGTCACTGCCCCCAATCCAAAGGGGAAATCGCCTATCTGAATTGAGAGCTATGAGTGTGTCCAGGAGATCCATCTTTTGTTGTAAGTTTTGTGGAAAATATACATTAGAGAGATGGTCATGGATATTGGTCCCAATTAGATAGAAGGTTGATTGAATGAAGAAGTGTGAGGCATGAATTTCTTAAAGGGAGAGTACTTGCAGGTTTGACAAGATTGCCAGCCCTCCAAAAGCCCCAGAAGCATCCACTGAGACTGAGCGGCATTCTGACCAAACCTTATTTAGAATCCTTTCCAATACAATGCTATTTCCTTTGGTCTCTTGAAGAAAGACAATTGAAGGCTTTTCTTGCTGGATCATATTTTTTAACATTCTGTGTTTTGTGGGGCTGTTAAGCCCTCTCACATTCCATGATATGAGCTTCATGAGGAACCATGGGGGAGAGATTTGAAGAACCTGGTTAGCTTGGGGAATCTACCAGAATCCACCAGCATTTCTCCGGTGATAATTGTCCTTTGCAGATCCATCTTGCGCCCTCGTTTCTTCGTGTCTTTCAATATTTTCTTTCCATCTGAAGGACTGCTGGCCTGAATGCCTAGACATTTATTGTGCTTTGCTCTGGCCAGAACTACTTCAATCCTTTCGATTTCCCGTGGGGGTATTGTATTAAATTCTTTTTGTTGCATGTTGTTTCCAGTTTCAGAATATCTAGACCTTCCAGATCTACACTCTCTGGTTCCTCATCCATGTGGATCGGGGTACTCTGATCTTCCTCATTTGTCTGTTGGTGAATGCTGAGAGCTAGAGCTACATCGATTTCCATAGTGGAAGATTTATGGGCTGTCTCTAGATCAATTTTTTCAGAGGAGGTAGAGGCGAGAAAGTTGGTGAGAGTTGAGGCGGGTTTCGGAACTGCAGATTGAAGGGGCTCGGGGGATGAGGAAGGAGAGGGATCTACTTGTCCCACAAATAAGGGGTCTCATACAACGATTTAGTGTGCAAAGGTGGGCCCCTTGTCCCACAAATAAGGGGTCTCATACACCAATTTAGTGTGCAAATGTGGGCCCCTTGTCCCACAAACAAGGGGGTCTCATACACCAATTTGGTGTCTATCTTGTTCGTGACCTTACAATTGGATAACAATAATAGCAATAATATGTTTTCATGTATGTTAGAGCTAAGTGTTGTGTTATTTACTAGGTTGAGCTTGCCCTTATTGGATGAAAGAACTATCAGCCTAGGCTACTAATCTTCTATTAAATATTACATCAAAATTGGATAATAATAATAATAATATATTTTCATGTATATTGGAGCTAAGTGTTGTGTTATTTACTAGGTTGAGCTTAGCTATGGGCCAACCAGCTTATTGGATGAAAGAACTATCAACCTAGGCTACTAATCTTCTATTCAATATTAAAATTGTATCCAACAAAAACTTAATGTACTTTGGAAGAAAGAGAAATGAGGGAACATCTTCAAGACTTTATTTAAAAAAGAAATTTAAAATAATGATTAATATCCAATCACGTTGAGAACATTTTTAATCTATTAAATTTAGAGATATTTGTAAAAATATATTTTCATGTATATTAGAGCTAAGTGTTGTGTTATTTACTAGGTTGATCTTACCTATTGGGCAGCCCACTTATTGGATGAAAGAACTATTAGCCTAGGCAAGCTTGTTTATTGGGTGCTCTTCTTTGAAGAAGAATAGTCTCGCCTGCTTATTGGATTGGGTGTTTATCACCAAGATTATGGGAACTTTGATTGAGTTTGTACATATTTGGGATAGTTTCAATCCCCAAAATCTCTTTTATTCTCACCTACTCTCCATGATATTTGAACCCTAGACCTAGAAACTAAATCCACTAAAACCATCTAATCTACTCATAACAAAACATGACAAATATTAAGCACCATGCAATAATCCAATTATTATCCAATTATTAGCTTACTACTTTTACATCATATTAAAATGAAAATAAATGACCTATAAAATTTAAACCTTCAATAAAGCCTCTACATTGAGATAAGAACAAGTGTTTTCCAAAAACACACTCATTAAGTAGTTATTAAATTTCCGGAAATGAGGGGAGCACTTAAAATTGTTTTGAAAAAAAAATATAAAGTAATGATTAATATCCAATTACATAGAGGACATCTTCAATCAATAAGGTTTACAACTAGAAAATATATTCAAGTATATTAGAGAAAGTGTCTTGTCTTCCTTTTTCTTTTTTGTTTGACTACCCTGAACCTAGGTTTGGGTGCTTATTGGATGGAAAACAAATTATGGGTTTCAGCAAACGTGCTTATTCGATTGCAAAAGAACAATCAGCTTGGGTGAGTCTGTCAACCCACAATGAGATAAAAGATGTTTATCACCATGATTATGCGTAAGTTGATTAACTCCCCTTGAAATAGTTTTAATCTAGAAATAAATTCTACCCAACCCTTCTTTATGAAATTTAAACCCTAGATCTAGAAACTAAACATAAACAAACAACTAATCTACACCTCATTAAGCAAAACATGACAAATATTAAGCCCATACAATAATCCAATTATTAGCTTATCCTTTTACATCAGGTGAGAATAAAATGACTCATACAATTCAAGCATTCAATGAAGCCTCTACCTTCGGATCCAAACAAGCGTTTGTGAAAGAAACAATCCTCACTTTTATGAAAACAGCTTATTTTAACTCAGACCATTGAAACATTCGATGAGGCCTCTACGTTCAGATCAAAGCTTTCAGCAGCAGAAGAAGGACCCGTTTTAAGATACTGAGGAGGCTGGATGCTTTGTTTTCCCTTCTCTTCATAACTGCTCAGATTATCTTTTGCAGAAACTCTACATACATCCTCTTCTGCAAACATGTCATCATTACCTACACAAAAGTCTTCCCACTGGAATGATGGCAGACAGGGTCGTTTTGTTTTTATAACTTTGACACCGAGGTCTTCTCCCCTGACCCTTTTCTCCCAAATACAAAAATTCATGTCCTGCGTTTTCATATATTGAATTCTCTCCATCAAAGCAACAAATTCCTCGAAATCCTCCCCAGACTTCTCTTGTGATTCCTTCCGCTGCTGTCTGGCCTCCAGTCGACCTGTTTCATTCTGAGAGTCCTCCTCATTTTGACCCAAACTACATGATTCCAACTCCAGCAATCTTTTGGGTTTCTTGCAAAAATCCATGGATCCAACACAAATACAATACTGTCGATTTAAGAATAATGAAATCATAGGGTGATCAATATCCTTGTAGCTCTGTAACAGTCACAAGCCAAAACACTTCAGAGGCAGAACCAACATGGAAAACGTCAGAGAAAATTACATCTATATTTCCATGGCTTTGTGTAAAACCCAACTACAGAAATACTATATGAGGGAAAGAAAAATTGAAAGAAACATTATTGGGAAGAGCAAAAAGTAAAGGGTAACTTGCAAATCCGGGCTCAGCAGAATGGGACAGAAAATAAGGGAATCAGCGCACATGGATACCCTGTACTATAGTGGCATCAATTCAGAAAAATCCAAATGAAGCGGGAGAAGATAAAGAGACGTTACAGGAAGGAAAATCTATATAATATCTTGTTGGTTGAGTGCAGATAGAACTCAAGGATGGATGTGCCAGTCATTCTGCTCTTCGGTCCATTCGGTCCAATCAAAACTCTTTGCTGAAAATATTCAAATCAAAGCGACGAGTTAGTTCTTTCTCAGTTACCTATCATACGTCATGCACATGATGTTAGCATTTATACCTAACCTGGTAGACGACGACGAGTCTATTAGCCGCCAGAAAACATATAAGTAGGGAGGAATTTGATAGACAAATTACTTGTTACATCGTGATTGGTATATAAAATATAATTAAAAAATAAGGATGGAATTTGATAGACAAATTATTTGTTAATAGCAGGAAATTTCCCATCATCAAAATATTTTTGATAAAATGAAATAATTTAGATTCGAAATTCCTACCTCAGAATTGAAACTCCTTTCCTACTTTGATTCTCTAGTGAAAACATCAATGGTTGAGTTCAGGAAATAGTTTCCTCTACTAAAGATGATGGGAGGGAAGCATTAGATATTTCAATTTCATATTCCTATCAAAATGAACATTTTATTTTGCAGCGCTTCCCATTGTATGACCTTGTTATTAAACGTCCTTTTGGAAAGGATTCAAAGTATCACGAAGTTCAAGGTGGGATATGAAATAATATATTGAATAAATGTTTTCGAAAGGCTGAACATAAAAATGAATTTGTTTTCCAAACATTACATTGGTTTATCTTCACATGATTTTCATGGGAAGACCCGTGAGGTTTTTGAAATGTCTATAATATAATAAAAGAATAATAATTTAATTTTAAAGTATATTAGTGTTTAATTTTTTTTGTGATATTAAATTAGTGTTTAAATTTTTGAAGAAAGGAATTCCTCCTTAATCGATTATTAAAGTTTAGATGGTTTTCTATATCCATAGGGTTATGATTGACAGTTGTAAAGCTCATTTTAAACAAGTTAGGAAAAAGTCTAGCCACCTCACTAATATTTATGAGTAATTGTTTTCATGATAAAAGAAAAGTTGTTGCTTTTGTAAGGCTAACAAGAAGTTTCAAAAGCTTTGTAATCAAATTTGTCTTTGACTGAACTTTTTCATCTGAGCTTTGCTCAGTCATCTGAAGAGAACACAACAATTTTCTACAAAGAACCACCACCGACAAGATGCACCCAGGATGGGTTATTGCATAATGTTCTCGAAGACATATCACATCACTGTCATTCTTTCATAAAGTAGACCCTTGTAGATATATTGGTTGTTCACCATCCAAGTGAAGTCGTTCATTGGCTAAAACAACAATGGTATTATCTACTAACTGTCTTGCCTTTATCCACTCTTGGTCTTTCCATGATCACATAAAACAAAAGATATAAATACTATCTAAGTAGGGTTGGTACACAAAACATAGCTTGTTAGAAAACATATTCTAACCACAAATTTGATCGAAAAGACCATCCAAATATTAAACGTTCAGATAAATAAATATGTTTGATGCAATAAAAGTCATTACCTTATGAATTACATTCTATGGTCCTCTTTAATTCCTCTTATTCAAGAACAAACAAATTCACAGCAAAGCACTCGTCCCAATTTTGCATTGGCTTTAAAGCTAATAATGCTAAATCTCTTTTTTAGAAGAAAAAAACCAGATAGATTATATTAAGAGAATATAATGAAACTTTGATACAGTAGTCAAATATTCCATATTGCCTGGAGACAACCACGGCAGAACAGAAAAAAAACCGAGAATGGAAAATATACAGATATACAGATATAGATTGACTATGCGGAGAAAGTCTCGTGCCAGCATGATGCAAAATGAGATCAATGGTCCTAATGAGAAAGGAAACAGAAATAGCGAGAGCACCATAAGCATATCGACCCAGCGAAAACCGCGGCTGGAAAATTATACAAAAAAGTCAACATCAGAACCTGTAGGAGAGAGATCCCTACACATCAGAGAAATAGAGAAATCAGATATCCGCAGCAAGATGGATACAAGAGGAGTTCTGAGATCTTGGAAAATACAATCATTTCTCCACTTCCATAAGAGCCAGATAACCGAAACAAACATGGAGCGAAGAGAGATGCTTTGTTCACTCCACCACCTGTAGCCCTCCTGTACAGAAGCAAAAACGCGGTAAGGGAAACAAAAGGATAAAGACAATTCATACCAGATTTGCAGAGTGTGGTCACATCGAAAAAACATGTGAACATTAGTCTCGTGATCCGAGAGGCACATAGAGCAACGACTAGGACCATTCCACCCCTTCTTTCGAAGAACCTCCCAAGAGAGGCTCCTGTTGGAGAAGACCAACCATGAAAAAAGAGTAATTTTGAGCGGGCATGTCACTTCCCATAGTGGCATCGGAAACATTGAAGCTGTGGCAGCAGGGAGACCATCTATCATTGCAATGTAAATGTCCTTGACCCGGATCGGCTGTGTTGATTTCGATATGGACCATACCAGTTTATCTTTATTACCCGAACGCTGAACTTTGCTTGATAGGTTCTCGATCACCAAGGCCCATATTGGTGTCATGTGAGGGGGCAACGATAAGTCCTCATCGCCCATCCAAACAGGAGATGAGAATGTCCATTGTTTTATCAACCTATCCCACGTGAATATGCCTTTTGATTGGAGGAAGGGTATAAGACATCTTGGGATCATCAATTCCAGACCATTGACAATTGGATCAATACCAATATAAATGCAGGATCCCGAATAAAAGCTCCATCGAAGGTTCTCAAGAAAGAAAGGCAGAATTTTCCTGTAACTGATCCATATAGCAGAACCTGTTTTAATACCAATGGAATAATGCTAAATCTCTATCCCTTCCATCTATGACTAGAATTTCGAGAAGTTGTAATATAGACTCCTGTCAAGTTTAATGATATTCTTTAACAGAAAGACAAATATAGAACTACCTAATTTTTTCTGAGTAGATACAATGATCTTCATATAGAAAAAAGGAAGAAAACAAGATTACGACAACCATAGAAGAAAATAAAGCCCATATGCACTCCATCAATGATCAAAGAAAGGAAAAAGAACTTAAAATACAAGCCAACCAAACTTTTTGTCAACCATGATATGCCAGTCAGTGTGATATAGCCCAGGATTTAAAATAAACCTAATAAAGATCAAAGCCCATGTAATAAATAAAAAAGATAAACACATACTCATCCCTAAGTATCCAGCTGAGTAGCATCCAAGAAATGTAGAAAATTATTGTTGTTTCCGATGGGAAATATATAATAGATAATTAGAATCTAAATGAGGGAAAATGAAAATATGCATGATGGATATATTCGTGGTATCATGATTAAGATGGTCTGGTTAAGCCATCATTCAAGCCATGTCCTTTCATCAATTGAGATAGGAGTTAGGACACTTTTCACTTCATTCAGTAGGTAGTTGTCCTACCACTTGACCTGAGCACCTTAGATTAACAACACATTGTTTATCTATAAATGTTACGTAATATTAATCTGACATTTATTACATATTTAATTCAGTTTATTAAACTTGGACTCAAAATAACTGAGATTTGGATTTTTCAATTTTATGTATATTATATTGAAGAAGGAACACTCCAAGTCAGAACCAAGAAGACATGGCAACACATAATAATAGAAGCTAGAAATTAAGTTAAAATCAACAAACATGATCATTAGGAATTGACCAACTCACTATGTAATTCTGTAGAAAAATATTCTCTTCCATTTTTATGTTTTTAACCACATTCAAGCAATGAAAAGCCATGAGAAGAAATTCCAAATGAAATATGTACGGAAGGCTTGCACTAACTTCTTTCATATTTAAGCACACTAAATATGTATTTTTCACTTTATCAACAACAAAATATATGTAACCTCTGCAAATTTTAAATCTCAAAGAGTCATCACCAAAACTAGACCACATTGGATTTCCTTATAATAAGAATGCTAGGTTCAATAATAAAATCATCATCAGTATAAACAAAACTCCCTTCCTCTACCTTCATAACTTCATTTACTAGGTGTTCTTCAAGTTTTTTGCATAAGCCGTGCCTCATAAAAAGTTCATGTAACAGGTTAAGGTATGATTTATGAAAATTTTCAAGGAAGAAGTTTTCATAAGGCATGTCTGAAGCACTAGCCTCATCCATTCTTTTATCAACAACTGAAAGTTGTGGTTGTAACATTTGTAAAAGAGCATTGCCATGCTCCTAATTAAGTTGGTGATAGGCTTCTTTGTAGATAGAAGAATTCCAATTTGGAGAAAAAACTGCACTCTTTAAGAAAGTTAACCACTTCAACAACTCCTTGTAAATTTATATAGGAGTCAGAAACAATGTCATTTGTAGGGTGGCGTTGTTCATGTCCATCAGACATAGCTACTTTGCTACTAGCTTCTAAAAACATATCTTTGAATATTGCATCATCTTCATGACCACTTGCAGACTCTACATCATTTATTCCTAGCCCATCCTTACTAGAAGTTACCACAACTTATCACCCCTGGGACTTGTTTGTACTTCTTGTGCATGAAAAAGGACTTGCAATAGCTATTAGACCCTCTATCTAGTGACCTACCTATAGAAATATAAAAATTTGTTGATTCTCCTTACTACAATAAATAATTAAGGAAAAATGTTGTGAGAAAATGTTACAAGACAAAGAAGTATAATTCAAGTCTACAACATCATCTCCTTCATGACCACCCTGACTTGTTTGTTTCCAATGAAGTTTTCTATAGTTCTGTGATCCACTGTCCCAAGAAAATCTTGAAATCTTAATAATAACCTCATGTTTATAAACAAAATGTAGTTTCTGAACAATATTTTGTCTCTCATACCTCCACACTCTTCCATCCAAGATGTCCAATAAAGCAACAAGAATAAATGTTCATATGTTCTAAAAAGCAGTATCATCCAAAACCACATCATGAACAAACTGCAAGAAATTTTCCAAAATAAGTGACATTTCATGATCTATATTGTTCTCCACAGCCACAAGATCATGATTTACAGTTTCAAAGATCATCTTAAACAAACCAGCCAAAATCCAACCACTTCACTTATCTTTATCAGTAACTTGTTATGTGATACAACAAAAGTTGTTGCCTTTGTAATGCTACCAATAAGTTTCAAAATCTTTGTAATGAAAATTTTCCTTGACTAAACTTTCTCATCTAAGCTTTCCTCAGTCAGTTGAAGAGAACGCAACAATTCCATACAAAGAAGCACCACTTGCAAGATGCACCCAAGGTGGGTTATTGCATAATGTTGTGCAAGACATATCACATCATTGTCATTCTTCCAGAAAGTATACCCTTGTAGATATATTGGTTGTTCACCATCCAAGTGAATTTTTTCATTCGCTAAAACAACAATGGCATCGTCTACTGAATGTCCTCCCTTTATCTAGAGATGGTATTTTCCACGATCACACAAAACAAAAGATATAAATACTGTCTTTGCAAGTTTGGTACAATAAATGTAGCCTGTTAGAAAACAGTCTCTAACCACAAATCTGACTGAAAATACCATCCAAATAGGAAATTCACAGATAATTAAATATGTTCGATGAAAGAAAGGTCATTACCTTGTGAAGTACTTTCTATGGTCCTCTTTAATTCCCTTGATTCAAGATCAGAAGAATTTGCAACAAAACACACCTCTGAATTCTGCATTAGCTTTAAAGATGATAATGCTAGCTCACTAGCCCTTCCATCTATGAATAGAATTTCAAGAATTTGTAATACATACTCTTGCCAATGCGAATGGAATGCTTTAACAAAAATAAAAAATATAGAAATAACTTATTTTGGCCCAGTAGATACAATGATCTTCATAAAGAAAAAAAGAAGTAAACAAGATTATGACAACCACCGAAGAAACTATGATAAGCCAACCAAACGCTTTTCCAACTATGATATGCCAGTTAATAGAAATGCCAAGATCATGCAAATAATTAATGATATAGTCTAGGATTTAAAATAAACCTAATAAAGATCAAAGCCTGGATGCAATAAATAGAAAAATATAAAATCATACTCATCCCCAAGCATCCAACTGAATAACATCTAAGAAATGTAGCAAATTATTTTATCCTATGGGAAATGTATAACTGATAATTATAATCAAAATGAAAAAAAATGAAAATATACATGATGGATTAGTTCATGGAAACATTATTAAGATGGTATGGTCAAGCCATCATTCAAACTATGTCATTTCATAAATTGAGGTAAGAGTTAGGACACCTTTTATTTCACTCAATAGGTAGTTTTTCTACCCACTTGACCTAAACCATATTGAAGAGATCAATCAAAACCCAATAATGATAATGTGGCATATTGTGCTTCATGCAACTGCATCTCCCTTTATTTTTCATATTTTTCTCCCTAATGACGGTTGAGGAGATGAACCAAAATGCGACATAGCACTGCATATTTTCTTCAATTGGCCTCCGCCTACTTTTCAGTATTCGGTCCCGGATAATGATTGAAGAAATCAATTAAAAGATGGTAAGATAGAAATTTTGTTATGCAGTTTACCAAGAAATCTTGCAAAAGATGTTGATCCAAAATTTATAAGTATAATATGTATTTTTGAATCATCCCAGTAAAGCAATATGTACTTACTTCCACATATTACAGAAATGGTTCAAAGAAATAAATCTCTATTTAACTAATAGAACCAATGCTTTTTGTAACAAATTAACCTATTTTGCATGTGCTTTCATCTAGATCTAGAGGCTAATGATTGTTACTAGGAGAGCTACATGGAGAAGAAGGTTGAATAACTTTTGATTCTAATGGTAACATCTTGAGAGAGACTCTTTGTAGATAGTTTTCCTATGAAGCATAGACAGAACATCAACATCCCCCAAAAATAAATCATTGCGACCAAGGAAATACCATTGTAAAAATTTCAATATGCATTC
Organism: Pinus tabuliformis; assembly: GCA_031772625.1. Lineage (NCBI taxonomy): Eukaryota > Viridiplantae > Streptophyta > Pinopsida > Pinales > Pinaceae > Pinus > Pinus tabuliformis. The sequence continues at coordinate 811,319,239 of CM062819.1, read as the reverse complement.
AGATCATAATGACAACTCTTCTTAGGTGAAAAGAGATATAACTATATGGTAATACTTGTAGACAACACACTTATTAAAAATGCACTCGATTCAAAATAAAGAAAGTAATTTGCCAGTTCCTTTTGAGATAATGAAAAACGATAAAATGGACCATCCTCAGAAGAAAGTTGAGAATTGTCAGAACAATTCAAATGTGAGGGGAAACACACTTGACTTGCAGCCTATGTATAGATCTTATCGTCAAACCACAAAGCAACTTTTTGAAGTTCATTCGCACCATATGGACCCCTATGTGTCATGTGTATCCTAAGAGTGTACACTATGCACACAGAAACGTAGCCTTACAAACCTACTTATGTGGATTCTATTGACAAACTAACCAATTACAAGAACTTTTGCAAATTTGAAAAAAATGTATTCTTTGTTTAAGATCATAGAATTTTGATAAGATTCAAACCCATTTATTTTGTTTTGTTTAAAATTACACAAGTTTGGTAATGTTTAAATTAAATTGTAACACATACACAAAACAATCAGGTAAATTGGATTAAAAAAATTCAAGGGTAGGCACTTGGAATTCGAGTTGATCACTAATCATTCTATATGTCAATTATTTCTCAGTGAAAAGGAGGTTTATTGCATTGAATTAAATTTATATTCTAGAGTTATAGTATTAAGGCTAGCCTAATCCAAAACTCGCAAATAAACACATTTGATCTTGATATTAAGTGCATTGAGCCTACTATTCTAACCAAACTACAATCCTAGTCCATTATTAATATTTCCCTAACTACTTCAAGCTAAAGGAATAAAAACCCATGATGCCTCCAATTGATTGAAAATACACAACTTTTTCAAGAATGGCACCCTGATAATGTATCATTAGAGCACAAGTTATTTCATTAAATATTATAGCCAGTGGGGCAACAATAATTAGCTTCAACTATGCATTCAATTTTCACACTAACATTTCATTTGGCTGAATTATGAGATTATGTGCATGGTAAAGACATGTAATTATTGTTTGAACCCTATCATTGGGGGTTGTTTATCTTTGTGTTTTGATGATCAGATGTGGAGATGGAAAACTTAACTTTCAACTTTGTTCATAGTTATTTATTTTATCATTAAACTAAAAGGCACGACTTACACACTGGATGTATAAATAATAAGATAAATGCAGACAACACATAGCTTGTACCAGATAACACACCACATCACTTAAAAACCTTCAATGTTTTTCTTGAGATGGGGAATTTATAGGATTAATCATAACACCATGCTTAGTAGGCACCTATACTCAATATGGCTTGGAAAATCTTTGTTGGTTGCTTATAAATCTGAATGTATAGGGATAAAATCCCTCTTGGTTTAAACTATTCCGTGAATTGTTTTCCATCTTAAAAAGGTTTCCACGTCAAGGGTTTTTATCCCTCTCTTCTCGTGATAGATATTTAGTTGAGAAGGATCTTAGCTAGTATTATTTTCAAATGGCACATGTCAACTACATGTTGGACATAGAAGAAATTATGCATTTCCATTGTATTGGGTTGTAGAAAGTGCATCATGTTGGAAATAATATTGAGAGTCCGGGAGAATCAATATTATTAGATCAAGAATTTTTCTTTTTCATAATCATATTTATACATGCTACTTCAGAGAGGGGAACTAGCGTGTACGTGCAACTGTCTTTAAGGCAACCATCATTTATGCAGTAAACTTATGATTTAGTTACTTCATCATATGTTGATCTTCAATCAGTGCATCAGTACTTCATCAATCATTAAATAGTAAAAATGTGTAGTATAAACATAATAAACCATTACACATAAGAAACACACATGAACACCAAGATTTAACGTGGAAACCCAATGTAGGTGAAAACCAGCTACTGATGTCATCTCTATCTTCTTTTAATAATAATAAAATATGTTTACTATCATTTACTGGTGCCGACTCATACCAATATGTAGGCTTCTACCTATAGAAAGTTACAACCTTCTCTCATTCTCCAGCTTCTACTGGAAGGGAGCTACAACCCCCTAGCTCTTATACTAACCAATATTTTTACTAGTAGATAGGTGTCAGCCTACAAACAGCTCCACTCTTCCACCAGGGACCACATTTCATGAATTTTCAAACTGGATGCTCCTGGAAAATATCAAGACATATGAGGACGTTGACTCATCAATAACCCATCAGAAATTTAGAAACTCAAACTTTATCAACCAACATGTAGTTAATCTGAAACAATCAGATCATTATCATCAGAACACCGTGCTGAAGCCAAAAACCTGTATCAACATTTAGAACCAACTAAAACCTCAAAAATTCATGTGTCAGACTGTATACACTACTTCAATGAAGAAAACCTGCGTGTATACGCTACTTCCTTTAGCCCAACCTGCGTATACCTCTAAAGATTTTGAATCATAAAATCTCTGAATCACAAACTGTACCAACTAGCAGTGTACTAAACATCTACTGTCAACTTACAGAACCTTACATAGGTAGGCAACAAAAGACACTTCTTCTCACTTATACAGTCAATCAAATATCAACCTCCTTATGCATTCAGATTTACATTCAGATCTAAGAAGACTTCATTGACAGATGCAGTAAAATAGCAGCATCAATAAATCAACAATACTGATCTGATAGATGAGTCATCTCTGAACATCAATCCTTTCTTTTGTATACTCTACTTGAAAGAACAGAACTTGCGTGTATATTCTCTTTTGCTGAGATGAACCCGCGTATAGATCTACAAACATTGACTTAGAACATTGCTGCAATTCCAGACTTCAGACAAACCCAGATCATGATAGATAAAGAATAAAACAGATGCAAAACTTCATATCTAGCCTCTACCAATATCAGATCATTCAAGAATAAGTCATTTCAGGTCCCATGATCCTGATCCAATATTGAACTCAAGGTGCACATAAATCTTTCAGATCTAGTCCCAAACATAACCCTGCAACATGAAATATACTTCAGATAGAATTATTCCTTAGAATCTTATTCACTTGCACATCTGGCCTTATGATCCTCTCTTCTTTATATAGTTTTTGGCCTTTCTCAATACCATGGACTGAATCCAATTAGGACCAATACCTTGGATCAAATACCATCGACCAAATACCTCAGACTAAATACCTATTGTCAATATCATGGTCCAAAGATACCTTGGACCAAATACCTAGGACCAAAACCATGGTTTTCAACATGTACACACTTTGCCTTCTGCGGGAGTGCATGTGTATGTTATATGCTATTTCTATTCTGAGTACCTGCATGTATACACTGCTTGGACTAAGTGAACCTGCATGTATCTCTTAAACTATTCTTACATCATCTTCTTCCTTCAACTTCTTTATTCTGATCAATAGACCTTAGTTCCATCATCCTGATCCTCTGGACCACTGCCCTATTGCCTCTGAATATTCATGTTAGCCTCTTATCAAAACTAAGTTGACCTGTAGAGTTGCCATCAAGGACAACACTTGTATCATAATGACAACAATGTCCGCCTTTGGACTTGATGGCAACCGTGAGGGTGTTGACTACTGCAAGCTATAAAGACTGTTAGAGATACCATACAACACCAAAATACCAAAATACTCTCCCCCTTTGACATCGAGGGCAAATGGCAGACCACTCTACTCTCGTCCCTTGCATGATGTTATCCATACTCCCCTTGAGTACATGTCTAGTATGTAGAGAGATGATTCAATATAATAACATGACATTATAACTCAAAAAAGTGAGTATGACCTCCCTATGACCACAAACTCATACATACATCAATCACCCAACCAAGTGGAGATACACCATATTTGACTCATCTACCCAACCAAGTGGGGATATACCAAAGTTTATACATGACAGAAGTACAAAAATTATTACATCATCCAACCCAAGGATATTGGGGAAATAAATTACATCATATGACCAATAGAACTCACTGAAATAAAGACCATGGCAGAAGAATATATATGACACTAATGAATGATGCAACTAAGAAATAGCTGAGTTCAGCAACCATAATGCCAACAATTTGGAATGTGAACACTCCCCCTGGACCCGTGCTACCACTATTTTTTTGTTTTTTATAAAAACATATATGCACTTTCAGCCAAGGCAACCCATGTGTACCTGTGCATATACTACATGAAACCAGTGTGTAGTAAGCTTCCTCTGAAAAACTAGATTTAACAGTAGGATGATGCAACAACAACTCCAAGCTTTTGTCTGAGATATTCAAACGTTTCTTTGGGTAATGGTTTAGTGAATATATCAGCAACCTGTTCTTTGGAGGGGACATACTCCAATTTGACCTTTTGTTCAAGCACTTATTCTCGTAGAAAATGGTACTTGATGGGTATGTGCTTGGTCTTGGAGTGCATGAATCGATTCTTTGAAATACTGATGGCACTTGTATTATCACATAGATTGGAGATGGGTGGAGTACATGTGATATGAATGTCTTGCAAAGTTTGCATCATCCAAAGTAGTTTTGCAAAGCAAGATACAACAACCACATATTCTACTTCAGCTGTAGATAAAACAATTGGAATTTGTTTCTTGCTGAACCAAGACACTAACCTGGAACCCATATAGAATGAACCACCACTAGTGCTTTTTCTATCATCAATAGTTCCTGCCCAATCTGCATTTGTATATGCATGAAGAGTAAGATATGCATCTCTAGGATACCATAGTCCAAAGTCCTGAGTTCCTTGAAGATATTTGAAAATTATTTTGACTGCCTGAAGGTGTGATTCCTTTGGATTTGCTTGGAATAGTCCAACTATTCATACTACATGCATGATATCAAGTTGGGTACCTGTTAGATAAAGCAGACTGCCAATCATGGATCTGTAAGTTGGTTGATGTACTACTACTGATTCATCATTTGAGCTGAGACTTCATCCTATTACCATTGGAATACATACAGGTTTAGAATCTTCCATTCCATACTTTTTCAATATCTACTTGAGATATTCGGTTTATGAAAGAAAAATACCATCTTTAGTTTATTGAACTTGTAGACCAAGAAAATAGGTAAGTTCACCAAGGAAGGACATTTCAAATTCTTGCTGCATTACTGAAGCAAAAGTTTGACTCATGGATTCTTCATTGCTACCAAAAATGATATTATCAACATAAACAATAATAATTAGCAATTTATCATTTTCAATCTTTGTATACAAATAGCTATCCATAGAACCTTTTGTAAAACCTTGTTGGTGTAGATATTTGTCAGGGCGGTAATACTAAGCCCTTGGAGCCTGTTTCAAACCATAGAGAGCCTTTTTGAGTCTACATACAAGTTTTGGATCATTTCCAAGAATGCATTCTTCTAGTTGTTCAATATAAACTTCTTCTTCTAAATCTCCATTAAGGAAGGCTAATTTCACATCCATTTGGTATACTTTGAATTTCCGAAAACTTGAAAGAGCAAGAAACATTCTTATGTCTTCAAGTGTGGTAACAGGTGCAAAAGTTTTTTCAAAATCTATACCTTCTTGTTGAGCATACCCTTTACAAACAAGTCTATCCTTATTTCTAAAGACTTCTCCATTTTCATTCATCTTGTTCTTGGATATCTATTTAGTTCCTATAATATTTTTATCATGAGGTCTAGGAACTAATTCCCAAGTGTCATTCTTTTCAATTTGCTCAAGTTCTTCATCCATGGCCTTGACTCCAACATTCATCTTTGCATGCTTCATTTACATTTTGAGGTTCGGTGGAGGATATTAATGCTAGATAGCTTGAGGTCCCTGTAATAGTTCTTCTTGTCTGTACACCAGTATCCCTTTCTCCTAAAATTTGAGTTTCTAAATGATTTTTCTAAACATACCTGGATGAAGCCTTTTCTTCTACCATTATATCTTCTTCTGTTTCTTCATTGGTTTCTTATTCATTGTAATTTTGATTTGATGTGGGAAAGTAATCCCCATCTTCTTCATTGTCATAATCTTCTGTTGATTTTATCTGTTTTGGATTTCTACATGCTTCATCAACTACAACATCAATGATTTCAACCATTTTCCCAAGTATTTTATTATAACATTTATATCCTTTACTTCTGGAAGAATAACCAAGAAGAATCCCTTCATCTGCACTGGGTTCAAACTTGCTAAGTTTTTCATCAGTCCTTTTGATAAAACATTTTCTTCCAAAAACTTTAAAGTATTTTATAGTGGGAGTCTTACCATACCAAAGTTCATGTGGAGTTTGAGTGCTATTTACCCAAAGATTTGCTTTGTTGAAAATAGTCACGACAGCAAATGCAACTTCACCCTAGAAGGTTGCAGGAGTTCTCGATTCATCTAGCATGGCTCGAGCCATTTGTTGAACTGTTATGTTCATCCTTTCTACTAGACCATTTTGCTGAGATGTTCTTGGAGTGGATAATTCCATTTTTATTCGATGTTGTTCACAAAATTCAAAGAATTCATCCGATATAAATTCCCCTCCTCGATCAGATCTGAGGCATTTGATTTTTCAATCTGATTCATTTTCAACAAAAGCTTTGAAGGCTTGGAACTTTTCAAATTCTTCATCTTTATGATTTAGAACACCTATCCAAAACATTCTGGAAAAATCATCAATGAAAAAAATAAAGTATTCTTCTCCACGAGGTGACTTTTTCCTTTTTGGTCCACATAAATCAGTATGGATAAGTTCAAGAGGCTTGCTAGCTGACCCTTCTTTTTCTTTGAAGTGAAATCTAGTTTGCTTACTGATTTGACATGGTTTCCATATTGTATTTTCTCAGATGCTGATATCTGGAAGATCACGAACAACCTTGAGTCTACATGATTTTCTTATTTGAGAAAAGCTTATATATCCCAATCTTCTATGCCACAACCAATTTTCATCATTTTTGCTTAGATAGCACTATTGTTGTCCTCCTTTGAGTATGTATAAGTTGTTTGGAGTTCTTGTACCTTTGATCATGGTCTCTCTTGTATCAAGCTCACGAACAACACATTTGTTTGATCGAAACACCACTTCATTTCCTTGATCACACATTTGAATAACACTCAACAGGTTATACTTTAAACCATCTACGTACATAGCATTTCCAGCTTTAACCTTTTCTTTCAAGAAAACATAACCTTTACCTTTTATGACAGCTAGAGTGTCATTTCCAAATGAGACATTCTTTTCCTTTTCTAAGGCATTATATGAGTGAAGTTTCTCTTTGTCACTTGTCATATGCTTGGAGCATCCATTGTCGATGTACCACTGAATTTATTGTCCTTCTGCATACAAGGCTATACCACATCTTTCTATTTGAGATTCTTTCCTTCTCCATATCTTGGGATTTAATGGTGTTTTCTCCTTTTGAGGTGTTTGCCGAAATTTGCTCCTGCATTCAGATTCTTCATGACCAAAGTTGTTACAAATTGAGCATTCTATTTCATTTTCAAGAGGAGAAAAGTTATTATAGGAAATTCTCTAGATACCTGTTACATTGCTTTGATTTCTTGCTTCTCTATTCATGATGGTTTTGTAAGAAACACATTGAGGAGCTTTGTGCCCAAAATTATGACATGAAAAACATTTGCTATTAAAGAAGTTTCTGTGACTATCGAATCTATTTACCTATTGATTGTAGTTTCTATTGATATTCATCTTTGGAGCAAATTGAGTATGATTTTCCTGAGGTTGGTTGTGGCTTCTATTGATATCATCATTGGAGCAAATTGAGTATGATTTACCTGGTGATCATCTTTATGCCTTTGCTGATGATTGTCATACAGTTCACTGGTCTTTGCTACATCAAGATATCTTTTGGTGGAGGTTGATGACTTCTATGATTGAGATGCTTCTTCAGTATATCTAAGACCTATCATTATCAAAGGAGAACATTGAACTTTGATAATTTCATTTAAGGTTTCTGATCCTTTAGCAAATCTAAGATTGAGAGATTTTGTTTTCTCAAGATCTTTTCTGAGACACACAATTTCACATTCTAGTCTTCATTGTATTTTTCTTTTTCAACAAGTTGGTATGTCAAGGTATGTTTATCATATTCTCTTCTTCTAAATAGATTTTGAGTTTATAAATTTCTTCATGAAAGTTTTCCTCTTCTAAAGAATCCCAAAATTCATCATTGTCATAAGCCATGAGAAGTCTATAATCATCACTATTAGATAAACCATCACTATCCTCTTCTAAGCTATCCCAAAAATCATCGCTATCATAAGCCAAGAGAAGTCTGTAATCTTGACTGGTTTCATCCTCATCACTATTAGATAAACCATCGCTATCTTCATGAGTATAGTAACTCCTTCTATTCACAACTTGTTTCATATTCCCTTTTTCATATATATCTTGATGAGGACATCTAGAAGCATAATGACTGACTCTACCATAAGAAAAGCATTTCAAAGGTAGCTTACCTCTGAACCTTCCAGAACCCCGCTGAAGCTTCTTGACAAAATCCTCATCTTCTCCTTCTGAAATGTGTCTTGATTCATTGTGTTCTTCCTTTTCTTTTCCTTTGGTTGAAGATTTAAATTTTCCTTCTGTCATATCTGATGGACCTACTTTTCTCATCTAAAAAGTAGTTCGGATTTCACGAAGTTGTATCATAGTGATATTTTGCAGATCTAGTTTTTCTTCTATGGTAGACACTTTTGATTCAAATTTAGTAGACAAGGATCTCAAAATTTTCTCAACTAAGGTAACTTCCTTTATTTCTTCACCCAGATTCTTCATACAATTAACAACCTCATCTATACGTAAGAAGTAACTAGCTATATTCTCATCACTATGCATCTTAAGAGTTTCATACTGCATTATGAGAGTTTGAAGCTTAGCTCATTTTACCTAAGACTCTCCTTTGTAGCTCTGAATGATTTTGTCTCATATCTCTTTGGTTGATTTGAGCTGCATGACTTTGACAAACTATGATTGTGACAAAATTCCCATTAAAGTATTGACAACTTTGGAATTGGTTTCATATCTATATCCTCCTTCCACAATTTCCCAGACATCTATTCCAAGAGATTGTAGATAGGTTGTGGTTATTATCTTCCAATAAACAGAGTTGCTCCAATCGAACATTGGTGGTCTGATGGATCCCATGCTTTCATGATTATTCATCTTGATGGATCTTCCTTCAAGAGATCAAGCTCTTCTGAAGAACTTTGCTCTGATGCCAATAACTGGAAATAATACTGAGGGGGGGTTGAATCAGTATTATTAGATCCAGAATTTTTCTTTTTTCTTAATCAGATTTATATAAGCTACTTCAGAGAGGGGAACTAGCGTGTACACGCAACTGTCTTTAATCCAACCAGCATTTATGCAGTAAACATATGATTCAGTTAATTCATCATATGTTGATATTTAATCAGTGCATCAGTACTTCATCAATCATTAAATAGTAACCATGTGCAGTATAAACATAATAAACTATTACACATAAGCAACACACATGAACACCAAGATTTAAGGTGGAAAACCAATGTGGGTGAAAACCATGTGCTGTTGTCGTCTCTATCTTCTTTTAATAATAAGAAAATTTGTTTACAATTATGTACTGGTGTAGACTCATACCAGTACGTAGGCTTCTACCTACAAAAGGTTACAACCTTCTCTCATTCTCCAGCTTCTACTGGAAGGGAGCTACAACCCCCTAGCTCTTGTACTAGGCAATATATTTACTAGTACGTAGGTACCAACCTACAGAAAACTCCACTCTTCCACTAGGGACCACATTTCATGAATTTTCAGATTAGATGTTGTTGGCACATATCAAGACATATGAAGTCCTTGACTCATCAATAAGCCATCAGAAATTTAGAAACTCAAACTTCATCAACCAACATGCAGTTAATCTAAAACAATCATATCACTGTCATCAGAAGAATGTGTTGAACCCAAAGACCTATATCAACATTCAAAACCAACTGAAACCTCAAAAATTCAAGTGTCAGATTGTATATGCTACTTCAATGAAGAAAACCTGCATGTATACGCTACTTCCTTCAGCCCAACCTACATATAACTCTAAAGATTCTGAATCATGAAATCTCCGAATCACAAACTGTACCAACCATAAGTGCACTGAACATCTACTGTCAACTTACAGAACTTTACACAGGCAGGTAAGAAAAAACACTTCTTCTCACTTATACAATCAATCAAATATCAACCTCCTTATGCATTCATATTTACATTCAGATCTAAGAAGACTTCATTTACAGTCAACAGTAAAATAGCAGCAGCAGTAAATCAGCAATACTAATCTGATAGATTAGTCATCTCTAAAAATCAAGCCTTTCTTTTGTATACACTACTTGAAAGAATAGAACCTGTGTGTATACACTCTGATGAACCTGCGTACAGGTCTGCAAACATTGACTTAGAAATTTGCTGCAATGCCAGACCTCAGAAAAACCCATATCATGATAGATAATGAATAAAATAGATGTAAAACATCAGATCTAGCCTCAACCAATATCAAATCATTCAAGGATAAGTCATTTCAGGTCTCATGATCCTGATCCAATATTGAACTCAAGGTGCACATAAATCTTTTAGATCTAGTCCCAAACATAACCTTGCAACATAAAATATACTTCAAATAGAAGTATTCCTTAGAATCTTATTCACTTGCACATCTAGCCTTATGATCCTCTCTTCTTTATATAGTTTTTGGCCTTTCTCAATACCATAGACCGAATCCACTTAGGACCAATACCTTGGATCAAATACCACGGATTGAATACCTCGGACTAAATACCTAGGTTCAATATCATGATCCAAAGATACCTTGGACCAAATTCCTCGAACCAACACCATGGTTTTCAAGATGTACGTAGTTTGCCTTCTGTGGGAGTGCGTGTGTACGTTATACGCTATTTTTGTTATGAGTACCTGCGTGTATACATTGCTTGGACTAAGTGAACCTGCATGTATCTCTTAAACTAATCTTACATCATCTTCTTCCTTCAACCTGTTTATTCTGATCAATAGACCTTAGCTCCATCTTCCCGATCCTCTGTACAACTACCCTATTGCCTCTGAATATTCCTGTTAGGCTCTTATCAAAACTGAGTTGACCTGTAGAGTTTCCATCAAGGATAATACTTGTATCATAATGCCAACACATATTGGTGAAATGCTTTTTTTATTGTTGCAATTTATAATTTTAATAACACTAGTTGTGATGACCTTGGAAATTCTCTACACAAGCTCAACCCCAATTGTCCAAAACCATAGGTTTAGCTCAATTGGTTGTGTTCCCATCACTAATGTACCTCACGAATGGGAGGTCACGGGGTCAGAATCTCCTTGATGCCCTCAAGGTTAGGATTTGTTAGTTTGGATGGCAGAATGTGATCCCTTTTGGTTGATTTGCCTCGATTTTCCTTGGAAAAAAATAAAAATAAATAAATAAATAAAAATAAAAAAGGTAAATGATAAAAGCCTTTTATTCCTAGAGATGGCATGCTTATCCATAAGGATGTTCAATAATTCCATCCGTGAATCTCAATGAAATGATTTTTTTTATTGTTGCAATTTGTAATTTTTATATTAGCAATTGTGATGATCTTAGGAATTAGGAATTCTCTACACAATCTCAACCTCGATCATCGAAAAGTAAATAAAATTTAGGCAACACTATTTTTGAAAATGGGTCAACGATGAAATACTTTAGTCTTGGAGATGGCACACATATCCATATGGATCTTTAGTCATTCCTTCTGTGAGATCAAAATATTGTAAATTATTCACTATGTCTTTGGGAATAAAGAGGTCCCAGAAGCCTCAATGAAATAGATGGATGCTCCCTATCAGAAATATGGATGCCTCGTCTACATAAATTTTCTTTCAAAGTATTATGAGAAATAGTCATTTTCAATAGCATGAAGGGTTAGTTTAAATGGTCGATTTCTCATTGCTAAAAGTGCTTATAGTGAGTTCACAAGTCAAACCAATGAAAAGTGATCCCTTTGTGGTTCTTCCCTAAATATTTCCTTGGGAAAAAATATAATCATTTTCAATAATGAATGAATGCATTGATCTTAACCCCAATTTTTAGGGGTAATTGGTAATCTTTTTCAACACAGAGCGAGACCAAGTCGTATTGAATTATTCAATTGGAGTGTAACATAACCCCTCCTCTCCTAAACATTATTTGAAATTCCTCAATCGTACACAAATGTGTATGGATTGATTGGTGGCCTAAATTATTATTAATAAATGAACCCAAACGAATAGCAAAACATTGACAAAGAACTGGATTGAAAACACACAAAAAAACCAAAAAGATGGGTTCTGTGAGTCTATTGAGTACATTTCATTTACACCCTTCTTACTGGAATCCTCATTCCTCCAGTTTTTCGTATCCATGGTTCTCTCAATTTCCTGCAATCGATAATATTTTTCGACACGGAGTGAGACCAAGTCATATTGAATTATTCAATTGGAGTGTAACAAAGCTCATCATCTCCTGAATATTATTTGAAATTCCGAATAATAGATAGATGTGTATGGATTGATTGGTTGCGTAAACTATTATTAATACATGAACCCAAATGAATAGTGGAACATCCATAAAGAATTAGATTGAAAACACAAACAAAAACCACAAATGAATATATGGGTGTTGTGAGTCAATTGAGTACATCTTATTAACAATTTTTTGTCTAGAATCCTCGTTCCTCCAATTGTTGGTATGCATGGCACTATCAAGTTTTTTAAAGCCAAAGAAAACGAGGAAGAGGTTTTGTGAACGGGAAAGTGGAAAGATGCAATGTGTGTTTCTTATTATTGTTAATAGTAGCACTGACCCCTGGTCCCAGTATTGAAAGACGTTCGAGGGAGGGATTCTGAATCTAGTTACGAGCACATGATTAAATATAAACAATTATAGAGATGATATATGATGAATAATCTCATCATTATGGCTAACAATGGAAAAGTACATAATTAGAGTAAGAATGGGTCTCATGGCCATAGTTACTATGGCGAAGGAAGGAAATTAAAAAAAAGTCTTAAATAATGAGCAATTATTAAAAAGGTTTCAAATCACCACATTAATTATATTTTTTAAGGATATTTCTTTCCCTCTAAGAAGGATATGTCTACTATTCAAAGGTTTTTCACACCACGATGGGGTCTTGGAGCTTCATCATTGGACTTTAATGAAATTGCGAGGCTTTCAAATCATATATGATGCTTACAATTGTAAGGTGCGTTAAAATAGGAACATAAGGGGCTTAGGCCTTATTTGAATCATTGATGATTAAGCTTTGTGATGTAGTTATAAAAGAACCATGCATGACATCTAGAAGGGATCTTAGGCCTCTATGGGGAATCTTTAGTGTCATTAGTATGTTTTAAATAGTAAAAATGGGTATTAGGCTTGTACCATGGAAAAGGGGTGAAAAGAATGGCCTCAAGCCAAAAATGAAACTTCTTTGGATTACATTACATGCAAAAGACCATAAAGAACAATGTAAATCCTCTTTAAGTGATTTTAGGCCTTCATCTAGGATAAGGGTTCCATTAATTCTCCACATCATATATAGGAGTTAGGGCTTATATATTGGCCAAGGAATGAAAAAGGGCCTTATGCCTAAAATACCTCTTTCTCATGTTTAATGCCAATGAACAAATATTAGAATGAGAATATGGGCACAATTATTATGTTTTGCATAATAATAATGGATTGTATGGCATCTATGATGGATAGGAAATGAAAACAAGATCCTTAGTCCCTAAAAAAGCTTTTCAAGTTCAATGGATGTGAATAAGGCCCCAAACCACCACTGGCATATCTTGTCTAAGATATATCTAGCTTCGGGTGCATTAAGGGTGTTATTTGAAGGTTTTGTGTGACATAGTTGGGTCTTGGGGCCTCTAAATTTGGCCCCGATACCATTAGGAGGTTTTTTGCACCATGTATGAAATTGGGGCCTTAACAATGGTCAAGGAAGGATAATAAGGTGCTAGGTCATATTTGAATCTTCCCATAATCAATCTTCTTGAACAAGGATAATTTGAATCACCACACATGACATCTCTAGGGATATTTGGCCTTTATGGGGGATATTTGTCACCATTGGTATGATTTGTGTTAGGTCCCTATAACACTAGTGATTCCCCCATTACTTGTCATTTTATCCCTTATTATTATTGTTGTGCCCCTATTGTCCCCATATTATTATTATTGTGCCCCATAGAATCTCTCTATTGTTATTTTTGTGCCTTTAAATTATTATTGTTAGGTCGTCTTAGTTATATTATGACCCCTTAGACTCCTATATATAGAAAGGAGGTTTTTTCATTTGAATCATCCAAGAATTATTCATTTGTGTAATGTAAATGAGGTTCCCCCTCGAAGAGGTTGAATTCTAAGGCGTTGATCCATCTTTTCTATCTATTTGTGAGCTGGTTTCATAACATTTGGTATCAAAGCATTGGATTCTAGGGTTTCACTACTCCAAACAAGTCATCGTGGAATTTTCACTATAGCTTTTTTTCTGTGACATTTTAGAAGCTAAAAAAACACTGATTTGAGACTATATCGCGCTGAACCTCGAGTCTGAATTTCAGATTTTGTCTCGCTATAATTTCAAAGATATGATCTGAGGAAGTTAGGGTTTTTCCAAGCTCTAGAATTTCATCTAAAATAGGCTATCATGGCATTTTCACTATAAATATTTTGCTATGAAGGTTCAGAAGCTAAAAAAAAACCCCATTTGAGAAGAAATTTGTTTGAACCTCGGCTCCGAATCTCAGATCCTATCTTGCTATATTTACAGAGATATTATCTGAGGAAGTTAGGGTTTTTGTGGACCCCCAAAGTACATTCCAAATAGGTCACCTTGGGAAAATTGTCATAACTTTCGATCTGAGCATTAGATTGAATTTTCATAAGAATTTATAGAAAGAGGACAAACTGTAGTTTTTTTGGGTATCAATTTTAGAACCTAAGGTGGAAATAGTGACCTGTGGCACGTCGTACAAGTTCACTCTACTGAACTAGTCTATACTTAGGTCATCGTGGGAGATTTAGCATAACTCTTCATTGGAGAATCCAATCTTGATCAGACTTGTGGGGTTAGACATATTACTCAGAGGGTTACTGCAGGAAGAAGTTTCAGACCTGGGAGATCCAAAATTATAGAGATACATCAAATTCAATATCGTGCTCCTACAAAGTGAAAATTAGTTTGAAGGAATTCAAAGGGCATAGTGAAGCATTATTATCGGTAATTGATGCCTCGAAGAAAGGAAATAGAAACACCTAGTAAGCAACCTGAAAGCTCTAGCATGGCTCATGAAGAAGAGGAAGAAATGCAACATGCTATATCTAAATTATGAGATCAAGTGCAACAAATCTCACTCGCACAAAAAGTAACAGAAAATAAGATGGATGGTTAAGACAAAGATGTAGAAGCTAAGATGGATGGTTTAAAGAAAGGCATGGAAGCTAAGATGGATGGTTTAAATAAAGGCATACAAGCTAAGATAAATGACATGGAAGCTAAGATGGATGACATGGAAGATAAGACAGATGGCGTGGAAGCTAAGATGGGTGATTTAAAGAAAGGCATGGAAGATTTGAAGACAGATTTGACAAAGTTTCTACAAGAAATGCTTACTAATGGTGAAAGGGTAGTAAAGTAAACTCATGATGCTAACAAAATAAATTTTAATCATGATTTCATAGACTCTAACGTTGGATTGAAGAACCACCATGTTCCAAAGATCAATATGAGGAAGTTTGATGGCAAGGATCTCGGAACATGGATACTACAGATGGAGCAATTTTTTGATCTCCATAATTTGCAAAACACACAAAAGGTACGCATTGCAACTTTATATTTGGAACCAAATCAGTTTGTATGGTATCGATGGCTTTGCTCTTGTAAACAAATTGTCACTTGGGCTATTTTTACAGATCAAATGATAGCACATTATGAGGATACAAAAAGAAACACCTTTTTTACCGAATTGATAAATCTCAAACAAAAGGGTTCAATGATGGAGCACATTGACGACTTCCAAAAATTGAATATAAGGGTAAAAAATATTCCAGAGGAGAATAGGATTGACTTGTTCATATGGACTTTAAAAGATAACATCCAAAATGAGGTTCGCCTTTGGGAACCAGATTCATTGGAGAAGGCATTCAGGTTGGCAACAAAATTGGAAAACAAAATTATGGCAACAAGGAAGCCTACCACTCACAATCATAAATATGGAAGTGCTGCTACCCCTAGCCATCCACAACCTACAAGGTTGACACCACAAAAATTGGAAGAAAAAAGAGCAAAAGGGCTTTGTTACAGTTGTGATAGCAAATACACTAAAGGTCATAAGTTGCCAAGAAGAAATTATTTTACATAGATTGTTAAGAGGAGGAAGAAAAGGAACAAGAAATGTCAAAAGAAGAGGATATACACCATGAAAAAAACCCTAGCAAAAGAAGAAATGAATCCAGCCATATCTTGGAATGCATTGCTTGGAATTGCCACTACCCAAACTATCAAGATAGAAGGGCATATCAAGAAGAAAAAGGTATTAGTGTTGATTGATTCGGGAAGTACCCATAATTTTATTCATTGTAAGATATCTAAGGAATTGAATTGCTTCCTATATCCAGCACGATAGTGTCAAGTGATGGTTGTATGTGGAGGAACCATAAGTTGATCAGGAAAGTACCATAATATCAAGCTATCCATGGGAGAATATGTATTGAATAGCCCAATTCTTTCCATTCCAATGGGCGGTGCTAATGTTGTACTAGGAGTCCAAGGGCTACAATCCTTGGGTACAATAGCTTTTAATTTTCAAGAACCTTTCATAAAATTCTCTTCAGAGGGAAAGGAAGATGAATTAAGGGATATTGCAGGGAAACGAGGAAAGATAATCAACTCTAACGGAATGACAAAGCTTCTAAAGAAAGAACGACAAGGCATAATTGCATGATTATGTTAACTAGAGGTTCCCACATCGAAATCATCCATTTCTCCAAATCTCCAAAAAGTCTTTGACAATCATTCCAAGGTATTTGAGACTCCCAAAGACCTCCCACCTATTCATGATAATGATCATGCTATTAATTTGATTCCAGGAAGTGTTCCTCCAAACATCAGGCCTTACAGATATCCCTATGTCCAAACGAGTGAAATTGAATGTATGGTTGCAGAAATGCTAGAGGCTAGTATAATTCAACCTAGTCAAAGTTCTTTCTCTGCTTCAGTAGTATTGGTTCACAAGAAGGATGGATCATGGCACATGTGTCTAGATTATAAGGAGCTCAAGAAGCTCACTATTAAAGATAAATTTCCCATTCTTGACATTGATGAATTATTGGATGAATTGCATGGATCAATTTACTTCACCAAGTTGGATCTTTTTTCAAGATATCATCAAATCAGAATGAAGACTGAAGACATTCCAAAAATAGCATTTATAACTCATGAGGGTCATTATAAATTTTTGGTCATGCATTTTGGCCTTACTAATGCACCTTCTACATTTCAAGGTTTGATGAATTCCATTTTCAAACCCTTCCTTAGAAAATTTGTGTTAGTATTTTTTGATGATATACTAATCTACAAAAAGTCTTGGAAGGATCATGTCCAACATGTTCACATGGTGCTCAAACTATTGGAGGAGAAACAATTATATGCAAAAATCTCCAAATTTTTCTTTGGAATACAAGAGGTGGAATATTTGGGTCATATTTTATCTCATGAAGGTGTTAAGGTAGACCCTAGAAAAATTAAAACCATTAAGGAATGGAAATTCCCCACATCCATAAAGCATCTACGAGGATTTCTCGGGTTGGTAGGATATTATTGCAAGGTTGTTAAGAATTATGGGAGAATAGTGACACCTCTAACAACATTATTGAAGAAAGATGCATCTTCATGGACTCCAAAAGCAATAAAGGCCTTTGAACATCTTAAAGAGGCAATGTGCCAAGCACCAGTCTTAGCTACATTGGACCTCACAAAAACCTTTATTGTGGAATGTGATGCCTTAGGAAATGGAATTGGTGCTATTTTAATGCAAGAAGAAAGACCCATTCCTTTCGAAAGTCATCCAATCAAAGTAAAATATTTACACAAAGGTATTTATGAGAAGGAAATGTTGGCAATACTACATGCACATAAGAAATGGCGACCCTACTTAATGGGAAGACACTTCAAGGTAAAAACAGATCATGATAGTCTTAAATACTTTTTAGAACAAAGATTATCTTCTGAAGAGCAGCAAAAATGGGTCACAAAGATGTTGGGTTATGACTTTGAAATCATCTACAAAAAAGGGAAGCAAAATGTTGTGGCAGATGCACTCTCAAGAAAGGATGAGGATGTGGAAGCATTTCTTTGCGCCATTTCTATTATCCAACCAAATTGGATAAACGAAGCAAGGGATGAATGGAAGAATGATGAGGAAGTGTGGGCACTCATTCAAAAGATACAACAAGATACCACTACATCTAATACATTTAGCTGGAAATATGATTTGTTATGGTACAAGGATCGGTCATACCTATGTAAGAATTGCCAACTCAAATAAAAGATTCTTAGGGAATTGCACGCCTCTCCCTTAGGAGGGCACTCAAGTTTTCTAGAAACCTACCACAGGGTTAAGAAGGATTTCTTTTGGGATGGCCTTAAACTGGATATTCAAAAGTTTTTGGTGGAATGTTTGGTTTCCCAACAAAATAAAGTTGAAAAAATTAATATCCCAGGACTATTGCAACCTTTATCCATTCCAAGCCAACATTGGGAGGAGGTTTCAATAAATTTTATCACAATTTTACCCAAGTCTGAAGGAAAGAGTGTTATCATGGTGGTAGTTGACAAACCTACCAAGTATGCACACTTTTGTGCATTATCTCATCCATTTAAAGCGAGTACAGTTTCTATTGCATTTATGGAAACAATTCAAAAGCTACATGGAAACCCAAAGATTATTGTAAGTGACAAAGATCCCATTTTAACTTGAAATTTTTGGACATAATTATTTCCTTGTCTTGGTACTCAGTTAGCTCATAGCTCATCTTATCATCCTCAATCTAATAAGAAATTTGATATAGTAAAGAAATGTTTGGAAGGATATCTTCGTTGCTTTGTATCTAATAAAAAGATATATTGGGTCAAACGGTTGCCTATGGCTAAATGGTGGTATAACACTTCCTTCCATATTGCAACAAAAAAGACTCCATTTATGGCACTTTATGGATATCATACACCATTGAGCACATCATATTTAAGAGAAATTCTAAGGTTCAAGCAGTGGAAGATCACATCGAGCATCAGCAACAAGTTCTCCAACTCTTAAAGGATAACCTCACCTTTGCGCAGAATAGAATTAAATAACAAGCAGATCAACTTTGCAGCGAAAGAAGTTTTGATGTAGGTGATTGGGTATTCCTACAGCTACAACCATATAAACAAATGTCCCTCAAGCAAGCTAAGAAGGATAATAAATTATCACCAAAGTATTATGGTCCATACAATGTGTTGCAAACGATAGGTACTATTGCATACAAATTGGAGCTTCCTGCAGCTTCCCGAGTGCACCTAAGTTTCCATGTTTGATGGGTAAAGAAGGTTATAGGTGACAAGATTCCAGTACGAACAATACTTCTAGAACTTGATGAGGAAGGAAAAATCATATTGGAACCTGAACCAGTCAAAGAAGCAAGAAATCGATAGCTATGAAATCGATCAATTGCAGAGTATCTCATCAAGTGGAAGAAACTACCCATTGAAGATTCCACATGGGAGGATGATAATTTTATACAGATGCATCCTGAACTACTCAAGCGTTGAGGACAACACTTTTTTGAAGGAGAGGGGCATGTTAGGTACCTATAATACTAATGATTCCCCCATTACTATTGTCGTTGTATGCCTTATTATTGTTGTTGTGCCCCTATTGTCCCCATATTATTATTATTGTGCCCCATAAAATCCCTCTATTGTTATTTTTGTGCCTTTATATTATTATTGTTAGGTTAGCTTCGTTATATTGTGACGCCTTAGAATCCTATATATATAAAGGAGGTTTTGTCATTTGAATCATCCAAGAATTTCTCATTTGTGTAATGTAAAGGAGGTTGCCCCCTCAAAGAGGCTGAATTCTAAGGCATTGATCTATGCTTTCTATCTTTTTGTGAGTTGGTTCCATAATAGTTTCCATGATAAGAATGGGCCTTGGGGAATGTACTATCTTGAGGGGAGGAGAAAAATTTGCCTTAGGCCCTAAATAAAGCTTATAGAGTTCAAGGAGCATGAAGTAACCTTCAAAGGACCACATAAATACTCTTTAAGGGATATTTAGATTTCAACTTGGATATAGGAACCATGGCATGTTATTATACATAAAGAGCCACAAATTTTTTTTTGCATGTATGGTTTTCTAATAATAGTATGTGCACATTCTAAGAATGTGAATTCACTATTATAATTTTTTCACATTTTTGTAATGCATGTATTTGTAGAATTATTTATAGAATAATATGTTTGTTGCCATTATCAATTATGTGTTATCCTTGATGGAAACCTACCTGATGAATGACAACCTACTTGATGAGTTGTCTCTTTATGGAAACCTACTTGTTGAAGTTGTAAATATGATGTGAAAGAGTGTTTTATAGATATGACAAAGTGTTTTGACAAAAGCATAGTAGTTCAGTGGTATGATAAAGTTGAAAGTTCAAGAAGCATACACATGTTTTGTTAAGCAAAGCCACATACACATGCAAGTATGAGGAAGAAAAGGCATATACAATTTACGCACCATGGTATTCTAAATACCAAGGGTCCTTACCAGGGTATCGCATTGTGGTATTGAGCCCAACAACAGATATTTTGATCTTGTCTAAGAAAACCATCAACTCATGTATGGCTTTGACCTGTGGTATTGGATAAGGGCTAAACTATATAAGGATATAAAGATCAAAGTGACAGTATGTGTGCAAGTGATGGAAATATTATGAATAGTTAGAACTTAAGAAAATATTCATGTAATGGGCTATTAATGCTTTGCTTGATCTAAACTAAGTATGCACCTAGGAGTTTAATGATGGATGAGATCCAATATATTTGAGATGACAATCATGATTATGAGATGATCATATTTGTGTAGAAAATGTCTTAATGCATCATTTTTCTATGTATGATGAGATGTGGGTATGTCTAAAGTTTTGTGTTGCAATGAAGATTTGATTCTAAATTTGTAGATTTGTACACGGGCTTTATAGGTGAAAAGGCACATACACATGTTGGTGTGGTTATGGTAAGTCACGTACACATGGGTTTGTTTCCTGAAAAGCGTGTACACACATAGATATGCTTCGAAGAAAGCGTGTATAGAAAGTAAGGTTTTGGTGAAAAGGATGATTGATCAATTTAATCAACCTTGATGTGTTTTTGTTGTTGTCAATGAAGTCTTATTGATGATCTGAGTTTAAATAGTGATATTTTGATTATGGATTGATTAATTGAAGAATGTTGAAGTTACTTGCTAATTTTGATTGAAGACCAGTGAATTTTTTGTGGTTCTTTCAGAATGTTGCAGTAAATATGTGTATGATCCAATGTTCATTTCAAAGTAACAATGGTACAACTTTTAGGTTTTAGTAGTTTAATATTTCTATGTGAGTACGATTAATGAAAGGCATGTACACACGCAGGTTTGCTACTACAAACTAGCGTACATATTTCGATAGATGATTGATCAGGGTTTACAGTAACATAATATGATTTTTGTGATGTGCAGTATGATTTTTAGTATTATGGTTACAATGATCTGATTGTTCTAGTTGATTGGTTAATTTTTTGGCTAATTCAATGATTGAGTTTCAGTGATTTCCTACTTTAGTTTGGTTAGAGATTGATGATTGAGTTACACTGATAAGTTTCAGTTTGATGATTGGTATTGAGCTTAAATTTTGGTAGTGGTTCCAATCTTAAAATTTTGATGAAACATGGCCTACAAGTTATGATGTGTTGTTGCAAGTGGATCCAGTATGAAAGTTCATGGAGATGAGGGAGTTGAATCTTCCTTCTAGTGGTAGTTGGTAAATCAGATCAGGGGGTTGTAGCTCCCGTCTAGTAGCAACTGGAGAATGAGCAAAGGTTGTAGCCTTCTATAGGCTGATGCCTGCGTACTGGTATAAGTTTACACCAGTATAAGATTGAGGGGTTTGGAGCTCCCATCCAATAGGACTCGGAGAATGACCGAAGGTTTCACCCTTCTGTAGGTGGGTGCTTGCATACTATCATGAGTCTACACCAGTACAATATTTTAAAACATTTTCTTCATATTAAAAGGAAGACAGAGACAACAACAACAGGTGGTTTTATCGCACATTGTGTTTCCACCTTAAATCCTAGAGTCCATGTGTGTTGCTTATGTGTGATGGCTTATTTTGTTTTTTACTCCACATGGTTACTATCTATTTAATTTTTAATGAATTACTTATGCACTGGATCAAAATAAACATAATATGAACTAACTACAAAGTAAGTTTACTAGATATACGCTAGTTGTATTAAGAACAATTGCATACACATGTGGGTTCCCTTCATTAAAGTCACATACAAAAATTGTGATATGAACTTGAAAGGTTTATTGATTTGGAAATATTGATACACCACTCCCCCCCGCCCTTTCAGTATGATTCCCAACAATTTTCATTAGAGTAATCTAGATTTATATTAATTGACCAAGTTTAAATGAACATGTTTTGAATTAAAATTAATGAAATAATTGTCTCCATGAATCTAGTGCAATAATCAACCATGGTATGTAACAACACCACAAAAAACCCACAACAAATAGTGTGTCATCTCTCTAAGATATGAGGAACAAATTCCTATTAACCCTTAAAACCCTTCTATATTAGTTTCAAACTCTCTTTCTTGTCCCTCCTTCCAAAGGGATTGTAAAACTATTATATAATGTAAACTTATAGTCTATATTGTATAAAGATATTATAATTTTAACGTCATAGATGGATTTATAGACCTTAAAATCCATCTACCTAAATTTTAACATTACAAATGGATTTCGAGACTCCCTCAAAGGGGTCTCTAGATTTTCATATTGTAGATGGATTTAGAGACCTCTTTGTCTCTTAATTTTAACATTGTAGCTTGACTCAGAGGGGTCTCTACAATGTTAAAATTTAGTGATATGTAACACTTCAATATCAAAATTACAATTTTGCATTTTCGAAGTGATACAATTAAAAATGACTAGCATAAATGACTAATACATATACTTGTTATACTTATCAGTTGGTCATATTTTTATTCTTTGACTATAGTAGTGATTTATGTTAATCATTTTTAATTTTTTCACTTATTATCTAGTCATATATTTTAGTCTTAGACTAAATTAGTCATTTAAGTTAGTCGTTTTTAGTTGGGTCACTTATTATCTAGTAGTATATTTTATCCTTAAACTAAATTAGTAGTTTAATTTAGTCACTTTTAGTCAAGTCACTTAAAATTTCTCAAATTTAGTAGTAATTCAATTTAAATAATTGTGGTGACTAATATTTTTAGTTGCATAGTCACTAATCTCTCATTTTCTAACTAGTCTTTGCCTAGAAAATTTAGGACACCATGGGCATTCGTCCTGGTGCAATACAGACCTCTGAGAGGTCCTGGGCTTAGCTAGGAGGCTTCCCCAACCTTCCTTAACTCTCTACAACCATCATATACCTTTTCATATACTCTAAAAAATGCTCTCAGAACCCCTCCTATAGCATTATAGGTCCTCCTATGGCAATACATGACCTCGTATAGCAACATCTATAGCAGGAATGTAGCACCACTTTTATTCACCTGCTTTGCTCCCTACTACAACCTTAGCTCATTCAAGATGAATAATGACCCCAAGCTATGATTTTATTATCAAGAGAAGCTCTTATATGACTCCAACCATTCATTTTCCTCACTGCAAAATAGAGTATAAATAGTGTTTTTCAATCACAAGATTGATGCAAGTTAGATTTTGTATTTTCATGCAAGTGTGAAATAGATAGATGGTACTTGCAATTATGTTGTTGATTTGAAGAATTATGCAAGATAGAGTAGCTTTCCCTTTTCCAGTATATTAGTCCTTTTCCTTTCATGAAATGATTAATTAACATCTACGAGTTGAGCAAATGGCATTTCACTTTCATAGCTAGAATCAGTTTTCAATTGTGCTTTCACTAGCAATCTTTCACTATAGTTTGGTAGGAGTAATACTCTTTGAAAACCTTTGTAACAGAATGTTTTGTCACACCTCCTACACTTCCTTGTGACATACCCCAAAGTTCCCGAAACATGACCATAATGCAGTATACTCATCCATGTATACAACTCAGATCCCTCCTAAGACTTTGTTTGGAAAATGCCATGAACTTTCCATGAAGAAATAACTCTTAAAACCCTAAATGATTATCATCGCTCTTATGAGGCTTAAAACAATGATGGTCACATGTTTCACTGTATAGATAGCAATAGCATCACTCTATTCCCTTGGATACCCATGATGATCCCGAAAAGGTAATTTTCCCAAAGAGGATGAGAAGCTTCTTGATCTAGAAACTTCCAGAGCGACGAGTTGGAGGTTTTTTCTCATAGAGGAGGTCGAATCTTCTCAACTGGGCCTCTTTGTCTTATCCTTATGAGCTACATCCTTGAGATGAGGACCTAATCCTATCTTTGGAGAGTTCCTAACTCCCTTTCCCAACCTATAAATTCATCATCTCCCATTCCCAAATGGTTGGTCAGGTCAGAGGTCGGTTGGTCTATGTATATTTGCACCCTTATGCTAATCTTGTGCTTCGAGGCTATTCATTATACTTGGAGGAGTCCTTGGAGAGTTCCTGGCTTGGACTTGGATTACCACTCAAGGAGAGCCTTTCAACATCAAGGCTTTGGTTGTAATTTTCCCTTTATTTCCTAATAATATACAATTGTTGGTTCATCTTCCCAAAATATATATGTTCATGTATTATTTAGCTTGACATTCCTTGATTAGTTAAGTAGGTTGTTAATGGATTTGCTATTGGTTTTGGCATGCTTTGTTGTTTCTTGATCACTTGTGCAGGTAAATAAACACTCAAAGAAGAAGGAACAAGTCTGTGACACAAGCAGTTCGAGACCCTCAACAAAGGAAATCGGAATAACATCATAACGAGGTAGGCCATTCTTTCATTCTTTTTTTCAATTATAACCTAGGAAGATGTCTAGTTGATTGTCACTTCAGTTGCTAGACCCACTCATTGGGCTAGAGTGATTGTCTCTATCCATGGAGAGGATTAACCTTGGCAACAAAATGGCAACTCCACTAGGGAAGCTATATCCCTTTCCATCCAATCCTTCAACTTGGATTTGTGATGAGTTTGACCAACTGCCAATTTTCTAGCCTGTTTGCTTTTCTATAACTATTTTCACTTGCTGGTGATTGCTTGAGGACATTGATTTTTGTTTGGTCTTGAATATTTTTTATTTTCCTTCATTTTTCTCTCCCATTTCTGGCTTGCCTCTGACAGTCGTGATGACATTGTGGATTTTTTAATTACAGTCGCGATTATCATTGTTTTGCTTTGACAGGTGCGATGATCCAGAGTATAAGAGAAAATAAGGTTTTTCTTCTTCTTTTCAGTCTTTGTGTCCTCTATAAGTGATTTTCCAGACTGTCTATTGTGTATTTATTGATTGTCTTGATTAGTTTGCAAAATTTGTCTCATTGGCTTTGAAGTGAAATCTGATTGAGTTCTAGGGTTGCTAGTGAATTGGTCATCACTTGCTGCTTGTTGGTATCATTGAGATGCTTGTTTTGTTGATTGATTGAGTGTTGATTTCTGTGGAAATCATTGAAAACATCATTTTTCGTTTGTTTTAGGTTGTATTTCAAATTTTTCTCTTCGTGAAAATGCCTTAGATTAGTTGCATTGAAAAGTTATTTTTTGAGGTTCATCATTAATAATAGATTACATTCTTCAGTGGTTGAAAGCTAAAAAATGTATTAGGTGCATCAAATCATTCAAAATGAAAAGAAAAGCATAATTCCTATAAGTGCATACTTGTAAATTAAAACCATTTTTATTTGAGAAAAGTTGCATTTAAGATAGTGAAAAGTCGAAATCATTTTTTAATTTTGGCATTTCATTTAATGAAATGAAAGATTAGATTTGGTTTCCACATTTTTCATTTGGAAGATGAAAGTGAAAGTTAGTGGAAGGAATTTCGCATGATGCATTTTGTTTAAAGAATTATTGATTGAAATTTCTTGCCTTGGTTACTCTAGCTTTCATTGAAGTGGAAAGTTTTCCTTTTCTCATATAGTTGCATCATAGATGTTCAAGTGACATCGTTTTAAGCCTCAAAACTGAGACATAATTGAAGATTAAATTTAAAATCTATCAATTGATCTAAGGATAACTTGAAACATTAAAGTTCATACTTAGTGGTCTAGGCTAGAGAAGTGTTCCGGCGTCTATAAAACATAAAAGTTTCCATTTGCTTCAGCATTAGAGAACGCTAGCATGAACTTGTGCTCCCTGTAACGTTGATTATATAAAGGGAGATCCTCATAGGTTGTAAACATTTATCCATAGGAAGCCAAGTCTGTGACCCTGTAAATGTGATACATTGAACACAACATTTGCAGAGATTACCTGCACGTACATCATGTCCTTGGTAAATCTATTTGCTGAGGTGTATATTGCAGCTCACTGTTACTTGGTACTTCTTTTGCCTAGAGTTACCTGAGTGGTCATTTCAATCTTTTCTGACTCCTTAAACTTGAAAAGGTCATCGAGCACTTATACTTTCAAGCTCACTAAACCAACGAAAGTGACTAGAGTCACATTCTCATCATTTTCTCGACTCTTAAAACATGAAAAGGAGAAGATTTTGTTTCAAATTCTAAAATTAATTGACCACAGAACAATATCCTTCCTGTGGAAATAATCCTTAGTATATCTTAGGTTGATACCAATGGCAACATTTCCTGAGTCTACCGGTTAAGAAAACCCCTCTCATGGGAATCCTAGTCCTTTTCCCTCTTTCGAAGATACTGGTGCTCCCTATATGGTGATGTTGTCCCTTCCTAGATTGACCGTTGGTCTGCCAGTTTGGTTATTTTCGACCTCGGTGGTTGCAAATGTCCAAACTGCTTTTCAACCAAGTTCTCCTCCCCATGAACAACATCAACCTCATGTTGATCCTAAAGTTGACCCTTCACCTTCTTCGCCCATTTCTTCACCTCGTTCTTCCTCTTTGCCTGGTGAAAGTCTAGATTCTAGTAACAAGGAAGCTAAGAAGAAGAAGAAGAAAAATAAGCAAGGGGGCAACCAAAAAATTATTGCTATAGATGAAACTAATGAAGAAAAATCTTCCAACCAGCCCCGGAAAGTAAAATTCCCTTGCATGTTACGTAAGGGTGACCACCTTCTTCGAAATTGTCCTGGTATTCCCAAGGTCATAGAAGTGCGGTCTACAGGTTCACATTGACCTTTTTCATTAGCCTCTAGTGATCATGCTGGTGATAAATCTTCAACAAGTAAATCCCATGGGAAAAAGGGAAAAGTCAAATTTACTTGTAAGTTTTTTGAAGGTAATCATTACATTCACCTTTGTCCTTTAATGGATGAAGCTTACAAAGAATTGGAAAACCTTACAGCTTTTGAACCTCTTCTTCTAAATGGGTATCGAAAGCTTTGCCCTAATCCTTCACTAGCTAATCTAGTGATTAATCAAAAGTCATCTTTGGTCAACCTCGCTCTCTCTAAAAGTGAGTCTTGTGAGTTTGTTCTTGACCAACCATTGGTTGAGAAAACGGTAGACTTGAATCCACTTTCAGTTAACCGTACCTTTACGGTAGTGAGTGAACCCCATACTACTCAAGTTCTTATGGTTTCTTCAGTTTTGAATGAACTAGAGGTAAATCCTCCTGTTTCCTTTAGTATCCTGTCCTCAACTGCTTAGAAATCTTTAGGTTCTCCTCAGCTTGTCCACATCAACTAGAATTTGTTAGCTTTTAACATAGGAATCAATCGACCATTAGGGATCCTTCCTAAGTTACATATTACTTTTGGAGGAAAGATTGTCTATATAGATGTGATGGTTGTCCAAGGCCCTTTAGATTTCAATCTACTCCTTTTTTGTGACTATGTTTATGTCATGGGAGCTCTTGTCTCTTCCCTCTTCCGAGTGATGTGTTTCACACATGAAGGAAGAATTGTATCATTGATCAGCTTACATTCATTGGTCTTGAGTCGAATCCCTAGCAACCATTATCCCTAAATGGTTCTTATGTGCAAGCGGTATCACCACCTCCACAGGTTAATTACATGGCCACCTATTCGATGCCCACATATATTGATGATCTAGTAAGTGATGTAGTACACCATGTACCGGGGGCATTGGAGCACGATTTTTTATTTGGATCCCTGGACATATATCCCTTCGAGAGTGTTGTTCTCCCTTATCATGAGAACCTCTTGGAAGCCATTCTCCCTTTTGGTCTGTGATGAAAGGGATAGGCAGAAAAGTTCCTTGTCTTGTGTCAAGCTCCTTAAAAAATGAAAGAAGGGATATGAGGATAGTTATTTTACTATGTTAACCTCGTTAAAAAATGAAATATGTGTTATGAGTAGAGTTCTTTTACTTATGTCAAGCTCGATAAAAAATGAAACAATTTGTCAGAGCAGAATTCCTTGTCTTGTGTCAAGCTCATTAAAAAATGAAACAAGGGCCATGGAGCATAGTCCCTTTTCCTATGTCAAGCTCCTTAAAAAATGAATCAAAGGACATGAGGATAGTTCTTTTAATATGTCAACCTTGTTAAAAAAAATGATATAGGTCTTCATGAGCATGGTTCTTTTCATGTGTCAAGCTCATTAAAAAATGAAACAAATCCCATTCCAATTCAAGTCTTTGATTATATCTCGTAAAATCCTAGTTTAGTCTTTCACTTGATCTCGTCAGTGAACCTTCATTTCATCCACCTGTTAGTAACTAGTAGTCTACTTAGGTGAATGAAGTGAAGCTTGGGATGCATTTACTTTGAATTGACTCATTATGCTGGGGTCATGCAAACTTATCTCAAGCATAGTTTATCTTTGTTTGAAGTTTGTGTAAAAATGAAACCAAATCCAAGCAGAGTTTTTCCACATGTTTCAGGCTTGTGTAAAAATGAAACCATTCCCTCTTTACATCTCAAGATTGTTGTTTTTATCAGCTGAATTTTTTCTAGATGAGCCTTGATTCTTTCATTCCATCGTCACCATCTCTTTGAATGATCATATGCTTTCACTTGGTTGTTTTACCCTTTCCTGAGGAACATCTGTAATGAGTGGTCTTATTAGCCAGCCTCTTCACCATTACATGTTTTGAGCAGTTCCATCATTATCGGAACCAGTTGCTATCCTTTCATACCACTCATTCTTCTAAGCAGAGTCATCTTTCAGCTCTTTCCTGACTCTGAAAAAATGAAAATATTGCCAATTACTTATCATTTCAAACTCGTTAAAGTAAATTAATTGAAGTCTACTCAGTATAATTTTAACCCCATTTCGGATAGAGATGGACTATTGTATGAAAAAGGAACACCTTAATCAAACATGGCTAGGAGGTTCTCTTAAATATTATTTTCTACCTTTTGGGATTTGAGAGAAATTACAAAAAGAGACATGATGGAGTTTTCTGTTTTTTTGTCTCTTTTCCAAACTCTCTAAATATGAAAAATATATTGAGTTATTCTTACGTCGGACTCGTTAAAAATTACATGAGGAAAGACTTGTCACCATGAGGAGCCCAAGTTTCTCCTTCCTAGGAATCGTAAAACTTACTAAGATCGATTCATCCAAAGAATGAACTTATACAACAAGCAAATGGTATCCTCTTCAATCTTCTGTAAAAATAAAAAGGTACTCGCTAGAAATAGCGGAGGAAAAATGAAGATGAAACATCCTTTGTATAGGCAGCATGTCGCTCTTGAGCATGACACTCATCTCTTTCTCGTGTTGGGTTTGGGATATCCTTGCTCAGTCGCTTTTCCTTCCAGGTTTGGGTGATCCATTTTGCCTCTCATTTGATTATTCCCCCTCATCATTATGACCCTTGGTTCTATGTGGAGTCTAGTGCTACCACACTCTAGAGTCGTGTCACCAATATGTTCAAGAGAAGTCCAATTTTCAGTTATTTACCTATACATAGTTTGAGTCATTATTACAGTCATGAAAATTATTCCACTTTATTCCTTTTTTCTTGTCGATGATGAGGGAATCATTATGACCCTCCTTCAACTGGTCACTTCCTGTCGACTTCATCTCATTATCTAGGAAGATGACTTAGAAACTCCCTTTCAATACCTTAGAGATTGCATGCCTTAATGGTAAGTTCTTCGCATCCGATGATAGGTTTTCATCATTGGCCTTCAATCAGATGATTCCATGAGTGTTCGACTTCAACTTCGTTATCACATTTATGATTGTACTGTCATACCTTGAGAGCCATTATCATTATGGGTGGTTCCTCTCGTACCTGTTAATGTTCTACATCGATGGACGATAATTAGGTGGTTTTCTAGCATGTTTGACTGCGACACAAGACCGTGAGTGTTATCTGATATGACGTAGGCTACATGGAGTTATGTTTTATTCATGATTGTACACATGTTTATGCTATATGGATGGTTGTGACCATACCGTGGGACTTTATATTTATGACGATGATCCTTCTATATCAGATCGATGTTTCCATACCTTGAATCTTAGATTTATAGATGATCCTTCTGTTAGAGCCTAAATCTGTGTTAGGCTGAAGGAAGGAAAAATTCAAGGTAACCACAAACCACGCTCAGCCTCGTAGCTAGCCCTACGAGGACAAGAGAGGGCTCTCTCCGGGTCAAGCTCAGTGAAAAATAAACGAATAGGGTATGAGAATGACTTAAATGGATACTGATTTTAGGCTAGGTAAATAAATATGAAAGAAGTATTTTGATGAATGACTGAGTTTTCTGGGATGTATGGGACCAAGGAACAGCACGAGCAGAGAATTTAATTCAAAGGCACAGATTATCGTGAGGTAAGATAGGCAGCAAGTCTAGCAATTAGATTTGAAATAATATGAAGTGGAAATATTGTTTAAGGGGGTGAAAAGGGCATAAATACATGAATCCTTTTCAACAGAAGAAAACATAGAACGTGAAAACTTTCCCAACGCAGAGCAGCGAACTGAATTCTACCTTTTCTTAAAAGCTTTCACTGGAAATGAAATATGAATGAAACTATGAAACATAACGAAATACATATGAAACAGAAAGGAAATACATTTGCTAAGCTCACGCCATAGGAATCTCATGAACCCGAGCTGCAACTTTTCATTAATTCTCTATCAAAATGTACAGTGAGTAATTGAGTTTCTCTCCCACAGTTTCCCATAAATTCACACCCTTTACAAAATGACTCTCAATACAATAAATAAGCTTTGCCATGAGAAAGTTGATCAACCCAGGAAATGAAGAGCCAACCATCAACAGTTACATTTAATTTTCTATGAGGACCAATTAGAAAAAAGCAAATATGAGCGTAGATTTTTGGGTGGTTGTTCGCCTTCATTTGGCAACTTGGATAGAAGCCAATTTTTTTTTTAAACTTTGTCGTTGATGCTGGGAAAAATGTATTGTAAATGAGCGGGCCCACTTGGAGAAATTTGCGAATCAAAATTTCGCAGAGCGGAAGTGATTTTGGCATTTGGGTCTCTGAGCGCCATGCCAAAAACGGTATGCTTCGCACCAGTTTGGAGCTGGTTTTGAGTCACCTTTTGAAGTCTAAATTGTGCCCAAGTTTGCTTGTTGGAAAGCCCTGCCTGTCTACTTTCTAACCCAAGTGGAATTTTTGAATTTGGTGCCCATTTTCCCCTTCAAAACCTCAATCTCCCAAGACTGCTTTCTGTGTGTGGAATTAGGGGTAGAGAGGTCATTTTTAGGGTGTTTTTGATGTCCTGAGGACTCAAAACTTGCCCAAACTTCTTGGCCATGCACCAAAAATCACAATTTTTCATGAAAAATCCAAAACTATAAACTTTTTTGCATTTGGAGCCTCCTATCATAAGCGTGCGCCACGTGGCGCGGCGCACAGGGAGAAAAACCTTATTTTTTGCACAAAAATTTACAAAAATACCAAAATTGCCCCAAATTTCTGGAAATTTGGGCTGGAGCTTCTTCATTAAGTGTTATGGTGGGCCAAGGATTGCCTCGCCCAATATTTGGAGTCAATCATGCTCTTTTTTCCTCTTTTCCTTTTTGATGCCTTCTTGGTGCATGCAGTTTAGTGGTGGAAATGACTGTCTTGT
Organism: Pinus tabuliformis; assembly: GCA_031772625.1. Lineage (NCBI taxonomy): Eukaryota > Viridiplantae > Streptophyta > Pinopsida > Pinales > Pinaceae > Pinus > Pinus tabuliformis. Next base: position 811,286,861 of record CM062819.1, on the reverse strand, counting down.
TCATATGATGTTTCAGTGTCTGTCTCCATAATGTCCATGCAAGGTGTATGTTTAGCAGCTTGTTGAAAAAGAGAATTTGGTACCCTTTATTTCAATGCCAAATATGTGCCAAGTAGGAAGGGACTGTGATGAATAGGGACAGTGGATATAGTGGAGTGTGGGAAAAATGTGGTTCAATCAAGTGAAGGTGAGGACAGTCACTTGTCTATGTTTGGGAATTGGGATTTGAGAATTTCACAAGTGAAATGAGAGAAGGAGAGTGATAGGGAATGGTAGGGTTTAGGAATAGGGATAATAGAACTTAGGAATAAGTGATTTGGGAATTGGGAGCATGGGCTTAGTGAATTTTTGGGGTATGTTAACTTGGGGAATAAGGGAAGTAAGGAGAGTATGGGATTAGGAAGTGATGAGGTGAGGGGATACTTAGTTGCAACACAAAAACCTAGTAGCAATCTCCTTGGAAAATTTTGAAGAGATAGGGTTTGTTTTCTCTTAAAACACACTTCACCATTCATCAAACACCATCAACAACCATCAATATTGGATGAAAAACCATGAGAGAAGTTCAACCTACTTCTACCAATGGAAATCCATGCATTTTGGGGCAACCTTGGAGCAAATTTAAAAAATAAATCAGCCTTGGAAACTCTATGCGCCGCGCCTTCCCAGTGTGCCGCACCAGTGTAAATTTACACTGTAACTTTTCTCCCAGTGCGCCGCGCCTTTTTCTAGGTGAATTATGAAGGCCTTCCCGGTGTCCAAATTCAGTACAGGATAGCGAGTTGGAAAGGTCCTTGAGTCTACCTTCCAACGCAACCCGAATTTTTTAATTTGGAGTTCATTTGCCCTGTCAAAAATTAAATCTCCCAGGACTGGTCAAAATGTGGCAAATGAGGCTGCCTCAAGGTAGAGTGTTGTTACACTCAACTTTTGAATGTCTTTCTCAACTCCAAATTGATCTCATGATAGCTCAATGGAAATCTCTTTGTGTATAGTTAGCATTTGACTCATCAAGAAAGTCACTTGGCCAATTGAGCTAGGAGAAAACTTGATTTTCCCAAGGTCACTTCAGAGGTGCATCAATTCTCCCGAGGTAATTGTATTTTTGACATTTCTCTAAAACCATGAAACCTGTGTAAAAAGTGAAGGAGTTTTTTATTATTAGCTTATTTTGGAAAAAAACCTCTCTCCGTTTTCCAAAATTAATCTTTTATTGCTTAGAAACATCATTGGAGTAAAACCTATCCCGATGTGTGGAACAAGAGATTTGTCGAAATGAAGCGAAATGAAGGGGATAAGCGGCTTCTAAATTCTTGGGAAAATTCTTAGAAGTAGGGAGGGATGTTGAGAAGCAGGGGAAGGTCGAATTTCAAAGATTGAGTGAGGGGAAGGGGTCCAAAAAGGCAAAACACAGGTCCAACCTAGAAAATTGCCAGGTTGTAGTGAGAAACTAGGGTTTGTGCGAAAATGAGGAATTTGGGGGATCTAAGTGATGGGAAGTGTTTGATAAGGTACATTAAGGATAGGGGAAGGTGTATGAACATCAGGATACAAGTTTTTCCGATGATTTGACTGTCCAAGAGAAATTGCCTTCAAAACCCTAGTTGTGGGAAATGACCTTACGTAGGCGTAATTGAAGCATGAACAAGGTGTAAAATGACCCAGTGGAACTTGACATGATAATGACAACCCTCTGAATGATGTTACACTCAGCTGAATGGTGACATGGACCGACAATTGGACTACTTTGATAGGAATAAAAGCAAACCCTAGATCTAATGCCTAGTGACCAAATTTTGCTTGAAGACTTACTGAAATGACAAAATTTGACCTTGACACTCTGAGACCACTTTGTAAGAGAATATTTGATCACTGGAGGAAGGTTGCAAAGACTGACACTAACATTGGCTCCAATGGGGATGGTATCTCCAGCTCCTTGGAGGTGCCAAGAATTGCAGATCTTTGGGTGAGCAGACAGTGCCTTCGTCCATTGGGCTATGGAATCAAAACACGGAAACTGACATTATGCGGACGGACTCTGACTGAAGACTCAAAATGAAAACCATAATAAAACCGGACATGACTAAATCCTAACTAAGAAACTGGAAAGATGCTCATATTTGAGCTTATTCAGCAAACCTACCCTAATTACTCTTTCCACCACCCGATCAAGTGAGAAGGAACAGCCAATGCAACTAGGTAAGTATCATGGCTGATATTTGATTTCTTCCCAAATGCTTTCTGATGCGCAGGAAAAGGGAAGAATTGAAAGGCAACTCCCATGGAAACTTGGAATCAAGTTCACTGCTGACAAACTTACAAAGCATGAATTGGCTAGATGACTTCAAGAATATTGCAAAAGGATCTTCATAAGCATCGCCATTTATTTCCATTAACACATTACTGTTCTGGTCCAAGTAATCTTCATAGCTGGATATTAAAATTTCCCTCACATCTGTGTTGTCTTTCTTTGGTGATAGCAGTAGGCTTTCAAAAGGATCCTGAATTTGGTGAAGAACCAAACTCTATTGCTGATTCCAAACAGAACCAAAGCCTCCTTTATCAATCCCCTCCTATGACTGCAAACTTTGATCTGAGCTTTGTAATGAAAAATCCATTAAACAAGACAATGAAGGTGGCCTTGGAATCATATTATTATCAACATTCTCTTTTGTCACATGGTTGGCTAATGGAGAAGAACTTTTACAGCAAACAAAATCTAACACATGAGCAAAAGCATCATCAAAAACTTGAGGGGACTGCTGCGATGTATCTATTGAAACTGTATGACATCCTATTGGCAGTTCATCTTTTTCTTTAGAGATATTATGAAGATTCTGCCTTATAAACTGAAATATTTCGAAACAAAAGGGTATAGAATCCTCTTGCATCATTAGGTCATGTACTTCGGCTGCCACACGTTCATCTCTATTCTGACCTTCAATTGTGTTTGGTGGCTGCGAATCTGGTGCTAGAGAGGGTTTTATATCCAAAATGATTTCGTCAATCATTTCAGGGGAAGATTTCTTATTAATAACTTTCTCAAGAATTTCGCCATCTGTCTCATCCTCAATATTAGAACTGAGATATTGTTGATTTCCTATAGGCTGCTCATTTGAAGATTTACTATGCAATTTACCTCTCAAAAACTGAAATGATTCAAAACAGAAAGGTAAGGAATCTTCTTGTAGCATTTGATCGCATGTGCCAGCTTCCATGTCCTCATCCGCAACTTGACAAATAATGGCATTTGGGGGCTGGAAATCTGAATATGAGAAGTCTGGCACTGAGTTTTCATCACCCTCAAGAGGCTCCAAATCAAGACTAGTCGACAACTGATTTCTGATTGCACAGAAATTGTCTCTAATGAACTGACATGAATCAAAGCAAAAAGGTAAACATCCTTCACTTACTTCCCAATTTGCTGCACTTTCCTCGCCATTTTCATAGCTGATATGTATCAGTTGGTCACTGTACTCGAGCTGTTGTAAGTGAACTTCCTCATCCCACAAACTGGCTGCCGGTTTGTCTACAAGATTAGCTTCTGTTTGGAGAACATAATCATCATCATCATACTGATCAAACTGAGGCAAATCGTCAGTATAAAACACATCATCAAGCATACATGTCATATCAACACGTCTTTCTTCCTCAAGATGATCTACAAAACAATCCTTATGACAACTGAGATAAGAAACAATATGTTTTGGATCAGCCACTTGTTCATGAACGTCATTTTCATTTTTTGCAGTCATTTTCCGCACCATCTCTTCTAATGCACTCACCAAAATGTCAAGCTTTTCCTCTGAAGGTGTAGTTTTCTCTGGATCCACGTTTTTCATCTCTTCTTCTTTCAACCTTGCCCTTCTGATCAGTAAATGAGCCTCTACATTTACTGCATTGTTCTGCATCTCTTCAAGTGTTGCGACATTCTTTTCTCTCAGCTGAAACTCCATTTCCGGATCAAAGGCACCCGGGTAGTGCAAGAGAGTAGATCTAGGAGGGGGTCTTATATCAACTGGCATTGAATAATAAACTTGATTAAATCTGGCTGAAAACTGTTGTATTGTCTCCGCTGGCAGTCTTTTCAGCTAATTATACTCTTCTACAATAAGGAAAAGGTTCTGTCCGATCCTCCACCTGTCAAGAAAAACTTTGATGAACTGCTGTAAACCTGTGATGCACACATCAGGCAAGGATTTGAACCAACTCTTGACTTTTCCTTGTAAAGAAAGAGAAAAAAGCCTTATACTGACATCCTCTTCATCAATTTCAAAAAGGTCTAGAAAACTCTCAACATTCTGCACATGTTGCTCAGCATTGACATTCTTACATTCACCGTCAAATCTTGGCAAGTATAGATCATAGTTTTTGGGGAAAGCATGAAGAACAGAAGGTAAAATAAGAGGTTTATACCTATCTGGGATTATAATAGCTGTAGGAATATATACAAGAGCTATGGGATCAGTTTTGTTTTCTTTAGGCTCATCACTTTGCAGAGAATCATCATAAGATGTAGGAAAAGTAAGGAGGTCAGGATCAAAGGGAAACTTAGTATTTATGCTTTTTGAATGGGTTGATTGAAGATTTTGATCACCTTTATCATACAACAAGCTCCAAAAAACTTTCAGGGCAGCTTCAAGAACAACAAAGAAGTAATTCAAAAGAAAGCAGAGTAGGTCCTGAATACCATTCCACTTTGGATACCCAAACTTTGTGTAAGATCCTTCCATTTTCACAGAGAAAAAGTTAGTCCTCGAGTGGAGTCACCATGAAGCACCGATTGCTGGATTCTTCTGTGAATGGAGTCGCCAGGTGAATGATTTCAGCCTTCTTATGTCTGATCGTTGTTCACCATCAACAATCAGCTCTGAACTTGAGATATGTACTGGGGCAAGACAATCTACAAGCAAACCATTTTCTTCGCCAGTATGGTCGCCACTATGTTAGAGCCTAAATCTACCTTAGGCTGAAGGAAGGCAAAATTCAGGGTAACCACAAACCAGGCTCAGCCTTGTAGCTATTCCTACGAGGACAGGAGAGGGCTCTCTCCAGGTCACGCTCAGTGAAAAATAAATGAATAGGGTCTGAGAATGACTTAAATGGATGCTGACTTTAGGCTAGGTAAATAAATATGAAAGAAGTATTTTGATGAATGACTAAGTTTTCTAGGATGTATGGGACCAAGGAACACCACGAGCAGAGAATTTAACTCAAAGGCACAGATTATTTCGTGAGGCAAGAGAGGCAGCAAGTCTTGCAATTAGATTTGAAATAATATGAAGTGGAAAGATTGTTTAAGGGGGTGAAAAGGGCATAAATACATGAATCCTTTTCAACAAAAGAAAACATAGAACGTGAAAACTTTCCCAAAGCAGAGCAGCGAACTGAATTCTACCTTTTCTTTCTTAAGAGATTTCACTGGAAATGAAATATGAATGAAACTGTGAAACATAACGAAATACATATAAAACAGAGAGGAAATACATTTGCTAAACTCATGCCACAGGAATCTCATGAACCAGAGCTGCAACTTTTCATTAATTCTCTGTCAAAATGTACAGTGAGTAACTGAGTTTCTCTCCCACAGTTTCCCAGAAATTCCAACCCTTTACAAAATGACTCTTAATACAATAAATAAGCTTTTCCATGAGAAAGTCGATCAACCCAGGAAATGAAGAGCCAATCATCAGAAGTTACATTTAATTTTCTATGAGGACCAATTAGAAAAAAGCAAATATTAGCGTAGATTTTTTGGGTGGTTGTTCGCCTTCATTTGGCCACTTGGATAGAAGCCAAAAATGTTTTTTAAACTTTTCCTTTGATTTCGGGAAAAATGTATTGTAAATGAGTGGTCCCACTTGGAGAAAATTGCGAATCAAAATTTCACGGAGCGGAAGTGATTTTGGCCTTTGGGTCTCTGTGCCCCGCGCGAAAAACTGTATGCATCGCTCCCCTTTGGAGCTGGTTTTGAGGCACTTTCTGAAGTCCAAATTGAGCACAAGTGTACTTGTTGGAAATCCCTACCTATCTACTTTCGAACCCAAGTGGAATTTCTAAATTTGGTTCCCATTTACCCCTCCAAAACCTCAATCTCCCAAGACTGCTTTCTGTTTGTGGAATTAGGGGCAGAGAGGTCATTTTTAGGGTGTTTTTGACCTCCTGAGGACTCAAAACTTGCCCAAAATTCTTGGCCATGCACCAAAAATCATAATTTTTCATGGAAAATCCAAAACTATAAACTTTTTTGCATTTGTAGCCTCCTATCGTAAGCGCACGCCACGTGGCGCGGCGCAAAGGGAGAAAAACCCTGTTTTTTGCACAAAAATTTACAAAAATACCAAAACTGCCCCAAATTTCTTGAAATTTGCGCTAGAGCTTCTTCATTAAGTGTTATGGTGGGCAAAGGATTGTCTTGGCCAATATCCAGAGTCGATCATGCTCTTTTTTCCTCTTTTTCCTTTTCGATGCCTTCTTGGTGCATGCAGTTCAGTGGTGGAAATGACTGTCTTGTTCATATGATGTTTCAGTGTCTGTCTCCATAATGTCCATGCAAGGTGTATTTTTAGCAACTTGTTGAAAAAGAGAATTTGGTACCCTTTATTTCAATGCCAAATATGTGCCAAGTAGGAAGGGACTGTGATGAATAGGGACAGTGGGTATAGTGGAGTGTGGGAAAAATGTGGTTCAATCAAGTGAAGGTGAGGACAATCACTTGACTATGTTTGGGAATTGGGATTTCAGGATTTTACAAGTGAAATGAGAGAAGGAGAGTGATAGGGAATGGTAGGGTTTAGGAATAGGCATAATAGAACTTAGGAAGAAGTGATTTGGGAATTGGGAGCATGGGTTTAGTGAATTTTGGGGGTATGTTAACTTGGGGAATAAGGGAAGTAAGGAGAGTATGGGATTAGGAAGTGATGAGGTGAGGGGATACTTATTTGCAACACAAAAGTCTAGCAGCAATCTCCTTGGCAAATTTTGAAGAGATAGTGTTTGTTTTCTTTAACACACTTCACCATTCATCAAACACCATCAACAACCATCAATCTTGGATGAAAAACCATGAGAGAAGTTCAACCTACTTGTACCAATGGCAATCTATGAATTTTGGGGCAATCTTGGAGCAAATTTAAAAAAAAATTCAGCATTGGCAGCTCTATGCACCGCGCCTTCCCAGTGCGTCGCGCCAGTGTAAATTTACACTGGAAATTTTCCCCGAGTGCGCCGCACCTCCCCTGTGCGCCACGCCATTTTCCAGGTGTCCAAATTGGGTGCAGGATATCTCGTTGGAAAGGTATTTGAGTCTAATTTCCAACTCAACTATAATTTTTTAATTTGAAGTTTATTTTCCCTATCAAAAATCAAATATCCCAAGACTGGTCAAAATGTTGCAGATGAGGTTGCCTCAAGGCAGAGTGCTGTTACAGTCAACTTTTTAATGCCTTTCTCAACTCCAAATTGAGCTCGTGATAGCTCATTGGAAAGATATTTGTGTTTAGTTATCATTTGACTCATCAATAAAGTCATTTGGCCAACCTAGCTAGGAGAAATCTTGATTTTTCCAAGGTCACTTTAGAGGTGCATCAATTCTCTCGAGGCAATTGTATTTTTGACATTTCTCTAACACCATGTCACCTGTGTAAAAAGTGAAGAGGGTTTTTCTTCCTTGGATTATTTTGGACAGAGACCTCTCTCAGTTTTACAAAATTCATCTTTTATTGCTCAGAAAAATCATTGGAGTAAAACCTATCCCGATGTGTGGAACAAGAGATTTGTCGAAATGAAGCGAAATGAAGGGATAAGCAGCTTCTAAATTCTTGGGGAAATTCTTGGAAGTAGGGAGGGATGTTAAGAAGTAGAGTAAAGTGGAATTTCAAATATTGAGTGAGGGGAAGGGGTCCAAAAAGGCAAAACACAGGTCCAACCTAGAAAATTGCCAAGTTGTAGCGAGAAACTAGGGTTTGTGCGAAAATGAGGAATTTGGGGGATCTCAGTGATGGGAAGTATTTGATAATGAACTTTAAGGATAGGGGAAGTTTTATGAACATCAGGCTACAAGTTTTGCCGATGATTTGACCGTCCAAGAGAAATTTCCTTCAAAACCCTAAGAGAGGGAAATGACATTACCTAGGCGCAACTGAAGCATGAACAAGGTGTAAAATGACCCAGTGGAACTTGACATGATAATGAAAAGCCTCTGAATGATGGTACACTCAGCTGAACAGTGACATGGACCGAAATTTGGACAACTTTGATAGGAATAAAAGCAAACCCTAGATCTAATGCCTAGTGACCAAATTTTGCTTGAAGACTTACTGAAATGAAAAAATTTGACCTTGACACTCTGAGACCACTTTGTAAGAGCATATTTTATCACTGGAGGAAGGCTGCAAAGACTGACACTAACACCTTCCTATTTAGATGGTTGTGCGCATGCCATGGATCCTTTCATGTAGTCTTCATCATCTGGATGGATGCGCCCATGCCATAGATTGATGTCGCCATCTCATATATGTATATGTATATGCGTCCTTGATTTACAGGTCTCCTTACAGTGTGTGTCCTTGTCCTTGTAAAATTTGGTAAAGCATCTCAGCCGCCACTCCTTGTTTTGCCTTCATGCTTTAGGGGGCATCTATTACACAGTATTTTTTCACACCTCCTGAACTTCCTTGTGACAGTGCCCGAAACATGACCATTATGTCATATACTCATCCATATATAAAACTCAGATCCCTCCTAAGACTTTGTTTGGAAAATGCCTTGAGCTTTCCCTAAAGAAATAGATCTTAAAACCCTAAAATGAGGATCATCGCTCTTATGAGGCTTAAAATAGTGGTGGTCACATTTTGAACTATACTTAGCCAGCAATGGCATCACTCTCTTCCCTTGCACAGTCGTGATGATCCCAAAAGGGTAATTTTTCAAAAGAGGATGAGATGCGTTGTGATCTAGAAGCTTCTAGAGCAGTGAGCTGGAGGTTTTTTCATATAGATGAGATTGAATCCTCTCAACTTGGCCTCTTTGTCCTATCACTATGAGCTACCTCCTTGAGATGAGGACCTAATCCTCTCTTCGGAGAGGTCCTAAATCCCTTTCCCAACCTATAAATTCATCCTCTCCCATTCCCAAATGGTTGGTCAGGTTAGAGGCTAGTTGGTCTATGTCTATTTGCACCCTTATGCTAAGCTTGTTCCTATAGGCTATTCATTAGACTTGGAGAAGGAGTGATTGGAGAGTTATTGGCTTGGACTTGGATTACCACTCAAGGAGAGCCTTTCAACATCAAGGCTTTGGTTGTAAGTTTTCCTTTATTTCCTAATAATATACAATTGTTGGTTCATCTTCCCAAAATTATATATGTTTATGTATTATTTGGCTTGACATTCCTTGACTAGTTAAGTAGGTTGTTATTGGATTTACTATTGGTTTTGGAATGCTTTGTTGTCTCTTGATCAATTGTGCATGTACATAAACACTCAAAGAAGTAGGAACAAGTATGTGACACAAGCAGTTCGAGACCCTCAACAAAGGAAATTGGAATAATATCATAACGAGGTAGGCCATCTCTTTCATTCTTCTTTCCAATTATAACCTAGGAATATGTCTAGTTGATTGTAACTTCAATTGCTAGACCCACTCATTGGGCTAGAGGGATCGTCTCAGTCCACAGAGAGGATTATCCTTGTCAACAACCTTGATCTAATGTCATGACTGAGGGTGGCATGAGTATAATCTAACCTACTATGCATATAACACTGTCACCTCTAATTTTATACAAACCCGGGTTGATAATTTGAGTTGAGGAGCCCTTGGGAGTTGCAACATTCTTGGTGCAATACCAGGCTCACCAACAGTCTCTGAAATTCATTCTCAGTTGCACAATCTTTACATTCTCATATTGCACATTATTAGCATCCCAGACAATTTAACACACAAAGAAGTGTTACTTTGGGTGCTCATTCACAACACCATGAAAGACTAGAAACTTCAAAGTATCTAACATCATCCTTTGTCTACAGCATCCTATCCACATTCATCTTGATGTAACTTTTATCTATTGTGGACCACTCCTTCCTATCTAACTCTAGCTACTTTATTAACTTTTTCCACTAACTATTGTATGCAATATGCTACCACTGTTGAACTAGATGCACACAAGGTGGCAAGTTCAGTGTGGGACATACTCTGAGGAGGCTCCTTTGGATGCACAATTTCTATAGGTCTCAATTTAGGTTGCAACATCGTCCCTTCTTCTTCTCCTGCTCATGGTATGCCAGAGTCTGCTCAATCTAAGCTCCTCCAATCTCCTCCATTCTTTCCCCTTCTATGTCTTATCATCATCTTCTCTTCAAAATTCCTCTCTATTGTTGGCATCGATTTCAACCTTTCTCCTCTACCAAATCATCTTCAAAATATCCTACCACTACGAAATACTCCTTCTTCTAAGTCCACCATATATTCCTTTTCTTGCCAAACTTTTGTAGACTGACTTGACATACCCTTTTCCTCTTCACATTCAGGAATCTCTCACACCACCTTCATATTTTCTTCCTTTTCCTCTTCTATCGTAGACTTACCTCCTAGATTACGCCTTCTCCATCCCCCAACTCACCCTAGGAACACAAGGGGTATATCTACTCATGGTGTCAGACTACATGTTCAATATAGTTTGTTCACATAACAACATATTTACAAATGTTAACAACGTTCAAATAAAGTATCCTTGAGGACCTCTTACAAAATGGCACTGAATAGATTTTTGTAGTTATTTCTCAACACTAATCGTGTAGTTTTTATTTCTCTGGTAGAAAATTATCATAGTTTATTTCTAAACCTTCTATCAATTTCTTCCTCAGTGGAATTCCCCATCCCCTTCACTTCAAAATATCTGTCTGAAAAATGGAACCATTTGTTGGGAGATTTTTTATTATATGTATGACCTGAGTTTGCTTCATGTACACACCAAAAAAATTCCTTAATGGTATCAGCCCTTTCGATAACATGTGAGTAAAAATCAAAGTCTCACTTAAGGCACCTTAGGGGGAGCTACTAGAAATAGGTTTCTACAACTGGGAAGGGGATGGGATTCTAATAGACACCATTTTCTCATAAGGGTCATGCCCTCAAGACTCAGAAAAAAAGGTTCCCATTCTCATGCCACACGCATTGTTAAATTTTCTTAGGGTTATACTTTTCTTTGCTTTGATAATTGCATTAGTTCATTTTCATATTAAGTTCACCCCACAACATCATATCATTATTCAGTTTTACAACATTATTTAGAAACATATGAAATTATATAGAAAGAACAACATCATCATCAATGTAGTGGAACATAAAAGAATAATAGAAGAAAATCATTCACACATAGGTACACCAAGATTGTTCAAAGACCATGGAAAATCCCACTACACGGGAAAACCTTTCAAATTCTTCTTCTTATTAGATTGTCATTGAATGATTAAGCAAAAGAGAGTACAATGATCCATATATTCATCCATAAAACTATGTCGTAAAAATCAACGAAACAACATCATGAGATGAACCAAATAATAACAATGATCAAAACGTTGATTCAAAAGTATGCAATCAATTGTCATTGTCTACAATCAACTACTGAACCTTATGGTCAACTAGTGAAATCTACAGTCAACTAATAAAAACAAACCAAGGGTCCCAACCACATGGAGAGAGAGTTGTGTGTGTAGTTGAAACCCTCTAACCACACCCATAGGCTTGCATTTCTATGATTACAATTGAAATATTCCTATGAAAAGCATGCGGTTGTGACCCAAAACCCTAGATACATGTGCGAGCTTCAGACCTTGAAATTTTGGACATGTGCGAGCGAACTTCCATGAACCATCTCAGATCCGTGCAAGCCAAACAAAAATAAAGAACAACAAATGATCACAATGTTGATGTCCAAATGAGGTTGAGGTCACTTGTATTTATAGGATTCAAAGGGTGTCCAATTTTCTTTATGGTCTACCTGATCAAATATTCATATGTGATATTTAATTCAAAAATACGCTTTCCCTTTTCGAAATTGAGCGCTTCAATAGTCAAAATTGGTCCTCTCGAAAAGATGAATCTCGTCCCATGGTTGGAATTTGTCACTCAACTACCAAATTAACACTCCTTCAAAGCTAAGGAGAAATTCCAACTACATCATGTAAACATCACAAGTATCATGTCATCAAATCATATAAAATCTCAAGCATCTTGACATCAAATGCCATCACTCTGCTCATCTCTACGCATTTCTTCTTATTCTTGCTTATCTCTTGGTTGTGTCTACTCATAAACTGAACATTATTTAATCTTAAAGAAGAATAATTTGACATCAAAGGGTAGCCTAAGCTACCACCCTCTATCCATCGGGGAGCCTCAGCTACCACCCATAATCACTACCAGTAGGGAGCCCAATTCTACTACCCAGGAAACATCAATGGGGAGCCAAATCTACGAACCAGATCAACATCAGAGAGCCTAGCTCAATTTGAAACAATATCAAGGATCACATCTTAACCTCAATCCATGTCAAGTCGCTTAGTCTTAACCCAGAACCACATAGGGGGAGCACATATTAACGTGGAATTCAATGACAATTAGGAAGTTCCTATTGGACACTCTCACCCCATGTCAATAAATAGGCGAGATACCACTTACCAAGCAACGATCACAACCATCCCATGATGCAATTAATGGGCGAGATACAACTTACCAAGAAAGGATCACAACCATCCCATGAAGCAATCAATGGGAGAGATACCACTTGCTATATGAGGTGAGAATCGCAATCATCCTATTTCTTGTTGATCTTCCCAACAATGACACTCAATATTTTTGTGGTAGAACACTTTAATCATAATTAGCTTGGGTTTTACACCTCCAAGCACTCTCTCAACCACTTGGCCAAATGGGGAGTGGTATTCCCAACAAGCCCAATTTTTGGGTATGATGCCAACTAGGGTATACTCTACATAGACCATGGTAGGGGAGCTAACATCTCTAACCCTATGGGTGATAGGTAGAGGATCAACATCTATGACCTTATTTTCTAGATATCCCTTAACCCCAAGAGCCATCCATCTTAATACCTCAACCTAGGAGCCCAGACAGGGGGGAAGAGTTGGCTCAGTGTTCTCAATTAGTCTTTATTTCTATAGATCATAAACATATCATCGTTCTCATATATGGTATCGGTTTAATCATCATGTCTCAATAAGAATAGTCTCTTATTCATATAGGACATAAAATCAAAGAGTATATTAGAACAAATATATATCACAAAAAGGATACATTATTCATCCTCCCTCTCATGGAGGCAATAACCACAAGCCCAGTCTTGTCTCATACAACAACATTGGTTGAATATAGCTCAGTCCTATCTATATACGGGATTCTCTACTAATCAAATCCCACTCATTATTATCATAATGTATTCTTGTCATATCCAGAACCTATTCAAACATCTCTCCAGAGAGCTTCTTCAACCTAACTCACAGCTAGCCATGTCAACAACATTGTACACAACCTTGTTCATGCTTGAAGCTATGGAATTTTCATCCAAAAATATCGTGCCAGGTCTCATTCTAAGGAAACACCCACATATGCTTAGCTTATCAATAATTTTATAAGAAACATCACTACATCCATACAGTCACATATTTTAGGAACAATATCTCAGACAAAAAATTGATCGTCTCACACAAATATCTCAAAGGGTGCTCAGCGACAACTCATGGTGTTTGAAGCAGCTCGGTCATGTTTTATGCAAGAAACATATATATATATATATATATATATATATATATATATATATATATATATATATATATATATATATATATATATATATATATATATATATATATATATATATATATATATATATATATATATATATATATATATATATATATATATATATATATATATATATATATATATATATATATATATATATATATATATATATATATATATATATATATATATATATATATATATATATATATATATATATATATATATATATATATATATATATATATATATATATATCTATATATATATATATATATATATATATATATATATATATATATAGATATATACATACACGGACGGGTGTTCACACATAACATTAATGCTTCAACCAACTATCAATTGCCAAGTCAGGTTCAACAAAACTTCTTGAAATTCAATCAAACTATCCAAGGATTTTCATTTCCACTTTCCAAAAAACTCTTCAATAGATTTTCCTTTCCCAAAATTCAAAAAGTAGTTCATCATGTCATGACTCACCATTTCAAACTTTAGAGGCAAACCCCCTCTTACTTTGACCATCAAACGCTCATTACCTATCAAGAATAGGCCATCAGTATATAAAACCAAAATCAAAGCCATACATTAGACTACTTTTGACGTGTAGGCTTGTATTTGCACATCTTCCTAGCTTCATCAAGTAATTGTCAATGTGGGCATGCCATGATCGGGAACCTTGTTTTATATAATGTTTTTTGCAAACATAACATTTTACCAAACCAATATGCTCAACCTTACGCAAATAAATATTGTGAAATCAAACCAACTAAGTCATCTTCTTAATCCTTAGGTGTTACATCAAAACTAATACCAAAATCATAAAATTTTCTGCGAATATTGTTGTGACAAACTTCTTTGGACCAAATGTCAAGTAGAGCTCACATACAAATACCAAGTCATGATTTCATCTATTGTCATGTCAGCAAATTGTTATTAAGAAATATCAAATTCCATAATGTTTTCATAACATGAATTGTCACTAGATGCAAATGCATATTCCAAGGATAAGTCACAATTGTTTATACTTCAACCAATGTTCCAAAGCCAATGAAGCCAATACAAAATCAAGGCCAACATTAGTCGTTGAAATACACTATGCCCACATAGCACTTTCATTGAGGAAAATCATCAGGTACCAAATTAGATCAAAACTCTAACTTTTT
The DNA here is from genome assembly GCA_031772625.1 of Pinus tabuliformis. Classification (NCBI taxonomy): domain Eukaryota; kingdom Viridiplantae; phylum Streptophyta; class Pinopsida; order Pinales; family Pinaceae; genus Pinus; species Pinus tabuliformis. The sequence goes on along the minus strand of CM062819.1, from coordinate 811,271,859 downwards.
ATCACTATGAATTCAAACAATCCACATGCCAAAACATATCTATGAACCATCATCTCAAAGTTTTAAAGCATCATCAATCATCCAAACCAATATGCTCACTAACTCAAGACAACAAGACAATTTTTGTTAAAACCTTGCAATTTTTATCAAATACTGTCATATATTAACTTGAATGATCAAATCAAAATAACATACTAATATGCATATTATGGTCCCCTGAAAACACAAGTTTAGTCAGGAAACAAAATGTAATATGAGCAAATTGGAGGGTCACAAATATGAAAATTCGTGCTTCTATTCGTAGAATTTGTGGAAAATGTCGACCAATTCATGGACGGAAACGAGTTATGATAATTTGTGAGTCAAACATTCAAACATTCAAACTTCCCTTCTCATAGAAATTTCTGATGCCTACTCGATATCTGTAGGATTGTCATACTCTAGGTGCACTTCTAATTTCGTGCATAAGGCTTCATATTTAGTTACCTACATGCATAACGCACCCATAGGATTTCTTCCATGTGGCCGGGAAGCTATAATTTCACCCTTAAGACTTGTTTCATGTAGCTAGGGTTTATACTAAGAGAAACCCTCTCTTCTCAAACCCGAAGTTGTAGCAGACCAACAATGTCATAAATTTGTCTATTTATGTCATAAAACTTCAACAATTAGTAATCTTCTATACATTTAATGAACATGATAATAACTGTAGGGATTTTACGAAGAGTTTCTCCCTATGAATGGTAAGCTACTTCTTTCATCATCATTCAAAACATTTACCTGTGTATCATATTATTTTCATTCATCAAAAGAATTGTTAGATCGTGAAATCAAACTATATCATATTCTAATACATATATTCGTCATGGACATAACATGTGAGCATCAACTACTTCATCGTCACATATGGACATGAAATCAAATTTTCATCAATAGTTAGAGCCATATGATTAGGTTAGTTATCAAGTGATTCATCATAATTTGAGGATCATAATCACTTCATCTCCTTTTTTACATTTATTCAATCATCAAGTCAGGGCATACAATTTTACCATATGTCAGAATTACTAAGCCAAGTCAACAAGGAGATCTTGAGCAACAATCTTATTATTGCACTTCCATCATCATGCTTATAATGCTTATCATAAAAAATATAAATAATATCAAGCTATGATATATAAGAATCAATGTGCTAGCCTTATTTATGGGATCAAGGAATCCATCATGTCTAAAATGAAATATGCTTGCCCAATATCAAGAGCACCAATATATCAAAAATAAATGTTTCTATGTACCTTTACCATGAGTTAATATAATGTAAAATACTTGTCCAATACTAAGTGCACCATCTCATCATAAGTACCATGAATCAAACTCTCATATGCATTTGTGAAGGTGGCATTCCCATCATACCTTAGGGCTTACCTTTCCTTCCAATATTGTAGCTGAAAAATATCATTGAAATAAATCACCATACATACTTTGTAGAATTTAAATACCATTGAACCTTCTTATTTGACATAAGAATTTGTAGCACTTTGTCAAATTTTCATCAAGTGCCTCTTTTTATTTTCCATCACTAGTTCTTCTCTTCCTACACTAGCCATGATCCTCAAGAGGGATCCACTTATCATAATTCATAATGAGGTTAGAAGTATACAAATACTCAAATATACATGTTGAGAGTATAAGTAATAATCAAAGCAATAAACTCAAACATGAATAGAATCATAAAGATGTAACATAAATCTAAACGTACTTATCTTCAATGAGAGATGATCATATTCCTCTTGATCTAGCCTTCAAGAGTCATGACTGTCCATTGACCATATAGCATTTGATGCCTTCAATTTATTCATCAACTTTAACAATAATCAGGCCTAGATAAGACTATCCCATCTATGGCTACATCAAACTTGTCACAAGTTCTTGAACATCTTCATTTTGAACATGCTAGGGTTTCTAGAGTGAATATCTAAAATATTTGTCATAATCCAGGGTTTCTTCTAAACCCTAACCTCATAATATACATCAAACCCTAATAACGAGATTCCCTGGGGTTTCCTTCAAAGCCTAGTATTATTTTAGGTCTCCTTCATCTTCTTGTACTTCCATCAAAGGTGTCTTCTTAGGCGTGATCTTTAGTGAATTTTCTTTAGCCCAACTCTGATACCATGTTAAATTTTCTTAGGGGTATATTGTTCTTTTCTTTGATAATTTCATTACTTCATTTTCATATTAATCTCACCCCACAACATCATATCGTTATTCAATTTTAGAACATTATTCAGCAACATATGAAATTATATAGAAAGAACAAGATCAACATTAACGCAATGGAACATAAAGGAACAATAGAAGAAAATAATTCACACATAGAGACACCAAGATTGATCAGACACGAGGGAAAAATCCACTATAGGGAAAACTCTTTTAAATTATTCTTCTTATTAGATTGTCATTGAATGGTTTAGCAACGGACAATACACTGATCCATATCTTCATCCATACAAATACCTAGAAAAAATCAAGAAAACAACATCATGAGATGAGCCCAATAATTCCAATGATCAAAACCCTAATTTAGAAGTTTGTGATCGACAGTCACTACATGCGGTCAACTGTCAAACCCTCCAGTTAATGAGTGAAAATTGTAGTCAAATGAGAGAGAGAGAGAGAGAGAGAGAGAGAGTCGTGTGTGCAGCTAAAACCATTCAACCGAAATACATTGGCCTGCATGCTTGTGGTTACAAACAAAATCTTCCTATTACAAGGGTGCACTTGTGATCCATAACCCTATATACATGTACGAGCTTCCGACCCTGCAATTTCAAACCTAGGCAAGTGAACTTCCACAAACCATCGAAGACATGTGCAAGCAAAACCAAAAGAAATAAGAATAAATGATCATAATGATTATGTCTAAATGAGGTCGAGGTCACTTGTACTTATAGGTTTCCAAGGGTGTCCATCTTGCTTTACAGTCAACCTGATCAAGTATGCATATGTGGAATTTAATTCAAAAATACACTTTCCCTTTGTCCAAATTGAGTACTTCAATAGCCAAAATTAGTCCCCCTTGAAAAGAGGAGTCTCGTCCCATTGTTGGAATTTATCACTAAGCTACTAAATTAACATGAATTACACCATTTACACCAAATATCAAAATAGACACAAAAACATTAATAGAAAAAGAAAAGAAATGGGGCTTTGAAGCCTTCAATAGAGTTAAAGGTTCACCCATATGAAATTCTCAATTGAAGCATAATTCACATCGACAGTCTATCCATGTATCAACCTTGATGCATAGCTAATTCATAAACATTTATTGGCAAGAATAATTCTCCTTACAAATTGTAAAATATTATCAAGCAAAGGAACAAGCATGAAATAGCAACCACATTACAACATTCAATCACAACATAGCACATAACTAACCCAATGCATGTTTCATTAACTCATGATGACAAATTATAGAGTAAAGACCTAATTCCCTATGATCTCATTGCTCACCAACCTAATGATCTCCTTGATACACAAAAATACAATGCTAACCATTGGACACTTCAAAAAACCTAGCTAAATGTTCTTTGGTGCACATCCACCATCTAAAATTGAATAGAATAGATCCTAAAACATAAAATATAATCAAACTCAACATGATATGATAGAACTCTCTAAAAGTCTCAATGTCCTTCTAGAAAAACTAACTAAAAAACTCCCCATGCCCTCAACCAATGTTGAGTCAGCTCCATCATTACCATAGCAGATTCAGCCAATCTGTTTTCAACTGAAAATAGTTTACCTACACATACTATGAGGTTTATCATAGTTTACCATCAGATGTTTTGAAGTTGTTATTTATTTTGAACTAGTTCTTTCCTTCCATGCTTGTTTTTGTGTGCTTGATTCCGTCGTTTGTGTGACTCTTCTACACATTGTACTCTACATCTCCTTTTTCCTACGTGTGATCTCAATACTCCAAAACTACTTTCAACAAGTAGCTTCTTCTATCCAGAGACCTTGTGATTGTTCTAATTCTTGATCTTATTCCTTATTCATAGTCTCTATAGAATAATTTATTCTCAGCACGTGTATGCCCGTTACTGTACTTGTTTTCACAGTTAAAACATAGTCCCTTTTTTATTCTTTCATCCATTTGTTGGGGTGGCAATCTTATCAGTTGAATGACATTAAGAGAGGTAAAATGGTGCTATTTATAGTTGTAAGTTGACCACGCTTGCAGTATCCATATTTATACTTTCAACTTTTCTTACGAGATTAAAAGCATGCTCTAGGGATTTAGGTTATAAGGTATGCACTTCATGTTGGATGCTCCCATTTAAAGTTCCCTTAAAGAGATCAAACAAATTATCCTATGAAATGTTTTGTACCCTGAGACTTAGTTTTTGAGATTGTTGAGTATGTTCTATATGTATAACTCCTTGTTGAATATTTATCACTTGATAAAGGAATGTAATGCACTTAATATCCGCATAATGTGTTATCAACTCATCTATAAAAATGGGCCAAAATAAAATAGAATCCTTCTTGCTTTCATAAAACAAGTAATAGTAGATAAATTGATCATTTTCTCAATACAATGATGCAAGCACTACATTTTGTAAGGTTGGCACATGGTATAGATCAAATAGCTTCTCCATCTGTTATATCCATGTTATAGGAATATTTCGATAGAACTTCCTCATATCAATATTACAAATTAAGTATTTCCTTTGTTCCATTTTGAACACTTGATGATGTGAATTTAGAACTCATAAATTATCATGATTCTGGGATTCAATCTTTATTTTTTCCACATTCTCATGACCTCGTTATGTATTTATGTCTCCTTTAAAGATTATGTCATCTAGTATATATAAAAGGATAAAAAACATGGAAATTTTCAATTCTTCCATTTTTTATCCATCTTCCTTTCCATATTCTTTACCATCTGTTCAATTTAGTGAAAAACTTCACCTTTTTCTTCTTCATTCAAGGTTGACCTCTCTTCAAGTTTAGTTAGTGAAGTAAATTTTGAAGCATAATTTTAAGTCATGTGAGAATACAACAAAAAATACAATAATACTCCCATTTTTTCTCTTTATCATAATTTTTGAATCGCCAAATTCCAAAATACAAGTTATGTCAATTGTAGGTTATGTACCTTTCAAACCCCAATTTGGAGACTATTCAGATGTTCAATCTTTGTCCTAATAGTTTCAGCTCCTCTAGGTCTAAAATTTCAACCTATAGTACTCTAATATGTCTTCTTAATCCCTTGAGATATTCGCAGTATCAAGCTTCACTTAAAAATTGTCATAGAAAAAATTTTCAAATGACTAGTCTGATACTAGTTTTAGGACTAGTCAAAAAGCATATCTTCCACACTTGTATTTCTCATAAGGTATAATTATTCACAATATGAATTTTTTTCCACACATAATTCTTTGTCTCCTCAAGATTTAAAAAATTCAAGGCCTGAAATTTCACCAAAAATATTCCAGATGACTCTTTTAACACTAATTTAGGATTAGTCACAAACTATATCTTAAAGTATATTGAACCATTATACCATGATACTTCTCATCAATCTCCTCAATTTTTCACAATTTGAAATCCGCCCAACACACACCCTAAAAAAACATATGACTTGTTTACAAATCCTATCTTTAATAGGTTATATTAACAGAAGTATAATGAACCAGATATTGAAATTTTGACTCGTTATATCCTAATATTTATCCTCGGTACATGCAAAGTTTCACTATTTAAAACTTCTCGTTAAAAAGGTTATATAAAAATACCAATATAACTTGATTGAAAGAGGAAAACCCTAGGATCACAAGCACTAATACTAATACCAAATGCTAGAAAACCAATACTAACATAACTTGAATATATAAATAAAAGAAACTCTATTCTACTACAAGTACAATTACAATTAAGAGCCAACTAAGTGTTTTATATATATATATAAAATTAAAAACGTTATATATATATATATATATATATATATATATATATATATATATATAAATAATTAAAATGTAATATATATGACAAAAATAAGATTATAACTAAAAGCTCCAGCCAATAAGCCACTATCTAAGTTTTAAATAGCCTTTATGCTTACTATGGGTTTTTCTTATAAAGTATTTATCTTTTCTTAATTTCGTTATGAAAATGTCAATTATATAAAATGTCAATTATATAAATTTAGTATTGATTATATAAATAATTTCTTTTTTATACATTTTTACTAAATAAAATTATTTTTCTTAACAAAAAAGAAAATTTATTTTTTCTTTTTCTTTGATGGCAAACCAACAAAAACCCATGTACAATTATCTTCATTTAAATATAATATAAATTATTTATTATTTAAATATAATATGAATTCTTTATCGACTTTAAAAAAAAATCTAAAACCCATCTAAGTTGATAAATTAATTGTATTAATAAGAATATATAGTAAATATATATTTAATTTCAACTCATACATAAGGCGATTATAACATTTAAATTTTAATGCTGATAAGATATAGAAAAAAACACGAGGACAATTTTATTTTGGTAAAAATTATTAATATTTTTTATTAATATGATAATTAAGTTTTAATAGAATTATACATTACAAAGAGGAAATGAACAAATTAATTCAAGTAGATAATGAGTCCCATGAAGGAGTCAAGAATCTTATAATTGTGGGTATAGAAGAGGGAAAAGATGACTATATGTGAGAAATAGTAAAAGAAGAATTAAAAATTAAGTTACAAATTCAAATAACTTGATTCATAGCAACGAAAAAAGTAGGAAAAATATTGGAACATAGACATAAACTAATTCATATTAAAGTAAGTTGTAATGACCATAAATTATATATATTTAGTAAATATTCAAGCCTAAAAAAATTAGGATTCTTTATAGACTGAAATTTTCTTAGAAAACTAAATTGAACTAAAAATTGAAGTTTAAAAGATAAAAATAAAAAAAAATAAAAAAAAATTAACCATCATTAAAAATAAAAAATTCTTATTAAAAATAAAAACCAAAATAAAAATGATAAATTTAAATTGAAGACACTTTGAATCCTCTTTAAAACTATAGTGATTTTCCATGAGTTAAATACTCAATAGTATTGATCTTAGTGTATTAATTGAAACTTAAAAACATGATAAATCTAAAATCCCTGCATAAATGAACGTATTACATCTTTTTTTGAAATCATTTAAAGCGCAGTTTTGATTAACTTGTCGAATCTTGAATAATATGGTGTTTGTTATTTTATATAATTATGTTAATATTGTGTTTGTCAATTTAGCAAAATGTTAAATTTTGTTTTTAATTTTTATAATTAAATTTTTATTTAATTTATTTAATTAATTCCATTAATTTAACAAATTTTTGAAGATAAAATTACCATTATTGATAATGGTAATATTAAGTAAGTGAGCTTAATATTATTTAAGTCAAAAGTTAAAATGTCATGGAGATGGAACGTGAGAGAAAATTGTGAGTAAAAATTGTAATTTTGAAAATTAATTTTTTAATCTTGATTATAAGCATTTGATTACAACTAGATATATGGGTATATTTTTTTTCCATAAAGTTGATTTTAATTTATACTCATCTTTTATATAATATTAAAATTAATTTCAATATAAGCTTAATGTAACTTGGAGCCAAAAAATAACGCATTTCCTCACCAAATTCCAAGATATGAGTGGAACATTTTCAAAATTTTATTTAAAAAAGAAATATAAAACACTGATCAATATCTAATTATATAGAGAATATTTTTAATTTATTAAATTTATATATATTTGTAAAAATATCTGTAAATTTGGATGAAAGAATTATGAATTTAGGTGAGGGTTCTTCTTTGAAAAAAAAAAGACGTGTATATTGGATAGGGTGTTTATCATCAAAATTAAGGTGTTTATCATCAAAATTATGCAAGGGAAAATTTTATTCCTAAAATTGGTTTTATTATCAACCTCTTCACATGAAATTTGAACCCTAAACCTAGAGACTAAATCCACTAAAACATGGCAAATATTAAGTACCATGAAATATTCTAATTACTAGATTACTACTTTTTGCATAATATTAAAATGAAACTAAAATAATCTATACAATTTAAGTATACAATTTAAGCATTCAATAAAACCTTTACGTTCAGATCAGAACAAGTGTTGGCCAAAAACGCAATCCTCAGTTAAGAAAAAAGGAAAAACTCATTATTTAGTTAATGAATTTCAGGAAACGAGGGGAACACTGAAGATTTTATTGAAAAATAAATAAATATAAAGTAATGATTAATATTCAATTAAACAGACAACATCTTCAATTCATAAGATTTACAAATACTTGTAAAAATATATTCAAGTATATTGGAGCAAGGAGCAAGTGTCTTGTATTATTTTTTTGATTATGCTGAATCTAAGTCTTGTCGATCTGTTTATTGGATGGAAGAAAAATGATTAACTTGGGTAAACTTGTTTATTGGAATGAAGAAAAATAATACTCAGACTCTGTGAGTTTGATTATTGGATGGAAGAAGAACAATGAACCCACAATGAGATGTTTATCACCTGTTTGATGGAAGAAGAAGGATCAACCCACAATGGGATGTTTATCACCAGGATTATGCGAAACTTGGTCAACTACCCTTGAGATAGTTTTAATCCCCAAATAGATTCTATCCTCCACCTCTCCCTATAAAATTTTTAACCTTAAATCTAAAAACTAAACCCAAGCAAACTAACTGATCTACACCTCATTTAAAAAAACAAAACGAAAGAAGAAAAATATTAAATTCATGCTTATTAGCTTATCCTAAATGACTGATACAATTCAAGCATTCATTGAAGTCTCGGCCTTCAGATCAAAACAAGCGTTTGGCAAAGAAACAGTCCTCACTTTTATGAAAACAACTTATTTTAACTCAGACCATTCAAACATTCGATGAAGCCTCTACGTTCAGATCAAAGCTTTCAGCAGAAGAAGAACCCGTTTTAAGATACTGAGCAGGCTGGATGCTTTGTTTTCCCTTCTCTTCATAACTGCTCGGATTATCTTTTGCAGAAACTCCACATACATCCTGTTCTGCAGACATGGTATCGTTAACTACACAAAAGTCTTCCCACTGGAACGATGGCAGACAGGGTCGTTTGGTTTTTGTAACTTTGACACCCAGATCTTCTCCCCTGACCATTTTCTCCCAAATACCAAAATTCATGTGCTGAGTTTTCATATATTGAATTCTCTCCATCAAAGCAACAAATTCCTCGAAATCGTCCCCAGAATTTTCAAGTGATTCCTCTCGCTGCTGTTTGGCCTCCAGTCGACCTATTTCATTTTGAGAGTGCTCCTCATTTTGACCCAAACTACATGATTCCAACTCCAGCAATCTATTGGGTTTCTTGCAGAAATCCATGGATGCAACACAAATACTTTACTGTCGATTTAAGAATAATGAAATCATAGAGTGATCAATATCCTTCTAGCTCTGTAACAGTCACAAGTCAAAAAACTTCAGAGACAGAACAAACATGGAAAACCTCAGAGCAAATTACATCTATATTTCACTGGCTTTGTGTAAAACCCAACTACAGAAATATAATATGAGGGAAAGAAAAAATTGAAAGAAACATTATTGCGAAGAGCAAAAAGTAAAGGTTAACTTGAAAACCTGCGATCAGCAGAATGGGACAGAAAATAATGGAATCAGCGCACATGCATACCCTGTACTATGGCATCAATTCAGAAAAATCAAAATGAAGCGCGAGAAGATAAAGGGACGTTACAGGAAGGAAAATCTATATAATATCTTGGTGGTTGAGTGCAGATAGAACTCAAGGATGGATGTGCCAGTCATTCTGCTCTTCGGTCCAATCAAAGCTCGTTGCTCTGCTGAAATTATTCAATTCAAAGCGAGGAGATAGCTGTTTCTCAGCTACTATTCATACGTCATGCACATGATGTTAGCATTTCTACGTCAGCCGGTCGTCGAACAATCTGTCAGCAACCAGAATACATATGAGTAGGGATGGAATTTGATCCGCAAATTACTTGTTACATCGTGATTGGTATGTAGGGATGAAATGTGATTGGGTAAATTATTTGTTATATTGCGATTGATATATAAATAGGGATGGAATTTGATAAACAAATTACTTATTTTGATAAACAAATTATCTATTATTATATTGTGATTAATATAGGGATAGAATTTGATAGAAAATTTATTTGTTACATTATTACATTCCGGAACATTAATATATTTTTGATAAAATATAATTATTAAGTTTAATAAATACTTTATTTTTAAAAATCTTAACTTACAACTTATTTTTAAATAAAAAATAAAAATATGAAATAGTGAGATAAACCATCAACTTAAAGAAATGTCTTAGAATTGAAATTCCTTTCCTACTTACAAAAGTCTAGGGTGAAAACGCCAAAGGTTGAGTTCAGAAATGATTCCCTCTAGTAAAGCTGATGGGAGGGAAGGATTAGATATTTCAATTTCATATTCTTATCAAAATGAATATTTTATTTTGTAGCGATTCCCATGGTATGACATTGTTGTTAAATGTCCTTTTGGCAAGGATTCAAAGTATCACAAAGTTCAAGGTGGGATATGAAATAATATATTGAATACATGTTTCGAAAACGTTGAACATAAAAATGAATTTGTTTTCCAAACTTTACATTGGTTTATCTTCACATGCATTTCATGCGAAGACCCGTGATGTTTTTGAAATGTATATAATATAATAAGTGAATAATAAATTAATTTTAAAGTATATTAGTGTTTGAATTTTTGTTTGTTTCTTTGTGATATTAAAATAGTGTTTAAATTCTTGGGAAAGGAGTTTATTTTTTTATATATACAATTGATTATTAAAGTCTATTTTAAAAAAAAAATTAATTTATAAATTTTTTAATTAAAATTCATATATTTTTAATTATAAAATTATTTCAAAATTTTATATTAATAACTAAATTATTGAAATCATTGTAAATAATTAATATTATTAATTTGTTATAATAATATGGACACAACATAAATAGAGTAATCAAAACAAAAAGTCTAAGAAAATATAGAGATCCATCTAGTTTGTTCTTCCCATAGAGATGTGTAAACTTTTGAAATCTATATTTAGTTTAAAGCAAAAACTGTGAAGTTAAGTCTTGAAATGTATGGAAAAAACTATGTAGTTATTTTTTATTATTTAGATACTATGATTATAAGTAATTTGCAATGTATATTAGAGTAGGAAAATTTTTTTAATAAAGAAAATGTGATGGGAAAAAATTATAATAAAGGGGGATTTTATTTCTCATATTTATTTAGTTATTTATTAAAGAAAATAATTACATTTTTCAATTTTTTTTAAAGATATTAAAAAAACCATATGAAATATTATTAATAATATATGAGTTAAAGAAAAATAAATACTTAGAAAAAGGTGTTATAATTTAATGAGGATAATTGTTCTCGAACTATTTTTTTAACTTTATTTTGAAGTTTTTAATTATGTAAAAATAATATCTACAAATAAATTGTTAAAAAAAAAAAAAAATATGTAATGGCCAAAAGAGAAAATATATACAAACTTGTTTTTCATTATATTCTTTTCAATGATATAACACATTATATACATGATGAAACATTCATAAACCCTCAATCTATTAACCCTGGATTAAAACGTAATCGTAGTTTATTTGACCAGATCTACAAAACCATGAGGAAAACCATCATGTTAAAACGATGCACAAAATCACTCAACCCTTCAAACCCCCCTTTATATGTTTTGCATATATGTCATGCAAAGAATATAACACACAACCAACATTCTCCCACTTGTTTTTTCTTTGCACATAGGGGCTCAAAGGAGCACACAATCAATAATTTAGGGAAATAATGCCCATTGTTTCTCTATACCAAGAGAACTTTTCAGTGTTTACTTATTTTTTCAATGCATCTGCAACATTCTTCAAAGTGTCCACCTTTTCCAGTAACAAATTTTTGTCTTTGACCATATCCCTCACAAAGTGATACTAAACATCAATATGTTTTGCCTTCAATTGATAAGCAATAAGAAAATTACACCTTTTTTGTCATAATCTATCCTTATAGGTTATTGTACCAACCTCATACTTAAACACAATATTTGTAACCAAATTGTTTCCTTTCTTGCATGTGTGCTTGTCATGCATTCAACTTCTACAACTGAAATTGTTGCTACATATTGTCTCTTGCTCGTCCAATTGATTGCTCCTCCAAATAGGTGAAACGCATACCCACTTATAGATATTCTATTATCCAAATCTTCAGCCTAGTTTGCATCAATAAAACCATGTGTGTCCAACAGTTTGTCCAATCCTAGTCTTTCTTGGTAACACAAACCATAATCACTAGTGCCATGCAGATACCTAAAATTCTACTTTACTATTGTTCAATCATCATTCCCTGGTTTTGACATAAGCCTACTCAATACTCCCATTTCATGTGCAATGTGTGGTCTAGTATAGACCATTGCATTCATCAAACTTCCTACTGCACTCACATATGGAACACAACACCTCTCCTCCTCCTCTTCTTGTGCCTTATGAAACTATTCTGTAGATAGCTTTACACCTACAAAAATAAAAACCTTCACTGGTTTACTATCATGCATATGAAACCTTTGTAATATTGTATCAACATACTTCCTTTGATTTAACGAGAGTTTCATATTTTCCCATTCTCTTTTAATTTTCACACCGAAAATAATGTTTGGATTACCAACATCCTTCATGATGAATTTAGAGGACAATTGGGTCTTCACATCCTCGATAATTTCTCCTTCATTTCTAATTAGCAACATATCATTCATATACAAGACTAAATAAATAACACGATCACCAACTAATTTAAAATACACACAATGATGTTCTATTCTCCTTGTGAAACTAAGTCCATGTATCTATGTGTATCAAATTTGTGATACCACATCCTTGGTGACTATTTTGACCCATGTACATTTTTTTTAACTTACATACTAGTTTCTCTTACCCTTCAGTACAAAGTGTAACACGCTCCTCCCACATCTACCCAAGTAACTAGCGAGTTGGGGTAAACATGCCATGAGAGGCCACTATGATAACAATGAACCTCCTAGGTAACCTTAAGGAAACGTAGTCAACAAAACAAGATCTTACAGACCTCCTCAAGTGCTTCAAGACCCCCAGGAGCTAATCCACTAGTCCAAGTGCCCAACCCCTGAGTTAACCTAGCATTTCAATGAATTAAACCCAAATTCACTCCCATGACAAGGTATGCATGCAACTAGAATCCTATAGTCACTCCCAAAATACCTGCAAGCGAGATGCTACAATCTTTTTCAGCTAGTTCTATGCCAGAGACTATGAGATTTAAGCCACATTTTCAAGGCTAGTCTCCAAACCAATGCCTAGAACTTGATGAGACTTTCCAAGAAAATAAATGACACTAAGTCAAACCTTCTAACACAAAAATTTCTCAAGGGCTTCACCTAACCAAGGGTAACCGTAATAGACATTTTGTCAAAAGCTTAGTAAATATGCACCCTATAGGTGTAAATAATAGATGTAAGAATAGGGGTCTCATACTTATCTAATATTTTCCATGAAGCATTGTTTCCTTATCACTTTAACTACCATTCCATCCATTAGGTTATAGATACATTGTTCATTCATTTATAAGTAAAAACAGGATGAGATCCATACATAGTTGTTGTCATAAAACATACACATAAATAGCATAATAGCAACAAAAATACTAATGAAAATAGAACCATATATACCACATATAATCCATAAAAATAATCATAGAAATACCATGAGAAATAAACTTTCATTAATGATGCAAAAACGAAACTCGGAATGGGACTTCCACATTCCACCCGATCATAAAATGATTGAGCCAAATCTCTCTTTCGCCATTGACACTCATGCCATATTCTAAGCACGAATGTGGTCTATCATAGCTTACATCAATAAAGAACCATCCACGGCTTCCAGAGGTTATCCACCTCAACCCATCAAACGATGATTCAAACTCGCGGTTGAACATCAAAAAACCATGATCAGATTGGTATTTATCCTAGACTTTCGGGGCTCTAAAGCATTTATTCCAACCCTACTCCCAAGACTAGTAACTCAACCCATGGCTCCCACCGGGTTCTAGAGAGCTTCTCCAACCAAGGCTTTTAGGAGGAGTAACTCAACCCAAAACATTTTCTGGGCTTCCATAGCATTTGTCCAACCAGGGCTTCTAGGACTAGTAACTCAACCCACCAAGGGCTTCTAGATTGTTTATCCAACCAAGGCATCCAGGACGAGTAACTCGACCGAAGTTGTTATAAGGATTCTAGAGCACTCGTCCAACCAAGGCTTCTAGGACTAGTAACTCAACCCTAGTTGTTACAAGACTCCCAAAGCGTTTTTCCAACCAACGATTCTAGGAACTAATAACTCAACCCAAGCTAAGGAAACATGAGAACCAACAAAAAAAAGCAAGGAAAGAAACTCACAATCTCCATGGCTATCCAATAAATGGCAAGGTTAGGAAAATCCACTGTCAATCCAAACAATCCTCCATGCGAGTGAGAAATCATAACCAAGAAACCACATCCATGTGTCATGCATGCCAAAACTAGTGAGGAAAACATACATGCAACTCGGTACCTACAAGAAAAATTGTTTGAGTTGTTGATCCTGATGCCCTCTCGCACTTTTCTACTCTTCCTTTGCTTTCTTACTCCAAAAATCCGAAGTATGCCACACCCTCCAAGAGTGTTCCAAGAAAAATCTAAGTATCCAAGAATATGAGAGAGAGAGAGAATAGTGAGAGAGCTCGAAAACTCAACAGACCAAATCTTGCCCACTAATCCTCATAAGCCTTTTTGTTAATAAGGCCTCCGTTTTCTTCATTTTCCATTACTTTCCTTCATTTTTATGCTCACATGAAACCTGTGACCTTTTGCCTTCCTTTTCACCTAATTTCCATTATTTTCATAAATAAATATTCCATAAATTCTTTTTTGCATTTCCAAAGCCTTAGCCATTTCCTTTTCCAATTTCCTAATCCATAATAAACCAAATCAACACCCACTAGGATATTTCTCCCACCATTCAACTTCGAATAGGTGTCCAAACATCCATGGTATATATATATTTTACATGATTTTTTAACCAAGGATGTTACAGAACCCTATCCGTTGGGGAACACCATCCTTGGTGTTCAATGACACCTATAACCAACAAGACTGTTGAAATCAAAACGTACTGCCCATGAAGCTTTATAACACGGCCCATTACAGTATTTAAAAATACCACTACTGAAACATGACAATTTTACCATTTACTAGAGCTTTATAACATAGCCCATTACAATATTTACAATAATAACCACATATACACATACACATTTTCTTCAACCAACAAATAACCATGTCTGTGGAGCTTTATAAACCAGATGAATACAATATTTACAATAATACACACATATGCACATTTTCTCAACTAGAAAATAAAATGATACGATGTTTGCATCTGCAAGAAGGGAATCCCGAGGTTCACACCCCCACCCTCAAAGTAATATCAGGATTCACCTCCTTCCTAGGAAATCCAAAATCCATTGCAAAGTCAAATCTGCATCCAATGTTCAGTGCTATAATCCCACATTGTTGAAGAATCTAGGGCAATTAGTTGTAGAGTGAATCTTTGGTACTAGATAAAATTTGTGATGTCTTTTTACTTTTCTTGTTATATTAATCTTCTTCTTTTCTTATTAATGCATGGGTTTTTGCTTCTTCAAACTACTATCAAAACATAGAACAAGAACACAAGAATTTTTCTCTCTATGAGGGCCAAAACCTCTCTTCTCTTGAGAGGAAAACCCTTTAGTAATTTTCTCTTATTGAAAATTGTTATTGACCAGTTCCAAACCATAGACCCTTGAAAAGAATATCCTCCAAGAATAATTCAAGTCCTTTGAAGATTACTTCTTCTAGCATCACTTTGTCCCCCTCGTTCTAGCACTTAGTCTTTATTCCTTTGGTACTTCTTCCGGAAACTGTAGAGACCTTTGCTTGCATACTTTAGAGTGACCCTTGATATTTTCTTCCCTTGCTAGTGATGGAGCATTTGAAACTTAAGGAGATGATCTTGTTGCCTCCCAACCAAGCCTTCTTCTCTTTCACTAATATTGCAAACTTTAGAGTAGTAGTAATGCAACCCTAGTTCTTTGCACGTGTGAGGGAATACTCTTGCAAGAATTATGTTAGACTTCTCCTTCTAGCTTTGCTTATATAGCCTTCTTCCTTGCTTGAGAGTGAGACCTTATAGGCTTAATGATCTAGCCCAACCAATGAAATTATATGATTGTTATAGTGGTGTAGTTTTGACCACAGGTAGGGCTTCATTTCTTCACACGTGTGACTATAACAACCCTTTGAGACTTTGACTTTTACTTCCTCCTTTATTCATTGTCGTGGAGACCCTTTACTTGTCTTCTTATTAACCTTCTCTTCCCTTCCACCTTCACTGATTTCAGAGGTTATGAATGCATTATCTTTAGAGGAGTGGACAACCTCTATATATAAAGGATTATCCCTCCTTTAGATCGACTTGTAGGCTGACTTGCTACTTTGAGGCCGACTTGTTTTCCTTTACTGTGACAAGTGCTTTTAATGGTGCAATTGCTTCTTTTGATGGTGTCTTTTCTAGGATAAGACTTGACTTTTCTTGGAGGTATTGTCTTGACCCTAATACATAATGAGACATGGTGTAACATTCCCTTAAGCCCTTCAACATTTCCTTTTGACTATTTGACTCACCTATAGCATTTAACATGTGCTAGACCTATTTCAATGAGCAGGAAAATCATTGACATATATTATAAAAATAATATTTCTTCTCTTGAATAAATACAAATATCAAAAGTACATTTATGAAGATCGAACCTACTTACATTTCCTTCAACACTTCCTCTTAAATAAGGAGGTACTCATACCAAATTACAAGGTTTTTGGCTATTATCAATCTCTGAAGAATTCACATAAGAGAAACTAGATTTGAAATCCATCTGTTATAGCATCATAATAACCAAAAAATTTTCCATAGCAAGGTCTTGATGGACAACTCTATCTCTCAATAGATCAGAGCACAATGTTGGTGATACCAATGATTTATAGACACCTTAGTCATTGTGTCTCAGGGTACATACCCACTCGGGTGTTCACTAAGTATGACCTTCTAGGACTATTCTTGTCTTAGGTTCGCAACCATCAAAGAATATCGGTCTTCTTGCATACTCTTGTCTTGGATGCCCTACACATCCTTAAAGAGTATCGAATGCCAGATGATTACCCAATCCCCCCATTCTTTTTTCCCAAGTGAAGACATGAATGTTGTGTCTACCTTGTGTCTACATTTCCATATATTTCCACCATCTAGGCTTACGACTGTTAATCCTTGTCTAGTGCATGACACATCAAATGGAAAAGCACAATTTTCTCTCCTTTGTATTTAGGGGTGATCAAATCTCGCTCTTGATCAGGTACCTGTCAGAGCTCCCTCTTAACTAGGGACTCTTTCATTCATTAGCAACTTGTTCTTCGTGGGTCCTTCAATTACTTGATCTCCTTTGTTTGATGTCATGAATCCTTTGTTCGAACTTCTTCTAGGTAGGGCACCATCCATCGATCACTTTCCTTCTTGGTTTTTCATGTCATTTCTTCCTTCATGGAAAGTGGTTTGTCATACATTAGGTTTTCTTGTCATCTGATGACTCGTTTGTCATTTGTCATTGCTTTGGAATACCATTCTCATCGGTGCTTCCTCGTACTTCCTTGTTTACATGCTTCGACCTAGTATCCCATCATGACTTCCTCCTAATATTACTCCAACATTGCTTTTGTTTTTCATGGATGGCTTCTTCATCACGATATATTTTGTAGAGTAGAATAAGTTATATGTACCTTTCATAACTCCAAGGCCCTCATAGGTGTCAAGGGTCTTTCCTTCCTTTGTTAGAGTTGTCTTGCATTCTTTTGGGAGATATCTTCAAAGTATCTTGTCAGATAGTGATTCTTTGTGAACATGGTGTTCATCACATGCTTGATCTATTTCTTTATTTGCTTCTCCTTTGGATAAATTTGTTAACCACCTTATGCTAATTATGGGAGCACTTATTCATTTCTTGCTTCCTGGACTAGTCAGCATTACTTCTTGCTTTTTAGTCAACAGTTTTATACTCCTTATGTGATCATATCATTTTGTTGACCTTTATTGCATTGTAGTACATGCATTCGAGCATGTCATTGGTGAAAGAGATAATTTCCTACTTGATCATGTTATAGAACTATTCCCATGATTCAATAATATAGAAATGATAAGAAGGCTAAAATTTGATGCATGCATACCTCATCTTGATTCTCCTTTGATCATCTTATATTCATTTGGTTGTCCTTGGTGCGGCCCTTCTCGCTTCATCCTAGCTTTCCTACATATAATCCTTTTCTTGAATCCCATGAATGGGATTCCTAATGAGACATTTTCTTTGGTTCGTAAACCTTCTTTTGAAGATTCCATCATAGGATGTAAAAGACCCTTTCCTTGCAAATATTTCTTTTCTTTTGATGATGGATGTATTCTAAGATTCTTAATCATGATCAATCTTCTTTCATCATGAATGAGGTCCTCTACTATGTATGCTCCTTCTACATTAATATCTTGAGCTATATCTACCATGCTCCTATATTCTAAAAGATATTTCTAACCATGCATTTTGTTGTCATTATAAATGTTACTTCTCCATAATTATCTAGAACTCTAAGTACTTCATGCTTCTAGATTCTAGAAGATGTTTCTAGCCATGAAATTTTATTTTATTCCTACGTGCTCTTATCCTACTTAAAAACTTGAAGGAAGACTTGAAGTAAATATTTTAACCTAATCACAGTAGAGATACGGAGTATCTTCCTTTTATTGCTTCCTTTCTTCTTCTTTCACCTCTTGAGTCATGTGAGCCTCTTCCCTCTTCATTTTGTTTTTGTTTTCCCTCTTAATCTTATGAAAATTCCTTTTGTGGTGTCCATATTCTTGACATCCATAGCATTGGATTTTGGACACGCCTTTGTTGTTTGTTATTCGTTGACCAAATTTTCCAAATTTTCCCTTTCTCTTGGCCATGGTAGCAATTGCTTGCTCCTTTGATCCCACATATTCCTTTGCCTTAAGTCTAGTTTCCTTTTTCTTACATAAATATCACATTTCACTAAGTGTGGTTGCTTCCTTCCTGGCATATATGCTTGATGTGAAGTTGCCCCAATCCTCAGGTAGAGCATTGAGTACTAAAGTTGTCATTTCTCTGTCAGACATGAATTCCCAAAGCTCTTGAAGTTGATCCCTCATCTTAGAGATCTTCTCGAAGTAGGCAGATATTCATTCATTTGATATATTCATCTTGTACAATTAATTTCTTATATATATCACTTCTCCTTCTATGGTGTTATCGGGAAATCTAGTGTCTATGCAGAGCTGCTAGTCCCACTGAGGCTCGTAGCTACCTTAGAAACAAACAAACTAAAACCACTTACGTTTTCCTTTATGAGAAGTAAATAAGAGGGGAAAAAAGGAGACCAACCTCTGTCTTGCGCTTGGTTCCTTGCTTGATTCCTCTCCCTTCTGATAGATATTTGCCACTTGCTTCCTCATTTACCCAGCTTCAAAGAGTACCTGTAGAATCAAAGCAACATACACTATCCAAGAACAGAGATCTACTATCATAAAAAATATAGGACTAGATATATATTGACCACACAAATGCATATATCATAAATCATATAAGAATGTGGAGGAAAACTTGAATAGCTTTATTAATAATCAAGAATAGAAAAAAGGATTACAACCAATTCTTCTGACCCAGCGTCATCCTCTCAGCAAGAAAGCCCTTCTTCACCTCATGAAAATCTTAGATCACCCAACACTATGATGTTACACCAAGAAACCAGTAGAACTTCCTTACAAGATACAAAATTCCAGCCTCTCGATCTCTGGGATGAGGGATCCATATATAGATGTTTGCAAGGGGGGTGAGTCAGCTTTTGAGATTTGATTAGTGTCCTCTCTCTGATAATTCTTGATTCCACTTGGAGATTGATGATCTCTTACTCATCCTTGGGCGAATGCAGAGAGGCAAGTGTCACAGGAGAAGTTTCTGGAAGATTCCGTGATCCTCCACCTTGCAGATTGACCTTGCCATTTGTCCACTCTTGCCCATCGTACCCCATATAAGGGCTTTTCAATATGCATTACACCTCTCGTGTGCATTTAGGTGGGATGCAGCGCACTTTGACCATGGGGCAGGTGAGATGGTCCAATTTTGACCAGTTCTGAGTAGTTTTTCATGGAGAACTTCAGGGAGATGATGTAATCAACTGACCTTGTTCTTTTAGGGGTTGGAAAAACACTTTTAGAGACTTAAGAGTCCTTGGTTTATGGACATTTATGATTGGGGTTGTAGTTGCCAAAAATGTCTATAACAGTTTCCCCCTAAAGCATGAGGTCGTTAATCTTTTGATGTCGGGTGAAATGATTTATCATGAGGATCCGAAGTCTTTTCAAGCTGGAAGGCAACCTGTAATAAGATACAATATAATACATTATCTTCATAATATTTTCATGATCTAGCTGAGGCGGGCATTCCCATGCTCAACTTTATAAATTCATTTTCATGTACATAAGACAGGCAATCGTCTGGGCGAAGACTGATGATTCTGGTAGAGCCATCATCCCTTGGATTGGATGATTATCTGTGCAGTAATGATGTACATTTGATGTCTTTATTTTCCTAAATATATATCACAGCTCGGATGAATGAAACTAGATCCGGGGTCTTCAATATCATTCGATCTTCACTCAAAGTACTGGTCGATCCATGTGAGAGATGTTTTGGAGTCGAACATGGAAAGACATCGCCCGATTACCAACCAATGATGTAAGCTGTTAACAGGCACGAGAGGAATCACTGATAATGATGATGACCCTCAAGGTACTGCAATACAATTCATGTGGTGTGAATAAGGGACTTGGCATCGAACACCACGCAAAATCTTTCGGTCGAAGGCCATTGATGTAAACCTATCGCCGGAAGTGAGAAACTTGCCATTGAGGAATGCAAGCTTCAGAGTACTGAAAGGGGTGTTCCTAGATTGACTTCTTGGATAATGAGCTGATGTCGACAAGAAGCGATCCGTCATAGGAGGGCCTTAGTGAATCCCACATCAATGACACAGAATGGAGCAAATGATTTTAATGGAGGTGAAAATGATCTGATGACATAAGGTTCACAGTGGCGGTCATGAAAGAATGGAGCGTAAATGTATTGCAGTGGATGAGACACATGTGAATTCTCTCAGCGACTTCTCTTGAACATACCGGCGACACTGACATGATGGATTGGTAGCATTAACCCCAAATATGGATGGTGTGATGGAACCATGGTCATATGACCAGTGAACGAAACAACCCAACCCGACTTGGATGCGGAGCGAACGTGTCATGTTCAAGAGGGACTTGCTACCAATAAAGTTTCTTCAAGTTTTCTTCCCAATTTTTCCCCAGTCATTGCTGACCAGTACCTCTTTATTTTTGTCAAGCTTGAGGAGGATAACATATGCTTGTTCTATAATTTTCCCTTCGGGCAAACCCACCGCTATGTTTTAACGAGCCTAGTGATAGTGAAACTCGTTCTTGTCTATATGGACAAGTTTGTCGCTATTCAGTTTTAACGAGTTTAATGACAAAGATAACTTGGTCCTTTTCAATTTTAGAGAGTCTGAAAAAGGGACATAAAGTAAACTCTAGTAATCCTTTTTCGTCATATAATCCCTTGAGTTCGAAAAAGTATAAAACAATACGAAAGGGATGAATTTTCGATACTTTTAACGAGCCAAACAAAACAAGCACTCAATCTTTTTGTGTAATAATCCCTCAAGTCCAAAAAGATTAAAATATAGAGGAGGGATAGCACTTTCGGTCACTTTAACGAGCTGGAGATGCCAATTGCTTGGCAATCTTTTCATATTTTACGAGTCAGTTGAAAAGAGCTTAAAGGAGACTCGTTTTTCGAGGAATGAGTGATAAATTCGGGTAACAGCTAATTCTAGGTAAGGTTTGGAATTTTCCAATCACGACAGTGTCACAAGGATGGCTAACAAGATCACTCTTTGCAGCTATTCCTCAAAAAGGGTAAACAATCAAATGGAGGTGAATGATCAGCCAATACAGAGTGGAGGTGATGATGAGAACACGACCAAGGCTTCAAAGGCTGATGATAATGCATTCACGATGGTTATTTATCAGAAATTGGTTCATTTTTTAGTGAGCTTAAACTTTGGGGAAACATTTGCTCATTGCTTATGTTTTTTTTTTAACGAGATTGAATTCCGCATTAAAACTGCTCGATCCAATCGTATAATAACGATGTCTCAAATAAAAAATGGCATTTTTTCAAACCTTTTCCCCACATCCTTTCTTTATGCAAGTTAGGAAATGACCAATCCTACGAGTTTAAAGGGTTAGAGGACCTACAAATTTAAAAAATAAATGATTGCTCTTCGCTTGCATGCCAAAAGGTTTGCATGCCCCCAGGTATAGTGAAAAATTTCCAGGTTACCAGAGATTTTTCTATCCATACTTCGGGCAAAACACTTCCTTGGTGATGTTTACCGAAATAAACAAAGGTGAGTGGCACAACTGGCTCCACTCACATAACTTTGACGAAGGAATCTTATTCTAGTCTAATTTCATAAACTAGTCATGTATCCTTCATGGAAACCTACTCTATACCCAAGGTTTTCCTGTCGAAACAGACCAGTGTGCATGCCCCCTGGGTTTCAGTCATGTCCTCTGAATCACTCGCGCTCATCAGGTGGACGAACTGGGGATTGACGAGACATTCCTTGCGTGGAAATACCATTCAGGGATGGTATTTGACTATTTTCTATGTGTGAACGGGGGAATGAAAGCTGGTCTATGAGATTGACCACTCTTCCTTCATGCAGAAAACACATTACTCTAAAGAGTGAGAAGACAATGGCTCCTATGCAATAAATATAGTCGCATCCAAGGAGTAGATTATAATCTAGGGGTCCTTGGACTACCATTACGTTCATGTGAATGGTTTTCCTTCTGAATGTTATCGGCACATTGGAAAGGATCCCTAACGGTGGACTGGTTCCTTTGTCAAAGGTTGTTAGATTTCTCATTTCAAGCAAAAGTGGTGGCGAACCAAGTACTTTACAAGCAGTTGAGGAAAGGATACTCGCATAAGCCCCTTCATCTATGATGGTACCAGCCATGACCATTCTATATATTTGAGCAATGATTCGAAATGGCACACTAGCCGGTAAGCGGGGTCTGCCTAGTAGATTCCAATCGAAGGAAACAAATAGGTTGCTTGGAGGTGGGACCGAATAGATGGCCGGATACGACTCTGACAAACTTCCTTCCTGTGGTAAAGGAACGGGTAGACTGCCCCCATGTTCGTCGGAGTCTGTGCTTACAAAGAGAATTTGGATGGTGTCGTTCTTGTTCTCTCCGGTGACTGTATCATCTGAAGATGGATCCTCTGAAGGCAAGACCGGGTCAACTACCGCCTCGACCTTTTGAATTTCATTTGGTGTGGATTCATATGGTTTATCTTCAATGATGGATGCTTCGGCCGACCACAACGGCTTGTCAGCCAGATTTTCAACTAGTGACAGACTCGGCAAGAGCTTCTTATATCCAAGAGGAAGCCGTAACGGTGAAACCAGATGGTCGTCCAAAACTCTTTTATCCTCGTCTAAGAAGGGACAACGGTGGATGGCGCGATCACCTTCACATAGTTTACAAGGAAATTTACATTTCCCTTTTTTTCCAGGGGCTTCACTTTCACTAGTCGACGGTGTATTTTCAACATGATCATCAAAGGTTGATGACACCAGATTGTGCAAATGAGGAGACCAGTCCCTTAAGATTTGAGGGATGTAAGGACAATCTCGATCATAGTGGTCTCCTTTGAAAATGACACATGGTGATTTAGGCCTGGATGGTGAAGTGTGTGGATTTCCACTAGACGATGCCTGGTCGCCCCTTTTCGCCTTTGGATCCTTCTTCTTCTTCTTATCCTTATTCTTCTCAGTTACTTGATTTTTGGCTTTACCAGCTTTATCAAGCGAAGAGGAAGGACGATAGGGAGAACTGGACAAAGTAGAATGTTGGGGGGTAACTTTGGTATCGTTTAGTTGCTGACTTGATTTTTCAGGAATCACGGTGGTCTGAATGATAGAGGTCGAGGAGAGCCATACGGGCAAGCCGATTGTCAATCCTGGAAGCGACAATGTGGCCATATGGGGTGCACCAACATCTCCCCATGAGGAGAAAGAAATAAGATTTCCTCCAAGGGGAAATACTTGGTTGGTGGACTCCATTTTTCTCAACCTAAGACCAATGTAGGAAAGGTGATTTTTATTTCGATTAAAATAAATTTTAGACGCTTTGAAACAACTTGCTTTTTCAATTTTTAAGAGTTGATAAAAAACAAAAGATGACTCTAGTCGCCTTTGATTTTTAATGAGATTGAAGTGACAAGTGCTCAGATGGACCTTTTCCTTTAAGGAGTCTAAAAAGGAACAAAAGAGACTGCTCTGGAAATATAGATAGAGGGATTACCAAACCAATTGCAAAACTGCAGAACACTTTTTATGGTACAACAGTCAATCATCCCGAATGCTGTGTTTAGTGGATTGCGATTGATAGGGCGGTAGACACGTCTTCATATGGATAAAGGATAAAGCCTATTGTGGTCTCCCAATATATACGCGACGGTACATGGGAGCACAAGTCCGTACTGGCACTTATCATCTCAAAGTGGAGGAATCACCCAACCAGCGATGAAAACAACAGTTACTAGGCTTTACAACGCCGGAATACGTCTGTAGCCTAGACTTATAAATGTTGTGCGTTAGGTTGCAAAGCATTTTTAGATTCATTAAATTTATTTTACAGTTGATCTTGCTTAAGAAATTTTCCTTTCAGGTTCACCGCATGATGTAGATGTACAATTCCTAAAATGCAACCTAAGATGATAAACAATCGTTTAATCTTCTTTTTGCAATGAAAATCCTAGCTACTAAGGAAAGAGAGATGATATTCTTTCAACATAGAGTAGAGAGCACACACTATATGCATTGTCCTAAATCAACCAACAAACAGCCTAAATGCAAATGCACATGCATGTATTTGTTTTCAGCCTTCTTGATGTGTGAATGATAAAAAGAAAGCTAAGCGCAAATTTGAATTATTTTTCAAAGCGACATTACTAACAAGTTTCTTTTGAAGACAAAATGAAGACAATGACAACACTTTGCGATTTGGAATTGAAAACTTGCTTTCGACACTTGAAAACTACTAATTGAAATCAAATACAAGAGTAACAGTGTAATTGACTATCAAGAATAATCGTATTCTCCTTTGTGACTGAAAACAACACTTGCGACACTTTCAAATCAAGAAACGACAGTTCAATTACGCTACTTCTTTGTAAAAGAGAACTGAAAATGGATCACAACACATAAAAAAATTTACAGTTCTTTGCACAATGGAGGTGGAATAATGGTAAGGAAGGGGGTTCCAACAGAGGTATACTGACTACAGACAACAAAACCCCTGAATAGAAGTGAAAAGAGTTAACACAGAAGCCAAAATCTAAGAGCAGAAGAGGTCTTGTCTTATCAGCACACGTGTAACAAAGGGAAAGTGAGATGCAGCGCACCTACTACACACGAGAAGTGTGATGCAACCAGATTCCAAAGAAAAGATAGTGCAATGGTCCAGAGACAAGACTTCAAATGGGTTCCGGGTCACAGTTTGCAGCTTAGTTCAGGGATTTAGGCCGAGCAAGTGGTAATCAGTAAACAAATCACAGGGGTAGATCTAAGGAGGTTACTAGAGCCACCAGAAGGGAAATTAGAGATTTTTTAAATCAAGTGTTCAGTTCATAAACAAAATCGGAGATAGACTGAAGCAACATTGATCTACTTTACACTTTCATAGAAAATGCAGTTCGAAGGCTAGCTGGCTTGACTTCAGGCTCCGTTGTAAGTTTATAAAGCAAACAAATATAAACAAACAAACAATCTATTTGCTCCCCAGCGGAGTCGCCATTTTGTTATCGGGAAATCTAGTGTCTATGCAGAGCTGCTAGTCCCACTAAGGCTGGTAGCTACCTTAGAAACAAACAAACTAAAACCACTTTTGTTTCCTTTATGAGAAGTAAATAAGAGGGGAAAGAGGGAGACCAACCTCTGTCTTGCGCTTGGTTCCTTGCTTGATTCCTCTCCCTTCTGATAGATCTTTGCCACTTGCTTCCTCGTTTACCTAGCTTCAAAGAGTACTTGTAGAATCAAAGCAGCATAACACTATCCAACAACAGAGATCTACTATCATAAACAATATAGGACCAGATATATATTGACCACACAAATGCATATATCATCAATCATACAAGAATGTGGAGGAAAACTTGAATAGCTTTATTAATAATCAAGAATAGCACAGAGGATTACAACTAATTGTTCTAACCTAGCATCATCCTCTCAGCAAGAAAGCCCTTCTTCACCTCATGAAAAGCTTAGATCACCCAACACTATGATGTTACACCAAGAAACTAGTAGCACTTCCTTACAAGATACAAAATTCCAGCCTCTGGATCTCTGGGATGAGGGATCCATATATAGATGTTTGCAAGGGGGGTGAGTCAGCTTTTGAGATTTGATTAGTGTCCTCTCTCTGATAGCTCTTGATTCCAATTGGAGATTGATGATCTCTTACTCATCCCTGGGCGAATGCAGAGAGGCAAGTGTCACAGGAGAAGTTTCTGGAAGATTCTATGATCCTCCACCTTGCAGATTGACCTTTCCATTTGTCCACTCTCGCCCATCGCACCCCATAGAAGGGATTTTCAGTATGTATTGCACCTCCCATGTGCATTTAGGTGGGATGCAATGCACTTTAACCATGGAGCAGGTGAGATGGTCCAATTTTAACTGGTTATGAGTAGCTTTTCATGGAGAACTTCTGGGAGATGATGTAATCAGTTGACCTTGTTCTTTTAGGGGTTGGAACAACACTTTTAGGGACTTAAGAGCCCTTGGTTTATGGACATTTATGATTGGGGTTGTAGTGCCCAAAAATGTCTATAACATATGGATACCTAGAATAGCTATACTAGGTTATCATAAAATTATTTTGATGTTTGAAATTTGGAGACATAAGGAATGAGAGATTCCTTGATATATTCTATTAAAATCCTTTGAGCTCTTGTCCCATACTTATTGTAATTGGCTAAGGCTTGATTTTATTCCTTAGAAAGGATAATTAGATTCCCTTTTACATGTTCTAGAAGTTCATTATCCTTGAGAAGTAAATCAATCCTCTTCTTCTATGTAAGAAAGTTATTGGTACCTACCAATTTGTTGCTTTCCTTGTAAAAGGATATTGATGTATATTCAGAAGGGGACAGATACTTACTTGATATATTTTGAGATATAATGGATTTGCTTCCTCCTTGAAGACTTGATGGCTTGCCTTACTATGATCTTGATGTTCTTCGAGTTCCCTTCTCCAAGTGCACTTACTCGATGAAGAGATTTTCTTGGTAACTTATAGATGATGTAGGTCACTTTTTGGTTTGATCGTCTTTGTAGGTGCCTTTGTGTAAATATCTTTTTCATTATATGTAGTCTTCATTGATGAATGATAGATGGTAGGTCTACTTTCCTTGAGTATATTTGGTTTGATGTGTCAACCTTGTATATGCCTTTCCTTGATGAGTGTTCTTGAGTTTCCCTTTCCTTGATGTGTCACCTTAGCTCTGATACCATGCTGAAGAATCTAAGGAAATTAGGTGTAGAGTGATTCTTTGGGACTAGATAAAACTTTTTGATGTCTTTTTACTTTTATTATTAGTTTAGTCTTATTGTCATATTAATGCATGTGTGTGTGATCTTGTCATTTACTGCTCATTCACTACTTTGCAAATGATCCGTGGTCTAGGATGCATGAGAATAGTGTAGTTGAAGCCATTTCCTAAGCCACAGAAGTTATCAAAGCTTGATGATATCCTCTCCATTGCATAATTCTCAGAAAAATCTTTTTGGTTGTATATATAAGTCCAAAAGATGGTTCCCGGATCCAAAGTTAGATCTTCTAGAAGATTGCCCCTGGAAAGCCTAGCTCATTGAGGAAAATGGCTAAGTGTTGAAGAAAATTTGTAATCGGTACTTGGGATAGTTCATCACAATCACATATCAGTATCGACAGGGACCAGGAGAAAAATAACATCGGTGATTGTAGAAACTGCGATCTGTCGATCATTGATATCATATATCGACGTCGGCAGGTTAGGGCACCATGTTTATCCGTATCAAAGAGATTTAAGTCCTGAAGACTGTGCTAGGGGCCTGATTTAGATATGATGAAATATCACTGGGGGGATGAGAAATTCATTAACAAAGAAAATGGTTAAAAAAACAGGAGTGGCCCGCCTCCCTTCTCTCTCCTCCACGTGGCAAAATCCTGCATCCCGCATCCTGCATCACAGTAGTCCCGAACACTGATATCACATATCACATCTCGCATATCCAACAATCCCTTAGTTACATCATACTCTAAGCCATGCGAGGACCGATATTGCGATATATTATTGCACCACCGAGGAAGGGTCAAAAAGTGTTAACAAAGAAAATCATGGAAAATTAAGGCCAGGTAGGCCACTTTCTCTCTCCTCCCAGAGGCAACGTGGCGACATGTGATTGGTATTTAGAGCTGACAAGGAAACTGACATCATTAATGACGTGGCAGTATAGTTGATGACGTGGAAGAGGATACATGTCACCTGGGTTCAATATTTTCGGGGCTGACACGGGCCCATTTCTGGGTGCCACCTATCACCACTCATAAGGTGATAAGTGGCAATGATGACATCAGCGTGCAGATTGGTGATCACAACAGTTAAGAGGAAAAGCTAAATCTTATGGAGCCAGCGACTGCGATATGTGGGAAACCCTCAGACGCGATAAAGTATTATGTCATGGTATATAAGGACCTCATGTTTGGACTAGCACCCACACTATGGAGAAAGAAAAATCTTAAGATATTGGAATAGTGTGATTGCGATATGCAGGACTCCTCTCCTAGATGTGATAAGTTATGAGTTGTGATTTAGAAAGATTTTGGGTCCAAGAAATTGGACGATGAGATACTTCTTCAATATAAAGGAAAAGGTCCCCCACGTAGTTATTAAGAACTTTTGTGCCAAACACATGGACCTTTGGTTCCAACCTAGATCATTTAAGGAATTTTAGTAAAGGGGCTATAATAAAGAGGGGCTAAGGAGGAAACACAAAGGTGCCCTTTTTCCTGTTCCAAAGGTAAAATGCATGTGCCCTTTTTCCTATTTAAGGAGGTAAATTCCTGTGCCCCTCGAGACTTCCATCACTAAATAGAGAACTCACCCCTAGGCTAGATCAGGGCGCCGATCATGCTCAGAAGGTTTTTATTACGGAAATGATAGAGTGGGTCCTGGAGGTAGTTGTAGTAGTGAATCAGGAGAGTGAGCATTCAAAACCAAGTATGGGCAGCCCCCATAAATTTCTCTTCGTAACCCATTCTCAATGTCGGCGCAGAAAGTTTTTAAGACAAAATGATGAGAGTTAGTTAGGCAACGCAGGAGCATATGTCGTGAACTAAGTGTATCCATGAAAAAAAAGTGGTTATGGGGATGTGGCACTCAGGATTTCACATTAATGTCTCACTTGTTCCATGGTTATGTGACGTGCCTTCCTCTATGAGGTCATTATTATTGTTCTTAATCTTTTTTTTGGATACCAAACCTCCCTTGGCCAAGATAGAAAGATGAATTGATAGCTAAAAAATCAGCCTAGGGTTTTATATATTAAACCATGATTGAAATAACTCCCTCTTCTTATAAATAGGGGGTCACAGCACTGAAAAATGGTTACGAAATTTGAGAAGAAAGTCTATTATTTTTGTGAAAATTGTATCACTTAGTCACATAGATCTTGCAAAATATTACAGGATTGGTGTTGATTCCTCCTTTCAAGTATTACAATGTGTTATTTCCCTATTTCATTCATCTTATATGTTTTCATCTTTTGAATTCATGCAATAAAATATAATATACTCTGATATTTTAGACTTATCTACAAATTAATCTACGTTAAAGTTGTAATTCTTATGCCTGTGTGAGGGGTTGAAATCAAATTTTTGAGTTGTATTTGGTGAAGCATATCACTCAACTTATTTTCTATCCATTACATCTTCCTCTAACTTAGTAGTTATAGTAAATATCATGGTTTCAGCCAATATGTTTAATATATAGAATTGTTGGCGCTTTGATTTCTATATCGTGAGTTGTCCTTTTTCTTTGACTTCTATCATTTATCTTATACAGCTATTTAAAACTGTAAATCTTTGAACTGCTTGGCATCCACTATTTCTGTTATATTTCTGGGAACTATGTGTGTGTAGATTTGTTGAAATACATGTCTTGTATTTTTGGATGAAAGAACCAAATCTCTGCTATATATGTATAGTATACGAGTGATGTATCCTCCTTCTTGAGAATCATTTGAGGCACACTGATTTAGATGTACCTAGGCACTGGTCTTGTAAGAAATCGAAGGCAGTCTCTGGGAGCGACAACATCTTATGGTGCCATTGTCGGGCAACATATTGAAGGATTTTTCCGCTGGGATAAGACAAATTGAGCACCCTTCGTGTAAGTGAGAGAAGTCTATTCTAATTGCATTCACATCACCTTGGTGACTCCACACCCCCCTAATTATCATTCATCACCCTAGCTTTTAGAAGGCCTCATACTTGCTCAGACACCTCACAGCGGAAAGCCCCATTTGCTTCTGACCCTGAAAAATAAATTTTCAGAAAAGTCTCAAGAGAGAGAACTCTCGTTGCCTCTGTGACCATCTCACCAACATTTGCCACTTCCTCCTCTAGTTCTCAACCCACTGTTGCTCACAATTCAAGACTTTCTCCTAAAACCTTGACATACCCTCCTTCCCCTTCAACCCCTATGGCCCTATAACTGGTAGCTGATCCAAGTATTCTAGCTCGAGTATCCAAGTCCGAGTATCCAAACCAAGCATCCCAACCAAGTAGCCCACCCGAGCATCGAAACCCAGTAAGCCCAACTGATCCTGGGAGCCCAGGCACCTAGTGCCATTC
This sequence comes from Pinus tabuliformis, assembly GCA_031772625.1. NCBI lineage: Eukaryota > Viridiplantae > Streptophyta > Pinopsida > Pinales > Pinaceae > Pinus > Pinus tabuliformis. The sequence continues at coordinate 811,240,509 of CM062819.1, read as the reverse complement.
TAGAAGCTTGTTTTCCAACGAGAAAATGGAATATTTGACCGATCTGTTATCTTCATTAAGATGGTCCTACCTCATTGGATATTTCATTTCTAGAATATTGAATCTCTAGAGCATGAGGTCTATCATAGATATGTTCTGGGAAGATCTGAACTATGGTTTGTACCTATCATTTCCTCGTCAGACTTCCAATAAAGGAATTGAAAGAGGTATTTCCTATAATAAATCGAAGGATCTATCCCCGTTCCTCAAGTAAATTTGAATCGTCCTCCACCATTCCAAATGGATCTTCTAGGATTTTTGCTAAACGAGTATGCACCTCTTGAATTACCTCAGTTCTTAAGTGCTATGCTTGAGGACTACTTGAAGCTTTTGCCTAGGTTTAATGGGGAAGATGATAATTTTTCTCAAAGACACATTCAGGCCTTCTGTGCTTTTGCTGAAAACCTGAATGTAAAACAACTTGATGTGGTCCTGAGACTTTTTGTACAGTCCCTTGATGGAGAAGCTAGAAAATGGTTTTAAACCCTCCCTGATACCTCCATCACCACTTGGGAGGAACTTGAAACCTTGTTCACACAAAAAATTGGGTGAGAAGAGAGATCATGAGTACCTCCTCATAGAGTTCAATGCCACCAGGGAGGAGAAAAAGAAGAATATCTTAGATTTTAATAAGAGATTCAATAAGCAATATAACAACTTTCTAGTTGAGATAAAACTTCTGCTATTTGCTACTCGGGTAGTTTACAAGGGAGTCTTTAAATCTGACTTTGGTTTCACTTAAGAGAAAGGAAACCTCCTAACTTAGATCAACTGCAAGTTGATGCTCTGGAATTAGAAGGAATTTTTTCTTCCATAGGGAAGTCAAGTGGAAAGCAGGAAACCACTGGGAACAAAAGAGGTAAAGAAGAAGCTTCCTCCTCTAGTCAAGCCAGAGAATCACCAAACCAGAAGATGTGCGGGTTGGATAAACTCATCAGGAGTTTGTCACATAAGGTTGGAAAACTCGAAATTCAGAACAAGGGTCACTCCAAATAGAATGCTCAAGGAAACAATCAAGGATATAACCCACAATATAAAAGGTCTCCATTATAGATACTGCCAAGGGAAAGAAAGGAATAACCAGATAAAATCCCTCATCCTCTATATTTAGAAGATGATCCTGATGAGCAATGGTCAGATACACAGGGGATGTAGGGAAACTTATATTATTATTTCTCTGAAGAAGAACAAGAGAGTATGGTGCACCAAGAGGTTAGTCATGATGGAGAAGCAACAGATAAGAAATATATAGGTTATTATTGAAAATAGTTTTCATAGTTCATGCTAGAACAACCACAACATAAATATAATCTAAGATCTTCAAAGAAGAGGTCAAGAGAACTAGAGAAAGAGGAGGAAAATTCTCCCCAGGTTACTCCTCCAGTACTGGACAAAGGGAAAGGCAAGTTGAATTCTGACCAGGATAAAAGTCCCCTTGAAGAAGGAAAGAAATCGCTCAGAGGAGAACACAGCAAAGGAAGCACCTGTCTTGTAGAAAAGAAATGGTGGCAATGAAGGAGAAGCTAAGCCAAGAGGTATAGAGAAGACCCAATCTACATTCAAATTTCAAAGGGAGCTTCAAAAGGTAAAGATTTTTGTTCCACTGATTGAGCTTCTGAAGCATCTTACCTATAAAGATCAGGTATCTCAATTCATGCTTCCATCAGTCAAATCACCTGCCCAGGATTCTCTAAATATCCAAGAAGAGAGGCCAATGGTGGTCTTTCGGCCACATGTGGAAGAATTCGACCCTTCTACTGGACCTTTCTATGTAACTATTGGAATTCATGATCTTCTTTTACATAATTACATGTTGGACTCCAGAGCCTCCCACAACCTCATGCCCTTGGAAGTAATGGATAAACTTGGCTTGTAGATCACTAGGCCCTATAAGAAGCTATACTCCTTTGACTCCAAGAGAGTCAAATGTTTGGGAATGATAAAGTATTTGGTCGTGAACCTAGCTCAGATCCCTATAAAAGCGTGGTAATGGACATAGTAGTGGCAGATATACCCCTCGCTTTGGCATGCTGCTATCTAGGTCTTAAGGTTCCAAGGTAGGGGGGCCTATGAAATGGAGCTAACTTATGCCACCATTCCCACCTTTGGAGGAGAACAGAGGAGACAATATGGAGAATCCAGGTTTGTAAAAATTGTGACCTTAGCAAAAGGCTCAAAAAAATCGCTCGTGTATAGAAAAGAAAGTGACCTCTCCTGCCTATTTCTAGAGGAAGATGACGCTATCATAGAAGAAACATCAGTCCACCTAACATGGAAGTTAGAACATTAGAATGCAAGTGAAAGAAAAGTTTGGAAACTATATTTTGATGGAGCTAATTCAAAAGAGGGAAATGGGGTGGGAGTATTTTTGGTATCTCTTGAAGGGCACCTGATACCCCTCTCATTCAAACTAGAGTTTCAAGCAACCAACAACGTGGTAGAATATGAGGCATTGATCCTTTGGTTACAAACCACAAAAAATATGAATATTGAATGACTAACAGTTTATCCAGACTCTGAGCTAGTCGTAAGGAAAATCAGGAATCAATGCCAGGCCAAACACCCCAAACTGAGTACATACGGAAATGAAGTATGGGACTTTATTAATAATTTCTTCATAACTTTTAACATCTAGTTTCTTCCCAAGGAAGACAACACGATGGAGGACTCTCTTGTTGTATCTGTAATTACTTTCAACCCCCCTGCCAAATCCTCTCCTCATATATGAGGTGGAAATAAGGCGCAGACCCTCTGTACCTGATAACATCAAGCATTGGGAGGTGTTCGAAGATGATGAACAAGTGAAACAATTCATGGAGGTTGTTGGGGATTTTTCTAACTCCACCATCAATCAAGAAGAAGAAGAAGCAGATCGAGAAGCCACTTCATGGAAAGATGTAGTGGCTGGGCACAAAATTTTGTAACTGAAAGGGAACACTATCCCTCGTGGACTAGTCACACTAGAAATGATTTTTAATAAAGATGACATAGCGAGCAAAAAAATAGCTCCAGAGATGGATGATCAAGTAAAATATTGCAACTTTGGATCAGAGGAGGAGCCTCAGATGATCAAGGTGTTGAAAGGAATCCCCTTGCACTATAAATAGAGGTATTTAGATCTTTTCAAAGCTTATAAAGATGTTTTTTCTTGGTCATATGATGATTTGAAATTGTTTGATACTAACATCATACAACATAAGATCCCTTTGAAAAGTGAAGTGTAACCCTGCAAGAAAAAAATCAGATAAATAAATCCACTCTTACTCCCCTCCATTGAAAGGGAGATAAGGAAGCTGCTATAGGAAATGATTATAGTACCTTTAAGATAATCTGAGTGGGTAGCGAATCTGGTCCTGTTTCATATGAAGAACAGAGAAATAATGCTATGTGTAGACTTTCAAAACCTAAAGAGGGCGTCTTTGAAAGACAACTACCCACTTCCCAAGATGGATAATATATTGCAGAAGGTCGTTGGTTCAGCCATAATGTCCATGGTGGATGGGTTCTCTGGATATAATCAAGTGGATGTTCATCCTGAGGATCTGGAAAAGACTGCTTTGACCACCCCCTCGGAACATTTATGTATGCTCGCATGCCTTTTGGGGTCATAAATGCAAGGGACACATTTCAAAGAGCCATGGACATAGCTTTCATGGGGGAGCGAGGCAAATTCATTGTTTTCCACTTGGATGACATCATAATATTTTTCAAGACTGAGGAGGAACCCATCCTCCACTTAGAACTTACCTTTCAGAAGTGCAGGAGATATGATCTCTCCTTGAATCCTAAGAAATCCCAGTTCACCCAAAGTGAAGGGAAGATGCTAGGACATGTAGTATCATAGGAGGGTATGAATATTGATCCTAAAAAGGTTGAAGCCATCAACCACATTCTGCTGCCTAGGAATAAGAAAGGAGCTCAAGCCTTCTTAGGAAGAATAAATTTCTTGAGGTGATTCATACCCAACTATGTAGAGATTGTCAAAGGTATTACAGATATGCACAAGAAGGGAAATGAAGTAAAGTGGAGCCTCGTTCCCTGTGGTTCTTTTAACATAATCAAAGAAGATTTGGTTGAAGCCCCAGTGTTAGGCAATCCCATCTATTTAGTGCCTTTCTACATCTTTTCTTTCGTCCCTCCACATACCATTGCGGCAGTGCTGCTATAGAAAAATAAAGCGGGTTATGATCAGCCTATTGCCTTCTTTAGCCAAGTACTAAGGGATGTTGAACTAAGATATAATATATTGGAGAAACAAGCTTACTCAGTGGTCAAGTCTCTGAATGTATTTCATGCATATTTGTTGCAGTAAAATATCACAACGTTTGTTCCAACAACAATAGTTAAGGACATCTTGGTGCAAGGAGACAGCGAGGGAAAGAGGGGAAGGTGGATAGTGAAAATACAGGAATATGAGCTGGAAAAAAGGCCCACCAAGCTCATTAAAGGCTAGGGGTTGGCCAAGGTTTTATTTGAATCCAACTACCAAGCACTATGGATAAACCTGACCATAGAGGAAGGTAGACCAAGGGACCACCAGAGCAGTATTAAAAAATCTGAGCATAAACTCTATGCCAAGTACAAGGGATCACCATGGTACAAGAATATCGTCCCTTACCTCTTATTCTTGAGGTGTCCGTTGGGGTTGGATGCCTCCAAATATCAAATCCTAAGCTTGCAAGCCCAGAAATATAACATATCCAATGGCCTACTCTACTGGAAGGACACTGTGGGGGTATTTTTGCTATGTTTGGTGGAAGGAGATGCCCATAAGGTGACTGGGGAGTGTCATGAAGGAATCTCTAGAGGGCATTACAACAAGAATATCATGACAGACAAAATCCTTAAGGTTGGAGTTTAGTGGCCTACATTGTTCCAGGATGTCTATAACAAAGTCAGGAGGTGCCAAAAATGCCAGGTGTTTGCTGAAAGAGAGATGTTTTTTCCTCTCCCCGTTATTCCTCTACATGTGGAGGAGCCTTTTAGATAGTGGGGACTAGACTTCATAGGGGATATCAGCCCACCTTCCATTGTCCAACACAAATGGATATTGATGGCCACTGATTACTTCACCAAGTGGGTAGAGGCCATCCTAGCTAGAAATGTTATAGATTTAGTGGTGATAAAGTTCATGGAGGAGAACATATTGTCCCGCTTTGGTTTCCCTTTCAAAATCATGACTAATAATGCTCATGTATTCAAATCTGCCAAGTTCACCAGCTTCTGCCATAAATACAATATCATTATTGGACACTCCACTACATACTACCCACAAGGCAATGGTTTGGACAAGTCCTCAAACAAAGTTACGGTGAAGGTGCTGAAGAAGACTATCGCTGAAAACAAAAGGAACTAGGATTCCCAGCTGACGTTTTCTCTATGGTCCAACCTAGTAACGCCTAAACAATCCACCTGGAAATCACCTTTTGAGTTAGTGTATGGCAAAGTTGTTGTCTTCCCAATTCAACTAGCAATTCCAATAGCAAGGTTGTTACAAGAAGTTGAAGAGGAGCCAAGTCCCTTGAAAAGGATGATTCATCAGTTGGTTGAGCTTCAGGAGAATAGAGAATAGGTGGAGGCCAAACAATCCAATTATCAACAAAAAATAAAATCTTTGTTTGACAAAGAGGCCAAGGGTAGACCTCTTTAGCTAGGAGATTTAGTTATCACGTGGGATGTTTGACAGGAGAACAAAGGAAAACATGGAAAATTTGATCCACTGTGGTTTGGCCCCTTCAGGATTGTAGAAGAGAGAGGGAACAACACATTTCTACTTGAATACTTGGATGGTGAATTGTTGGAACTACTAGTGAATGGTCAGTTCCTCAAGTTCTATTTTCAAAATTAAGAATTAGTTGTCTTACACTCATTGTAAATATCTAGTGTGTTTACTCCAATTGTCATTTGAATTTTATTTTATTGTAAAAATTTATTCTTTTGTGAAGGTTATATTTTTATTTAGAAGTGACTCCATGCCCAAAGGAGTAGTTCGCACTGTGCAGGCTCTTAGCACCTTCCTGGCAACGCATTGTCCCTAGATGGAGCTAATGTTGTCATTTACTACTCATTTACTACTTTGAAAATGATCAGTGGTCTAGGATGCATGAGAACAATGAATATGAAGCCATTTCCTTAGCCACGTAAGTTATCAAAGCTTGATGATATCCTCTCCATTGCATAATTCCCCAAAAAAAAAATTGGTGGTATGTAGAAGTCCAAAAAAGGAATCCTAGATCAAAAGTTAGAGCTTATAGAAGATTCCCCCTAAAAGTCCCAACTAATTGAGTAAAATGGCTAAGTATTAAACAAAAAGTGGAATGGAGACTTGGGATAGTTTGTCACAATCGCATATCGGTATTGACAGGGACCAGGAGGCAAAGAACATTGATAATTGTAGAAACTGAGATCCGTCAATTGCTGATATCATATATCACCATCGATGGGTGAGTGAACTACATTTATCAGTATTGACATGATTTAAGTCCCTGAAGACTATGCCGGGGGGCCAATTGCGATACGATGAAATATTTTGATGGTGTAGAGAAATTCATTAATAAAGAAAATGGTTAACAAATTAGTAGTGGTCCACCCGACTTCTCTCTCCTCCACATGGAAAAATCCCACATCCCGCATCCCACATCACAACAGTCTTGAATGCTAATATTGCATATCACATCCTGTAGATCCAATAGTCCATCGGTTACAACATACTCCAAACCATGCCGGGCTCGATCGATATATTATTGCACCACAGGGGAAGGGCTGGAAAGTGTTAACAAAGAAAATCATCGAAAAACGAGCTTGAGCGGGCCACTTTTGGTCTCCTCCCAGAGGCCATGTGGTGGCATGCAATTAGTCTTCAGAGATGACAAGGAAAGTAATGTTAATAGTAACTTGGTAGTATGGTTGATGACATGGCAAAGGACATGTGTCACCTTGTTTTAGTATTTTCGCGGGTGACATGGGCCTATTTCTCGATGAAACACGTCATCACTCACAGGGTGATACATGGCAGTGATGATGTCACCCCACAGATCGACGATCACAATAGCTAAGGGGAGAAGCTAAAGCTGATGGAGCCAGTGACTGTGATATGTGGGAAACCCCCAAATGCAATAAAATATTATGTCGTGGTCTATAAGGATCTCACGTCCAAACTATCAGCCCATGCTATGGAGGAAGAAAAATTTTAAGACATTGGAACAATGCACTTGCGATATGTGGGACTCCTCCCCTGGATGCGATAAGTTATGAGTTGTGATTTAGAAAGAGTTTGTTTTAGGGAAATCAACCGATGAGGTACTTCTGCAATATAAAGTAAAAGGTCCCCGCACAGTTATGGAGAACTTTGGCACCAAACACATGGGCCTTTGGTTCCAGCCTCGATTGTATAAGGAATTTCAATAAAGGGGCTATAATAAAGAGGGGCTAAGGGGGAATCCCAGAGGTTCGCTTTCACCTATTCCAAAGGTGAAACGCCTATGCCCTTTCTCCTGTTTAAGGAGGTAAATTCCTATGCCCCTTGAAACTTATGTCATTAAACTTAGAACTCACTCCCAAGCCACATGAGGGCATCAATCATGATTAGAAGGTTTTTATGGTAGAAATGACAGAGTCAGTCCTAGAGGTCGCTGTAGCAGTGAATCAGGAGAGGCAGCATTCAAAACAAAGTATGGGAACCCCCCAAAAATGGATCTTTGTAAGATGTTCTGAAGGTCGGCACCACACGTTTTTAAGACAGAATGACGAGAGTTAGTTGGGCATTGCAGGAGCATATGTTTTGAACTAAATGCAGCCATGAAACAGAAGTGATTAAATCAATGGGGCACTAGGGATTTTGCATTAATGTCTCGCCTATTCCACGATTCTGTGATGTTGCTACCTTTGTGAGGCCATTATTATTGTTCTTAATGTTTTTTTGGATACAAAACCTCCTTTGGCTGAGAGAGCAATCTAACTTGACAGCTGAAAAATTGGCCTCGTATTTTATGTATGAAACCATGATTGAAAGCACCCCCTCTTCTTATAAATAGGGATCGCGTCACTGAAAAATGGTTCCGAAATATGAGAAGAAGGTCTGCCGTTTTTGTGAAAACTAAATCACTTAGTCACATAGATCTTGCAGAATATTATAGGATTGGTGGTGATTCCATCTTTGAAGCATTACAGTGTGTTATTTCCATGTTTCATTCATCTTGTATGTTTTCCTCTTTTGAATTCATGCAATAAAATATATTATACTCTGGTATTTCAGAGTTGTCTACAGATTGATATGCATTAAAGTGTTAATGCACATGCTTTTGTGAGGGGTTGAAGTCATATTTTCAAGTTGTAACATGTGAAGAATATTACTCAACTTCTTTTATAACCATTACATCTTCCTCTAACTCAGTAGTTATAGTAAATATCATGGTTTCAGGTTGTATGTTTTATATATAGAATTCTTGGCGCTTTGAGTTCCAAATTCTGAGTTGTCATTTTTCTTTGAATTCTCTCATTTATCTTATAAATTTGATTAAAACTTTAAAACTTTGAAGTGCTTGAAATTTTTTATTTTTGTTATATTTCTAGGAACTATGTGTCTGTAGAAATGCTGAAACATATGGCTTGTACCTTTGGATGAAATAACCAACTCTCTGATATATATGTATAGAATACGGATGATGTCTCCTCCAACTTGAGAATAATTTGAGGCACACTGATTTAGATGTAACCAAGCACTGGTCTTGTAAGAAATCCAAGGTTGTCTCTGCGAGCAACAGCATGTGCTTCATCAAACTGCTATCAAAATATAGAACAAGAACACTAGAATTTGGCTCTCTTTCAGGGCCAAAACCTCTCTTCTCTTGAAAGGAAAACCCTTTGGTAAGTTTCTCTTATTGAAACTTCTTATTGACCAATGCCAAACCCTATACCCTTGACAAGAATATCCTCCAAGCACAAGTCAAGCCCTTTCAATATTACATATTCTTGTAGTACTTCATCCTCCTCCTTCTAGCCCTTAGTCTTTCTTCCTTCAACCCTTCTTCTGACAACTGTAGAGACCTTTTATTGTATACTTTAGAGTGACCCTTGATCTTTTCTTCCCTTACTAGTGAGGGAGCCTTTCAAACTTGAGGATATGATCTTGTTGTCTCCTAACCAAGCCTTCTTCTCTTTCACTAAGATTGCAGACTTTAGAGTAGTAGTAATGCAACCCTAGCTCTTCGCATGTATGAGGGAATACCCTCACAAGAATTATGTTAGACTTCTCCTTCTAGCCTTGCTTGTATAGTATTATTCCATGCTTGAGAGAGAGACCTTATAGGCCTAATGGTCTAGCCCAACCAATGAAATTATGCGACTGTTATAGTGGTGTTATTCTAACCGTTGTTAGGGCTTCCTTTCTTCACATGTGTGACTATAACAACCGTTTAAGACTTTGTTTTTTACTTCCTCCTTTCTTCACATCCTTGGAGACCCTCTACTTTTCTTCTTACTATCCTTTGCTTGCCTTCCAGCTTCGCTAATTTTAGAGGTTATGAATGAGTTATCTTTAGAGGAGTGGAAAACCTATATATATATATATATATATATATATATATATATATATATATATATATATATATACGACCGCCCCTCCTTTAGGCCAACTTTTTGCTTTGAGGTTGACTAATTTTCCTTTGCTGTGATAGGTGATTTTAATGCTGCCATTGCTTCTTTGGATGGTGTCTGTGCTAGGAGAAGACTTGAATTTATTTGGAGGTATTCTCTTGGTCCTAATACATAACCATACATGGTGTAACATTCCCTTAAGGCCTTAAACATTTCCTTTTGACTATTTCACTCACATATAACACTAACATGTGCTAGACCTATTTCAATGAGCAAGAATCTCATTGACATATATTATAAAAATAATATTTCTTCTTGAATAAGTAAAAATATCAAAGTACATTTATGAAGATCGAACCTAGTTACATTTCCTTCAACACACACCACATGTCCTTTTAGTGAATGATTACCACATTATTGTTCAAGGGTGCACTCCCAATCTACATTTGATTCCATATGGAAATGCTAATGACCAAAACAAATCCATCCACAACCTTCCCTTCTCTATTATATAGTCGCTTGGGTAATTCGGTCATCCCCTTTTGTGTAGTCACTCACCTTCCAAGGTCCATTGGTACCCTGATCTCGTGCAGTCCATCCCTTGGCAAGTCTCCCTCACATCGGAAGATACAAAAATCAAGGTGACTCACTACCTCAAACCATCATATTTATCATAGGATTGTCATGGAAATCAATTGACACTATTGGGTACCAGTATCCCATAATTGTCCTACTCCTAAAGTGCTTTACCAGCATACTGCTGCCTACTCCAATTCCTTTTCATGTTTCTAATTCTTGCAGTCGATTTCAATCACTTAGCCAGGCATGTTCATGCATTCCTATTCCAAGCACATATATTCAATTAGATTCAAAATAAATTGAAATAACTTCAAATCATACCCCATTGGTAGCTCATCAATAAGGTAAATTTGCAATTATGTTCACTTCCTGTTACAACAATTGAAACTAACATCTTTGACCGAATCATCATGTATAACATATCACATCATGTTAGCTCAAAACACAACCATCATAGATCAAAATCATAAATCACACGTAACCATCATAAACCAGAATCATAGATCGCATGTAATTGTCACAGACTAGAATCATAAATCACATGCATAATAAAACTGAAATAAAATATTGACACTTATCCTTTAATCAATCCTTGGCCTCCACCTTTGTCCTTATTTCACACGCACTCTGAATTGGTTTCCGCACCTGAAAAACACATAGTTCCTTCTCCTCAACCATGTGCACACACACATAGTGTACATCCCACACATATAACCACACACGACATTCAACACCATGCAATACATGCATCCACACCTAACATACATTACGTACACCCACACCCAGTGTACAACACGACAAGATACATAATCCTATGTCCAATGTATGACACAACACAACACATATACGTACACAATGTACATCACAAGACATACATTCTTCACAAAACGCGTGACACCACAAAATACATACACATACACCCAATATACAACATAACTCATACATCTATACCTAATGTACAATGCCACATAATACATGTACCCACATAGAGTACAACACAATGAATACACATGTCACAATTCGATGACTACATAATGCACATACATTGTACCACATGTACACAACACACCATATACGACATGCACATAATAGAACACATACACCAGTACCATATGTACCACATGTACACAGTACCACCTGTACATTGCAATCAACTAGACAACATGTGCACAACATCACATGCAGACGACACCAATCGCACAATGTGTATACAACGTCACATGTACACTGGACCACCTGTATAATGTGTACATGATACCACATGTAAATAGTACCACATACACGACATCTACACGATACCACCTGTACATAGTTCCACATGCATGACATGTACACAAAACCACCTTCACATAGCGCCACTCATACAACATGTACACATCACCACATGCACACAACACCACTTGTATAATCATGCACATAACACCATATGTACATAGCACCACATGTACAACATGCATGCAACACTAGATGTACATAACACTTCATATCTAACATGCGAAGAGCACCATATGAACACAACACTATCTGTACCACCTTGTACATAATCATTGCACAACAACATGTATACACACTATAGACATATAACACTAGATGCACACAACATCACAGATGCAACATGTAAAACATTTACAACATATGAACAATAATAGTACCTCACATCAAAAGGCACACTGTCTCTACCAAGAAACCTTGCTTCTAGTGTCTTATCCATGCTTGTCTCAACATGTTGCAAACCACACTAGTTTCATTTCGCTGATGCATCCCTCAACGTTACCTTTCATAACATAAACATAGGCATAATAAAAGCATAAGATATCAATTCATATCCACATGAAATTTACCTCATATTATTTTTCATGACTACTCTTACACTTGATTCCTCATAAACTAGGAGCCTTGTCATCCCATTCTCCTGCATAAGCAATCATTCCTACATAGGAACGATTCTTGGTGATCCTGTCAAACAATGACGTAGATACATAGATATACATACATACATACATACATACATACATACATACATACATACATACATACATACATACATACATACATACATATATATATATATATATATATATATATATATATATATATATATATATATATATATATATATATATGTATGTATATATATGTTAGCATTAAACAACTATGATCCATGACGATCATGTTAGTCATACATATATACATACATACATGCATACATATATAAACATCAACATAGTCATGATCACAACATAATTACTAGATATCATAAGGTCAAGGTTAAGAGAACTCCCTTTATTCATGCTCAACCTACATAACATCAAAAACAACAGTTCCAAAAATAGCCAAGGAATCTTACACCTCAAATCTAGTTACTTTACCTTTTCTAGTTACCTTTCTCATGTCTATACTTCCACCGTCCATTTACCACAATGGACCCAACCAATCAAACAAATTGTCATATTTTTAGCTTCCTCTATGCTTACACATGCACCGCACTTCATTGGAATCTTACATTACCTTTCAGGTAACACACAACTCTCCCCAAACACCATTAACTTTCCTCTTTCTCAACCAATTCCTAAGACTCAAAACTTAAAATGCAAGCACAAGAAACAAATAAGAAGAAAACCAAGAAAACCAATAACAACATGACTCCATAAACAAATTGGTATGGCCATACACTAGACATAAACAAAGCCATAAATCCATCACAACAAATCATGAAATACCAAAATCACAAGACTGAAAACAAACACCATGACTCAATCCCCATGGCTCCCAGTGCTTCCAAAGGAAACCTCAAATTGAACCTTCTTCGAGGTTTCATGGTAGCCTTTTTTCCATGCAATCCCTTGCATCATACTGCCATCAAAACATAACTGTCAGTGCATTAATAAACATAACAATGCACCAGTTATATGTAATGATGTGTGCGTAAGCGGTTTGGGTTCATAAGGATCGCTTGCTATAGTGGAAATATGGGCGCTGAGGTGTAACCATGGTATAACGTGGTATATATATATATAGTGTTACGTATGTCTGCCAAGTGGATATCGCTTTTAAAGACTTCTTCGAAAAGCCATGGTTTGTTAATAAAGCCCGATAGTGGGGTTTTTAAAAAGAAATGAAATATCAGTTTAATGACTGATGCGCTCAATCCAGGAAAGAGGGAAATTGATCAAGACGTAGAAGAACTTGCAGGTAGATTAGGGAGACTGTCTCTAACGCCTGCACACTCGCCATCATTAGAGGTATCAGAGCCATCAACTGACATTGAAGTGAGTCTCAGGAGCAGAAGAAGGATGGCTTTCAGAGTTGGAAGAGGACAAGGACGTGGTGGAAGAGGATGACCTGCTGCAAATGTTGAACTAATGGAAACAGTAGAAGAGCTGCGAGCTAGAGTGGATGCATTAACTTCAGATATAAATATAGATGATGGAGATGTCAGTGAGCTCGAAATTGAAGCTGCTGAAGAGGAGGAAGCTGTACAGGTTACTCCTGAGATGAGGTTTTTTCAGTCAGTGTTAAAATCCACAGCCAGGCCATGGAACCAATTAGTACTTGTATACCAAGGAGGACTGAATCCAGAAGAATTTTTTATTGGATTAACAGTATGGAGAAATTCTTCGATTACGAAGAAACAGAAGATGAGAAGAAAGTAAAGTTTGTTGTCACCAAGTTAAAAGGCCACGCAGCACTCTGGTGGGATGGTGTACAGGCGGAAAGGGAGAGACATGGTAAACAGCCTATCAAGAACTGGAGCCAAATGGTAGCAAAGTTACGAGGTAAGTTCTTGCCAAGTAATTATCAGCAAACAATGTTTAGACAAATGCAAAATCTTAGACAGAGAGCTTTAACAGTAAAAGAATATACAGAAGAGTTCTATAAAGTGAGCATAAGAGCTGGAGAAGCCCAAGACACAGATGAGAAGGTGGCTAGATATATGAATGGTCTCAGGATGGACATTCAGGATGAGATAAGTCTGCTGTTTCCTAAAACAGTCGAGGAAGCTTATCAGATAGCGCTGAAAGCTGAAGAAAAACTCATAAGGAAGTAGTCTGCCAAAGGGAGAGGGACTTTCAGAGGAAAAGGAATTCAAGGTGGTAGAGGAAGATCTACAACACCTAGAGATGGAGCTAGCAGTAGCTCAACCCAGCATGCATCCAGAGAAGGTGATGCAAGAGGCAGAGGGAGTTTTTCCAGAGGAAGAGGAGGCAGAGGAAGAGGCAGAGAAATAAGATGTTACAGATGTAACAAGTTGGGACACAGAGCTTTTGAGTGCCCAGAAAATGCAGATATAAAGCAAAGGAATGCAATTGTTGCTCCAGCTAAAGAAGAAGCGGCAGCGGCAGCAATAGCAGAAGAAGAAAATACACCAGAAAGAGGAGAATCTTTGGTGGTTAATAAAGTCTTACCTAAGCCAATGAAGGAGGTGGCTGTTGAACCGCCACAAAGGAAAACTTTATTTAGGACAGTGTGCAAAGTCCAAGGGAAATGTTATCAGATGATCATTGATAGTGGCAGCACTGATAATTTGGTCTCTACAGAAGTAGTGGAGAAATTGAATCTGAAGACAATGAAGCACCCAACACCTTATAAGGTGTCATGGTTACAAAAGGAACATCAACTATTGGTAAGTGAACAATGTGAAGTGGAATTTCAAGTGGGCAAGTACAAAGATAAAATTGTTTGTGATGTGATGCCTATGGACGTGTGTCATATATTGCTTGGGAGGCCTTGGCAATATGATAGAGGAGCCATACATGACGGGAAGAGAAACACCTACAAGTTTGGAAAATATGGTGTTAATCATACATTGTTGCCTTTGCAAGAAGAAGATGTACCGGGACAGAAGACTAGTCCAAAAACTCTGTTACTTGGAGGGAAGGAATACTTGAAGCAGATTGAAGAAAATGAGGTCAATTTTGCTGTAATTTGCAAGCCCAAGGTAATATTGACTTCTACTAAAAGTTCTGAATTACCCATTGAAATTCAAGAAATGCTGGAGAATTATTATGATATTATTGTTGATGATTTGCCTAATGAATTACCGCCAATTTGGAAAATCAGTCATCATATAGACTTGATTCCTGGAGCAAGTCTACCTAACAAAGCAGCATATAGAATGACTCCTGCAGAGAATGAAGAAGTTAAAAAACAGGTGCAAGAATTGCTTGAGAAGGGGTTGATTAAAGAAAGCCTGAGTCCTTGTGCAGTGCCAACAGTGTTGAGCCCGAAGAAAGATGGAGGCTAGAGAATGTGTACAGATTCAAGAGCCATCAATAAGATTACAATCAGGTACAAATTTCCATTACCCAGAACTGAAGATTTAATGGATTGCTTGTCTGGCGCGAAATATTTTTCAAAGTTAAATCTTAAAAGTGGCTATCATCAGATAAGGATAAGATAAGGGGATGAATGGAAAACCACTTTTAAGACCAATGAAGGATTATATGAGTGGAGAGTGATACCTTTTGGGTTGTCCAGTGCACCAAGTACATTCATGAGGCTTATGAATGAAGTTCTTAAAGAATTCATTGGTAAATTTGTAATCGTATATCTGGATGATATATTAGTCTCTAGCAGATCCAAGGAGGAACAATTGAGGCATTTAAATTATGTTTTACAGAAGCTGCAGCAAGAAACATTATTGTTAAATCTGAAGAAGTGTTTATTTATGAAAGAGGAACTGGTGTACTTGGGATTTCTTATCTCAGTTGAAGGATTGAAGATGGATCCAGAAAAGATCAAATCAATTGTGGAGTGGCCTTCACCCAAGAGTATTTTTGAGGTAAGGAGTTTTCATGGTCTTGCTAGTTTTTACAGAAAATTCATCAAGAATTTTAGTAAGATTAATGCACCTATTATTGAGACCATAAAGAAAGATAAACAACCATTTAAGTGGACTGCTGAAGCAGAAAGAAATTTTCAACTGTTGAAGAGGAAAATAACTGAAAAGCCTATTTTGGTTCTTCCTGATTTTAAAAACACTTTTCAAGTTAAGTGTGATGCCAGCGCAGAAGCAATTGGAGGATTTTTAAGCCAAGAAGATAGACCAATAGCTTACTTCAGTGAAAAGCTAAATGCTGCAAAAAGGAAGTATTCTTCTTACGATAAGGATTTTTACGCAGTTGTGCAGGCACTAAAGAAGTGGAGGCATTATTTAATGTCGAAAGAATTTATTTTTTATTCAGATAACCATGCATTTTAGTTTATAATGCAGCAGCCAAAACTCAGCCAGAGACATGTTAAATGGGTAGAGTATCTTCAAGGCTTTCATTTTGTGTTGAAGCATATAACTGGACAATCAAACAAAGTCGCAGATGCCTTAATTAGGAGAAGTGTATTGCTGCAAGAAAGTTAAATTCAAGTGTTGGGGTTTGATTTTCTTAAGGAATTATATGAGACCGATTCAAATTTTAAGGAGGCATTTGAGGCTTGTAAGAATCTTGTTTTGGCAGACAGGAGCAAGTGGCTGGATTATTTTATACAAGATGGACTGTTATTTAAGAAAAATCAGCTATGCATACCCAACTGTTCAATGAGAGAGAATTTAATCAAGGAAAAGCATAGTGGAGGACTTGCAGGACATTTTGGTAGGGAGAAGACCTTTGAACAGCTCAACAGATTTTACTTCTGGCCGAAAATGAAATATGAAGTAGAGAAATATGTAAGAAATTGTAAAGTCTGCCAGTATGCAAAAGGAAGGAGCAAGAACACAGGGTTGTATATTCCATTGCCAATTCCAGATAGGCCTTGGGATATGGTAAGTATGGATTTTGTGCTAGGATTGCCAAAGACGCAAAGAGGCCATGATTCAATTTTTTTTGTAGTGGACAGATTTTCAAAAATGGCACACTTTATTCCATGTTATAAAACTAGTGATGCTTCTCACATTGCTAACTTGTTTTTTAAAGAAATTGTAAGATTACATGGATTGCCCAAAAGCATTGTTTCAGACAGGGATTCAAAGTTTGTTGGACATTTCTGGAGAACACTATGGAAGAAGCTGGGAACTAAATTAAGTTTCAGTTCTGCCTATCATCCACAAACTGATGGACAGACTGAAGTTGTGAACAGAAGTTTAGGAAATCTTTTGAGGAGCTTTACTGCAGAACATCCAAAACAATGGGATCAAGTGTTACCACAAGTTGAATATGCATATAATGACTCACCAAACAGAAGCACAGGACAGAGCCCATTCCATATTGTTTATGGAATGCACCCAAGGGGAATATCTGAATTAAGGAACTTGGGAATAGAAGAAATAAGAAGTGCAGAAGGTGAAGACTTTGCTTCAAGAATGCAGGCGATACATGAACAGGTGAAACAACAACTACAAGACATCAACATTCAATATAAAACCAGAGCAGACATGAGGAGAAGAGAAATGAACTTTGAAGTTGGAGACTTGGTTTTAGCACACCTCAGAAAGGAGAGATTTCCAAAGGGAAAGTATAATAAGTTAAAATACAAGAAAATTGGACCATGCAAAATACTGAGGAAATTCTCTGCAAATGCTTATGAAATTGAATTACCACCTGGTGTGGGAATATCACCAATTTTTAATGTTGCAGACTTGTACAAGTATGAGAATGAAGCTGCAGATGATACAACACAGGATCAAGAGACTCCAAAGATTTACTGGGTAAAACAGTTACCCACAGCCAAGAATTTACAACCAGAAAGAATTCTGGACAAGAAAGTGTAAAAGAAGACAAGGGGACGAGAATATTTCCAGTATCTGGTGAAATGGAAGGGACAGCCGATCGCTGAAGCTACTTGGACTACAGAAGACATTCTACATAAATTGGGCAAATCTGTAGATGAGCTCATGGACAGGAGCCCATGAAGAATTTTGTCCTCAGGAATCTGATGTGGGAGCATGTAACTCAGAGGGGAAAAATCTTCCAAATTATTCCAAAAATCAAAAAAATCTACAGGCAAGGGAGTGGGGTCCTCTAGCCTGCAATTTCTATGCTTTCTTAGTTAAAAAATAGAATAAATTCTAGCAATAAATCATGCTATTTGTAACAGAGCTTTTCAAGCTTTAAATCACCCTGTAAAGCATGCTTTTCTGTGTATCGGATAAGGACCGAGAGGGCCTATCCTCAGTTATAAATAAAGAGGCAGCGAAGCCCTCAGGGGAGAGAGGATAAGGGTGAGTGCCATAGTATTATTTTGAAAATTTGTTCTCTCGGTGTTTCTTATTAAACGACATTGTATATGCATGTGTAGATTCTTTTGTAGCGCTTTAATAATGTTGAATCGGTGCCTGAGTTTTGCATGCTGTAGTACTGTATATTAAGCATTGAAAGCACCTTTCCTTTCATTTTGTGGTTATACAGGCTTGATTTTACAAATGCGCATATGTTTCTGTTTGTTCTAAGAACTCTTGCGACTTCCATTAAGTGGCTGTAGTGGATTTTGGAACTTTATAACTGAAGTTCTTACCATATTGGTCTGAGGCTGTATTGGCGTCGAGAGGTTCGTTGAAACTGTTATTTATATGCTCGATTTACAAAGCCTTCCGCCCGAAAGGAGTCATAGCGTGGCAAAGGGCCGAGTTCCGAATTTGGGAGCCGAATTAATATAAACTGCGACATATATCCATCGCCAGGTCCGTCGTTTCGGAGGTGGAAAGTTATTACTTGAGTCAACCACCGAATAGCGGAACTACCGAAGTATTAAACGCTGTGTATAAGTGTATCGGTTCCGGAGGAAAGAAGATCATTGTTTGGGTGATGCGATATATATATATATATATATATATATATATCGGCCGAAACTAGCATAGAGGTGGAGACATATAGCCATCGGTGCGATATATACCGTGCCTTGTCCACGGTAAAGCCCCACCTACACTCATCGGCGATGCGATCTCGCATCAGGCCAAGAAGCAAAGGGAAATATAACTGTTATATGTAATGATGTGTGCGTAAGCGGTTTGGGTTCATAAGGATCGCTTGCTAGAGTGGAAATATGGGCGCTGAGGTATAACCACGGTATAACGTGGTATATATATATATATATATATATATATATATATAGTGTTACGTATGTCTACCAAGTGGATATCGCTTTTAAAGACTTCTCCGAAAAGCCACGATTTGTTAATAAAGCCCGATAGTGGGGTTTTTAAAAAGAAATGAAATATCAGTTTAATGACTGATGCACTCAATCCAGGAAAAAGGGAAATTGATCAAGACGTAGAAGAACTTGCAGGTAGATTAGGGAGACTGTCTCTAACGCCTTCACACTCGCCATCATATATAAACCTAATGCATATGGCAAGCTTTGACTTACATACATGAATGCCAAACATACAATACATGTATGACAATAAGCTCTTTCCTTGAGGTTGAATGCTGCAACTTCAAGTTAATGATTTGAATCTCTTGTTCTATCTCAGCCAACACATTAGCATCATAACAACCAATAGCATCATGATGACCTAAATTTTCATACAATGACCTCACACGGCATTTTTGACCTACTATTCATGCATAAATATAACCAAGACTATACATGCATAATAACTACAAATAAATGTATAACACATGAGTGAAAAACCATATACACACCATTCTAGCCAAAGTCTAGTCATCAATGCATGACCATATCAACTACACAAACCGTGACCTCATGCATGACAACAAAGAGCACCTCACGTGCACTTGATAACATGTGAACACTGGTGTGCATAACAATGTATAATCAACCATGCACAAATAAACAACGACACCTTCAACATTCACATGGTGACATCACTACAACCATGATCAACACCATGTAGTAGCAAACAACCACATGGACTACATGCATAGCTACACATATGCAACCAACATAAAAGCAAGATCAACACATAACCCAAGGAGAGCAGAACCACGCTCTAATACAACTTTGTAACACCCTCCTCCCACATCTACCTAAGCAACCGGCCAGCGAGGGTAAGCATATGATGAGAGGCCACTATGATAAGACTCAAACTCCTACATAACATTAAGGAAATGGAGTCGACAAAATAAGAATTTACATACCTCCCTTAGGTGATTCAGGACACCTATGGGCTAATCCACCACTCCAAGTTCCCAACCCCTTATTTAACCTAGCATTCAATGAATTAAGCCCAAATTCACTCCTATGATAATGAATGCATGTGACTGAAATCCTATAGTCACTCCCACAATGTGTGCAAGGGAGAGACTACAGTGTTTTTTAGCTAGCTCTGTGCCAAAGACTATGAGATTTAAGCCACATTTTCGGGGATAGTCTCCAAACCAATGCCTAGAACTTGATGAGACTTTCTAATACAATAAATGACACCAAGGCAAAGATGCTAAAACAAAAATTAATCAAGTGCTTGACCTAACCAAGCCTAACCATGAGATACATTTTGTTAAACACTTAGTAAATATGCAACCTATAGCTGTAAATAATAGATCTGACCATAGTGGTCTCATACTTATATGAGATTCACCATGAATCATTGTTTCCTTATCACTTTAACTATCATTCCATCCATTAGGTCATAGATACATTTTTCATTCATTTACAAGTAAAAACATGATGATATCCATACATGGATGTTGTCATAAAACATATACATAACAGGCATAATAGCAACATAAATACTAATGAAAGTAAAACCATATAGACCACATATAATCCATCAAAATAATCATAGAAATACCAAGAGAAATAACCTTTCATTAATGATGAAAAAAAGAAACTCAGAATGGGACTTCCACGTTCCACCTGATCATAAAATGACAGAGCCAAATATCTCTTCATCCATTGACCCTCATGCCATATTCTAAGCATGAATGTGGGATCTCATAGATTACATCAATAAAAAGCCATCCAGGGCTTCCAGAGGTTATCCACCTCAACCCATCAAATAGTGATTCCACCTCATGGTCGGACATCAGAAAACCATCATCAGATCGGTCTTTATCCTAGCCTTCAAAGGGATCCAGAGCATTCGTTCCAACTCAATTCTCAAGACTAGTAACTCAACCCACAACTTCCATTAGGCTCCAGAGCTTTTGTTCAACCAAGGCTCCTAGGACTAGTAACTCAACTCACAACATTTTTTGGGCTTCCAGGACTAGTAACTCAACCTACCAAGGGCTTCCAAAGCATTTTTCCAACCAATTCTTCCAGTATTAGTAACTCAACCCAAGTTGTTACAGGGCTTCTAGATCATTTGTCCAACCAGGGCTTCCAAGACTAGTAACTCAAACCACGCCATTATAGGGCTTCTAACGATTTTTTCCAACCAAGGCTTCCAAGAACTAATAACTCAACCCAAGCTAAGGAAACATGAGAACCAACCAAAACAAAACAAGGAGATAAACCCACAATCTCCATGACTATCCATGAAATGGTAAGGCTAGGAAAATCCACTGTCAATCTAGCCAATCCATCATGCTAGTGATAGATCATAACTAAGAAACCACATGCATGTGCCATAAATGCCAAAATTAGTGAGGAAAATGTACATTCCACTCAATATTTCCAAGAAAAATTGTTGTAGTTGCTAATTCTGATGCCCTCTTGCACTTTCCTACTCTTCCTTTGACTTCTTTCTCTAAAAATCCAAATATGCCACGCCCTCCAAGAGTGCTCCAAGAAAACTCTAACTCCCCAAGAATATTAGAGAGAGAGAGAGAATAATGAGAGAGCTCCAAAACTGACATGACCAAGTCTTTCCTAGTGATGCTCAGAAGCCCTTTTATTAATGAGGTCTCTATTTCATTCATTTTCCATTAGTTTCCTTCATTTTTCTTCATTTTCCTTCATTTTCCTCCTCCCATGCAACCTGTGACCTTTCACCTTCCTTTTCTCCTAATTTCCATTATTTTCATTAATAAATATGCAAAAAATGTCTTTTTTCCTTTCCAAAGCATTAGCCATTTCCTTTGCCAATTTCTTCAGCCATGATAAATCGGATCACTACAAAGCCTTTTGGTTTCTTCATGCATATCTCTTCTTTCATATCCCCAAGTAGGAATATTCACATCCATTTGTTCTACCTCAAAATCAAAAGAAATAACAATAGATACAAGAAATATAATAAAAGCTAACTTTGCAAAAGGAGAAAAAATATCACCGAAATCAATTACCAACATGTGAATAAACTTTTTCTACTAATCGAGTCTTGTACTTGTCCACTTTTCCTTTTGCGTTCATCTTCTTCAAAATATCCACTTACTACCAATGGGTTTGCTTCTAGATGGCAATTCCACTAGATGCAAAGCCTCATTCTTATTCAAGGCTCCCATTTCTTCAACCATGGCCTTATTCCAATGTTTTCCATTATTTGAATCCATTTTTTCCCTAAAAATTTTGGTATCATCATTAGTAATAGATAAAGAAAAATTTGAACAAAAATTAGATGGAGTATACTTCTATGGTTTCCTTCTTTCCCAAATTGATCTCCTCAAAACTGGAGTTTGTGGTTCTTCTTCTTATTCATGTTCTTCTATAGAGTTTGATTCTTCATCCTTCATATCAAACTCTATCTTCCTTGATTGCTTTTACCTTGTTTGGACATCATGTTTCATTACATCCTTCACTTATCTAAATACCATATCTCAATCGTACATAACCTTGTTTCTTTCTAGGTTCCAAATCTTGTAACCTTTTAAACCATCTTTATACCCAATAAATATGCACCTTTCAGTTTTACAATCCAAATTGGTTCTTTTCTCCTTTGGAACATGTATAAATGCATCACAACCAAATACCCTAAGATGTTAGAGAGATGGTTTCCTACCAGTACATACCTCACATGGAGTCTTATCCTTCAGCATTGATGAAGGTGATCTATTGAATATGTAACATGTAGTATCCACTACCTTTTCTCATAATTCAAGTTGTAAAACAACACCAATGAGCATGCACATTTCCTTTTCTATAAGTTTCATGTCCATCCTTCTTGCAACTCCATTTAGTTTAGATGTGTATGGAGTAGCCTCCTATCGTCTTATACCACACTTCTTACAGAACATTTCGAATTCCTTCATGCAAAAATATCCACCATTATTTGTCCTAAATGTCTTAACATTCTTCTCTCTATGATTTTCCACAAGAGCCTTAAATTTTTTAGAGACGTTAGAGAATATTTCTTTGTAAGGAAATATATCCATCTATTCCTCAAGAATCCATCTATAAAACTACATGTATATTTTCCCACTGATGGAACAACCACAAGTCCAAACACGTCATTGTGTAGAAGCTATAATATTCCTTCTTCCCTATTATCACCAGAAGAAAACCTCACTTGATTCTACTTCCATATAAACAATATTCTTAAAAATTAAAATCAAAAGATTAATTAGACATACCTTCTACTGTATGTCCTGGTCTTCGATGCCACAACATAGCATTTTCTTCATAGACTACAAGATTTTTAGCCGCACTTTGAGGAACAACAGAATTGTTCCACCGATCAAAAATAGTGTTTCCCAAGATCTTGTACAAAGTTCTGCCCTGAACCCCTCGCACCAATATTAATGCTCCTTGAACCATCTTGCAAGTATATTTATCAAACACTTTCTTTACCCCTGCATCATCCATCTTACTTATATAAATTAGATTTATGGCCAATCTCAAAATGTGTAGAACACCAAGGAGTTTTATAATCCTTCCACCTATCAAATTCATCTTGAATTTTCCTCATCCTATGATTCTAATCTTCTTTTCATCACCTAGGAAGACATCACCACTAACATATTTCTTGTACTCATAGAACCACTCCCTATGGGGAGTCATATGGAAGGATTCACTTGAATAATTAAACCATGCCTCATGATCTACGTGTGTACTTAAATAAGCCAAATACACACCCCTAGCTACATTTGAGTTAGATTTCACCTCTGGAGAAGGAGCATAATTATATCCCTTTCCTTTGTTAGGATTTTTATATGCACAATATTTCTTATAGTGCCCTTCTTTTCCCCATTTCCAACATACCTTTACAAATTTTCTTGCAGATTTAGATCTCCTTCTAGATTTAGATCCCCCACTTGAGGACTTATTTATCTTTCTATTTTGAGAACATCCTCTTACCGATAAGGCATCTCCATTCCGGCTCTCCATATTTTTCCATCTTATCTCCTTTGAAAACAATGATGAGAATATTTCATGAAATTTCAAGGTAGTTGCATTATTATCTATGGAAACAACACGATTATCCCATGAGTTTGGTAGAGAAAATAATAGATTGATGTACTAGTACTCATTTGAAATATTAATATCATAAAATAATAACTGACTTACCATAGTATTGAAGGCATCCAAATGCTCTACCACTGATTCTCCATCTCTCATCCTCAGGTTATACAACTTATTCCATAGAAACAATCTATTTACCAGGGACTTAGATTGATACAAAGTTCCTAACTTGTCCCACAAATATTTCACTATAAATTCAATTGAAATAATCAATAATACTGAATATTAGACACACAACCATATTATGCTATTTTCCTTCTAATCCAAGTTGGTCTAGTCTTCTATCAAAATTGTCATTGGTTTAGAACCTAGATCCACAAGGATCCACTGATACTTATCCACCAATAGATCCTCCATATTGAGCTTCCATAACTCAAAACTTTGTTTGTTGAATTTATCAATCTCTATCTTTCCATTTTTTGCCTTTTCCTTTCACCAGAAGAATTGATCACGAGATCTTCCAATATAACAGGGTCTACCATAGGCCCAAGAAAAACCCATTAGTTATAAAGGAATCCCCTTGAAGCCAAAAATACTCTGATGCCAAATGAATGTTTTAACCCTTTACAGATAAAACCTACAAACAAATTCTTAAAACACAAAAAATATACAATGGCAAGAAAAAAAAATATACACAAACATTTTTCTCTTGGAACCCAAAACTAGGAAAAATATATTGATTTTTCATTATAATTTTTTCAATGTTATAATACATTATATACATGTTGAAGCTTTAATAAACCTCCATTCCATTAACCCCATATTAGAACATAAATGTAGTTCCTTCGATTGTATCTACAGAGCCTTGGGAAAATCCATAATGTGTAAAGCCATGTGCAAAATCATGGGAAAATACCACCCAAGCCATCAAAACAATTTTGTTTGTAGTGCATATAAGTCATACATATAACTTTCTCTATGAGAACTAATAACAAATCATCATTTTGAATCAAATCTAACTCCCTTTCGGTAAAAATTATATAGTTTAGAGAATTTGCAACAATTTCAATGCATTTGAGATAAGATCCTTAGATCTGAAAATGACATAAGATCCATGGCTCCTAGATCAAGTGCTTTGGGTTTGATATAATTTTTTTGTGGTTCATAATATTTTCCATCAATATATTTTGATTCATGATCCCTTTTCATTCCTCATGTAGGAGCTTCATTGACAACTATCTTCCACTTGGGGGAATATCCTTGTTTATTCTTGTAGGTTTTAACCCCATACAAAAATTACCTGCATGAGAATTCTAAAATAAAAAATAAAAAAAGGTGAGAGCATAAAACATAAACAAATATACACAGATATTTTCCCCTGGATCCCAAAACCGGGACTACTATATTGATTTTTCATTATGTTCCTTTCAGTGTTACAATACATATATATACATGTCGAAGCATCCACAAACTCCAATCCATTAACCCTGGATTATAACATAATCGTAGTTCCCTTGACTGAATCTACAAAATCCCATGGACCGAAAACCATCGTGCCCAAAACCATGTGCGAAAACCATGCACAAAACCATAGGTAGGCCCGCCCACCTAATATAGTGTCCAAAATTTTTTTTTGAGGTGCTACCCTGAGCCTTGTAGAGGGGGGCTACCTCCCCCCTCAAACACCCCATACAGGGGAGGCTAGTCGTGGAAAGAATATAAGCAACCCAATAATTCTAATTCACTATTAGTATCCTTCTCTACCTCTAAAATAAGTGAATTTTCTATTAGTTGATAATCCTAAAAATCTAGTAGTGGGGGCTCATATGGCCTCCATGTTTTACGTTTTGGAGATGAAAAAAATTCCCTTTTGCATGAGATCATGCTTGGGGACAATAATCTTGAAGGTGGCATGTTTGATGGAAAACTTGACATGAAAATTTTTGTCTTTTTAGTCAAAGGCCTAAGTCCAATGATGTTTACCTTATGCTTTTTTTTTGTAGTCCAAGGCCAAATTTTCCACATTTTCCAGTAACACAATTTTGTCTTCAACCATATCCCTCACAAATTGATACTAAACATCAATATGTTTTGTCTTTGAATGATAAGAAAGATTATTTACCAAGAAAATTGGACTTTGGCTATCACAATCTATCCTTATAGGTTATTGTACCAACCCAATTTTGAGGTGTGAAATTAGCCTCATCAGGAATACTATAAAAATAATGGTGGAAATAATAAAATAATATTGGATCACCTCAGCAAATTTTGGAGGAAAAAAGGAAAAACTACTTTTTCAACCTGTATTTTCAACTTATATCCCCACAATTTTACTCAAATTTTGAGTGGGAGCACTGGTTGGATGCATAATTTCATCATCCAAGGGGTACCCATGTTGCATACTTTTGATGGACCCTACTTCATGAAAAATGAGAAATACATGAAAAAAATGATTACTCATTTTTCATGTAGCAGGGTCCATCAAAAGTATGGAACATGAGCACTCCTTGGATGAGGAATAAAATTTTTCATCTAATGAGTGTTTCCACTCAAAATTTGAGTAAAATTGTGGGAGATAAGTTGAAAATACAAGTTGAAAAAGTAGTTTCTTGTTTTTTTATTATTTTATATTTTTACCTTTTTACTCCAAAAATGGTGAATCATCCCCCATGGTTGACATCATCATCTTGAATCCTATTGGTTCTTATAAAGTTGATTTTGATTTTACATTTGTTTTTAGGCCCATTTTTACCTCAAAAAATCTCTAATGACACCATCTCTATAACCAAATTACCTCCTTGCTTGGATGAGTGGTTGCAATGTATTCAACTTCTATGGTCAAAAGTGTCGCTATAGATTTTCTCTTGCTCATCTAATTAAATTCTCCTCTAAATAGGTTAAACACATACCCACTTGTAGATATTATCTGATCCAGATCTCCATCCCAGTCAACATCAAAAAATCCATGTATTCCCAAGATTGCCCACTCCTAGTCTTTGTTGGAAGAAAAATCCATAATCAGTAGTGCCATAGAGATACTTGAAAAACGACTTTAATGTTATCTAATACTCCCACTACATGTGCAATGTATGGTCTAGTATAGACCATAACATACATCAAACTTCCTACTACAATCACATATGGAACCCAAGACACGTCCTCTTCCTCTTCTTGTGCCTTGGGACACTATTTTGTAGATAACTTTACACCTATAGGAATAGGAACGTTCTCTAGTTTACTGTCTTGCATATTAAACCCATGTAAGGTTGTAACGATATGATACCTTTGATTTAACAAAATTTTCCTCTTTTATAGATCTATTTTAATTTCCATACCCAAAATAAGTTTACGTCACGTAGATCCTTCATGTTGAATTTAGAGGATAATTTGGTCTTCACCTCCTAGATATTTTTTCTGTCATTTCCAATCAACAAAATATCATCTACATATAAACCCAAATAAACAACATGATCACCAACTAATTTAAAATAAACACAATGATCTACTTTTCACCTTGTGAAACCAAGTCCTTGTATATATGTATCAATTTTTTTAAACCACATCCTTGGTGATTGCTTTAACCCATACATAAACTTTTTTAATCTAAAAACTAGTTATTTCTTACCCTTCACTAGAAAGGCTTCTAGTTGCTTAATGTATATGTCTTCTCCAAAATCGCCATCTAGGAATATTGTCTTCCCATCTATCTGTTCTACCTCAAAATCAAAAGAAATAACAAAAGTAATCTAATAGAAGATAACTTGGAAAAAGGAGAAAAATATCACCAAAATCAATTCCTAACACATGGGAATAAAATTTGTCTACTAACTGAGCTTTTATTCCTTCATTTTTCCTTTTTCATTCATCTTATTCTTAAACAATCACTTACTACCTGTTATCACTCCAGGAAACTCTCCTAGGTGTAGCTCGGAGATGCCCGGTAACATATAAATCCTCAATATCATTCTATGAACTATTGGAATGAAATGGGGTTTGGATCAAGTCAGATGATTGTTTCAATTTTGTTTTCACTCTAGACATGCATCAACACCCTTAGCTTGACAAGGCTTTAGACCACTAATGCTCAATAGTTTATAGGTTAAATGGATAGATGGATAATATTGACTATACCAGTAGATGCATACATAAACATATATGAATGGCTAGCTACAGAAAGTAAATGAAGCTTGCAAATGTAATTTGTCAACGCAGAGATAAGATGACAGTTATCTAACATTAGACATAGAAGAAAACATGAATAACTTATTCAAGTGAAAGCTTAGAACAGAGGAGAAGATGGAAATTGAACCTATAACAAAAAAAGAAGCTTGTATTACTGGAATGAAGATGAGACGCTAAGAGGAACAGTGTCTCCACAGTCTCCAAAATTTGAACCCTTGTTTCTTCTAACTTTCGTCCATTTATAGGCGTTTTTACAATGTTCTCAAACCCACTGAGGCTCGAGATGTCTTAATATATCCGCTCTATCTTCTAACTATTTGATGCTATAACTAGGAAAACATGAGCTCAGAGGTCTCTTTTCCTATCAAACACAGTAACCAAATTATGGTAATTTCACTGCACTGTCAGGTGGCTTGCTCATGCCAACAGCGTGCGATGAC
The DNA here is from genome assembly GCA_031772625.1 of Pinus tabuliformis. NCBI lineage: Eukaryota > Viridiplantae > Streptophyta > Pinopsida > Pinales > Pinaceae > Pinus > Pinus tabuliformis. The sequence continues at coordinate 811,211,503 of CM062819.1, read as the reverse complement.
CATTTCTATTGGTTCAGCGGCATCGTGTGGTTGTTTTCCCCCTTTCGGAAATGCTTTCCATTATTTCAATTCAACTATCTAATTGTCACAAACACTGACAGAGCCAACAACTTTCCTCCCTGCGTGACTGATGGGAATTGGGGTATGGGGGCACATGGGCCATTGGATGGGATGGATCAACAGTCAGGATGCTGGTCAGGTGGCGAAGAGTGAACTGTGGTGATCGTGAACGAGGGCCATTAGATTGGGAGGAATGGACTAAGGAGATCGATCACCGAAGGTTTGATTCGTGGCTAGAGCAGAATAAGTCCGAGCCGTCAGATCTTGGATGGGTAGATAAGACGACTATCGGGTGGAGGAGGTGCTCGAGAGATAACGCCTGGGAGCAGTTTTACCTGAGCAGGAACGATCTCAATCGGGTAGTAAGTGGTAAAGGTTGAAGCCCACCTGATTCCATTCATCAGGCACCACATAGCAGCAGAGGAGAGAGAGGAAACCACGGTTATCAGGTCAGTATCCTTCTCGCTTGTTGCTTGAGAAATATGCACGATAACCGTTAGATCTGGCAAGAATGATCTAATGGTGGTGGTTGATCGATCATGTAACATTAGTCAGGTGAAGTGCGAACCATCTGATCTGTGAGAAGATCAATTATGAGGAACACGAAGGCATGGGATGACCTTGAGGAATGTGAAAACGGCGCGTATGGACAAAAAGGTAAGGTTTTTTGGGGGTTTTTGAGCATTAGTGCATGGGGGAAAAAGTGGATTAATTCACATAGGGCCAAGGTAAAGGTGGATTTGGTTCCAATGTGAGGGTTGGGTTAGGATATGAGTGAATGAAAATGGGAATGGATGAGTGAAAAGTGTGGTGTGATGGACCATGTGGGAACCTCTCCATGATAGAAAAACACACCATTTTCTTCCTTTAGCCTTGAAAATAGTAGCGCTACACCTCAGGGCTAACACTGACTCCTTCTAGGGATTAAAGCATCCATGTGAGGTTTCAAGAACTACAGACAACTGCCTTTCCAGTAACAACCAAAAAAAAATTATATCCTAGTGTTCCATTGGGCATGGAGTTTATTTGCATAAAAGAAAATATAAAAAAAAGAAAAAAAAAGAAAAAAAAAAGAAAAAACCTATTACAATACTAAGGCCTTAAAGCCTCATATGAAGTAAAGTTTTGAAAACCGCCCATTTACTGGGCCATCAAAAACACATTCCCCCTATAAATTGTACAAAAAGAAAGTATTGTTTGCGTTATCTTGAGCAATGACAAACATTCTCATCCATAAGGCATCAAATTTACCATGGTTTCCCTTCTTTTCCTTCAGTGCATCCCATTTTAGAACCCAATGCCCAACTTGAAAACTGTGCATTTTTTCCTTTTTATCAAAGGCTTATTTGATCTTCTCATGAATTCTTGAATTTTTAACCAGTTGTTCTCTAATTTTTTGTAATTCAACCAATTTACTCATTCTCCTCTCCATGTCATACTCTTCATCCTATTCTTCTTGCAAGAATTTGGCCACAGGGAGAATCAGCTGGATAGGAAAAACAACATCAGTGCCATAAACCAGTTTAAATGGAGAATTTCCTATGGACTTCTTGTTGGTAACTCTATCAGCCCATAGTGCAAACTTCAACTTGGAATCACAACTCTTTTTGTTGTCCTCCAACAGTTTTTTGGTTATCCTTACAAGACTCTAGTTAGATGATTCGGCTAGGCCATTTCCTTGTGGGTAATATGAGGTAGAAAGAACCAATTGAATGCCCATGGATTCACACCTATCCACCAATTCTTTTGCCCTCAAAGCTCTACATTATCAGTGACTAGTTTGGTTGGGCAACCAAATCTAGCGAAAATATTTCTGTTTAAGAACTTTATGACAACCTGATGATTAGAATTCTTAGCGGGTATAGTCTCAATCCATTTGGTGAAATAATTAGCGTCTATCAAGATCCATTTGTCCTGGCCACTAGAATGTGGATTGATCTCACCTAGAAATTCCAAGCCCCACTGCTGGAAGGGACCATTGGCATGGACTAGCTTCAAGGGCAGGGATTTTAACTATTGTGTTCCTGCAAACCTCAGAAAATAAAACACATCAGAGAATATGATAGGCTAATAATGCCTAGCTCTCAGGATCTTGTGGGCTATGGTTTACTAATAATGATGCCCTGCACAGATGCTAGAATGGAACTAGTGCATGACTTCCATAGATTGTCCTTTATCTAGAAATCTCAAGAGGATCTCTAATGGGTGTCTCCAATAAAGCAAGTTTTTATTAGTGCGGAATTTGGTTGATCTAAGCTTAATGGCCCGGGCTCGACTTGAGCTAAGCCCTGGAGGAACTTCTAGCTTCTGCAAAAACTGAACTACATTAAGACACCATTCACAGGTGGCTAGATTTTCAGCCAAAGAATATTTTTTCTCTTGCTCTTCTATTGCTTCCTCTGTCCCCTCACCACCTAAATTTGAACCCATGCAATTGATGTCTAGAAAATTGGAATTTTCCTCAGCCATAAGCTTGGCCAAGCCCTGCCCTTTGACAAGCTTGAAGTGCTTCACCTCTATGTTGAACTTTATGAATTTTGCAATCCATTTAGCTCTCTTTCCATCAATATCTGGCTGAGTTAGGACATCTTTTACTGAGGCTGAAGGTACATACGCAACCACTTTGGAATGTAGGATATAAATTATGAATGCCTTTAAAGATTTTATGAGAGCATAAGCTTGTTTTTCAATAAGGTCATTGTTGGGTCCCTATAATACTAGTGATTACCCCATTACTATTGTAGTTATACCCCTTATTTATATTTTTGTGCCCCTATTACCCCCATGTTGTTATTTTTGCGCCCCATAGAATCCCTCTATTGTTATTTTTGTGGCTTTATATTGTTATTGTTAGGTCGGCTGGATTATATTGTGACTCCTTAGACTCCTATATATAGAAAGGAGGTTTTGTCATTTGAATCATCCAAGAATTGTTCATTCATGTAATGTAAACGAGGTTTCCCCCTCGAAGAGGCTGAATTCTAAGGCGTTGATCTATATTTTCTATCTTCTCTTGAGCTGGTTTCATAACATTTGGTATCAGAGCTTTGGATTCTAGGGTTTCGCTGCTCCAAACAGGTCATCGTGGCATTTTCGCTATAACTTTTTTTCTCTGACGTTTCCAAAGTCACAAAAAAACCCATTTGAGAATAAATTGCACTAAACCTTGGGTCCAAATTTCAGAGCCTTTTGCACGATATTTGTGGAGATATGATCTGAGGAATTTGGTCTTTTTGCAGACTCCTGAATTACATTCAAAACAGGTGACCTGGGGAAAATCATCATAGCTTTCTCTCTGGGGATCAGATTGAAATTTTGTAAGAAGTTAAAGAAAGAGGATGGACTGTAGTTTCTTATGTGCATGTTTCAGATCCAAAGGTTGAAACAGTGACTCGTGGCACGTCGTACAAGTTCACTCTACTGAACTAGTCTAGAAGCAAGTCATTATGGGAGATTTCACATAACTCTTCCTTGGAGAATCCAATTTGGGTCAGACTTGTGGCATTTGAAAGAGGATGTAGAAGGATACTACAGACCACAATTTCCAAACTGGATGATCTGAAATTACAGAGATACATCAGATTCAATATCAGCCTTCTACAAAGTGAAAAAAGGTGTGTAGTTTTTTTTTAAATTTTTGTGTAAGCTTGGTTTAACAGAATTCAAAGGTCATAGTAAAACATTATTATAGGTAACTGATGCCCTGAGGAAAGAAAATGCAGACACCTAGTAAGGAACCTGAAAGCACTAGCATGACTCATGAAGAAGAGGAAGAAATGCTACATGATATATCAAAATTACAAGAACAAGTGCAACAAATGTCACGCTCACAAAAGCTAACAGAAGCTAAGATAAATGGTGTGGAATCTAAGATAAATGGCGTGGAATCTAAGATAAATGGTGTGGAATCTAAGATAAAGGGCATGGAAGTTAAGATGGATGATTCGAAGATAGATTTGAAGAGAAAAATGGCAGATTTGAAGACAGATTTGAAGACAGACATGGCAGATTTGAAGACAGATTTCACAAATTTTCTACAAGAAATACTTACTAATGGTGAAAAGGTTGTAAAGGAAACTCATGATGTGAACAAAAGTAATGTTAATCATGATTCCATAGACTCTAATGTTGGATCGAAGACCCAACATATTCAAAAAATCGATATGAGGAAGTTTGATGGCAAGGATCCCGCCACATGGATATTACAGATGGAGAAATTCTTCGATCTCAATAATGTACAAAACACACAAAAGGTACGTATGGAAACTGTATATTTGGAACCAAATCAATTTGTATGGTATCAATGGCTTTGCTCTCGTAAAAAATTTATCACTTGGTCAATTTTTACGGAAGGATTGGTAGCACATTATGAAGATACAAAAAGCAATACTTTTTTTAGCCAATTGATAAGTCTCAAACAAAAGGGTTCAGTAATGGAGAACATTGAGGAGTTCCAAAAATTGAACATAAGGGTAAAAGATATTCCAGAGGAGCATAGGATTGATGTGTTCATAGGGTCTTTAAAGGATAATATCCAACATGATGTTCGCCTTTGGGAACCTGATTCATTAGAGAAGGCATTCAGGTTAGCAAGAAAAATGGAAAGCAAAATTATGGCAACCAGGAAGCATACCACTCACAACTATAAAGACAGAAGTGTTGTTGCCCCTAGTCTTCCACAACATATAAGGTTGACACCACAAAAATTGGAAGAAAAAAGAGCAAAAGGGCTTTGTTATAGTTGTGATAGCAAATACACTAAAGGTCATAAGTGTGCTGAGAAGAAATTATTCTACATAGATTATGAAGAGGAAGAAGAAAAGGAGCAAGAAAGGTCAAAAGAAGAAGATATACTCCAGGAACAAAGCCTAGATGAAGAACAAATAAATCCGACCATATCTTGTAATGCATTGGCGGGAATTACCACTCCTCAAACCATCTAGATAGAAGGACAAATCAAGAAGAAAAAGGTAATAGTGTTGATTGATTCAGGAAGCACCCACAATTTTATTCATTGTAGGGTAGTAAAAGAATTGAATTTCTTCCTATATCCAGCACTAGAGTTTCAAGTGATGATTTCAAATGGAGGAACAATAAATTGCTCTGGAAGGTGCCATAATATCAAGCTATCCATGGGAGAATATGTATTGACTAGCCCAATGCTTTCCATTCCAATGGGAGGTGCTGATGTTGTACTAGGAGTCCAATGGCTACAATCCTTGGGTACAATAGCTTTTAATTTTCAATAACTTTTCATCAAATTTTCTGTGGAAGGAAAGGAAGTTGAATTAAGGGGTATTTCAGGGAAACCAAGAAAGATAATCAGCTCTAATGTTATGAGAAAGCTTCTAAAAAAGGAGCAAAGAGGTGTAATTGCACAATAATGTTCGCTAGATGTTTCCACATTGGAATCATCTATTTCTCCAGATCTCCAAAAAGTCCTGGACAATCATTCCAAGGTATTTGAGACTCCCAAAGGTCTCCCACCTATGCATGATCATGATCATGCTATTCATCTGATTCCAGGAAGTGTTCCTCCAAACATCAGGCCATATAGATATCCCTATGTCCAAAAAAGTGAAATTGAACGTATGGTTGCAGAAATGTTAGAGGTTGGTATAATTTAACCAAGTCAAAGTTCTTTCTATGCTCTAGTAGTATTGGTGCACAAGAAGGATGGATCATGGCGCATGTGTCCGTATTATAGGGAGCTCAACAAGCTCACTATTAAAGATAAGTTCCCCATTCCTGTCATTGATGAATTACTGGATGAATTGCATGGATCAATTTACTTCACCAAGTTGGATCTTCATTCGAGATATCATCAAATTAGAATGAAGATTGAAGACATTCCGAAAATGGCATTTAGAACTCATGAGGATCATGAATTTTTGGTCATGCCTTTTTGCCTTACCAATGCACCTTCAACATTTCAAGGTTTGATGAATTCAATTTTCAAACCATTCCTTAGAAAATTTGTGTTAGTATTTTTTGATGATATACTAATCTACAACAAGTCTTGGAAGGATCATGTTGAACATGTTGACAAGGTGCTACAACTATTGGAGGAGAAACAATTATATGCAAAAAGATCCAAATGTTTCTTTGGAGTCCAGGAGGTGGAATATTTGGGTCATATTGTATCTCATGAAGGAGTTAAGGTAGACCCTAGCAAAATTAAAGCCATTAAGGAATGGAAAATCCCCACATCCATAAAGCATCTACGAGGATTTCTTCGGTTGACAGGGTATTATCGCAAATTTGTTAAGAATTATGGGAGAATAGCAGCACCTCTAACAACATTATTGAAGAAAGATGCATTTTCATGGACTCCGGAAGCAACAAAGGCCTTTGAACATCTTAAAGAGGCAATGTGCCAAGCACCGGTCTTAGCTACACCGGACTTCACAAAAACCTTTATTGTGGAATGTGATGCTTCAGGAAATGGAATTGGTGTTGTTCTAATGCAAGATGAAAGACCCATTGCTTTTGAAAGTCGTCCAATCAAGGGAAAGTTTTTAAGCAAAGCTATTTATGAGAAGGAAATGTTGGAAATACTCCATGCACTTAAGAAATGGTGACCCTACCTAATGGGAAGACACTTCAAGGTAAAAACGGATCATGATAGCCTTAAATACTTTTTAGAACAAAGATTATCCTCTGAAGAGCAACAAAAGTGGGTCACAAAGATGTTGGGTTATGACTTTGAAATCATCTACAAAAAAGGGAAGCAAAATGTGGTGGCAGATGCACTCTCAAGAAAGGATGAGGATGTGGAAGCATTGTTGTGCGCCATTTCTATTATCCAAACAAATTGGATAAACGAAGCAAGGGAGGAATGGAAGAATGATGAAGAAGTGTGGGCACTTATTCGAAAGCTACAACAAGATTCCAGTACGTCCGATACATTTAGCTAGCAAAATGATTCGTTATGGTACAAAGATCGCTTATACCTCTATAAGAATTCTCAGCTAAAACAAAAGATTCTTATGGAATTGCACACTTCTCCCTTAGGAGGGCACTCAGGATTTTTAAAAACTTACCACATGGTTAAGAAGGAATTTTTTTGGGATGGCCTTAAATTAGATATTCAAAAGTTTGTGGCGGAATGTTTGGTTTTCCAACAAAATAAAGTTGAAACAATTAAGACACCGGGTCTATTACAACCTTTATCCATTCCAAGCCAACGTTGGGAGGAGGTTTCAATGGATTTTATCACAGATTTACCCAAGTCTGAGGGAAAGAGTGTAATCATGGTGGTAATTGACATACTTACCAAGTATGCACACTTTTGTGCATTATCACATCCATTTAAAGCTAGTACAGTTTCTACTGCATTTATGGAAACAATTCAAAAGCTACATGGAAACCCAAAGATTATTGTAAGTGACAGAGATCCCATTTTCACTGGAAATTTTTGGACAGAACTATTTTCTTATCTTGGTACTCAGTGAGCTCATAGCTCATCTTATCATCCTCAATCTGATGGGCAAACTGAGATAGTAAACAAATGTTTGGAAGGATATCTTCATTGCTTTGTATTTGATAAACAGACACAATGGGTCAAATGGTTGCCTCTGGCTGAATGGTGGTATAACACTTCCTTCCATACAGCAACAAAAATGACCCCATTTATGGCACTTTATGGGTATCAACCACCATCCATCACATCATATTTAAGAGAAAATTCTAAGGTTCAGGCAGTGGAACATCACATCGAACATCAACAACAAGTCCTCAAACTCTTAAAGGATAACCTCGTGTTGGCACAAAATAGAATGAAACAACAGGCAGATCAACATCGTAGTGAAAGAAGTTTTGATGAAGGTGATTGGGTATTCCTATGGCTACAACCATATAAGAAAATGCCCCTAAATCAATCTAAGAAGGATAATAAATTATCACCAAAGTATTATGGTCCGTACAAGGTGTTGCAAAAGATTGGTACTATGGCATACAAATTGGAGCTTCCTGCAGCTTCTCGATTGCACCCAGTTTTCCATGTTTCATGTTTAAATAAGTTTATAGGTGACAAGCTCCCAATTCAAACAATATTGCCATAACTTGATGAGGAAGGAAAAATTATATTGGAACTGGAAGCAGTCACAGAAACAAGAACTCAACAGCTATGAAATCGATCGATTTCAGAGTATCTTATCAAGTGGAAGAACTTATCTGCTGAAGATTCCACATGGGAGGATGAGAATTTTATGCAGAAGTATCCAGAACTACTCAAGCGTTGAGGAAAACACTTTTTTGAAGGAGAGGGGCATGTTGGGTCCCTATAATACTAGTGATTACCCCATTACTATTGTAGTTATACCCCTTATTTATATTGATGTGCCCCTATTACCCCCATGTTGCTATTTATGTGCCCCATAGAATCCCTCTATTTTTATTTTTGTGGCTTTATATTATTATTGTTAGGTCGGCTGGATTATATTGTGACTCCTTAGACTCCTATATATAGAAAGGAGATTTTGTCATTTGAATCATCCAAGAATTGTTCATTCATGTAATGTAAAGGAGGTTTCCCCCTTGAGCTGGTTTCATAACAGTCATACTTTAGTTAGCATCCCTCATAATTTTGCTGAAGAAGGCCATAGGGTGGTCTACACCTTCATTATTTTTCTATAATAGAACTACTGCAAGTGTATCATAAGAGGAAAACGAGAAGATATAAAACTCCTTGGTGTAATCTAGGTTGATTAGAGTGGGAGCTTCCGTGATAGCTTATTTGATTGCTTCAATAGATTTTCTTGCAGCATCTATCCATTTGATATTTGATCCTTTCGTTAGCATGGAAGTGATGTGCTTCACTAGCTCTGCAATGTTTGGAATGAACCTCATTACAAAGTTAATCTTACCATGGAAAGATTAAATTTCCCTTTTTGACCTTGGGATTAACAATTTCAAAATTTCTTGAACTCTTACTGGGTCGATCTTCACACCTTGAGCCGAAATAATATGTCGCAGAAGTTTGCCTTCTTCTAGAGCAAACTGTGACTTCTTTGGGTTCATTGAAATTCCAAACTTTTTGCACTTTAGAAACACCTTCTTCAAATTATGCAAATGGTCCTTGTGACTACTGGAAAATACTGTTATGTCATCAAGGTAAATAAGGACAAACTTGTCCTTCTCTCCCACAAAGGCTATGTCCATGGCCCTCTGAAAAGTAGCCCCAGTGTTCATCAGTCCAAAAGTCATCTTGGATACATGAAAGTGCCCCAAGGAGTAGTGAAGGTAGTCTTTTCCTGATCTTCTGGATGTACAACAATTTGATTGTACCCTGAAAATCCATCTAAGAAAGACAGGACTCTAGCCCCTAAAACTTTTTGTAGCAAGCGTTCCATCTTTGGTGGGGGTAGTTGTCTTTTCAAGAGAATTTTTTCAGATTCCTGAGGTCGACACCAAGCCTGATTTCTCCATTCTTCTTTCTTACTACCACAAGTTTAGCTATCCACTTTGAATACCTTAGGGGAACTATGATCTTGGCATCCAATAGCTTCATGATTTCTTTTTCAGTCAGAGGAAATAAGAGAGGGCTGATAGGTCTTAATTTTTTCTTAAAAGGGATGGTGTTCTTCTCCAGTGGAATCTTGTGTTGAATGATGTTGGTGTCACAGGTCTTAAGATCATTGTACTCCCAAGCAAAAATATCGGCAAATTGTTTCATCAGGGTGCAATACATGGAACTTTGTGTAGTAGACAAGTGAGTGGACAAATTTATGTACACTGGATGGGCTAAACTCCCTACATTATGTCTATGAACTACAGACTCATTTTCTTTTTTGGAAGGCTTATAAGGTACATAATTATGGTCAAATGACGTCTCTAGGGACACCAATCCTTTAGGTATATGGTTACTAGGCAGCTGAACAATGTTGTCTTGGCCAAACTCGTCCTTTAGCTTAGACTAGTTGCATTCTTCAATGGTTTCGTTTTCTTGGTCAATGTGCATATCAGAAAATTCATTAATGAATTGTAAAAATCTATTAATTTCATCATCATATTCAAAAAAATTTCCAATATTTGACATTGTCAGGCAAAGATGGTCTATATTTCACCTGAACTTCATAAGTCAATTTAGGAGGCAAAGGAGGAATAAACATGCTAGCAGACATAACAAGGGAATCAACAAGCCGATTCTTCATTCCAGGGATGTAAGAAATGATGAAACTATTGAAATAACCCTTGAGCTTCCATACCTCATCTCTCTATGCTTTCAACCTTGGATGCTTTGCTTGGAAATTTGTGTTCACCTGTTGAATGATAAGGTCTACATCTCGAAACACCTTCAGAACTTTGATGCCCTTTTCTTTAGCAGCGTTTAAGCCCAATATCAAGGCTTCATACTCTTCTATGTTATTTGTGACCTAAAAAGTTAACTTGAAAGATAAATGAATGCATAATTGTGTGGGGGACACGAGGACTACACTTGTCCCTGCAGCTTCCTTAGAGAAAGATCCATCAAAGAACATGTCCCAAATTTGTGGGCCTTCTTCCTCTGTGATCTGGCAAACCGGCTTACTAAGATGCATGGAGCCCAACTGGGATTCTTCAATATGAAGAATACAAGCTCCATAATCAGTGTCAACAACATAGATGGGATGATTAGTGGGATTCTTCTCATCACTGATTACATGAGCCAACTGAGCTTCTTTGTATAATATCCTACTCTCACCTCCAAAAACTGGGATAATAGCATAGGATAGATCATTTTGCAATATTCCACCTAATCTCTTGATCCAACCTCTGGAAAGAAACATGCCAAACTTGGGGGGTACATCTACTACCACAATATCCATCATCATGCTCTTCATGGGCAGCTGGGACAAGGTAATGGCTAGGTCCTTGATTAATCCCAAACATTTCACTTTTCTAGAGTCAAAAGAAAACAAGTCATGATAAGGCTTGGTCGTGTCAAGACCCAATTCATCCATGATAGCCTTGGGCATTAGATTATGGTTGGCTCCAATGTCTAGAAGGCAGTTCTAAAGGATTTTGTCATGAATAGTCAGAGAGACATAGAATGATGGGGAGCTATCATCATAATTTTCAATCATTGGGCTGAGAACAACAACTGGTTTGTCATCTTGCATATTTACATAGTTAGTGGAGGCTTGGATGGCTTTAGGCTCAAGGGCCTCGAGGATGGATCTTTTGAAGGACTCAATCTTCACTAGTTCAATTAGAGGTATAGGTATTCTTAGCTTCTAGATTTTTGATTCAAAACTGAAAGGAGAAGGAGACTTTTCAGGGTCTCATACCTCATGAGCTGGAGCTTTGAGGATGATGGGATCAACTACCGGTCATTTCCTACTTATTATCTTGTTGTATTGTAGGGATATCAACCTTCTGAATAGGAGTTTACTTAGCATTATTAATCTTTGACCTCAGATCATATCTTTGTTGATTATCAGTTTGCAGAACAACTCCACCATCCCACTCTTGGCTGATCTGGTCCTTGAATAATGACTTTTCATATGTAACTAAGGTAAAAAAGGAGGCATTATCTTTGTCCTCCAGACAATGGATCTCCTCATCTTTCATGATTACATTATGGAAAGGGGTCCTCACCCTTTGGTCTTCACTGACATCTTTCCTTCTTTGTAGAATCTGCAACTACTCATTAGCTCTTCTATATGGATTTGGATTTCTAGGAGCAAAGGTATTAGGAACTCTTCCTTTCCCACGATTCTACTCAACCTTTAATTTGGAGATTTCAGAGGCTAATGACTCTATCATCTTGGTCATTTTATCTATCTTCGGATCTAAAGATGATGAAGATATTCCCCTCTGTCTCCTTCTATTAACATTCCCCTTGAGCTTCTCTGTAGCCATGATGTTTGATTCTACTTCCAAGGCTGCATTCTGCATATCAGCCAAGGTAGCACGTCCTTTCTCCCTCAACAATAATTAAAAGTAAGAATCAAAGGCACTGGCATAGGTGAGTTTAACAGAGGTAGTGGTGGGTTTTACTTCAACTGGTATCTTGTTGTACAAGCAGTTAAAACTCTTATTAAAATCAAACAACAACTCACCATTTTCCCTCTGTATGTTCGCAAACTTGGTGTGGTAGTAGAGTAGATCCTTCTTATCCCCCCAATGCTTTAGGAATACATAATCTAGAGCCTCAATATCTATTATAGACCTTGGGGTCATTTCTCTGAACCATTTTCTAGCCTCTCCATCTAGGCTTAGGATAAAGACTCTCATCCACACATCATCTTCACTAATGTCTAGGTTATTAGCATAGCTATAGAATGATTCAAGATGTTCTTCAGTTGTAACACCTTCAGTCCCAGTGAACTTAGGTATATACTTCTGATATTTTCCAATAGGAATGGCATTCCAAGGAGTGGGCAGTACTAGAGGCCCATACCTAGTAGCTATGATTCTTTTCATTTTGTTAGGTGCTTGGGGTCCTGCCATAGCTATGGAAGCTATAAGGGTACTGGAAGTCTGAATGATAGAGGGCTGGGGAGTGGCTGATAGGACTAAAGGAGTATGATGGATAGGAGGTGAGGTTTCCTTTGGGCTTACAACAAAAGGAGAACCTAAAGAATAAGGAGCTTTATGAATCTTTGAGATTTTTTCTTCACTACTAGTATTAGATGCTATACTCTCAACATGTATTTATTCTATTATAAGATTTTCTTGAAGAGATATATAATATTGTTTAGAACTACCTGAACCTGATGCTCCTTTCTGCAATGCCTTTATTTTTTTGATTAGTTTTCTAGGGTTAGATACTGGGTTAGTTCATGGCTTCTAAGGATTTCTTTGAGTATGCCTCCGGAACTGAGCCAGAACTATGGACTGGAGTCGCCAAGAGGTTCATCCTCCGGTAGAGTCACTAGATAGATGATTACAACCCAAATAGTGTCCAGATTTTGTCTATCATAAAAGCTGGATCTGTGTCATCCCCAAGGGAAGCTGAGCTTCAGTCTCCTCTCCTCGGCAATAGCACCAATTATGTTATCACTCCAAGAAACTCTCCTATGTTGTAGCTCGAAGATGCCTGGTAAGATATAAATCTTCAATATCGTTCTATGAGCTATTAGAATGGACTGGGGTTTCGATCAAGTTAGATGAATGTTTCAATTATGTTTTCACTCCAGACATGCATGAACACCCTCAGCTTGACAAGGCTTTAGACCACTAATGCTCAATAGTTTATAGGTTAAATGGATATATGGAGAACACTGACTGTACCAGCAAATGCATACATAAACATATATGAATAGCTAGCTACATAAAGTAAATTAAGCTTCCAAATCTAATTCATCGATGCAGAGATAAGATGACAATTATCTGGCATTAGACACAAAAGAAAACATCAATAACCTATTCAAGTGCAAGCTTAGAAGAGAGGAGAAGATGGAAATTGAACATCTAACAGCAAAAGAATCTTGTATTAATGGAATGAAGATGAGATGTTGAGAGGAACAGGGTCTCCATAGTCTCCAAAAGTTGAACCCTTGTTTCTTCTAACTTTCGGCCATTTATAGGCTTTTTCACAATGTTATCAAACCCTCTATGGCTTGAGATTTCTTAATCTATCCCTTCTATCTTCTAACTATTTGATGCCATAACTAGGCAAACATGCGCTCAGAGGTCTCTTTTCCTAAAAAACACAGTAACCAAATTCTGGTAATTAGCTTCCAGCTTCCTGCTTCCAAACTCTCTCACACCCTCGAAAAAGAGCTTCCAGCTTCCAGCTTCCTGCTTCCCGACTCTCAACAAACCAGCTTCCCTCTCTCTATGCTTCTAGCTTCCAGCTTCTAGGTGACTTCAAGCTTCCAGCTTCCAAGTGACATCCAGCTTCCAGCTTCCTGCTTCCAGACTCTCAACAAACCAGCTTCCCTCTCTCTATGCTTCCAGCTTCCAGGTGACTTCAAGCTTCCATCTTCCAGCTTCCAGGTGATTTCAAGCTTCCATCTTCCAGCTTCCAGGTCGTCACACTATCAGGTGGCTCGCTCGTGACAGTGGCATTCCATGACCATTTATATTGATTCAGTTGCATCGTGTGGTTGTTTTTCCCCCTTTGGCCATGCTTTTCATTATTTCAGTTCAACTGTCCAACTTTCACAAACACTGATTGAGCCAACAACTTTCCTCCCTAGGTGATTAATGGGAATTAGGGTACGGGGCACATGGGTCAATGGATGGGATGGATTGACAGTCAAGACGTTGGTCAGGCAGTGGAGGGTGAACTGTGGTGATCGTGAATGAGGGCCATTAGATCGGGAGGAATGGACGGAGGAGATCGATCACCGAAGGTTTGAGTCATGGTGTGAGTAGAATAAATCTGAGCCATCAGATCTTCGATGGGTAGATTAGATGGTTATCAGGCAGAGGAGTTGCTTGAGAGATAACATCCAGGAGAAGTTTTACTCGAGCAGGAATGATTTCAATCGGATGGTAAGTGTTAAAGGTTAGAGCCTACCCGATTCCATTCATCGAGTGCCACGTAGTAGCGGAGGAGAGAGAGGAAACCACCTTTATCAGGTGGGTATCCTTCTCGCTTGTATCCAGAGCGATATGCATGATAATCGTTAGATCTGGCGAGAATGATCTAACAGTGGTGGTGGATCAAGTATGCAACATTAGTCAGGTGAAGTGCACACCATTCGATCTGTGAGAATATTGACAATGGGGAACACGAAGGCACAAGATGACCTCGAGAAATGTGCAAAGGGCGCATATGGATGGAAAGGTAAGGTTTCTCGAGGGTTTTTATGCATTATTGCATGGGAGCAAAAGTGGATTAATTCACATAGGGCCAAGGCAGAGGTGGATTTGGTTCTGATGTGAGGGTTGGGTTAGGATATGACTGAACGAAAATGGGAATGGATGAGTGAGAAGAGTGAGGTGATGGACCATGTGGGAACCTCTCCATGATGGCAAAACAGACCATTTCCTTCCTTTAGCCTTCAAAACAACAACGCTGCACCTCAGGGCTAACACTACCAATGGCTTTTCTTCTAATATGCAACTCCAATAGATCCAAAGCCTCATTCTTGTTCAAGGTTGCCATTTCTTCAACCATGGTCCTTTTCCAAAGTTTCCATCCTTTGAATCCACTGTGTCCCTGACAATTCTAAGATCATCATCATTAAGAGATAAAGTTAAATTTGAACAAAAAACAAATGGATTATACCTCTATGGCTTCCTTCATTCCTGAACCAATCTACTAAAAAATGGAATGTGTGGTTCTTGTTTTGATTCATGTTCTTCTATGGAGTCTAATTATTCATCCTTCAAATCAAACTATATCTTCTCTAGTTACTCTTCCCTTGGTAGGACTTCTTGTTTCATTACATCCTTCCCATATTTAAATACCGCATTTAAATTCTACATACCTTATTTCTTTCTAGGTTCCAAATCTTGTAACCTTTTAAACCATCTTTATACCCAATAAAGATGCATCGCTAAGATTTACTATCTAACTTGGTTATTTTCTCCTTTGGAATGTGTACATATGCATCGCAGCCAAATACCCTAAGATGTGAGAGAGAGGGTTTCTTACCAATCCATACCTCCTGTGGAGTCTTATCCTCCAATGTTGATGAAGATGATCTATTAAATAGGTAACATGCAGTCTCCACTACTTCTGCCTAGAATTCATGTAGTAATCTAGCACCATTGAGCATGCTCCTTTCCTTTTCTATCATCATCATGTTCATATTTCTGCAACTCCATTTTTTTGATATATGTTTGGAGTATTATTCTATCATTTTATTTTGTGCTTCTTATAGAACTCTTCAAATTCCTTCTTGCGGAACTATCCATCATTATCTATCTTAAACACCTTAATATTCTTCTTTGTCTAATTATTCACAAGGGCCTTAAATTTTTTAAACTTGTCAAAGACTTCATATTTGTTCCTAAGGAAATATATCCATAGTATTACTGAAGAAGTCATCTATAGAATGGCATGTAGTACATATATATATATACCCAATGATTGAACCGACACACGTCCAAAAAAGTCATTGTGTGCAAGCTCTAATATTCCTTCTTCCTTGTTGGCACTAGGAGAAAACCTCACCCGATCTCGCTTCCATATACAAAACATTCTTAGAAATCAAAATGCAGAGAGTAATTAGCCATACTTTGTGCCATATGTCCCAGGATTTGATACCACAACATATTATTTTCTCCAAATTATATAAGATTTTATGCTCCACTTTCAGGAACAATAGAATTGTTGTAGCCTGTTGATGGTGCTAGACCTACCAATATTCAGGGGATCTCCCTTATATGAAGTTCCAACTAGACCTCACACCGTTTGGAGTAGGAGTCCTAGAAGTGGGCCGTATTGTTATGCCTTGACTGCAAAAACATGGAGAGTGAAGTATGATAACTTTGGGTGAGAGCAAGTGTGTGACCTTGTGGAGAGTCAAGTGTGACGCACAAAGGTTCAAGCACATGGAGGGGAAAAGAAAGTGTACCCCTTAGAAGCCTATAATATTACACAACTAGAAAGGAACACACAAGCATAATGACATCACCAACTAAGACGCGAAATAGTACACAATTTAAAGTGATGAATTAATACAAAATCATGCATTCGACAAGATTCATACAAATGAAAACAAATACTTCATAAGAACAAGCGCAAGTTAAATAACATACATTGCAAATACAACAAGAATAGTCCTACTATATTCACAACATATGCATGAAAGCATGTTGGCTCTGATTTATTATTATAAGTGAAATTTCCATCCACACATACACCATTGACGACCACTAGACCCAATAGTGGAACTTGAAAGTCAAGAACACCTGCTCCTCCAAAGAAGTATACCTTCTCCATGCTACGGAGAAGCCAAGGCTCTTCACAATACTCCCAAGCTCCTTCTAACCCTAAGCCTATCCAAAATATTGGCTCCCAAAAGCCCCATGCATGAGTTATGAGATTCTATTTATAACAAGAGGGGGTGACTCTTCAACTTCTTTATAAAATGACTCATTACATTACATCACAACTCTTCATATTCCAATATTGAAACTTTGAATTTCACTTTCAACATAACTACAAATAATATTACAATATACAATCATACCCATATAGGACAAAATTAGGTAGAGACAACTTGACAGCCTAATAAGACAAAACACTATGATGCTTGAGCTTGGGGACACTCTAGCTTGGAAACTTCTACTTGATGCTTCTTGGTCACATATCGATGCCAAGCTTGGTGTTGTGCGATGACATCCCCAAACTGCATGATGGTGTTAGAATGGAAGCAGACACTAGCCTCCATAGCATCCGGGTACAATGATTTGGAACGATTCTTAAGTTCTTTTTCTAGCAGGAGCAACATGGTTCTGATCTAGACAAGACCACCGATGTAGTTTTGCATGTTTTGTATGTTCCTCTCTAAATCCTCCTTAGTGACAACCTGTCTCAGTTGCTCTAATTACTCTTCAATATCCTACCTAACTTGGTGTTTGTGTTTAGCTTCGGTGAGTGAGATGACTGTTGGGATCTTGTGGGTTCTCACCATGAAATCCAAACTGTTGTATAACCACACATATGAGGCTTGAATGTTTCCAATGAACGAGGTGTTTTGCTTGTTTTGAATCAACATTCAAACTATTTCTTTTTATAGCTCTACCTGTGGCTTCATCTTCTTTTGCAAGTTAAGTTGTGCCCCTTTGCATCACAATGTCCATTCATGCACATATGCAATGACAACTTGTATATTCCTTAGAGTTTTGAAGAAGGCATTTCTCTGCTGCTGCTAGCCATGCAAGTGAACAATTAACTTATGTATGGTCATGAGCTCCTCATAGAACTCCCACATGGTATCTCCAAGTGTTGATACTTCACCAAGTATCACTACTCTCATTTCCCCTAGTTAGACTTGTGCGAAGAATATGTTATGTGCTACTGAGTGGAGGTATTCTATCTCTTACTGGGAAACCTATACTTTTTGTGCCAATTTCTTATTCTTGTCCATCAAATATTGAGTAGTTGATCTTTCTACACCTGCAAAGTCCATGTTGGCTCCAGTAATGGAATTTGGATTCTTACTACTGTCTACCACTATCACCCTTCTCTAATCAATGTAGATGATGTATGATCATATTGAAAATGCTTTCCTTGGAGCTAACTCTATTATTGGAGGTGATGGAGACTGAATGGTGACCTGTGGTGCACTTAGAATCAGTTCAACATGGTCATCCTATGGATTTGGTCCCAACTCCTTGTCTACAACCTAAATCAAATCTTCAATCTACTGAGAAAGCTCCTGATCTTGAATTTGTTCTCTCTCTCCCTCTGCTGATGGCTGGTTTTGTTCTTACTCTTCAACTTGAATTAGTTCACCTTATTGCAACTGTATCTTATTGATGAGCTACCAATGAAGTATGATTTGAATTTATTTCAGTTTATTTCAATCTAATATGTGCTTGGTATAGGAAGCACTAAAATTCCTGGTTGGGTGGTAGAAATCGACTTCAAGCATTAGCGGAAACAACGAAGGAATTGAAACATGCAACAGTATGTTGGTAAACAACTTGAGGAGTAGGGCCATTGTGTGACACTAGTATCCAATAATATCCTTTGATTGCCATGAGCATGCTATGACTGTTATGATAGCTTTGAGGCAGGTATATGCCTTGGTTGTTGACCTTCCGATGTGACGAATCCTTGCCAAGGAATGGATCACCCACTGTAGGGGATGATGAGGAACTTGGAAGGTGAGTGACTACATTGAAGGGGGTGACTAGATTTCCCGAGGGACTATTTAACACAGAAGGGAAGGTTGGGGATATATTTTTTTCGTCATTAGCATTTCTAGATGGAATCAAATGAACATTGGTAGTACACCCTAGAAAAATGAGTTAGTAATTGTTCACTGATAGTACAAGTGGCTCAGGATTATAGCACTAGACATTGGATGCAGTTTGATTGTGGTAGTGGATTCTGGAATTCCTGGGAAGGAGGTGAATCCTAGTATTACTTTGATGGTGGATGTGTGAGCCTCTAGATTCCCTTATTTCAGATGCGGGAATCATATACTTATATTTGATGGTTTAGAAAATGTGCATAAGTGTATATGTGGCTATTGTAAATACTATAATGAGCTATGTTATAAAGCTCCAGTAAGTGGTAAGGTTGTTATCTTGTCATGTTGTCATGATGCTTTTCTTTTGAGAAGGCATTTCATTGTAAATACTACAATGAGATAAAGATAAAGCTCCATGGGTAGTGTGTTTTCTCTTCAGTGGTTTTCCTGAGGTCATGGTGTGGTTTAACACCAAGGAAGGTGTTCCCCAAGGGGGAGGATTCTGCAATAGCCCTGGTAAAAATTACATGTAATAAAAGTCAATAAAGGAGAAATAAGACCATGGCTAAGGGACATGTATTCCAAGCTGAATGTTGAGAAAGACATCGTAGTGTGGGTGTTGATTCACTTTATTATTGATAAGGAAATTGGAAAAGGCAAAGGCAAAGGCATTAAAGAGGCAAAAATCCATTTTTGGCACAGTTGTTTATGAAAATAGAGGAAAACAGGATAAAAGGAAGGTGAAAGGTCACAGGTTGCATGTGAGGAGGAAAATGAAGGAAAATAATGGAAATTGAAGAAAATAGAGGCCTCATTGATAAAAAGGCTTTAAGAATCAATTAGCAAGGCTTAGTTAGTGTAGGTTTGTTCAGTGTAATCTTGGTTAATTCAATTTTGCAGCTCTATTATTATTCTCTCTCTCTCTCACTCTTGGACACTTTGAATTTTCTTGGAGCACTCTAGCTTTCAAGCAAGGAGGGTAAAGAAGGAAAATGGAAAGGAAGAAAGAGAAGATCAAACAACTTCAACAAAAATACTTGTAGGTAACATATTGCATGTGTGATTTCCTAGATAGTTTTGACATGCATGGCTTTGCATGTTAGTGTATGGTTCTCTTGTTGTTGATGACATGGTTTTTTTAGGTTATGATAGTGGTTTTCAACCTAGCCTTGCCTTTTTCTAGATGCCATGGTGTGTTGGGATGTTGATCTCGGTTTTGGGCTTTGGAATTGCCAAATGGATTTAAAAATTTGGGCTAGAGGTGGTCTCAAGTTTCATTCCTATTAGGTTCCTATAATAATAAGATTCATAATATTGAATTGACTACGGTCAGTATTGTAATATTATACATACCTTTGCTTTCTACAAATGCTTTCTATATTAGAATTAAAGGATGTAAAGAGGGTATGCCCTAAAAGAATAATCAAAGGACAACAAAAAGAAACAAAAGGACAAAAAGAATAGAAAAATATTAATAAATGAAAATGTATGAACCACAAATACAAAAACAGACCAAAAAAGTGTGCAAGTCTAAATGCCACTACTATGTTACTTCTTCTACAGTTAATGGTTATGTGCAGCTTGTCACACATGCCACAACCCATGGTAGTCAAACTGCTTAATCTTGACTATGTCATGTTTTGAATTTTATGTTTATAGTTAGAGAATAAAATCTAACCAAATATCTTAATCTTGGCAGATCAGTAGATAGGTAGAGAAATAAAAGGATCTCATCAGTTCAATCTGAGCCCTTGGAAGGTATAAGGTTAGAAATATATAGTTTGTTTTATAAAAGAAAATGAAAGAAAAGGGTATGCTAGCCTAAATGCACCCAAATAAGTATAAAGAAGAATAAAATGTTAGGGTAGGTAATGGGTAAGTAGAAGAAAGGTTGCTAAAGTATAAAGTTGATTGGATCAAAACACATTCATCATGCTTAAACATATGTGCTAATATGTATGATCAATTATGAAGGCAAAAGCAAAGTTTTACAAGTTAATTTAATTAACTCACCCTCAGTCATATTTTCCCCTATACTTACTAATTTCCTATCCACAAGCATGTTCTAGTACTTTTAATCCTTCAAGTCAAAGAGGCTTAGAGCATTTCTTTGATTTTTGGTTGGACTGGACCCTCGACTTAATGACTTATGGACATCAAGTGTTAGAATCCCCTTTATAAAAGTCATCTCCCTTTGTTTCCTTCATAAAACTCTTTTTCCTAAGGTTAAACTCTATTAGCCTATGAAAAGTGAGAAATACCATGTTAAATCCCATTTCATTCAAAAACCCACAAAATCTTTTATCCTAAGTTAAGTGTATGTAAAGGAAATGTACAAATATTGCATTACACTTAATTCTATTTTCATCTCTCCTCATTTCATGTCATATTAATTGCTAATTTAATTATATAGCTCCCATAATCCCCTGTTTCTCCTATATAAATAAATCCCTATGTATTTTACCCACCCATAGTTTAACTATAAACTATAGTTTTATTCTATTCCCCCTGAGAAAACCCACTTAACCCATAAATTCTTCATGAAGTTAAGCCCCTGGCACCCCCCCAACCCTCTGTCCATTTCCTCCACTCTAGTCTTCCACTCAACTACCGTCTAATCATATGTGCCCAAATCAAACAGTGCATAGCCATGTCGAGCTCACTCGATGCCTGACCTTTACCCAAAGTTAAACCTTGTCATTAAACCCTGATTGATCGATAAAACTTGTGATTAAAGTCTTAATTAATCACAAACTGTTGAAGATTAAAGTCCTGCCCCCCATGACACCTCAGTTCATTTTATCCATGCATCTCCCTCGCTCAACTCTCATCCAATCACCATCCCCCTCATCTGATGGTCCATTGCCATATCGGCTGTGCCCGATGGTCGATCGTTACTCGCCCGATAAAGTGGTTTTCCCCTGAGCCCCAAATGCTATGTGTTAGGAACGGAGGTAGATTAGGTGACCCCTCCTCAATACTGCCTTCGCCACAAAAGTAGTGTGATGGCCTAGGAAACCACCTACCCGCTCAACCCTAGTAACCACTCACTATTCATAAGACAAAAATTCTACCCCAATTCACCCATTATCCATTAAGACCCTGAAAACTCTCATTTTTGTGCCTTTTGCTTAGTTACACAATGAAACCTATCAAACCCTTATGGCTCCACCCTGAGCCTTTGAGAATTTGAGACATGACTTCACCATGGATTCCCTCCCAAACACCTTTCAGACTCTATCCACAGTTCTTCCTAGTTTTAGTACGGTCTCTGGTCACCTCCTCGCAGACCTGTGTTTTATTGACAAATTGTTGTATTTTGCAAGAAATTAATAGAAGACCAGACCTTCGATAAGTAGTTTTTATACTAGTCACAAAACTTGTTTACTCCAAGACTCGAAAGGAAATCTATTAAAAAACCTTCATTCAGAAGAAGAAAACAGTTATACACAGAACAAAAAAAGAAATCATTCACACAAAGACATTGACTGTTAAAACAAAGGAACCAGACAGAGCATACCGTTAAAAGAAAAATAGATCAAAACTATAAAAAGTTGATTAATGTCCATTACCATATGCTGATACATATAAAAAACTAAATAATTTATTGTTGAAATACACAGTAAAATGTTAAAATGTACAGTAAAAGTAAAAACACAGTAAGGATATTGACAGGTCATTAAAGTCAAAGAGTATCAATGTCAAAGTGTATGAGAGGAAAGCCAAAAGTGAATGAAACTTATAGCGTGAAAGTTCAAACAACAAAGAGCATAAAGGGCTAAAACCAAACCAGAAAGGCCAGCAGTACCAAAATACAAGAGACAACAACAAATAGTTCAATAGTTGTCTCTATCTTCTTGCCAGAAGATATTTTTATTTCCTAGATTAAATCTCAAGTTAGTTTGAGATATTTTGTAATAAAACTTTTCTATAAATAATTCACAATTCGAAGTATGTAGTGTGGATTCTTAGACATTTCTATAGAACTTTGATCAAGAAGACTTCAAAGCTATTATATGATCGGTTGAGCCAACAAGTTGGATTGATGAATAAAGACTAGATATTTCAAAAGATTAATGTGTTGAGAGAAGTGCAGATAAGTATTTTCTCATGTTGTTGTTATATTTCTTAAATTTTTTCCACAATCTTTAATGTATTTCTGAAACTGAATGCTATAACTGGAATAATATCTCAGAATATCACTACAATAAAACCAGCGATTTGCGCCAGATTTTAGTGCATTTTTTTTGTAATTGTGATGAGCAACCTGGCGCTAAATCTGGCTCTATTGTACAATTTTTAAAGCGTCCTTTTTTGCACCTGATTTTGCATCCTTTTTCACGCTAGATTTTGCATCATTTTTTACACCAAACTATGCATCATTTTTTGCGTCAAATTTTGAACCAAGATTTGCATCTTATTTTATGACAGGTTTTGCTTCTAGTTTTGTGTCATTTTTTGCATCTATTTTTCATTCTCTTTTGCTTCCTATTTTGTGTCATTCTTTGCTTCCATTTTTGCACCATCATTTGCATCAAGTTTACACTATATTTTGAATCCAATTTAACGTCTTTTTATGCATCCATTTTGTGTCAGTTTTTGCATCTAGTCTTACGCGAGGTTTTGTATCTAGTCTTACACTAGTTTTTGCTTCTATTTTTGCACCAGCTTTGGTGCCCATCTTTGCACCATGTTTTGAATTTGATTTAGCACCAAATTTTGCATCCATTTTTGTGCCCATTTTTGCATCTTTTTTTGGACCATTTTTTACATCCACATTTACGTTTGATTTGTCTCCATTTTTCCCATCTCATTTTGCACCATATTTTTCGTCATTTGTTTCATCTAATTTTGCATCATTTTTAACACCATCTCTTGCATCTAATGTTACATCATTTTGAGCATCCAAATTTGCATTTATATTTGCATCTTATGTTGAGTCATGTGTTGTGTCCACCTTTGCATCTTATTTTGTGCCTAATGGTACATTCAATTTAGAGCCATTTTTTACGTCTACTTTAGTATTTGTTTTTGCACCAAGTTTTGCATCCAATTTTAAGCTATTTTATGCCCCTTTTTGCACCATTTTTTTGTGTCTACTTGTGTCCAGTGTTGCACCATTATTTACACCGACTTTTTCATCCAATTTTGCATTTTTTTGGTGTCTAGTTTTACATCATTTTCACCATCCAAATTTGCATCTTTTTTTGCCTCATTTTGTGTCCACATTTGCATATAATTTTGTGTCTGAGTTCGAGCCTAAATTTGCATGTGATTAGGAATCATTTTTTACATCCTATATGGCATCCTTGGTTTCACCTTTTTTCAGCCCCATTTTGCATCTTGTTTTATGTCTTTTCTTACATCTTTTTTTTTTCCCTTTTTGCACCCAAGTTTGCATCCCAAATTTACACCATTATTTGCATCAGCATTTGGCATATTAATTTGTAACGTTTTTTGCTTCTTTTTAACGCTCAACTTTGCATCTTATTTTACATCTAGTTGTTGTCTTTTTTTGCATCTAATTTGGTGCCCATTTATGTGTCCTTGTTTTTGCCCAATTTGATATCCTTTTGTATGCCATGTTTTGTTCCCTTCTTTGTGTCAACTATTGCACAATTTTTCACTTCTAATTTAAAACACTTTGTATGTCAATTATTTGCATTTTGTATTAATTCCTAGTTTAACATCCAATTTTACTTTCAATTTTGCATCCATGGTTACATCCGCATTTGACTTCTTATATAGAGTATATTTTTCTTTACATATATGACCCCCTTTATAGATTCATAGTGAAATATATGATAGTTTCTAAATATCATTAAAGCAAATATCACAATTCAAAATCATTTGTAAAGAAATTTAAGAGAAATTGACAACATCCATCCAAAAAAATAACAATGTGTCATTAACAATTTTCAAAACATGTATAAAATAGCAACATAATACTAATAAAATCAGTATTATTTTTAGTCAAAACAAGTAAAATTCAAATATGATTAACAAATCAAAATATTTCATGAATATCATTATTCTACGATAAATTAACAACATACGTAAATCAAACTCATTGTATGATTACAAAATCAAAATGTCTCATTGATATAGGGTAAATTCACAACACCCATCTAAACATAACAATGTCATTCTACACAAAAAATTCTTCATAAAAAACAATGCATGTGCATGCCTAGCTACCACCACCAAGATCATCCTCATGATCATCTTGACCATCCTCATTACTCTGATCCACATCATCACCAACACCGCAACTATCATCATCATCTCCTCCTTCACCACCATCATCCTCATCCTCATCCTCATCATCTCCTGATATATGTTGAACATAATTTGGATCATCGTCTTGGCAATCATTACCTATAGCATTCTGACAAAAAAAATCAATATTACATGTTAGTATTAATTACATAACACAACGCATGTTTTTGTTATACAATGTTAACCATAAAATGAGGTAAGATATAATATCTAATAGTACTAAAAAATAAAATGAAAATATGGTTTAAAAGTATATTGGAAATCCAACTAAGATTACATACCATAGAGTCCATCCAAACAACAAATTCAACCCATCTCTTTTGCTGCAGCACCTCCTTTTCCAAATGATTTGGAGGTCTTCCATATTTTAGTTCCTATCAATCAGTAAATAGGGAGAAATTAGATAACAATGACTTTCTTCTAGTACAAAATTTATTAAAAAAATATGACATGTTTAATATACTTACAAAGGTTGTTATCAGTGCTTTTAAACCTTTCTGGCCACTACGATGAGTGACTTTTGTCTTGGTTAACCTCGCCTTGGATGCCTTGTCCTTAAACATAAACCAATTCAATTTATTTTCACACAAATACATGTCTAAGATACGTATAAGTATTAATACATTCTAAATAATGTTTAATGAAAAATTCAATACCTGAATGCTCTCATTGCCGGCTTTTCTTTGTGCATCCAACTTCTCATATGATTTTACAAGTTCTTTCCATACTTTAAAACGTATGTCAATAGGTCTTTGTTTCAGTCTTTGATCTTGAGGCATTTTTTTAATTTTTCTTGTTTGGTTAAAAATTTTGGTTAAAAAAAAACCGAACAAGTAATTCACATCAATGGAATGGGGACTCTATGGATATGTGTAAAAAAATGGCTATAAAGAAAACATCCAAAAAACATATGAGCTCTCCCTTTGATGGTCACTTGGGGCATATGGCTGGAAAGGAACAACTCCATTTTCGAAAATCAAGGACAATCCTTTCTCAAAGTCCTTCCTAATATTTGCTCCAAATGTCTTAAAATGAAAAACAAAATTCAAACATCATCCTTAAACATCTCCCTTAAATATAACGTTGGACCATAAATTCTTCACTTTTATTGTTATCGGCTCTGGAATGATTTTTCTATATGCAATTATGTGCACTAATGAAAAAACATTGAGTTTCATTTTTCATAATCAAAAACAATGAAAAAAGAATCACACGTAACTAGCATCATTTTGGAAATTTTATATTTATTAAAAATCTTTAACATGTTTTCCTCCCATATCTCATAAAAAGGTGTGAAATTTTTTATATACTCTCCAATAAGCCTAAGGATCACATACCTTTTAAAACTTTGCATTACCATTATATGTTTCTCCTTGAAGATATATAATATGTTTCTTATTTAACATATATATTATGTTTCGCATTTCTTAATGTTTGACAAAATACTAAAGTTGAAAAGAATATAAAATCTCACTTTTTAGAATATTTTCAAGCCTACAAGCCTAGTGATGATTATGGTAGAGATGATTATGGTGACTACAAGCCTAGTGACTCTTGTCATGGTTCTTATATGGGCAAAAAATATATTCCTTGCGATTGGATTTCCTGTTCTATTTGGATCAACTGAGCTAATTTATTTTTCATCAATTTTGATGAAAGTGGGGGAAAATGGTTGGATAAATGGTTTTTGCCACCTGCTTCCTTCTTGTGATGTACATTTGGAACTATGGAAGTGTTCTGAATTATAAGGAGTTGTATATCTTGTTGGTCACGGAGATGTCAAGGCTAGAAAGGATTCATGGTTTCCTAAGAAACTGGTTATAATCTACTTCTATGCTTTCATGAGGGCAAACTGCAGGGCAGGCCCTGCAAGCCTCAATGTACCTCACACCAATCTCTTGCAAGTTAGCATGACATATACTGTCTAACTTGAAGGTTTCCATGAATGAAACATGTTGAATGTTTTTCAAGGACCAAGTCACAACATCAATATGGTGATGGATAACAAAGATTTCCTTGAAGGTGGCAGAGATGAAGTGGATTTTAATGTGAAGTTAATAATCATAAGTTTTGTTGTCGACCAAGATCTTCATTACTTAGTCCTTGATTTTGTTTGATAGAGAATAATAGCCATTCCTACGATTAATCACTGATATTTATGAACAAAGACACCATTCTTTTTTCAATGAAGATGATAGGTGGTATTCTATATGCATGGTTAAGCCTAAGATAAGCCATGTTTTCTACATAAGAAAGTTATATTAAGTTATATCCATGAAAATGAAAGGAAGATGACATTGCATGCTTCCTCGTATAGCTAACCATCGCTCAATAACGTTGGATGCTTCTCCACCTCATTCATTACATCATTGCTTAAGAACCTTGGATGCTTCTCCATTTTTTTGACATCATGTATTGATTATTTTGTTGTTGGAGGTTTTACACTAAGTTTTTCAACATCGAGCTTACTAGGGCTTGCACCACCGGGGTTATTAGTAAGAATCTCATGAGGTTTGCATAGCCATGATTATTAGAATCAAAATAGTAGGATTTGCACTAAAAAACAGTTCATAGAGCTTTCCTGCTGGGGAGAAAATCACAAGTTCAACTTCTGCAGTGCAGAGCACCGAGAGCTTGTAAGCTTTCTTCAGCAATCCACCTACGTTTGGAAAATGTAGCCTGCCTGCTGGCGATGTTCTCAATCCTCTTCCTCTGCATCTTTCCCCTCACTATTCTTGTATGTCCTCTTTCGTTTTTCCCTCCAAACAAACCCTCTCAAATTGAGAAAGCAGAACAACTCACTCGATGAGAATCCGAATCCAATTATCGCTTCTAACAATAACCCAATACGATACCAGAAGTGATTACACAAAACCTCATTGACTCTTCATTTGTTTGGAAAAGAGCCAAGCATATACTTCTGACGAGGGTTTCTGTCTCAAGTCTGGCTCGCAGGACGTCGCTTAGTCAATTGCGAGAAAAGTTTTCCACCTGCCTGTCACATACGTTTGTCACACTATATATTAAAATCAGGGACAATCCTTTCTCGAAGTGGACAATCCATTTGAATGCATTGATCAATGCTTTGTGCAATGCTGGTAGAGTGGACCATGCAAGGAACTATCTAATGCAGATGAAAAAATTTAAATCCTGATATAGTTTGCTATAGGACATTCATTGGAGGCCTATGCAAGTTGGGTATGGTGGATGAGGCAGTGAATCAACTGGCGATAATGATTAGAAAGGGTCTCTCACCCACATATGCTCTGTACTATTCACTCATCAAAGCTTGCTGCAAATCAAAGAAAGTTCAAGCCGCTGCCCAGATACTGAACAAAATGCTTAGGGAACGTGTTGTTCCAAGTCATGCAAGTTTTATCTATGGCATGCATCATCTTGGGAAGGTAGGAAAAAAAATTGAGGCATAAAAAGTTCTTGAAGAAGTGATAGATTGTAAATCCTCTGTACATGTTAAAGTATACACAGAATTAATGTCTGCTCTATTTCAGACCAGTGAAGTGGAAAAATCATTACAATTAGAAGGCAAAATAATTAGAAGAGGTTGTGAAACTAACTTTTTGACTCTGTAAAATAGTGTTTCTCTAAGGGAAAATTTGATGAGGTATCCAAGATTTTAGAAGGCATAAACCAAAGATATCCGGTACAAGGTATTACATTATGAAAAAATTGAAATGGTCAGATTTATTGTTTTTCCAAGGAGACCACTCTTGCTTGAAGGAATGGAGAGGGCTCTGCTCGTAAGAAAGTACTGAACCAAGACCATTGTCAAAAAATGTTGAACCAAGAGTATTGTTAAAAAGCAATGTTGCTTAGTTGCATGAAAATTTAATTGTCCAAAATTTAATTTTGGACTCTTTGCTGGCAAAATTTCATATAAAGGTATGCCCTTTTGCCTTATAACATGATGATTTTAATGAAAATGGAGGAAGGGAATCAACTTCAGAGAATCAAATGAAGTTAAAAAATATTAGATTATCAATTATAATCCATAGGAAGGGAGGAAAATAAAGGGTATGGTTGTGCTTAGCCTAAAACGTTTTCCTCTCATTTGAGAACTTTTCAAAATCTCAACTTTAATTATGAATCTATAAACACAACTCTAAGTTTACATCTCAATTTACAGGTAAAGATTCGGTTTAAATAAAATATAAAAATAAGAATAAGCAAATCCAGAACTAAGAATTTGAAGCATTATTATTGTGGCAGAGCAAGGCAACTAAAATTTGAGTGTGTGGGAACAAAGTGGGATCTAGAACATGGAAAACTCACCAAAAAAAACAACAAATATTGTGGAAAGCGGAAAAGAGGAAAAAGAGCATCATTCCTTTGTTAATTCTCATACAGAATACAAATTAGATGCATGGTGTGAAGGAAAATGAAATTTACAGGTTTGTGGTTGAAATTTATTTGTGTATCTATACGTGTGGCCCAAATCATTTGTAGGTATCATACTTGTAATTATGGGTAAGGCCATATTTAATTTGATTTATTTGAAACTAGGTTTGTGGTTAATTCCAACCTAGGAAAACTTGATATATAGGTTCAATAACCTTCTTGTGTTGTATGCCCTCATTGTGTAGGCTCAATAACCATCTTGCTATGTGTGCCTTTGTTATGTGGGCCAATAACCCCTCTTGAGAGGATGCCTCATTCGAGTTCAACACAGTGAACATAATTGCTTGTGAGGGAGAAGAAAGGATTGAGAGGTATGAAGTTACAGGAAAATGGAGAGCTAGAGTGACATGGCAGGATTTAGTGTATATCATCTCAGTGCTAATGTTAAGGACACGGTTAAATCTTTGCTCTGTTAATCATATTGAAATAGCTATAAGACTAAGGAAGAAGGAGGAGCTATGTATTTACTATTTTGGATGGTTGGACAAAATTCTCATTGCAACATCTGCTTGGCATTGAGAGGAAACGACTATAAGAATGTTCTTGCACAAGAATTTGTTATAATTTATCAATACCATTGTTGAAATTGCATGTGACTTTCATGTGTGTCAGGGAAGAGTTCAGAAACCTGACACAATAACTTATTATAGGGGTAAAAGATGAAACTAATTTAAGGAAACAATGTTTTTTACCTGTCCTGTTCAACCAGGGATAAGATAGTTATTCATTTGTATTTTGCTTCCTTATCCAGGTAGACAGGAAAATGCTAAGGCTTGCTAAAATCAATGATATGCCTGCCTACACAGTGGGTAATTGGATAGAGATAGTTACTATTTAACTTTCAGGAACTTATACTTCACTAGCTAAAAAGTTTTGGATTTCTTTTCTTATGACCTTGAGTACAAAGTCTCATAATCAACTAGAAGAAAAATCAAGTCTATCTTTCAATTGCTTGAACCAGGACTATATCATGGATATTGCAGCAATAAAAGAAATAATTCCAGTCTATAGAAAGGTAGCATAGTAATAACATACTTGAGTTTTCGGGGTGCTTCAAACAATCTCGTCCTAAAGATAGGATTCCAGGTTGTTTGCAGATTTGAATTGGTGAGGTTGGCTCTAATTTTGGAACTTTGTTGGCTCTGCTGCAGGTATCATTTTGCCCCAAATCTTCTCCAAGCCTTTTTCATGGACTCACTAAAGGACTTTCATTTTCTGCATCCTTCATATGAGTAAACCTTCGACCCAGCACTGGTTTTCAATACAAACTTTCAAAGAGAGAAACTGGCAGTTTGGAGCAGGTTACAAGACCTCTTTCTATAATGAACAGAGATGACCCCGGAATGTGGCAAAAGTTCTCCCCTTCAGCCGGTGCTAAAGAAAACAAAGAGCTTCTCTCTGAAATCTCTAACGGCGTGCTTGGATGGCCTAATCTGACCAAAACTACAAAAATGTACCATGAGTTTTCCTCTACGTTGTTATATTGTGAAGGATAATGTTTCCCTCAATTACTAACCGTTCCAATAGCCCCTGCTTCCTGATCCATTATTTTTGACTTCTCCAGACACTAAAGAGCATTAACGATTCTATTCCATTACACAAAGATGAGCTGGAAGGGAAAACCCTTCGGAGCACAGTATTTCATGTTGAGGTATCAAATTCTTCGTTCCATGGAAATAGAAACCGCATGAAGATATCTACGAACCACTTGAACATCAAAAATGTTCAGTCTCAAAACTCTGAAGTAAATTTGTAAAGAATGTAGCATTAGCTTTCTTGGCTTAGTGAAATCCCTAATTTTCTATCCTATTTGCCTGTCTTAAAAATCTCACGAAAACCTGTAAAGATTGTGCCATTGTGTATGCTTAGCCTCTAAAAGTCCTAGCTTTCTATCTTCTTCTGTGTAATTTGAATATAACACCATCAAATACTAGAATTATCAATTCCCATTCTCCAAAACTTTTAAATGTGCGGAACTGAGACAGAAATCATTCAATCAAACCACTCGAAATGCATCTGAATGCTGATCCATTAACTTAAAGAACTTCTTCCCAAACTCTGCCATTTTTTAAACAAAATTTTGAGCACAACCTTGTCTAGTCCATTTATAGAGAGCGTTAGTTTATGAGATCTTATCTGTAAGCCAAAATAGAGTCAAAATTTTCCATTGAAAGCTCAGAATAACTGAACCACAAATAACCCTTGTGAAATTTGCTGCTTAAAACATTGTTTTGGGCACGACCTCTTTCTTCAGATTTATTTTAGATAATACGGTAGCTTATTTAATGAAATATTTCCAAAAAGTTGAAATATGGAAAATTTTTCCAATCAAGAACTCTAAATAATTTCATTAGGACAAGGCGTAGAGGATTCATGACGGCGACAAGAAAATAATGGCGCTTTGCAATTTTAGCACACTCTTGCAGAAAAATACCTTTTCTGAAATCGTTTTGACCACGAAGAAACGCAGATGAACTATTGGAAGTCGTGCAAAGAGAGATCTGGTGGCTCGTGGATCGATTCTGGGGCAATGTTTATGCGATTGCAAACCATGATTGTTCATATGCGAGCTACTGAGCTCGTTGAGAGGGATACGCGCAATGGTGCCAAACTACCAAGAGGATTTGAATTTAAAGGCGGGATAGAATATCTACCGTCCGATCATGTCATCGACGGCCATATATTTGTGTTTCAGTAAAACGGATTTTCAAAGAATTTGAAATATTATACATTTTATAGATTCAATTTGAAATATTATACATTCTATTATTTAAGCTGAATAATAGTTTTACTTTGGAAAAATAATTGGGCACATCAAATAAAATATTGATGCGACGGACATAGAACTCCGAAAAAATAATGCACCCTTCTCTAGCTGATGTGTCAATGCTTTCTTTGAAGTGGAACTTAAAGAGTTAAGTAATTATTCATTATTAAATTGGGATTTTATATAAATTAATTGATTATTTATTAATGTTAATTTCATTTTATAATTTTATAGTAATTTTTAATAGATTTTTGTTAAAGATAATTATTTGAGCTATTATTGTATCAAGATTTTTGTTGTGTCTTTTATTATTATATTTTAATCCACTTTAAACATGCTCAAAATATGTTTTCATCTTCATTTGTGGAGATTATCTACTTGCATATTCAAAACGTTTTGATGTAGTTTTTGCCTTGAAAAATGATTATTGTGATTGTAATGGTGAGAAATTATTCTATAAACAGTGTTAAGTGTTATTTCGAATAAATGAGAAATTATTTTTGAATATATAAGACTAATCTTTGAGAAAATAGATATATATTCCCCAATTATCACATAAACAAGGGGTTAATCTTGCATTTAGTGCTTTATCTCTGTAGAGTTTCGCTAAACAAAGGGAATACCTCCTCCTGCGTGACTTCGATTGTCCCTCCCTCTTACAGGATTGCAAAGCATTAAGAATTGAATCTTCTTTATTTTAAAGATGTAGTCTTGTCGAATATACCAAAAACATAGTAGGATTCTTTCATTATTGACAAAATCAAGCACATGTGCAAGGGAAGTATTCATCTATGGATGGTTAACAAGTTCATTAATAACTACAAGAAAACGCTTCAAACTATGTATTTAATGATCTCTAGTCATCATCTAAAGTGTTCAAGAATCAAATCAATTCCAACCTAAGTTCTAAGTATATGGTAAACCTCTACTGTAGAGGTTCTATTATTGTAAAATTTCACAACTATGGAAGTTGTGGCAAGGTCTCAAAGGAGGGACTTTCTTTTTGGGGCAAAACTAACCTTTTTTCAAAAGATAGTTTCTATAATTGAATCCATATTCAATATCCATTTCTTCAACCCCACTCTACCGGATTTGAATATTGAATCCCCCATACTTATTTTGGGATGAGATGATCTTTCAAAAGCCAACATAAATATATTGGGGACTTACAACAATATACAAACTAAGCAAGGAAGGGTATACACACATGTGTTAGAATTTGAATTGAAGTTGACTTGAGCAAAGGTATAACAATGCACATTTAATTAAATATTGGTGATTTTAACAACCACGTCCATTAGATTAAAATAATGAT
The DNA here is from genome assembly GCA_031772625.1 of Pinus tabuliformis. Taxonomy (NCBI): domain Eukaryota; kingdom Viridiplantae; phylum Streptophyta; class Pinopsida; order Pinales; family Pinaceae; genus Pinus; species Pinus tabuliformis. The sequence continues at coordinate 811,177,857 of CM062819.1, read as the reverse complement.
ACTTTATGTCTATCTATATGCAAAGACAAAATACTTGAAAGGCACCTTCCCAACAACAAAGGTCATTATAAGAAAAATGGAAAAATAACAAGTTGATGGGTGGTATGATTGAATGAATAATCAAAGGGCAAGAAAGAAGAGACATCCAAGTTTAGTCCTAATAAAAGATTTTATGGCCCCTTCCAAGGAGTGTGTTATTAAGAGGGACACAAACATGATCATGGAGTCTGTGCTAAAGTCTTATGGGAGAAATAGGAAGCATGTGAATGAGATATTATGGATTTCAAAAGAGAAATCATGTTATTCAATCCAATAGAAGCAAGGGGATTGGTGCTACTTGAGACTCCATAAGCTCTAAATCAATTGGTGAAAGCAAGAAGTCTAAAAGATAAATGCAAAGAAAAACGCTACTTTTTCAATAGAAAATGGGGAATAAAAGTATCACCCAAGGATAATGACCATCGCATCAAGTGCTCAATCATAAGGGAGGAGCAATAATTTGACAATCACACGTCCTTGATTTCTGTTGATTTAACTCTGAACACTCACGTAATATTCTATTGCTTGGCGAATTAAACACCACTGCATGGAATGGACGAGGATTGAGTCGAACCCTGGATGAAGCCCACTTCATTCTCATCTAAACACAAAACTATATATACGTCAAAGCTATTACAATAGATTCTGACTGTCAACACCTCGAGGTTCTGTTTATATGTGGCTACCTTTTATGGTTACTATTGAATGTGTGATTGGCAATAGTAATGGCAACTTAGGGCTGCCAAATTTCCTTCGATTCCCTCACTACATCCTAATGCAAATAGTTGTTCAATGCCTTGGTTGTATTTCAAAACTGGTAGGGAGCGTCTTCTTTGATATTTCTCGATGGTTTTAATTCCACTACAATCACAACTTTCATTTACATAAACTTCTTGTTTTCGCACGAGCGACGATTGTTCCAAGGTGAAATGTCACTTGGATGGTTTCTATGTTGTTGACCCATTATAACTAACTAACGGATATGCCCATTACAATTTTATACCACCCCATTATCAATATCAATTATGCATGGGAACCAATTAAAGCAACTTTTCACATTAATTTTATATGAGCATGAGAACATGTGTTAACAAGCAGCCCATAAAGCCTCATTTTGAATGCCATAGTCACTTAGAAGGAATTCCTCTTGTAGTAGCATCCTCCCTACTAAACTTTGCTAGTGCGAACATTAGAACCACCATTACAACAAGATATCTTTCTAGTGTTGACAACACCATTATAGTAAGATACCTCAAGAGAGACAGAAAATTTAAAAGGTATGATAGTAATACATATCCAGAAGATGGTATTGAAACTAGTAATTGTTCACGAATCCATAAGATTGTAAGGTCATTCTCATTATCATAATCATTGTCATCATCATCACCATCATCCTTGTCATTGTTATTGCCATCATTACATTATCATCATAATCACCATTCATGCCATCATCATCATCATTATGGACATTGTTTGCAATTGTTCATAATTGTAGATGTTGTAAGAAATATCATCAACCCAAAAAATGTGATCAGTGCTAGAAAAGGGTTGTTTAGGACACATTGATATACGTAAGAGAAATAACAACTCTATTTTTGACATATGATCGATGATGATGATCATCACCACCATTATCATCGTCATTATCATTTTTATCATCCCCATCATCATCATTAATGTAATTTCTATCGACATTGTTGTAATCATGCATCATCATCATTCATGCCATTATTGTTTTTGATGATGACCTAGATGAAAATGATGATCATGACACCAAAGATAATGCTTATGATTATGACAATGACAACATCTAAAATTGGGAAGATTCGCCAACATCATTAGCATTGTCATCATCATAATCATTGCCATCATCATCATTGTCATTGTAACCACTATCGTCTTTATCATCATAATCACAATTCATGTCATCGCCATCATCTTCATTTTCATAATTGTCAATATTATTGACATTGTCATCAATTGTTCATAATTGTCAATGCCATAAGGAATATCATCAATGCAGAAAATATGATGAGTGTTGGAAAAGGGATGCAAAAGCGAACATAGAAATGGGGGCAACAATAGAAGTAAAATTGGATGAAAAGTGGATACAACATAAGTAGATGCACAACAACATGAAAAACCTGACACAAAAGTGGATGCAAAAGTAGATGCAGTTGTCAATGCAAACTTGGATGCAAACATGAAGGCAAAAGTGGAAGCAAACATGGGTCCAATGGTAGGTGTAAAACTTGGCACAAATTGTGGTGAAACAAATGTGGATGCAACAACGGAAACAAAAGTATATGCAAAAATGGATGAAACAAAAGTCGATGCAATAGGGGATGCAAACGTGGAAGAAAATGTGGTTGCAATGGTAGGCACAAGATATGGTGCAACAAAAGTGGATGTAACAATAGACAAAAAATATGCAAAATAAGATGCAAAAATGGATGTAAAAGTGGAAGCAAACATTGATGCAACAGGCAAAACAAAATTGGATGCAAAAATGGATATAATGTAAGTAGATGCAAAAGTAGATACAAAACGAGATGCAAAACCCAATGCATGAACCTGACATAAAAGTGGATGCAAAAATAGATGCAATATTTGATGCAAAAGAGGATGTGAACATGGATGCAAAATTGGAAGCAAACGTGGATACAACAGTGAGTGCAAAACATGGTGCAAATTATGGCATAACAAAAGTGGATGTAATGATAGATGCAAAAAAAGAATCAAAGTATGATGCAAATGAAGATGTAAAAAGGGATAGAAAAAGTGAAATTTAAAATGGGTGCAACAGTGGATGCAAAATTGTGTGCAAAAGTGGATGCAATAGAAGTCGATGCAAAAGTAGATGCGAAACGAGACACAAAACCCGATGCAAATCCCGGTCCAAAATTGGATACAAAAAGGGATGCAAAAATAGATGTAGTAGTTGATGAAAACCTAGATGCAAATGAGGATGCAAATGTGGATGCAAAATTATAATCAAAAGTGGGTGCAAAAGGAGGTGCCAAACTAGGCGCTAATTGTGGCACAAAAATATTAGATGCAATAGTGGGTACAATAATAGATGCAAAAGAGGATGTAAATATGGATGCCAAACAAGAGGGAAAAGTGGATGCAACAAAAGTAGATGCAAAATTTTATGCAAAACTAGACACAAAACACGATGTAAAACTTGGCGCAAAAGGGATGCACAAATGGATGAAAAAATGGATGCAAAAAATGATTTAAAAAAGGATGCAAAAAAGGATGCAAAAGTCGATGCAAAAGTTGATGCAAGTGTAGGTGCAAAAAGTGGATGCAAATGAGGATGCAAAAGTATGTCAAACAAAATTAGGTGCCAAACTTGATGCAAAACCTGGAACAAAAACTGGTGTAAAGGATGACACAAAACTTGGCATAAAATTTGGTGCAAAACGTGGTGCAAAACCTATTGCAATACCTGGTGCTAAACTTGGTGTAAGATTTGGTGAAAAACTTGATGCAAATTTTGTGTCAAGTTTTGCACCATATTTGATAAATGGATGCAAATAGCACCAAAAATGGGCTCTAGATGCAAAAAAAGAAGTAAAAAGGGACGCTAATCGCTGGTTTTGTTGTATTGTATGTTAATTACACTCTATTTTAACAGTTATGCTTATAAACGTTTTCAACTGATATCTAAGTTAATGAATTCTTAATTTCTCCTTAGTTTAGGTTGTTTCTTGATAATCTAGATCAAAGGATTCTTAATTTCCCTTTGTTTTTTATTACCCTCTATTCCTCGTTTATATCTTGGTCTAAGAATGCTTAATTTCTCTCTCACCCTGCTTAAAACCATTTCACCCCCTGTCCCAAACACCTACTCTTCTAGCTTGCCCTTTGAACATTCCCTTTAGTGAGTCGATCAAGTTCTGATGCCCTTCTGTTGACTTCATATCCCAATGGTCTAAAAGCCATCATTCTATCCATATGCTTAAAGAATCCCATCACCCAAACTCAAATACAAATCAAAAACCTCAAGAACAATCATAACTAGCCTAAAATTTAAACAAACAAAGTTAAATCATATAGAGAGAGCCCTGTCTGAGTATAGGTTGGCTAGAGCCTATGCTCCAAAAGTGGTTTGTGGTTACCTTGGTGATTTCTTTCTTTAACCTTGAGAAATTACTGAGTGATAACATAGTGGTGACCATACTGGGGAATACTAACATTTTCTTCAGAAATATTTTATTGGTTAAAATCTGATCTATGATGGTGGACAGTGATCAGACGCATAAAGGTTAAAATCATCCACCTTGTGACTCCAAATCAATTTCACAATCAAGACTCCACTGAAGGAATGAACCTCAAAGAACAATATGAAAAGATTAGGCTTTTAACCTGGATTGTTATCCAAGACATTATGTTATTTGTCATTAAGAAATTTTTTCAATGTACATTGTATTTTAGAAAAGATCTTAGATTAATTTTTGATTATTTTCGTTCAAAAATTGTAAATATAAAATCTCCTTACACATTTGAGCAGCATTCTTTGGGAATCTTATGATGATCATTTTCCAATCAAGAAATCTCAAATAATCAAGAATGATCTTACAATCCTTGTACACATTCTTGTACCTTGGAAAGTTCCTGATAGGTATAAGCCACTCATCTTACATCCTATACTCCATGCTTTCCCTAACATTTATTACACGTATATCCCTAGGTTTGATGGAGGAGATGGTAAAATCACTGCCCAAAAACATATTCAAGGTTTTGAGAATTATCTGGGCTTATTTGAGATTGATGAAGATGATGTTAGAATCAAACTTTTTTCTCTCTCTTTGCAAAGTAGAGTAAAGAGTTTGTTGAAGAATTCACCTATTGCAAGCATCTCAAATTTCCAACAGTTTGTCAAATTTTTCCTTAATAGATCAACAACCAAGGTTAATCTTTTTGTGATCATAGAAGAATATAATCAGTTAAAAAGACAGCCAAATGAGACAATACAACAATTTTCGGACAGATTTAATCATGTTTATTATTCAATGCCATCAAATATAAGACCTCCTCCCGAATCATCTCTTTTGCATTATCCAAAAGCATTTGATCCAGAGATAGAATTTCAGCTAAGAGAAAGAAACCCTTCAACACTAGAACAGATGCATAACATTTTAGTAGATGTAGAAGTTAATCTGCAAATTAGAAGAGAAAAGTTTAAAGCAGGAGCGGAGAAGAACAACATTGCAGAGGTAAAACTCAACATTTTGGTAAGAGAAATAGTGGAAAGGATATAGAAGATCACCATGAAAGATATATTTTTTGCTCAAAATCACCATGACACATTTATTTCACAAAAAGAAGAGGTTGATAGGCATGAAAAAATTCCTGCTAATTCCAACTACCATAGATCAGAATATAGATTTATAAAGCAATATGTGGAGAAGAAATCTACTGATCTAATGTGTATGTTTGATGACATTATTTCTTTTAATGATTTGCCTAAATATGATCAGTATGATGATAATTATGTTCTTCAAATCCAAACTAACTTTACAGAACAATCAGAAACTAGTTTGGGAAATAAAGGAATTCGGTTTCAGCATCTTGAAAAAAATGATCATATTATCAATACCAGCTATGAAAGTGAGGAATAAAGTGCAGAAATTTTGGAAATAAGTGAAGCTTCTTTGCCTCTTTCTTTTGCTTCATTTCAGTTCATCAGAGAAAACTTTAAAGAAATAAAAAATCAGTATTCTTTAGGTATTAATATTGACAACAAAGAAGACAATGAAAATATTAATCGGGATTATTCAGTTTCACAAGTGCAGTTATCTAAAGAAAACGATGAGCAGCTTGTAGAAATCTATGAAGTTCCATTGAAACCTATATGCAATAAGTTGCAACAATCCTTCCAAGTTTTTTATGATCCAATAGCTGATATGTTGAATAATGAATGAAAACATAACTTTTCTCGATTAACCGACTATGAGAGTCAAAATCAAGATGATAAAGGTTTCACCAGACGGACATTTCAATTAGTATAAATATCATCACGAAGATTATCTGAAAATCTGCAGGGTGTTAAAGATAAAAATGACATTTCAGTTTCATGGTATGGAGGCCATCCAGAACAATTATATAGTTGCTTAAGTCAGTTGAACAATAGTGTATATATTTTGGAAGATCCTTTTGTACAGTTTTTAGGGTCCATAAAGGAAATCAAATATTTCATTATCTTCTCATTGATTGACAAGGTTATATTGGGTTGTAGAACTTCAGTTTTAATCACAAACAAGCACAACCAGCAAAATCCACCAATGTATATGATTCTTGAATGGTTTCATTGGATGTTTCATTTTACATAACCAGTAGTTGGACAGTTGATTAAAGTAGGTAGGATTTCAGTTTGATTAGATACAGTTTTTCAGCAACAAGTTTATTTTAGATCAGATTTCAGTACAGCATGTGTCAGATTTTAGTTTGCAGAAAAGGGTGTATTTTTAGTTCAAGAGTTTCAATCACAGATATTATACAACAAAGAATATAGATGTTTGGGATTGGACCAATGGATCAAGTTACTAGTCAACAATGTTCTTGACATCTCACAAGGAGATGCCATCCCCATGTGAAGCCACTGTTAGGGTCCTATAATAATAGAATTCATAATTTTGAATTGACTATGGTTAGTATTGTAATATTATACATACCTTTGCTTTATGCAAATGTTTTTTATATTAGAATTAAAAAATGTAAAGAGGGTATGTCTTAAGAAATAATCGAAGGACAAAAAAAAAGAAATAAAAGGACAAAAAGAATAAGAATAGATCAAAAAATGAAAATAGAAGAACCCCAAATACAAAAACAAACCATGAAAGTGTGCAAGTATAAATGCCACTACTATGTTACTTCCTCTACAAATAATGGTTGTGTGTAGCTTGTCACACATGTCACAACCCATGGTAGTTAAACTGCTTAATATTGACTATGTCATGCTTTGAATTTTATGTTTATAGTTAGAGAATAAAATCTGACCAAACAACTTAATCTTGGCAGATCAGTAGATAGGTAAAGAAATAAAAGGAGCTCGTCAGTTTAATCTGAGCCCTTGGAAGATATAAGGTTAGAAGTAGATAGTTTATTTTATAAAAGAAAAGGAAAGAAAAATTTATGTTAGCCTAAATGCACCCAAATAAGTATAAAGAAGAATAAAATGTTTGGGTAGGTAATGGGTAAGTAGAAGAAGGGTTGTTGAAGTATAAATTTGATTGGATCAAAACACATTCATCATGCTTAGACATATGTGATAATATGTATGATCAATTATGAAGGCAAAAGCAAATGTTTACAAGTTAATTTAATTAACTCCCCCTTGGTCATCTTTCCCCTATACTTACTAATTTCCTATCCACAAGCATGTTCTAGTACTTTTAATCCTTCAAGTCAAAGAGGATCAGAGCATTTCTCTGACTTTTGGTAGGACCGAACCCTCGGCTTAATGACTTATGGACATCAAGTGTTAGAATCCCCTTCATAAAAGTCATCTCCCTTCATTTTCCTAATAAAACTCTTTTTCCTAAGGTTAAACTCTATTAGCCTATGAAAGGTGAGAAATACCATGTTAAATCCCATTTCATTCAAAACCCACAAAATATTTTATCCTAAGTTAAGTGTATGTAAAGGAAATGTACAAATATTACATTACACTTAATACTATTTTCATCTCCGCTCATTTCATGTCATAGTAATTTCTAATTTAATTATATAGCTCCCATGATCCCTTGTTTCTTCGTGAAGTTAAGCTAAACCTTCATTAAAACCCATCCGGTCCCCTAACCCCACAATTAACGCTACAATAATCAGAATATGTCATAATTAAAGCCCTTGACCCCCCCCAAACCTCCATCCATTTCCCCCATGCTAGTCTGCCACCCAACTACCATCTGATCATTTGCGCCCAAATCAAATGGCACACAACCATATCGAGCTCACCTGATGCCCGAAATTTACCCGAAGTTAAACCTCATCATTAAACCCCGCCTGACTGATTAAAATCATGATTAAAGTCTTAATTAATCACAAACTGTCGAATATTAATGTCCTGCCCCCCGGACACCTTAGTTCATTTCATCCGCGCACCTCCATCACCTGGCTACCATCTGATCACCATCCCCCTTATCCGACGGTCCACAGCCATATCGGCCATGCTTGATGGCTGATCGTTACCCACCCGATAAAGCGGTTTTCCCCAAAACCCCAATGCTACGTGTCAGGCGTAGAGTTAGATCAGGCGACTGCTCCTCAATACCGCCTTTGCCACAAAATTGTTGTGATGGCTTGGGAAATTGCCTCCTCGCTCAACCCGAGAAACCACTCACTATTCATAATATAAATTTTCGGTGCCAATTTACCCATTACCCATTAAAACCTTGAGAACCCTCATTTTCATGCCTTTTTCTGAGTTACACAAAAAAACCTATCAAGTCCTTCCGGCACCACCCTGAGCCTCTGAGACATGATTTGACCATGGATTCCCTCTTAAACAAATTCTGGATTCTGTCCACAGTTCTTCCCAGTTTCAGTACAGTCTCCGATCACCTCCTCGCAGACCTGTGTTTTATTAAAAAAAAATTGTATTTTGCAGGAAATTAGTAGAGGACTAGACCTTGGATAAATAATTTTGATACTAGTCACAAAACTTGTTTACTCCAAGACTTGGAAGGAAATCTATTAAAAATCCTTCATTCAGAATAAGAAAATAGTTATACATAGAATAGAGAAAGAAATCATTCACACAGAGACATTGATTGTTAAAACAAAGGAACCAGAAAGAGCATACCGTCAAAAGAAAAACAGATCAAACAGAAAGTTGAGAAATATCCATTACCATATGCTAATACATATAAAAAACTAAATAATTTACTATTGAAATACATAGTAAAAAATTAAAATGTACAGTAAAAGTAAAAACACAGTAAAGGATATTGATAGGTCATCAAATTCAAAGAGTATCAGTTTCAAAGTGTATCAGATGAAAGCCAAAAGTGAATGAAGCTTCCAGTGTGAAAGTTCAAACAAAAAAGAGCATGAAGGTCTAAAACCAAACCATAAAGGCCAGCAGTACCAAAATACAAGGGGCAAGAGCAAACAGTTCAATAGCTATCTCTATCTTCTTGCAAGAAGATATTTTTATTTCCTAGATTAAATCTCAAGTTAGTTTGAGATATTTTGTAATAAAATTTTTGTATAAATACTTCACAATTCAAAGTATGTAGTGTGGATTCTTAGAAATTTCTATAGAAATTTGATCAAGAAGACTTCAAAGCCGTTGTATCATTAGTTGAGTCAACAAGCTAGATTGATGAATAAAGCTCAGATATTTCAAAGGATTCATGTGTTGGGTGAAGTGCAGACAAGTATTTTCTCATGTTGTTGTTATCTTTCTTAATGTTTTTCCACAATATTTCATGTATTTCTGAATTTGAATGCTATAACTAGAACAATATATTAGAATTTGTTAATGACACTATGTTTTAATAATTATGCTTATAAATGTTTTCAACGGATATCTAAGTTAAGGAATTCTTAGTTGCTCCTTACTTTAGGTTGTTTCTTGATAATTTAGACCAAAGGATTCTTAATTTCCCTTTATTTTCAATTACCCTCTATTCGTCATTTATATCTTGGTATGAGAATTCTTATTTTCTCTCTCACCCAAATTAAAACCATTTCACCCCCTTGTCCCAAAGACCCACACTTTACTCTGCTAGCTTGCCCTTTGAATATTCCTTTTAGTGAGTTCATTGACTTTTGTTGCCCTTCTATTGACTCCATAGCCCAGTGGTCTAAAGGCATCATTCTATCCATCTATTTAAAGAATCCCACCACCCAATCTCAAATACAAATCCAAAACCTCAATAACAATCATAACTAGCCTAAAATTCAAACAAACAAAGTTAAATCATACAAAGAGAGCCCTCTATGAGTATAGGTTGGCTAGAGCCTATGCTCCAAAGGTGGTTTGTGGTTACCTAGATGATTTCTTTCTTTAACCTTGAGAAATTACTTAGTGATAACAATTCCCTAAGGCCTAGAAATCCCTTGACTGATTTTGGCGGGATACATACTAAATCCTGAGGGAGGTGTCTCAGTTTAGGGCCTAGTGATCCAAGATTAAATTGAGGTAAAGCCTCAGAGACAAGGAGATAAAAAATTCCTTAATGATTGTGATCGATTCTAGATAGCATTCCAATTTCGGTTCAGTTTTGTGATGGGAGCACTAGTTTTAGTGTGATCATGATTTCGTGAGGGTGGAGGTGTTTTAACCTTTGGATTCCCTTGGTTTTTTTTGGATTGGTTTATCCATGAGATCCCACATTCATGCTTGGAATATGTCACAGGGGTGACTTGTTGAATGAAATATTTGGTTCAGCCATGTCTACGGTCAGGTGGTACGTGAAAGTCCCAAAACTAGTCATATTTTCCTATGTTTAATAAATGATAAATTCTCTTGATTTTGTACTTATTAATATGAAGATTTTCATGGTTTAATTTTGGTTATAAGTGTGGTTATATGATTAGTTATTGTCATGGTTATTTCATGAAATTAATTATATTTGTTAAAATCATGGATGCAAGACCTAATTGATGTCATAACAGTTCAAGGGAGAAGGTAGTGGCCTTCTTGTAATGTCTCATAAGAGTTTTTAGTGATTTATTCTCTATCTTGTATCCTAGACTAGTAGATTGCATTGATGCCAAGTGTTTGAAAGATTGTCAGTCCTAGTTGGGGACGGTCAAGCTTGGTCTTGGAGTTAGTTTTTGGTATATTGGTCTTGTCATCACATGTTTAATGGATTTCAGAAGTTACAACATTTTTTGGGTAGTGGCCAGAATTTTGGGCTTGAAAAGTGTGTTAAATCCTGTAGAATCTACCATAGGTCTACTGGAAATAGTCCCTGGAAACATACATGCAAGATTTTGGGAGTGTCAAGAGTTCTCTAGATGCTAGCATGCCCATAGAAAGGGAACATCCAGAGATTTAATAACTGAAAACTTAAGGGGACCCAGGGGCATGATACCTATATGGTTGGGATGGATTTGGGGAGTGTTGTTGTTGATGTGGAAGGTATGTTTGATCGGTTTCCGTCGATTCCACTTCCTTAAGGATACCTAAAAGGTTAAATCATATCATATTATCCTCTCACCACATGTTTACCCCAGATGGCTAGTTACTTGGGTAGATATGGGAGGAGGGTATTACATGTTGATTGAATTCTTTCTCATGTATGCTTCATGATTTCATGATCATTTAATTGTTTCCATTGATGAGTAGATTAGATTCAATGTTGGGTCCCTATAATACTAGTGATTACCCCATTACTATTGTAGTTATACCCCTTATTTATATTGTTGTGCCCCATAGAATCCCTCTATTGTTATTTTTGTGGCTTTATATTATTATTGTTAGGTCGGTTGGATTATATTGTGACTCCTTAGACTCCTATATATAGAAAGGAGGTTTTGTCATTTGTATCATCCAAGAATTGTTCATTTATGTAATGTAAAGGAGGTTTCCTCCTCAAAGAGGCTGAATTCTAAGGCGTTGATCTTTCTTTTCTATCTTTTCTTGAGTTGGTTTCATAACATTTGGTATCAGAGCTTTGGATTCTAGAGTTTCGCTGCTCCAAACAGGTCATCGTGGCATTTTCACTATAACTTTTTTTTTGTGATGTTTCAGAAGACGCACGAAAAACCCATTTGAGAAGAAATCACGCTGAACCTTGGGTCCAAATTTTAGATCTTTTTGCGCGATATTTGCGGAGACATGCTGTGAGGAAGTTGGTCTTTTTGCAGACTCCTGAATTACATTCAAAACAGGTGACCTAGGGAAAATTGTCATAACTTTCTCTCTAGGGATCAGATTGAAATTTCATAAGAAGGTACAGAAAGAGGACAGACTCTAGTTTCTTGTATATCTATTTCAGAACCAAAGGTTGAAAATTGTACACGTGGCACTTCATACAAGTTCACTCTTCGGGAAAGGTCTATAATCAGGTCATCTTGGGAGATTGTGCATAACTCTTTCTTGGAGAATCCAATTTGGATCAGACTGGTGGCATTGGAAAGAGGACACAGAGGGCTACTACAGGTCACAATTTCAGAACTAGATGATTGGAAAGTACAGAGATATATCAGAGGCAATATCAAGCTCCTACAAAGTGAAAAAAGGTGTGTAGATTTTTTTTAAATTTTTGCTTAAGCTTGGTTTGAAAATTTATTTTGAAGGAATTCAAAGGGCATAGTAGAGCATTATTATCGATAACTGATGACCCGAGGAAAGAAAATGCAAACACCTAGTAAGGAACCTAAAAGCTCTAGCATGACTCATGAAGAAGAGGAAGAAATGCAACATGATATATCAAAATTACAAGACCAAGTGCAACAACTGTCCCTTGCACAAAAGGGAACAGAATCTAAGATGGATGGTTTAAAGAAAGATGTAGAAGCTAAGATGGATGGTTTAAAGAAAGGTGTACAAGCTAAGATGGACTGTTTAAAGAAAGGCGTAGAAGCTAAGATGGATGGCATGGAAGCTAAGGTGAATGGCATGGTGGTTGAAGGGAAAGTACCCCTAGGGTCCTTTGGGCTAAGACTCTACCAGACTGAAAATTGCTTATTCAAAGAAACACACACACAGCCATCATCTTTACTTTTAAGCAAATTCTAATGTTAAGGGTATGTACCTAAGGTCCTGCGTTCGAGAAGGCCTTTAGGGTCCAAACCCTTCTTGGAGTTCCCTTCTTCTTCCTTTCACCTGTAAGACAAACAAATCAAAGAACACAACATTACATGTACAAATACTTATGTATAAACTATCTTTATGCTATAAAGTTAGTTATAAAAATCTTTAAGTAACCACTTGCATAAGAATTCAAGACAAGAATCTCATAAGCATAAAGAAAGATTGTTTCGGGAACAAAGACGTGTTTCTTTATATATAAAGGCAAATAAAGTACATATAACGGAAAGATATCACCTGAACACCTTCAGCAGGCTCCAAGGAAAGCTTCCTCCCGGATTCGTTCCAGCCTCAAGCCTCCAACAAGAGCTCCTTCCAAGTCTTACTCAATGATGATATCAAGGATGAATGATCACCAATACACATGGAAACAAGGGTTTCCTATGTAAAATGGGGGAAGTGCAGAAAGCACCAAGGACTTCAGACTTGGTCTATGGGGAAAATCTCAGCATAATAATCTTGCTCTTCTTTTCTCTCTCCCTTAGGCCTTCCCTTTGATGTCTTTTTATACCATCTCCAAAGTAGTTTTTTAGTTAGGAGTTGGTTGGGAACAGTTGGGCCATGGGCACTAACAGGTGATCAGCACGTAAAACCGCGATCTCCGCCCGAAAATAAGGAATTATATATTTTTTTAAGTGTTTTAATACATACACACGGGTTGGGTATACACAGACCCGCGTGTACACGCGTTTAACTCAGGGCAATGTCGCGTATAGGGAATAAAACACTGTTTTTTAAATTTTTGGACCAGGTCTGGAAGGAGGGGTTGCCCTAGGCCATGAGTGCAGCATCACAAACCATAAGAGTGAGATTTGGAGCTATAACAGATGCCCCCTAATGTATGAGGTCAGAAGGGGAACATGATGGCCGAAATATATTATGTAAGTACATGGAAAGGAACTCTGTCAAAAAACCGAGGAGGACTGCACCAGAATTCAGCCTGCCAAGCCACCGAAAGGAGATCAGAAAGAAACACTGTCTGAGGCGGGCATACCCATGCTCAGAAAAAGTAAAGCATGTCGGCATATCAAGTACAAGTGGATCCACTAAGTATACAAGTATAAATTACTGGAAGATACATAATGGATCATCTGATCATAATGAGTAAGTACATGTCTAAATATCACATATAAAACTGTCAATGATGCTGAAAGATGCAACAGATCACTGATATCAAAGATTGATCCCAAAAGGTACCAACTAAACATGATGGAATAGGATGGTACTACACTGCAAACTCAGGTGCCAGCATATAGAATGTCGCCATGACTGACTGCAACATATAAGGTGGAGTGGTATCAACTAGCAGCAACAGGAGCAACTATCAAGTGAACCAATGAATGTTGATACAACCTGAGGTCTTCACCGACCGCCGTGGTACATTTCTACACCATGGGAATAAATGATCTAAAGTCGACCATGTGAGAAATCGTTTGATTACCGGTCATTGATGTATACCGTTAACAAACGCGAGACTACTCACCGATAATGATAATGAGCGTCATGGTACCCAGTACAATCTAACAAGTGTGAATAGATGAGCTGAAGTCGAACACCTGTAAGAATCTATCGATCAGGAGACAATGATGGTTTCCCACTGTCGATAGCGAAGGATCTGCCACTAATGACTGCAAACCCCAAGGTACTGCCAAATGGACTCTAGATCTTTGCCCCAGAGCAATGAGTCGGAGTCGATAGGGAAAGATCCTCTAGAAGGAAGGCATTAAGGCATCCTCCATCAATCTAGCGCGAGTGTAACCTGTAGGCCAATAATGTGGAAGGAATCAGACGAAAAAAGATGTAGTAACCCAACCGAAGTACGTTTCCGACGTACACAAGATGTGGCTAGCGCACGGCAGAAACCCTCTGAACCAACCAATAATGAAAGCTGACACAGAGGCAAGGTATCCACCAATAGGGTCAAATGGAAACCAAGGTACTGCACGAATCCCAATGTGTGATAATGTATGCTGACGTCGAACACAAGGGAAACCACTTAGTCAAAGACCCATGATACTGATCGATGCTGAGCACAAGGTGACCTATCAATAATGAAAATAGGGCCAGGGTGCGGCTCTAGGGCTGTCCTCAGAGCAAGGTGTCGTCGTCCATAAGGACAAGACCCGCCAGCAAGAAGTCAATGGGGACCTTCTCAAACCGGCACGAGTAAAGGACCAATATAACTGATGTGATGATAGACATGACACTGACAACTAGGGATGGCCGACTGAAAAATGAGTCAAGAGACACCGCAGAAAGGCCGACTCAGGCTAACTTCCCTTGAAGAAAAGCACGACTCAATGTGACTATGTGGCAGCATATGATGAATCTGTATAAGTTTGTCATGCAGGAGGCACGAACGAACCCTCCATATGATTGGAAGAGATAACCAATCGGGGGAGAACTGACTCGATAACAAGGTTATGGCGTACCTAAGTCAAACTAAATCCCACCCATGCGGAGGAGACTTTGTTTTGAGTGCTTTGTTCAAGGGCGACACGACTGACTCTAGCTGCCAACAATAAATGGAAATAATGTCCCTCTTCCCGCTCTTTTTGGAATATTTAATTTTTTTTTGTCTTTTTCTGATAAGCCGGAAAAAGAATAAAAGAATGCTATGGTACAGTGGAAAGAACGAGTGTCGGTGAAACAGATGATCTAGTTCCTGGGAAAGGAACGTTCCTATGCTCAATGCAGGGAGGTGAAAACTGGTCAGTGACACTCAGAGGTATTTTCCTTCCATGGATCTGGGTATGTCAAGCTGCAGAAGTCAAAGGTATGCAAGGTTGATTTTGCAGACGTCATGGTCAAAAGTTGGCTTAAACACGAGTCCAAGTGAAGCCGGCTCTAGGCCAAAAGGTGCAAATGGTCAACATGCAATGCAAAAGTACAACTCGACACTCATAGGAGCCTCTAGGGTATAAGGCCAGAACGAAGCGAAGAAGCAAAGAGGAATGAGTCTTCAACGCATAAGTCATGGCGGGACTACAGAGGACTCCCGAGCCTACTCAAAACGAAGCAGCATGGGCAACAAATGTCAGTGAGGTGCTAACTAGGATGCCCATGTAAAGGATGGCTCTACCATCATGTCATGATTTAAAGAATCGGCGAGTGAAAATGGCTAACGAACCATAACACGATGGGGTCAACCCTATGGCAGATGTATCGGTCAAATGGAGGCTAGTATGCATAATGCAACGGAAAAATGGTGTCCCTAACCTATATGCCAGTGAGAACACGATACCTGCCATGACGGGTCAGCAGTCATGGAAGCGTCTCGAACCATCGAAAAATGTCCAAAATGTCCTGAAAAACAACCCAATCTCGACATTCCAAGCTCCCAAGTTAAAAGTGACATGAAACCAAACAAAATAAAATTTTGAAAAAAAAAAATTTCATTTTCAAAACTTATAAAAAGAAATTTTGGACTTACCATTTTCACCATTTGACTTGGAGAGCAAAAATTGTGGAGCAAAAGGAGCAAACTTCCCTGTGACTTATTCAACCGTTCAAACTTGCCGAAAACTTCCAGGTAAGCACTAAACTTGTCTTGCAATTAATTGTGATAGTTTTTAGGAAGTTTAATTGATGTTTTACCATTGGATTTTTGCAAAAAATTCCTTTGCGGCGTACACGCGGGTTGGCTATATAGAACTCGCGTATACAACGGCCCTACACGTGACTGTATATAAAGGAACCCGCGTGTGCGCAGCAAACTAATTTTATACACAAAACTAACGGATGAAAATGATTTTTTCTTCTAGGATGACTCTCACATGGCATGAAAGAGAGCACTCAGCTGTGGATAATGAAGTTATGAACAATGATGAGGCATTAGATGCCCTTCGGGGATGTGGGTTGCTAAAGTTCTTCAAATTGCCAAATATGAAAGCCAACACGCGTTTGCTCGAGAGACTCATTGATTATTGGGATGTCGATGAGGAAGCATTCATCATTGATCAGATGCCACTCAGGGTAGAAGTGGAAGATATATATTTTATCACGGGCCTTTCCCGAAGGGGAGAGGTAGTGCATTCCCGGGGCAGGACACGGAATAGCCTCAGTGTAGATGACTATGTACAGATTTATTGCCCGGGTCATCGGAAGGTCGGGAGTCAGATCTCTATCCCACATGTGGCGAGTTTTTCACTCAGGATAATCTTGTTCACCATAGGTCGAGTGAACGGATCATCCTCACTACATCAGGCATCACGGGTAAACATGAGCGTGGCAGTGGACTGTCTCACTACAGTGTTTGACTGGTGTACTCCTCTCCTTGCCAACATGAAGGAACAACTCACTTCTATCAGGAGGGGACAGACCAAGAAATTTGGGTTCGGAACCATCTTGTGTACTTTCTTCTTCGAGAAGGTTCCCGCACTCTGCCCCAGGGTAGCAGTTTCCATCAGTAGTCCACGTGATCCACGCATGGGCCGGTGGGCTGACTTGATGAAATGTCTGGGGGGTGGGGAAGTCCCTAGGAATGCATTCGACAATGATTTCTTTACCTGGTGGGAGCAGAAAATCATCGCCGTGGATGATTAACCCTATGCCGGACTGGATTTCCGAGGAGATCCTGATCTAGTGTTACCACCGGATGCAGCATGGGGCGAGATTGGTAAGATTTTTTATTTTTATGATTTTATGATTTTTTTTGGATTTTTCAAATATAATTATGAACTTTGAAAAATATTTTTTGATGAGATTCAAATGACTAATATGATGATCATGTTCCAGACATTGGGCCCGTACGACCAGATGGATTCCCGCGACATGGACGGCTTGGCCGAGGAGCCGAAGAGGCGGCTGCAGATGCGGAACGGACCTTAAACAACGTCCAATGACACTTGGTGAGACTGAGCTGCCAAGTACCGATGGCCGAGATAGAGGACCTTCCTCCAGATATGCAGCGTCATGTGGTTGGCATGCCACGTGACTGGGTTCGCATCTTCCGGTGCGTGGCCCACGCTATAGTGACATACTTAGATGCTCATCCTGAGCCGAGGTGCTAGATATGCCTGACATGATTATGGGCATTTGAGTCCCAATTTTGTATATTTTTTGGACACACATATGTACACTCGAGATGCTTTGCGATATATAATATATATATATATATATATATATATATATATATATACAGTTTGACTTTTTGATGCATGATTTTATGATGATGAATGATTGATATGCCAGTCTAATGCTTGATTAGCGATAGAATCAGCTAACCAATTTTGAGATCTTGGAATGTGCAAATAATTAATGTAAATAAATGATCTTTGCAACAACCTCACCCTTAAATATTGGCGATATAATAATGGATCTCTAACCCGATAAATGTTATTTAACTGAGACACTATCAATTGAGAATCAAGATATACTACCAACGAGTCGATCCCATAAGAGATTGCCTCGGATAATAAATTGATAACAGCTGTATACTCGGCCATATTGTTTGAAGCAGGACCGATACACACGCCTCTCGATATCATTAACTGACCAGTTGGGTAATAAAGTACCCAAGCTGCGGAAGCAAGATTCCGAGTGTGCCGACTAGCACCATCAGCGAACCCAAAATAGACCAAATCATCCATCAACACCTGTCACAGCAGACCAAAAAGCACTGATATCAGAAAACGCTCGACAATATATGTATAAATATATACATAAAATACAAATAAGTCATCGCCCAGCCTGAACTAAGCAAAGTACTTCTTTAGGTAGAGCCCATTTCGGGGCTCTGCCAGCTTGTTTCCTTCGAAATCAATTAACTCATACGATGCTTTTTCTAAAACTCGTTTGATAATGAAAGGACCGTACCACATAGGCTTAAATTTGCCTGCCCCCAAGGCATCCTTATCTTGGTCATAGACCAAGACAAGGTCACCTTCAGAAAAGACACGAGGACGGACAGACTTATCATACTGTGTTTTGACCCTTTTCTTATGGGCCTCATTCATCGTGGCGGCATCTCGACGCTGCTCATCGAGATGTTCCAAGTGAACAAGGCGCTCCTCGAGACTTGACGTCTCAGGAAGAAGCTCAACAGCCAACTTTAGAGATGGGATTTCACATTCAACCAGAAAGATAGATTCCATCCCGTAAACCAACTGAAAAGGAGTAAAACCAGTAGTCGTTTTGACGGAGGTTCGGTATGCCCAAAGCGCCGAATACAACATAATGTGCCAATTGGACCGATTTTTATCGATTGTCCATTGGAGTATCGTCTTAAGAGTTTTATTGACCGCCTCGACCTGTCCATTGGCCTGAGGATAATAAGGGGACGAATGCTCCTGACGGAAACCTAATTTAAGAGCCAATTCGGACATTAGCTGATTTTGGAAATGACTGCCATGGTCAGTGACAATCTCCCTTTGGATACCGAATCTTGAGATAACCTGATTGAAAAGAAACAAAGCTGCCGTGTCACTGTCGTTCTTATAAGTAGGCATGGCCTCAGCCCACTTCGTGAAGTAGTCTACAGCCACTATAATATACTTGTGATTCGCCACTGAAGGCGGATTACAAGTCGTAAAATCAATACCCCACTTAGTGAAGGGACCGATGGTGACAACAGGAAAAAGGGGAGCTGGATGTGCGCGCATCTTGCGAGTAAAAATTTGACACGGGTGGCAGCGTTTGACCACTTCCACACAGTCCTTAAAGAGTGAAGGCCAAAAGTAGCCGGCACGTAAGATGCGCTGGGCTGTAGCAAGCCCTGATAGATGACCACCACAAGCTCCACAGTGGCAATCATTAAGAACAGACTTTGCTTCCTCTAAGGTTAAACAACGTCGAAGAATTGAATCAACCCCTCGACGGTATAATGTGTCACCAATGATAACATAGTTTTTAGCCAGGTGACGTAACTTGCGTCGTTCATACTTGGAGAAAGTAGAGGGAAACTTCGAAGTCTGGAGATAAACAATGATATCTCCATACCAAGGGTCTTGTGAAGAGATGAGGAATATATGTTCGTCGGGTAAACTTTCCTCATAAACAATATCCTCTCCACAAGGAAGCTCAGAAATTAGCTCCGCGAAGACCATAGATTTCTTAGACTTGGCGGACAAGAATTCGAGATCGAATTCTTGTAAAATGACTATCCATCTATTATATTTGCCCCCAATCACTCGCCTACTGAGGACAAATTGAAATGGATTGACCGCCGCTAAGACAAAAATTTTGCGTAGCAAAATATAATGACGGAGCCTCTGGACAGCATGGACAGCTGCCAAGGCCAATTTCTCAACCGGAGAATAGCGGAGTTCAGGACCTATTAAGCCTCGGCTCAGATAATAAATCACGTGCTCGACAAGAGCATCGTCTTCCTGAACTAGAACCATACCAATGGTAGATTCTGCTGCAGCGAGATATAAAAGGAAGTCTCTACCATAATCTGGTGGACTCAAAAGCGGGGCAGAGACTAATGCCTTTTTCAAAGCATCAAACGACCGCTGCACAAAGTCGTCCCACACAAATGGGACTCCTTTTCGTAGCAAACGCATGAACCCTTTAGTGATCTCGGCATAGTTTGCTATAAACCGTCTTAAGAAATTAGCCTTCCCTTGAAGACTTTGAAGTTGACGAATTGAGGACGGGGGAGGCAACTGAACTATTGCCTCAACCTTGAAGGGATCAACCCGAATCCCTTCATTGGACACAATAAACCCTAACAGCCAACCGGATGTAACCGCGAAAACGCATTTATTGGGATTCAACCGGATGTTATAGAAACAACATCGCTCAAAGACTAATCGAAGGTGACTCGGATGATCATTTCTCTTTCGAGAGTGAGCAGCGAGATCATCTAAGTATGCCTCGATGACATGTTTGATGTCGTGGAAAGCGTATGACATGGCCCGCTGAAAAGTGGCTCCAGCATTTTTAAGACCAAAAGGCATCTTTCGATATGCAAAGGTACCCCAGGGACATATGAAGGCTGTCTTATGTTGGTCTTCAGGACGGATAGAGATTTGATTATAACCCGAAAAACCATCCATGAAGGAAAAAATTTCATTACCCGCACACTCGTTGATAATCTGATCAATGAATGGCGTGGGGTAATTGTCTTTCGGAAAAGCCTTGTTTAAGTCCCTAAAATCAATGCATACTCAGATTGTTCCCTGCTTTTTGTCCACAGGGACTGGGTTAGAAACCCAATCCGTAAGAGGAACAGGGTATATAAAACCTACCCTTAGTAGCTTCTCAACCTCAGCTTTGATAGCTGCTGCTTTCCTAGGGTTAACCGGTCGAATCCTTTGACGAATCGGTTTTGCGTTTTCGTACGTCTTGATCTCATGTTGGACTATAGAAGGATCAATGCCGGGCATTTCCTCATAAGACCAAGCAAACACATCGCGATATTCCTTGAATAGGTCGGTGTAAATTTGAATTTCTTCAGGGGAACACTCAATTCCGATGAAGATATTCTCGATGATGTTAGGATCCTTAGAGATGTTTATAGGTATCGTTTTTGAGATTACCGACATATTACCTTCGGCACGTACGTGTGTTGGAGCCAAAGGGTTCGACACCGTACAAACATCACTACCAACGAGCTCGGAGAATCTAGATTCCACTTCCTGTAATGGAGGAAGAAAATATGAACGATGGTGTAAGTCTTCCCAAGGTCGATCTATACCCATCATTACTTCGAGGATTGCTTCTTCAGAAGGTAGAACCGAATCTAAGCAGTCCAAGGCAGAGTTAGAATCAAAGCTCCAAGCGGGGGCCACATGACCATCTAACTCCTCTTCAGAAAAAGAAGTAGAATGGTTATCTGCAGAGTCTACGATAGACTGATATCTAAGCTCAGCTGCAGATATAGGAAACACCATTCCATTAACTTGTCCTTCAACTAATGTGGTCGTAGGTGAAGGCAAGGTCCAAGGGTCAGAAAAATAATGAGTTTGGAAGAACTCTTCTCGAGGAGACTCCTTGGATGATGAAATAGCATTGATTCTTGCAAAAGGAGAGGGAAGATCAAACGTACCCATCAATGAGTAATACATCCCTACTCCTAAATTCTCAGTCGGCGGGCGAGGGTTATCTCCCAAAGGAACAATAGAGTCGGAGCTTGCTTGAGGATCGATTGGGGAATAGTCCAATTGATCAACCTTAACGATTTTCCCCTCATGAGGAAAGCAAATGACACGAAACAGAGTCGACACGACGGCTTCCATCTCGTACACCCAGTTCCTTCCTAATAGGAGATTATAGTCTAGGTTAGCATCTACGACTTCAACTTCGATATTAACGACCTTCCCTCCAACACATATGGGAAAGGCCGGGATAATCCCATGCAGCTTGTGAGAATGGCCATCAAATGCAGTTAAGACGGTTGGTGAAGGAACAGCCAAAGGTGAACCAATAGCCTTCCAACATGACATGGACATGACACATGTGGAAGCTCCTTCATCTATAACGGTGTGAAAAATATTGATTTTCCGGTATGTAGACTTTATCTGAAAAGCCATATGATAAGGGAGTCTCTTTTTGACATTTGACATGTCAAAAGAGAGCATTAAAGAATTAGCTGGATCGACTGCTCCAATTGCGGAGAGTAAAGCACTTCTCTGAGACGGACACGACTGGAGAACCTCCAAAACAGACATAGCACATGGGCTTTGAACCAAATCCTCCACAATGGAGTAACTTTGGGCGGCCCTAGCATTAGGGTTAATCGCCGCGCGTTTAGCGGAACCTTTCGGTATCCTTGGTATAGTCTCAACAAGAGGTCGCTCAATATGAAGGTCACTACCTCCGGGAACAGTTTTATCCTTAGATGTTTCAGCTTCACCATAATCATGTGACCGAGTAGTCACATGGACATTTGAACCCATCATAAAAACATTTGATGGTTTTTCCCCTCCCTGGTTGCCCCCTGAGGAGGTCCCAGGATTCGAATTCGCGCCAGCAAGAAGTTGCTGCCCTTGGGGAAACGGGTTAGTTAACACAACTTGTGAACTAGAAGTCCCTTGCTGTCCTAACAAGCGCTGAGCGTCTTCAATTCTAGGGAAGAGATGAGTTAGATGGTCCCCGCTGCATAACTTGCAAGGGAACTTAACTTTCTTTCTCGACTCACCTTTACCACCACCAGCGTTGTTGCCGGATTTATTTGCATCGGGCTTCCCATCCGAGTTCTTCTTCTTACCACGTCCTTTCTTTTTCCCATTGGAATTTTGATTTCCTTTGGGGTTATCGGATTGGACGGTGTTAATGGAAGAATTTTGGGAAGCGGGAGAATTAGACAATGTGACTTGGTTGTTAGAAGCAGTTTGTAATGACAACTGCTGCAATTGAGTCAACAAGTTCACTGTAGTCGAGTCTACTGACCCAACGATACCATCCGCGTGTGGACCTGGCTTTGGCTTAGCTAAATCAACCTTAGATCCAGGAGCATCTGGCAAGTACTTTTGGAGGATCCCAGACTGAGAGTAAATCAGTTCTAACTGCTGGGCCCTGAAAATGGCTTGCTCCTCAGAATAGACCCCAGACATGGAGACATCCTTGGAGATCTCAGGTTGCAAAGAATTCAAAAACCACTCTAGACGGTACTCCGGAGGGATTTCGGCTTTGATGAGCCTCTTTCTCCATCTCCATTCCTGAATGTGATCAGAAATGTGGGTTGCCTTATCCTGACGAAAGGTGGCCAAAAGTTCAGTTCCGGCGTCATAGCAGACAGGCAACTAGAAGTGATTTAAGAAGATATTGGCTAAGTCAGCGAACGATGTAAAGCTGCCCCCTGGCAACTCTATGTACCATTTAGCCGCATTACCAGTCAAGGTACGCTGAAAGAGTCTCAACCTAATCAAATCCTCGATGAGGGAGTTGGATGAGCACCACAAATGGAATGTGGTTACATGATCGCCCGGATCTTCACCATTCTTCCCTTTGAATTTTGGAATGTCCGAAGGGAGTTTGGTTGGGACCGGAGGCCAGGTCGGATTATACCTGATTGGATCGTTTGTTAACTTTGTGAGATCTGGCAGGTTTAACGTTGCCAGAAACGGAAGCCTAGGAGGACCTAGGGGATTCCACCCAGACTGGGCGGAACTCCCTAAGTTCTGAAAAGATTGTCCTGCGATTTGGGAGGCACCAGGCTGCCCGAAGTGACCAGTAGAACCGGCTGAACCAAAAGGCAAGCCTTGTGGTCCAGCAAAATTCGGAGTTTGACCAACTCCTGCCGTATAACCTCCATAGCCTGCAAAGTTTCCTCCTAAAGAATGGTAAGGAGTTGATAACCCCTGATATGGGTTCCAAGCCGAAGCAAGGGGAGGAATACTTTGAAACGAACTAACCGTGGTGTACGGCCTATTCCCTTGTTGGCCGATAAATGGATTCCCAGTTCCTGCACTACTAACCCCAGGGTTATTCCAACCTTGGAAAGGATTGCTGCTTTGTCCTATAGAAGAAAAAGGCATGGATCCTACCGTCGGGTTGGAATGTGGTATATGACCACTTCCGAAAGGAAAACCCTGGAATGAGGCCGATCCGCCCATCATGGACGTAGCCGCACTAAACGGAACCGATGGAATACCCTGTGATTGGGTGCCAAAAGAGAAGAGTCCAGTACTAAAAGCATTGGTTTGGGCATTTCCACTTGTGGACGGAATGGAGGTAGACCCATGTAGAGATGTGCTCGTAAAAGATCCAAACAAGGAAGTGGAGGGGATGGAAATGGTTCCTCCCCCTTGCACCGATGTAGGGGTTTGCATAGTCGCAGCACTCGTAGAAGCCATGCTTCCAGTAGTGGTCATGAATGGTAAGCGCGTAGCGTAACCTGGACTTGCTGGTCTATGTGACGGAGTCCCAACGTATTGCAATACGTCTGGATGACTAAATGGTAGAGGAGAATTTGGAACCACTAATGATTCTGAAAGTTCTTCTACCTCTACGTTATTCTCCGCTTGAAAGCGAAATCGAGAAAGGACTGGAGTGTCCCTCTCTTGCTCAGAAGTACCAGGCCTTGCTTGGCCGCTAATGTCCCCGAGAGGAGGATCAATCCCCGATGCGTCAACCGGCGTGGGACGGACCCCACCGGTATTACTGCCTCTGCGCCTTCTAGGAGAAGGCTCTAAACTTGGTGGCGAGAGACCACGAAGTCTTCGAGACCGTCTTGGAGATCGGTCAGCCACTTTGAATTTTTTGTTATGATCTAACTAAAGACTCAAAAAATTAAAAGCTAAGCCGACTAGGAGCACAGAGCACACACTATAAAGTCCCTAAAGATACAGCCAGTCAAACAACTTCCAAGTATTTCCGCTCCGGGTGATTAGGACCGGACACCAAAATATGAGAAAGTGAATCAAGGGGCCTTCCGAAGATAGTCTGGGATGATGAGGGCCCAGTCCTATCAGCGAAGGTATCAGAGGAAGTTACGGTGACCTCCTAACAACAGCCTGCGCCGGTGCAAGCCCCCAAGCTTCGCAAGGGTGCCCTCCAGTAGTACTGTCGAGAGTGATACAACGTCGACCTCAGGTGCCACGGGATTCCCCTCCGCAGCCACCTATGTAGATCCCTAGGAGAGGCAACTATGGGTACCAACTCGACGCAGAAGCCAGGCGGAACAGTCGTGAGGTAAGTTCGGACAAGTAGGAGAGGGGGTATCTCTCTTCCCTGTCTTCACAGACCCTCGTGCTTAACTCCCAGATCCGGAGCTTTCCTGGTCTTCCTAACGCTATTGGATTTACTCTCGTTAATCAGACTCTTATGTTTGACGTTTTATGTGGCCTTGGAGAGTTAACTCTCCACTCGCCTAATCCAAGGCCCTAAAATCCTAAACTTGTTGGTGTAACTGACTAAAACAAAAAAGTTCTAGTGGATTTTAATTTAGCGCTTGATTTTATTAGGCTATACTTTAAGTCACAAGGTAATGGAGATGAAACTTGTGGTGTTTTTATGGACGCAAAAGAAATTAATAAACTTAGCTACATGCACATGCACTTTTTGTTTTCGATGAAGAGCAATTTCTATGAGGTTCAGAGGTACTTCTAATATAAACAAATTTTCTTTTTCTTTTCAGACTCCACACTCACAAAAACTAACAAAACTAAATATGCCTAAAAAGAGATGCAAATCTATCCTAATGCAAGAACTATATGTGGATGCAAGATTTAAAGACTACTTCTAAAAACAAAGAAGGAAAGTTGCTGCTTTACCAAATTTTGTCTTGCCACTAAAATGCTTAGATAGAAGATGATGTGTTACCAATCATTTCGTCCAAACAATAAAAACAAGTTTTAAGATAAAAACAAAGCACTTTCACTTCGCAAAAAAGGAAATCAAATGAAAAGCAAGTTTAAGAAAGCGAAACTCAAAACTTTCAAAAGATTGTCTTTCAATCAAACCAAAAAGTCTTTTTCAAAGGAAAGCTCTCAAAAATACTGACACCAATGATTGATAAATAGGCAACCAAACACTTTTGTGAATTGACACCTTTCAAATGATGAAAACTCAACAAAAATAAATGTGTTTGAAATCGCTTTTGACAATCAGAAGCAGCAATGAAAGTCCAAAAGATCAAAAGACAAGTTTCAAGAAAATGATAACAAACAACTTTCCTGAAACGAAGGAGCAAATGGTCACAAAAATGGTTTCGTTAAGCAAACAAAAGGGTCATCAAAACAAAAATGAACACAAAGGTTGAAATCCAATCTTCCTACTTTGCCAAAACAGAGCAGTCAAGATTCTTAACCAGAAATCTTATGTGTCAAAAATCAATGACGCTTGCAATCAACGAAAACAAGACTAGTACTCCTTATAACTAGAGAGAGTTCAGAACAAGATGCCCCCTGTTAAACAGAGGACTGTTACTGGAAAATGACTGCTTGAAACTGATCCAAACCACCAGACAAACATTCAACAACAAGAAAATTTATAAATCTTGAAAATTATGTAATATACGCGCCTGCAATTATGTGCAGAATGCGTGTACACGCGACTGTAACTAAGGAAACCTGCGTATACGCGGGTTCGCTTAGTGCAACTTGCGTATATACGCTTCTGTAATCCAGAAAAAGAGCGTATCTGAAGTCTTTCAAGAAAAATAAAAAACACAGACTGAAAAACTGGAAAAGCTTGGAGTTCAAGAACAGATCAGACAGTCAGAGCCAACAAACAGAGGGGCTGAGCCTTGATTGGCTTGAAGACTACCCAAACTAGGAACAACAAGAGTGTTGTCCCCATTGGAGTCACCAATTCTGGTTGAAGGGAAATTACCCCTAGGGTCCTTTGGGCTAAGACTCTACCAGACTGAAAATTGCTTATTCAAAGAAGCACACACACAACCATCATCTTTACTTTTAAGAAAATTCTAATGTTAAGGGTACGTACCTAAGGTCCTGCGTTCGAGAAGGCCTTTAGGGTCCAAACCCTTCTTGGAGTTCCCTTCTTCTTCCTTTGACCTGTAAGACAAACAAATCAAAGAACACAACAGTACATGTACAAATACTTATGTATAAACCATCTTTATGCTATAAAGTTAGTTATAAAAATCTTTAAGTAACCACTTGCATAAGAATTCAAGACAAGAATCTCATAAGCATAAAGAAAGATTGTTTCGGGAACAAAGACGTGTTTCTTTATATATAAAGGCAAATAAAGTACATATAACGGAAAGATATCACCTGAACACCTTCAGCAAGCTCCAAGCAAAGCTTCCTCCAGGATTCGTTCCAGCCTCAAGCCTCCAACAAGAGCTCCTTCCAAGTCTTACTCAATGATGATATCAAGGATGAATGATCACCAATACACATGGAAACAAGGGTTTCCTATGTAAAATGGGGGAAGTGCAGAAAGCACCAAGGACTTCAGACCTGGTCTATGGGGAAAATCTCAGCATAATAATCTTGCTCTTCTTTTCTCTCTCCCTTAGGCCTTCCCTTTGATGTCTTTTTATACCATCTCCAAAGTAGTTTTTTAGTTAGGAGTTGGTTGGGAACAGTTGGGGCACGGGCACTAACAAGTGATCAGCAGGTAAAACCCGCGATCTCCGTCTGAAAATAAGGAATTATATATTTTTTTGAGTGTTTTAATACATACACGCGGGTTGGGTATACACAGACCCGCGTGTACACGCGTTTAACTCAGGGCAATGTCGCGTATAGGGAATAAAACACTGTTTTTTAAATTTTTGGACCAGGTCTGCAAGGAGGGGTTGCCCTAGGCCATGAGTGCAGCATCACAAACCATAAGAGTGAGATTTGGAGCTATAACACATGGACGCTAAAATTGATGGCATGGATGATAAGATGGAAGAATTGAAGATAAATATGAATAAGTTGCTACAAGAAATGGTCACTAAGGGTGAAAGAGTACTAAAGGAAACTCATGATGAGAACAAAAGAAATGTTAATCATGATTCCATAGACTCTAATGTTGGATCGAAGACTCGCCATGTTCCAAAAATCGATATGAGGAAGTTTGATGGCAAGGATCCCGCCACATGGATATTACAGATGGAGCAATTCTTCGATCTCAATAATGTGCAAAACACACAAAAGGTACGTATGGCAACTTTATATTTGGAACCAAATCAGTTTGTATGGTATCAATGGCTTTTTTCTCGTAAACAATTTATCACTTGGGCAATTTTTACGGAAGAATTTATATGACATTATGAGGATACAAAAAGCAACACTTTTTTTAGCCAATTGATAAGTCTCAAACAAAAGGGTTCAATAATGGAGCACATTGAGGAGTTCCAAAAATTGAACATAAGGGTAAAAGATATTCCAGAGGAGCATAGGATTGATGTGTTCATAGGGTCTTTAAAGCATAATATCCAACATGATGTGCGCCTTTGGGAACCTGATTCATTAGAGAAGGCATTCAGGTTAGCAAGAAAAATGGAAAGCAAAATTATGGCAACTAGGAAGCATACCATTCACAACTATAAAGACGGAAGTGTTGTTGCCCATAGTCTTCCACAACCTACAAGGTTGACACCACAACAAATGGAAGAGAACAGAGCAAAAGGGCTTTGTTACAATTGTGATAGCAAATACACAAAAGGTCATAAGTGTGCTGAGAAGAAATTATTCTACATAGATTGTGAAGAGGAAGAAGAAAAGGAGCAAGAAAGGTCAAAAGAAGAGGCTATATTCCAGGAACAAAGCCTAGATGAAGAACAAATAAATCCGACCATATCTTGTAATGCATTGGCGGGAATTACCACTCCTCAAACCATCAAGATAGAAGGACAAATCAAGAAGAAAAAGGTAATAGTGTTGATTGATTCAGGAAGCACCCACAATTTGATTCATTGTAGGGTAGCAAAAGAATTGAATTGCTTCCTATATTCAGCACCAGAGTGTCAAGTGATGATTGCAAATGGAGGAACAATAAATTGTTCTGGAAAGTGCCATAATATCAAGCTATCCATGGGAGAATATGTATTGACTAGCCCAATGCTTTCCATTCCAATGGGAGGTGCTGATGTTGTACTAGGAGTCCAATGGCTACAATCCTTGGGTACAATAGCTTTTAATTTACAAGAACTTTTCATGAAATTTTCTGTGGAAGGAAAGGAAGATGAATTAAGGGGTATTGCAGGGAAACCAGGAAAGATAATCAGCTCTAATGGCATGACAAAGCTTCTAAAAAAGGAGAAAAGAGGTGTAATTGCACAATTATGTTCGCTAGATGTTTCCACATTGGAATCATCTATTTCTCCAGATCTCCAAAAAGTCCTAGACAATCATTCCAAGGTATTTGAGACTCCCAAAGGTCTCCCACCTATGCGTGATCATGATCATGCTATTCATCTGATTCCAGGAAGTGTTCCTCCAAACATCAGGCCGTACAGATATCCCTATGTCCAAAAAAGTGAAATTGAACGTATGGTTGCAGAAATGCTAGAGGTTGGTATAATTCAACCGAGTCAAAGTTCTTTCTCAGCTCCAGTAGTATTGGTGCACAAGAAGGATGGATCATGGCGCATGTGTCCAGATTATAGGGAGCTCAACAAGCTCACTATTAAAGATAAGTTCCCCATTCCTGTCATTGATGAATTACTGGATGAATTGCATGGATCAATTTACTTCACCAAGTTGGATCTTCGTTCAGGATATCATCAAATTAGAATGAAGATTGAAGACATTCCGAAAACAGCATTTAGAACTCATGAGGGTCATTATGAATTTTTGGTCATGCCTTTTGGCCTTACCAATGCACCTTCAACATTTCAAGGTTTGATGAATTCAATTTTCAAACCATTCCTTAGAAAATTTGTGTTAGTATTTTTTGATGATATACTAATCTACAACAAGTCTTGGAAGGATCATGTTGAACATGTTGACAGGGTGCTACAACTATTGGAGGAGAAACAATTATATGCAAAAAGATCCAAATGTTTCTTTGGAGTCCAGGAGGTGGAATATTTGGGTCATATTGTATCTCATGAAGGAGTTAAGGTAGACCCTAACAAAATTAAAGCCATTAAGGAATGGAAAATCCCCACATCCATAAAGCATCTGCGAGGATTTCTTGGGTTGACAGGGTATTATCGCAAGTTCGTTAAGAATTATGGGAGAATAGCAGCACCTCTAACAAAATTATTGAAGAAAGATTCATTTTCATGGACTCCGGAAGCAACAAAGGCCTTTGGACATCTTAAAGAGGCAATGTGCCAAGCACCGATCTTAGCTACACCGGACTTCACAAAAACCTTTATTGTGGAATGTGATGCTTCAGGAAATGGAATTGGTGTTGTTCTAATGCAAGATGAAAGACCCATTGCTTTTGAAAGTCGTCCAATCAAGGGAAAGTTTTTAAGCAAAGCTATTTATGAGAAGGAAATGTTGGCAATACTCCATGCACTTAAGAAATGGCGACCCTACCTAATGGGAAGACACTTCAAGGTAAAAACAGATCATGATAGCCTTAAATACTTTTTAGAACAAAGATTATCCTCTGAAGAGCAACAAAAGTGGGTCACAAAGATGTTGGGTTATGACTTTGAAATCATCTACAAAAAAGGGAAGCAAAATGTGGTAGCAGATGCACTCTCAAGAAAGGATGAGGATATGGAAGCATTGTTGTGTGCCATTTCTATTATCCAACCAGATTGGATAAACGAAGCAAAGGGGGAATGGAAGAATGACGAAGAAGTGTGGGCACTTATTTGAAAGCTACAACAAGATTCCAGTACTTCTGATACATTTAGCTGGAAAAATGATTTGTTATGTTACAAAGATCGCTTATACCTCTGTAAGAATTCCCAGCTAAAACAAAAGATTCTTATGGAATTGCACACTTCTCCCTTAGGAGGGCACTCAGGATTTTTAAAAACTTACCACAGGGTTAAGAAGGAATTTTTTTGGGATGGCCTTAAATCAGATATTCAAAAGTTTGTGGCGGAATGTTTGGTTTGCCAACAAAATAAAGTTGAAACAATTAAGACACCGGGTCTATTACAACCTTTATCCATTCCAAGCCAACGTTGGGAGGAGGTTTCAGTGGATTTTATCACAGGTTTACCCAAGTCTGAGGGAAAGAGTGTCATCATGGTGGTAGTTGACAGACTTACCAAGTATGCACACTTTTGTGCATTATCACATCCATTTAAAGCCAGTACAGTTTCTACTGCATTTATGGAAACAGTTTAAAAGCTACATGGAAACCCAAAGATTATTGTAAGTGACAGAGATCCCATTTTCACTAGAAATTTTTGGACAAAATTATTTTCTTGTCTTGGTACTCAGTTAGCTCATAGCTCATCTTATCATCCTCAATCTGATGGGCAAACTGAGATAGTAAACAAATGTTTGGAAAGATATCTTCGTTGCTTTGTATCTGATAAACAGACACAATGGGTCAAATGGTTGCCTCTGGCTGAATGGTGGTATAACACTTCCTTCCACACAACAACAAAAATGACCCCATTTATGGCACTTTATGGGTACCAACCACCATCCATCACATCATATTTAAGAGAAAATTCTAAGGTTCAGGCAGTGTAACATCACATCAAACATCAACAACAAGTCCTCCAACTCTTAAAGGATAACCTCATGTTGTCACAAAACAGAATGAAGCAACAGGCAGATCAACATCGTAGTGAAAGAAGTTTTGATGTAGGTGATTGGGTATTCCTACGGCTACAACCATATAGGCAAATGTCCCTAAAGCAAGCTAAGAAGGATAATAAATTATCACCAAAGTATTATGGTCCGTACAAGGTGTTGCAAAAGATTGGTACTATGGCATACAAATTGGAGCTTCCTGCAGCTTCTCGATTGCACCCAGTTTTCCATGTTTCATGTTTAAAGAAGGTTATAGGTGACAAGCTCCCAGTTCAAACAATATTGCCAGAACTTGACGAGGAAGGAAAAATTATATTGGAACCGGAAGCAGTCACAGAAACAAGAACTCGACGGCTACGAAATCGATCAATTTCAGAGTATCTTATCAAGTGGAAGAACTTATCTGCTGAAGATTCCACATGGGAGGATGAAAATTTTATGCAGAAGTATCCAGAACTACTCAAGCGTTGAGGACAACACTTTTTTGAAGGAGAGGGGCATGTTGGGTCCCTATAATACTAGTGATTACCCCATTACTATTGTAGTTATACCCCTTATTTATATTGTTGTGCCCCTATTACCCCCATATTGTTATGTCTGTGCCCCATAGAATCCCTCTATTGTTATTTTTGTGGCTTTATATTATTATTGTTAGGTCGGCTGGATTATATTGTGACTCCTTAGACTCCTATATATAGAAAGGAGGTTTTGCCATTTGTATCATCCAAGAATTGTTCATTTATGTAATGTAAAGGAGGTTGCCCCCTCGAAGAGGCTGAATTCTAAGGCGTTGATCTTTCTTTTCTATCTTTTCTTGAGCTGGTTTCATAACATTCAAGTCTACTATTTTAGTAAATTACAATTAAAATTTTGAATATATAATAAATTTCTACATGGTATTGGAGCGAAAATCACTTTAAAAGCGGTGAATACGAGTTTGTCTGTTGCAGGTGAAATCGATTTTGCAGTATCATACTTCAGAGCTAGCAGGATGTCCTCCTATAGATTGAGGCTCGAATATGCCCTTAAGGGTAGTTTAAACTATATTTCTTGGAAGGACCTGATGGAGGTAGTGTTGAAATACAACATGCTTAAGGAATTAATAGAAAAAGACATTCTTAAGCCTCCAACACCTAATCCTCAAGATCTGGTAGAGTGGAGAAAATGTGTTGCAAAGGTGAGAATGATTCTCCTAGAAGGAGTTCAAGATCATATTGTCTCGAGTCTCCATGGTAAGGAGACTCCATATGTAATGTGGAAGGCCTAGACAGACGTATTTCAAAATATCAGTGACCACAGGAAGCTAGAACTCAAGGAGAAGATCAGAAAAATAAAGATGTATAAGGGAGACACAATACCAAATTACTTGACTGAGTTCACCAAATGTCGGGGTGAGCTTCGAAGTGTTGGTGTTACATTTTTTATGATGATCTAGTTAGCTTAGCACTTCTAGGCCTTCCCAAGAGCTGGCATAGCTACTAGGACTCATTAAATGGGAGGGAGAAGCTATTAGAGTGGGAGAATTTGTGCTCTAAATTGGTGTAAGAAGAGATTCAGTGGAACACCGGAGATGGATTCTCATCCAAGCATCATGATGAGGAGAAATGTGCCTTAGTTGGAAAGGCAAAGAAAGGGAAAGGGAATTCATCCCATTCCAAATTAGATTCTAGACAGGGTGGAAAGAAGAAGGACATGTCGAAGATTAAATGTTTTCACTTTCATGAGTTGGGACACTATGCCACAAAGTGTCCGCACAAGAAGGATGGAAAAATTCCCCTAGGAGGAGCGGTAGGTGTTGGGCATGGCCCAACTTGGTCCAAGTTTTGGGTAAAAGACCCTTTGAAAGAAGGAGTAGACCACACAGAGCTGGCGAAGATATATTCTTTGTGCAAACTTTTAGGGCTTTTGGGATGGGATAAAGACCTTATTTAGTAATAGGTATCCTGTATTAGTCCTTGCTTTAAAGATCCATGGTATGTGGACCATGGTTTTGTATAGATGAAGTGTGTAAGAGGATATGTAATTCTTTGTAAACAATATAATAGAAGAAACTAATGAAATATCATAAGTGAATCTCTATTTTCGCATCTCTATTCTGTAGTTTGGGGAGAAGCCTCCGCAGCTGATTGCAAAGAGACTTTCAAGAGTTTGTAGCTGAGTGCGTCGATGACTTGTAGCTAGGTGCACATGTCAGAAGTGAATGTAATTGAAGATCTGTTTAATAAAGAAGTTTTTGTGAAGTATTGTATCTTCGCATATGATAATTGTCTATTGTTATGTATCTAAGTATGTATGTTCTTTACTAAATTATGCGAATACTTTTAAGATATATTGTTATGTGTTAGAGTTTACGTGTTTCTATAAGCTAATCATCTGTGTGAAGTTCCTATGTGTGCGAAATTACAAGATTGATATATAATACAAGTAAATATATAGTGCACTTCATGGATATCCCTTCGGTTGTGGAAACCTGGTTCTGCAACCCCCATAACTACTCTGGTTGATACTGTGACCTACTTGCAGGTCATTGCTGAAAGGGCCAGTAGTTGATTGTTCTTTTGATGTGTATCACACTCTAAACCTTGGTCAAGACCCCCTAACCAACAAATGGTTCTATTTCCTAGACCGAGATCTTCTTAAAGGGATATGATTTGGCATATATCGAAGAAAGAACTCCAGGAGTGGGTCGAATATAAAGAAAGCGATTTAAAAAAAAAGAGAATACGATATTTTCTTTGGTTCTTTCAACATGGACTTGCTTGAGTGGATATCTAAGTTATCTCAGCATAAGAACTGTTTCAAAGGCGACGAACCTAAGAAGTGGAACGTTGATGATCAAGAGAATCGATAATACTATCTCAAGGGCTATTTATTTCTGGATCGAGAGAATTTTGGGAGGATGCAATCAGATTAATTTTTGGGAAAAAAAAGAAATAAGTCAGAACTATGAGCTACGCAAAGTCAAAAATGATATAGAATAGATCCAAATAATTTTATTGAAGATGACTACAACCCTCTATTGAGATATGAGAATTAAGAATAAATATGTAACCCTACAACCCTGGGATATTCCCCCACCCATCCTAAAGGCACATCGAAGTTAGGGGCTGAAAATAATTAGGGTGTCTCTGGAACTCCCCATTCATCGACCCCCCTCACACCCCATTCCCCTCACCATATTTCCCCTACATCTCCACCTCCACCTCCCTCTCCACCTAGACCCTTGAGAAGAATAATGAATGATGACATTAAGCTACCTGTCTTTAGAGGACTAGGAACAAAGGACCCTGACCAGGTATTGTTCGTAGCTGATGCAGTCTGGATGGAAATATAGATTAATAATGACGATGTAAAGAAGGCGCAACTCGTCACGTCGTTGAGAGAGAGGGTGCTGACATGGTATATGAAATACTCCACGAGTAAGACGAATTCTACATTTGATGAAATTAAAAATTCCTTGGTAGTAGAGTTCAAGAAGCTAAAATTAGAATCATAGTGTATCATACTGTCGAAAGACATCAAGCAATCACTGACTGAATCTGTGTGGGAATTGGATCAGCAATTCAAGGTTTTGATGGGTCAAGTGAGCTTTGAGATACCCCATAGAAACATAAGGAATTTCTTAGAGCCGTGTTATTGCCAGATATTAGGTTACCATTGACACAACAGAAGATCAGAATGCAAGCTAAAGCATTGGAGATTGCGATGAAGTTGGAAGCTTCTCCACTTGGAGATACTCGCGCAGGAGTACAAAAAATACAAAATCAGCTAGCTATGTTGACCCTGGAATTGCAAGATCTAAATAAAGGTAATCAAGTCAGGCCAGAAAGATCATAAGTTTGGTGTACGAAGTGCAAAGTGGAAGGTCATTATAAGGATCAATGCCTAGTATTAAGAGATTATATGGAAAGTGGAGTGCCTAATCCAGTAAATTTGGGTATGTGGTGCGAAATTTGTAGGACATGCGTCAACATCACTTTGAATACTACTATATATTACAAAAATATATACAGACTATGGAACATTTCTATTGTAACTTCTTTATATCAGTCAGTCATGATGAGGAAAATTTCTGAAGTTATGACTTAATGATGGAGTGCACTGCTAATAGTTATAGAATGCAAGCCGAAGGACACACACATGAAGA
This sequence comes from Pinus tabuliformis, assembly GCA_031772625.1. Taxonomy (NCBI): domain Eukaryota; kingdom Viridiplantae; phylum Streptophyta; class Pinopsida; order Pinales; family Pinaceae; genus Pinus; species Pinus tabuliformis. The sequence continues at coordinate 811,141,871 of CM062819.1, read as the reverse complement.
GAAAGGCCAGCTCGTTGGATGAGGAGGATTTAGACTATGAGGATGAGGACGAGGATGAGGATTTGGTCGAGGACGAGGCAAAATTATCTACTATAACTGTGGATAGATAGGACACTTGATCAGAGACTTCAAAACCCGATGACAACCTGCAATTATTGTAATGCTTTTTATCATGTCATAGAAGAATGTCTTGTCCTCATTACAAAGGTGTAGGAGAAAATAAACTAACAACATGCAAAAAATTTCCAAATGATGACCGCTGAGATAAGGGAATATCAACTGTGCATCAGGATTGTAACAAGAGGTGGAACCATGACTGGGAATCATAAGGCTAATTGAAAAAAGGAAGCTGAAGCCACATGGATAATCAAAACCACCAAAAAGGCTCTTGTTTTTGATATCTTGATAAAAGCAAGCATTCATGGAGGTGAGATGAAGCTTTATGGATGATGGGGCCTCAACCTTTACCACACAACCAACTCAGAAGGATAAGCCCAAAATAGTACCAGTTGCGACACAAGAGGTTGATCCAAATGTTTTGAAGTCTTTTCTACAGACTTGCATTGAGCGATTGAGAAATCAAAAGGCTATGGAGGGATTACAGGAGATACCACAGAGCGAGATGGACGCAGTGAATAATCTACATAGATAGAAGAAGAGAACAGGGAAAGAAATGAGGCCTAGAACACATATTGGACAATATCACATGGATCATATTATCTTAGATCTGGGATCTGATTCCAATGTCTTACCAAGGAAAACTTGGGAATCAATGGGTAAGTCGAAGCTGCAATGTTCTACTATTCAGTTGAAGATGGAAAATCAACAGAAAATCTTACCCCTAGGAAGGTTGTCTAATGTCACAGTGGACATCAATGGAGTGCACACTACCATTGACTTCAAAGTGATTGGGATAGTAGACGATAGTAATCCTTACCCCACGTTGCTTGGATTGGTTTGGGTGTTGGCAACATGGATATAATTAATCTAAAGAAAAGGAAAATGGTATTCAAAAGAAATAATATGAGGGTTTTTGTTCCATTGGATCCATCATAAGGGTGAGGTATTCAAAGCCTGTCAGAGAGGAATATAGCATGTATGATGTTGATAATATCTATTAGATCACAGTGAAGGAAGAAGAATGGATCAATCCCAGTGGATATTGAAAGCTAACTTGCGACCAATATAGTTCATGTACCTCAGATTTAGAATAAGAATTGGAGAACTAGCATAACAGGTTACATGAAGTGTCTACAAGGAGATGTGCAAGGATCACCAAAGTAGTGCGCTGCATGACAACTCAGGTACGTGTTTTACCTTTATATGATACTTTGGGTGATGCAAATACTTTCTTTAAAGATTATGAAACGTAGGTACCAAAATTTCTGGGACTCTAAGCATTAGATCAAGCACTATAGGATACACCTGCTAGATGGTAGGGTATTTTTGATGGTGCTAGACCTACCAACATGTTAGGGGATCTCCCCAGTAAGAATTCCCAGCTAAAGCTCAGATTGTTTGGTGTAGGAGTCCCAATAGTGGGTTGTACATAATCGCCTTGACCGTGGTTGCACACAGAGGCAAGTAAGATGTCCCTGTTGGTAGTAAGGGTGTGAGATGTGCAGCAAGCCAAAGAGGGTGTATGAATGGTTCTAACACATGGAAAGTGGGGTTAGTGTGCCCCTTGGAAACCTATGAAATCATGTGGCTTGGAAGGAAACACAGGAGTGAAGATGCATCACAACATGGAAATCAATTAAGCCAATAATCCAAAGCGATGATTAAACCAACAACGCATTTAAGTCATATTCATACATACGTATACAGAAAGAGTCTATACACACATGCATAAGTAAACAAATATGTATATCATTAGAGTAAACAAGTTAGCTGAGATACAATAACAACATATGCATGAAACATGTTGGTTGTGTTATATTAGAAGTGAAAGTTCCAATCATACAGTACAACCATGACCAACCACTACTCCCCATAGAAAAACATTACAATCACTCTCGCCTGCTCCTCCAAAGAGATGTACTAGCTCTTCCCTATGGAGAAGCCAAGGCTCATTACAATATTCTCTGTGACTTCTCTAAGATACTCCTATTGGAAGCTTGGATGACCAAAAGCCTATACAATGCGTTATGAGGGACTATATATAGCAAAGTGTGGGGTTACCCTTGACATTCCCCTTTCTAATTGCTCATCTACCTTCATGACTCTTCAAGTACTCTATGACTGTTACATTCAACTTTTGACACTTGAATTTCCACTTGACAAGACATTAGATACAATCTTCACATGTACCCATGTGAGATAAAATAGGCTTGAGCAAGCAAAGAAAGACATCACTATGACTTAGACAACTATGAGAAGACCATTTCTTCGACATCCTCATGATGGTCGATGGTGGTGAACTGATGCCAAGCTCAGAAGTTCCCGATGGTGTTTGTGTACTCTTTGGTAACATCTTTTTGGAAACAAACACTTGCCACTATTGCATCTAGCTACACAAATCTATCTCCTCTGCCCACCTTGTCTAATAACATGTGCATCATTGTCTTGAGTGTAGCTGGTCCAGCGACATACTGATGCATGGTGTCTGCACCGGTCGCTAATTCTACGCTGGTGGCCATGCACATCAGCTCATGAAAGTATAGGTCAAGCTCCAGTCAGACTTCTGCCTTTGTGTTTGCCTCCATGAGTGTCCCAATAAATGGGATCATATGTGTGTGCACAACAACATACATGCTTATTAATACTTGTGAATGGGAAGCCTGCAAACTAGTGATGAGTTGTGGGAGTTCTCCATAGTTCTGGATCTGACTCCAAACGCATGCCTTTAGTTCGATTTCTCTTGGCCTCATCATCTTGGGAAAGTGTAAAGGGGCTCCCTTGTATCTCATTGTCTATGTTTGCATGTGGTCAACAATACTATGCATGTTTGACAAGATACATGCACTCCTATCACATCATTGATGCCAACCATTCAGAAGGACAACTGCGTTATGCACAGTACCAAATGTGGAATACAACACTTGCATGACTATCTCGAGGGATGATACTTCATCCAGTATCACCTTATTCAACTCTACCGAGGCAGATGTTGTAACCGGTTCTCCTCCTGGCTTGGCCGTCTATAAATCCTTCACGATTCAATTATTCTCTGATATGAGGAAGAGAACACTCGAGCTAGTGGCTTCGACATATTCTCTGGTAGCATCTACCAATGCTGTTAGATGCTTGTGCAAGTCAGATACAATTACTAGTTCCTCAAACTGAACAGGAGATGTGTGGTCATATGAAGTAGACACTCTAAATGATTGCACAATTTTATTTTGTGACTCGTCAAATGAAATTTTGTGCATCTCATCTTTTGGATTGTATCCAAGGATTTTAGTGTCTTCTTGGTTGTTTGGGACTTGCTCTGCTTTCAAATCCGGTGAAGTTGGTGGGTCGACCTCTTGGTGGTAAGGCATGAAGATGACATCTTTCTCTAAATCTGGTTGCTCCATCTTTGTATACATCTACTCAAGTACTCGTTCAATCTCTTGAGTGAATTCTTTCTCCTGCGACTGCTCACCCTATCTTCTTTGCGCCAGCTGCTCGGCTGAGTCTACTACCTATACAGTTGTAGTTTCATATGTCTGTACATGTTGTGCCCTCTGCTATATCTGTCCTTGCAACACTTTCTTTGCCTGTATGTGCAACTCTTGTTCCTCCTAGTGTTTCTCCTTCAACTCATGAAAGTCCTTTATTGTTTCCTCCATTCTCTATTTTTTTCTCCGCCTTTGAGCAGTCCTCCTATCGTGTTGTTGCCTCTTCACCTCTATTGCCAAAGCTACTTTACGCACAACCGGGTCTCCTCTAAATTTACAACTATGTTCTACCTCTACATTGTCAAAAATATTCCTCTTGCCTTTGTCACACACCGATATGTTTACCTCTACTACTGCTGCTGCTGGCACTCTCTTGGATGTTGCTTCACGCTTCTCCGCTAACCATTCCAGAGTGATTCAGACCCGTTCATTGGGCCTAGAAAAGTTGTGACAATATCTCCATGGGTCTTCCTCAGTCCAATGACATGCCTTGTGGATCCACAAAAACTGTACTCTCGCGCAATGATCCTTCACAAAACAATACAGGTCATAAGGATTAAAGCTCCTCGTGTTGAAAGGATATTTCTTGAACTCTTCTATTTCGACATATGCATACATGAGATTCTATATCTCATACAACCTAATCCACAATAGAAGAGAGGGATAAGGTGCCTTCTTCTTTCGGTGCAACCTAGACGACAATCCTACCAAGATGTGGCATGACACTTCTTGCATGATGAGCTTGTCCATGGAAAACTTCGGCAAAACATGCGGAGGCTTCTTTGCATTGTACATCTGTATGAAGGTACCAAGAGGTGAGGCATACCAATTTTCTATGTCGATCAATGCCTTCATTGTTTCCTTCAATATGCAAGGTGGATCTTGCTCAAATATCATCTTGTACACCAAGGTGAAAAAATGATATAACAACTATGTGATGACTCCCTGAAAGCTGCACTCAAAAAAGAGTTTACAATAACTGTTGATAGAGGTTTCTATTGGTTTCCATGCCCACTTCAAGCCTGGGAACTCCCGATGGGAATAGATTGCATCCAAGATGTATGTGGACATGTAGATCTCTTCTTGCTAACCTTTGGGTGACTTCTGAGCTCATGTTACTTGTTCCTTCAGCCTATGAGCCAACATGTCGGACTAGTTGCATGATTTTCCTTCACAGGCTAGTTGGTTCAACACAATCACCCAACTCTGCAGGAAGGTTTTTGTGCTCTCTTGGAAATACAAGAAACATGCAAAGATGACCAAGTAATGATACGCCTTCTGTAGTATCTTCATCTTGCAAATTTGGTTAATCTGGCTGGCTCCTTCACCTAGTTCTTTAAGATAACCCTCGAGTTGGCAATACTGTTGGGTAAGCTGAAGGGTGTCTCCATGGTGATCACTGTCTTCAACAGGTAGTACATCTGCTGATAGTGTTTTTATTTGAAGGTAGTAATCTTTGTCCTGTTGACACTGCTCAATGTCATTGTCTCGGGATCAGTTTGCGAGATGATCCAATGAATGATGTCCACACATGGGAACGTTAGGTACCTGCAAGCAATCTGGTACAATATGGACTTGTGAATGTTCACATAGACTTGGCGGTCTTCAAGATCTTCCCCAAATGTGCTTGAGCATGCATCGTTGACTTCTTTCCATTTTGGCTTGATATATTTGTCTACAATCAGCTTGGTGTCTCTATATATCGGAAAACTCATTGACACTCGCTCAACTATTGCTCGAGTTGCACTTTTGTTGGTTTCCTTTGACGCTGCTCTCTTGGAGGCCATTGACCTTGAACTTCTGAGAGACAGATGAGCACCTACATATATGGAGACATGGCGACATGCATGAAAATAAATATGTCAGTTAAAACCATAGAAAACTTGACGACTAACATGAAACATACCCTGGGCACTGCTGGAAAGGATTACACAATTTTCATTGGGAGGACAGGAGACTAACTATTGGAACTACGCAAAAGGTTGTCTAGACTATTGGAAGGCTAGTTGACTGCTGGAATTGCACAATGCACAATCCAGACTAGCCTGTTGGGTGCTGAGATTGCTCAATGCGCAATTTCAACTGGAAAGTGATGTAGGCCTAGGGAATGCATTGCACAATATTCTAGGCCAGCAGACACTGCCTCTCAAAATTGCGCAAAGCAATACTAGAGGACATTGTCTGGCCATATTTGTGCATTTTCTAGGAGGAAGGTAGAGCCTTCCCTCTCAGAATTACGCAATTTTGTCTGGTCAAGGTAGAGTCTGAGCCAAGATTTCCCATACCCACCGATGGGCAACTGAAAGAATATGAATATGTGAATTCATGTAGATATTGTGTGTAGGTAGGAGTGAATGATCATCGATGGAAAAAATGAATAAGGATTCAAAAATGAAACAACATCCATTTGTGTGAAATGAGTCACTGAATTGGTGACCATTCGTGAAAAACAGTGTCATTCATGCGATAGTAGTGAGATTCTAATGAAAACAGAAACGGTGCTTGTACAGGCTAACATGCATGCAAACGACAACCATTGTTCACATAAATCAACTAGATAGCACTTAAACAAGCCAAAACACAAAAAGTGACAGAAATGCTGCAAAAGGCAAGTAAAGTGAACTTACCTGGAAATAACTAAGTTGGATGTGCCAAAGAGTCCTCGATGTGCTATGTGATGTCAAAGCTCAAAGATCAATGTGAAGAATGAGATCTGAAGCATTAAATAAATAACTTTGAGGCTCATGATGCGCATGGCACAAATCTAGGAAAAGGTGACACTTGGAGAAAAGTTTCTAAAACGATCTTTGCATGTAACCTCTAGCTGCTAAAAATAGATCGCTAAAATCTAGGGATGCTTTTTGCATGTAGCCTTTTACTATTTCGGGAAAAATAAGACCATTTTTGGGAACAGGTCCCTTAGGGGTCAATTTTGGGGTTATAAACCCAAGTTTTGGGGTAGAAGGCCCGAATCGTGTATGAAGAATGTAAAGTCTCTGCATTTTGTGGTCGCGGAGCATGAAGATACCTAAAGTCAAAAAGGGTTTTCTACCCTTAGTTTAGATATATTTTGTCGGTTTTGAAGATACAACCTCGGTCAACAGACCATGGGATTGTATAAAAAGGAGAGTCTTAGAGAGTATAAGGGAAGGCAGTAGTCATGATTCATTGATGTAATAGGTTGGGGAGAGCTAAGAGTGAGAGTCTTAACGGAGAAAGAGGCTCTGTAGTTGAGTGCGCAGAGGCCTAGGGTAGAAGTCCGTAGTTGAGTGCGCAGACCCTTGAATATGCGTAAACACAGCGGTTAGAGTTTGTATTGATAATTTGAATCATCAATAAAGAGAAGTGTTCCAAACTTACTGTGTACTTTCCATCTGTTTGGCGTTATTTTACTGCTATTATGAATGTTGCGATTATGCTATGTTGAATGCTAAGTTTCAGATATAATGTTAATTTGATGCGTGAAAATATATGTTTCCATATGTTGCATGAAAACAAGTAATAATATATGTTTACGCGAGGATAATCTTACTTGTATGGTAAAGCTAGCTAATACCTACGACAATTTGGGGGCTAAGTTGGTAACCTAGTTACAGAGGTGCGTAAGTGTCTGAATCATCTCCTAAGGTTGTACAAAGGGAAATTGAGTACCTTCACGAAAGTTTTGAAAAGCAAAGAATGAAGTACATTGGTAAGCCTGAAGGGCTTATCGATCCACGTGAAGATAGGAGTGAGGATATAAAATCAACATCACGACTATCTTAGGGTGCAGAAACGTAGTTCCTGCATCACCTCATACTACTTTGGGTGAGACTTCAGTCCGCGCTCCATGGGTTGATGCTGAAAGGGCCAGTAGTGTAGGATTTTTCTTGGCTGCTTAACACTGAACCTGAGTCAAGGCCCATCAAGCCAACAAATGGTTTTGTTGCTGGGACCGGGACCTGCATAACAAGATGTGTGATGTCATATCATTAGAATCCAACTAAGAAAGAGATCGAAAAATGGTTGGATAGGAAGATCCACAAATTCATGGCATAAGAAAACAAGAATCTACGATTGATGAATGAATAGTGGTTGGATAGATGCCTGTACACAAAAATACAAGAAATCTTCTTCTGTTCCTTCCCGATTGAGCTATACAAGTGGATCGCAAAGTTGGTAGATGACCAAGGAAGGTGGAGGCTTCACACTCTGATTTTTCGGACACTAGAGTTAGTAAGGAGATTGGAAGATTCTAAAGATAATATCACATGCTTTGTTGATCATTGGCTCAATTGAATCATAGGAGGAATTGTTACATAGTTCACGGTCATACCTCTGTCAGTTATAGTGAAGCAGAGTGCGGCTTCTTTAAAGGACTGTGAGGTAAGTATATAAAGTCACTAAATACTTAGATTAATATAGTCTTGTGTGAACAACAGGTTATGTAGTTACCTTGATGTTTGGAGCTACGGAAAGAAGAAAGTATTTCAGGGACAGAGGAAGAAGAGGTCCTAAGTATAGACCATTGATCAAGCCTCCTTTGAGTGGAAACGAAGGAGCAACGCAGTCTTCTCCACTGAGCATTGTTCAGCTGATAAGAAAAGAGTTCCTGCAAATACCTACACCACATCCATCCTCATCCCATCCATCCACACCACCTCCATCCTCACCTGCACCTCTCACCCCGTTGCCCACACCACCCCCGCCTTCGCCGCTCTTCAACATGGTGAACTCCATGAAGCTACCTATATTCAAGGGCATAGGAAATGAAGATCCAGACTAGTTTTGGTTCATCGTGAAGGCTGTATGGGAAGCTCAGGGTATCACATACGACCATATGAAGAAAGCTATGCTGGTCAATAATTTGTAGGACCACACACTAACATGGTACATTAAGCACAATACTGATAACCCGATGTCTGTGTTGGCAGATATCTAGGCTATGTTGAATAGAGAATTCGGTAGACCTAAGTCTCAAGTACAATCGATTGTGGGGTTCAAGGAGATCATGATGAAGTTTGGGGATATGCCATGGGATTTTTACCAAAGGTTGAAGTCTACGATCCGTGAGGCCAACATGAACCTAATTGATGGGCAGCATTGCGAATGGTTCATAGGCTTGCTCCTACCCCACCTAAGGGTTGCACTATCGCGTTGAGGCTGCATGAGACACTAATGTAGGATGCTAATATGGGTGTTCAATAGATTCATGCATAGTTTCAAAACCTTTGTCTCGAAATGCAAAGCCTGAAGAAGGATAGAATAACATGGCTAGAGGCGTGCGAATAAGTTTCGTGCTTAAAATGCAAGGGTCAAGGGCATGACAAGGATCACTGCCCATTCTTCATGAACTATGTTATGTTAGGGGGGACCAATGCCACTATAGCTGGAGGCTACGTCAGGGCCAAGTATAGGACCTGTGCTATGTTGCACTATATGCCAGGTGGCTAGGAAAAATTTGATCAACAATTGCCATTTGCTGCAGAAATTTGTACAAAAACCGCAACAACACTTCAGAATTTTTGTCAATCAATAGGTCAGGATGAGCAAAATTTCCATAGCTACGAATTAATGATGGATAGGGAACTTGCATATAGGGTGCAGGCATAAACATGAACTCTAGACCAAGGTGTTGGGTGAATGCGAGGTGAGTATCAGGGGCGCGGCCAAGGCCAAGGTGGATGAGGGCTTGGTAGAGGCCGTGGACAGTTGATTTGTTACAATTGTGGAGCCCAGGACACTAAGCAAGGGACTGTCCAAATCCAATGTGATTGTCATGCCACTACTGTACTTAGTTTGACCATGCGACTGAGGATTTCCTAATATTATTGGCTAAGATTCAAGAAAAGGGGGCACAACCTCTGCAGCCGAGCAAAACCTCCAGACAATGAAGGTTGAGCCTCGCGAGGAAGACCCTAAGGTAAACATTATGATGTGAAGCAGAACTACGATGGGGGAGGATAAAGGCAAGTAGCCTGCAAAAGGAAAATAGGTGCGTAAAGCACTAGAAAAAGAGACTAGGTTTGATCTAGATCATGCAAAAGAAACATTTGTGGAAGCAAAGAAAAGCTTCGTTGAGGTTTGTACCTCAGGAAGTTAGGGGAAACCAATTGAAGAAATGGACCCATCCATGGTTACCACATTCTTGGAGACCTGCATGAAACTGCTTCACGATAGTAAGGTTGCGAAGGGCCTGCAGGAATTGATCGATTGGTGCACTAGTAAGGATGGTGCTACTGGTGAACCGCACATGGTCAGGAAGCTTGGAAAGAACAAGGCAAGGATTAGGCTTGAAATGAGACTCACTGCATAGATAGAGGAATATGAAATGGACCAAGTTATCCTGGATTTGGGGCCTGACATGAATGTTTTTCCAAAACAGACATGGGAAAGAATGGGGAGACCTACGTTTTAGTGGTATCCTATCAAGTTAAGAATGGCGAATCAATAGAAAATTATCCCAATGGAGAGGCTTCAAGGGGTAACAGTTGACATCTAGGGTGTGAGCGCACTGGCAGATTTTGAAGTATTAGTGATTGTGGATGATAGAAATCCCTACCCCACACTCCTTAGAATCAATTGGGCCACTAACATGAATGGGGTAATCAACCTGAAGAAGTGAAAGATGATATTTGAAAAGAAGTCGCTCCACGTGGTGGTGCCACTAGATCCTATGGAAGGACTGCACTATACAGAACCCATCCAAGATTATGAAAGTGATGACGATCTCAACCATATTTACAAGATAACGACATGAGACTAGGATTGGATAAATCCAACATTGAATGTACATATTTCGTGGGACTACAAAAGCTCCTACATGTTAGATTCAGATGAAGAATTAGAGCACTAGCAGAACTGACTACATAAAGTATCTACACTGTGTTGTAATATGATGACCAAGTCTTTACGTTACGTGTCATTTGAAGTTAGGGATTTTCCTCATTATGATGGGCTAACTAATGTTGATCACTTTTTGGATGCATTTAAGGGAGATGTTCTGAAGAAACATCACTTCCAGGCCTTGGACTAGGTACTGTGCACTACGCCTGCAAGGTAGTGGGGTACGCACAAGGATAATTTTAGCGATTGGCGTGACTATAGGAGGATGATGAGAATACATTTTGGGTAGCCAAAAGTGTAGATGACTGATAAGTATGATGGAAGAGATGATCCACGTGATCACCTAGCCAAATGGACTAAGTTTTATGGAGCAAAGCCCTAGCCTAAATGGGTGCATATGTTTTGTCATACCCTGGATGTCATATCAATGAATTGGTACTTCAAAACAAAGCTTCGCCATGGCATTGAGGAGTGGGACATCTTGCACGAGGGATTTATAATGACGTTCAAATTTTAGGGTTTGACTGTATTGATGCGGCACTATAGGAGGTTAAAGCAACAATCTTTGGGATACCGCAAGATCCTTTGGACCTGGTCCAACCTGATTGGACTACCCAGCTAAGTAATGCTCTGGAATGCTATAACATGACCGCTGAGGAAGAAGACGAGGATCCCAGAAATATTAATATTCCAAAAATTGAAGGTCGCCACGAGGTTGAAGGTCATAGATAGAGGATCCAGACATAACCGCGCCACTGAAAACTAGGCAGGTAAACATTGGCACAGAGGTGGAAATGAAATTTGCAAAGATTAGAGACAATTGGGATGATGTGACAGTAGACGAGGTCGATGAGCTCCTCCGTGAATATTATAATTTTTCCCCACAAAGTTTTCTGATTAAAAAGCGATAATAGAAGACCTGGGTGTCATGAAGATCACCCTGAAACCAAACGCGAAACCAGTAAAACAAAGACATTACTGCCTTAATCCTAAGTATAATGAAAGGGTTTGTGTTGAGTTAAATAAGGTGATTGTGGCAGGAATTATTGAACTAGTGGAAGAATATGACTTGGTAAGCCTGATAGTGTTTCAAGAAAAGAAATAGAAAGAATAAATAAGGATATGTGTGGATCTTCGGAAGCTAAATGACGCTTGCATGCATGATCCTTTCTCTATGCCATTCATTGACGATTTCTTGGATAATGTAGGCAGCCAAGAAGCATACCCTTATGGGTTCTTTAGGTCCATCAGATCAAAATTGTGCCTGAGGATAGAAGCAAGATGACCTTTGTAATTGAATGGGGATGTTTAGTCAAGCATTATGTGGAAAGTCTACGCTTGATGTTAGATACATGTCAGAGATACCATATCGTGCTCAATCTAAAGAAGTGTCTATTTTGTGTCCCTCTCGGGATCCTACTGGGTCATGTGGTATGTAGACAAGGATTGATGGTAGACCCTGCAAATATCGCGGTGATAATCAACTTGGAGTTGCCAAGGAATGTGAAATAGCTACGTGAAACTCTAGGGCATATATGATATTATAGGAAGTTCATCAAGAGCTATGCCCAGATCACTGTGCCCATGGAGAAGTTGTTGAAAAAGGATGCTACATTCTGTTGGAATGATGAACTCCATAAGATCTTGGACGTGCTGAAATAGAAAATGGTCGTTGCGTCGATCCTAGTCTTCTCGGACTGGAAGAAGGAATTTCATGTGCACGCGGATGCCTCATGTATTGCACTGGGGGTCGTGCTAACATAGATGGGTGAGGGGGAATTGGACCATCCTATAGCATTCGCGAGTAGGAAGTTGTCCAAGGATGAGAAGGACTATTCCACTACAGAGCGTGAAGGACTAGCCATGGTGTACACACTCCAAAAGTTCAAACATTATTTGTTGGGTGGACATTTTAAGATATATACATGTCATTCTACGTTGAAATACCTGGTCAATAATCCTATGTTTGGGGGGAAGATCTGCAGATGGTTTTTGTTGTTCTAGGAGTATGACTTTGAAGTTATTATGAAGCCAAGATGACTGAATGTGGGACCTAATAATTTGTCACGCATTGAAATGTGAGTGGAACCTACTAATTTGGAGGAGGGGTTGCCTGACACGCATCTCCCTAGAGTGTGTGTCGTGAACAATCACTTTGAGGATATCATACATTTCATAATGATGGGAACTGTTCTAGAAGGCTATACAAGCCAACAGAAGAAGGAGTTAGTAGTGCACGCAGTAGACTTCTCTGTCATTGTAGGGCACTTTTACAAAATGGGGTGCAACAAAATATTGCGACGTTATGTACCTGTCTTTGAACAAAGCAACATTCTCAAGCAGGCTCATGGAGAGCCTGTAGGAGGACATTATGCAGGAAAAGAAATAGCACAGAAGGTTTTGCGTGCTGGGTTGTGGTGGCCAACTCTGCATAGGGATGTGAAAGCATATTATAGGGCATGTGACGCATGTTAAAGGAATGGAATGTTAGGCTCCTATACTACTAGTGTAACCCCTTATTGTTATTATTAAAACCCACTTATTATATTGATGTACCCATGTAGTGCCCATATTGTTACTATTGTGCCACATAGAAGCCCACTATTGTTATTACTGTGCCCTTACATTATTATTGTTATGTTGGCTCTGATTATGTTATAACCCCTTAGACTCCTATATATAGAAAGGAGGTCTTTTCATTTGTATCATCGAAGAATTGTTCATTTATGTAATGTAAAGGAGGTTTCCCCCTTGAAGAGGCTGAATTATAAGGCATTGATCTATCTTTTCTCTCTTTTTCATGAGCTGGTTTCATAACATTTGGTATCAGAGCTTTGGATTCGTGTGTTTCGCTGCTCCAAACAAATCATCATGGTATTTTTGCTATAACTTTTTTTCTGCGACATTTCAAAAGTTGCAAAAAAAACCCATTTGAGATTAAGTCGTGCTGAACCTTACGTGTGAATTTCAGAGCTTTTAGCTCTATACTTTCGGAGATATGATCTGACGAAGTTGGTCTTTTTGCAGACTGCTGAATTACATTCCAAATAGGTGACCTGGGGAAAATCGTCATAACTTTCTCTCTGGGGATCAGATTGAAATTTCATGAGAACGCAAAGAAAGAGGACGGACTGTAGTTTCTTTTAAGTAATTTTTAGATCCAAAGGTAAGAACAATGACTCATGGAATGTCGTACAAGTTCGCTATACTGAACTACTCTATAATCAAGTCACTGTGGGAGATTTCGCATAACTCTTCCTTGGAGAATCCAATTTGGATCAGAATGGTGGCGTTGGAAAGAGGACGCAGAGGGCTACTACAGGTCATAATTTCAAAACTTAAAGATTCGAAAGTCCAAAGTTATAGTCGTTTCAAGATCGAGCTCCTTAAATCAAGAAAAAGTAAGATGAGGAAGTTTGATGGCAAGGATCTGGTAAATTGGATACTTCAGATGGACCAATATTTTGATCTACATGGTGTACCACTATTGCAAAAGGTATGCGTTGCATCTTCATATCTAGAACCGGATCAATTTTTATGGTATGAAGGGCTTTGTTCTCGTAAACAACTTGTTACATGGTCAATTTTCACAGAGGAAATGATAGCACATTATGAGGATACAAAGAGCAACACCTTCTTTAGAGCAACACCACAACAATTGGAAAGAATAAAAGGTCTTTGAGACATAGTGCAAAGAAAAATTATGGAAACTAGGAAGCATACCCCTCACAACTATAAATATGGAAGTGTTGTTTCTCCCAGCCTTCCACAACCTACAAGGGTTACACCACAACAATTGGAAGAAAAAAGAGAAAAAGGGCTTTTTTACAATTGTGATAGAAAATGCACTAAAGGTCATAAGTGTGCTGAGAAGAAATTATTTTACATAGAATATGAAGAGGAGGAAGTAAAGGATCAAGAAACATCAAAAGAAGAGGATATACGCCAGGACCCCAGCCCAGAGAAAGAAGAAATGAATCAGACCATATCTTGTAAAGCATTAGCAAGAATTACCACTCCTCAAACTTTGAAGATAGAAGAACATATCAAGAAGAAAAAGGTGCAATAAGTGAAATATCACATCGAGAAAGAAGAAATGAATCCAACCATATCTTGTAATTCATTTGTCGAAATTACCACTCCTCAAACTATCAAGATAGAAGGATATATCAAGAAGAAAAATGTTCAAGAAGTGAAAGATCACATCGAGCATCAAGAGATGAATCCGACCATATCTTGTAAAGGATTGGAAGAAATTACCACTCCTCAAACTCTATATATAGAAGGACATATCAAGAAGAAAAAGGTTCAAGAAGAGAAAGATCACATCGAGCATCAACAACAAGTTCTCCAACTTTTAAAGGATAATGCCACTTCGGCACAAAATCAAACGAAACAATAGGTAGATCAACATCGTAGTGAAAAATGTTTTGATGTAGGTGATTGGGTATTTTTACTGCTACATCTCAAGAAAGCTATTTATGAGAAGGAAATGTTGGCAATACTACATGCACTTAAAAAATGGCGACCTTACTGAATGGGAAGACTCTTCAAGGATGAGGATGTGGAAGCATTGTTTTGTGTTATTTCTATTATCCCACCAGATTGGATAAACGAAGCAAGGGATGAATGGAAGAAGGACGAAGAAGTATGGCCACTTACTCAAAAGTTGCAAAATATCCCAATTCAAACAATATTGCAAGAAAGTGAAGAGGAAGGAAAAATCATATTGGAAACTAGAGTAGTCACAGAAACAAGAACTCAACAGCTATGAAATCGATCAATTTTAGAGTATCTCATCAAGTGGAAGAACTTACCCATTGAAGATTCCACATGGGAGGACAAGAATTTTATACAGAAGCATCAAGAACTACTTAAGCGTTGAGGACAACACTTTTTGAAGGAGAGGGGCATGTTAGGCTCCTATACTACTAGTGTAACCCCTTATAGTTATTAGTACAACCCACTTATTATATTGAAGTACCCATGCAGTGCCCATATTGTTACTATTGTGCCACATAGAAGCCCACTATTGTTATTATTGTGCCCTTACATTATTATTGTTATGTCGGCTCTGATTATGTTATAACCCCTTAGACTCCTATATAGAAAGGAGGTCTATTCATTTGTATCATCGAAGAATTGTTCATTTATGTAATGTAAAGGAGGTTGCCCACTCGAAGAGGCTGAATTCTAAGGCGTTGATCTCTCTTTTCTATCTTTTTCTTGAGCTGGTTTCATAACATGGAAGGCCATCGCGGAGGGATGAACTTCCTTTGATGCTACAGGTGACGTTACATCCATTCAAGAAATGGGTGATTGACTTTATGGGTACAATTCAGCCTCAAGGAAAAAAGACATGTGCACTGTACATCATCAATGTGACTGAGTACTTGACCAGGTGGGTGGAGGTGCATCTTGTGAAGGACCAACGGTGCTATGGGCCTACAGAATGACTTGCAAGAAGTTGACTGGGAAAATTCCTTTCAGACTTGTGTATAGCGTAGAAGTTGTGATGCCAACGGAATACATTGTAGCTAGTCTGTGGATAGTAGCACTCACAGGAATGGTGGACAGCGGAGCCCTAGAAGAGAGGCTCGTGCAGCTAGCAGAGCTTGAGGAGGACCGATTTCTAGCTATATTTCATCAACAAGTTCAAAAGGAGCGCAAAAAGGCGTGGCACGATCGGCACATCAAACTGCGAACTTTAAAGGTAAATGATCTAGTCTTGTTATATGATAGTAAATTTGATAAATTTCCAAGGAAATTTCGGATGCACTAACTAGGTCCATACACCATCCAGGAGATTACCGATGGTAGGGCAGTTCAGTTGGTCAAATTTAATGGAGAACCCTTACCCGAGAATGTGAATGGAAGCCGATTGACTCCATACACTGGTGATCTAACTAGGTCACTATATGTGGGAATCATAGTCTTAGTGCTCGAGGAAGTTGAAAGGAGGAGCAGGACTATAAACTACACTTCCCAGGTTTGAGAGATGTGTGAAGAAAGAATTGCATGGAATGAGGGAACAATGCATATATGGATGCATTACTAGGGGAGAAACCACACAGAGCAACCGGAAAGTGACCATTAAGGTCACTGTTCATGATTTGACGATGAAAGAATGGCCAAATGGAGCATGGGGGGGGGGGGGGGCATTTAAGTCAGAATTTATGGGCAAGATCTTTGGAAATATGCCATCAATCTAGAATTAATGAACCGATTTTGCGGGGAATGGTCAGATTTGAATTTGAAAGTGCTTATAAATTATAGGTGGTTTCCCAACAAAAACACTTCGCATTTTGAGAATTGAGTTGTTGAGCTCTCAGGCACACATGAACCATGAAACCTTCAAAGTTTTGCTAGCAAGTTCTATGTTTGATACATTTCCATATGTGAATTAGGAGCTATTACGTAGCATTATGTCAACGACCACTGAAACTATGAGCACGGAAGCAGTGACAGCCAAGGGAGCTATTCCAGAGGTGGCTATGGCAGCCGAAGCAGCTACCCTAGGGGTTGCACCTGCAGAGATACCAGATGAAGTACCGAATTTTCCATGGTTTCCTAGACCAAGGCCTACCTCGACCAAGGAGGACACCAAGAACAGGAAAGGCAAGCAGGCTATGCCACTGCAACTGGTGCGTGCATCTCCAACAAAACACCCATAGAAGGATAAGCCCATCAAACAGGAAAAGGGAAAGATGATTAACCTAGAGACAGAAGAAGAAGACATTAAGGATATCCCAATGGATGATGAAGATGTGGGGGTGGAAATGGAGGATGTTGAGATTGAGGGGTCTGACCCCATCACTAAGTTCCCTGAGTATGTTCCTCCATGCAAGGTCAAGACCAAGGTGCCCAAAGACATTAATGAAAGTAAGGTCAGCCTACACACACCCCTCTTGCTGGACCAAATTGTGTTCAAAGGACTGTGCTTGGGACTGTGTTTAAATTAGAAGACTGGGATTTAGTGAACATAGAGTGGTTTCCTCACCTAGAAATAGATCAACTCATGCCCCACGTGTTCCACAAAACCACTAGAGTAACCATGTTGGAGCCATGGAAGTGGCTAAGAGGCATGGATAAGACAGGACTTCTCAACCTACTATGGGCGCCACATTACAAACACGCGGCCATCACAATGGTGGTAATCATGCAATTGCTGTGTTTGGTACAGAATGGGTATTTGCGGCTAGGGGAGCTAGTACCCATCACTGATATGATGATCCATAGGATCAAGCGGCTAC
This sequence comes from Pinus tabuliformis, assembly GCA_031772625.1. Lineage (NCBI taxonomy): Eukaryota > Viridiplantae > Streptophyta > Pinopsida > Pinales > Pinaceae > Pinus > Pinus tabuliformis. The sequence continues at coordinate 811,124,191 of CM062819.1, read as the reverse complement.
TATACACAAGGGAGAATCTGGCAATAATGTTTGGCGGAAAGGCCGGTGAGCATGCCCTCACGAAGACCATGACAAAAAATTTAAGTTGGTAAAGAAGCTACACGATTACGCTATTTTGAGCATCTATGACCTTGCAGTCAAAGTGGCAATGCAACTCTTAGCAGGGAAGGTCATGCGGAAGTCTCACGTAGACGAAGTGCTCACACTAGTTGTAGCTTTGGAAGCCAAATGTGCAGAGCTAGTTCAATTTAATTGGGCATGCTGCCTCTATGGTGAGTTCCTTGCGAACTATCGTGAGGCGCAAGATCTTAGCAATACATTTCGCTATGCATGGCTCTTGCTGTCCATAATGCTGGTAGCATGGGAACTACCAGAAAATAGTCAATTTCCCTGAGTCACATCGGACCTACCAGAGGCCGCGAAGTACGTTTTTCTATGGGTGACTAAAGATCATTAGAGGATAAAAGAAAGAAAGATCTTTTGGACCTTAATGGAGATGAATGTGCATATGGCCATCAACCGTAAGCCGCAATTATCACCTACTAATTTTGACAGGTTATAGGAGTACGTGGAATTCAAGGATGACTTCCACCATGTCTCAATATGGGTACAAAGGGACCCTGAGAAGAAGTGGCATGACTTGCCCTATTTGGCAACAGATATTGCAATCAACGTAGTCCTTGACACTAGCCGACAGAGTGGTGCACTTCCTTGGACTCCGTTATGGGATCAAGTAGGACCACCACACAAAGCAAGAAGGAAGAGGCTAAGTTGAAGATGGAACAACTAGCTGTGAAGAGGAAAAAGGAGGCCAAAGACAAGGCTAAGGAAGAATGCGCTATCGTGCAGTAGTCAGGTGGGCAGGTAGGAGAAGAGGAGCACGGTTTTGATGGAGGTCAGAGGTCGCCTTCTCTTGAGATAGAGGAAGAAGAGGATGAATAGATGAAACAGGGAGGAATGGACCCAAAGACGAATCCATTCCATATCAAGTGCACCAGAGATCCAAAAAAGGTAGGGCCATAGAAGAAGTCCAAGGCTAGCAAGACGTATATGTATCCAAACACTGTGACAAAGGGCGATTTTCATGATATAGGCAATGCAGTGCAGGATGCCACCACAGAACTGGTGCAACAGTTTGAGAAGTAGCAGCAGCAGGTGTTGGGGGCCATTCAAACGGGTCTACGCGAGCTACAAATCCATTCATCACAAACTCAGACCAGTGCAACGACCACCAGTTTGGCCTTTCACATCTTAGAAGATGCAGGGACACTATGCCCACAAGACCCCCGAGCCATAGTGCTGCCAGATGGAGCATTGACGATGGTGACCAAAGCTAAGAATCCTATTATCAGCACCCTCAAGCGAGTGGGAATTAACTTGGTCGTGCCTCCTACCGAGGCGCTTCATTTTCTACAGAATGGAGTAATAACGGAAGTTCAGGCCCACAAACAATTTGCTTTATAGGTAATGAGTGAGAAAAAGGTCAGTGATGAGTTGGCTGTGAAAAGAGAATCTGCCATCAACCTTGTGACCAACCTCACATATAAGAATCAATACCTAAATAAGTATGTAGATGAAGCATGTCGGATTGTCCGAGAGCTGGACATCCCTGAGGCTGAGCCAGTCGATGTGCGGGTTTGAAATCTCACTGCAGCAGTGCACGATGCATGTATAAAGTTTGCCAAGGTTTAGTTGGAGCTAAATCTCAATATCGCGGAATTGCAGATGATGGCCCAACCTTTGACTTCGCTGGAAGTTAGGGAGTAGCACGACTGCTGTGGCAGATGCGGTAGTAGTGGTGGCAAGTGCAATAATAGACTGCATGACACTTTTTGAGTAGTCATTCGACCTACTCACCAACCTACAAGAAGACCCCAATGTGCATAGGATAGAGACAGAAGCACGAGAACTACAACAATGCTACGACAAGGTTAAAGCAACAACACGCACTTTCGCCATTACGTAGAGACTAGTAAAGATGCAGGAGGCCAAGGGATTAAAGGAATAGGTAGATGCAGCTCAGCACAAGGAGGTCATGTTGAAGGCTCACTTGAAGCTTTGGTTGGACGAGGCCTACACAATCACAACCACCATTGAAGGCAAGTTGGCTAGCCTGCAGGAGACTCATTAGAAGCTACAGGTTGATAGTGCAAGACCAGCGATAGAGCAGTTGGTCGAAGAAATGAAGCACGAGACAACATAATGTGCCACCAAGGTAGTAGTTGTCCAAGTCAAGTTGACAGGTCTTTGCAATAAGATATTCACGCTAGCCGAGTGACTCGAGGGCGAGTCACCTTGTTTGTGTTGGTGGCCTATTGGGAATAGGTCCCCTGGGGGCCAATTTTATGGTTACAAACCCATGTTTTGGGGCAGAAGGCCCGAATTTTATATGAGGAATGTAGATTCTCTGCATTATGTGGTCGTGGAGCATGAAGATACCTAAAGTCAAAAAGGATTTTCTGTCCTTATTTTAGATAGGTTGTGTCAGTTTTCAAGATCCTCACTTGGTCCATGGATAATGGGATTGTATAAAAAGGAGAGTCTTAGAGAGTCTAATAGAAGGCAGTAGCCATAATTCATTGATGTAATAGGTTGGGGAGAGCTAAGAGTGAGAGTCTTAGTGGAGAAAGAGGCTCTGCAGTTGAGCGCCTAGAGGCCTAGGATAGAAGTCTGCATCTGAGTGCACGGACCCTTGCAGCTATGTGCGTAGGGCAGTTAGAGTCTGTATTAAGAATCTAAATCATCAATAAAGAGAAGTGTTTTGAACTTACTGTGTACTTTCCATCTATTTAGCGTTATGTTACTATTGTTATGAATGTTATGATTATGCTATGTTGAATGTTAATTTTCAGATATAATGTTAAGTTGATGCATGAAAATATATGTTTCCATATATTGCATGAACGCAAGTAATAATATATGTTTACACGAGGATAATATTGCTTGTATGGTAAAGTTAGCTAATACCTGAGACAATTTGGGGACTAAGTCAGTAACCTAGTTACATAGGCACATAAGTGCTTGAATCATCACCTAAGGTTGCAAACAGGGAAATCGGGTACCTTGGCAGAAGTTCTAAAAGGCAAGAAGGGAAGTACATCGATAAGCCCCAATGGCTTATCGATCTGCATGAAGATAGAAGTGAGGATATAAAATTGACATCACAACTATCTTATGGTGCAGAAACTTGGTTCTTGCATCCCCCCATACTGCTTCAGGTGAGACTTCAATCCGCGCTCCACGGATTGATGCCGAAAGGGCTAGTAGTGTAGGGATTTTCTTGGTTGCTTAATGTTGAACTTGTGTCAGGGCCCATCAAGCCAAAACCCATTCATCCAAGTCAATTTTTCTCAGTTCCACGTGAAACCAGTCAACTTGAAGGCACATGAAATAGCCTACTTGACTGAGAGGGATTATTGTGAAATTTCTGGGAAGATTTGGGCCAGCTTTCCAGGGGGATTGCATAGTTTCTGGGAGGAGCAACTGACTGCTACCCAAAATTGTGAATTTCTAGGCTGAGTTGCACTGTCGGGCGAGATTGTACAATTTTCTTTGGGAAGGTTGTTTGATAGGATTACGCAATTTCTGGGCCCAGTAGGATGTTAGTGATATTTGCACAATTTCTTGAGGGAAGGGTGGTTCCCCTCGAGAATTGTGCAAATTTTTGAGGGACCTGCTCAGGCAGAAGCTGGCCCAAGTGTGGAGTGAAAGCCTATGAGGGGAGTGAGACAAACAATCATTCATAGGCTGGCAAGATGCTGAAAAATAATGAAGCTTATGTACTTTAAAGTGCAAGATGGTGAGCACCAGTATTGCAGCAATAATGCTGCAACACCTAAGCTTCCTACTTTACTCTTATCAACTCGGTTGTTCATAACAAACTTGGAAGCGATGGTGTTGTATGCATAAGTACTAGTTCTTACTGCAGTCCGTCACTTGGTCAGCTGGCGCAAGATCACTAGGAGCTCAAGCAAACTTCTATGGAAGCTCTATATGTGATGAAAGAAAGGAAAGCTTACTCTACAGAGGCTACTCTAATTGTAGAAAGGAAAAAGACTGAAATGTAAAGTAAACCTAGCAAACCCTACTTAACCAGCTAATCCTAGTTTTGTAGAAAGCACTATGAAATTTATGAAATGAATGCCATTACCTACTCAAAGAAGTAAACAACATCTACTCAAGCTATTTCTAGAAGTAAATGAGAAAAAAACATCTTTTTTTATTTTTATGTATTTTTATGTGAAATTGACTTGCATGTATTTTATTGTGTGTGAAGGTGGAAGCGAATAGGTGGTGTTGAAGGGAAAATTTGGGGTTTGAGGAGATGTAGGATGGTGTAGATAGGTCCTAGGGTGTCTCGGGTGGCCTTTTGAAGGCTTTTCCCACACTCAGTCTTCAAAAGAAATCCTACAGGAAAATCTACAGCAGGAAACAGGGGATCTACAGGAGGTCTACAAGAGGATGCTAAGAGCAGTTTTGAAGTTTTGAAGGTGTGAGAGTGGGTGGAAGAGGTAGATGAAGGTTGGGATGATGTGGTAGGGTGCATAGGGTCCACTGTTGGGCCGTTAATATTCCATTATTATTATCACTTTTGAACTCTTATTCCACCCATTTCTACTATTCTTTATCATATCATTTATTATAATCTATTATATAATTCCATTTTATAATGATTTATGCTCTTATGGATGAATATTATTTCTTCTCCTTTATTTCTAATAAATTGATGATTATGCATCATTTTATCAATCATAGTTTTAGTAAATTGGTTGTAACATTATTCACCATTTTTAGCCTCTAAGATAATTTCCATATTGAATATTTGATCATTAAAAGTGCCAACTCATAAATTCGCTAGAATAAGAAGCGATAGTTTTGCAGTTGAGATTCTGAGCAAATGAAGCAGAATCTGGAAAATCTAGAACATGGGTTTTGTCCAAAACGGACCAAATTAACTTTATTATAGAATGGTTTGTTAAAATTCAGCTCGTATTGAGATAAACGCAGGCTTCTTTGAGCACACTTTTCTCAGATTTGTTGTGTGGCCATTTTCCAAATCTCGGCTGCAAAACCAAATTCGCCTTGCTCTTGTTGAAAGATGGATGGAAATATATTTTCTTGTTTATCGATTGGTTGGAAACAATCCAATTTGGTAATAGAAATCATGTTGTAGTTATCTCTATTGTAACTTCTCTCTGATCTCTCTATATTTAAATGAAAACAGAGATCAGAGAGGGGGATGGAAAAATGATGGAAAAATGATGGAAAACTGAAGATGGAGGATTAAGGATTCAGAATTAGAAATTCAAGAATGATGATGGATTATTTATGATAGGATAGAATAGGAAGAGAAGGAGATTGTTGCATTACCATTGTAACTCTCAAGCTTTTGCTGTTGTAATGAGTTCACAATTTAATGGTTAATATATGATTTGGGAGTTGTTGTTCATTCACCTTATATGAAGTAGCCCAGCAGCATCCGCTCGCGGCTAAGGGCCCAGCCTTTGGTGGATTGTGTTGCTGTTGTATGTTATCTTTTTGGTTTATGCGTGCTTTTGCTTATCAGCTTTATTCGGTAACCTGGTATGTTCTATTATTTTACATCACGGTTCTATTATATCTGATTTATCTTCAATTTAGTAATATCGTTCACTATGACAGGAATGTCATATTGATTCATCTTAACTTGGTAACGCATTGTTGTGCTTTTAATAATTGATATAACATTGCTGACCCTTACAGAATGTATTGTTGTTCAATTACAATGTATCCGTGTTGTAACACTTATTAATTGGTATTACTGAATTCATCTTAGAGATTATATTTCCTTGTGATTGTTGAATCTATGAACGTTGTTGTTCCATTCTAAAATATAGTCGTATTCTTTATAACTAAGGCTGATAATTGGATTACCAGATAAAATTGCTATTAAGGTGTGCCGTGTGTTAAGTTATTATGCATTTGTATTTGGCTTTCAAGAGATGTTCCATATTCCATCATTAGTCAATGCTGTCCTATTTCTGTGTGTTGTTCGATTCATCCTTCAAGATAGAAGGTTGCCATTTGATTTCTGTAGAACACGATTGTGCTGCATTTATTATTGTAGATTAAGGTGTTGTTGCTTATTGAACTCAGATGTTGTTACAGTTTCCTAGCTACTGTTCCATTTCTTGTTATTCGCATTATCTTTGCTTTGGTGTGCAGAAGGTTTGAGATTGTAGTGAACATTGACATGTGCGGTCTAGTTCCCAGTTTGATGATCCTTCTTTTGAGTGTCTTTTTAATTGCATCACTTTATAGAGGGAAGAGTTACTGTTACTGTACCCTTGACTGATCATTTGTTGTATTTTTCAGAATGTATGATTTAAGTCTTAAAGTGCTTTGCTGTAATTAGATCGCATTTTGTTTACTCTTGTATTTTGAGCACTGTACTACATCTTTCATAACATTACTCTTGAGTGAATAGCTGCCTCAGACTGAGTACACTCTTGAAATAAAAAGTCGTCCATGGGTTAACAATTAATGTGAAGGTAATTAGGAGTCAAAAAGACACGTTTTTTATCGCTCAACATTTTGGCACCATTGCCGGGGAGAGTGTAGCCATTTTTAAAGAGTAGTGTGCATCTAATGAGTGCCTGTTAGGAAAAGAATTGGGTATTAAAAACGAAAGGTAAGAACCTGCGTATAGGAGCATGTAAAATCCCTACTCCCCTACCTACTTTCCAACAAAATTGTTAAAGAACTTAGGGTAAATGTTTGAATTTTTGTGCGAATGACTAAAAAGAAAAAATAGAAATTTTGAAAAACAAATCTCATGATTTTTCTCAAGTGGTGATCTAAGCACCACCCATTTCACTAACTAATTTACAGGAACATTTGAAGAAGGAGCCTCAGAGAAACATAGGAAGAACATATTATATTATGGTAAGAAATGACTCAGATTTCTACTTTTGAATTTCCTATCAAATACCTAGGAGGAGTGACACAAATGCACATAATTTCCCCATCTTCTCTACCAAATTTTCATGGCTTGACAAATGAAGATCCAGATACATCCTTATTTGAGTTCGAAATACTTTGTAGAGGATATGATTATTACACTAACGATCAAAGGTTGAAAGTGTTTCCTCTTACTATAAAAGGAGCAGCTCTCCGATGGTTCATGAGCCTAGGTGGGAACTGCATTCAAACATGGGAGGTCATGAAGAACATATTCTTGAAGAAGTACCAAGACTATTGCAAGGAAAATGAAGATATTCTCAATATGATACAAGGGGAAGATGTAAGCTTGGAGGACTATGTAGAGAGATTTCATTACAACCTTCAAAAATCAAAATATAAGCATTTGGAAAAAGAGATCCTAAAAACACTCCTACTCAAAGGAATCAAAGATGAATTTTTAGAACTCTTGAATCTGATAGGAAAAGGTCATGTTTTTAGTTATCATATGATGATGTTTGTGAGTTGTGCATAAGGTATTCAAGAGGAATCTCCAAGGCTGGTAAGAATTCTAGAGATGTTTGTTCTTTCTTTTACAAATCTGCTACAAGAATAGGACACATAAGAGTTGAAATCAATGCTTTATTTGAAAATTTTAAAGTTGATTTTATTAGCTCTCTAAATGCAAAATTGGATGCTTTGCAGGTTCATAAAAATCAAGAATTTGATGAAGTGTTTTGCCCTCATGACCGAAAAGAGCATTCCATAGATAGTTGTTCTTCTTTATCTAAGATGGAAGTAGCATATCAAAGAGATGAAGAAGCTACAACAAGGTCAAAAGCATGGAAATCATGGCCTATAGGTATGGTTCAAAACACATCCTCTCCACTTTCTTACTTGCATAATCCATTATGGAATACTAATGTATTAGGGCAGCCATGTCAATCCCAGTATAACCACCACCAATATTTTCTACAAATTTGGCATGGTTCATCTTATGATTGCATGACTACTCTCCCTCATCCTGTAGAAAAAACACATTCTCCATATTCTTCACCAGCTCTTCCACAACATCCTGCTTTCATATCAAAATCATACACTAAACCTAATCAACCACGTCATCACAATGCTCCATTCCTTACACATTTTCCTTCTCAACTACTTCCACACCCTCACCACAATAAACCAGTAAAACATGCTTACAATGTTGAACTGAAAAATTTACCCACCCTTCCCACCCATTCTATCTCACATGTGCCATTAGAGAAAATTTACAATGAGATTCAAAATGTTTTAAATTCAAAAATTGTAGAAGCTATGGAAGAAAATGAGCCTTCTTTTAGTTTGCATCAACAAGCCATTTTAAAAACGCAAGAACTCCATGATATGATGGCTATGGGAAATCAAGAAAGTAACGGATACATTGAAGATTGGTTTCACTCCATCATTTGTTTGCAACATCACTCTATGCTTCAAAAAATTTTAACACCATTTTTTCAAGGGAAGTTGGCTTCTCATACACTAATTTTTATCAACATGCATTTTTCAAATTTGGGTATGTGCATACATGAAGCCCTATTTCGAAGATGGCTCCAATGGAAGTACTCATATACGTATTCATATTCATTTTTCAAATCAAAATATTTACTGAAGAAAATTAAATAAATAAGGGAATAAATAAATGCATTTTGTTTTTTTATGTAAAACTAGTTGTTTTTTATTGCAACACGCTATCGAAATCAACATTGGTGATGAATGTTTCAATTCATTTGTGTATTTAGATGAATAATATTGAAAATAAGAATTATACAAACACTTATATTCATTTTTATCACCAATTTAAAAAAATTCTTGAATATCACATTTTTTTTGGCTTGCGGGCTTGATGAAATATCTGAAAACATAGTCGGGACAGTCATGTTTTGCGTAGCCAAAAGCAAATATTTTTAAAACCTATTTCTATCCTAAGTATATCTTTATGTCTACTTTCCAACCCAATTTGAATCACTCAATTTGGATTTGAAACGAAAAAGTTAGAACGAAAACATTGACAGGGTGTCTAGTGAGCAGCTCAGGAACAGAGTTGGGACGGTCAGTTTTTGGAGGTCTAAATGACCATCTCTTTAAAGCATGTTTTTATGGTAGAATCCCCTATGAATATAGTTTACAACATAGTTAGAATCACTCATTTTTGATATCGTATGGGGAAGTTATGATCAAAATACCGACTGTCTATCGTAAATCAGTGCTCTTAAAACTCTGTCCTTCCGGCTGTTACTTATAGTATTTGACCTATCAATTATTCTTGTCTTCAAAACATATTTGTACTGGAGATAAATAAATGAATCTAATTTCATTTCCAATTTGAATCATTCGAATCCAACATCAAACGAAAAATTTATGCTTGAAATATCAACTGTTGGTCTAAGCTGGGTAATCGAAAATGACTCCATTATGCAGGTTGTTATAATTAAAATTGACATATCATATCATTAAATTTTTAAAACCTGTTTCTATTGGAGATGAACCTTTGAATTAGCTTTCATTTGGCTTTGGAATCACTCAATTTGGATGAAAAACAAAGACGTTGTGATTAAAACATTGCAGGTTAGCATGATTGGCCACTGCTCTTCCGCAGGTAACAAATAAATTTTGCTTTGTTATTTTCTCTGTGGATTTGTTCTACAGAGTAACTACTTGTTAGCTTTTTGCATAATTCTTGGATTAGGGGAGCCTGTGCACCTCTCTTTCTCCATGATTTAATGTTTTATTGCAGGTAGATACTCGTTTTTTGCAGGTCCTAGGCGAAAAAGAAGCTCAATTTATGGACAAGTGATTTTTGAAAGAAATTTTATGAAACAAAGGAATTTCATCCAACTCATTACCCAACGGATTCATAATAGAAGAAATGAAGAATTGATTTCAATATTGAAGATTCATGTCTTATCACTGCTGCCAAAACATTTTTCAAAGAGATCATTCATTTTACATAATATCATAGCTGTTGTAACTTAATTTATTTATTTACATACTGTTTTTTGTTGTTCCTTTTCTAATTTCTCTTATGTTTTGTGTTTCAGGTCTTGCTTTATTCAAAGTGTAACTCATCCTTGGCATCAATGCCATGAATAGCTAATTTGTTTTTTGCATGCTTCCATTTTATGATTGTCCATTTTGCTGTTCCTTTTGCTTTTCCTTTTCGAAATGGGACAACACTTCTGCACTTTCACGTTTTGTTGTTCCTTTTTCGAATGGAACAGCACTTCTGCACTTTCACGTTTTGTTGTTCCTTTTCGAATTGAACAACACTTATTCACTTTCACGTTTTTTTGTTCCTTTCTGAATGGAACAACACTTCTGCACTTTCACTTTTTTTTGTTCCTTTCCGAATGGAACAACACTTCTGCATTTTCACGTTTTGCTGTTCCTTTTCAAATGGAACAACACTTCTGTACTTTCATGTTTTGTTGTTCCTTTTCGAATGGAAGAACACTTCTGCACTTTCACTTGTTGCTGTTCCTTTCCAGATGGAACAACACTTCTGCACTTTCACTTTTTTCTGTTCCTTTCCTAATGGAACAACACTTTTGCACTTTCACTTTTTGTTGTTCCTTTCCGAATGGAACAACACTTCTGCACTTTCACGTTTTGCTATTCCTTTTCGAATGGAACAACACTTCTGCACTTTCACTTGTTGTTGTTCCTTTCCGAATGGAACAACAATTCTGCACTTTCACATTTTGTTGTTCCTTTCTTAATGGAACAACACTTCTGCACTTTCACTTTTTTTTGTTCCTTTCCGAATGGAACAACACTTCTACACTTTCACGTTTTTTTGTTCCTTTCCGAATGGAACAACACTTCTACACTTTCACATTTTGTTGTTCCATTCTGAATGGAACAACACTTCTGCACTTTCACATTTTTGTTGTTCCTTTCCGAAGGAACAACACTTTCACATTTTTTTTGTTCCTTTTCAAAGGAACAACATTTTCGCTTTTTTTTTCTCTTAAGGAACAACACTTTTTCACATGCATTTTGTTGTTGTTTCTTACAGGGAACATCACTTTTTCGTGTGTATTTTTGCTTTTTCGTGTGCATTTCCTTTGTTGTTCCCTACACAGAACACCACTTTTTAAGTGTTTTTGCCATTCCTTCAAAAGAGCAACACTTTGGAAGTATTTTCGAGAGCAACCCTTCCTTCCTCTTGTGGGATTATTCCTAGTTTATCTCAACCAAATTTTACTGATTCCCTTTCATGGAATGAAGTACACTACTTTTATAAGGACAAGAATTATGGATTCTGTTGAAGTGAGTTAATATCATTCACGTTATGATCTTTAACAGGACAGCTTCTTGATGATAGCTTATTTTAAAATTGGACACAATTATTTATATACTACTTTACTGCATTGTTTTCTGCTGTACATGATACTGATTGATCATCTTAATACCATGCTGGTTCCACCCTTCCTGGTTATAATCTTCTCTTTCTGTAATAAATGAGATTATGGGTATATTTTTCTATTGACATGTTCAACTTCTTCCACCATCCCTGCTCTTAAGGAGTATTGAACCTCCCTCTTTTTATTATAAAAATGTGTAATAACAACAAAATTTTGTTCGCAGATAGAGGATAGGGGGTCTCATTATGAGCCAGCCTACCATGTTCATAAGGCTGTAACAAAGTGACATTCCCATTATGGCCACCACACTAGGGTTATGATCCATTGGATAGCCAAATTATCCTTGGAACAGGAGGTCTCATCACAAGCCGGCCTGATCACTTTTGCTATATCCCAGTGAATGGCAGTGTGGTTATGTGGTTACCACGCCAGCACACTGATCTCTTCTGTATAACAGCACTGTAACTCTCCATTTATAAATTGAGGATCCTCGCTCATATGGGTTAAAAAGCAACCCTACCGAGGCTATGGATGCCTGCTGGCAGCAGAGGCTCTGCTTATGGTATTTAAGTTATATCTTATCGTCAATTATTACTATAATAACCTTTTCTTATTCTTTCTTTTTATCAGAGAAGTTATTTCCTTAATTTTCCCTATTTTGAACCTTTATGCATGAGAAATTGTTTTCAGATCAATCACATCATTTTCAGCTAGAATACCGTCAGTAAAGCATCTTTTTAGCATATTGTTGTCCTTTTTCGTTTTTCATAAACTATCATCAATCCAAAGCACCCTATCTCTTATTCATAATTATCTTTATACACTCTGCTCTCATTATAACCATAATTCTCGTTGTCCTATCATTGATATGTGTACTCTGCTTCATTCACTGTCGTATTGTTCATTCCCTTGCCTTGCCATCAGCACAACACCTTTCATAGACTTTATGGTCATGAAATCTCTTTTCCAATTGGAGGGGGAATGTATGCATTATGAGACAACATGCGATATGATTACTGCACTCTACCATAACTTGTTGATTTCATAAAATATCTTATTCAAATTTTTTCATGCATTTTAATCTGTTGCTATTCGAAACTAACACTATGGATTCAAGTACATTGTATGCAAAATAGTGATTTGTTTATAGGAGAACAACAAGTATGAGCAGAACTCTATTCGCAGCATGACCAAACTATTGAAACTAACATAAGAGGCTTGAGCAACTCGCGAAGGTGAACAATTGTTCAGACATGATGTGCTTGCATGGATTCAACCTTTTGCATCACTTTTAGCATCAACTCTGCCTACATCAGTGTTATCGGGAAATCTAGTGTCTATGCAGAGCTACTAGTCCCACTAAGGCTGGTAGCTACCTTAGAAACAAACAAACTAAAACCACTTTCGTTTTCCTTTATGAGAAGTAAATAAGAGGGGAAAGAAGGAGACCAACCTCTGTCTTGCGCTTGGTTCCTTGCTTGATTCCTCTCCCTTCTGATAGATCTTTGCCACTTGCTTCCTCGTTTACCCAGCTTCAAAGAGTACCTGTAGAATCAAAGCAACATAACACTATCTAAGAACAGAGATCTACTATCATAAACAATATAGGACCAGATATATATTGACCACACAAATGCATATATCATCAATCATACAAGAATGTGGAGGAAAACTTGAATAATTTATTAATAATCAACAATAAAGAGGATTACAACTAATTGTTCTAACCCAATGTCATCCTCTCAGCAAGAAAGTCCTTCTTCACCTCATGAAAAGCTTAGATCACCCAACACTATGATGTTACACCAAGAAACCAGTAGCATTTCCTTACAAGATAGAAAATTCCAGCCCCTGGATCTCTGGGATGAGGGATCCATATATAGATGTATGCAAAGGGGGTGAGTCAGATATTGAGATTTGATTAGTGTCCTCTCTGATAGTTCTTGATTCCACTTGGAGATTGATGATCTCTTAGTCATCCCTGGGCGAATGCAGAGAGGCAAGTGTCACAGGAGAAGTTTCTGAAAGATTCCATGATACTCCACCTTGCAGATTGACCTTGCCATTTGTCCACTCTCACCCATTGCACCCCATAGAAGGGCTTTTCAGTATGCATCGCACCTCCCGTGTGCATTTAGGTGGGATTTAGTGCACTTTGACCATGGAGTAGGTGAGATGGTCCAATTTTGACCAGTTCTGAGTAGTTTTTCATGGAGAACCTCTGGGAGATGATGTAATCAGCTGACCTTATTCTTTTAGGGGTTGGAACAACACTTTTAGGGACTTAAGAGCCCTTTCTTTATGGACATTTATGATTGGGGTTGCAGTGCCCAAAAATGTCTATAACAGATGCCACCTAAAACATGAGGTCATTAATCTTTTGATGTCGGGTGAAATGCTTTATCATGAGGATCCAAAGTTTTTTCAAGCTGGAAGGCGACCTGTAATAAGATACAATACAATACATTATCTTCATAATATTTTCATGATCTAGCTGAGGCGGTAATTCCCATGCTCAGCTTTATAAATTCATTTTCATGTACATAAGACAGACAATCGTCTGGGTGCAGACTGATGATTCTGGTAGAGCCATCATCCCTTGGATTGGATGATTATCTGTGCAGTAATGATGTACATTTGATGTCTTTATTTTCTTGAATATATATCACAGCCCGGATGGATGAAATTAGATCCGGGGTCTTCAATATCATTCGATATTCACTCAAAGTACAAGTCGATCCATGTGAGAGATGTTCTGGAGTCGAACATGGAAAGACATCGCCTGATTACCAACCAATGATGTAAGCTGTTAACAGGCACGAGAGGAATCAGCGATAATGATGATGACCCTCAAGGTACTACAGTACAATTCACGTGGTGTGAATAAGGGACTTGGCGTCGAACACCACGCAAAATCCTTTGGTCGAAGGCCATTGATGTAAACCTGTCGCCGGAAGTGAGAAACTTTCCATTGAGACATGCAAGCTTCAAAGTACTAAAAGGGGTGTTCCTAGATCGACTTCTTGGATAATGAGTTGATGTCGACAAAGAGCGATCCGTCATAGCAGGTCCTTAGTGAATCCCACATCAATGACACGGAATGGAGAAAATTATTTTAAAGGAGGTGAAAACGATCTGATGACATAAGGTTCAGGGTGGCGGTCATGAAAGAATGGAGCGTAAATGTATTGCAGTGGATGAGACACAGGTGAATTCTCCGAGTGACTTCTCTTGAACATACCGGCAACACTGACATGATGAATTGGTAGCATTAACCCCAAATATGGATGGTGTGATGGAACCATGGTGATATGACCAGTGAATGAAACAACCCAACTCGACTCAGATGCGGAGTGAAAGTGTCATGTTCAAGAGTGACTTGCTACCAATAAAGTTTCTTCAAGTTTTCTTCCCAATTTTTCCCCAGTCATTGCTGACTAGTACCTCTTTATTTTTGTCAAGCTTGAAGATGATAACATATGCTTGTTCTATAATTTTCCCTTCGGGCAAACCCATCGCTATGTTTTAATGAGCCTAGCAATAGTGAAACTTGTTCTTGTCTGTATGGACAAGTTTGTTGCTATTCGGTTTTAACGAGTTTAACGAAAAAGATAACTCAGTCCTTTTCAATTTTAGAGAGTCTGAAAAAGGAACGTAAAGAAAAACTCCAGTAATCCTTTTTCGTCATAATCCCTTGAGTCTAAAAAAGTATAAAACAATACAAAAGGGATGAATTTTCGGTACTTTTAACGAGCCAAACAAAAGAAGCGCTCGATCTTTTTGTGTAATAATCCCTCAAGTCCAAAAAGATTAAAATCTAGAGGAGGGATAGCACTTTCGTTCACTTTAACGAACTGGAGAGGCCAATTGCTCGGAAATCTTTTCATATTTTACGATTCAATTGAAAAGAGCTTAAAGGAGACTTGTTTTTCGAGGAACGAGTGATAAATTCGGGTAGCAGCTAATTCCAGGTAAGGTTTGTAATTTTCCAATCACGGCAGTGTGACAAGGATGGCTAACAGGATCACTCTTCACAGTTGTTCCTCAAAAAGGGTAAACAATCAAATGGAGGTGAATGATCGGCCAATATAAAGTGGAGGTGATGATGAGAACATGACCAAGGCTTCAAAGGCTGATGATAATACATTCACGATGGTTATTTATTAGAAATTGGTTCATTTTTTAGTGAGCTTAAACTCTGGGGGAACATTTTCTCATTGCTTATGTTTATTTTTTAACGAGCTTGAATTCTGCATTAAAACTGCTTGATCTAATGGTCATTGATTACTTTGATTTTACCATTGACAACTTTGTTCCTTCAAAGGTTGTACTACCTGCTCAATTGCTTCATCAAATTAGTTAGAAACGAACAAGTTATGTTTGAAAAATGAGCCAAAACACTAATATTTTACTTGAATTACGAGAAAAGTAATTTAAAAGTGGTTTTTTACCTCTCATTTTACCATTTCATTTGAACTTTGGTTTTTTGGAGCTTTGGAGGTGCTTTCCCCCTTGATTTTCACTCGCTGATTCTGAGAGATTCTGTGGATGATTCTTGGCACCGTCTAGACTAGGTAGGAGCTAAACTTGAGCTCTTCAGTTTCATCTTTTCCTTTTTGAATTCTAAGCATGTTTTCTAGTTTTTTTGAGCCTCTAGGGTTTGAAAAACACTCCCTGGCTCCATCGCACATCTTCTATATCGAAAGGTGCGATGCATGCTAGCTTGGCCATTGGCCAGTCAGCATGCATCCCACCTAGAACACTGTTGGGGGTGCGATGGGCGCAAAGAGGGAAATTTATGCACATTTTCTCATGGAAATTTTTTCTTGCTTTTCACCAAATCAGGATCCTCACTCTTCTTTTGTTTGTTTCAGAGATTCATTAGAGAAAAATGCTTGTTACATGGCGAGAACGTGAGCATGAAGAAGAGGACATGCTTGCTTTACATGATCACGTTACGGTAAATGCACTTCAGAACTGTGGCCTGTTCAAGTTTTTCTGCATATCTAGAATTAGGTAACAAATCAACTTGTTGCAATATTTTCTCGATGCATGGGATCCTACCACCCAGGTGTTCCAGATTAGGGGCAAGTCCATCCCCTTGACTTTCGTGGACATCTATTTTTTGACTGGCTTATCGAGGCGGGGTGCCCCTATCTCTTTATCAGGTTCAGCCCGTGGTGGTGAATCTGTGAGAGATTACATTCAGAGGTATTGTAGAGAGGGATCTCAGCCGAGTAACGACGGCAAGATCAATATCTGAGATCTCACTGACAGGTCCTTCAGGACAATTCTGTTCACTTTTGCTAGACTGGTTGGTAGTGCGGCTCTTCATGTGGCCAACGGGTCTTATATGCAGTATGCCTTGGAATGCCTCGAACCAAAGGTGTTCAACTGGTGTGATGCAGTACTCTCTGTGATGAAGGAACAACTGACCAAGGTGAAAAACGGAAGATTGAAGAACTTTGGATATGGTTCTATCTTGACCACTTTCGCCTTGGAAAAGATCCCGCTGAGGCAGCCGCAGTATGTTTTACTTGGTTTACCTCCACCGAATGAGCCATAGATGCAGAGATGGGTCGACCTTATGGCCAGACATACTGGTCAGTCCCAGGTTTCCTTTTCCGATACCTTTTTTGAGTGGTTCAACCATTAGGAGATGGCTTTTTCTGAGTATCCATATGCCGGTATGGATTTTTGGGGTGATCCGGATTTGGTACTACTGGTTGGCGAGCAGTGGGGTGTCATCGGTAAATCATCTGAACATATCTCTGTTTATCATTTCTTTTATAATGTTATTTTGCTTTCTTCTATTAGTACTAATCAAAACTCATGTACTCATGTAGATGTTGGACCAGTTCGACCACTAGTACGCCTGAGAGTGCCAGCTGCCGCTCCAGCAGGAGAGGCTGTGGGAAGGGCTATCCTTCCTAACCTTGATGTAGTCGAGACTCTTTCAGCATTGCAGGACTAGGTCGAAGGCCTCACTCTTGGTATTCCAGACATGAGGACTGACGAGCTGCCTCTGAGGTTGCAGCGACATACTACTGGCATGCCGAGTCGATGGACTAAGCTTTTACACATGATTGCATAGGCAGTGACTTGTTATCACCAACATCATTAGACTAGGGTGCCCCCTAGCGTTCTTAGTTTTGGGTCATTTCACCAATTTTGTCTTGGTTACAGAACATTATGTGTAAACCATAAACAGTTATATATATATATTTTTGATTTTCGGAGTTTTATTTTGGTTAAGTTACATGATCCTAATGCAAATACTGATGAAATGCTTCTTTTTATAAATGTTGCAAATGTCCATCTAACACATAATTTTCCAATGAATCTGTTAATGTGTTTAAGTTTCTGGAAATATGCTGATATTGAATAAAATCAAATTGCCTCTCCAAAATCTTGACCCTTAGGAAAATGCGATAGATAGTTGGATTTCTGACGGAGTAGATACCAGTGAGTTGTAGTATGACGAGCTGTGAGTCTAGCCTAACGACAAGTCGGCCTATGCCATGTGTGATGGCATCAAAGAGAATTTCTATCAACGCACTATATTCAGCAATGTTATTTTTTGACCGACCAATACACACCCCTCCGAAACTTACTAACTTGCCACTTGGATCAAAAATGGCCCAGGCCATAGAAGATAGGTTCCGCGAACTACGACTCGCTCCGTCGGCATATCCAGCAAAAGGTTCCAATAGGTTCGACATCTGCGACAAATGTAAAAGGTGGATTACTTGACCAAAATAATTACCCTTAGCAAAATAAAAAATGTAGCAAAAGCATATGGGTTACCACATTGAATCATGCGTAGTAACGCTTAAGGTACAACCCGTTACGGGGTTGCACCAGTGGAATCCCGTCGTAATCCATTAACTCGTAGGCTCCTTTTGCTAATACATGCTTAACAATATAGGTGCCTATCCATAAAGACTTGAACTTAACTGCTTCCAATTTATCAGATTCCTGGCCGTAAAGTAAGACAAAGTCACCTTCTAAGAAGATATGGGGTTTGACATTTTTGTCGAACTGCACCTTGACTCGTTTCTTATGGGCTTCGTTAGCCAAAGCGGCATCACGACAGGTTTCATCCAATTGGATTAGTTCCAAAAAACGAGCCTCCTCTTCTGAAGTTCCGGGGAGAAGGTCGACTGTGAGTTTGAGGGATGAGATTTCACATTAAACTGGTAAGATTGCTTCTACGCCATACACCAGTTGAAAAGGTGTAAACCCAGTTGCGTTCCTTACCGACGTTCGGTATGACCACAAGGCTGAGTACAGGATCAGGTGCCAACTCCTTTTGTGGACTCCAATCATCCTTTCAAGCATCCGCTTTAGGACTTTGTTGATTTCTTCAACTTGTCCATTGGCCTATGGGTAATATGGAGTATAGCTGTCGTGGGACAACCCCAATTTGGCAGCCAATTCAACCATCATGTGATTACAAAAATGCGATCCATGATCTGTGACTATAGCCTGTGGAACGCCGAATCTGACGATTACATGATTGAAAAAGAAAACGACAGTTGTTTCACCGGTGTTATCTAATGTAGGCATCGTCTCAGCCCATTTGGTAAAATAGTCTACTATGACTATGATATACCCATGCCCCCCGGTTGAGGTGGGGTTACATGTCATGAAATCAATTCCCCATTTGGCAAATGACCCAACAGAAACTATTGGTTGCAGGGGTGCGGGTGGTTTTCTGGTTTTTCTATCAAAAATTTGACATGCATGGCAACTTCTGATTGCGGTTATGTAATCTTTGAACATTGTTGGCCAGAAGTATCCTGCTCGTAAAAATTTTTGCGTGGTAGCGTAACCAGATTGATGCCCCCGACACGCGCCTGAATGGAAATCATTCAAGACTTTTTTGGCCTCCTCATGGGTGAGGCACCTCCTCAGAACTGTATCGACACCACAATGGTAAAGCGTATCACCGACGATCATGTAGTCTTTTGATTAGTATCGAATACGTTTTTGTTCTGAGCGAGAGGTATTAGATCTATATTTTTGGGTTTGGAGATAGATGATTATATCTCCATACCATGGATTGCTTGAAGATATCAAAAACAAAGATTTGTCCACGATGGTTTCTTCGGATGTTTCATCATCGGACGACGATGGGAGATCGCATAGTAATTCTGCGAAAACCAGGGATTTCTTTGATTTGGATTTTACGAATTCCATATCAAACTCTTGCAGAATTGCTATCCATTTTGAATATTTGTCCCCCAGCAACTTTTGCGACAATATATAAGTCATGGGGTTGTAATCTGACAAAATGGTAGTTTTTCGAAAGAGGACATAGTGTTGAAATCTCTGTATCGCTTGGACAGCTACGAGAGCCAGCTTTTCAACATAGGAATACTTGCTTCCTGTATCATTTAAGTTTCTACTCAAATAATAGATATGATGTTCAATTTTTTTGTCTTCTTGAACTAAAACCATTGCGATGGTTGTATTTGTTGCAGCCAGATATAGGTTAAAGTCTTTTTGATAATCAGGAGTGTACATTAATGATGCTTTCATTAGGGATTATTTTAAAGCATCAAAGGAAGCTTGCGTGACCTGGTCCCAGACGAAGGGTACTTATTTTTTCAATAGACGTGTATAACCTTTAGCAAGTTCGGCATAATTTGGAATGAACCTCCTCAGAAAGTTTGCTTTCCCTTGGAGTTTCTGAATTTGAAGCAAATTTGAAGGTGGAGGAAAATTTATGATTGCTTGAACCTTACATGGGTCGAGACGGATCCCGTCCTTCGAGACTACAAAGCCAAGCAAATGACCAAAACTGACACAGTACACACATTTGTGCAGATTAAGTCGTATCTTGTAGTGTTGGCAACGTAGAAATATCGCTCTCAAATGCTACGGATGATCGGTCTGCTTTCACGAATGAGCCGGAAGGTCATCGAGATATGGTTGAAAGATGTTTTTGATGTCATGGAAGGCATAATTCATTTCCCTCTGAAATGTTGCCCCTGCGTTCTTTAAACCAAAGGGTAATTTGTGATATGCAAATGTGCCCCACGGACAAATAAATGCAGTCTTGGACTGGTCCTGTGGGCAGATATTTATTTGATTATGCCCGGAGAATCCATCCATAAATGAAAAGATTTCACATCCGGTGCATTCATCAATTATCTGGTCAATAAAGGGTGTAGGGTAGTTATCTTTTGGACAAGCTTGATTTACATCCCTATAATCGACGCACACTCTAATCGTTCCCTTTTTTTTTATCACAGGAACAATGTTTGATACCCAATCGGTTAAAGGAACCGGGTAAATAAAACCAACATGGAGAAGTTTTTCAACTTTTGCCTTGATGGCAGTGGCTTTCTTGGGGTGCACCTACCGTAGGCGTTGTCGTACTGGTTTGACATCTGGATACATCTTGATTTCATGTTCAATGATATTCGAGTAAGTGCCTGGCATTTCATCATATGACCAAGCAAATACATCTCTGAATTCGCGAAAAATAGCATTATATATTTCCAGTTTATGGTGATAGTCTCTTCAATATTAGACAAGTTTCGCTCAGAATCCACCGTGTTTACAGTATTTGATAGGAAATCAAAAACTGAAGGATGATGAAGGTCATCAGGAGTATCTTCTTGACAATCCAGAAGATGAGAACGATGGAGGTAATCTTCCCATAGCGCCCCATCATTTATCATTAACTGAACAATTCCTTTGTCGATGTAATGCACTTGTAACCAAGGATCCGAAGGGGTGCCATATTCCTTAGACCTATCTATCCAAACGCTTGATGAGCATTGATTTGGGTTTGCCTCCCATGCCAAAAACATTGATTGCTACAATATTTCTATTAGGCTTGGAGGCAATACTTGTAGATGATCCAAGTTAATATCGTTTTCTGAGATCTTTTGAATGGAAGATATCATATTGCAGGTTCCTACCGTTGCCACTTCCGCCAGATTGATTGGAGGCGGGAGAGCAAAAGTTCCCATTAATATAGGGTCTTTTAGTAGGCCTACTCCGATATTTTGAAGCGAATGGGGGCTTCCATGGATCATCAGAATGCTTCCCGTAACTTGGGAACTATTGGGGAGAAATGTTTGTTGGACGACGATTGTAATTCCTCCTTGAAAAGGAAATGCAATCTTCCTAAAGTAGGTCGACACAATCGCAGCCATAGCATATATCCAGGGCTTTCCCTGTAGGATGTTGTAATAGAGGTTTCTGTCAATTACTTCAACATCTATTTCTACTGTTTTCCCTCCCAATTCAACTTGCAAGTTACTTAGAATCCCATATGGGGTATATGTTCGTCCATCAAATGCTTTTAATGTCGTCGAAGACCGCGACAAGGTTGGAGATCCTAAAGCTTTCCAGCAACTCATCGACATAATACATGTATATGCCCCCTCATCAATAATTGTTCGATGAACAGTTTTATTGAGGGCTTTCACTTGAATGAGGAAAGCTAGTTGAGTTGGTAACTGAGGATCATATCCTTTGTGATTAAAGGACACAATATTAGAATCCTTTGGGTCAATCCCACCTATTGCTGATAATAAAGCCTGCTTTTGGGAGGGGCAATTTTGTAGTACCTCAAGTGTCGACATAGCAGATGGCGATTGGGCTAGATATTCCACTATATTATAATGTTGTGCTACTCTGGCACGAGGATTAAATGTCAACTTGTGTACTACTCCCTTTGGCGGTTTTATTGTTAGCTCTGGAATGATGGGTGGTGCAACTTTTGTCGAAGTTGTTGTCGAACTACTAGGTTTATCTTTATCCTTGTTGTTCGACAGCTGTGGATTCCCATAATCTTTATTCCTTGTCGTTATCAAAGTGTCATTCTACTGTTTCGAAACCAACAACATCAGCACTTGAGATGGGGAAGCATTATCACTAGCAACTAGATTTGTTCCTGGATTTGGAAACATATCAGTCAATACCACCGAGGTTTTTGAATTCTTGAAGAATTTTCTAAGCTCGGCTTTATATGGAGAATCTCTTGTCCAATGATCCTCATCACATATAAGACATGGATGATTTGGTTTCTTATCTCCAGAAGGGTTTGCAGAAGATTTTTCAGGTGATGATTCCTCCTGTTTCTTCTTCTTCTCTTTATCTTTCTTCTTGCCTCCTGGTTTCTTGGTTTCTTTGCCTTTATCAATTGAGACGACATTTACTTCCGAGGTGAGAAGTTCTTCTTTAGCATTTTGACTAGAAATCTTATGGGCTTTTTTAGATGTAGCCTTTGTCGATTTCGTGTCTGTCGTACCAATCACATTACCATCAGCATGAGAGTCATTGCTCGATTTAGGAGGAGGAGGAATGGAAAATTCCAGCCTGGGAGCGTCAGGGATTTTATTGTAGAGCATGCCAGACTTAGTATAAATCAAGTCTAAATATTGCGCACGAGCAATAACTTTCTCTTCAGTGACGACTCCTCCTTTTGCCACATCTTCTATAATGGAAGGTAATAATGACTTAATAAACAATTCGGCTAAAAGCTGATCAGGAACATACATTTTTACCATTCTACGACGACGTCGCCACTCATGAATATGATCGGATATGTGAGTGGCCTTCGTTTGCTTGAAATGGGTAAGAAGTTCTTTTCCCATTTCGTACCTTATGGGTAACTGAAAATGGGTTAAAATGGTTGTGGCTAGGGCACTTAAGTTATCAAACAAAGCTCTGGGTAATTCGATATACCATTTCACTGCCGAACTAGTTAACGTTCTCTGAAAAAGGCAAAGCCTAATCGAATCATTGTTTAGGGTGTTTGATGAACACCACAGATGAAAGGTCATCACATGATTCGATGGGTCTTCACCTGGATTTCCATTAAATTTAGGAATATATGACGGAAGTTTATACGGAATCGTTAGCCACCAAGGGGCATAAGCAATTGGATCGTTCGTTAGCCGATTTAGATCTGGTAACTCTAAAGTTGCCACGAAGGGTAACTGTTGCTTCAGGTTTGGTGAAGCATACCCAGGATAAGATGGAATTTCCTCAGCAGCTGGTCTTTGCATACCAGCATAATGCATTTGATGCTGGTAACTTTGGTAAGGTTGATGGTCATAACCATTGTAGAATGGTTTATTTTGACCGTTTTGAATATATGACTGCCCATTATTCGCAAAGATTTGTTGCTCAAATCCTTGGTATACTTGTTGGAATTGCGGTTGGTTGTATTGCACCATCCATGGTTGCGAAGCCATGTGTTGTTGTCCAATACTGGCCGTTTGACTAAGCTGAGGGGTAATTGTACCCGTTTGGGCCTGTGTCATTCCACTAGTTGGTGATTGTGGTTGAGATAAAGGGACAAGAGGCTGTTGCATTACAACCTGAGAAACCTGAGGTTGGGATACAATAGGCAACGCTTGTACTTGCGACACCGTCAGAATAGCCGGCGTAGTTGGTATATTTGACATAGGTAAACATTATTGCATCGAATATACAACTCTTGGTTGTTGAGGCAGTATTGGCACCCAACCGCTAGATGTAATTCCAGCATAACCTGAATTTTGTTGTGAACTCTCGTATGGTTGTCCTCTCGGAGGAGACAATGAAAGGGTATATTGCCCCCCATATGGTAGTAATCCGATACTCAAAGGAATTGTTTTTCCTTGAGGACGAGACAACCCAAATTGACACCATGAAGGATCAATTTGCTGAGACTCAACATAAGAGTTCCCGGATATTATTCCGGATGAACAAACGAGAACGGACCATACTGTCGAAATAGCCCCTGAGTGGGCCCCATCTAGCGATTAAGAGCTAGTTGGGATAGATGGTATGCCGACAAACATTGTTGGAGTGACAGAAGGAAGTTCTGTCGTTGCTGTGTCGGATGACAAAGTCCTAGATGTCGACTGTTGTTCGGACATTTCTAGTCTATCCAAAAGATTACCTAGTGATTTTATAGGAGCTTCTGATAACGGTAGACTAATTTCTGATGAAGAAGGATATAGAGTGATCCTGACTGTAAATTGTGATGGAGTACTAGATGGAGGATCCTCCACAATCTCTTCTATAGCAATCAGACCAGGTGGAAGAGGTAGACCGTCAGGTCCATAAAATATTTCTAGTACCGAAGAAGGTATAGAATCTGCAGCGACAGATGTTTGGGGAATAACACCTTCCGAATCAGCTGTAGATGGAGCTGGTTCGGTAATACAAGTGTTTACCTTCACACTAGGATCAGTTCTACTACCCTTTTGGTGGCTGTGGAACTTCTTCTGTAAAGGCAGGGTTACCAGAAATGGTTGGAGTAACCAGAGTTTCCGATGGTGTTGGAACATTTGTTCTAACTTTACCAGGGGATTTGGAACCGGTTAAACGAGTTCACTTTGTCCGTAACAGTTTTGATTCTGGAGACAAAGGAGGTTGACTCGTAAGCCTCCGCAAACGACGGGGTTTCAATTGACTCTCTTCCATGATTGTGGATTACTCGATCAACTAGAAATCAAGGGGAAATATGTTTCCAAATTAAATGAATTTTAGACACTTTGACACAACTTGCTTTTTCAATTTTTAAGAGTCGAGAAAAAACAAAAGATGACTCTAGTCACCTTTGATTTTTAATGAGCTTGAAGTGACCAGTGCTCAGATGTACCTTTTCCTTTAAGGAGTCTGAAAAGGAACGAAAGAGACTACTCTGGAAATATAGACAGAGGGATTACCAAACCAATCGAAAAACTGCAGAATACATTTTACGATACGGTAGTCAATCTTCCCGAATGTTGTGTTCAGTGCATTGCGATTGATAGGGCGGTAGACATGGCTTCCAATGGATAAAGGATAAAGCCTATTTTGGTCTCCCAATATATACTCGATAGTACGTGGGAGCACAAGTCCGTTCTGGCACTTATCGTCTCAAAGTGGAGGAATCACCCAACCAGCGATGAAAATAATAGTTACCAGACTTTACGACGCTGGAATACATCTCTAGCCTAGACTTCTAAATGTTGTGCGTCAGGTTCCAAAGCGTTTTTAGATTCATTAAATTTATTTTACAGTTGATCTTGGTTAAGAAATTTTCCTTTCAGGTTCACCACGTGATGTAGATGTACAATTCCTAAAATGCAATCTAAGATGATAAACAATCGTTTAATCTTCTTTTTGCAATGAAAATCCTAGCTACTAAGGAAAGGGAGATGATATTCTTTCAACTTAGAGTAAAGAGCACACATTATATGCATTGTCCTAAATCAAACCAAAAAATAGTCTAAATGCAAATGCACATGCATGTATTTTTTTTTAGCCTTCTTAATGTGTGAATGATAAAAAGAAAGCTAAGCGCAAATATGAATTATTTTTCAAAGCAACATTACTAACAAGTTTCTTTTCAAGACAAAATGAAGACGATGACGACACTTTGCGATTTGGAATTGAAAAATTGCTTTCGACACTTGAAAAACTACTAATTCAAATCAAATACAAGAGTAACAGTGTAATCGACTATCAATAACAATCCAATTCTCTTCTATGACTGAAAATGACACTTGCGACACTTTCAAATCAAGAAACGACAGTTCAATTACGCTACTTCTTTGTAAAAGAGAACTGAAAATGGATCAGAATACATAAAAAAAATTACAGTTCTTTGCACAATGGAGGCGGAATAATGGTAAGGAAGGGGATTCCAACAGAGGTATACTGACTACAGACAGCAAAACTCCTGAATAGAGCTGAAAAGAGTGAACACAGAAACCAAAATCTAAGAGCAGAAGAGGTCTTGTCTGATCAGCGCACCTGTAACATAGGGAAAGTGAGATGCAACACACCTACTACACACGGGAAGTGCGATGCATCCAGATTCCAAAGAAGAGACAGTGCAATGGTCCAGGGACGAGACTTCAAATGGGTTCCGGGTCATAGTTTGCAGCTCAGTTCAAGGATTTAGGCCGAGCAAGTGGTAATCAGTAAATAAATCACAGGGGTAGATCTAAGGAGGTTACTAGATCCACCACAAGGGCAATTAGAGAGTTTGTAAATCAATTGTTTAGTTCATAAACAAAACCCGGAGATAGACTGAAGCAGCATTGATCTACTTTGCACTTGCATAGAAAATGTAGTTCGAAGGCTAGCTGGCTTGACTTCAGGCTCCGTCTGTAAGTTTATAAAGCAAACAAATATATACAAACAGAGAATCTATTCACTCCCCAGCGGAGTCGCCATTTTTTTATCAGGAAATCTAGTGTCTATACAGAGCTGCTAGTCCCACTAAGGCTGGTAGCTACCTTAGAAACAAACAAACTAAAACCAATTTCGTTTTCTTTTATGAGAAGTAAATAAGAAGGGAAAGAAGGAGACCAACCTCTGTCTTGCACTTGGTTCCTTGCTTGATTCTTCTCCCTTCTGATAGATCTTTGCCACTTGCTTCCTCGTTTACCCAACTTCAAAGAGTACCTGTAGAATCAAAGTAGCATAACACAATCCAAGAACAGAGATATACTATCATAAACAATATAGGACCAGATATATATTGACCACACAAATGCATATATCATCAATCATATAAGAATGTGGAGGAAAACTTGAATAGCTTTATTAATAATCAAGAATAGAAAAGAGGATTACAACCAATTGTTTTGACCCAGCATCATCCACTCAGCAAGAAAGCCCTTCTTCACCTCATGAAAAGCTTAGATCACCCAACACTATGATGTTACACCGAGAAACCAGCAGCACTTCCTTACAAGATACAAAATTCCAGCCCTTGGATCTCTGGGATGAGGGATCCATATATAGATGTTTACAAGGGGGGTGAGTCAGCTTTTGAGATTTGATTAGTGTCCTCTCTCTGATAGTTCTTGATTCCACTTGGATATTGATGATCTCTTACTCGTCCTTGGGCGAATGTAGAGAGGAAAGTGTCACAGGAGAAGTTTCTTGAAGATTCCATGATCCTCCACCTTGCAGATTGACCTTTCCATTTGTCCACTCTCGCCCATCGCACCCCATAGAAGGGCTTTTCAGTATGCATCGCACCTCCCATGTGCATTTAGGTGGGATGCAGCGCACTTTGACCATGGAGCAGGTGAGATGGTCCAATTTTGACCAGTTCTGAGTAGTTTTTCATGGAGAACTTCTGGGAGATGATGTAATCAGCTGACCTTGTTCTTTTAGGGGTTGAAACAACACTTTTAGGGACTTAAGAGCCATTGGTTTATGGACATTTATTATTGGGGTTGCAGTGCCCAAAAATGTCTATAACAATCAGCTTCAGCAACTGCCAGTCCATATATGTCATTACACATTTTTCTTTTTGGAGGTAAAACTTGAGGTAAAATAGCATAATTCTCTGATTTATTACGAATTTAGGAGAATTTAATGAAAATCCATTTTGATCATTATTTATCATCCTTCATCCATATCTTAACCACTACCCATTTTTCAGCGGCATGTCATCTTTCAGTTTGGGGGAGTGTTGCTTTCATTCATTTCTTTCTTATGATGATGTCATTCATATTCTTTATCATCCATTGTTATTCTTATTCATTCTCAACAACTCCCTTATTCCATGTTATTTTATACCAAGCATAGACTTCAACAAATAGTAGCAACAACCTCTATTTGTTTTCTAGCATCGCATGAGGGCATGCTAATTTTTCAGAGAGGGGGAGGAATTGCTACGCATGATGGATGTTTTATACTTTCTTTCTCAAGGCATACAATTTCAGTGCAGAAATTGATTTCCACGTATTTTTAAAACTATGAACTGAATTCTTGTGATTTCTGGAAAACACAGACGTATCATTAAAATATACAAACCCAGACAATTTCAAGTTATATTGGTTCATAAAATTTCGGAAGTCATGCACTCTCATCTACAACCATTTTTTTTTATATCTCATGATCCGTGCATCAAAACAATATGATTTTTGGCTCATAGAGGCATTCATATATTATAAATTTACTTACAACATTTCAAAAAAATCTTGTTTGTAGCTTTTGAGAAAATGGTTAATGAAGGTTGCTGTCACTTATATCATATTTAGCTGCAACTTCATATAGTTGAACGTCAATGTAAAAATTTTTACGCCTTCATCAAGATCGCTGAGTTTGAATATTCATTAATTAAGGAAGAATTCATTTGTTCTATCCATTTCATGAGTTGGGATGAACAAATTTTTTATTGCTTCGTTAACACATGGGTTTTGTCTTTGGGTTGCATGAGGACAAGCAATATATTTAGTTTTTTTTGCAGGAGGACATGCAACATATTAATTGTGGGGGTATGTTGGGCCGTTAATATTCCATTATTATTATCACTTTTGAACGCTTATTCCACCCATTTCTACTATTCTTTATCATATCATTTATTATAATCTATTATATAATTCCATTTTATAATGATTTATGCTCTTATGGATGAATATTATTTCTTCTCCTTTATCTCTAATAAATTGATGATTATGCATGATTTTATCAATGATAGTTTTTGTAAATTGGTTGTAACATTATTCACCATTTTTAGCCTCTAAGATAATTTCCAGATTGAAGATTTGATCATTAAAAGTGCCAACTCAGAAATTCGCTAGAATAAGAAGTGATCGTTTGTAGTTGAGATTCTGAGAAAATGAAGTACAATCTGGAAAATCTGAAACATGGGTTTTGTCCAGAACGAACCCAGTTAACTTTATGAAAGAATGGTTTGCCCAAATTCGTCTTGTATTGAGAGAAACATAGGGTTATTTGAGCACAATGTTCTCAGATTTGTTGTGTGGTTGTTTTCCAAATTTCAGCTGCAAAGCCAAATTCGCCTTGCTCTTCTTGAAAGATGGATGGAAATATATTTTCTTATTTATCGATTGGTTGGAAACAACCCAATTTGGTAATAGAAATCATGTTGTAGTTATCTCTGTTGTAACTTCTCTTTGATCTCTTTATTTAAATGAAAAGAGAGATCAGAGAGGGGGATGGAAAAATGATGGACAAATGAAGATGGAGAATTAAGGATTCAGAATTAAAAATTCAAGAATGATGACGGGATTATTCATGATAGGATAGAATAGGAGGAGAAGGAGATTGCTGCATTACCATTGTAACTCTCAAGCTTTTGTTGTTGTAATGAGTTCACAATTTAATGATTAATATATGATTTGGGAGTTGTCGTTCATTCACCTTATATGAAGTAGCCCAGTAGCATCTGCTGGCGGCTAAGGGCCCAGCCTCTGGTGGATTGTGTTGCTGCTGTATATTATCTTTTTGGTTTATGCAAGGTTTTCCTTATCACCATTATTCGGTAATCTGGTATGTTCTATTATTTTACATCATGGTTCTGTTATATCTACTTTATGTTCAATTGAGTAATATCATTCTCTATGACAGGAATGTCGTATTGATTCATCTTGACTTGGTAACGCGTTGTTGTTCTTTTAATCATTGATATAACATTGCTGACCCTTACAGAATGTATTGTTGTTCAATTACAACATATCCGTGTTGTAACACTTATTAATTGGTATTACTGAATTCATCTTAGAGATTATATTTCCTTGCGATTGTTGAATCTATGAATGTTGATGTTCCATTCTAAAATACAGTCGTATTCTTTATAACTAATACTGATAATTGGATTACCATATCAGATTACTATTAAGGTGTGTCATGTGTTAAGTTATTATGCATTTGTATTTGGCTTTCAAGCGTTGTTCCATATTCCATCATTAGTCAATGTTGTCCTATTTCTGTGTGTTGTTCGATTCATCCTTAAAGATAGAAGATTGCCATTTGATTTCTGTAGAACATGATTGTTGCATTTATTCTTGTAGACTAAGGTGTTGTTGCTTATTGAACTCAGATGATGTTACATTTTCCTAGCTATTGTTCCATTTCCTGTTATTCACATTATCTTTGCCTTGGTGTGCAAAAGGTCTGAGACTATAGTGAACATTGAAATATGTGGTCTAGTTACCAGTTTGATGATCCTTCTTTTGAGTGTCTCTTTAATTGCATCAGTTTATAGAGGGAAGAGTTACTGTTACTATACCCTTAACTGATCATTTGCTATAGCTTTCTGAATGTATGATTTAAGTCTTAAAGTGCTTTTCTATAAGTAGATCTCATTTTGTTTACTCTTGTATTTTGAGCACTATACTACATCTTTCATAACATTACTCTTGAGTAAATAGCCGACTCAGACTGAGTACACTCTTGAAATAAAAAGTCGTCCCTGGGTTGACAATTAATGTGAAGGTAATTAGGAGTTAAGGAGACACCTTTTTATCGCTCGACATCCACCAAGGGTCATTAGGAGAGGGAAAGATGATTGGGAGAGAGGAAGAAATCCTATGGAAAAATGAAGAAAACTAAGGCAGATTTGAGGTGAACATTGGGCGACCTGTAGGGCATGGATCAGGGAGAGAATGTGATGGATGATAGGCTAACTTACTGTGAGAATAGATCTGTTGCGAAAGAACTAACAGTCAACCAATGAGATCAAGCAAGCAAGGAAATGAGTACATCAAAAAACAGAATTTTGTATCAAGCTAGTCTAAATTATGAGCTATGGAAGTAAATGCTGAAAATGCTACAAGGAGAGAAAGCATGGAAGAATACTTATTTTAAAGATATAAATGAGCATGGTAGAAGAGATCTAAAGCAAAGTATTAACCTTCTAACAAACTTGCAGATACTAGAAATCTTATGTAGAAGGAAAATCTATGTTTTTGGGGTAGCAAGAGGGTATTTGCCTCAGTTCATGGTACCAAAGGGAGGAAAAGAGGCCAAGGCACTGTTGCTAGCCTTTTGAATCTTCTTTCTATCACTACTTAACTTGCTATAGAAGACACCAATGGAAACAACCTTCTAAATCACCAAAATCAACCTATTCTTAACCAAGAAAGGAATTCATCTAACAACAATTAATCTATAAACTGAAACAAAGCATATAAATACAAACAAAGAGGAGCTTGGCTACTTGGATTGGGCCCTAACCCAAAAACTTCAACACTTTGAGGTAACTCAGTGATAGCTCAAAAAGGATCTCATATTTATTATCAAAATAGTAATAGGATTACATGAAACTGTCCACAAAAGCAAGCTCGAAGTTGAGAAGAGTTTTACAATAGCAAAAGTACAACAAAAAATTGACAAAAATTCGACCTAGTGAGGCCTTGGGCCTCTCTACTTATACAACCGAAGCTCCCAACAACTTCCATAAAATCAGGGAGGCTTGGCTCCCAAAACTTGAGATAGACATAAGTTATCCTCCACTTGCTCCTCTGCCTCCTAGTGCATTGATTTGGTTGTTTGTACTCCAAGCTGCATGAAGGGGAATTTGAAGTGGGGAGTAAAAAATGAGAGGGATTCTCTCCTATAAATCCTCACCTTTCTCCACTTCAAATTATTACTGCCAATTGTCCATTGAATCTTTAACGTTGTCTGCAAAATTCATCAAAAATCTTCATTAAACACATATTAGACCTCATGGCATCATAACTAACTCAACTCACTCCATAAGCATATATATAATAAAAAAACATGCAATAAGCTAAGAGAATGGTTGATTTAACTATGTTAGGAGGCAAAATGAGCCCATACAATTACCCATTTATGGGGCTCATCATCAACCCCTACTAAAGGCATTGCTCATTTGAGCAACTTAGTCCATCTCCTCATCTTTGATGGCCCTAGTGGTCTCTCTAGCATCCCAAGCTTCTAATGTTGTTTCCTCTTCCTTATCATTGAAGCCTTCTTTTCTGTCTATCTCTTCCCACTACCTCCTCTTCTTCTTTGGTTCTTCCTTCTATCATGCATAACAGCAGTGGTGGACTTAGTTTGAGGCCAATCCAATTGACCTGCAACCTCTGCATTGAGTGCTTGTACATTGGCACTCTCCTTAGTGCCTCCATCCTCCTTGGGGAATGATATTCCCCGATCCTTAGATTGTGTGGTAAGGTGTTCCATATCCTCATACATGCATGCACACAGTCATCCCCAAGTAACCTTTCCATGTCCTCAAAATGTGCAATAGCCTATGCTTTATCACTTATATATCTACGGGCAATTTGAGGATTATTTGCAAGTAGTTGGTGTGTGCTGATGAGAGCCATGGGATCTAATGGCTCAACTTTGATCATTAGTGACTCATTCTTCTCTCTGATCATCAACCTTTTTACTTTAGTTGCCCTGAAGTCTTCATGGTTCATCTAGGAAGCCATGGCCATTAGTTTTAGGTCCCCTAGCCTAGCATTGGGGTCCTACACATTCATATCTATAAGGGCCATATTATGAAGGTAAAATTCTGCCATTTTTTCCTTATCTTCTACTGTGGTTTGGTCGCACAAGTCCATAAATTGTCTATAATCTTGAAAAGGCATTGTGCCTCTTTGTGCCAAAGTCTTGATCTGAAATTGTAGCCATTGGTCCTTGAGATATAATCCATAGGATTTTGCTGGTGTTCTACATTGCAGTGCCTCCATGGATAAGCTAGCCATGCATGCCAGTTGGGTCTCTTTCTCCTTTATCTGCCTCCTTAGCAGTTCATTTTCAGTTTGAAGTTGGCCTCTTGCAAATGCCTCTCTATGTCTAACAACACTCAACTCTTTGCCTATTTCTCTAAGTATTCTCTCCATATGGCCAACATCCTCAACTCCCTTGGATTTGGCTATTTTCATCCACCTGTGTGTTCTTATTCTTTCCTTCTCTAGTTCAGAGAAGAGTGGAATTGTAAATGTTTGTGGAATTATCCTTCCTCCTTCAAGAATATGGTAATAGGAGGCAAGGTTGGGTTGGGGATCAGGTTCTTGTGGCTCTGTAGCTTTCTCCTTCCCCTTTGGCTTCTCTTCCATTGTTTTCTCAAGCTGTTGGGTCTCCTGTAGCCTTGACAATGTCTCCTGTAGAACTATCTGTGCCTCTTGTAGGACTGTTTTTGGGTCTTGCAGTTGCAGTTTTTCTTTCCAGATGGAAGATATAAGAGTCCCTATTTCATATGTGATAGGGGTTTTAGAGGGAGATTCTTCCCCTTTGATAGTGGGTGAATCTTGAATTGTAATGGGCACTGTTGAAGATGGCTGGGCTTTTCCTGTTTTTATCCTTGTGATTTTCCTGGACTTGAAATACATGGATGCCTGCATTTTTCTCTTTTATTTTGGTTTAATTGGTGTGCTCAGGGTTTTGAGGGTAGCTTCTACCTCCCTTTCCAGGGTCTCAGGGGACCCTTCTCTTTGTTTTGCCCCTGCTGCCTATTTTTCTCCTCCTTCTGCGTCCTTTTTTGACTGTGTTTGCTCTATTTCTTCCCCCTTCTCCTCTGCTATCTTAATTTCTTCTTCCTCCTTTTCTTGTCCTGTTGAGTCTTCGGTTACTTCCACTTCTCCCCCTTTCTTCTCTTCGTCCTCACTGTCAGAAGGACTGATATCATAGGTGAGGGCCTTTATGTCATCTTCTGCTGTCATGTTCCTGAAGACTTCCCATGATATAGGAAGTGTGAATGTATGGAGGGCTTCTTCCACTAAAATCTTGATTAACCTCTGGTGAGCCAACTGATCTGGGCTCCCTACCTTAAACTTAATGCTAGAGTCTATTTGGGACTGTAGGAGGAAATAGGGGATGCTGAGTTTCTGGGGTGTTGGAGTGTCTATGCCATATCTCAGCTCATGAAGGATTCTAAAATGGTAGCCATAGACTATGCTATACTTCCCCTCACAGGAAATATATTTGATGATTTGGTAACTAACCTCATCCCAAGGGTAGGGTATGCTTGTCTTTCTAATGCCATTTTTATCTTCTATAGGATGTTCATTGTTTTGGAAGAAGCTTTTCACGGTAGCTTGTCCAATTGGTTTTTCATCTTTGCTCCAAGGTAATCCAAGAGAAAGGGAAGTAACCCTACTGATAAATTCAGGGGTTATCTCCATAGAAAGACCTATAAAAGTGACAATGGCATGTGTTCTTGAGTGAGGGGCTAAAGAGAGGGCAAATTCCTGGGCAATTTCCTCATCAAACCCTTGGAATTTCTCAAAAAGGTTCATCCAATTTGCCCTTGTGAATATGGCCACTACTTGGGGATGTTCATGGAGCCTAGTGGAATGAGTGGGCTCCTTCCTCATGAATCCTCCTATCATTATGCTTATACCCCTTTTGAACACCAAATGTAGATATGGAGACAATGATTTTGAAGAAACAGGAAAACTGTGTTATTTTTTTTTTTTAACAGGCAATTTTTTTTTATGTAATTCCTCTTCTTCTATGGACTCAATGCCTCCTTAAAATGATATCATTTCTTTCATATGCTGATAATCAAGGTGGGTATGCATGGAACCTACCTCCTCAAGCCATAAATCGAGCAAAAAACCTGTGTTTTCTTCTTAAAAACGGCTCATTGCCCCTCCTGTAGAACTGCCTGTAGGTGCTCCTGTAGAACCTGTAAGTGCTCTTGTAGACAACATCAAGAGTAGGAGGATGGGTGAGATCGATGGAAAATGATGGTTTTGAGGCTGTGGGGTGACAAGGAGTTTGCTGCAGCTAAGTTTACGAGGAGAGAATGAGGGAAAAGTTGGTGAGAGTGCTCAAGGGGGAGTACTTATTACTTCTTTTAGATATTTCCGGTGATGGGGGTGAGCTGGAAAAAATGTACGTTGTCCATATTTGGACCATTGGTCCCAACTTACCTCATCATCATGGTTCCTTCCCGCTATCACCTCTCATTATTGAATCGGAGTTTACATATCCTCCACTACTTGTCCTTGGTATCTTTCACTAAATTGACTATGCGCATGTTTGGGTGACATCTTTGGATGAGTGCAGTCAACTAGATGAAGGTGGCCAAGTTAACTGGCCACCTTTTCCTCGTTATCTCATTTGTTCATGCATATATTTCAATTACACAAATGCAAACAGAGGAGCGGGTTAGTGACTTACCTGTGAGTCAAATGTATGTGTTGTGAGTTATTTTGGCTCCTTCTACTGCTACATGCCTGTGTTCCCCTTACTACATGCTCTTTTCTTTTTGATGTGTTAGTGCCTAGATTTACCTTAGGTTGAGGAAGGTAGGATCCGGGGCCAACATCAAACAACACTTAACCTGGTAGCTAGCCCTACTAGGTCAGGAGAGGGCGCTCTCCAGGTCAATCTCAGCAAATTATGATCGATGAAGGCTTGAGATGACTGATATAACTACTAATCTTAGGCTAGGTATATGTGCAAGAGAGTTTGATTTAATAAAATGATGTTTTGTTGGCTCAGATGGAAAGGTAGATTTTGGGTGGGGGGATTGAGGCTCAGCCTTGCAGAGATCTCAATGGGGCAAGGTAGGCAATTGTTTTCAACACTTCAATTTGAATGAGATGGAAGGATTAGACATGTGAGGAGCTGAAGAGGGCAAGAGAAACCATGCATCCTCTCCAAATAGCTGAAAACATCAAAAAACTAAAGCAAACCTCAAGTAGAGCACATCAATTTCAATGGATTCTACTTAAACTCTTGTTTGTTTAGTTAATAAGAAGCAAGATAGAGAATGGAATACATAACACACAAGAAAATTCACAATTAAAAAAGAAAGCACTGTACCAAAACAAATTGCCACATGGATCCCAAATAGTGTTGCAAACCGTAGTCTCAATTCCTTAGCCAAAATGCTGATATGAATGTACAATGAAGCCCAAGGCTTTCTCAAAAGTCCAACCATGCTAATGACTGAAAAACAACATAATATAGAAAAACCATAGCTCATCCTAGCCTCTATGGGTCGAGCTCACATGTTTAGGAGCTGTTTCAACTAATTCTAAACTGAGAACTAGAAATCAGGCATTGAAACAGCATGCCTCTAGAAACAAGGGAATCGATTCATTCAGTTTCAAACAACCTTTTGACAGATGAATCTACATCCACAAGTGAAAATTTAACATATTTACATCATGATACATAAATGTACATTAAATTACATCACAAGTTTTCCATTAGGAAAGTGAAAAAGTAAAACTGGCCAAAGCTGGGCAAAAAACAGAGCAATACTTGCTCAAACTAGCAATTTTTCCTCTATGTACCATGCCTGATTCTCTATGTGTAGCACCTATTTGGACCCACTTTTTGAGGCCTTCTCAGTGTCTAAATTAGCTCCAACTATTCTTGTTGGAAAGGTCTACCTCTCTACTTTCCAAACCAAGTAGAATTTTTCAATTTGGCCTCAATTTTCCCATCCAAAGGTTATTTCACCCAACGTTGCTTCCTGTGTGTCAAAGTAGGGGCAGTGAGGTCATTTTTTGAGTGTTCTTGACTTTTTTGAGGGCTCAAAACCTGTCCAAATTTCTTGGCCATTGGTAGGAAAACATATTTTTCATGCCAAATCCAAAAATGCTGAGTTTTTGTGCTTTGGAGGCTCCTAGCAAAAGCAAGCGCCACGTGGCGCGGCGCATAGGGCAGAAAATTCTTTTTTTTGTGCCAAAAATTTCAAAAATGCAAAAAGTGCCCAAAATTTTTTGAAATTTGGGTTGAGTCTTCTCCATCAAACATTGTGTTGGGCCAAGGAAGCCTCAACCAATATCTAAAGTCTTTCATGCTCTTTTTGCCTCCTTGATGCTCTCTTCAACTTTGCCTTTAAGCTCCTGATTCTAGCTGGCACACCATGTTCCTCGACAAGTAATGATATGATAGGTTTCTAAGTATGTTCTTATCATTAATGGCCTTTCCTAGCTTCCTCTCCAAGTGGGTATTGGCTCTTTCAAGCCATGACTCCCGATCGACATTAACCTCCTACTCAATTGAAGTGAACTCCACCCTCCTCCTTTGGGCAGCTTGGCGATTCTCCCGAATGTTTTGCAACTCCATAATCACTTGCTGGTCTTCAAGTTGCTTATTCCTTTTCTCCAGGTACTATATTGTCCATTGGGCTCCATCCAAGTTTATGGACAAGGAATCAATGTCCGCCTACTGCCCTTGAATGATTTCGTTGAGATTTGTGCTTTGCAGGCCCATATCAATATCATCACCCTCAATGAGAGTGAAATCAGTCTCACACTCACCTGATGGCCCTTCCTCCTGTAGTGGCCTCTTTCCTTTGTCCTGAACCTATTGTGCTGATGACGGAAGCAAGGCCCCTTCCACCCCGGGTGGAGCTAACACTCACTTTGCTGCTGCAAACAACCGTCTAGTGCCCTTCTGATAAGTGATAAACACCGACATGCTAGCGGTCTGTGTCTCATGACCCTCATGCTGATAAGAAGGTCCACTTATCTCATGCAAAGCCTCTGAAGGTGTCTGAGGAGCTCTGAAAAACTCACGAGAGATGAAGTCCTCCCAAGTGATCCTCTATAAGCCAAGCTAATGAATGACCACAATTTTAATGAGAGAAAAATGGTAAATACTATTGAACAACTGCTGAGGAGTCTTGTGCTGCACTAGAGTGGTCATCTTGTCTATGTTTCGGCACATGAAGTAAGGGATGTTCATCATCCTTACCCTGGTAAAATGCATCATCAGCCTAATATGATAAGCATATAAACGTGAAAACTGGCCCTCACAGCTGAAATACCTCATGATCAATTTCATCAAAGGAGTATAAGCATCTTTGAGGTACCAAAAAGGAAATACTCTGCTGAGTTGTCTCAAATAGTTGGGTTTGATGTATGGTTCATAATGCTGCCGGTCATTTGTTGCCTCTTGTTCCATTGCTCTCCAATGTTAAGAATACCGGTTGCTAGTGAAATGGATTTTGGTGTTAATGTGAAATTGACACCAGCTAGAGTGGCTTGACCATCATGTAAATGCAACACAAACAAACGAGCCAACTCATGATGAAACTGAATGCTAGCAACCTTCTCACAAAATTCATAGCAGGACTAGTGCTGAAAATAAGAGATGGCAAGAGGGCAGGCTTGTAACTCAACAAGGGTGTTTGGTTCCTCTCGAATATGTTTGCCACCTCTATGAGGCCTCCTGGGTGCATGTACCTCTGTAGGTGAGTCACTATGTGTTTCCTCTTCATAATCATATGAGGGAGCAGATGCCATGTCTGCTAGTGGATGGACTATTTTGGAGCTGTCTTGATGAGAAATAGGTGAGCTGTGATGTGTTTTGACTTTTGCCTCCAAGGGAAATAATGATATGAGGGACTGTGGAGGGAGAAAATAGGGAGGGATTTAGGGTCTATTGGGGTAGGGTTTAATTAGGGAAATAGGGAAATAGGGAATGATTTAGGAGTTTTGATATAGGACTAGGATTTAGGAGTTTGTGTTTGAGATTTTGGGAAATGGGAATTGGGGTATGGGATTAGTGAATATAAGGGTGTGTGAATTTAGGGAAAATGGAAAACAAGGGAAAAATGAAGGGAGTGATTGAGGGAATAGAAGGACGGAATTGGTAGCAAAATAGTCAATACTAACCCTAGGCAGCAATTTCCTTTGAGAAATTTCAAAAGATAGGGTTTGGATTCCTTTAAAAACTCACCATACAACAAACACCATAAAATAACCACCAAATTTGGATGAAAAGCAGTGACAGAGGGTCAATCTACTTGGACAAGTGATGATCCACAAGTTTCGTGTGATTTGGAGCAAGTTTTTGGAGTTTTCGGGCTTGCCGGCTATATGCACCACGCACCAAACCCAATGCGCCATGCCCAGTGAGTGTGCCGCACCCGTGCAATGTTGAACTGGAGGTCGAAGTCCAATGCGTTGCGCCTGCTATGTGCACCGTGCCACCTACCCAGTGCGCCGCGCCTCTATTTTTTGGCCGATTTTCACCAATTCCTCTCACTTGATCACCAACATGACATTGCCTTGCTTCCACTTTGTCTTGGAGTGCAAATGAACTTTTCAAATTGAAGGAATGACTTATAAACAAGGAGCTTTTAAATTTTTGTCTCATAAAACCCATTTTTGCAATGTTTTGAAAATGACTTTGTTTTCGACTCTGTTTTGAGCTTTTTCACTTTATTAGCACTTGTGATGGACTGAATGACCTATGCTTTGTTTATTTTACAGGTAGTTGGAGCTACTAGGGCTAGGGAAAGAGACCAGGGTTACAGGTGGAGTGATTTACATATGAAGAAAATGAAATTACATAAATTTGCACCATAAAAGCAAAAATACTCTGTTTTTCCTCAAAACAGAGTTTTGAGGAAAGACACATCTCTGAGCACCTGATGATGAAATTTATTGATGTTGGAACCCCCTCATGTGCTTGATGGTTGTTATTGGACACTTTGGAACACCTTTTGATGAAACCCTAATGAAACCCTAGACATAAATGACAATGAAACCCTAGAAAAGACTTCTACAATCTTTAAGACAAAACGGTGACTGTATACACTTTTTGATGAAAAAAAAATGAACCAGAAGGTAAATGACATGAGGGAAACTGTAGGAGAAGCCATTACCATCAGATGATCCATGCGCCTAATGGAATGCAGCTGACTAAGCGGGACACCTAATATGAAATGCAACAAGAGGATTTGATCTCTGTTGGAGGGATGAAGATACCGACACTAACATGATGTGTGGCTATTCATTTTGTGTAGGTATCCTTTGGCTGGATCTAAGCTTCAAATGTCTCCTTCAATCCTCATGGCTGCACTTCTTTTACTGTTATAGCTTGATTTTAATGGGATCAGCTGCTACAGGAATTCCTACAGGAGCTACTGTAGCTGCTTCTCCCTTTGAAATTTCATATTATTTCTATTCTAGGAGCTGTGGGGATGATGCCAGAGATGAAATTGGAGATGGATATATACTAGGGAAGTTGCAGGTTAGATTTGAGGTGCAGCTTCCTCTCCTATTTTTGTTTTTTTTCTTTTTACTAAAATCTGGTTTTCTATGTTTTCTTGTGACAAGAAGGGAAAAAAATGATGATGATGATGTGAAGCAGGTGTGGAATGGATGGAAAGGAGGGTTGATAGCTATAGGAGGGTTTACATGTCCTTTATAAAGCTTCCCTACCCCTCAAACTACTTTTTGGAACCATTTTTGGCTCTCTTTAATTCCTACAGGAGCCTCCTGTAGAAAACATATGGCCTCCTATAGAACACACAGTTTATGAAAAAAGAGCACAGTGGGGTGGAAGAAAGGTCAGAAATGAGGCTGAAGAGTGTCGAGGATATGAAATAGGTGCTGGTGTAAGTGTTAGGGTTATGTGGCATCTTCTCTTGCTCCCTCTGGTCCTCCTGCAAACCTACAATTCACATTAAAATTCAATTTTCTTTTTCTTCTTTTCCTCTCTTTTTTTTGTTTCTTGTTTTTTGT
Organism: Pinus tabuliformis; assembly: GCA_031772625.1. NCBI lineage: Eukaryota > Viridiplantae > Streptophyta > Pinopsida > Pinales > Pinaceae > Pinus > Pinus tabuliformis. The sequence goes on along the minus strand of CM062819.1, from coordinate 811,083,660 downwards.
TTTTTTTTAAAACAACTAGGGTGCCTCAAGGAGGTTTTCACCCTAATTTCCTACCCTAGGCACCTCCAAGCAAGGTTTTCACCTAGGGATCTTATTCTCTTTTTCTTTTCTCGTTTTTTGTTTTGGCATCACTGGGTCGCCTCAGAAGAGGTTTTCAACCCAATGATGGGACTCAAGCACCTCATCGAGGTTTTCACTTGAGTCCTTATTTTTCTTTTCCTTCAGTGAGTGGATGGAGAGGAGGCTAAGACATGATTCGATACCATCACTGTCTTATTCAAATCTTCAATGAACTCTCACTTGGAGAGGGGCTTCTTGTAAATTTTCAACCTATGTCCATTGACAAGCATGGGGATGGCTTCCTCATCAATGGTTCTGATCAGAATTGAACCATTGTCATTGCTTTTTTCCATAGTGTAGGGTCCTAGCCATCTTTTCCTTAGCTTTCCTTTGAAGTCTTTATACCACGAATCATAGGGCAGTGCCTAATCTCCCTCTTGGAATTGCTTCTCCTTGATATTTTTGTCATGCCATAGCTTCCTCTGAAGTTGAACTACCTCTGTGTGGAGAAGGACCTGCAATCTTTGTTCATCCAATCCATTGAGTTGGAGTAACCTTTCCTTCTGTGCATAGCTGAGGTCTAGGTATAGCTGAACTACCATCCTTAGTGTATTTAATTCAAATTCTATTGACAACAAAGCCTTCTTCCCGTGGACCAGTTCATAGGGTGTGAACCATGTAGTGGTCTTCCATGTTGTGTTTTAGGCCCAGGTGGCCTCAACTAATATAACCACCTAGTATTTTTTGCTGCTGCTCACTACCTTGGTCAGAATTCCTTCCAAAGATATGTTAGTGAATTCCACCTTCCCATTAGCTTATGGATGGTAAGGGGTGGAAGTCCCGTTCTTGATTTTATGATGTGTGAGTAAGTCTTCAATCAAATTGGAAGTGAACTGACTGCCTTGATTTGTGACCAACTCTATTGGATACCCAAACTTTTAGAATATGTATTCTCTCAAAATCTCAGCTACTTTTTCCTCTGTTGTTGGTTTGATTGCTTTTGTTTCTGCCCACTTTGTCAGGTAGTCAGTGCACACAATGATGTATTGTTTCTGTCTTGAAGGAGGGCCAATATGACCCACAAAGTCCATGCCCCACTTCTCAAATGGCTCAAAGGTCACTTGAGGTTGCATGGGCATCTCATCCTTTGGAGTAGGTTTCCCCATCCTTTGACACTGATCACATTGGCTAGTGTATCTCATCACATCTTGATGAAGAGTGGGCCAATAGTAGCCTACTTGCAATATTTTGAAGGCAGTTCTCTTTGCTGCAAATTGACCTCCACAAGGTCTGTCATGATAGGTCAGGAGAATGTCAAAGGCTTCCTCCTCCTTGACACATCTTCTCAAGATCTAATCCAGGCCAAGTTTGAAGAGATTACCCCCAATCCAAGTGAAAGGGGCACTTTTCCTTACTATCTTGTTCTTCTCTTTTGAGGACAGGTTTGGTGGAAACTGTGCTGAAACCAGGTAGTTTGCTATATCAACAAACCATGGAGATAGTACTAAACTAGAAAATAGGTATTCATCTGGCATTTGGTCATCCACCATTCCTTCTTCACCTATAGGCAAATTTACTCTAGACAAAAAGTCAGCAACAACATTTTCTTTACCAGGCTTATCAATAATTGTTAGATCAAACTGCTGTAGTAAAAGAAACCATCTAATAATGTGAGCATTTACATCTAGTTTGTTCATCAAATATCTAATTATAGCATGATCAATGTGCACAAAGGTTTGATAGCCAGTGATATACTGTTTGAATTTGTTTAAAGAATGCACAATAGCTAGGAGTTCCTTCTCGGACAGTGTGTAATTTAACTCTACCTTTAATAAATTTTTGCTTATAAAGTATATGGCATAAGGCAAATTTTCATCAATTTGTCCTAAGGCTGCTCCTATTGCTTTATTCGAGGCATCTGTGTGAATGTGAAATGGTAGGGCCCAGTTTCGGCTTGTGAGAATTGGGGCAGTTACTAACTTTCTCTTCAAGGTATTTAGGGCTTCTTGACAGTTCTCGGACGATATGAACTCAACATCTCTACCTAAAAGGCCAAACAAAGGAGAGGCTAGCTTCTTGAAATCTTTAATGAATCTTCAGTAATACCCAACAAAGCCTAGGAAAATTCTGACATCTCTCACCTTTTGAAGAGGTGGGACCCTTTGGATGATGGCAATTTTGTTGGGGTCCACCTGCAATCCTTGTTGAGATATTGCATGACCTAGCCTGGTCCCTTCAGTCATAAAAAATTCACATTTTTCTGGAATGAGGGATAGGTTCATCTCAATACACTTGTCAAGAACTTTTCCTATGTTAGATAAAGCTTCCTGAAAGTTAGAACCATAAGGAGTAAAATCATCCATATATATTTCCACTGCATCATGAACCAGTTCAGAAAGTATGCTCAATACCACTCTTTGGAAAGTGGCTGGAGCATTGTACAAACCAAAAAGAAAGACCCAGCATGCAAAGGTACCCCAAGGACAAGTGAAAGTGGTCTTATCTTGGTCCTCTAGGCTGATTTGAATTTGATTGTACCCACCGAACCCATCTAGGAAGGAGAAAAACATTTTCCCCGCCAGACCATCTAACACTTGATCTATGAAAGGCAAAGGAAAATGGTCCTTTTTAGTCACTTTGTTCAATTCCTAATAGTTGACATAGATTCTCCACTTGCCATTTTTCTTTGGCACTAGCACAAAAGGAGAGACCCATTCACTGTCAGAGATGGTGTAGATGAATCCTGCATCCAGTCATTTTTGCAATTCTTCCTTAACAATGTCTTTAAGTGCTAGATTCATCTTCCTTTGAGGCTGCCTAACTAGTTTTCAATCTTCCTTAATGTATATATGATGAGTACATACTGAAGGGTGCAGTCCCTTAATCTCCTTAAAACTCCAAGTGAAGGCATCTAAATGTTTTCTCAATAAGCTGCACAGCTCCTTCTCCTGGGAAGTGGATAGGGATGAATTGATTTTCAAGGTTCTTTCTGGGCCAAAATCTATATTATTAGCATAGAGAGAGGTCGTGTTGGCCACACAGAGATCAGTTAAGGGGTTGTTTTTGGTTTCTCTCACTATGTCCTCTAATGGTAAGACACTGGGGGGTGGATTTTGAATCAAATTTTCAATCATATCATCCTCATCTTGCAGTTTTCCCCCCATGGAGGTTTCTAATGCACAAAGTGGTGCAGAATAGACCTCATCCTCATCCTCCTCCTCCACCCAGAGAGGTTGATCATGTTCTAGCAAGGGTTGAGCGAGAGGGTATAGGATTAATTGCTTGGACATATGCCTGTTCTTTATGGTCATGTTCCCAGCTTGACAGTTGATGTAGGCATCGACAGTAGCGAACCAGGGTCTTCCCAGGATGAGAGGATAACCAATGAGCTTTGCCTTCAGCTGGAGAACTAAGAAATTAGTTGGGTACTCCCAATAATCAATGGAGAGGATCACATCTTCCACAATCCCTTCAGGGGTCATGGTGGAGTGGTCTGCTAGCTGCAGTACTATCGTGGTCTTCCTGAAGGAGCCCTGGAGGTTAAGTTTGAGAATTATGTCCTATGTCATCACATTAATAGTAGCTCCCAAATCAATCAAGGTATGTGGGATCATGGTGCCATTGATATGGACATCAAGAACTGGGCTTCCACGATCCAGATATTTCGGACAGATTACCTACCCCAACATCAGGTCGGATAGTCATCCTATGATATTGATGGTTGGGGAATCTCTCTTGTGCCTTCTTGGATGCCTAAAGCACTTCTCTTTGATCAACCTGTTGTAGATAAGCACATCTTTTATGGATTGGAGAAGTGGTATCTTCATACATAACTGTTTCAATTCTCCCAGAAGTTCGGTTTCTTTTGGGGTAGGCTGTGTTGTCCTAGATAGTCTCTCAGGAAAGGGTGGAATTTCTTTAGGTTCACTTTCCTCTTTATCTTCCCCAACCCCCCTAGGTGGAGGTTGGATATCTAGGAGAACCTTCCCAAATTGCAGGTTAATCTCCTAAATCTCCACACCATAAGTTGGGCATGATGGTTCTCCACTATATATTTGTTGAGCCTGTCTGTTGTTCGAGTTCGGGTTTGGCTGGGTAGGCATTTGGGGTTTCCTTGGTGGAGCAGAAGGTAATGGTTGTGGTTGAGCAAGTGGTGGAGGCAAAAGAGTGGGAAGAGAGTTGTATTGGGACCTCCACCCCTGATGGGATGCATTCCACTGAGGTTGTGGCTGAACATAGGATTGAAATGAATGAGTAGTTAGTTAGGCATGATATTAAGATGGGAAGGACCATGGAGGAGGTGTGGACAAGGAAGGATGACTAGGAGGGCCCCAAGAAGGTATGGAAGTTACTTGGTTGGGGTTGTAGTATGCTTGAGATGTCCCTTGCATCCCCACTGGTATGGTCTAGGTCCATGTAGTCTCCTTTGGTTCATGAAATAGAATGGTTCAGTGGCTCCTTCGGCCCCTTGGTATACAGCTTTAAGTCTGGGCAAGGAAGGGCACTTATCTATAGAATGTTCTTCTTCACATACTGAACAAACCTATATAGAGTTCAATGGAGATTTGTTCCTAGGATGCCTCCTGGTGCATCTGGGACAAAACATCACCAAAGCTCTCTCTGCTTCCTCTTGTTTTCTTTTGATATGCAAGGTATCCATTTGCATGGCAAGAGTCTGCATCGTCTCACTTTTGAAGTCTTTCAGCATGTTTCCAATTTCACTTTTAATGGATGAATTGGAAGAGGGGGTACTGGCTATGGGTTGACTCCCCCTACCTTTCTTTCTAGCTGCTCTAGAATGGTTTGTAAAAATAGTCTTTATGTCCTCATAAGATAGTTGCTAGATGTCTCCCCTAGATAATAAATAGAGGGTGTCTAGGAGGTCTTCTGGAATTCCCCTGAGCAGGACCAACTTCAGAGATTTAGGGCCAAGTGTGCACCTGGCCCTTTTGTAACTGAGTTGGAACCTCTCTTCATAATCTTCCAAGGATTCATCACTTCCCATGGTCATTCATAAGATTTCTTCTTTGGTATCTTTTGACCTGTAGTAGTCTCGATACTTGTCATTAAAGGCCTGCTGCATCTGAGCCCATGTTGTGATGCTATTGCCAGGTAACCCCATGAACTAGCACAATGTTGCATCCTTGAGAGTAGAAGGGAATAGTTTCAACTTTTTCTCATATTCTGCATAGTCATAGGTTCGACAAATGATGGAAAACTCAAACAAGAAGGTGTCAGGATCTTCTGTAGTCAAACCATGGAAGTGAAGTAGGGTTGAAGGGCTTATATTATTCACTTTAGTGTCCCCATTGGTCTCCCTAATGGGAAAGGTACCCTCTATTCTCTCTCCATTCCCCCTAGCATTTCTGTTTTTAGCCATTGGCTTAGGGGGTATGTTTTCTTCTTCTTCTTCCCCTACAGGTTCTTCAAATATCTCTGGTTGTTCACAATAAGGTTCTTCTTGATCACTACCACTGAAGAAGAGGTAAGGTTGTCTGTGTGAGGTAGTGGGGGTGTTGGGCAAGAATTTTCTTGAATTATCACTATTCCTACTAGGCATGAAAGGAAATCTTTTTGGTTGGTTTTTATTGTTTTTTTTTCACACTGATTGTACCTACAAAACTAAAATGGATTGAACAAAACAAATTGAAACTACTGAAATGAACTTGCCAAAATGAAATTTGCAGAATTAAAAAGGAAAGCAAGGAAATGCAGAACTTTGAAAGAAATGACTAGCCTACTTTTGCTGAAATTAAATTTGCAGAATTGAAAAGGAAAGCAAGGAAATGCAGAAGCTGAAAGAAATGAATATTCTAGTTTTGCTGAAATAAACTATTTAGCATAATGTTGTGATAGAAAAGAGAAGAAAGCAGTAATCACAAAATACTCTGATGCTTCCTCGGCAACGGCACCAAAAAGTGGTGAGCACCAGTATTGTAGCAATAATTTTGTAACTCCTGGGCTACCTACTTTACTCTTATCAACTCGGTAGTTTGTAACAAACTTGGAAGCGACGGTGTTGTATGCACAAGTACTAGTTCTTACTGCAAGCTGTCACTTGGTCAGCTGGCGCAAGATCACTAGGAGCTCAAGCCAACTTCTATGGATTCCAGAAGAATCTCTATATGTGATGAAAGAAATGAAAACTTACTCTACAGAGGCTACTCTAATTGCAGAAAGAAAAAAGACTGAAATGTAAAGTAAACCTATCAAACCCTACTTAACCAACTAATCCTACTTTTGCAAAAAGCACTATGAAAACCATGAAATGAATGCCATTACCTACTCAAGGAAGTAAACAACATCTACTCAAGCCATTTCTAGAAGTAAATGAGCAAAAACCATCTTTTTGGATTTTTATGTATTTTTATGTGAAATTGACATGCATGTATTTTATTGTGTGTGAAGGTGGAAGCGAATAGGTGGTGTTTAAGGGAAACTTTGGGGTTTGAGGAGATGTAGGATGGTGTACATGGGTCCTAGGAGGTCTCGGGTGGCCTTCTAGAGGCTTTTCCCACACTCGGCCTTCAAAGGAAAGCCTACAAGAAAATCTAGAAGAGGACACAAGGGATCTACAGGATGTCTACAGGAGGATGCCGAGAGCAGTTTTGAAGTTTTGAATGTGTGAGAGTGGGTGGAAAATGTAGATGAAGGTTGGGATGATGTGGTAGGGCACCTAGGGTCCACCTAGGGTCACTAGGGGAGGGAAAGATGAATGGGAGAGAGGAAGAAATCCTATGGAAAAATGAAGAAAACTAAGGCAGATTTGAGGTGAATTTTGGGCGACTTGTAGGGCATGGATCAGGGAGAGAATGTGATCACTGATAGTTTGACCTGATGTGAGAAGAGATCTGTTGCAAAATAACTGAAAATCAACTAATGAGATCAAGCAAGCTGTTAGGATATTCCGACACATAGGATATAGTTAAGTTCAACTTGGTCTAATATAGAGTTAGGTTAGAGTTAGGTAAAGTGTGTTTCTTTACCGTTGTACATTTTGTAACTTACAATCCGACGGTCACGATATGTAGTGATCTGACGGTTCACTCTCACCTCAGTATTACCGACACTTGATCCGTGGCTTGACACCCGATTGGTCCATGAGTTCTATTTAAAGTGCATGGAGGGTCATTGTTCGGGTAATCCATGCATGAGAGAAGCTTATGTAAATTTTCATTCTTTGATTAATAAATTGCCTGTAGTACCCACGTTGGGACAGGCCGTGGACTGTTTCCCTCCTTGCACTTTGAGGGTTTTAACCACGTCAAAAATACTGGTGTATTGATTTGAGATCTGGTTGTGAGCGGTGTCCTTTTGGTGTTCTTTCTAAGGAACTTACCCTGTAAATTCCTACATGGTATCGGAGCTATTTGAGGGCCACGTCCGTTGGTGATCCAAATCTGAAGCCGGTAGAACTGCATGCGGCTGTCGTTTCCTAGATCTGCTGTTTCTGACTGCTTTTGGGCCGAGAGGACTACTCTGTTGCATTCGGAGCATCTGTTCCAGTGAGGAACCCCTTTCGTTTCACGCGAAAAGGTTTCCGGTAGCCCTAGCTGCGTCATTTTTCAGATCGGGAGGTATACAGTGTTTTTTTGCAGTTTACTGTTATTTTCTCTCTGCTTATTTCGGTCTCAGTTTATTTAGCCTTTTTTTTTAACCGGATCTATACCTTTAATTTCTGTGTATGCTCTTTGCCCTGCGACTCTATGCGATCTGGGCAAATCAGAAACAGAAAGGAAGGATTTTTCTCATGCGTATGCTCTTTTCCCTGCACCTTAGTGTGATCTCGAAAAATCAGAAACATTGAGAAAAATATTTAGTTTTTCGGCTAAAGCTAACGTTGAGATTTTTTTTTTTTTAAATTTCTAGTTTTTTTGGCTAAAGCTAACTTTGAGCCGCAAGGTTCGTTTTTCTTTGCATATTCGTGTTGGGTTTTGTGTTTTGTGTTTTGTAGGGAAAAAGAGCTTTCTCAAGGCAAGCACGCAAACCAAGCCCCCCCCCCTCCTCTCTCTCTCTCTCTCTCAAATTTTTTGTATAGATCAATTGGTTCAAAGCTATTTTAAGAGAGTAGAGGTCTTGGGTTCAAGTCTCCATTTTGTGGGGGCGGAATTTTTTTTTCATTCCCGCACATTCGCGCACTTTGCCGGCAACGTCAACAATTTTTTTCAAAAAGCCATAACTTCTTCATCCGGAAGCCTTTTTCAGAGCCGTTTTTTTTAAAACCGCCTATTTTTTCGAGATCTATCCATTGGAACACTTACTTTCAGCATCTTCAGCTTCAGTTTTTTTTTAAAATGGAAAGTCCATGCCAAGTCATTCTTGACAGCACTAACTACTTCCAATGGGTAGCCTACATGGAAGATTTACTTAGAAGTAAAGGTCTCTTCAGAATAGCCACAGACCAAGAGAAGAAACCAAAAGATGAAGACAAGGCTGCAAAATGGGAAAATAGACAAGATCAAGCACGTGGTTTGATAGGGATGTCTATTTCTCCTGATCTTAGATTCCACATTGCAGAACTTGAGACTCCTCATGAAGCATTAGAAAAACTCGCTAAAGTTTTTGGGATTAAAAATGAAATTAGAGCCCATCAACTTGAAAATGAGCTGCTTACTTTGGATCCTAATAATTTTTCTTGCATTGAAGATTTCTTGTCCAAATTCAAGACCCTTAGATATCTCTTGGAAGGTGTTAAAGTTAAGAAAGAAGATGGTAACCTTATTTATTCCATCCTTACTAAGTTGGGACCAGCCTACTCTGTATTTGTTTCCACTTTCCATTCTACAAGGGAAGCTTTCATTTGTCAAGGAAAAGACTACAAGGCCCCTTCCTTTGACTCCTTTTGTGATTCCTTAATAAGAGAACAAGAAAAACTCTTACACCTTGGTCTTCTTAATCTTGGAAACTCTTCCACGAAAGCGTTAGCCGCCCAGCAGCAACCAAATTCAAAGAATCCTAAGAAGTCATATCCTCAAAAGAATGGTCCTAAACCATCTCAGCCTCAAAATGAAAGATCATTTCAGCAAAATGATAAGACCAATAAAAACAAATGGAAGAAGACTGATAGACATTGTAACTTTTGTAATCGAGATGGCCACTTAGAATCTAAATGCTTTAAGAAGATAGAAGCCTTGGAAGCCGCAATGAAGAAACATAACATCCATGTGGAGCCTACTTCAACTTCAACTTCCGGAATGGCACTTTCTGCATGTCATTGTCAATCATCTCAGTCTGGTTATGCATTAAATGTATCTTCTTCTTCTTCTCATTCTCATGAGTGGCTCATTGATTCTGGAGCCTCTTGTCACATGGCCAAAAACCAAGCCATGTTTTCTTCTTTAAATGATTGTAACACCAAAAATATATATGTTGGTGATGATAGATCTCTTAATGTTGTAGGGACTGGAACTGTTCATCTAGACAATGGTCAGTTTAATGATGTATTATGTGTTCCAACCTTATCCTGCAACCTTCTATCTGTCTATCAGATAACTCATTCAGGTGAAGGTAAAATTGTTGAATTTTCACCTCATGATGTTGTAATCAAGGATCTAAAAGATCCTAAACAGATTCTAGCTACTGGTCTTGCTGATGATTCCAAAAGGTTGTATAAGTTTCACAACTTTGGGTCATCAAATCTTCCCTCAGTATTTATTGCTCATAATGATGAAGTGAGCAAACTTTGGCATGAGCGATTTGGTCACTTAAACTATCGCTCCCTTCAACATCTACGTAAAGAAAATATGGTGACAGGTCTTCCTATGGTATCTTGCAGAGATGGTGTTTGTTCCGGATGTGTACTCGGAAAACATCATCGGGACAATTTTGACAAACGTGCCTCTTGGCACGCCTCAGCCCCTTTACAGCTTGTGCACAGTGATTTATGTGGTCCTCTTCCTGTTTCTTCATTCTCTGGCTGCAAGTACTTCTTAACTTTCATTGATGATTTCTCCAGACGCACTTGGGTATACTTCTTAAAACTCAAGAGCGAAGTATTTAACACCTTTTTGGCCTTCAAAGCCTTTGTTGAAAAACAATCTGGACATCAAATTCTTAAGCTAAGAACTGATAATGGTGGAGAATATGTTAAAAACACATTCATCAACTTTTGCACCGAAAATGGAATTCAAATGCAACATACTGTTCCATACACTCCACAACAAAATGGTGTAGCTGAAAGGAAAAATCACACCTTAAAGGAAATGGCTAATTGTATGCTGCAATCTAAAGGACTCAGTCTTAGTTTTTGGGCCGAAGCAATTAATTGTGCAAATTATATAATCAATCGCACTCCTACTAAGGTTCTAGAGAATATCACTCCAGAAGAAGATTGGAGTTCCATTAAACCAGATGTAAGTCACTTTCGTGTGTTTGGAAGTGAAGCATGGGCCCATATTCCAGATGAAAAGCATAAAGCTTTAGAACCTAAGAGTGAGAAATGTACTTTTGTTGGATATTCTGAAGATGTAAAAGGTTATAAACTTATTCCATTTAAGTCCAAAAATGTTATCATTAGAAGAGATGTAAAGTTTGATGAAAATAAATCGGCCTGCGAGCCTAGTCCGGCGGATGTGCCACCTCTTCCTATCTCTTCTACTTTTGAAAACATTTCTTCTTCAGATGATGAAAGCGAGGATGATAATCCTCCCCCACCTTCTCAGGATCCTCAACTTCCACGATGGGTCCGTGCTACTCGGGATGCAGCAGGTGATCTTGCCGGTGATCCTACAGATCAGCGACGTACACGTTCTCAGTTTGAAAGAGCCTCTTCTTTACTGGCTCAAGCTCCAGTAAATCATGATCCTGACACTTTTGCAGAAGCTTCAGGCCATCCACATTGGGAAGCAGCTATGAATGAAGAATATCATTCATTGATGACAAATGATACATGGGATCTTGTTCCTCTACCAAAGGGACGCAAACTTGTTAGATGTAAATGGGTTTACAGAACCAAGTATGGACCAGATGGGAAAGTTGATAAACATAAAGCTCGTCTCGTTGCTAAGGGATTTTCACAGGTTGAAGGCATTGACTACACTGAAACCTTCTCCCCTGTTGCCAAAATGAACTCTATCCGCCTTGTTCTTTCCCTTGCTGCATCTTTAAAATGGGAAGTCCATCAGATGGATGTTAAATCTGCCTTCTTGCATGGGGACTTGCAGGAAGAAATCTATATGGAACAACCCATTGGCTTCATACAAACAGACTCCAGCCTTGTTTGTCGACTTAAGAAATCCCTTTATGGCCTCAAGCAAGCTCCTCGGGCTTGGTATGCCAAAATGGATAGCTTTCTTTTAGAATCTGGCTTTTCTAGGTGTCATTCTGACAATACTGTCTACACCAAGAAAGTGGGCAACTCTCTTATCATCCTTGTTCTTTATGTTGATCATCTTATTCTTACTGGTAGTGATCCCAACCTTATAAACCATGTGAAGTCCAGCCTTAAAAAGAAATTTGAAATGACAGACTTAGGACACTTACACTATTTTCTCGGTCTTCAAGTCTTGCAATCCCAGGAGGGTATTTTCCTTTCCCAGTCCAAGTATGCTTGTGATATTCTTCATCATTTTCACATGGAAGACTGTAAGCCAGCCCCTTCTCCCTTTCAGTCTGGAGTCAAACTTTCAGTCTCTTGTACTTCTTCTGAAGTTGATGCTACCTTATACCGTCAACTTGTCGGAAAACTCTTGTATTTAACCCATACTTGTCCTGATCTTTCCTTTGCTGTTGGCCTTGTTGCTCGTTTTATGCAAAACCCCCGTGAAAGTCATTGGAAAGCAGCTAAAAGAATACTTCGTTATGTTCGAGGTACAGTACAGTTTGGGATTCATTACAGTGCCAAAGCAGCTCCTCTGTTAGTTGGTTTCACTAATTCTGATTGGGCTGGTGACCCTGATGATCGGAAGTCTACTGCCGGTTATGTCTTCACTCTTGGTTCAGGACCTATTACATGGGCTTGTAAGAAACAGGCTGCCATTTCTCTTTCGTCAGCAGAAGCAGAGTATTGTGGTGCCGTGGAAGCTAGTAAGGAAGCCTTGTGGCTTCGTCAGATCCTATCAGAGTTTGGCTTTGAGCAGCAGCATCCAACCACACTTTGGTGTGATAATCAAAGTGCCATTCAGCTATGCAAAGATCCAGTCCAGCATCAGCGCAGCAAACACATTGAACTACACATGCACTTCATCAGAAAGCTCATTCATGACCATGTTCTTGAAGTGCAATATTGTCCAACAGATGATCAGGTTGCAGACATCTTCACAAAGGCTCTCACAGAGGCGAAGTTCACTAAACTTCGATATATGCTTGGAGTTCAGGAAGTTGTCACTAAGGGGGGATAGGCTCTAGTGCCTCCTTCCTTCTCCTATTGTGTCATATTTGTAAATCCTTCAATCCTATCCCAAGTTGTTCTTAAGGGGGGATGTTAGGATATTCTGACACATAGGATATAGTTAAGTTCAACTTGGTCTAGTATAGAGTTAGGTTAGAGTTAGGTAAAGTGTGTTTCTTTACCGTTGTACATTTTGTAACTTACAATCCGACGGTCACGATATGTAGTGATCCGACGGTTCACTCTCACCTCGGTATTACCGACACTTGATCCGTGGCTTGACACCCGATTGGTCCATGAGTTCTATTTAAAGCGCATGGAGGGTCATTGTTCGGGTAATCCGTGCATGAGAGAAGCTTATGTAAATTTTCATTCTTTGATTAATAAATTGCCTGTAGTACCCACGTTGGGACAGGCCGTGGACTGTTTCCCTCCTTGCACTTTGAGGGTTTTAACCACGTCAAAAATACTGGTGTATTGATTTGAGATCTGGTTGTGAGTGGTGTCCTTTTGGTGTTCTTTCTGAGGAACTTACCCTGTAAATTCCTACACAAGCAAGTAAATGAGTACAAAAAAAAAATAGAATTTTGCATCAAGCTAGTCTAAATTATGAGCTATGGAAGTAAATGCTGAAAAATGCTACAAGGAGCGAAAGCATGGAAGAAGACTTATTGAAAATATAGAAATGAGCATGGTGGAAGAGATCTAAAGCAAAGCATTAACCTTCTAAAAAACCTACAGACACTAGAAATCCTATGGAGAAGGAAAATATGTGTTTTTAGGGTAGAAAGAGGGTATTTGCCTCAGTTCATGGTCCCAAAGGGAGCAAAAGAGGCCAAGGCACTATTGCTAGCCTTCTGAATCTTCTTTCTATCACTGCTTAACCTACTGTAGAAAACAAAAATGGAAACAACCTTCTAAATCACCAAAAGAAACCTATTCTTAACCAAGAAAAGAATTCATTTAACAACAACTAATCCATAAACTGTAACAAAGCATATAAATATAAACAAAGAGTAGCTTGGCTACTTGGATTGGGCCCTAACCCAAGAGCTTCAGCACTTTGAGGTAACTCAATGCAAGTTCAAAAAGGATCTCAGTTTTATTATAAAAACAGTAATAGGATTACATGAAACTATCCACAGAAGTAAGCTCAAATTTGAGTAGAGTTTTACAATAGCAAAGGTAAAACAAAAAACCGACAAAAATTCGACCCTAGTGAGGCCCTGGGCCTCTCTACTTATAGAACTGAAGCTCCCAAAAACTTCCTTAAAATCAGGGAGCCTTCGCTCCCAAAACTCGAGATAAACATAAGTTATCCTCCACTTGCTCAGCTGCCTCCTAGTGCATTGATTTGCCTGTTTGTACTTCGAGCTGCATGAAGGGGAATTCTAAGTGGGGAGTAATAAATGAGGGGGATTCCCTCCTATAAATCCTCTCCTTTTTCGACTTCAAATTATTGCTACCAATTGTCCATTGAATATTTGACTTTGTCTTCAAAATTCAACAAAAATCTGCATTAAACACATATTAGACGTCATGGAATCATAACTAACTCAACTCACTCCATAAGCATAAATATAATTAAAAAAAATGCAATAACCTAAGAGAATGGTTGATTTAACTATGTTAGGAGGAAAAATTAGCCCATATAATTACCCATTTATGGGGCTCATCACAATATATGTTGCTTAAGGATGGTTGGTAAGGAGGCTCCAAAATGAAGCTAAGGAAAATTTTTTGAGATTGCTTATAGCCACTATAACACTTGGCAGCACACTGGTAGAACTCCAGTTCTCTGAATGTACCTTGTTTGTTAAATCAAGTCTAACACCTCCAGAAGTATTGTTTAGTTCTCTATTCATCTTGGCTTCCATACTTGCTTGACTGTAATATGTAGCATCTGCCAAGCCCTTGGTCGGTCGACACACATTCGAAGCCAAGCCACCACAATTGTTTTGGTTAGGGATGAGGGGTATATTGGCACACAATATTTATCGTTGTCAGAGCTTTAGTTTCATCTCTCATGTTGGTCCACTGCTAGTAGTCCTAGACAGTACCTCGGCGGAGTCACGCAAGAACACAAGCATCGCTCCCCTACCAACAAGCCTGGTCAGTACCCCCGCAGAGTTACTTGCATCACCTCGCTACACAGGAATCCTTTCTTTTCTTTTTCCTTATTCATTTTTCATTTCTTTCAAAAATTTTAACATTTTCATTTTTTTCCATTTTTCATTTTCATAATTGTGCATTGCACTTACTCAGTTTAGAGGCAGAAGAGGAATCCCGACTTATTGAGAGCAGAAGAGGTTGTTCCTTCAGAGAAGTTTTTTATATACATAATATACCTTTGACTTTCTTGCTAAGGTTTCCCCCTCACCTTACTCTACTTGACTATTCTGGCAAGGATTAATCCAAAAACAACCAACTAGAGTAGGTGACACTAGTTAGTGCACAAGCGTTTCTTTTCACCGAGGTTCAGTTAGAACAGTACATATTTTCTGTTGGCGTATCATGAACTCAAGATAACAAGTTCTTCATACAGAGACATGATGAGAAATAACCAAGTATTGATAACTGCACAAGTCCTCTTGTACTTTACCCAGCTTGTTTCAAGGGTCACACACGGTTTCATGTGAAACTAACCTACAAACAGAAATAGGAAAACAAACAGAAAACAAAGAAGAAGAAGAAGTAAATGTGTAAGAAATGTGAGAAGGAAAACAAGCAAGAAAAAAAAAACATCCAAAGTAAGAAGCAAACATGCATGCAAGCAAAGAAACGAAAATCAAACACTATTCCTACTCCTAAGCTAACAGTGCACGGGTCTGCTCACATGAATTGATACCTCCAATGCAGCTACTGGTGCATTGGTCAACCCATGTTGATGAAGGCATGGTTCACGAACAACACAGTTATGTGAACTAGCAAACGTGAAATATATAACAATGAAGACAAACACACTCCATGTTTAAATGTGTCCACAGAACATACGTGAGTGCAAGTCTGTGACATGAAATATGTGGACTTGCCATGGTGCTTTGTGACACTACATGCAGCTATTAAGAATACACATAATCTTGACTACGACATGTAATAAAATTGAAGAAACAAAGACAACTTGTGTCGTGCATGTGTGCTTGATATGTAAGATTCCTTCAATTCATGAGCGATGGGATCATGTAGTTTGAGTGGAGGAAGCAAAATTTGTGTTTGATATTGATCTCCAAGGTATACAGATGAGTGATGATGAGCCTTGGTTGTTTCAACAATTTCCTGATCGTAAGTGAAACCAACCTCAGAACAGCGAGGGCCTGAAATAACCATTGGCTCAGGCTAAAGTGCCTCGACAATCTGCGGGGTTTCAACTTCGTCGACAGATAAATCATCATAGACAGGTGGCTTAGAAAAATCAACTATAATAGAATAATCATCATGCTTGTAGGTTTTAACCCCATATAGAAATTACCTGCATATGAATTTTAAAACACAAAAAATAAACAATGTGAGAGCATAACACATAAAACACATATACATAGAGATTTTCCATTGGATCCCAAAACTGGGACTACCAACCTGATTTTCCATTATGTTCCTTTCAATGTTATAATACATATTTATACATGTCGAAGCATCCAATAACATGGACCAAAAACCATCACATCCAAAACCATGGACCAAAAACCATTGCGTCCAAAACCATGTGTGAAAAATCATGCACAAAACCATGGGTAGCTCTGCCCAAACTAATATAGGGTCCAAAAACAAAATTTTCTAGGGCCCCCGAACACCATAGCGTCAAGTTACCTACACCCCTCAAACCCCCTGTGACCCCCCCCCCCCCCCCCCCCCCGCCCCCCCACTACGCAATCAGTGCAACGAAGGGGGGGCTTCACCCCCCTTCAAACCCCTCGGTTAACTATGTCCGCTAGTCATGGAAAGAATATAACACAACCCAACATTCTCCCACTTGTTGTTTTCTTTCCACACAAGGCCACAAGAGAGATTAGTCATTTATCCAGCCCTGCAATGCCCATTTTTTCTCTACACCAAGAGAACTTCTCAAAGCTCACAAATTTTGTCAATGCATTTGTAATATTCTTCAAAGTGTCCACCTTTACCAGCAACACCTTTTTTTCTTCTATCATATACCTCACAAAGTGATACTGAACATCAATGTGCTTTGTCTTTAAATTATATGTAAGGTTCTTTTCCAAGAAAATTTCACTTTGGCTATCACAGTCTATCCTTATAGCTCCCTATACTAACCCATACTTGAACACAATCTCTGCAACCAAACTGCTTCCTTGCTTGCGTGAGTGGCTTCCATGTATTCTACCTCTATAGTTGATAGTGCCACTACAAATTATTTCTTACTCATCCAATAGACTACACCTCCAAATAGGTTAAACTCATACCAACTTGTATATCTTCTCTGATCCAGATCTCCAACCCAGTCTGCATCAACAAAGCCATGAATATCCAATATTATGTCCAATAATGGTCTTCCTTGGTAGCACAAACCATAATCACTAGTGCCATGGAAATACCTGAAAACCAGATTCACTGCTATCCAATGCTCCTTCCCTAGTTTTGACATAAACCTGCTTAATACTCCCACTGCAAGTGAAATGTTTGGTCTAGTGTAAACTATTACATACATCAGGCTACCGATTGCACTTGCATATGGAACACGAAACATGTCCTCTTCATCTTTTTGTGTCTTTGTACATTGTTCAACAAATAACATCACACCTACAGGAATAGGAACCTTCACCAGTTTAGTATCCTGCATACTAAACCTCCATAGTATTGTCTCGACAAACTTCGTTTAGTTTAAACAGAGCTTCCTCTTTTCCTGGTCTCTTTTAATTTCAATGCCCAAAATATAGTTTGCAGCACCAAGATCTTTCATGTCAAATTTGGCGGACAATTGGGTCTTCAAATCTTGGATAATTTCTTTGTCATTTCCAACCAGCAACATATCATCCACATACAATACTAGATAAATAATGCGATCACCAATTAATTTAAAATACACATAGTGATTTGCTTTTCTTCTGGTGAAGCCAAGTCCCTGTATAAATGTATCAAATTTCTAATACCACATCCTTGGTGACTGTTTTAACCCATACAAAGACTTCTTTAACTTGCATACCATTTCTTTCTTACCCTTCACCACAAAACCTTCCGGTTGCTTCATGTAGATCACCTCTTCCAGATCCTCCTGAAGAAATGTTGTCTTCACATCCATCTATTCTACCTCAAAATCAAAAGCAACAACAATAGATAAAAGTAATATAATAGAAGCTAGCTTGGAAACAGGAGAAAAAATATCACCAAAATCATTTCTTGGAACCTAGGAATAACCTTTAGGTACCAACTAAGCTTTGTATTTCTCCACCTTTCCTTTTGCATTTGTCTTTTTCATGAACACCCATTTCCTGCCAATGGGTTTCCTTCTAGTTCGCAACTCCACCAGATCCCAAGCCTCATTTTTGTGCAAAGATGTCATTTCATCAACCATGGCCTCTTCCTAGAGTTAGCCATCCTTTGAATATATTGCTTCCTTCACAGTTTTGGGATCATCATCAATAACAGATAAAGAAAAATTTGAACAAAAAGCAAATGGACTATACCTTTCTGGTTGCCTTCTTTCTCAAACTGATCTTCTCACACTCGGATTTTTTGGCTCTTCATCTTCTGATTCCTCCTCTTTTGTAGAGTCCGATTCTTCCTCCTTAATCTCAAACTCTATCTTCTCAAATTACTTTTGTAGGTTTTAACCCTATACAGAAATTACCTGCATACGAATTCTAAAACACATAAAATAAACAATGCGAGAGCATAAGACATAAAACACATATACACATATATTTTCCCCTAGATCCCAAAATCGAGATTACCAACTTGATTTTTCATTATGTTTCTTTCAATGTTATAATACATATTTATACATGTCGAAGCATCCAATACCATGGATCAAAAACCATCGCATCCAATACCATGGACCGAAAACCATCGCGTCCAAAAACATGTGTGAAAATCAAGCACAAAACCATAGGTGGGTCCGGCCAACCTAACATAGGTTCCAAAATAGAGTTGGGTTACCTGCACCCCTCAAACCCCCTATGAAGCCCCCCATGCAATCGACACAACGAAGGGGGGGCTCCGCCCCCCCTCTAAGCCCCGGTTAACTACATGGGCTAGTCATGGAAAGAATATAACACAACCCAACATTCTCTAACTTATTGTTTTCTTTCCACAAGGGGGCCACAAGAGAGATTAGTCATTTGTCTAGCCCCGGAACGCCCATTGTTTCTCTACACCAAGAGAAATTCTCAGAGCTTGTAGATTTTGTCAATGCATCTGCAATATTATTCAAAGTGTCCACCTTTACTAGCAACACCTTTTTGTCTTCAATCAT
Organism: Pinus tabuliformis; assembly: GCA_031772625.1. NCBI lineage: Eukaryota > Viridiplantae > Streptophyta > Pinopsida > Pinales > Pinaceae > Pinus > Pinus tabuliformis. Next base: position 811,064,845 of record CM062819.1, on the reverse strand, counting down.
ATCCCTCACAAAGTGATACTGAACATCAATGTGCTTTGTCTTTGAATGATATGCAGGGTTCTTTGCTAAGAAAATTGCACTTTGTCTATCACAGTCTATCCTTATAGCTCCCTGTACTAACCCCATACTTAAACACAATCTCAACAACCAAACTGATTCATTGCTTGCATGAATGGCTGCCTTGTATTTTGCCTCTATAGTTGATAGTGCCACTACAAATTGTTTTTTCCTCATCCAACTGACTGCACCTCCAAATAGGTTAAACACATACCCACTTGTAGATATTCTCTGATCTAGATCTCCAGCCTAGTCTGTATAGAAAAAGCCATGAATATCCAATACTCTGTCCAATCCACATCTTCCTTAGTAGCACAAACCATAATCACTAGTGCCACGCAAATACTTGAAACCCTGCTTCACTGTTGTCTAATGCTCCTTTCCTGGTTTTGACATAAACCTGCTCAATACTACCACTGCATGTGCAATGTCTGGTCTAGTACAGAGCATTGCATACATCAGGCTACCGACTGCACTTGCATATGGAACATGGGACATGTCCTCTTCCTCTTCTTGTGTCTTGGGACTCTGTTCAGCAGATAACTTTACACCTACAAGAATAAGAACCTTCACCGGTTTACTATCCTGCATATTAAATCTCTGCAATATTGTCTCGACATACTTCCTCGGGTTTAACCAGAGCTTCCTCTTTGCCTGATCTCTTTTAATTTCCATGCCCAAAATATAGTTTGCAGCATCAAGATCTTTCATGTCGAATTTGGAGGAAAATTGGGTCATCAAATCCTAGCTAATTTCTTTGTCATTTCCAACCAATAACATATCATCCACATACAAGACCGAATAAATAACGCGGTCACCAATTAATTTAGAATATGCATAGTCATTTGCTTTGCTTCTGGTGAAGCCAAGTCCCCATATAAATGTATCAAATTTCTGATACCACATCCTTGGTGAATGTTTTAACCCATACGGAGACTTCTTTAACTTGCATACCAATTCTTTCTTACCCCTCACCACAAAGCCTTCAGGTTGCCTCATGTAGACATCCTCTTCCAGATCCCCGTGAAGAAATGTTGTCTTCACATTCATCTGTTCTACCTCAAAATAAAAGGTAGGAGCAACAGATAAAAGTAATCTAATAGAGGTTACCTTGGCAACAAGAGAAAAAATATCACCAAAATCAATTCTCGGCACATGGGAATAACCTTTTGCTACCAACCGAGCTTTATATTTCTCCACCTTTCCTTCTGCATTTGTCTTTTTCTTGAACATCCATTTGTTGCCAATGGGTTTCCTTCTAGCTAGAAACTCCACTAGATCCCAAACCTCATTTTTGTGCAAAGATGCCATTTCATCAACCATGGCCTCTTTCTAGAGTTTTCCATCCTCTGAATCTACAAATTCCTTCACAGTTATGGGATCATCATCAGTAATAAATGAAACAAAATTTGAACAAAACACAGATGGATTATACCTTTCTGGTTGCCTTCTTTTTCAAACTGATCTTCTCACACCTAGAGTTTATGGCTCTTCATCTTCTGATTCCTCCTCTGCAGTAGAGTTTGATTCTTCCTCCTTTAGCTCAAACTCTATCTTCTCATGCTCCTTTCGTTGGAATTCATGTTTAATAGCATCTTCCACCTCTTTGAACACCACATCTCGGCTGTACACAACCTTCCTCATTATTGGGTTCCAAATCTTATAACACTTCAAACCATCCTTATACCCAATAAAGATGCACTTTTCATATTTACTATCCAACTTGGTTGGACTTTCCTTTGAAGCATGTACATATGCATCACATCCAAACACCCTCAGATGTGAAAGAGATGGTTTCTTACCAATCCATACCTCTTCTAGAGTTTTATCCTCCAGCACTGATGAAGGTGATCTGTTGACTAGGTGACATGCTGTCTCCACTGCCTCTGCCCAGAATTCATGTCCTAACCCGGCACCACTGAGCATGCTTCTTGCCATTTCCATCAACGTCTTGTTCATTATTTCTGCAACTCCATTTTGCTGAGGTGTATATGGAATAGTCTTCTACCATGATATACCACACTTCTTACAGAATTCTTCAAATTCCTTAGTGCGAAACTCTTCACCATTATCTGTCCTTAGCACCTTTGTCTTCTTCTTTGTATGTTTTTCCACCAGAGCCTTGAATTCTTTAAACCTGTCAAAGACTTCAGATTTATTCTTAAGGAAATATATCCATGCATTCCTTGAGAGGTCATGTATAAATGATACATAGTACATAGACTTACCTAGTGATGGAAACTTCACAGGTCCAAACACATCACTATCCACAAGCTCTAATATATGTTTCACCCTCTTACCACCAGAGGGGAAACTCACCCGATTTTGCTTCCCATATACACAATTTTCACAAAAATCAAAATCCAGAGAGCTATTACTCATCCCTTCTACCATACCTTTACCATGAAGTATTCAAAGGCCCTTCTCTCCTATATGTCCAAGCCTTTGATGCCACATCATGGTCTTCTCTCCAGAGACCACTAGATTTTCTACTCCACTTTCAAGAACCACATAACTTTTGCACCCGTCAATAACCATGCTACCTTGCAGCTTGTACAAAGTTCCAATCCAAACTCCTTGCATCAATACCAGTGCTTCCCAAACCATCTTGCATCTATCCTTCTCGAACACTGTTTTTACACCTGCATCATGCAACTTTCTTATAGAAATCATATTTTTGGCCAATGTAGGAATATGCAGAACACCCGAAAGTGTTCTAACCTTCCACCTTGCAACTTCAACTTTACTTTTCCGCGACCAATGATTCTAGAATTCCTATCATCCCCTAAGAATAAATCACCACCATCGTACTTCTCATACTCGCAGAACCACTCTCTATGGGGAGTGAATTGAAAGGATGCACCTGAGTCAATCAACCATGCCTCATGATCTACATGTGTACTTGAAGAAACCAAGTACACATCCCCATCTTCATCTGAGGTGGTTTTTGCCTCTGCAGAAGAAACATCATTAGATCCCTTTCCTTTATCAGGAGCTTTAGATTTACAGTCCATTTTGTAGTGTCATTCCTTTCCACATTTACAGCACACCAGCTTTATAGGTTTTCCTGGAGATATAAATCTCCCTCTAGATTTAGATGTCCCACTTGATGAATTATTTTTGTTTTTGTTCTATGACCATCCTCATACAGACAAGGCATCACCATTCTGGCTCTCCATATTTTTCCGTCTCATCTCCTCTGTTAGAAAGGACGAGACTATTTCATCAAACTACAACGCAGTTGCATTGCTACCTATTGCAATAACCAGACTATCCCACGAATCTATTAGAGAACACAACAAACTAATGCACTTATCTTCATCTAAAATTTTAATATCAATAGATGATAATTGACTTACCACAGTATTAAATGCATTCAGATGCTCTGTCACTGAGTCTCCATCTTTCATCATCAAGTTATACAACTTTTTCCACAGGAACAGTTTATTCACCAGAGACTTAGATTGGTACAAAGTCCCCAACTTATCCCACAAAGCCTCCACTGTAGCTTCCCCTGATACATTCAACAAAACTAAATCTGAGACACACAATCGTATTGTGCTCTTTTCCTTTCAATCCAACTTCTTCATTCTTCATCAGAAATTCCCATTGATTTAGTACCCAGATCTACCACGATCCACTAATCTTTATCCACCAACAAATCCTCCATCTTGATTTTCCACAACTCAAAACTTTGACCATTAAATTTCTCGATCTTTATCTTTCCACTGCTTGCCATCTTCTTTCACCACTGGAATCTCTCTCACAGATCTCTCACTCAACAGGGTCTACCAAGGGCCCGAGCGAAACCCCTCAGCAACAAAGGCATCCACTTGAAAGCAAAAAAACTCTAATACAATATGTAGGTTTTAACCCCGTACATAAATTACCTGCATACGAATTCTAGAACACATAAAACACATATACATAGAGATTTTCCCCTAGATCCCTTAACCAAGATTACCAACTTGATTTTTCATTATGTTCCTTTCAATGTTACAATACATATTTATACATGCTGAAGCATCCAATACCATGGACCGAAAGCCATCGCGTCCAAAAACATGTGTGAAAATAAAGCACAAAACCATAGGTGGGTCAGCCCAACCTAACATAGGTTCCAAAGCCAAAAAAATTTGGGGCATTGCCCCGAACCCCATAGAGTGGTGTTACATGCACCCCTCAAACCCCCTGTGATCCCCTTGCTATGCAATCGACACAACGAAAGGGGTGCTCCACCCCCTCTCTAATCCCCCGGTTAACTACGTGGGCTAGTCATGGAAAGAATATAACACAACCCAAAACCCTTGGTTGAACTTCATGTTTAATAACATCTTTCACCTCTCCGAACACCACATCTTAATTGTACACAACCTTCCTTGTTATTGGGTTCCAAATCTCGTAACCCTTTAAACCATCCTTATACCCAATAAATATGCACTTTTTCAGATTTACTATCCAACTTTTTTCTTTTCTCCTTTGGAACATGTACATATGCCTCACATCCAAATACCCTCAGATGTGAAAGAGAGGGTTTCTTACCAGTCCATAATTCTTATGGAGTCGTATCCTCCAACGCTGACGAAGGTGACTTTTTGACCAGGTAACATGCAGTCTCCACCTCCTCTACCCAGAATTCTTGTCGTAACTCTTCACCACTAAGCATGCTTCTTGCCCTTTCGATCAATGTCTTGTTCATTCTTTCTGCAACTCCATTTTGTTGAGGTGTCTATGGAATAATCTTCTACTATGCTATACCACACTTCTTACAGAATTCTTCAAATTCCTTACTGTAAAGATCTCCACCGTTATCTATCCTGACCACCTTTATCTTCTTCTCTGTCTAGTTTTCCACCAGAGCCTTAAATTCTTTAAACCTATCAAAGACTTCAGTTTTCTTCTTAAGGAAATATATCCATGTATTCCTTGAGAGTTCATCTATAAATGATACATAGTACACATACTTACCCAATGATGGAACCTTCACAAGTCCAAACACATCACTGTGCATAAGCTCTAATATTTGTTTCACCCTTTTACCACCAGAGGGGAAACTCACCCAATTCTGCTTCCCATATACACAATTTTCACAGAAATCAAAATCCAAAGATCTATTATTTATACCTTCTACCATACCTTTACCATGAAGCATTTGAAGGCCATTCTCTCCAATATGTCCAAGCCTTTGATGCCACAACATGGTATTCTCTCTAGAGACCACTAGATTTTCTGCTCAACTTTTAGGAACCATAGAATTGTTGCACCCATCAACAACAATGCCACCTTGCAGCTTGTATAGAGTTCCAATTCGAACTCCTCGCATCAACACCATTGCCCCATAAACCATCTTGTAGGTATCCTTCTTGAACACTATTTTTACACCTACATCATCCAGCTTGCTTAGAAAAATCAGATTTATGGCTAATGCAGGAATATGCAAAACACTCGAAAGTGTTCTAACCCTTTCACCTTGCAACTTCAACTTTACTTTTCTGCACCAATGATTCTACCCTTCTTGTCATCCCCCAAGATGACATCACCACCATCATATTTCTCATACTCACAGCACCAGTCTCTATGGGGAATGAAGTGAAAGGATGAACCTGAGTCAATCAACCATGCCTCATGATCTACATGTGTACTTGAAGAAGCCAGGTACACATCCACACCTTCATTTTTGGAGGTTTTCTCCTCTGCAGAAGGAGCATCATCAGATCCCTTTCCTTTATCAGGAGTTTTCGATTTACAGTCCCTTTAGTAGTGCCCTTCCTTTCCACATTTCCAGCACACCACCTTTACGGGTTTTTCTAGAGATTTAGATCTCCCTCTAGATGTAGACCTCCCACTCGATGACTTATTTTGTTTCTGTTCTGGGACCGTCCTCATACAAACAAGGTATCACCATTTTGGCTCTCCATATTTTTCCGTCTCAGTTCCTTTGTTAGCAAGGATGAGACTATTTCATCAAACTGCAAGGCAGTTGCATTGCTACCTATTGTAATAACTAGAATATCCCACGAATATGGTAGAGAACACAACAAACTAGTGCACTTATATTCATCTGAAATTTTAATATCAAAAGATAATAACTTACTTAACATAATATTAAATGCGTTCAGATTCTCTGTCATCGAGTCTCCATTTTCCATTCTCAGGTTATACAACTTTTCTGTAGGAATAGTTTATTCACCAAAGACTTATATTGGTACAGAGTCCTGAACTTGTCCCACAAAGCCTTCACTGTAGCTTTCCCTAATACATTCAACAATATTGAATCTAAGACACACAATCGTATTATGCTCTTTGCCTTCCTATCCAACTTCTTCCATTCTTCATTAGAAACTCACGTTGGTTTAGTACCTAGATCTATCACGATCCATTGATCTTTATCCACCAACAAATCCTTCATCTTGAGTTTCCATAACTCAAAACTCTCAACATTAAATTTCTCGATCTCTATCTTTCCACTGCTCGCCATCTTCTTTCATCACCAGAATCAATCCCGCAGATCTCCCACTGAATAGGGTCTACCACAAGCCCGAGCGAAACCCCTCAGCAACAAAGGCGTCCCCTTGTAGCCAAAAAAACTCTAATACCAAATGTAGGTTTTAACCCCATACAAAAATTACCTACATATGAATTCTAAAACATAGAAAATAAACAATGCGAGAGCATAACACATAAAACACATATACACAGAGATTTTCCCCTGGATCCCAAAACCGAGACTACTAGCTTGATTTTTTATTACATTCCTTTCAATGTTACAATACATATTTATACATGTTGAAGCATGCAATACCATGGACCAAAAACCATCGCATCCAAAACCATGTGCGAAAAATCATGCAGAAAGCCATAGGTAGGTCTACCCAACCTAATATAGGGTCCAAAAACAAAATTTTCCCCAGACCCCATAGAGTGGGCTTACCTACACCTCTCAAACCCCCTGTGACACCCCCAGCTACGCAATCGGCGCAACAAAGGGGGGGCTTCGCCCCCTTTCTAACCCCCTGGTTAACTACATCGTCTAGTCATGGAAAGAATATAATACAACCCAACAGTGCTCAAATATGTGAGTAAATAGATCATGACATCTATGATAAAAGAATCAATGATTTCATTGGCATCATCATGATTTGATAAATCAAATAGATGGGTAGATGAGAAGCGAAAAATTCAACCTCTGTGTTTCCAGAAAAGGTAGATGAAAATCAACTAGATTTTCAACGAATAATTTGTCCTCCCCATTGTCGGATGATGGAATGATGTCCAGTGTGCTCTATGAATGATCAACAATAGGTGCATCCATAGATGGATATACACATGTGAAATCAAGGATGGTAGAATCACTAAAGATGTTAGGAAAAAATAGAGGAGGCTCGGACAAAAGGGATCCATCCTTCATTGAGGTTTGATGCTCAAGCTCCCAGTCATAATCTTCATGAATGATAGTGCATGTTGGTTATGCAACAAAAAATCTGTCAATGGCTTCATCCTCATTCACAACAAGTGTAGAGTTTGGAATGGAAGAACACAATACAGTGCAATTCAGAGGATCATCAGAACACGAAGACAGAGGTTGAGGTAAAACAGACATGTGGCAACCCATAGGATTCGCAACTAGATACGAGAAAAAATTGAGAGAAGTGATGTTGGGAGGATGTGATAGTTGAACGAATGTTTGTGCCTATTCTCCCACATCAATATGAAATGGTAGAGTTGTTTGATGAGGGGACATTAGAGATTCTCTTATGATAGCGACTGCGTCTATCTGTGATTGCGCAACTCCATCACCGAAGAATTTCTAGCAGGGCTTGGGATTAAACTTACTTTTAGGATTAACATATTTGGTAAGACAATACTAAGACATTTCCATGAGATACTGGAATTGCATCTGACTTTTTAGAGCTTGAAACAGCAACACATAGAAGCAGTCCCAAAATTAAATAGGTGATTCATGCGGGGCCTTTTGTTGTTTTAAGAATTTTTTTTCAAGAGGTTATAGATAAAAATGATGGAAAGTATATTCAATGAGATCATTGAACTACTCAAGTGAGTCCACGCTGCTGGGAGGTAAACTCTAGCACTACCGTTGTGTGGATTCATGAAGTGTGTATGGAAGCAACAGGCTGACCTCTTTGGCATCCTCAATGAATGCATAGAAGTATTATAAGTACTTAGGCCAGGCTACTTCGCCTTCACCATCATACATGAATTTAGAAATGAGATTGAAAATCTCCTTCGTGATGTTGAGAGGTTCGGCATGGGAAAGATGTTTCAGAGGGATGAGTGTGATAGAATCCATGATAGATATGAAAAGGTTCAAAACAGGATGAAAGGAAACAACTTGTCATTTGGCCCTCCTTCTAGCATCCGAAATGTTGACAATGTTGGAATCACCAAAATTTCAAGGGATCTCCATGGTAAGAACCCAGCTAGACTTCATACCATTTGGTGTAGGAGTCCCAACAGTGGATTGTATGGTATCGCCTTGACTACAGTTGCACGTAGAGGAAAGTAAGATGTTCCTGTTGGTAGGAAGGGTGTGACATGCACAGGAAGACCAGGAGGGTGTATGAATGGTTCTAACACATGGAAAGTGGGATGAGTGCACCCCTTGAAAACCTATGAAAACATGTGGCTTGGTAGGGAACACACGAGCAAAGATGCACCACAAACTAGAAAGCAAGTAATCTAACAATCCAAAGTGATGGTTAAACCAACAACGCATTTCAGTAGGATTCATACATGGATATACAGAAAGAGTCTATACACACATGCATAAGTAAACATATACATATATCATGAAGTAAATAGGTTAGCTGAGATACAATAACAACATATGCATGAAACATGCTAGCTCTGTTATATTAAGAAGTGAATGTTTAACTCATATAATACAACAATGACCAACCACTAGTCCTGATAGCGTAACGTTACAGTCACTGCCACCTCCTCCTCCAAAGAGATGTACTAGCTCTAGACTATGGAGAAGCCAAGGCTCATTACAATACTCTCCAAGCTTTTTCTAAGATACTCCTATCATATGCTTGGCTAACCAAAAGCCTATACAATGAGTTATGAGGGACTATAAATAGCAAAGGGTGGGCTGACCCTTGACATTCCTCTTTGTGACTGTTCATCTACCCTCATGACCCTTCAACTATTGTATGATTGTTACATTCAACTATTGACACTTGAACTTCCACTTGACAAGATGTTCCATAAAATCTGAACATGTACCAATGTGAGACAAAAAATTCTTGAGCAACCCATATAAGAAATCACTATGACTTATAGAAGTGTGGGAAGACGAGCTCTTCGACATCCTCATTATTGTCGACAATGGGGAACTAATGCCATGATCAGTAGTCCGTGATGGCATCCGTGTACTATGTGGTGAGATATTTTTGGAAATGAACTCTTGCCTATGTTGCACCTGGGTACACTACTCTAGCTCCTTTGTCCAACACATCTAATAGCATGCTCATCATTGTCTTGAGTGTGGCTAGACCAATGACATATTGATGCATGGTTTCTGCACTAACCATCAACTTGTCAAAGTATGAGTCAAGCTCTAGTTAGACTTGTGCCTTTATCTTTACCTCAGCGAGTGTCCCAATAGTTAGGATTGTATGTGCATGCACAACAACATCCATGCTTTTGAATACCCATGCATGCGAATCTTAAAAACTAGTGATGAGCTATTGGAGTTCTTCATAGTTCTGGATCTGACTCTCAATGCATGCCTTCAACTCAACCACTCTGGGCTTCATCATCTTGGGAAAGTGTAATGAGGCTCCCTTATATCTCATTGTCCATGTTTGCATGTGGTCAACATCAATATGCACGATTGACAAGATACATTCTATCCTATCACATCACTCCGGCCAATTGTTGAGATGGATAACTGCCTTATTCACGATACCAAATCTAGAATACATTGCCGGCATGACTATCTCAAGGGATGATACTTCATATAGTATTCCCTTCTTCAACTCTTATCGGGAAGATGTTGTAACTAGTTCTCCTCCCTACTTTGTTATCTTTAACTACTTATCCATTCAATTATTCTGTACTATTAGTAAGCGAAAAATCGAGCTAGTTGCTTTTGCATATGTTCTATTAGCATTGGCCAATCTTGCTGGATGCTTGTGCACGTCAGATACAATGACTCATTCCTCAAACTACATAGGAGATGTGTGGTCATCCGTAGTAGACACTCTGCGTAATTTCACAACACTATGTTGCGACTTGTCGAATGAAACATTGTGCATCTCTCCTTCGGGATTGTCTCCAAGGATATCAGTGTCTCCTTGCTCGCTTGGGACTTGCTCTACTTTTGGATCTAGTGAAGCTAGTGGGTCGATCTCTTAGTGGTAAGGCATGAGGTCGTCTTGCTCTAACTTTGGCTACTCCATCTCTGTATCCATCTGCTCAAGTACTCATTCAATCTCTTGAATGAAGTCCTTCTCATGCGACTGCTCACCCTATCTGCTTTGTGCTAGCTACTCAGATGAGTCTACTACATATATGGAGTTCCATCTCGCTGTACATGTTACACCCCCTGCTATATTTGTCGATGCTGCGCTTCCTTCTCTTGTCCCTGAACTCCTGTTCCTTCTGGAGTTTCTCCTTCAACTCATCCAACTCCTTTACTATTTCCTCCATTCTCTGTTTTTCTCTCTTCCTTTGAACGGTCCTCTTGTCACGTTGTTGCCTCTTCACCTCTATTGCCAAAGTTTATTTCTCCACAAGTAGATTTTATATGAACTTGCAACTTTGTTTTATGTCTACACTGTCAAAAATCTTCCTCTTGCCTTTGCCGTATGTCGGTATGTTTAACACTATTATTGGTGCTCTCATGGATGTTTCTTCACAATGCTTTGCTAACCATTCCATGACGATGTCAACTAGTTCATTACGCCTGTAGAAGTTGTAAAAATATCTCCATGCTCTTCCTTAGTCTAGTGACACGCCCCATGGATCCACGAAAATTATACTCTCATGCAATGATCCTTCACAAAACAATGTGGGTCATATGGATGAAAGCTCCTGGGACCTAAAACATATTTCTTGAACTCTTGTACTGCGACCTCTGTATGCTTGAGATTTTGTATCTCATACAACCTGATCTGCAACAGAAGAGTGGGCTAAGGTGCCTTCTTCTTCTGGTGCAACCTAATTGAGAGTCCTGCTTAGATGTGCTATGAAACTTCTTGCATGACGAGCTTGTCCATGGAAAACTTCATCAAAGCATGGAGAGGCTTCTCCATGCTCTACATCCATATGAAGGTACCAAGAGGTGAGGCATACCAATCTGCTATGCCAATCAGTGCCTCCATTGTTGCCTTTGACATACAAGGTTGATCCTTCTCAAATATCATCTTGTACACTAGGGTGACAAAACGATCTGACAGTTGTGTGTTGACTCCTCAAAAGATGCATTCAGAAAATAATTTGCAATAATTATTGACCAAGGTTTCCATTGGTGTGCATGCCCACTTCAAGCCCGGGAACTCCTGATGGGAACAGATTGTATCCAATATGTATGCAAACATGTATATTTCTTCTTACTAACCTTTGGGTGGCTGTTGAGCTCCTATTACCTGCTCCTTATGCCTGTAATCCAACATGTTGGACCAGTTGCATGCTTTTCCTTCACTCTCCAGTTGGTCCAACATGATCACCAAACTTTGCAGGAAGGTTTCTATGCTCTCTTGGACATACAAGCTACATGAAAATATGACCAAGTACTGATACACCTTCCACAATATCTTTGTCTTGTAAATATTGTTAGGTGTCATCCTAAATTTGGTTTCCTTGTTCATCCAGTTCTTCAAGATATCCACGGAGTTTGCATCACTACTGGGTATACTGAAGGGTTTCTCCATGGTGATCACTAGCTTTGGTAGGTGGTACATTTCTTGATAGTCTTGTGCCCTAAAGGTAGCAATATATTTGTTGTTGAAACTGCTCAATGTCATCATCTCAGGATCATTGTGCAAGATGATCCAATGGATCATGTCCACACATGGGAACGCAAGGTACCTGCATGCAATCTGGTACAAGCTGGACTTGTGAATGTTCACATAGACTTGGCAGTCTTCAAGATCTTCCCCAAATGTACCTAAAAATGCATCATTGACCTCTTTCCATTTTAGCTTGATATCTTTGTCTACGATAAGCTTGGTGTCTTTGTATATCAGCAAACTCATACACAGTCGCTCAACTTCTGCTCTAGTTGCGCTTTTGTTGGTGTCCTTTGATCCTGCTCTCTTAGAAGCCATTCATCCTAAACTGTTGAGTGATGGATGAACACCTTCTATATCTAAATACATGGCGACATACATGGTAAGAAATATTTTAGTTAAAACCAAAGAAGACTTGAGAACTGAAATGCAAAATACCTCAGAAACTGCTGGCAAGGACTGCACAATTTTCACTGGGAGGTTGGGAGACTAACTACCGAAACTAGGCAAAATGTAGTCTGAACTGTCGGGAAGCTGGTTGACTACTAGAATTGCGCAATGCACAATCCAGACTTGCCTGTCGGGTGTTGAGATTGCCTAATGCACGATTTCATCTAGCAATTGATGTACGCCCAGGGTTTGCATTACGTAATTTTCAGGGCCATAAGACACTACCTCTTAGAATTGCGCAAAGAAAGACTAGAGGACACTTTCTAGCCATATTTTTGCATTTTCTGGGAGGAAGGTAGAGCCTTCCCTCTCACAATTGTGTAATGTTGTCTAGGCAAGGCAGAGTCCGAGTCAAGGCTATCTAGGCTGGCCGACGGGAAACTAAAAGCATATGAAGATGTCAATGCATGGCGATATAGAGTGTAGGTAGGAGTGAATGATCATGCATGAAAACAATGAATGAAATATTCAAAAAATGGAAGAACACGCATGTGTGTGAAATGATTTGCCAAATCAGCAACCATTCGTGCAAAACATTGTCATGCATGCAATAACAGTGAGATGCTAACGAAAAATGAAATGGTGCTTGTACACGCTAACGTGCATGCAAACAAAATCAAGCGTTCATAGAAATCAAGCAGACAACACTCACACAGGCCAAAACACAAACAACGATAGAAATGATTCAAAAGATAGGTAAAGCGGACTTACACAAAAATAGCTGTGTTGGATGTGCCGAAGAGTCCTGGATGTGTTGTGGGATGTCAAAGGTCCAAGATCGATGTGAAGAATGAGATCTGAAGCATCGAATAAGCTATTTTGAGGATCATGACATGCATGCTACAAAACTAGGAAAAAACGACACTTGGAGGAAAGTTTCTAAAACAATCTTTATATCTAACCTTCAGCTGCTAAAAATAGATTCCTAAAATCTAGGTATGCTTTTTACATGTAGCATTTTTCTATTTCGTGAAAAGGAAGCCCATGGATGCAAGTCAAGTTTTCTCAAGCCTGGCAGAACAGGCCAACCTAAACACACATGAAACAACAAGCTTGACTGAGAGGTATTATGTGCAATTTCTAGGAAGAGTTAGGAGGAGCAGTTGATTACTGCTCAGAATTGTACAATTTCTAGGCTAAGCTACACTTTTGGGCTATATTTCAAAATTTTCATTGGGAAGTTTGCTTAACTAGATTGTGCAATTTTTGGGCCCCAACAGCTTTCCAGTTAGATTTACGTAATTTCTGGGGGAGAAGGTTGGTTTCTCTCCAGAATTGTTCAATTTGCTGAGGGAGCTCCTCAACCAGCAGCTGGCTCAAGTTCGGAGAGGCAGTCTATGGGAGGCGTGAGACAAACAATCATGCACAAGCTGGTAAGCTGCTAAAAAACCAATGAATATTATGCACTTGATAGTGTAAGACACGGTGCTTAAGGATGGTTGGTAGGGAGGCTCCAAAACTAAGCTAAGGAAAAATTTTGGAGGGTGGTTATAGCCACTATAACAGGTACACATAAGAAGAATATAGGAGATTGGCACAAATGCAGAAGGTTGATGTGGGTATGATTTGGACAAGTAGAAACAGAGCTCACAGACAAGTATGCTGGCTAGAATGATTATAGAGACCATAGACAACTCTGTATGGTAGCTTGGAGAGAAATTTTGTAAGAAGAAAGGGTGCATGGTTTCATCCATACCATAAAAACGATCCCTCAGAACTGGTATTTGGAAACTAAACTTTGAAATGGAACTGCTAGCTAGATGGAAATAGTGGATGGATTTGTGATGACATTTAGATTTGAAGATGAATGTCCACATATAGATGGAGTGATGAATATTGTTAAGAACAAGGAAAATTTTAAGGATGGAAAATTTTCTTGAAGTTTAAAAACATTAACGAATCTCACTAATACCTAATATGCAAACTATAAAATGTCTATTGATATATTTGTAAAATTATTCAAATTTATAATGATTTTATATATAGTCTCTATATAATGTTGGCGATTTTTAAGGTAAAATAATTTTATATTCTAAACTTTGGGTGAATCATCTTTTATAAAAATTGGAAATTTGCAAATATTTTTTGTGGAACAATCATGGAAAAGTATCCCACTGGGCGAACATTAGCCCCTAAAATTTTCCATGGTTAAGAAGAAGATTTTTGAAAATGAAGTTCTAGTCATTTGGAAACCTGATTGGGCTGCATATATCCGAAATGTGATGGAATTGTCTAACCTCACTGCAGAAGATGATGAAGATCATCACAACATTAATATCAAAGAGTTAGAAGGACATCAAAAAGTGAATGGAGTGCATTGTTCATAGTTATAGAATGCAGGCCAAAGGGCACACACATGAAGAGCAAGGCTATCTCACAGGATGAGGAGGATTTAGAGGATGAGGACAAGGACGAGGAGCTGGTTGAGGATGAGGCCAGATTATCTACAATAATTGTGGACAGACATGACACTTTGCGAAAGACTTTCAAAACCCGATGAAAACCTACAATTATTGAAAGGATTTTGATCATGTCATAGAATACTGTCCCATCCTCATTGAAAAGATCTAGGAGAAAAGAAACTAGAATCCTGCAACAAATATCCAAATGATGACCGCTGAGCCAAGGGGAGACCAACCATGCATCAGAATTGTAACAAGAAGTGGAACCATGAATGGGAATGATAAGGCCAATGGAATAAAGGAAGATGAAGCCACATGGATAAGGAAAACCATCGAAAAGGATCTTTTGTTTGATATATTGAAGGAAAAGCAAGCATTCATGGAGGTGAGATGAAGCTTTATGTATGATGGGACCTTGACCTCTACCACATAGCCAACTCAGAAGGATAACCAAAAAATAGTATCGGTTGTGACATAAGAGGTTGATCCAAATGTTTTGAAGTCTTTTCTACAGACCTGCATGAAGCTATTGAGAAATCAAAAGGCTGTGGAGGGATTACAGGAACTGATAGATTCTTGTACTTCTAATGAGATACCACAGAGTGAGATGTGCATAGTGAATAATCTACATAGAAACAAGAAGAGAACATGGAAAGAAATGAGGCTTACAATGTAGTTTGGACGATACCACATGGATTATATTATCTTAGATGTGGGAACTGATTCCATTGTCTTACCAAGGAAGACTTGGGAATAGATGGGTAAGCCAAAGCTGCAATGGTCTACTATTCAGCTCAAGATGGAAAATGAATAGAAAATCTTACCCCTAGGAAGGTTGTCTAATGTCATAGTGGACATTGATAGAGTGCACACTACCATTGACTTCAAAGTGATTGAGATAGTATATGATAGTAATCCTTAACCCATGTTGCTTGGATTCAATTGGGCGTTTGACAACATAGCTATAATTAATCTAAAGAAAAGGAAAATGATATTTAGAAGCAATAATATGAGGGTTATTTTTCCATTAGATCCATCAGAAGGGATGAGGTATACAGAGCCTGTCAGAGAGGAATATAGCATGTATAATGTTGATAATATCTATTAGATCACAATGAAGGAAGAAGAATGGATCAATCGCCCTATAGATGGAAATCTAACATGGGATCAAGATAGTTCATATACCTCAGATTCAGAAGAAGAATTAGAGAACTAGCAGAATAGGTTGCATGAAGTGTCTACAAGGAGATATGCAAGGATGACCAAAGTAGTGCATCGCATGATAGCTCAAGTACGTGATTCATCTTTATATGATGCTTTTGGTGATGTAAATAATTTCTTTAAATATTATGAAGGGAGGGTACCAAAATTTTTGAAACTATTAGCACTAGATCAAGCATTGAGGGATACACTTGCTAGATGGTAGGGTATGGCTGACAGTGTTGGACTTTCCAACATGTTAGGGGATCTCCCCAGTAAGAAGTCCGAACTAGAGCTTAGACCATTTGGTGTAGGAGTCCTAGTAGTGGGTCATATAGTATCGCCTTGACCGCAGTTGTTGATAGAGGAAACTAAGATGTCCCTGTTGGTAGCAAGGGTGTGACATGCGCAACAAGCCAAGGAGGGTTTATGAAGAGTTATAACACACAAAAAGTGGGGTGAGTGTGCCCCTTCAAAATCTATGAAATCATGCGGCTTGGAAGGGAAGACACGAGTGAATACGCATCATAAAATTGAAAGAAATTAAGGTAATAATCCAAACTGATGGTTAAATCAACAGCACATTTCAATCAGATTCATACATACATATATAGAAAGAGTCTATAAACACATGCGTAAGTAAACATATACATATATCATTAGAGTATACAAGTTAGATGAGATGCAATAACAACATATGCGTGAAACGTGTTGGCTCTGTTATATTAAGAACTGAAAGTTCCATTCATATAGTACAACCATGACTAACCACTAGTCCCGATATTGAAATGTTACAGTCACTGGCACTTGCTCTTCCAAAGAGATGTACTAGCTCTGCACTATGTAGAAGCCAAAGCTCATTACAATACTCTCCAATATTTCTCTAAGATACTCCTATCAGAAGCTTGGCTAATGAAAATCCTATACAATGAGTTATGAGGGACTATATATAGCAAAGGGTGGGGTGACCCTTTACGTTCACCTTTCTGAATGTTCATCTACCCTCATGACTCTTCAACTACTCTATGATTGTTACATTCAGCTATTGACACTTGAAATTCCACTTGACAATATGTTACATACAATTTGCACATGTACACATGTGAGACAAAATAGGCTTGAGCAAGACATGCAAGACATCACTATGACTCAGAAAACTGTGGGAAGACTTGCTCTTTGACATCCTCATTATGGTCGACGGTGGCGAATTGATGCCAAGTTTACTGGTTTGGGATGGTGTCTGTGTACTCTGTGGTAACAACTTTTTGGAAAAGAACTCTTGCCTCTGTTGCATCCAGGTACACTGCTTTGGCTCCTCTGTCAAACTCGTCTAATAACATGCACATCATTGCCTTGAGTGCAGCTGGACCAGCGACATATAGATGCATGGTGTCTACACTAATCTCTAAGTCTATGCTAGTGGCTATGCACATAGGTTCTTCAAAGTATGAGTCAAGCTCCAGTCAGACTTGTGCCTTTGTATTTTCCTCGGTGAGTGTCCCAATAGATGGGATCCTGGGAAGCCTGCAAATTAGAGATGAGCTATGAGAGTTCTCCATAGTTCCAGATCTGACTCTGAATGCATGCCTTCACTTTGACCGCTCTAGGCTTCATCATCCTAGGAAGGTGTAAAGGGGCTCCCTTGTATCTCATTGTCCATGTTTTCATGTGGTCAACAAAAATATGCACATTTGACAAGATATGTGCTCTCCTAACACATCGTTGTTATGAACTGTTGACATGGACAACTGCCTTATGCACAGTACCAAATCTGGAATACAACACCTGCATGACTGTCTCAAGGGATGATACGTCATCCAATATCACCGTATTCAACTCTGCTGGGGTGGATTTTGTAACCAGTTCTCCTCCCTACTTGGCCATTTTTAACTCCTTAGCGATTCGCTAGTTCTCTGATATCAGGAAGAGAACACTCGATCTAGTGGCTTTGGCATATTCTCTGGTAGCATCTTCCAATGCTGCTAGATGCTTGTGCATGTAAGATACGATCACTAGTTCTTGAAACTACCTAGGAGATGTGTGGTCATCTAGAGTAGACACTCTACACAATTGAACAACTCTATGCTGTGACTCATCAAATGAAATGTTGTGCATCTCTTCTTCTGGATTATCAGCAAGGATCTCAGTGTCTCCTTGGTCTCTTAGGACTTTCTCTCCTTCCAGATCTGGTGAAGCTGGTGGGTCGACCTCCTGGTGGTAAGGCATGAGGTCGATATCTTTCTCTAACTCTGGCTGCTCCATCTTTGTATCCATTTACTCAAGTGCTCGGCCAATCTCTTGAGTGAATTCCTGCTCCTATGACTGCTCACCCTATCTTCTTTGTGTGAGATGCTTGACTAAGTCTATTACCTGTACGGATATAGTTTCATATGTCTATACATGTTGCTCCCCGTAATATTTATTTCCTTTCTGCGCTTCCTTCTCCTGTCTGTGCAGCTCCTGTTCCTTCTGGAGTTGCCCCTTCAACTCATGCAACTCCTTTACTATTTCCTCCATTCTATATTTTTCTCTCTGGCTTTGCACAGTCCTCCTATCGTGTTGTTACCTCTTTGCCTCTATTGCCAAACATATTTTATGCATAAGTGGGTCTACTCTGAACTTGTAATTTTGTTCTGCCTCTACGTTGTCGAAAATCTTCCTCTTTCCTTTGTCATGTTGCGGTATGTTTACCTCTGCTATTGTTGCTGTTGGTGCTCTCCTAGATGCTTCTTTACCCTTCTTCACTAACCATTCTAGAGTGATTTTGACCTGTTCGTTGGGCTTGGAGAAGTTGTGACAATATTTCCATGGGTTTTCCTTAGCCCAATGACATGCCCCATGGATCCACAAAAACTGTACTCTGGTGCAGTGATCCTTCAGAAAACAATGCAGGTGATATGGATTAAATCTTCTAGTGCCAAACAGATATTTCTTGAACTCTTCTATTTTGGGATCCACATGCTTGGGATTTTGTATCTCGTATAACCCGATCCACAACGGAAGAGTGGGACAAGGTGCCTTCTTCCTCTAGTGCAACCTAGCTGACAGTCCTACTGAGATGTGGTATGATTCTTCTTACATGATGAGCTTGTCCATGGAAAACTTTGGCAAAACATGCAGAGGCTTCTCTGTGATGTACATCCGTATGATGGTGCTAAGAGGTGAGGCATACCAATCTTCTATGTCGATCAGTGCCTTCATTTTTCCCTTCGACATGTAAGGTGGATCTTTCTCAAATATCATCTTGTACACTAGGGCGAAAAAATTATTTAACAGTTGTGTGATGGCTCCTCCAAAGCTGCATTCAAAAAACAATTTACAATATGTATTGATAGAGGTTTATGCTCGTTTCCATGCCCACTTCAAGCCCGAGAACTCCTTATAGGAGCAAATTAGATCCAAGATGTATGTGGACATGTAGATTTCTGCTTTCTGACCTTTGGGAGGCTACCGAACTCCTGTTACTTGTTCCTTCAACCTTTGAGCCAACATGTCAGACCAGTTGCATGCTTTGCCTTCACTGGTCAGTTGGTGCAACACAATCACCCAACTCTATAGGAAGGTTTTTTTTCTCTCTTGGCCATACAAGCAACATGCAAACATGACCATGTACTTATACACCTTCTGCGGTATCTTCATCTTGTAAGTCTAGCAGGGTGTCATCTTGAATTTGGTTGGCTCCTTCACCTAGTTCTTTGAGATATCCCTCGAGTTGGCATTACTGCTAGGTATGTTGAGGGGTGTCTCCATGGTGATCACTGGCTTCGATAGGTGGTATATCTGGTGATAGTGTTGTGCCTTGAAGGTAGCAATCTCTGTCCCGATGACACTACTCGATGACATCGTCTATGGATTAGTGTGCAAGACAATCCAATGCATCATGTCCGCGCATGGGAACGTGGGGTACCTGCATGCAATCCCGTACAATCTGGACTTGTGAATATTCACATAGACTTGGTGGTCTACAAGATCTTCCCCAAATGTGCCTAAGAATGCATCATTGACCACTTTCCATTTCATCTTGATGTCTTTGTATACGATCAACTTGGTGTCTTCGTATATCGGCAAACTCATAGAAAATCACTCAACTGCTACTTTGGTTGTCCTTATGTCAGTCTCCTTTGACCCTGCTCTTGGCGGCCATTTATCCTGAACTGCTGAGATATAGATGAACACCTACTATATCTGGAGACATGGTGACATGAATGACAAGAAGCTTCTGAGTTAAAACCAAATAAAACTTGAGGGCTAACATGCAACATACCTGGGGAACTGCTGGCAAGGATTGCATAATTTCCACTGGGAGATCAGGAGACTGACTGCCAGAGCATTGCAAAAGGTAGTCCAAAATATCAGGACGCTAGTAGATTGATGGAATTACACAATGCACAATCTATACTGGACTGTTGGGTGCTGAGATTACGCAATGCGCAAATTCAGCTGGCAAGTGATGCAGGCCCAGGGACTACATTGCACAATTTTCTGGCCAGTAGACACTGCCTCTCAGAATTGTGAAAAGCAATACTAGAGGACATTGTATGGCCATATTTTTACATTTTTTTGGAGGAAGGTAGAGCCATCCCTCTTAGAATTATGCAACGTTGTCTGGGCAAGGCAGAGTCTGGGCCGAGGTTGCCTAGAGTCGCCGATGAGCTACTGAAAGCATATGAATATGTGAATTCATGGCGATATTGTGTGTAGGTAAGAGTGAATTATCATGCATGAAAACAATGAATGAAAGATTTAGAAAATGAAAAAAACAGGCATGTGTGTGAAACGAGTCGTTGAATGGGTGTTCATTCGTGAAAAACAGTGTCATACATGCAACAATAGTGAGATGCTAACGAAAATTGAAACAATGTTTGTACAAGCTAACATGCATGCAAATGATAACAAGTGTTCACAGAAATCAAGTAGATAACACTCACGGAAGCCAAAACACATAAAGTGATATAAATGTTGCAAAAGACAAGTAAAACAGACTTACCTAGAAACAGCTGAGTTGGATGTGCCAAAGAGTCCTAGATGTGTTGTGGGATGTTAGATCTCAAAGATAAATGTGAAGAATAAGCTCTGAAGTGTCGAATAAATAAGTTTGAGGCTCATGATGTGCATGCCACAAATCTAGGAAAAAGCAACACTTGGAGAAAAGTTTCTAAAACGATCTTTGCATGTAACCTCCAGCTGCTAGAAATAGATCCCTAAAATATAGGGAATCTTTTTTCATGTATCATTTTACTATTTCGGGAAAAAGAAGCCCATGCATCCAAGTCATGTTTTCTCAGTCCCATGTAGAACCGGTCAACTTGAAGGCACATGCAACAACCTGCTTGACTAAGAGGAATTATTGCGTAATTTCTGGGAAGAGTTGGGTCAACTTTCCAGAGGGATTTCACAATTTCTAGGAGGAGAAATTGACTGCTGCCCAAAATTGTGCAATTTCTTGGCTGAACTGCACTATCGGGCCAGATTGTGCAATTTTCATTAGGAAGGTTATTTGACAGGATTGCACAGTTTTTGACCCCAATAGGCTTCCAGTGCGATTTGCGCAATTTATTGAGGGAAGGGTGGTTTCCCTCTAGAATTGCACAGATTTTTGAGGGAGCTACTCAGCTAGAAGTTGGCCCAAGTCCGAAGTGGCAACCTGTGAGGGGAGTGAGACAAAAAATCATGAACAGGCTAGCAAGTTGTTGAAAAACCAATGAAGCTTATCTACTTGACAGTGCAATACCTGCTACTTAAGGATGGTTGGTAGGGAGGGTCCAAAGTGAAGCTAAGGAAAAATTTTGGAGGGTGGTTATAGCTGCTACAACACTTGGTGACACACTGCTAGAACTCTATACCTCTCAAAGGACCTTGTTAGTGAAAATAAAGTCTAACACCTCCGGAAGTATTGTTTAGTTCTCTGTTCGTCTTAGTTTCCACACTTGCTTAATTGTAATATGTAACATCTGCTAAGCCCTTCATTGG
The DNA here is from genome assembly GCA_031772625.1 of Pinus tabuliformis. Taxonomy (NCBI): domain Eukaryota; kingdom Viridiplantae; phylum Streptophyta; class Pinopsida; order Pinales; family Pinaceae; genus Pinus; species Pinus tabuliformis. The sequence continues at coordinate 811,042,791 of CM062819.1, read as the reverse complement.
TTGACACACATTCCAAGCCAAGCCAACACAGTTGTTTCAATTAGGGATGAGGGGTATATTGGTGCACAATGTTTATGGTTGTCAGATTTTTAGTTTCATCTCTCATGTTTCTCTGCTGCGAGCAGGCTTGGACAGTACCCTAGAGGAGTCACGTAGGAACACAAGCATCATTCCCCTACCAACAAGCCTGGTCATTACCCCTGTGGAGTTACTTGCATCACCTCTCTACATAGGAAGCTTTTCTCTTCTTTCGCCTTATTCATTTTCCATTTCATTTGAAATTTTTCACATCTTAATTTTTTTCATTTTTCATTTTCATAATTGTGCATAGATCTTATTAATTTTAGAGGTGGGAATGGATCCCAACTTATTGAGAGTAGAAGAGTTTTTCCCCCTCACCTTACTCTACTTGAGTGTGCTGACAAGGATTAACCCAAAAACAACCAACTAGTGTAGGTGACGCTAGTTAGCATGCAAGTGTTTTTTTTCATCGAGGTTCACTTCGAACAGTACATATTTTCCTTTAGCGTATCATGAAGTGACGATAAAAATTTCTTCATACAAAGGCAGGATGACATATAATAAAGTATTGATAAATGTGCAAGTCCTCTTGTACTTTACCCAGCTTGTTTCAAGGGTCACTCACGGTTTCATGCGAAAATAACCTACGAACAAAAACAAGAAAACAAACACAAAACAAAGCAGAAGTAGAAGTAAATGCATAAGAAAAGTGAGTAAGAAAACAAGCAAGAAAAAAAGCAAACATGCAATCTAAGAAGAAAACATGCATGCAAGAAAACAAAACAAAAGCAAACACTACTCCTACTCCTAAGCTAATGGTCCATGGGTATGCTCACATGAAGTGATACCTCCAAGGCAGCCACTGTCACATTGGTCGACCCATGTTGCTGAAGACATGGTTAGTGATCAACACAATTGTGTGAACCAACAAACATGAAATATATAACAATGAAGACAAACACACTCCGAGTTTCATTGTATCCATAGAACGTACCTGAGTGCAAGTGCGTGACATGCAATCGGTGGACCTGCCATGGTGCTGTGTGACACTACGTGCCACTGTTAAGCATAAGCTTACTCTTGACTATGACATGCAAGAAAACAAAAGACACAAAGACAACTTGCGTCATGCATGTGTGCTTGCTATGTAAGATTTCGCCAATGCATGAGCGATGGGATCATGTAGTTCGAGTGGAGGAAGCGAAATTTGTGTGTGAGAATGATCTCCAATGCATACAGATGAGTGATGATGAGCCTTGGTTGTTTCAACAATTTCCTGATCAGAAGTGAAACCAACCTTAGGACAGTGAGGGCCTAACATAACCATCAGCACGAGTTGAAGTGCCTCAACAATCCGCGGGGTTTCAACTTTGTCGAAAGATAGATCATCATAGACAGGTGGCTTGGAAAAATCAACTATGATAGAATCATCATCATGATCAAATACAAGAGTAAATATATCACAATAGCTATGATCAACAAAATTGATGATTTCATCGAAATCCTCATGATCTGATAAATCAAATAGAGGGGTAGATGAGAAGTGGAAAAATTAACCCTTTGTGTTTCGAGAAAAGGTAGATGAAAAATCAAGTGGATTGTTAATGAAGAATTTGTCCTCTCCATTGTCGGGTGATGTACTAACATCCAGTGTGTTCTGTGAATGATAAACAATGGGTGCATCAATAGATGAAGATACACATGCGAAATCAAGGATGGAAGAATCACCAAATATGTCAAGAAAAAGCAGATGAGGCTAGGAAAGAAAGGATTCATCCTTCACTGAGGATTGATGCTCAAGCTCCTAGTGGTACTCTTCATGAATGACAACGCAGGTTGGTTATGCAACAACATCTCCGTTGATGGCTTGCCCTCATTCACAACAAGTGTAGAGTCTGGAATGGAAGAACACAAGATAGTGGAATCTGGAGGATCATCAGAACATGAAGACGGGGGTTGAGGTAAGACAAACATGTGACAACCCATGGGATTTGCAGCAAGATATGTGCAAAAATTGGGAGAAGTGATGTTGGGAGGATTTGACAGTCGAACATATTTGTGTGTCTATTCTCCCACATCGCTCTAGGTGGTCGAGATGTTTGATGAGGGGACAATGAACATTCGCTTGCGACAACGACCGTGTCCATCTATGATTGCGCAACACCATCACAAAAGTATGTTGAGCTGGGATTTGGCTTAAACTTATTTTTAGGATTAACATATTTGGTATGAAAATTCTCAAATCTATCCATGAGATACTAGAATTTCATCTGATTTTTTAGAGCTTGAAACTGCAACACACAGAAGATGTCCCAAAATTCCATAGGCGATTCATGTAGGGGCCTTCCATTGTTGTAACATTTTTTTGTCAAGAGGTCTATATCACAATGATGGAAAGTATATTCAATGAGATCACGAAACTGCTGAAGTGAGTGCATGCTTCTGGGAGGTAGACTCCAGCACCACTGTTATGGGGATTCATGAAGTGTCTATGCAAGCAGCAAGCTGACCTCTTCTGCATAGAACTCGTCTGCATCATCAAGGAATGCATAGAAGTCTTTTTAGTACTTAGGCCGAGCCACTTTGCCTTCACCATCATACGTGAATTCAGACAAGAGATTGAAAAAATCCCTCGTGATGTTGAGAGGTTCGACATGCGAAAGACATTGTGAAGGGATGAGTGTGACAGAATCCATGATAGATATGTAAAGGTTCAAAATAGGATGAGAGGAAACAACTTGTCATATGGCCCTCCTTCTACCATTAGAAATGTTGACGGTGCTGGACCCACCAACATGTCAATGGATCTCCCTGGTAAGAACCTCCAAGTAGACCTTAGATTGTCTGGTGTAGGAGTCCCAATAATTGATTATATGGTATCGCTTTGACTCCAGTTGCACACAGAGGCAAGTAAGATGTCCTTGTTGGTATCAAGAGTGTGACATGCACAACAATCCAAGGAGGGTGTATGAATGGTTCTAACACATGGAAAGTGGGGTGAGTGAACCACTTGAAAACCTATAAAAGCACGCAGCTTGGAAGGGAACACACGAGCAAAGATGCACCACAAACTGGAAATCCAATAAGCTAACAATCTAAAGTGATGGTTAAATCAACAACACGTTTCAGTAAGATTCACACATACATATAAAAAAAGATTCTATACACACATGCGTATGTAAGGAGATACATATATCATTAGAGTGAAAATGTTAGCTGAGATACAATAACAACATATGCATGAAACATGTTGGCTCTGTTATATTAAGAAGTGAAAGTTCCAATCATATAGTACAACCATGACCAACCACTAGTACCAATAGCGTAACGCTACAGTCACTCTCAGCTACTCCTCCAAAGAGATGCACTAGCTCTGCACTATGGAGAAGCCAAGGCTCATTACAATACTCTCCAATATTTCTCTAATATACTCTATCCGAAGCTTGTCTAACCAAAATCCTATACAATGAGTTATGAGGGACTATAAATAGCAAAAGGTTGGGTGACCCTTGAAATTCCCATTTGTGATTGTTCATCTACCCTCACGACTCTTTAACTACTCTATGATTGTTACATTCACCTATTGACACTTGGACTTCCACTTGACAATACGTTACATATAATCTGCACATGTATCCATGTGAGACAAAATATTCTTGAGCAAGCCATGCAAGAATTCACTATGACTTGGACAACTATGGGTTCACCAGCTCTTCGACATCCTCATGATGGTTGACGATGGGGAAATAATGCTAAGCTTAGTAGTCCACGATGGCATCCATGTACTTTGTGGTGACATATTTCTGGAAATGTACTTTTTTCTATGTTGCATCCAAGTGCACTGCTCTGGCTCCTTTGTCCAACTCGTCTAATAACATGTGCATCATTGTCTTGAGTGCGGTTGGAACAATGACATATTAATGCATGGTGTTTACATTGATCTCCAAGTCTACATTGGTGCCTATGCACATCAACTCGTCAAAGTATGAGTTAAGATCCAATTGGACCTGTGCCTTTGTCATTGCCTCAGTGAGTGTCCCAATATATGGGATCGTATGTGCGTGCACAAAAAAATCCATGCTTCTGAATACCCATGCATGGGAAGCTTACAAACTAGTCATGAGCTATGGGTGTTATTCATATTTTCGGATTTGACTCCAGATGCATTCCTTCAGTTTGAATGCTCTGGGCTTCGTCATATTGGATAAGTGTAACAAGCCTCCCTTGTATCTCATTGTCCATATTTGTAGATGGTCAACAACAATATGCATGTTTGACAATATACGTGCTCTCCTAGCACATCGCTATGGCCCACCATTGAGATGGAAAACTACCTTATGCACAGTACCAAATCTGGAATACAACACTCGCATGACTGTTTCGAGGGATGATACTTCATCTAGTATTGCCTTATTCAAATCTGCTCGAACAGATGTTGTAACTAGTTCTCCTCCCTTCTCAGCCGTTTTTAACTCCTTGGCCATTCACTTATTCTCTTCTACCAAGAAGTGAACACTACAGCTCGTATCTTTCGCATATGCTATGGTAGCATCGTCCAATGTTGTTGGATGCTTGTGCATGTTAGATATGATCACTCATTCCTCAAACTTCACAATAGATGTGTGGTCATCCAATGTAGACACTCTGTGCGATTTCACAACTCTATGCTACAGCTTGTTGAATGAGATGTTGTTCATCTCTTCTTCTGGATTGTCTCCTTGGTCGCTTGGGACTTGCTATACTTTCGGATCTGCTAAAGATGGTGGGTTGACCTCTTGGTTGTTAGCCATGAGGTCAATGTCTTGCTATAACTCTACCTACTTCATATTCATATCCATATGCTCAAGTAGTCATTCAATCTCTTGAGTGAAGTCCTGCTCATGCGACTACTCACCCTGTCTACCTTGCACCAGCTGCTCGGATGATTCTACTATCTATATGGGCACATTTTCATCTGTCTGTACATGTTGCACCCCTTGTTGTGTCTGTCCTTGTTGCACTTCCTTATCTTGTCTTTGCAAGCCCTGTTCATTCCATAGTTACTCCTTCAACTCATGCAACACCTTTATTGTTTCCTTCCTTCTCTATTTTTCTCTCTACCTTTTCACGGTCGTATTTTTGCGTTGTTGCCTCTTCACCTATATTGCCGAAGCTTCTTTATGAACAAGTGGGTTTTCTCTAAACTTGTAGCTTTTTTCTACATCTACGTTGTGGAAAATCTTCCTCTTGCCTTTGTCACATGTCAATATGTTTACCTATGGTACTACTGTTGCTAGCGATCTCGTGGATTCTACTTCACGGTGCTTTGCTAACCATTCCACAGTGATGTCGAATAGTTCATTCGGCCTAGAGAAGTTGTAACAATATCTCCATGGGTCTTCCTCAGCCCAATGACAGGCCCCATGGATCCACAAAAATTGTACTCTCACATAGTGATCCTTCACAAAACAATGCAGCTCATATGGATTAAAGCACGTGGTGCCAAAAGGATATTTATTGAAGTCTTTTGTTTTGGCATCTGCATGCTTGAGATTCCATATCTTGTACAACCCGATCCACAATGGAAGAGTGGGCCAAGGTGCCTTCTTCTTCTGGTGCAGCATAGCTGACAGTCATGTCGAGATGTGGTATGACCCTTTTTGCAGGACGAGCTTGCCCATGAAAAACTTTGCTAAAATGTGCAGAGGATTCTCCATGCTCTAAAGTTGTATGAAGGTGCCAAGAGGTGAGGCATACCAATCTGCTATGTCGATCAGTGCCTCCATTGTTGCCTTCGACATGCAAGGTGGATCCTTCTCAAATATCATCTTGTACACCCGGGTGACAAAATGATATGACAGCTGTGTGATGACACCACAAAAAATGCATTCAGAAAAAAATTTACAATAATTATTGATAAAGTTTTACATTGGTGTCCATGTCCACTTCAATCTTGGGAACTCCTAATGGGCACAGATTTCATCCAAGATGTATGCGGACCTGTAGATTTCTTCTTGTTGACCTTTAGGTGACTGTCAAACTCCTATTACCTATTCCCTCATCCTATGAGCCAACATGTTGGACCAGCTACATGCTTTGCTTTCACTGGCCAATTGGTCCAACACGATCACCCAACTCTGTGGGAAGGTTTATATGCTCTCTTGGACATACAACTGACATGTAAATATGACCAAGTACTAATATGCCTTTCTATGTATCTTCATCTTGTAAATCTGGTTGGGTGTCATCCTAAATTTGTCTCGCTCCTTCTTCTAGTTCCTCAAGCTATCCCTAGAGATGGCATTACTACTGGGTATGCTGAAGGGTATCTCCATGGTGATCACTAGCATTGGCAGGTGGTACATTTGTTGATCGTCTTGTGCCCTAAAGGTAGCAATCTCTATCTTGCTGAAACTGCCTAATGTCATCGTCTCAGGATTAGAGTGCGAGATGATCGAATGTATCATGTCCATGCATGGGAATGTAGGGTACCTACAAGCAATTCGGTACAAGCCGGACTTGTGAATGTTCACATAGACTTGGCGGTCTTCAAAATCTTCCCCAAATGTACCTGAAAATGCATCATTGACCTCTTTACATTTCAAGTTGATATCTTTGTTACAATCAACTTGGTGTCTTTGTATATCGGCAAACTTATAGGCACTCACTCAACTACTGCTCTAGTTGCACTTCTATCAGTGTCCTTTGAACCTGGTCTCTTAGAGTCCCTTGATCCTAAACTGCTGAGAAATGGATGAAAACCTGCTATATCTAGAGACATGGCGACATACATGGAAAAAAAATCTGTCAGTTAAAACCAAAGAAAACATGAGGACTGACATGTAACATACCTGCGGAACTGCAGGCAAGGATTTCACAATTTTCACTGGGCAGCTGGGAGAATGAATATCGGAACTGTGCAAGAGGTAGTCTAGATTTTCAGGAGGATGGTTGACTATGGGAATTGCATAATCCAAACTGGCCTACTCGGTGCTCAGATTGCCTAATGCACAATTTTCGCTGGCAAGTGATGCAGGCCCAGGGACTCAATTGTGTAATTTTGTGGGCCAGTAGACACTGCCTCTCACAATTGCGCAAAGAAATTTGGCCATATTTTTGCATTTTTTGGGAGGAAGGTAGAGCTTTCCCTCTTAGAATTGTGCAGTGTTGTCTTGGCAAGGCAGAGTTCAGGCTAAGGCTGCCCAAACCCAGCAACGGGAAGATGAAATCATATGAAGATGTGAATGCATGGCAATACTAAGTGTAGGCAGGAGAAAATGATCATGTATGAAAAGAATGAATGCAAGATTCAAAAGATGGAACAACATGCATGTGTTTGAAATGATTCGCCGAATCAGTGACTGTTCATGCAAAATAGTGTCATGCATGCGACAACACTTAGATGCTAAAAAAAACTAAAACAATGCTCGTACAGGCTAACATGCATGCAAATGACAGCAAGCCTTCACAGAAATCAAGCAGAAAACACTTACACAAGCCAAAATACCAAGAACAACATAAATGATGCAAAAGATATGTAAAGAGGACTTACCCAAAAATAGTTGAGCTGGATGTGCCAAAGAGTCCTAGATGTGTCGTGGGATGTCAGAGGTCCAATATCGATGTGAAGAATGAGCTCCAAAGTGTTGAATAAGTAATTTTGTGTCTCATGACGCGCATGCCACAAATCTAGGAAAAGGTGGTACTTGGAGGAAAGTTTTTGAAATGATCTTTGCATGTAAACTCTAGTTGCTAAAAATAGATCCCTAAAATATAGGGATGCTTTTTGCATGTATATGTTTTGTATTTCGAGAAAAAGTAGCCCATGGATGCAAGTCAAGTTTTCTTTGTCCCGGGTAGAACTGCTCAACCTGAGGGCACTTGCAATAGCCTACTTGACTGAGAGGGATTATTGCGCAATTTCTGGGAAGAGTTGGGTTGGCTCTCTAGAGGGATTATGTAGTTTCTGGGAGGAGAAATTGACTGTTTCTCAGAATTTTGCAATTTTTGGGCTGACTTGCACTACCGGGCTAGATTTCACAATTTTCATTTGGAAGGTTGTTTGATAGGATTGTGTAGTTTTTGGGCCCAACAAGCTGCTAGTTAGATTTGCGTAATTTCTTGGGGGGGGAGGCTAGTTCCCCTCCATAATTGCACAATTTTCTTAGGGAGCTTCTCATCCAAAAGCTAGCCCAAGTCCGAACTGACAGCCTGTGAGGGGAGTGATACAAATAATCATGCATAGGCTAGCAAGCTGCTGAAAACCAATGAAGCTTATGTACTTAATAGTACAAGACATGTTTCTTAAGGATGGTTGGTAGGGAAACTCCAAAATGAAGTTAAGGAAAATTTTTGAAGGCTAGTTGTAGTCGCTACAACAGGTATGCATAAGAAGAATATAAGAGATTGGAAGAAATGTAGAAGGTTGATGTGGGTAAGATTTTGACAAGTAGAAATAGAGCTCGCAGACAAGTATGATGGCCACAATGATTGTAAAAACCATATACAGCTCTGTATGGTAGCTTGGAGAGAAATTATACAAGAAGAATCATTGCATGGTTTCATCCATACCCTAAAAACAATCCCTTGGAACCGGTATTTGGAAACTAAACTTCGACATGGAATTTCTAGAAGGACGGAAATAGTGGATGAATTTGTGATGACATTTAGATTTAAATATGAATATCCACTTATAGATGCAGTGCTGAATATAGTTAAGAAGAAGATTTGTGAAAATGAAGTTCCAGTTATCTAGCAACCTGATTGGGCAGCGCAGATTGAAAATGTGATGGAATGCTATAACCTCACTGTAGAAGATGATGAAGATCATCACAACATTAATATCAAAGAGTTAGAAGGTCATTGCAAAGTGAATGGACCTGGAATATAGATTTTATATATAAAGCAACCATTGAAAATGAAGAAAGTAAATATAGGGACAGAAGCTAAACTGAAGTATGTGATCATAGGAGATTACAGGGGTGATGACACTATCAGGAAGATAGCAGATTTGTTGCATGAATACTAGGAGTTGCTTCCCTCTAAATTTCCAAATATGAATGGGAACCTAGGGGACTTCTGAGTTATGAGGATTCCTCTAAGGCCAAATGTGAAGCCTGTTAAGTAGAGGTCTTATTGACTAAACCCAAAAATATAAGAAAAAGGTGAAATAATAATTGGAAAAAATGTTAGCTGTGGGGATAATTGAAGCTGTCAAAGAATCTAAATGGGTAAGCCCTGTTGAGTGATAAAAGGTGTCTCTTTAACCCCTAATTATCCTACATTAATTATCAACCCAGGTACAATTTTTTATCTCAAGAGTGTACTCAGTCTGAGGCGCTCACTTGATTCAAGAGTAATGTTTTCTAGTTTGTGGTATAGTGCTAAATACAAGAATAAATAGATGCTGGAAAGAGAATCTACTTGTAATTAAAAGAAACCTTAATTCTCTAAAACTTAATTCATTCATTCAGAAAACTATAGCAATTTATCAGTCAAGGATGTAGTAGTGATAACTCTTTTTTTTGTCAACTGATATAAATGAAATCAGTCATAAACAGAACCTCCAATCTGAGAACTTCAACAACGATAGTCAATTTTCTTTACAGTTGTAGATCTTTCAATCCACACTAAAGCAAATAATAAAAATTCAATTGGAAATGCTTACTAAAACACACTTGTTGCACTATGAATTAAAAGGTGAAAGAAAATCCTTGCAAAGAAGCAGAAACAACTAAGTATGTTGAAAGATTGAACAACAAAGCTTAATATACAAAAATGAATTGAGCAACAATCTTTATTGAAATGAACTAAACAACAATCTTTAACTGAAATGATCTGAACAACAATCTTCAGATAAAAAAGGAACAAAAAATCTCATCGAGTGTAAAGGCATAGTGACTATAAAGTAATAGAATCAATAATCTTATTCTGGCAGAGTGAACATTAATTGTAGGTATAAAGGAACGACAATCATGATTATAATTGAATAGAAATTAAATGAATAGTAGTTGCAGTTGTGAGTGAACAATAGAATCTAAAGTAGACAGTGCAGTATTGTTTCAAAAGGAGTAGCACGACATTGAGTTATGAATAACAATCATGTTATCAACGCAGTATAATTATGATCTTGATGTAACAGAGTAATTCAACGAGATGTTCAAAAATAAAAGATTACCGAATAAAGCGAATTAAGGAAATGCTAAGGAAATCAAACCACACACGACTGTAATTGTAAAATAGTGATACAAGAAGCAAGTGGATCCAATAGGGTCAGGCCCTTAGCCACCAGGGAAGCACTACTGCATTTACTCTAGGATCAGATAATGGAAAAGCAACTGAGTTATATATTAATCATATATGGAAGAGTTACAGATATCGCTCCTCAAAGAGATTCGATGATCAAAGTTGAAATTACAATAGTAATTCTGAAAAATCAATCCTCTCCCTTGTCTTACAATCACTACCCCATTTATAATGGGTAGGCGGATACATCAAGATTATATATAACTTTTAAAGAAGCCATCCCTCAGGATCAAAAGATCCTAAGGGCTTCGTTTAATCTTCCATCTTCAGTTGTCTTCTTGTCCTCTTGCGCAGCCACTCTGTTTTCTCCGTCTTTTCCTGAGCTTCACACTCTAGTCTCGTTCTTCTTGTCTGGAAACCGTTTCCTAATGGAGGAACATCAGTTGCCTTGCTTTTGTCTTTACCTTCTGAATAGTGATTTTCTATTCCCTTCACTTTCTGTATAGAAAAAAATAATAATTAGTTATTTTGTATTAATCACAAATCTCCTTAATTCTATCATAATTCTTTAACATATTACCATTTTATAATGTAAAGGAGTTATGATCCAAAGGAAAAGATAAAGAAATAAATGGAAAAGGCATACCTTTTCCTTCACTCAATACATCCCCCTGCTTACCCTTTTTCATGTCCTCATGAAAACCATGTAATTTACATGCAACGTAGTTAGGGAATAGGCTGGAGAGGGATTTTCATGAAGTGGTCTAAAGCCATGATTTGCAGCTAAAACTTCAAAAATGGCTCCTGTCTGCCCCTCAGGCAATTCATATATAGCCTTATATCCTACTACAGGATACTAGAGAATGAGGCTTCGAAATCTACAGCCTAGCCAAAGTGGACCTTCTCTCAAGATGAGGTTACTATAGGTAACCAGGTGATCGGTAGCTAATTTAGAATTTTTAGAATTGAAGGGTTCTCTGTCTTGGATATTTCGATTGGAAGTCTTCCATTAGAGTTTAGCTACTACTATGGTAGGGTCTTTGATGGATAGGAAGTATTATTCCCCTTACTAGACAAATGCTTTATGAATGGGTCTAAATGTCTGGATCACACCCTTTTTTCTAATTAAGCTTCTATACTTAACCCATAGTTGTAATGCATTTTTCGGTTCACCTCTAACCCAATGGTCTAACCCGTTTTCTTGTCTCTGAAAGGTGTTATGGGCCTTGAGCCATTTTAACTGGTTAACTACAAAAAAAATGAATGCTTGAAACTAGATATCACCCACAAAAGGACTGGGATTCTTTTCCATTTCCTCCTCCAACACAAAATTACACAAATAAAATTCACATAACAATCGCTGGACTTTCACTCCATAATGTTTACAACAGTTTATGAAATCATCAATAGTTTTTAGCTCTATCGGTACCCCTACCTTGACAACCTTAATTTTTAACTGTAAATACCTTTCTAACAAAAACAAAGCATAATTTTTGGCATGTGCCCTACAGGCTAGAACATCAGTATATAGAGAACAGAGGGTATCCATTCAGCTTAGGATTGAGTTTAGGCTATTTGTTACCTTTTCAAATTTTTCCTCTGCCTTCCAACATTTATCAAAGGCCTCACTCTCTGATGCATTGATGTTCTTAAATTACTGCTGTAACTTTTGGTATTTTTCCAGAGGAATAGTATCTTCTGTGAGTTTTCCTATCATCTGCTAAGCCTGTGCTAGATCCTCTTGGAGTTACACTATCCTAGCATCATTGTCCATCGAAACACGTTTGGGCTAAAGATCTACCTAGATCTTCTTATTATGACATCTGGTTCCTATAGTCTGTGTCCATTTTGTGTGGTCAGTCATGATGCTAGAGGATAGTGACTCTGTTTGGACATCCTTATTATAGACTGGTGTATCTTCTATTTGGGCCACTGTGTCTGTAACAGCTGCATGTTGTTCCTTGCTGTCCTGAATGGATGTGGGCTCTGTTTGAGTCCCTATGGCCTTTATTTTATTTGGTTTCATTCAGGTGGCTGCATTTCTTGTTCTTGTGGTTCTTTTTGATATTTTCCCCATTTTTAGGGACCTTATCTGCTGTCTGAGTTGTTTTATTACATTGAGAAGCCTTTGTTGTTCCTTTTGTAACCTCTTGATTTCATTCATCTTCTTCTTCAAAGCAACAAATGTTTCTTTTAATGGAGCTAGGCCTTGTTCTTCAGGGATTGTACCCTCGCCCTGGCTTATTTCCATATTTTCTATTTGGAACACTTCTTTAGTTTTCTCATCCTCCTGATTAGGTTTCTCAGGGGAGGTAACCCTGGTTTGATCTACTATTTCTCGGGTGGCTTTTGCTTCTACTTCTTCTTCGTCATTGTTCTCCTCAGATGCACTCTTGTTGTGAGCAGAGTGTTCCTATGATTTCCCTGCCTCAATATTGAGGTTGAGCGGGCTCTGAGGTTGAATTTACTCGCCCATATTGGCCAAAATTTTGGCCAATTTGTCTTCCTGCGATGGACTTTGTAGTAGACTTGAACCAGAGCACTCAGTTTCTTCCTCCAATTCTTCTTCCAATTCCTCTTCCCATTCTTCTTCCACATTTCCCCTCCTTCGAGTTGTGGGGGTTGCTCATCCTCGAAGTCTAATATTTCTAAGTGTTGGCTATTGTTATCTTGTAGATTTCCCAACATTCCCCTACTTTTCCTCTATCTAAGGGATTGTTTGCATTTGTGCAGTCTAGTTGATGTGTTGGTGGTTCTTTCTCTTTTTGGGGCTGGTAAGGACAATCCCACATCTATTGAAAATACCAATTCTTCCCAACTAGACTACTGCTGAGCAAGACTATGATTGAATATTAATCAAATTAAACCATGATGACTTACTACCATTTTTGTATGATGTTATTTCCTTATACTCCAAGCAGCGTCATGCAATAAAGAAATTAAATATGCAGGCAAATTTACAACACATTTTTGTCTTAATACTGCTAATAATTTCAGATGGCATGCTCTTAGCACATCCTTTCTCCCATCGCATGTGATGTAGCTTTGCACTATTCTGGATAATTCTGCCCATGGTTCTCCCAGGGTTGCAGGCAGGACTCCTTTTCCTTTGATGGTAAGGTTTTGTCCTTCGTCCCAAAAGATGGCTATGGCATCTCAAAGTATTACTTTTTTCTTGGTCCATACTAGTTCGACTGCCAGTAGTCCAGATATTTTTGCAATTACTGCCTTTGTTACCATTATTTTCCTTCCCCTCAGCATGGAATAATCTTCCTTCAAATTCTGTAGAAATTCAATGGCCATAGTTTCATGGGACTGTTGTAGCCGTGTAAGGTAATTGATCCATCCTGCTCTTTCCAGAATTGCTCGTGCAACATCAGAAATTATCAGCACATTTGGTTCACTATGTATTGCTTTGCTTCCCATTTTGTTCAAGCTTAGCACATTGTTAATTTTTATAGAGCGAAAACAAACACAAAAATGACAATGGAACAACAAGCTGTGTGTATTGGAAAATGTTCATAACATTAAACTTGTTATTTCTGAGAACTGATGGAGTCGTGGTACCTCCAAATAAGGAATTGACATGTCTGCCAGTGTATTTTGGAGATCACCCATGCCCCATTGAAATATTATAGGTTGTCCTTGACCGGAAAACGGAGGAGCGACGTACTAGACGACAACCATATAGAAAAAAAGGAGCGACGTATATATTCATGTCATGATTGTAAAAGTAACGAATTAATGAAATCGAGGCTTATATGAAAATCACAAATAGATATAGAAATGCTATGAAATCATGCGAAAAATAGGGGAGAGGACAACTGACGACAGTAAAAATGCTTATATGGTCATTATCCACTTTAACCATTATGATTGATTTATAATCGATATTTCATGTGTAAGAGGTTCGAAAGGGTTATATAAGATAATCTCATTTGAAATCAAGATAAAGATATAAGGCAAGGGTTTATAATGACTATTGGTGTATGAAAGTATGACTTCAATACTATCAACAGAGCTCTATTGCCCACAGGTGTTCATAACCTTGACAAAGTTGCTTCTTTCACCCTTGGAACCATAATCCTTTATGTATGCCTAGGAAAGTGTTGTGTGATGACAGAATGGAGGCCATTGTGCTAGCTTGGTAACTAGATGAATCACAATGCCATTCACCAGGAAGGAGTGAAAGGTGGGCAAGCTAGCTCGTGATGAGACCTCCTGTTCCAATGACTTTTTTTATTTTTCTGATATGCCTCTTGGATCATATCCCTAGTGTGGTAGTCATAGTGGGAACGCCACTTCACTGCTTCCTTATGATCATGGTGGGCTGGCTCTTGATGAGGCCCCCTATCCTTCATCTGACAAATCATGTTAGTAATTATATAGATATATATTTTTCTCTCTTTTTTTTTTCTTTTCTTTTATACAACACTTTCCTATTTATCTATAGAGGATGGCTCAACACTCCTTAAGAGTAGGGATGGTGGAAGAAGTCTGAACATCTCAATAGAGGAAAAATATGCCCTTATTAGTATTCAATAAGAATGATCAAAGAGAATTATGAAGATTAAGGAAGAACCAACATGATAAAAATAATCAATCAAATTAATTTTAGTGAAAATAAAGACAACAAAGTGATATGAATAGTTGTGTCCTTTCCTCTCTTTTTTTCTTATCGATAAAAAGCAATTTATCTAAAGATAACAATTTTTATTTGGTTTGATGATTTCAGTATCCTTTAGTTTTTTTGTTCTTGCATGAATGTATGCTTGTGCCTTAAAGGGATCATGAACAGTGAACCATCATTCACAAAAATCCTCTAAATGATGTTCTTTAAGAAACACACACAAAAAAAAATTCATTCAAAAAGTGTTGTTCCTTAGATGGAACAACTGTTGTCGCTTAGGAGGGACAACAAAAAGAATATTTGCACACAAAACCGTGGTTCCTTTAAGAGGAACAACAAACAAAAGAAAAAAATGTACTCGAAATTGTTGTTCCTTAAGAGGAACAATAGTCGTTCCTTAAACAGAGCAGCAAATAAACCAAGCACGAAATAAAATACTAATCCTTTGGCAGAACAACCTACAATCATCTGAAATCGAAACTATTGTTCCTTCAAAAAGAATGAAAGGAAGAAAAATGTAGAGGAGGATTGTTCCTTTAAAAGGAATGGAAAAACAATTTGGCAGAAGTGTGGTTTGTTTAAGAGGAACAAAAGAAGCAATCAGGCAAAAGTGCTATTCCTATAAGAGGAACAACAAAAATGCAATCTAGTGGAAATAATGCGAAAGTGTTGTCCCTTCGGAAAGGAACAGAAAAAATGCGAAAGTTTTGTTCCTTCGAAAAGGAACAATAAAAATGCGGAAATTTTGTTCCTTCCGAAAGGAATAGAAAAAATGTGGAAGTGTTGTTCCTTTGGAAAGGAACAACAAAAATGTGGGAATGTTGTTCATTTGGAAAGGAAAAGCAAAAATGTGGGATTTCTATTCCTTCGGAAAGGAACAAAAAAAATTTGAAAGTGTTGTTCCTTCGGAAAGGAACAATGAAAATGAAAGAGTGCTATTCCTTCAGAAAGGAACAACAAAAATGCAAAAATGTTGTTCCTTCGGAAAGGAACAACAAAAATGCGAAAGTGTTGTTCTTTTAGGAAGGAATAGCAAAAATTCAAAAATTTTGTTCCTTCAAAAAGGAACAGCAGAAATGCAAAAGTGTTGTTCCTTCGGAAAGGAACAACAAAAATGGGAAAGTGTTGTTCCTTTGGAAAAGAACAACAAAAATGCGAAAGTGTCGTTCCTTCAGAGAGGAGCAACGAAAATGCAAAAGTGTTTTTCCTTCAGAAAGGAACAACAAAAATGTGGAAGTGTTGTTCCTCCGAAAAGGAACAACAAAGATGCAGAAATGTTGTTCCTTCGAAAAGAAAAACTTATGTACAAAGTTTGAGAACAATGGGATTATTTAGTGCACCAATGCTGAGGAAGGATTATTTTCCTCAGCAAGAATTTGCATATCAGAATCTTCCCATAGCTGCCAGTAAAAGGATTCCCGAGTAAGCGGTTTATGGTACAGTCCCACTCGGTGACAATTTTCTTTAAAGGCATGTCCAGAACCGTCAATAGTAGTTAAAGTGATGGTGCCATTGTCATGCACTTTCTGTATTTCATATGGTCTAAGTCATCGAGTCTGGAGTTTTCTCGGAAAATCCTGAAACCTAGAATCATATAGGAGTGCCCAATCTCCTTCATGGGAGATTTTTGTTTTGATCAGGGCGTCATGCCATTTTACTTTCTGATTTTGAATTAATGTAGTGTGTTGAAGATCCGAGAGCCCGATTTCATCTAGCTCATTAATTTTCTGTAATCTGTTAGTCTGGGCCTCATTTAAATTTAGACCGATCACCTGTGCTGTTCTTAATGTTTGTATTTTGAACTCTATTGGAAAGATGGGTTATTTTCCAAATACTAGCTGATATGGTGAATGGCTAGTGGTATTTCTCGATGTTGTTTGGTATGTCCACAAGGCTTCGGGAAATATTGAAGCCTAGTTATGTCTGTGCGATGCAACTGCTTTTGTAAGTATTTCTTCTATCACCTTATTCATGCTCTATACTTGGCCATTTGCCTGTGGGTGATACGAAGTGGTAATTTTGTGCTGAATGTGATAATTTTTTAATGTTGCAGCCATTTTATTACCTACAAACTATGGTCCTCCATCCATGATTATGTCCATCGGGAGGCCATATCGTAGAAATATTTGGAAAAGGAAATGTATTATAGAATCCTTTATAGCTCTTGGAAGTGCCTCTACTTCAACCCATTTGGTAACATGCTATATTGCTACTACAATATATGTTTTCTGATTTGATGATGGGTTGATCGGACCAACAAAATCGAGTGCCCAATTCTCAAATGGTTCAATTACTAACTATGGGTTTAAAGGCATTTCATCGGACTATCCAGGGCATCTTTCTCTTTGGCAGCTACCGCAGGCTTGAATAAATTTCTTAGCGTCTTTAAATATTGTGGGCTAGTAATTGCCTGTTTGCAAAACCTTGTGACCAATCCTGTGATTACAAAATGTCCACCACATTGTCTGTCATGACAAGCTTTCAGAATGTCAAATATTTCGTCTTTGAGGACGCATCTTCTGATGTGCATATCTGCTCCTGTATGAAAGAGGTAGCCCCCGATCCAAGAAAATAAGGTACTACGTTGCACGATATGTTTTCGTTTATTGGGGGTTAGATGCTTTGGTAATTTACCTACTGCTAAATAATTTGCAACATCAGCATACCAAGGTGTCTTCACAGTAACAACAAACAAATGTTCATCTGGGAGTTGATCTTCGACTGCTGCTGCATCCATTAGCTTTGGCATTCGTGAGAGAAAATAAGCTACATGATTCTCTTTCCCAAGTCGATCTTTTATTGTGATGTCAAATTCCTACAACAAAATCAACCATCTTGTTACTCTACCATTTGTAACAGGTTTATTTTCTAAGTATTTTATGCCAAAGTGATCTGTATATAAAACAACAGGATATCCAGTGATGTAATGCCTAAATTTATTTACATCATGTATTCCAGCTAAAAAATCTTTTTCAGTTACGGTATAGTTTAGTTCAGTAGGAGATAAATTCTTGCTAATATAATAAATTGCATATGGCTTTTTATCTTCTTCCTTTCCAAGGACTGCTCCAATAGCTATGTCTGAAGCATCAGATGAAAATTGAAATGGCAGATCGCAATTTGGGCCTCTTAGCACTAGGGCTATTGACACAAGCTTTTTCAGATCCTCAAAAGCACACTCACATTTATCTATCCAAATAAAATCAACATTCCCTGTACGTACATATAGAGGTGCAGCTATTTGAGAAAAATTCTCTATGAATCTCCTATAATAACTAGAAAATCCTAGAAAACTGCGTACCTCTGTCTGTGTGGTAGGAGTAGGTATTAACAAAATTATTTGAATTTTGAACGGATCTATCTGTATTATGTTTGCTGAGATATAATTACCTAGGATGAGTCCCTCGATCATCATCATATGGCACTTTTCATGGCTCAAGCGAAGCCAGGTGGCAATACATCGTTACAACACCTTTTCCAATGTTTCTAGTGATAGCTCAAAATCATCTCTATACGGTGTGAAATCATCCATATATACTTCGAGCCCTTCATTATTAAATCTAAAAAGATGTTGAGGATGGCCCTATGAAATGTGGCAAGTGCACTAAATAGGCCAAAGGGTAGGACTTTTTAGGCAAATGTTCCCCAAGGATAGGTAAAAGTATTTTTATCCTGGTCCTCAGGGGCAATTTGAATCTGATTGTACCCACTGAAGCCATCTAGGAAAGAAAAGAATTTCTTTCCAGCTAATGAATCTAATATGTGATCAATGAATGGAAGGGGAAACTGATTTTTTTCAGTTGATTTGTTCAATTCTCTGTAGTCTACACAAATCCAACACTTTCCATTCTTCTTTGGCACCACTACTAGTGGAGAGACCCACTTGCTATCGGAGATTGGATAAATAAAGTTTACATCTAAAATTTTTTGTTACTCATCTTTCACAATATCTTTCAGGTGAGGGTTGAGTCTTCGTTGGGGTTGGCGAATGGGTCTAGCATCCTTTTCTGTATAAATGTGGTGCGTACACAACTGGGGATCAATTCCCTTCATGTCTAGATAATCCTAGGAAAAAGCTTTCTTGTATTTTCTCAGTAGCTGGACCAACTTTTCTTCTTGTTCAGGAGTCAGGTTTTTGTTAATGTTCAAGGTTTTTCTTGGCTCAATCCCTATAGTTTTGTTGTTTGAAATAGAGGTAGTGGGTATTGATTGATCATGAGTGTCTTTAATGGGATCTTCTTCTAGTTCATTGTCAAATGCTGCCTCTATCATGTGACATTGTACATGGGATCTGGATTCGGATTGGTTAATGAAGTTGTTAATAATGTCATCCTCTGTTTGGTCTTTAAAATTGAGGGCATCTTCTATGGTTAATGGGGACCTAATGTTTTCAGTGAGATATGATATAGGTTGTTTATTAGTTTTCATTATTGTTAAACTTGGTTGGGCTGGAGGGTATGGTTGAAGGGAAAATACCCCTAGAGTCCTTTGGGCTGAGACTCTACCAGACTGAAAATTGCTTATACAAAGAAACACACACACACAGCCATCTTTTTTACTTTTAAGCAAATCCTAATGTTTTAGGGTACATACCTAAGGTCCTACGTCCGAGAAGACCGTTAGGGTGCAAACCCTTCTTGGAGTTCCCTTCTTCTTTCTCTGACCTGCAAGACAAACAAATCAAAGAAATCAACAGTACATGTATAGAAGTTTATGTATAAATCATCTTTATGCTATAAAGTTAGTTATAAATAATCTTTAAGTAACTACTTTCATAAGAATTCAACACAAGAATCTCATAAGCATAAAGAAAGATTATTCGGGAACAAAGACGTGTTTCTTTATATATAAAGGCAAATAAAGTACATATATCGGAAAGATATCACCTGAACACCTTCAGCAGGCTCCAAGCAAGCTTCCTCCCGGATTCGTTCCAGCCTCCAGCCTTCAACAAGAGCTCCTTCCAAGTCTTACTCAATGATGATGTCAAGGATGAATGATCACCAATACACATGGAAACAAGGGTTTCCTATGCAAAATGGGGGAAGTGCAGGATGCACCAAGGACTTCAGACCTGGTCTAAGGGAAAAATCTCAGCATAATAATCTTGCTCTCCTTTCTCTCTCCCCTTGGCCTTCCCTTTGATGTCTTTTTATACCCTCTCCAAAGTAGTTTTTTAGTTAGGAGTTGGTTGGGAACAGTTGGGCCACGGGCACTAACAGGTGATCCAGCAGGTAAACCCGCGATCACCGCCCAAAAAAGAGGAAATTATATTTTTTTAAGTGTTTTAATAGATACACGCGGGTTGGGTATGACATACCCGCGTGTACACGCGTTTAACACAGGGCAAAGTCGCGTACAGGGAATAAAACACTGTTTTTTAAATTTTTGGACCAGGTCTGGAAGGAGGGGTTGCCCTAGGCCATAAGTGCAGCATCACAAACCATAAGAGTGAGATTTGGAGCTATAACAGATGCCCCCTAATGTATGAGGTCAGAAGGGGAACATGATGGCCGAAATACATTAAGTAAGTACAAGGAAAGGAACTCCGCCAAAAAACCGAGGAGGACTTCACCGGAATTCAGCCTGCCAAGCCACCGAAAGGAGATCAGAAAGAAACACTGTCTGAGGCGGGCATACCCATGCTCAGGAAAAGTAAAGCATGTCCGCATATCAAGTACAAGCGGATCCACTAAGTATACAAGTATAAATGACTGTAAAAATACATAATGGATCATCTGATCATAATGAGTAAGTACATGTCTGAATATCACATATAAAACTGTCAATGATGCTGAAAGATGCAACGGATCACTGAAATCAAAGACTGATCCCATAAGGTACCAACTGAACATGATGGAATAGGATGGTACTACACTGCAAACTCAGGTGCCAGCATATAGAATGTCGCCATGACTGACTGCAACATATAAGGTGGAATGGTATCAACTAGCAGTAACAGGAGCAACTGTCAAGTGAACCAATGAATGCTGATACAACCTGAGGTCTTCACCGACCGCCGTGGTACATTTCTACACCATGGGAATAAATGATCTGAAGTCGACCATGTGAGAAATCGTTTGATTACCGGTCATTGATGTATACCGTTAACAAACGCGAGACTACTCACCGATAATGATAATGAGCGTCAAGGTACCCAGTACAATCTAACAAGTGTGAATAGATGAGCTGAAGTCGAACACCTGTAAGAATCTATCAATCAGGAGACAATGATGGTTTCCCACTGTCGATAGCGAGGAATCTGCCACTAATGACTGCAAACCCCAAGGTACTGCCAAATGGACTCTAGATCTTTGCCCCAGAGCAATGAGTCGGAGTCGATAGGGAAAGATCCGCTAGAAGGAAGGCATTAAGGCATCCTCCATCAATCTAGCGCGAGTGTAACCCGTAGGCCAATAATGTGGAAGGAATCGGACGAAAAAGATGTAGTAACCCAACCGAAAGTACGTTTCCGGCGTACACAAGATGTGGCTAGCGCACGGCAGAAACCCTCTGAACCAACCAATAATGAAAGCTGACACAGAGGCGAGGTATCCACCAATAGGGTCAAATGGAAACCAAGGTACTGCACGAATCCCAATGTGTGATAATGTATGCTGATGTCGAACACAAGGGAAACCACTCAGTCAAAGACCCATGATACTGATCGATGCTGAGCACAAGGTGACCTATCAATAATGAAAATAGGGCCAGGGTGCGGTCTCTAGGTCTGCCCTCAGAGCAATGTGTCGTCGTCGATAAGGACAAGACCCGCCAGCAAGAAGTCAATGGGGACCTTCTCAAACCGGTACGAGTGAAGGACCAATATAACTGATGTGATGATAGACATGACACTGACAACCAGGGATGGCCGACTGAAAAATGAGTCAAGAGACACCGCAGAAAGGCCGACTCAGGCTAACTTCCCTTGAACAAAAGCACGACTCAATGTGACTATGTGGCAGCATATAATGAATCTGTATAAGTTCGTCATGCAGGAGGCACGAACGAACCCTCCATATGATTGGAAGAGATAACCAATCGGGGGAGAACTGACTCGATAACAAGGTTATGGCTTACCTAAGTCAAACTAAATCCCACCCATGCGGAGGAGACTTTGTTTCGAGTGCTTTGTTCAAGGGCGACACGACTGACTCTAGCTGCCAACAATAAATGGAAATAATGTCCCTGTTCCCGCTCTTTTTGGAATATTTAATTTTTTTGTCTTTTTCTGATAAGCCGGAAAAAGAATAAAAGAATGCTATGGTACAGTGGAGAGAACGAGTGTCGGTGAAACAGATGCTCTAGTTCCTGGGAAAGGAACGTTCCTATGCTCAATGCAGGGAGGTGAAAAACTGGTCAGTGACACTCAGAGGTATGTCCCTTCCACGGATCTGGGTATGTCAAGCTGCAGAGGTCAAGGGTATGCAAGGTTTATTTTTTGCAGACGTCATGGTCAAAAGTGGGCTTAAACACGAGTCCAAGTGAAGCCGGTTATAGGCCAAAAGGTGCAAATGGTCAACATGCAATGCAGAAGTACAACTCAACACACATAGGAGCCTCTAGGGTATAAGGCCAGAACGAAGCGAAGAAGCAAGGAAGAATGAGTCTTCAACGCATAAGTCATGGCGGGACTACAGAGGACTCCCGAGCCTACTCAAAACGAAGCAGCATGGGCAACAAATGTCAGTGAGGTGCTAACTAGGATGCCCATGTAAAAGGATGGCTCTACCATCATGTCATGATTTAAAGAATCGGCGAGTGAAAATGGCTTGCGAACCATAACATGATGGGGTCGACCCTACGGCAGATGTATCGGTCAAATGGAGGCTAGTATGCATAATGCAACGGAAAAATGGTGTCCCTAACCTATATGCCAGTGAGAACACGATACCTGCCATGACGGGTCAGCAGTCATGGAACCGTCTCGAACCGTCGAAAAATGTCCAAAATGTCCTGAAAAACAACTCAATCTCGACATTCCAAGCTCCCAAGTTAAAAGTGACATGAAACCAAACAAAATAAAATTTTGAAAAAATTTTGCATTTTCAAAACTTATAAAAAGAAATTTTGGACTTACCATTTTCACCGTTTGACTTGGAGAGCAAATTGTGGAGCAAAAAGAGCAAACTTTCCCCGTGACTTATTCAACCGTTCAAACTTGCCGAAAACTTCCAGGTAAGCACTAAACTTGTCTTGCAATCAATTGTGATAGTTTTTAGGAAGTTTAATTAATGTTTCACCGTTAGATTTTTGCAAAAAATTGCTCTGCGGCATACACGCGGGTTGGATGTATATAAATCGCGTATACGACGGCCCTACACGCGACTGTGTATAGGGTAAACCGCGTGTGCGCAGCGAAAAATTTTTATATAAAAAACTAATGGATGAATTTGATTTTTTCTTCCAGGATGACTCTCACATGGCGTGAAAGAGAGCACTCAGCTGTAGATAATGAAGTTATGGAGAATGATGAGGCATTAGATGCCTTACGGGGATGCGGATTGTTAAAATTCTTTAAGTTGCCGAATATGAAAGCAAATGTGCGTCTGCTCGAGAGACTTATTGATTACTGGGATGTCGAGGAAGAAGCTTTTATGATTGATCAAATGCCACTCAGGATAGAAGTGGAAGATATATATTTCATCACGGGCCTTTCCCGAAGGGGAGAGGTAGTCCACTCCCGGGGCAGGACCCGGAATAGTCTCAGCGTAGACGACTATGTACAACTTTACTGCCCAGGTCATCGGAAGGTCGGGAGTCAGATCTCGATCCCACACGTGGCGAGTTTGTCACTGCGGATAATCCTGTTCACCATAGCTCGAGTGAACGGGTCATCTTCGCTACATCAGGCATCACGAGTAAACATGAGCGTAGCAGTGGACTGTCTCACCACGGTGTTTGACTGGTGTACTCCCCTACTTGCCAACATGAAGGAGCAGCTTGCTTCTATCAGGAAGGGACAGACCAAGAACTTTGGGTATGGGACCATTTTATGCACATTTTTCTTCGAGAAGGTTCCTGCACTCCGTCCCAGGGTAGCAGTTCCCATCAGTAGTCCACGTGATCCACGTATGGGCCGGTGGGCTGACTTGATGAAACGTCTGGGGGGTGGGGAAGTGCCCAGGAATGCATTCGACGACGACTTTTTTGCTTGGTGGGAGCAACAGATCATCGCCATAGACGACTACCCCTATGCTGGACTGGATTTCCGAGGAGATCCTGACCTAGTACTGCCACCAGATGCAGCATGGGGCGAGATCGGTAAGATTTTTTGATTTTTATGATTTTATGATTTTTAGGATTTTTCAAGCATAATGATGAACTTTGAAAAATATATTTTTTGATGAGATTCAAATGACTGATATGATGATCATGTTTCAGACATTGGGCCTGTGCGACCAGATGGATTCCCACGGCACGGACGGCGTGGCCGAGGAGCCGAAGAGGCGGCTGCGGATGCGGAAAGGACCCTCGCCAACGTGCAGCGACACTTGGCGAGATTGAGCTATCAAGTACCGATGGCCGAGATAGAGGACCTTCCTCCAGATATGCAGCGTCATGTGGTTGGGATGCCACGTGACTGGGTTCGCGTTTTTCGGCGCGTGGCCAATGCTATAGTTAGTTATTTAGCTGCTCATCCAGAGCCGAGGCATTAGATATGCCTGACATGATTATGGGCATTTGAGTCCCAATTTTGTATATTTTTGGACACACATATGTACACTCGAGACGCTTTGTGATATATATATATATACAGTTTGACTTTTTGATGCATGATTTTATGATGATGAATGATTGATATGCCAGTCTAATGCTTGATTAGCGATAGAATCAGCTAACCAATTTTGAGATCTTGGAATGTGCAAATAATTAATGTAAATAAATGATCTTTGCAACAACCTCACCCTTAAATATTGGCGATATAATGATGGATCTCTAACCCGATAAATGTTATTTAACTGAGACACTATCAATTGAGAATCAAGATACACTACCAACGAGTCGATCCCGTAAGAGATTGCCTCGGATAATAAATTGATAACAGCTGTATACTCGGCCATATTGTTTGAAGCAGGACCGATACACACGCCTCTCGATGTCATCAACTGACCAGTTGGGTAATAAAGTACCCAAGCTGCGGAAGCAAGATTCCGAGTGTGCCGACTAGCACCATCGGCGAATCCAAAATAAACCAAATCATCCATCAACACCTGCCAAAGCAGACCAAAAGTGCTGATATCAGAAAAACGCTCGATAAGATATGTACAAATATACATAAAATACAAAGAAGCCATTGCCTGGTAAAACTAAGCAAAATACTTCTTTAAATAGAGCCCATTTCGGGGCTCCGCCAGCTTGTTTCCTTCGAAATCAATTAACTCATACGATCCTTTTTCTAAGACTCGTTTGATAATGAAAGGACCGTACCACATAGGCTTGAATTTGCCTGCCCCCAAGGCGTCCTTATCTTGGTCATAGACCAAGACAAGGTCACCTTCAGAAAAAACACGAGGTCTGACAGACTTATCATACTGAGTTTTGACCCTTTTCTTATGGGCCTCATTCGTCGTGGCAGCATCTCGACGCTGCTCATCGAGATGTTCCAGATGAACTAGGCGCTCCTCGAGACTCGAAGTCTCAGGAAGAAGCTCGACAGCCAATTTCAGAGATGGAATTTCACATTCGACCGGAAAGATAGATTCCACCCCGTAAACTAACTGAAAAGGAGTAAAACCAGTAGCCGTTTTAACGGAGGTTCGGTATGCCCAAAGAGCCGGATACAACATAATGTGCCAATTGGACCGATTTTTATCGATTGTCCGTTGGAGTATCGTCTTAAGAGTTTTATTGACCGCCTCGACCTGTCCATTGGCCTGAGGATAGTAAGGAGACGAATGCTCTTGACGGAAACCTAATTTAAAAGCCAATTCGGACATTAGCTGATTTTGGAAATGACTGCCATGGTCAGTGACAATCTCTCTTGGGATACCGAATCTTGAGATAACTTGATTGAAAAGAAACAAAGCTGCCGTGTCACTGTCGTTCTTATAAGTAGGCATGGCTTCAGCCCACTTCGTGAAGTAGTCTACAGCCACGATAATGTACTTGTGATTTGCCGCTGAAGGCGGATTACAAGTCGTAAAATCAATACCCCACTTCGTAAAGGGACCGACGGTGACAACGGGAAAAAGGGGAGCTGGATGCGCGCGCATCTTGCGAGTAAAAATTTGACACGGGTGACAGCGTTTTACCGCTTCCACACAGTCCTTAAAGAGTGAAGGCCAAAAGTAGCCGGCACGTAAGATGCGCTGGGCTGTAGCAAGCCCGGATAGATGACCACCACAAGCTCCACTGTGGCAATCATTAAGAACAGACTCTGCTTCCTCTAAGGTTAAACAACGTCGAAGAATTGAATCAACCCCTCGACGGTATAAAGTGTCACCAATGATAACATAGTTTTTAGCCAGGTGACGTAACTTGCGACGTTCATCCTTGGAGGAAGTAGAGGGAAACTTCGAAGTCTGGAGATAAACAATGATATCTCCATACCAAGGGTCTTGTGAAGAGATGAGGAATATATGTTCGTCGGGTAAACTTTCCTCATAAACAACATCCTCTCCACAAGGAAGCTCAGAAATTAGCTCCGCGAAGACCATAGATTTCTTAGACTTGGCGGACAAGAACTCGAGGTCGAATTCTTGTAAAATGACTATCCATCTATTATATTTGCCCCCAATCACTCGCCTACTGAGGACAAATTGGAATGGATTGACCGCCGCTAAGACAAAAGTTTTGCGTAGCAAAATGTAATGACGGAGCCTCTGGACAGCATGGACTGCTGCCAAGGCCAACTTCTCAACAGGAGAATAGCGGAGTTCAGGGCCTATCAAGCCTCGGCTCAAATAATAAACCACGTGCTCGACAAGAGCATCGTCTTCCTGAACTAGAACCATACCAATGGTAGATTCTGCGGCAGCGAGATATAAAAGGAAGTCTCTACCGTAATCCGGTGGACTCAAAAGCGGGGCAGAGACTAATGCCTTTTTCAAAGCATCGAACGACCGCTGCGCAAAGTCGTCCCACAGGAATGGAACTCCTTTCCGTAGCAAACGCATGAACCCTTTAGTGATCTCGGCATAGTTTGCTATAAACCTTCTTAAGAAATTGGCCTTCCCTTGAAGACTTTGAAGTTGACGAATTGAAGACGGGGGAGGCAACTGAACTATTGCCTCAACCTTGAAGGGATCAACCCGTATCCCTTCATTGGAAACTATAAACCCTAACAACCGACCTGATGTAACCGCGAAAACGCACTTATTAGGATTCAACCGGATTTTGTAAAAACGACATCGCTCAAAGACTAATCGAAGATGACTAGGATGATCAGTTCTCTTGCGAGAACGAGCAGCGAGATCATCTAAGTATGCCTCGATGATATGTTTGATGTCGTGGAAAGCGTAAGACATGGCCCGCTGGAAGGTGGCTCCAGCATTTTTAAGACCGAAGGGCATCTTCCGATATGCAAAGGTACCCCAGGGACATATGAAGGCAGTCTTATGCTGATCCTCAGGACGGATAGAGATTTGATTATAACCTGAGAAACCATCCATAAAGGAGAAAATCGCATTACCCGCACACTCGTCAATAATTTGATCTATAAATGGCGTGGGGTAATTGTCTTTTGGACAAGCCTTGTTTAAGTCCCTAAAATCGATGCATACGCGGATTGTTCCTTGCTTTTTGTCCACAGGGACTGGATTCGAAACCCAATCCGTAAGAGGAACAGGGTATATAAAACTCGCCCTTAGCAGCTTCTCAACCTCAGCTTTGATAGCCGCTGCTTTCCTAGGGTTAACCGGCCGAAGCCTTTGACGAATCGGTTTTGCGTTTTCGTACGTCTTGATCTCATGTTGGACTATAGAAGGATCAATGCCGGGCATTTCCTCATAAGACCAAGCAAATACATCACGATATTCCTTGAATAGGTCGGTGTAAATTTGAATTTCTTCAGGGGAACACTCACTTCCGATGAAGATATTCTCGATGATGTTAGGATTTTTAGAGATGTTTATAGGTATCGTTTTTGAGATTACCGACATATTACCTTCAGCACGTGTGTGTGTTGGAGCCAAAGGGTTCGATACCGTACAAACATCACTACCAACGAGCTCGGAGAATCTAGATTCTACTTCCTGCAATGGAGGAAGAAAATATGAGCGATGGTGTAAGTCTTCCCAAGGTCGATCTATACCCATCATAATTTCGAGGATTGCTTCTTCAGAAGGTAGAACCGAATCTAAGCAGTCCAAGGCAGAGTTAGAATCAAAGCTCCAAGCGGGGGCCACATGACCATCTAGCTCCTCTTCGGAAAAGGGAGTAGAATGGTTATCTGCAGAGTCTACGATAGCCTGATATCTAAGCTCAGCTGCAGATATAGGAAACGCCATTCCATTAACTTGCCCTTCAACTAATGTGGTCGTAGGTGAAGGCAAGGTCCAAGGGTCGGAAAAATGATGAGTTCGGAAGAACCCCTCTCGAGAAGATTCCTTGGATGATGAAATAGCATTGATTCTTGCAAAAGGAGAGGGAAGATCAAACGTACCCATCAATGAGGAATACATCCCTACTCCTAAATTCTCAGTCGGCGGGCGAGGGTTATCCACCAAAGGAACAGTAGAGTCGGAGGTTGCTTGAGGATCGATTGGAGCATAGTCCAATTGATCAACCTTAACGATTTTCCCCTCATGAGGAAAGCAAATGACACGAAACAAAGTCGAAACAACGGCTTCCATCTCGTACACCCAGTTCCTTCCTAATAGGAGATTATAGTCTAGGTTAGCATCTACGACTTCAACTTCGATATTAACGACCTTCCCTCCAACACATATAGGAAAGGCCGGGATAATCCCATGCGGCTTGTGAGAATGGCCATCAAATGCAGTTAAGACGGTTGGTGAAGGAACAGCCGAAGGTGAACCGATAGCCTTCCAACAAGACATGGACATGACGCATGTGGAAGCTCCTTCATCTATAACGGTGCGAAAAATATTGATTTTCCGGTATGTTGACTTTACTTGGAAAGCCATATGATGAGGGAGTCTCTTTTTGACATTTGACATGTCAAAAGAGAGCACTAGAGAGTTAGCTGAATCGACTGCTCCAATGGCGGAAAGTAAAGCACTTCTCTGAGACGGACACGACTGGAGAACTTCCAAAGCGGACATAGCACATGGGCTTTGAGCCAAATCCTCCACAATGGAGTAATTTTGAGCAGCTCTAGCATTGGGGTTAATTGTCGCGCGTTTGGCGGAACCTTTCGGTATCCTAGGTACAGTCTCAACAGGAGGTCGCTCAATATGAAGGTCATTACTTCCGGGAACCGTTTTATCCTTAGATGTTTCGGCTTCACCATAATCACGTGACCGAGTAGTCACGTTAACGTTTGAACCCATCATAAAAACATTTGATGCTTTTTCCCCTTCCTGGTTGCCCCCAGAGGAGGTCCCAGGATTCGAATTCGCGCCAGCAAGAAGTTGCTGCCCTTGGGGAAACGGGTTAGTCAACACAGCTTGCGAACTAGAAGTCCCTTGCTGTGCTAACAAGCGCTGAGCGTCTTCGATTTTAGGGCAAAGATGAGTTAGATGGTCTCCACTGCATAACTTGCAAGGAAACTTGACTTTCTTTCTCGACTCACCCTTACCACCACCAGCGTTGTTGCCGGATTTATTTGCATCGGGCTTCCCATCCGAGTTCTTCTTTTTACCACGTCCTTTCTTTTTCCCATCGGAATTTTGATTTCCTTTGGGGTTATTGGATTGGACGGCGTTAATGGAAGAATTTTGGGAAGCAGGAGGATTAGACATTGTGACTTGGTTGTTAGGAGCAGTTTGTAATGACAACTGCTGCAATTGATTTAGCAAGTTCACTGTAGTTGAGTCTACAGACCCCACGATACCATCCGCATGCGGACCTGGCTTTGGCTTAGCTAAATCAACCTTAGATCCAGGAGCATCTGGCAAGTACTTTTGGAGGATCCCAGACTGAGAGTAGATCAGTTCTAACTGCTGGGCCCTGAAAATGGCTTGCTCCTCAGAATAGACCCCAGACATGGAGACATCCTTGGAGATCTCAGGTTGCAAAGACTTCAAAAACCACTCTAGACGGTACTCCGGAGGGATTTCGGCTTTAATGAGCCTTTTTCTCCATCTCCATTCCTGTATGTGATCAGAAATGTGGGTTGCCTTATCTTGACGAAAGGTAGCCAGAAGTTCAGTTCCGGCATCATAGCGGACAGGCAACTGAAAGTGATTCAAGAAGATATTAGCTAAGTCTGCGAACGATGTAAAGCTGCCCCCTGGCAACTCTATGTACCATTTAGCCGCATTACCAGTCAAGGTGCGCTGAAAAAGTCTCAACCTAACCGAATCTTCGATGAGGGAGTTAGATGAGCACCACAAATGGAATGTGGTTACATGATCGCCCGGATCTTCACCACTCTTCCCTTCGAATTTTGGGATGTCCGAAGGGAGTTTGGTTGGGACCGGAGGCCAGGCTGGATTGTATCTGATAGGGTCGTTCGTTAGCTTAGTGAGATCTGGCAAGTTTAACGTTGCCAGAAATGGAAGCCTAGGAGGACCTAGGGGATTCCACCCAGACTGGGCAGAACTCCCCAAGTTCTGAAAAGATTGTCCTGGGATTTGAGAGGCACCAGGCTGCCCCAAGTGACCAGTAGAACCAGCTGAACCAAAGGGCAAGCCTTGTGGTCCAGCAAAATTCGGAGTTTGACCAACTCCTGCCGTATAAGCTCCATAGCTTGCAAAGTTTCCTCCTATAGAATTGTAAGGAGTCGATAACCCCTGATATGGGTTCCAAGCCGAAGCGAGGGGAGGAATACTTTGAAACATGCTAACTGTGGAATACGGCCTACTTCCTTGTTGACCGATGAATGGATTCGCAGTTCCTGCGTTACTAGCCCCAGGGTTATTCCAACCTTGGAAAGGATTGCTGCTTTGTCCTATTGAAGAAAAAGGCATGGATCCTACCGTTGGGTTGGAATGTGGATATGACCACTTCCAAAAGGAAAACCCTGAAATGAAGCCGATCCGCCCATCATGGACGTAGCGGCATTGAACGGAACTGACGGAATACCCTGTGATTGGGTGCCAAAAAGGAAGGAACCAGTACTAAAAGCATTGGTTTGGGCATTTCCACTCGTGGACGGAATGGAGGTAGACCCAACCAAAGATGTGCTAGCAAACGATCCGAACAAGGAAGCGGAGGGGATGGAAATGGTTCCTCCCCCTTGCACCGATGTTGGGGTTTGCATAGTCGCAGCACTTGTGGAAGCCATGCTTCCAGTAGTGATCATAAATGGTAAGCGCGTAGCGTAACCTGGACTCGCTGGTCTATATAATGGAGGCCCAACGTATTGCAATACGTCTGGGTAACTAGATGGTAGTGGAGAATTTGGAATCACTAATGATTCTGAAAGTTCTTCTACCTCTACGTTATCCTCCGCTTGAAAGCGAACTTGAGAAAAGACTGGAGCGTCCCTCTCTTGTTCAAAAGTACCAGGCCTTGCTTGGCCGCTAATATCCCCGAGAGGAGGATCAATCCCCGATGCGTCAGCCGGCGTGGGACGGACCCCACCGGTAGTATTCCCTCTGCGCCTTCTAGGAGAAGGCTCTAAACTAGGTGGCGAGAGACCACGAAGTCTTCGAGACCGTCTAGGAGACCGGTCAGCCACTTTGAATTTTTTGTTATGATCTTATCTAAAGACTCAAAAAATTAAAAGCTAGGCCAACTAGGAGCACAGAGCACACACTAAAAAGTTCCTAAAGATACAGCCAGTCAAACAACTTTCAAGTATTTCCGCTCCGGGTGATTGAGACCGGACACCAAAATACGAGAAAGTGAATCAAAGGGCCTTCCGAGGATAGTCTGGGATGATGAGGGCCCAGTCCTATCAGCGAAGGTATCAGAGGAAGTTACGCTGACCTCCTAACAACAGTCTGCGCCGGTGCAAGCCCCCAAGCTTCGCAAGGGTGCCCTCCGGAAGTACTGTCGAGAGTGATACAACGTCGACCTCAGGTGCCACGGGATTCCCCTCCGCAGCCACCTATGCAGATCCCTAGGAAAGGCAACTATGGGTACCAACTCGTCGCAGAAGCCAGGCGGAACAGTCGTGAGGTAAGTTCGGACAAGTAGGAGAGGGGGTATCTCTCTTCCCTGTCTTCACAGACCCTCGTGCTTAACTCCCAGATCCGGAGTCTTCCTGGTCTCCCTAACGCTATTGGATTTACTCTCTTTAATCAGACTCTTATGTTTGACGTTTTGTGTGGCCTTGGAGAGTTAACTCTCCACTCGCCTAATCCAAGGCCCTAAAATCCTAAACTTGTTGGTGTAATAACTAAAACAAAAAGTTCTAGTGGATTTTAATTAAGCGCTTGATTTTATTAGGCTGTTCTTTAAGTCAAAGGTAATGGAGGTGAAACTTGTGGTGTTTTATGGACGCAAAAGAAATTAATAAAACCTAGCTACATGCACATGCACTTTTGTTTTCGATGAATAGCAATTTCTATGAGGTTCAGAAGGCACTTGTAATATAAACAAAAATTTTCCTTTTTCTTTTCAGACTCCACACTCACAAAAACTAACAAAACTAAATATGCCTAAAAAGAGATGCAAATCTTTCCCTAATGCAAGAACTAAATGTGGATGCACAATTCAAAGACTACTCTAAAAACAAAGAAGGAAAGTTGCTGCTTTACCAAATTTTGTCTTGCCACTGAAATGCTTAGATAGAAGATGATTTGTTACTAATCATTTCGTCCAAACAATAAAAACAAGTTTTAAGATAAAAAACAAAGCACTTTCACTTCGAAAAAAAAAGGAAATCAGATGAGAAGCAAGTTTAAGAAAGCGAAACTCAAAAACTTTCAAAAGATTTTCTTTCAATCAAACCAAAAAGTCTTTTTCAAAGGAAAAACTCTCAAAAATACTGACACCAATGATTGATAAACAAACAACCAAACACTTTTGTGAATTGACACCAATGAAATGATGAGAACTCAACAAAAATAAAATGTGTTCGAAGTCGCTTTTGACAATCAAAAGCAGCAATGAAAGTCCAAGAAATCAAAAGACAAGTTTCAAGGAAATGGTAACAAACAACTTTCCCGAAACGAAGGAGCAAATGGTCATAAAAATGATTTCGTTAAGCAAACACAAATGTCATGAAAACAAAATGGACACAAAGATTTAAGACAATCTTCCCACTCTGCCGAAACAGAGCAATCAAGATTCTTAAACAGAAACCTTGTGTGTCAAAAATCAATGACGCTTGCAATCAACGAAAAACAAGACTAGCACTCCTAGAGAGAGTTCGAAACAAGATGCCCCCTGTTAAACAGAGAACTGTCACTGGGAATTGACTGCTTTAAACTGACCCAAACCACCAGACAGACATTCAGCCAAAAGAAAAATTATAAATCTTGAAAATTATGTGATATACGCGCCTGCAATTATTTGCAGAATGCGTGTACACGCGACTGTAACTAAGGAAACCTGCGTATACGCGGGTTTACTTAGTGCAACTTGCGTATATACGCTTCTGTAATCCAGAAAAAGTGCGTATATGAAGTGTTTCAAGAAAAATAAAAAACACAAACTGAAAAACTGGAACAGCTTGGAGTTCAAGAAAATATCAAACAGTCAGAACCAACAAACAGAGGCACTGAGCCTAGATTGGCTTGAGGACTACCCAAACTAGGAACAACAAGAATGTTGTCCCCAGCGGAGTCGCCAATTCTGGTTGAAGGGAAAATACCCCTAGAGTCCTTTGGGCTGAGACTCTACCAGACTGAAAATTGCTTATACAAAGAAACACACACACACAGCCATCTTTTTTACTTTTAAGCAAATCCTAATGTTTTAGGGTACATACCTAAGGTCCTACGTCCGAGAAGACCGTTAGGGTGCAAACCCTTCTTGGAGTTCCCTTCTTCTTTCTCTGACCTGCAAGACAAACAAATCAAAGAAATCAACAGTACATGTATAGAAGTTTATGTATAAATCATCTTTATGCTATAAAGTTAGTTATAAATAATCTTTAAGTAACTACTTTCATAAGAATTCAACACAAGAATCTCATAAGCATAAAGAAAGATTATTCGGGAACAAAGACGTGTTTCTTTATATATAAAGGCAAATAAAGTACATATATCGGAAAGATATCACCTGAACACCTTCAGCAGGCTCCAAGCAAGCTTCCTCCCGGATTCGTTCCAGCCTCCAGCCTTCAACAAGAGCTCCTTCCAAGTCTTACTCAATGATGATGTCAAGGATGAATGATCACCAATACACATGGAAACAAGGGTTTCCTATGCAAAATGGGGGAAGTGCAGGATGCACCAAGGACTTCAGACCTGGTCTAAGGGAAAAATCTCAGCATAATAATCTTGCTCTCCTTTCTCTCTCCCCTTGGCCTTCCCTTTGATGTCTTTTTATACCCTCTCCAAAGTAGTTTTTTAGTTAGGAGTTGGTTGGGAACAGTTGGGCCACGGGCACTAACAGGTGATCCAGCAGGTAAACCCGCGATCACCGCCCGAAAAAGAGGAAATTATATTTTTTTAAGTGTTTTAATAGATACACGCGGGTTGGGTATGACATACCCGCGTGTACACGCGTTTAACACAGGGCAAAGTCGCGTACAGGGAATAAAACACTGTTTTTTAAATTTTTGGACCAGGTCTGGAAGGAGGGGTTGCCCTAGGCCATAAGTGCAGCATCACAAACCATAAGAGTGAGATTTGGAGCTATAACAGGGTATAAATCTAGATTCTTGATATTACTCCCTCTAGTTATAGTCATACTACCTTGCGGGTAGCCAATGTAAGCATCAACAGTCGCTAGCCAAGGTCTACCTAATATTAAAGGGTGTCCATTGAGTCGGTTTTTGGGGTTGATTATCAGAAACTCGGCAGGGTATTCCCAGGAATCTACAGATACCATGACATCATGTAGTGTACCTTCTGGCTTGATTACTAATTGATTAGCCAGTTCAAATAGGGTGGTAGTTGGTTCTAATGATGTAATGCCAAGTTTTTTACAAGTGGTGGTTGTTAAAATATTAATTGCAGCCCATAAATCAACTAGGGCATTTGAAAAGGATTGTCCATTGATTTTCACCGTCACTATAGGATTCCCTAGGTCTTCATATTTGATAGGTGCTTCTTTTCTTGAGAGTAGATCAGATATGGTGCCGAGCACTTGAACAGTTGGATTAGTTGTTATTATCCTCTTTGGATTTCTTATACATAACTCTTTGATAGTTTTTGCATATATTGGAATATCTTGGATTGCCTAGAGGAGTGGGATCTTTATACACAAATTTCTTATTTCTCCCAGAAGATCAAAGTCAAGATGTTCTAATGGGCGCGGTATGATTAGTCATTCTGGAAATGGGGGAGAAGACATGGTTACCTGGTTGTGAGTTTGTTGTCTAACCACATCCTCTTCTTGTAGTAGTTGTTCTACAGGTAACGAATTTTCAACTTGAGCATTTTTATCTCCCTCAGTTTCTATTATGCGCCTTTGAAGGTCGTTACACTCCCTTACGTCGGTTTCAAGTTCTTGTGTTTCGATTACTTGAACAGATTGAACCGATCTATTATTAAGGTTTAGGTTGGGTTGGGCTAGGAGTTGTGGCGTTAAGTTGGACTGGGGATTTTGTTGTAGTGTATATGGCACTAGCAGTGTGGGTTGAGGGAGGGGGATGGATCCAGTTGGCTGATTCATCGGTCTTTGATAGTTTTACTGCTAGGCTTGACTCTGGGAAGTGGAAGGGGACCATTGTGTTGGATATGCATTGTTTTGCCAACATGGTGGAGAGTAGGGAAAGTTTGGCCAATTAGTTTGGCTTGTTTGATTTGGCCATGGCGATGAAGGAAATGGTTGTTGTGACCAGCTTGGGAAGGGTGGTTGATTTTTCCACATTGTAATATATTGTTGAGCATGATATTGCAGAGGTTGGAAAGAGGAAGATGGATCAGAGGGCATACCTGGTTGTCGTGGCTTCCATTGATAGCGCTAATTGAGTAGGTACATTGGTTCTAATTCTTCTTCTGCTTCTTTGTACACTGGATGCAGCTCTCTATGGAGTTATCTTTTGTAAAAATATCGCAGACTTGAACTGCATCCAGTGGGAACTCTTTATGGCTATGTTTGTTTTTGCATCTAGGGCATAATATTGTTAGGTTTTGTCTGCTTCTAATTTTTTCTGTTTATCTTGCATAATATCGAGCTATGTTGTAAGAGTCCCCAATATATCAGTTTTGAAATCCTCTAGTAAATTCCCAATTCCTGTGTGAGTTACTCCTCCACCAGAGATCTTGTTGTCCGTTGTGAGCATGTCATGTTCCGTTGGTTTTAGCCTTGTACTGCCTCTTGAACTCCTAATAAAAAAATCAATAATTTCATCAAAATTTTCTTGATAGATGTCACCTCTTCCCATAATATTTAGTTTTTAAACCCATTGTTCCTTCATTCCTTTAATTAATGTAGTTTTTAACATGTTGTCAGGTAAGGGTAATCATGCATAAGGAGATCTTTGAAGATTATATTGAAGATGTTCAACATACTCTTCTAGTGTCTCATTAGGTCTGGCTACCATTTGAAATATTTCATCCTTTAATTCTCTAGACCTACAATAATCTTGATATTTCCTTAGAAAAGCACCTTTCATTCGATCCCAGTTGTTTATAAAACCTCCACCTAACTCCATAAACCATCGTAAAGATGCACCTTTTAATGTGAAGGGAAATAGTTTTAGCTTTTGGGGATCAATGGTATAGTCATACCCCCAGCATAATACATCAAATTCAAAAAAAATGCATCTAGGTCTTCCAATATTAGGCCATGGAATGTAGGGATATGCTACAGTGGTATGGCTTTCATAGGTTCATTTACAACAGTGTCCACAATGGGATATTGTAGTGTGAAGGTCTGAGGTGTTTGTTGATTCTGGGCCATCTGATCAAATATGTGCCAATATCCTTCTGGGATTTCTAGGGAGTTATTCCTAGGCCGACTAGAAGGAGTAGGAAAGGTCTTAACAACACTTCTTTGGTTTGGGATGATGAGAGTTCCTTGTTGAACTAATATCTGGGGGGACCTTGGCTCTTCAGGTTCTTCAGCTTTGTTCTAAAGATTTTGACAGTACTCCCTTATTTGGGCTGCTTAGTGGTTGAACTATTATAAGAGGAGATCTTGGTTCTTCTATTTCCCATGTTCTCCTTCTCCTTTGCAGAG
Organism: Pinus tabuliformis; assembly: GCA_031772625.1. Taxonomy (NCBI): domain Eukaryota; kingdom Viridiplantae; phylum Streptophyta; class Pinopsida; order Pinales; family Pinaceae; genus Pinus; species Pinus tabuliformis. Next base: position 811,005,602 of record CM062819.1, on the reverse strand, counting down.
ATTACTAAGGTTCCCTTCTTGTAAATATTTTGGGCTAGAATTCTCAATTTCTTGAAAATATTGCTCTTATGTTTGGTTGTGCACGTCAGCAAAGGCTACATATGGTGATTCTGTGGCCTAAATGGAGTTAGTAGGTTGCCTAGAAGCAACTTTTCTAGGACCTACTGATGGATAAGATTCTGATTTTTTAATGATATCGTCTATAAAGGTCGATCGGCCAAGGGTCACCGGTCCCTTAACTTTATCGGGTTTGGGTAGTGGTTTTGGATTCTTTTCAAGATTTTTCTGCTTAGTCATGCACACAACTCAAATACTTATTTCTACCCAAAGTAATCAAAAAAATTTCAGGAAAGCGGGAAGGGGAGCAGGGCCGTTACATGCTCCGTATGCAAAGTTCATACCTTTCATTTTTAAAACCTAATTCTCTCCTAGCAGGTACATATCAAATGCACACTACTCTTCTTAAAACAAATGGCTACACTCTCCCTGGCAACGACGCCAAAGTGTTCAGTGATAAAAGGTGTCATTTTAACCCCTATTTATCCTACATTAATTATCAATCCAGGTACAATTTTTTATCTCAAGAGTGTACTCAGTCTGAGGCGGTCAATTGATTCAAGAGTAATGTTTTCTATTTTGCAGTATAGTGCTAAATACAAGAGTAAATGGATGATGGAAATAGAATCTACTTTAAATTAAAAGAAACCTTAATGCTCTGAAACTTAAATCATTCATTCAGAAGACTATTGCAATTTATCTGTCAAGGATGCAGTAGTGATAACTCTTTCCTCTGTCAATTGATACAAATGGAATCAATCATAAATCATAAATAGGACTTCCAATCTAAGAACTTAGATAGCGATAGTCAATGTTCTCTATAGTTGTAGATCTTTCAATCCACACTAAAGCAAATAATAACAATTCAATTGGAAACACTTAGTAAAACATAATTGCTACGCTATCAATTAAAAGGTGAAAGCAAATCCTTGTAGAAAAGGAACAGAAACTAAGTTTGTTGAAAATATTGAAAAACAAAGCTTAATCTACAGAAATGAATCGAATAGCGATCTTTACCGAAATGAACCGAACAACAATCTTCAACTGAAATGAACTGAACAAAAATCTTCAGATAATAAAGGAACAACAAATCTCATTAAGTGTAAACACACAACGACTATAAAGTAATAGAATCAGTAATCTTATTCTCGCAGAGTGAACATTATCACATGTATAAAAGAATGGCAATTGTGATTATAATTGAACAACAATTAAATGAATAGCAGTTGCAGTTGTGAGTGAACAACAGAATCTAAACTAGAAAGTGTAGTATTGTTTCAAAATGAATAGCATGAAATTGAGTTATAAATAACAATCGTGTTATCAACGCAATCTAATTATGGTCTTGATGTAACAGAGAAATTCAGTGAGATGTTCAGAAACAAAAGATTGCTAAATAAATCAAATTAAGGAAATGCAAAGGAAATCAAACCACACACGACTGTCATTGTAAAATAGTGATACAAGAAGCAAGTGGATCCACCAGGGTTGAGCCCTTAGCCACAAGGGAAGCACTGCTGCATTTACTCCAGGATCAGATAATGGAACAACAACTTACTTATATATTAATCATATATGGCAGAGTTACAGATTTTTCTCCCCGAAGAGAGTCAATTGTCAAAGTTGAAATTACAACAGTAATTCTGAAAAATCAATCCTCTCCCTTGTCTTACAATTTCTGCCCCATTTATAATTGGTAAGCGGATACATCAAGGTTATAGATAACTTTTAAAGTAGCCATCCTTCAGGATCAAAAGATATTGAGTGCTTCGCTTAATCTTCCATCTTCAGTTGTCTTCTTGTCCTCTTGCGCGACCACTATGTTTTCTCTGTCTTTTCCTGAGCTGCGCACTCCAGTCTCGTTCTTCTTGTCTAGAAACTATTTCCTAACGGAGGAACAACAGTTGCCTTGCTTTTGTATTTACCTTTCGAATAGTGATTTTCTATTCCCTTCACTTTCTGTACAGAAAAATACAATAATTAGTTATTTTGTATTAATCACAAATCTCCTTAATTCTATAATAATTCTTTAACATATTACCATTTTATGTTTTAAAGGAGTTATGTTCCAAAGGAAAAGATAAAGAAATAAATTGCAAATGCATACCTCTTCCATCGCTCAACAAGTCCCATGGTAGTTCAATAGAAGAAGGAAAAAGGGGAAATTAGAATCCGTGTGGACTTGAGGAAGTTAAATGATGCATGCTTGCATGACCCTTTTCCCACCCCATTATGGATGAAGCATTAGATAATATAGGAGGACAAGAGGTTTACTCTTTTACATATGGCTTCTGAAGGTATCACCAGATCAGAATTGCATTAGAAGACAAACATAAGACAATGTTTGCCATAGAATGGTGTCCTATTGGTACACAATGATGCCTTTTGGGTTGAAGAATACACCTGCCTTTTGTTCCAAAGTTGTAATTGCAACTTCCAATGAACACATACACAAATTTCTGGAAGTTTACTTCAGCAGTTGGACAATATTTGGGCTATTAATGTAGAATGTGGGGAGCTTGAGGCTGATGTTGAATACATGTAGACAGTATCAGATATCATTGTACCTGAAGAAGTGCATATTTTGTGCACCACCTGGAATGTTGTTGGGAGATGTGCTTTTCAAAAAAGGATTGATGGTAGGTCTAGCGAAGATCGTAGTCGTTGTGAACCTGCCAGCACCAAAAACAATAAGACAATTGTGTACAATGCTAGGAAACATTAGTTAATATAGGAAGTTTATAAAAGGATATGCATAGATAATTAAACCGATGTAAAATTTATTGAATAAGGATGTGACCTTACAGTGGTATGAAGAATGCCAGAAGAGCTTAGATGTGCTGAAAGAAAAAATGGTAAATGCAGTAATTGTAGTTTTTCCAGACTGGAAGAAAGAATTTCATGTGAATGTTGATGCATCTTACAAAAATTTGGGAGTAGTACTAGCATAACTGGGACCAGAGGATATTGATCATCCTAGGACATTTGCAGGCAGGAAGCTATCTAAGGTAGAAAATAATTACAATAGGATAGAAAGGGAGGGGTTAGATATGGTGTATGCACTACAGAAGTTCAGAAATTACTTGTTGGGAGGACACTTTAAGATGTTCACAGATCACTCTGCACTGAAACGTTTGGTAAATAAGCCTATCTTAGGAGGAAATATCTATCGATAATTGCTATTTTTCCAAGAATATGACTTCGAAGTTATAATGAAGTTGGGGATATTGAATGTTGGGCTAGATCATCTATCCAGGATAGAGATAGGAGAAGAACCTACAAGTCTTGATGATAGGCTACTCAATTAAGAGTTTTTTGCAATCAAAATTGCAAATGATCACTTCACGGATATTATTCATTTCTTTTCAACAAGAATAGCACCTATGGAGTACACTACAAAGAAAAGGAAGGAATTGGTGGTTCGAGCAACTGATTTCTCATTGATTGACGGACACTTGTATAAAATGGGACAGGATGAAGTACTACACAAATACTTCCCTAAGCATGAAAGGCAAAGCATTATGAAAGAAGCTCATGAAGGAGTTACAGGTGGGAACTATCCAAGAAAAACCACTACACAAAAGATTTTGAGAGCCTGGTTATGGTGGCCTACAGTTCGTAAGGAAGAAAAATACTTTTGTCAGGCATGTGACGTATGTCAAAGGACAAGAAAGTCATCCAGAAGAGATGAAATGCCACTAGTACCCCAGGTGACTTTGCAGGCTTTTGATAAATGAGCAATTGACTTTGTTGGACCAATAAATTAACTGGGGAAAAGGATGGTGCAAGATATATCATCACCATGATGGATTATTTGACAAGATGGGCTGAAGAAAAATCGGTAAAGGATTACCGTGCAGAAACTTCCGCGAAGTTAATTTTCAAGCATATATTTTCTAGATTTGGCTGTCCAAAGATCTTGATGAGTGACCAAGGGACACATTTTTTGAATAAGGAGATTGAAGCACTAACTAAGGAATTCCAAGGTAACCATCAGAAGAGAACTCCCTATCATCCTCAAGAAAATGGGATAGTGGAAGCTTTCAATAAGATTCTGGAGAACTAATTGACCAAGGTGTGCAACATAAACAAGGATGAATGGGACGTTAGGATTCTAGCGGTGTTGCGGGCACACAAAATGACATGCAAGAAATTGACAATGTAGTCACATTTCATGATGGTGTATGGACAAGAAGAAGTTATGCCAATAGAATACATTGTGCCAAGTCTAAGAATTGTAGTTGTCACAGATATGGTAGACACTGACATGATGAATGAGAGAATATCGCAGATACTAATTTTAGAAGAAGAAAAATCATAGGAGGATTCCATCAGCAGGTGAGGAAAGCAAGGGAGAAAGCATGGAATGAGAGGCACCTTAAGAAGAAGATATTTCTCAAAGCGGATATTGTATTATTATATCATAGTAAGTTCGTGAAGTTCCTGAGAAAATTAAAAACACAGTGGTTGGGGCCCTATATCATCAAGAACTGTTGTTGGGAAAAGTATCTATTCAGAACGCCCCTATCCCACTCTAAGGTGTGATAGTGCCTTAGAAACAAACAAAGAAAACTACTTGAGTATTCTTCTTTATGAAATGTAAATGAAGAGGAAGGATGTAACTAACCTGTGTCTTTCGCTAGTTTGTTGATCGAATCGCTCCTCTCTTCAATAGCTCCCAGCTCCCTTCTCCCTTACTGGCCCAGCTTCACCGAATTCCTGCAAGATCACAAGAGAGAGAAACTACATGAAGATATAGATATACATTCATAAAAAGCTCAGGATTAGATTAAGCTAAACATGCAAATATAACAAAACATCATTGATACACAGCATGTAGGAGAAACTGAAATAATTTTATTGATATGATAAGAAAGTCCAGGAGGAGATACAACCAAGTGAGTTCCGATCCAGCATCTACCTCCCAGCAAAGGAATCCCTTCCTCTCCTCCAACAAAGCATAAATCACCCAATGTACTAATCTCAATCTCAAACCAACAACAATTCTCTGTAAAGTACAAAATTCCAGCCTCCGGATCTCTGGGATGAGGGATCCATATATAGATGTAAGCAGAGAGGATGAGTCAGCTTATGTTTTGACTTGTGGCTTCTCTCTGTCAGTTCTTGTTTCCACTTGGAGACTGATAACCTCTTACTCATCACTTGGTCAAATTCAATGAGGCAAGTGTCATTGGAGAAGATTCTGGAAGCTTCCATGGTATTTCCACCTCGTTGAATGACCATGCCACTTGTCATTTCCCACTCAACGCACCTGGGTAGTGCATTCAAGTGCGTTGCAACGCACCTAGCCAGTGTATTTGGGTGCTTTGCAACGCAGGCAGCTAGTGGAGCTTCTGAATTGATCCTGATTAGACTAGTTCTGAGTGGTTTTTGGTGGAAAACTTCTGGGAGAAGCTTTCATTGGTTGACCTTGTTCCTTTAGGAGCTGTAACAACATCTTTAGGGATTTTGGATCCCTTGGATTATGGAAATTTCATGCTTAAAGCTGTAAGGCACAAAAATGTCTATAACAGTTGCCCCCTAAAGTATGAGGCCGTTTATCCGGTGAAATGCTTTATTAGGAGGATCCGAAGTTCATTCAATGCTGGGAGGAGACCTGTAATAAGATACAATACAATACATTATTTTTCATACTGTTTTCACGATCTAGCTGAGGCGGGCATTCCCATGCTCAGCTTTATAAATTCATTTTTATGTACATAGGATAGACAATCGTCTGATGGTAGACTGATGATTCTGATGAAATCATCATCCTTTTGGTAGGATGATCATCTGTTCTGCAGTGTTGTACATGTCAATGTCTTTATTTTTCATGAATATATATCGCAGCCCGGATGGATGAAACTAGATCCGAGGTCTTCAATCTCGTCCGATCTTCACTCTAAGTACAAGTCGATCCATGTGAGAAATGTTTTGAAGTCGAACATGGAAAGACATCGCTTGATTACCAGTCAATGATGTAAACTGTTAACAAGCGCGAGAGGAATCACCGATAATGATAATGACCCTCAAGGTACTGCAGTACAATTCACGTGGTGTGAATAAAGGACTTGGTGTCGAACACCATGAAAAATCTCTCGGTCGAAGGTCATTGATGTATACCTGTCGCCGGAAGTGAGAAACTTGCCATTGAGGCATGCAAGCTTCAAAGTACTGAAGGGGGTGTTCCTAGATCAACTTCTTGGATAATGAGCTGATGTCGAAAAGAAGCGATCCGTCAAAGGAGGGCCTTAATGAATCCCACATCAATGACACGGAACGGAGCAAATGATTTTGATGGAGGTGAAAATGATCTGATGATATATGGTTCAGGGTGGCGGTCATGAAAGGATGAAGTATAATGTATGGTAGTGGATGGGACACGGTTGACGTCTCTGGATGACTTCTCTTGAACATATCAGCGACACTTATGTGATGGATTGGTAGCATTTACCCCGAAGGTGGATGGTATGGCGAGACCATGATGATGTGACCGGTGAATGAAACAACCCAACCCGACTCAGGCATGGAGTGGAAGTGTCATGTTCAAGAGCGACTTGCTACCAATAAAGGTTCTTTAAGTTTCTTCCCAATTTTTCCCTGGTCATTGCTGACCAGTACCTCTTTATTTTTGTCAAGCTTGAGGAGGATAACATATGCTTGTTCTATAATTTTCCCTTCGGGAAAACCCATCGCTATGTTTTGACGAGGCTAGCGATAGTGAAACTCGTTCTCGTCTAAAGACAAGTTTGTCGCTATTAATGTTTTTAACGAGTCTAACGACAAAGATAACTCGGTCCTTTTCATTTTTAGAGAGTCTGAAAAGGTACGTAAAGTTAACTCCGGAAGTCCTTTTTCGTCATCTAATCCCTTAAGTCCGAAAAAGTATAAAACAATACAGAAGGGATGAATTTTCGATAGTTTTAACGAGCCAAACAAAACAAGCGCTCGATCTTTTTGTGCAATAATCCCTCAGGTCCAAAAAGATTAAAATCTAGAGCGATAGCTCTTCCGGTCGCTTTAACGAGCTGGAAGGCCAAAACTCGGTAATCTTTTCATATTTTACGAGTCAGATGAAAAGGGCTTAAAGAAGACTCGTCTTTTGAGGAACGAGTGATAAAATGGGTAGCAGCTGATTCTAGGTAAGGGTTGGAATTTTCCAAGCACGACAGTGTCACAGGGATGGCTAGTGAAATCACTCTTCGCAGCTGTTCCTCAAAATGGGTAAACAATCAAATGGAGGTGAATGATCGGCCAATGGAAAAGTGGAGGTGACGGTGCAAACACGACCAAGGCTTTAATGGCTGATAATGCTACATTCACGGTAGTCATTTACCGGAGGATAGTTCATTTTTTTAACGAGCTTAAACGCGGGTTGAAATACTTGCTCGATTTTATGTTTATTTTTTAACGAGCATGAACTATGCGCTAAAACTGCTCGATCTTATGTTTATTTTTTAACGCGCATGAACTATGCGCTAAAACTGCTCGATTAATCCAGTCATATGATAATAATGTCTCATGTAAGATGCCATTTTTTATGGAGCTTGCGCCTTACAAAGCTATGCCCCGCATCCTTTCGTTATGCAAGTTCGGAAACGACTAATCCTACGAGTTTAAAGGGTTAGACCTACGGGTTTAAAGGGAGGACCTAAAAATTTAAAAAATAAATAGCTGCCCCTTGCTTGCATTCCAAAAGGTTTGCATGCCCCCAGGTATAAAATAGAGTTTCAAGGTTACCCCTCAATTTGCAGGAAAAACATTTGTTTAACCGGGAGAGGCCTACCTCTTTCAGGTTACCAAAGATTGTTCTATTAATATTTCAAACAAAACACTTCTTCGGCGATGTCTACCGAGATAGACAAAGGTGAGTGACAACGAGCGCCAAACACATAACTTTGACAAAAGAATCTTATTCTAGAACAACCCCTCTTCCAATCACGGACAGGGTACGGACTAGTCATATTCTCTCGCGGAAACCTACCCTATACCCAAAGTTTTCCTGCCGAAGCAGACCAGGACGCATGCCCCCTGGGTTCCAGTCATATCCCTCCGAATTACTTGCGCTCATCGGGAGGATGGACCATAGGTTGAGACATTTCTTGCATGAAGAGACCATTTAGGGATGGTATATGATTATTTGCGATGCGTGATCCGGGAAATGAAAGCTGGTCCACGAGCTTGACCACTCTTCCTTCGTGCAGAAAACACATTACTCTAAAGAGTGAGGAGACGATGGCTCCCATGCAATATATATAGTCTCGTCCAAGGAGTAGGTTATAATCCAAGGGTCCTTGAACGACCATCACGTTCATTTGAGCGGTCTTCCCTTTCAATGTTATGGGCACATTGGGGAGGATCCCTAAAGGTCGACTGGTTCCTTTATCAAAGCCTGTCAGATTTCTCATTTCAGGAAAAAGCGATGGGGAACCAAGCGATTTCCAAGCAATAGAGGAAAGGATACTCACAGATGCCTCCTCATCAATGATGGTGCCAGCCATGACCATTCTGTATATTTGGACGATGATTCTGAATGGTATGCTTGATGGAAAACAGGGTCTGCCTAGTTGGTTCCAGTCGAAGGATACAACTAGGTTGCTTGGTGGTGGGACCGAGTAGACGACCGGGTACGACTCTGACGAACTTCCTTCCTGTGATAAAGGAATGGGTAGGTTGCCCCCGTGTTCGTCGAAGTCTGTGTTGATGAAGAGAATTTGGATGGTGTCGTCCTTGTTCTCTTCAGTGACTGTGTCATTCGAAGATAAATCCTCTGAAGGCAAGACCGGGTCAACTACCGCCTCGACCTTTTGACTTTCGTCGGGTATGGATTTAGCTGGTCCATCTTCAATGACCGGCGCTTCAGCTGACCACTTGAACAGGCCAGCTGGATTTTCAACTAACGAAGGACTCGGCAAGAGTTTTTTATATCCAGGAGGAAGTCGTAACGGTGAAACCGGACGATCATCCAAAACTCTTTTAGCTTCGTCTAAGAAGGGACAACGGCAGAGGGCATGGTTGCCTTCACACAATCTACAGGGAGATCTAGCTCTCCCTTTTTGTCCTGGGACTTCACTTTCGCTAGTTGATGGTGTGCTTTCAACATGGCTATCAGAGGTTGACGCCACCGGATTGTGCAAACGGGGAGACCAGTCCCTTAGTATCCGAGGGATGCAGGGACAATCTCTGTGAAAGTGGTCTCCCTTACAAATGACACATGGCGATTTAGGCCTGATCAGTGCAGTGTGTGGATTTTCGTTAGACGACACTCGTTTGCCCCCAGTTGCCTTTGGCTCCTTCTTATTCTTCTCTTTCTTCTTCTTTTCCTTCTTCTCCTTAGGAACTTTGTTTTTAGCTTTGCCAGTCCCGTCAAGCGAAGAGGAAGGGAGAGAGGAAGAATTAGAGGAAGTAGAAGGTTGGTGGGTAACTCTGGACTGGTCTAACTGCTGATTCAACTGTTCAGGAATAGTGGTGTTCTGAACGACATTGGTTGAGAAGAGCCAGACTGGCAAGCCAATTGTCAGTCCTGGAAGCGACAATGTGGCCATATGGGGCGCACTAACATCTCCCCAAGAGGAGAAAGGACTAGGATTTCCACCAAGGGGAATTTCTTGGTTGGTAGGCTCCATTTTCTCAACCTAAAGATCAATGCAGGAAAAAGGGTATGAATATTCCGTTTAAAATAAATTTTAACGATGCTTGGACACAACTTACTTTTTCAATTTTAAAGAGTCGAGAAAAAGCAAAAGATGACTCTAGTCTCCTTCGATTTTTAATGAGCCTGAAGTGACAAGTGCTCAGATGGACCTTTTCCGTTAAGGAGTCTGAAAAGGAACGAAAGGGACTGCTCTGGAGTTCTAGGTAGAGGGTGTGCCAAACCTTTCGCAAAACCGCAGAATACTTTTTAAGGTACGGGTGGTCAATCTTCCCGAATGCTGTGTTCAGTGCATTGTGATCAGTAGGGCGGCCGACACGGCTTCCTATGGATAAAGGTTTTATGCCTATAGGGGTCTCCCAATATATACTCGACGGTACGTGGGAGCACAATCCGTACTGGCACTTATCATCTCTCAGGAGGAATCACCCAACCATCAGTGAGGCCGACAGTAACCAGGTTTTACGATGCCAGAACACGTCTCTAGCCTAGACCTCTATGTTGTGCGTTAAGTTACAAAGTGTTGTTAAGTTCATTCAATTTATTTTAGGTTGATCTTTCTTAGAAGTTTGCCTTTTTGGATCACCACGAGATGTAGATACAATTCCTAAATGCAGTCTAAAGATGATAAGCAAGCATTTATCTCTTTTCAACAATGAAAATCCTAGCTACAAGGGGAAAAGAAAGACACAATCTTTTCTCAAAGAGCAAAGAGCACACTGTAAATGCACTTTTCCTAAATCAAACCATACAAACTATCAATATGCAAATGCACATGTGCATGTATTTGTTTTCACTTTCTTAATATTGATGCCTAAAAAGAAAGCTGTTGTACAAATTTGAATTCGATTTCAAGTGAAAACACAAACAAGTTTCTTTTTGAAATCAAAAAGGCGATTACGACACTTTATGATTCTGAAGTAAACACTTGTTTCAACACTAGAAATTCACAAATTCAAAGCAAAAGACAAAAGTAAAAGTGCAATCAACTGTCAACAGCAAACAAATTTACTCCTAAGATCAAAACGACACTTATGATAGGTCTAGATCTAAGGGTGACAATATGAGTAGTTTAATTTTGTAATGGGAAACTGCAAATGATGTAACAAATACACAAAAACAAATACAGTTTCTTTTATACAACTGAGGCGGATTTAGGCAGAGAAAAGGGGTTTTCAGATAGGTACACACACTGATAACAGGCTGCAAAAACAGAGATAAAATTGAACACAAGGATGCAAAGAACCACAGCTGCACAGGGCAAAGGCTGATCAGCGCACTTGTTGCACAGAGAAACTGAATTGCAGCGCAGGTAGCCCTCTCGGGACCTGCGTTGAAATGCAGAGTCTCTTCATAGAGCCTGCGCTGAAGCAGAAACGAGAATTGTCTCTGGGTTCTGGGTCACGGTTTGCAGTTTGATCTATGGTTTTTGGTCGGATAAAAGCTATCAATAAGGTACAATTAGAAGGATGATTTAAAGGAGGACTAAGAGCTATCACAAAGGGCAGTTAGAGCATTTGTGGATCAGCTGTTCAAATCATAAACAGGCCCAGTAGATGGACTAGAGTAGTAGATCTCTACTTTGCATTTGTAAATGGCAAATGCGGTTCGATTTGCCACTTCTAAGTTTATGAGAAGAACAACAATAGAAACACAAATAAACTAACCAGATACGATCCCCAGTGGAGTCGCCAATTTGTTGTTGGGAAAAGTATCTATTCAGAACGCCCCTATCCCACTCTAAGGTGTGATAGTGCCTTAGCAACAAACAAGGAAAACTACTTGAGTATTCTTCTTTATGAAATGTAAATGAAGAGGAAGGATGTAACTAACCTGTGTCTTTCGCTAGTTTGTTGATCCAATCACTCCTCTCTTCAATAGCTCCCAACTCCCTGCTCCCTTACCGGCCCAACTTCACCGAATTCCTGCAAGATCACAAGAGAGAGAAACTACACAAGGATATAGATATACATTCATAAAAAGCTCGGGATCAGATTAAGCTAAACATGCAAATATAACAAAACATCATTGATACACAGCATGTAGGAGAAACTCAAATAATTTTATTGATATGATAAGAAAGTCCAAGAGGAGATACAACCAAGTGAGTTCCGATCCAGCATCTACCTCCCAGCAAAGGAATCCCTTCCTCTCCTCCAACAAAGCATAAATCACCCAATGTACTAATCTCAATCTCAAACCAACAACAATTCTCTGCAAAGTACAAAATTCCAGCCTCCGGATCTCTGGGATGAGGGATCCATATATAGATGTAAGCAGAGAGGATGAGTCAGCTTATGTTTTGATTTGTGGCTTCTCTCTATCAGTTCTTGCTTCCACTTGGAGACTGATAGCCTCTTACTCATCACTTGGTCGAATTCAGTGAGGCAAGTGTCATTGGAGAAGATTCTGGAAGCTTCCATGGTCTTTCCACCTCGTTGAATGACTCTGCCACTTGTCATTTCCCACTCAACGCACCTGGGTAGTGCATTCAAGTGCGTTGCAACGCACCTAGCCAGTGTATTTGGGTGCTTTGCAACGCAGGCAGCTAGTGGAGCTTCTGAATTGATCCTGATTTGACTAGTTCTGAGTGGTTTTTGGTGGAGAACTTCTGGGAGAAGTTGTCATTGGTTGACCTTGTTCCTTTAGGAGCTGTAACAACATCTTTAGGGACTTTGGATCCCTCGGATTATGGACATTTCATGCTTAAAGCTGTAAGGCACAAAAATGTCTATAACAAGAACATTAGAGATGGTGGTGTTGTTCAACTCATGAAATTAAGTTGTTAGATGATTCCAAGATGAGTGAATCGTATTATATTGAAAATATATAGTGATGATTATGTCCTTGGATAGTCACATTGAAGAATGAAGGGAAGGAAGCCTTAGTGCCACATGTTGTTGAAAGTGGGCACGCGACTATAAACTACTTTGCAGAGGGAACTTTGCCAAAGTAATATTATTGTGTGATACTCAGAATTATGAAGAAGTTTGTAGGAGATGCGACAAACAAGAGGTGACTACACCAAAAGGTAATTAAGATGAAGTTAGTCATAAATATGACCATTGGAAGTAAGAAGGACACAATTAAAAGGAAATTACTGTTGAAGGGCATGGGAGAAAATAATTTATTAAGCACAACTAGATGTATCTAGCCCATACTTGCATTAATGAACCAAATCTAGAGCCAATCATGAGTCTGGGAATTCAAATTGTTATAAAAAGCACATCCCGTGCCACATTTAACACTTTTTTGCCTAAGAGAGATAAAAAATTATGCCTAAGTTAAGAATACCTTTTGCATGTCAGAGAGGAGATGGGAAGATTTGGTTAGAATATTTAAGAAGAAAGAGCTAGCTGGTATCGTGGAGTCACAAGCAAGAAAGGCTATAGGAGAAAGTGTACCTGTGTCCCTGATGTGCTTAAGTTCACCAAGGAAGGTACCGTAGGCAAAATCTCAACAATAGAAGATGAAGGACAAGAGACCAGCTTAGGTCTCTACAGCAAAATTGAGAACATCACGATGAAAGAAGACAGAAGGAAGTGCGGTCGAGGAACACGGTGGGCAAGGTAAAAAGCCCCATGCATTAAGGAAAGATATCGATGTAGCAGAAGGGACATCCACAGGTCCACGACAATGAGGAAGAAGTTGAGATTCATAGGAAGGAGACAAAGGATGTGGAGACTCCCTCTATGCTCCCAGCGTACATGTCGCCGAGAAAACTGGTCTCAAAGATGGTTAAAGAGCCAAAACAAGGGAAATGTTCTACTTATATGTCCTTTTTTCCAGAAGAGGTTCCCTTCGAAGGAGAAGTGTTGGGGAAGATTTCCCAACTCATATTGGAAGACTCAGATTTCAATGATAGAAGAAAATTCCAGCAATTTGAGCCTAGTAGGTACCTAAAGAAAGTCCACTACCTGAAGAGTAGAGTTACAAGATTGGAGACAGAACAATGGGTTAAAAGAGTGTAGAGAGAAGGACTTTTGAACATGTTGAATGTGCCAAACTTTGGTTGAAGACCATTCACTACATGATACACAACATTTTCTCACTATTCCTGTACTCCCTATCTACGATCTTGGAGGACCTTTACAGTGTAGCTGACATGCTTTCTCATCATGAAGAAACTCCAAGTATGTCCCTATTCACGAGCATAATGATTCCCCTTTACACCATTTCCCAAGAATTTTTCTTCTATCCTAGTTTACATGACTGATGCTACTGAGTAGTTTTCTCTTCGTGCCGATTTACAGAGGTTAAAACTAGCCCTTTCACTGATCGGGTCGACTGAGCCCTTTTCCAGTCGCTTTGATCCTCTTTTGGAAGGTTTTTTAATTTTTAAATAAGGAGCTGAAGCTTCTATGTCTGGAAGCTTCGTAACAGAAATTTGGTAGATGGTAGGCCCTGATAGAGCTGAGGAAATCAATTTGGGCTCCTTTCCCATATTAGGATGGAACAACCTCAAAATATAAGACCTTCTCCCATGATGAGAGGAACCATCTCCCATCCATCCAAGCTACATAAACCTCGCTTTTTCCTAAGAAAATATAGTTGGAGTTTTGGAGAAAGTTCGAATAACCAACAAGTCATTTATAGCTTCTAGATTTCTAGTGTGTGTTTGAGGGATAATAGTGTGATTTTGGTTTAGTTTGAGACTAGAGGGAAAGAGACCTTAAAAATTCTATTTTCAGAGCTATCCATGAAGTGCTAGCAGAAGTGTGGGAACTTGAATACATCGGAGGAGACCAGCAACATCAATGCACCGGTTGTAATCTCTTTATGATTTATATAAATGCAACTATTGATTGATTTCCTACATGAAGTGTCATTTTACATCTTTATGGCTTAATGTTCCTTGACCTATTAAGTAGGCTGAATACAATATTGTATGTTATCACATTTGTTGTTGTTGTTGTTTTCTTGTTGCAGGTAAATTCTCAGTGCAAACACAAACAATTCCTCTAGCTCGAGAGAGCAAGTCTAGCCATAAACAAACAATCTATGGAAAGTCCCCTTAAGGTAGAATCAATTAAGAGGGCCTACCTCTAGAATGCTATTCCACTTGGTGATGACTAGGGTAGATAGAGCTGAGGATAAGGTTTAATAGGCCTTAAACCTTCCATTATTGGGGCTATCCATGAAGTGCTAGCAGAAGTGTGGGAACCTCGATACATCGGAGGAGACGAAAAACGTCAAGGCACTAGTTGTAATCTATTTCTGATCTATATAAATGCAACTATTGGTTGATTTCCTACATGAACTATAATTTTACATCTTTATGGCTTAATTTTCCTTGACCTATTAAGTAGGATGAATACAATATTATATGTATCACGTTTGTTGTTATTGTTGTTTTCTTGTTTTAGGTATTCAAAGGAGGGAAACAGAAAATAGTTGGAGTAAGGAAGTAGGATCATCACCAAGCGGAATAGCATTCTAAGAGGTAGGCCCTGTAAATTGATTCTAGCTTAAGGATATTTTTCATAGATTGATTTTTTGTGGCTAGACCCACTCTCTCGGGCTAGAGAAATTGTTTATGTCTACACTGATAATTCTTAGTGTGTACACAAATAATTCCTCTAGCCCAAGAGAGAGGGTCTAGCCACATACAAACAAGCTATGGGAAATCTCCTTAAGCCAGAATCAATTAAGAGGGCATACCTCTTAGAATTTTATTCCACTTGGCGATGATCTTGTTAGTGTCGGTATCTTTGTCCCTCCATCAGTGATCAAACTTATCTTTTTGCATGCATTTTAGGTGTCTCATTTGATCAGCTGCACTCCATTAGGTCATGGATCATCTAATGGTAGTGGTTCTCTATCAATTTCCCTCATGCCTTCCATCTGCTAACCTATTTTCATATGTACAAGTTATTTGCTGTCATTTTTATCTCATTCCATTTGCAAAAGTCATTTTAGGGTTTTAGGTCTCATTAGGTCTAGGGTTTGCCACCATGGTCTTCAAAAACTCAATAAGAGGTTAGAAGCCACATGAGGATGTCTAATAAGTTCATAAAATCACAAATTTTACTGATGATTTGCCTCATAAAGGTGAAAACAGAGTTTATTTATTTCATGTACAAATTTTATGTAATTTTAATGTTTTCACATGTAATAAAGCTTCAACTATAGCCATGCTCCCTTGGTCACCTTGGTCAGCTCGCCAACTCCAGCACTCCAGCTCCTGCAAAAGAAACAAAAACATCCAGGCATCATGTTTATCAAATGATAAAAAAGAACCGAACTGCAAAAAACAGGTTTTTTAAGCAAAGTGAAAAGGAACTTTAGAAAAATGGGTTTCTAAATGAAAAATTAAAATCCAAGGTGGATATAAAGTTATCTTTGGTATTTGAAAACTTCATTTTTGCAAGAGAGAGAGAAATAGAGGTAAAATCACACTTTTAGGAGAAATAAGGGAAATTGCAGCAAAATTCCAAGTTTTTTGCCAGAGCGACGTACCTGGGCACTGGCGCGACGCACCTGCCTGGTGCTATGCATCGAGCATAGGTTTTACAAAGGGAATTCAATAGGTGCTACGCACAGAAAGTGCGTTATGCACCTAGGCATCAACGTGATGCATCTGTTAACTAAGCTCCAAAACTTATTCCATTGATTTCACAAGCCTTCAAATTTGCAAACAACCTCTCTACAAGTAAGTACATCCTCCCATTTTCCCTAGCAAGAGGTTTTTCCATCCATAATGGTGATTTGAATATCGAAAAATCAAACCCTAGTTGCTTTCAAAATTGTCTTGCAAAATTGTCTAGGGTTTTTTTGTTTTTTACATCCCTTGTGACTATTTTCCTACATCCCATCCCCCTGCACTAAACTTCCCTAATTCCCTTCCCCTTTCCCTCTCCCATTAACATTCACCTTATCCCTTATCACCAAACCCTAAACCCTATACATATTTCCTACTATTCCTCAAACCCTAATTCTCATTTCCCAAACCCTATCATTCCCTATTAACCCTATTGACATCATTAAATCCCTCTTTCACAGCTCCAATATCAGTCATCCTCTCCATTCCTAAAAAAGAAAACAACAGTCACCCTATATTTGAGAAAATATCTTCATACTTATCATTCTACACTCCACATTTGCAAATATGGAAACAGATTCAGCATATGAGAGGGATGATGAAACTATCAGTGATTCTTCCCAAGAGGTTCATGCACTAAGAAAACCACATAAGGGAGGAAAACACATCCTGGAGGAGCCCACCACTCTCACAGAGTTACTAGCTTTCCCCCTTGCAGTGACATGTTTTAAACATTAGTCTTGCTACCAGTTTTGTGAGATAGTGGAGAGGGTGAAATATCACCATGAACTTGCTAGGCTATTTGTTCTTCATCTTCACAATGGCCAGATGAACTTAGCTAGTGTATCTTTCACTTTGACACCTGAAACTATTGCAGTAGAAATAGGTATTCCTAATGTGGGAGAATAGTGGAACAAAGGACAGCTTGTGGGCAAAGAGCATTATGAGCCTTACATCAAGGCTAGTTATCAAAGACAAATCAATAGGGCCATTCCTTTCAGATACCTACAAGACACTTATGCTCCACTCATGGATCTCATTATCAAATATTTCACCTATGAAGGGAGGTTTTCTCGCTTGTACAGTTACAATGTTATATTTCTGATGCATTTCACTAGAGTGAGGATGATCAACCTCCCCTATTTCATATATAGAAATATTGAGAAGATGGCTACATTGGTGCAAAGGAAACCTCTTCCTCAGTAGTTTAGTAGCATTTACCATTTTTCATTGATCAAGATTGTTGTTTTGCATCAGCTGAGCTTGTTGAATATTTCATGGGATACCTTCAATTCATAGGAGGTTTTCAAAAGCCCTCAAATGACCCCATCAGTGTTTCAAGAGGAAGGAGGGCCTTCAAGTCAGCTAGAGGTTCATGAGACTCAAACTACAGGTGTGTCGATGTTTGTCACTTATGAAAAAGGCACAAGGAGACTATTTGCAGCTGCCAAACGAGTATTATCTCCACCTGGGTGGAAGGGGTATTGTTTCCTTCACCAGACCACATGAAAATGCTATCTTCACCTGGGGTGAAAGGGGCGTTGCCTCCTTCTTCAGCAGTACAGGTACTGGATAAAGGGAAGTAACCATTGCATGATGAAGGACCTTTTGAAGGTTAAGAGAGAGATTTTGTTTTGATTCAAGAGGAGGATACTGATTTGGGCTCCCAAAGCTCAAGACTCAGGGAGGTTATCAAAGAGAAAGAAGTTGACATCCGTGCCTTATCACTTAACCTTGAGAGGGCTAAGTGGATTATCAAGTTCCTTGAGCAATAAAACAATCAAATTACTGACAAACAAGAACTCCTGGAGTTGCAAGTCATCAAAGAAAACTGGAAAAAGTCCAAGAGGGCAAAGGGCAACTTGACATCCATTGAACAAAAGGACAATGACTGGGAATATTTGTTGGAAAAGGTGAATATGCACTTGGAGAAGCTACTTGAGAAAGCCAACAAGGAGAAAAAGATGTTGCGCCACATGGCTTATCACTATTTGGCCCAGAACAAAATTGGTAAAACAAGGATAAGAAGCCTAAAGGCCAAGTTAAGGAGAAATTTGAAGAGCAAGAAAGAGCATGATAAGCTCAAGAACTTGGTTGAAGCTTCATTATCCCAGCACAACACCTAACATAGATCATTCATGCCAAATTTCAAGAAATTTGGTGAAATTTTTGTCCTTCTTGAATTTTTCAGACAAAAAAATAGGTTTTTTCGGCAGGTGCGTAGCACCACTGGCGCTACGCATGTGATAGGCACCTCCATTTGAAGAAAACTTTGCATATTTGGATTCCTCATGAAAATTTATGCATTTTGAGAAATTTATCGGAAATTTTGACAAGTTTTGGGCCTCCAAAAGGGCCAAAAACACCCAAAAAAATGCCCTCTCTCCCACTTTTTGGCCACACAGGAAGCAGTCTTGGGAGATTGCAATTTTGGAGGGGCAAATATACTCCAAATCAAAAACTTCAAGTTGTTCAGGAAAGTAGAGTCACCATGCTTTCCAACAAGGTATCCTGCACCTAATTTGGACCTCCAGAAACCTTCCAAAAGTAGCTTGGAAAAATCACTACGCACAAAAAAAGTGACGCTACGCATAAGATGAAAATTTGCCAATTGTGCCTGTTTGCTTAGAATTTCTCCTAGTTTTCTACCAGTTTGACTTTTTCTTCTCTCATGGTCAAGTTCATGATGTAATATGGTGTAAATTGATGTAATATGTTGTAAAAATGATGAAAATTGACTTAAGGAGGTAGATACATCAATTTTAGGTGGTTTTGAACTAAATGAATCTATTTCCATAGCTTTAGAGGCAAGCTGTTCCACTGCCTATTTTTCAGTTCCTAGTTTAGATCTTGTTGAAATAGCTCCTTGACTCTTCGATTCAACCCTTAATGGCTAGCATAGGTGGTTTGATGTCCATATATCATACTTTCTTAGTCATTTGTTAAGGTTGGACTCTTCTGGATGCTTTGAGCACTATTGTATATCATTTCTACAGTTTGGCAAGGAAATAGACCAGGGTTTGTAGCATTTTGTGGGATCCTTGTGGCAAGGTGATTTAGTATTGTTTTTACTTCTGCGATTCAAGTTACCATATGTTTATGTGTGCCATTATCTCTCTCTTTAACTAAATGAATCAAGTATAAAGGTGGAAATCATTGATGTTGCAGTGCTCTACCTTAGGGTTTCGTTAGTTTTACATGTTTTCTACTATTTGAAGAGGACTCATGACACTTGCATGCCCTCTCCAACTCCTCACCAATATTAAGACTCTTCATTTCACTTAATTCAAAGTAGTAAAGAATTTCCCTACCTTGCCCCATAGAAACTTGTACAAAACTGAGCTTATTCCCGGACCCAAAACTGCCTTTCACATCTAATCTAGCAAACAATCATAAAACTCAATCAAACTCCTCTAAGCATATACCTAGCCTAAAATTAATCTTTATATCAATCGTTTCAAGCTTTACTTGCCATATTTTCCTGAGATTGACAAGGAGAGAGCCCTCTCTCGACCTAGTAGTGCTAGCTACCAGGTTAAGCGTAGTTTGATGTTACCCTAGACCTACCTTTCTCAGCCAGAGGTAGATTTAGGCCATAACAGATCCTACTTCCTCACTCAAACTATTTTATGTTTCCTTCCTTTGAATACCTGAAACAAGGAGACAACAACAACAAATTTGATAGCAGAAAATATTGTATTCATCCTACTTAATAGGTCAAGGAACATTAAGCCATAAACATGTAAAATGAAACTTCATGTAGGAAATCAACCAATAGTTTCATTTATATAAATCATAAAGAGATTACAACTGGTGCCTTGACGTTGCTGATCTCCTTCAATGTATCCCGGTTCCCACACTTCTATTAGTACATCATTGATAGCCGCAACAATGTAAGGTGTAAGGCCTCTTTCCATCTAGTCTCAAACCAAACCAAAGTCACACTATTCTCCCTCAAAAACACACTAGAAAGCTACAAGCTATAAATGACATGTTGGTTATTCAAACTTGCTCCAACACTCCAACTAGCTTTGCTTGGGAAAAAGATAGGTTTATATAGCTTGGACGGATGAGAGATGGTTCCTCTCATCATGGGATAAGGTCTTATCTCTTGAGTTGTTACATCCCAATATGGTAAAGGAGCCCAAACTGATTTCCTTGGCTCTATCTAGTCCAACCATCTACCAGAATTCCGTTACGAAGCTTCTAGACATGGAAGCTTCTACTCCTTATTTAAAAACCTTTTGAAAGAGGGTTGACATGACTTGAAAAGTGCTCAGTCGATCCGATCGGTGCGAGGGCTAGTTTTAACTTCTCGAAATCGACACGAGGAGAAAACTGGTCAATAGCACTGGTCATATAAACTGGGATAGAAGAGAGGTTCTTGGGAAATGGTGTAAAGGGTAATCATTCTGCTCATGAAGAGGGACATACTAGGGGTTTCTTCATGATGGGAAAGCATGTCAGGTACACTGTAAAGTTCCTCTAGGATTGTAGACAGGGAGTACAAGGATAGTGACAAAATGTTGTGTAACAGATGCCCCCTAAAGAGTGAATGCTGAACTAGAGTGATGGGTGAAAGGCTTTACAAGTGGAAGTGGGGAACCAGATTCCATCATCAGAAAACCTGATGCAGCCTAAGCCGCACATACCCACTGTATGCAAATAAAATTGCATGTCACACAATGTCCCAAAAATTTTAATATTCCATACTTCATAAAACCTTCACAAGTGAAGGTTTAATGCTCCTTCAATAATGTCTATGCGGAAGCATCTCATTTAACTATCCCATAGGTTTCGGCTTTGGGTTATTTTCATCTCTGACATTTATCAACCATACCCTAGTCTTTAGACTTTGGTTAAAACTCAAACTTTAAGCCATAATACATTAATCTCATTTATTTCTATTGTAATTCTCATATAATAGAAATATTTCATAACCTATACTTAAAACCTTACCTTTCCGCCATTCCACAAACCTTTGCATGTATATCGATGCTTTCTCTAGCACATTAAATCTCCACCATTGATCTGTCTCGTTCGATCCGACAGCTATCACGTCGTCCGCTCACCAAGTAGCCCAGACAATCTCCACCATTAATGTGACCCATCCAATCAAACAGCTACCACACAATCTCACGCAGATACTTGCACAACCGATATCAGGTCGAGAGCATGTGAGAAAAGTAGTTTTATCGTGCTACGTATTTCCTGCTAAAGGTAATCGTGTGAATTTGTAGAATACCACTTACAGCTTTTAGGGTGCTCGAGAAACTACTTACTGCATACATAGATCGCACCACTATTTAGCTAACATGTGGTTTTAATCTCTGCCACTCATCTTCTTGACTTGATTTTATGTGAATTAATCTTAGTTGTCTATCTCACACAATCTCGTTTGCTGATATCACTGATCTAACGGTTCTTGTGCATTGTTACGTTTTTTTGTTTCTTACTATGTAATAGCCCATTCAACTTTCTATCTATGTATTTTTTCTTTCCTTATGATCTTCACTTGTTCTGATCTCGATCTCCACTCTGTTACTTCATTTTCTTTGCGCCTTTACACTTCCTTCATAAATCCTTAGGTTTTAGGAAACCTTGCAATTATACCTTTGTTGTAACATTGAAGGTTTTCTCCAATACTTTCTATGTGTAAGCCCGTAACACTCTTCTCTTTCTTCTTCTATGATTCTGCACACCTGTAAACCTATGTTACAGAAAATTACTCTAATCCACACACAATTTATAATTCAATTACTCAATGCACACCACACAGTTTAGAAATTGCACTTCTGTATTAATAAATAAATATTTACACAAGAATTCATTTCTCTAGCCCGATTTTCTAATCAGTGGCATTCCCTTTCCTTCTCGTAGGCTTACAATCAAACCATATCCAACCTTTTAACTTTAATTCTCACTCTAAATAACTAACTCTCCCTATGCCTTTTAGGCTTACATTTATACAAAAGGTTCTGTAACCCATTTCAGTTTATATCCTTAATCTTTGAACTAAATCCTGAATATCCTCTAAGTCCATTTTTGAATCAACTAATCCCTAAGGATCCTCTCTAGTTCCACAAACCATGAAATCAATCTCTAATCTAAGATTTACAATTGATTTCCAAATCTCTCAATCCTCACTAATCACTCATCATCACCCATGTTCTCCTACATTCGAGAGAATTTACAAATATCCTCACAATATCTAATTAATTCCTATTCCAAATAACTCAAAATGTTAATAATTACATTAATTTGATACATAGGAATCCAAATTCCTTGAAAACAAAAGACCCCCTAAGTTAACTAGAATATAATGAAATTG
Organism: Pinus tabuliformis; assembly: GCA_031772625.1. NCBI lineage: Eukaryota > Viridiplantae > Streptophyta > Pinopsida > Pinales > Pinaceae > Pinus > Pinus tabuliformis. The sequence continues at coordinate 810,983,021 of CM062819.1, read as the reverse complement.
CTGAGCTGGATCCTCCAGCATAAAAACCTACAAGAAAGCATAGATACATATACATCACTAAAAACTTTGAATAATAATACATGAATCATGGTATGGATACATCCATGTAGAGAATGATCATGTAAATGGATCCCAGATATGGGCCCATCCCTCCAGCAAAAAGGATCATAACCAAACCAAGGTATGGTTCCGACCATCCAATAATGAGAAGGATCACATATAAAAACTAATGATATGGTCACAGCCATCCATCTGAAAGAGACATGTATATTAACATGACCATGTCACATCGCCTCACAACCTGGACTTAGGTAATCTTATCCCAGGATCTTGCACTCTAAACGCCCTAATCAAAGTACAAATCCAGCATGTGGCTGAATGCGTTGAAGCCGAACATGCTAGGAATTCACTTGATTACCGGTCAATGATGTAAACTGTTAACATGCATGATAGAAACCACCAATAATGAAAATGGCTCTGAAGGTACTGGAAGCACAGTTCATGGAATGTGAATAAAAGAAATGATGTTGAACACCTGTGAAATCACCCGATCGGAAGCCAATGATGTGAACTTGTCATCGAGTGCAAAGAACTTGCCATTAGGGCATGCAAGCTCTAAGGTACTGGAAGGGAGTCTCTTGGCCAACTTCCTAGATGATGAGCTGAAGTAGATAGGATGTATCCCACACCATCGACACGAGACAAAGGGATGTAAATTATTTCAAATAGTACATAATCAAAAGTAAGTGTAACTATAGAAGGACTGACTCTTGAACATATCGATGACACGATTCTGGAGTTTGGCAATGGTTGGATCCATAGGATCGGTGGTCATGATGACATGGAAGAGATCAAATGAAAGGAAAACATGAGTGGCCCAACCCAGGAAGGTCAAATGAAAAGGAGTATATCCCAACTTGACACGAAGCAGAAAGTGTCATGTTCAAGAGTGAGTTGCTGACACAACTGACAGAATTTCCAAATTCCCCCCCACAATTTCTGGTCCCCAATTATTTTTTATCGCAAGCTTGAAGGGGATAGCATATTCTTGCATTGTAAGTTCATCCTTCAGATGAATCTAACCTAATAAGTTTAATGGACCCTAGGAAGGAGAAGCTCGCATTCATCATGGCGACAAATCGAATGTCGTTTAATGTTTTAACGAGTCCGACAAAGGGGTAACTCGGTATCTTTTTCATGTTTAGAGTGTTTGAAAAAGACACCTGAAAGAAAACACCACATGGTCTCTTTTTGTACATTTGTGTCTCTCGAGCCTAAAAAGGTAGAAAATGATACTCGAGAGAACCACTAGACCATTTCAGTCAAGGAGTACATTTTTCATAAATAATGCATCTGAGCCCAAAAAAGGGTTAAACATATACTAGGTGCACAACGTTTCACATCCTCTTATGAGTTCAAAATGACAAGAGCTCGTAAATCTTTTCGCTTTTAAAGAGTTGGAAAGAACTTGAAAGCACACCCCCTATTTTATTCTCTTTTATGAGTGAAAAAGGGAAAGAGATTCGGCGATCTTTTCATTCAAGTTCTATGAGTTGACAAAAGAGCTGAAACATGACTCTAGTACCATCATCGACAATCTATCACTTGTCACTGCACAAGAAAGGTAAATGCATTATCGAGTTCTGAGGCAAAATAGGTCATAAAACAGTAAAAAACCCTAATATTTCATGAAAAAATGAATAAAATGGGGCAAAATTATTTATTTTTTACCATTTACCATTTTACCTTTGTGTGAAGAGCTTTTTACCCACTTGTGCCCTAATTTTCTCGGAGCAAATTGCGGGATATTCGAGAGGTCATTCACCAAGCTATCAATTGTAGGTAAGAGCCAAGACCTTAAGCTCCATTTTCATACTAATTTTTAATGTTTTTATCAATTTTTTAGATTTCATGTGGATATTTTAGCAAAAAAAATTCACCCTCAGTCGGCACGATGTTTGGGCACAGAATGCCACCGATCAGGGGTCGCTAAGACTGCCGACCGCACTATTGGCAACATTGTTTTTAAAACAGTTGCACTAGCACCGTGAGCAAATAATTTGCATGTTTTTTGCTCAATTCAATCATTTCAACCTAATTTATTAAGTTTAGGTATGTTCTATGCTAGAGCAATTTATTTAATTTCTTTTCCATATTAGCAATAACATCAACATAAAGTAAATTACAGATAGAAAATAAATATAAATCCCAGAAGACAAGCCAAGACAAGGGGACACAAGATGTAGCACTAGCTAGAGACAAACCCCAATGTGGGGAACCCTGGATCAATTTTTCTTTTATGTTCTTCAAAGTTTAGTAGAGAAAGTGGGAGAGATAGTACATTTACAATAGAAGTCAATAATTTGACTTATCTAGCTCTGAGCATATATCATTTACTATAACGATGAGATCAGTTGAAGACATTCTGCTTCAACTGATTCTCCAAGGTGACGGCTTCACCTATCGTAGTGCTGCCTCTCATTCATCATCTTCATGCTGCTCATCCTACTGCATCTTCCATGGTCTTTTTTGTCATCAAGTTGCCTAGGTTCATGATCTCATTCATCATTATGCTGCCCATTATGTCCATGATCTCATTCATCATCATGCTATTGGGATTATCATCCTTGTTGCACCTCTGAGATACTTGATCATACCAAGAATACTAGATCTGAATACTGTGATGACTATTGCCACTATATGTCTCCTTTTATAGATATGCTGAGAGGCTCTTGATCAATACTGAAGCTTGCTTCATTATTATAGTTATGTCAAGATAGTAACATTTACATCTGTGAGACCAAGATGATACCCAATGTAATTTTCATTGTGCAATCTGAGTTATGTAGTTCATTGCATATAAACTATCATAGGGATACCACTGAGATTTATATTAATTTATTGTGACCACAATAGTTCGTTCCAGCGGTCTCATTACCTTATTATGGCCACCTACAGCTCCCTGCAACTCTTCCTTATTACTACAGCTACCCTTTCCTTGATTTTGGATGTGTATGTCTTGACTACGACTTTATATACATGACTGCATCTTCTTCATTTCCATCAGCTTCGTCATTTTCACTTGACTGGGGCTAATTCATTTTCTATGGCTTCGTTATTCCTCAAATGCGGCTACCCCTTTCCTCGACTATGGTTTTCATGGTTATAATTTCCATATATAGTGTATATATGTATCACGTAGAAAGTCCATACCTGTTCCAAACTTCACGTGGAATGGCCATACCTATATAGCGTATATGTATAGTGTATATATGTATAGAGTGGTAGAGAGGAATGCATGAAAAGGTCTCGTTGACTCACTATGTCTTATTGACCCATTGATTGTTTTCATATTTCTTCATAAGCCTGTTGCTTACTGCGGCTAGGGTATTACTGCGTCTAGGGTATCTGGACAGCGTATGGACTGCGTGGATGTCTTCATTGATTGCTCAGTGTATAGGGTTTCCATAACTATACATATATATTTCCTTCATCACAGTGTATAAATTGCATAAGTATTTCCATCCATGTTGTGTTCCATCCCTTATATCGTATGAATGTTTGTGCATATATTGCTAGGGCGTCATCCACGGATAAGCTAGGGCATCATACAATGTATCTTTTTGTGTGTCTCTCCTTCACCAAAAACCCAAGACATGGTGAGAAGGAGATCACATGAAGAGTGTGTCCTTAAATGACTTCATGTTCACACTTATTTATACTAAAAATGTAGATGATGAACAAACAGGGCTTCTGAGCCTACGTAAGATGCTGGCTGATTTAAAAATTTGTCTGTAACATAAATAAATTCATAACTTCATAAATACTTATCAGAATCGGATGATCTTTAGATCAATCCTACACCTCTCAATGAGAGGGATTCAATAAAAATATCAAGTGCCATAAATAAGTTGACCCACATGGAGTTTGGCCCTAGTTTCCAACTTAACACTCCCTCTCAACTAGGGAGAACTACATCCGCTGATCCATATGTCCGACTGTACTATCTCTATCATCAGTGCCCTATAATGCTCCGCCAAACTCTGCTAAGCTCTACTGGCTCTGCTCTGGTCTGCTCAGCTCTGTTGGCTTTGTTGGATCTGCTCTACTTTGCTTAGCTCTGCTGGCTCTGCTCTACTCAACTTAGCTCTGCTGAGCTATGAAGAAGAAGAATTAATCGAGAATGTATCATACCATTCTCCACTGACCCGATGTCAGTCTCAGAGTGCGTACCACTGGTCCCAAACCAGTCTCAACTAACCCAAAGTTAGTGTCATAGTGGGTACCACTCCTACCACTAGTCCTAGACTAGTATCATTAGTCTTAGAGTGTGTACCACTGGTCCCAGACTAATCTCATCTGGCCCGAAGTCAACGTCATAATATGTACCACTCTCACTAGTCCTATACCAATCCTATACTGACTCGAAGTTAGTCTTAGAGTATGTACGACTAGCTTCAGACTAGTCTCAACCGACCTAAAATCAGTATCATAGTAGACAACTGGTCCTAAACCAGTATCATTGATCCCAGATCAATGAAGGTGATCCTAGCATAGGGAGTACAATAGATACAACAATGCATCCATTGGTACTACTATGGTCCTTATCTTCATTTCCTTGCTCATTGATCAGATGAGAGGTACTTCCCATGAGTCCCTGGGTGCATGGGTAGGATGCCTCAATGGGAGAACTTAATCAATGTCGTCCTCACAGGAGAAGTAATCATCCTGTTACAATTTTCATGGAGAACACATCATCGAGACCTCACAGGAGAACTAATAATCCTGCTACACTTTGTCATGAAGAACACATCATCCAGACCTCACAGGAGAACTAATCATCATGCTACACAGGAGAGCAAATCGTCTTGTCCCACAAGAGAGCGAATCATATTGTTATAGTGCGCACCACTAGGGGAGGGTGAGTCACCCTGTGGTCGTATGTTGTTCGAGTAAGAATCGCAAGGCCACAGAGCTCCCAGAGCTCAATGTATGCAACATGCAGGACCCTTTTACAAGGGTCGCTCGATGACTCCAAGTCATACAGGAAAATCACAGATTTGATCTTTCCCCGGGGCTTTGTCAAAATGTCAGTGACCTGTACATCAGTCTCATTGACTTACCATATCCCAGATAAGGTAGCATCTGATGTTTATCTGCTGGAGCAATCATCGAATATGGGATTCCTCTATAATCGAATCCCACCTCTGGTTGTCACAGAGAATCACAGTGGTATTCATCATGTGTACAAACAGCTCATTGAATAGATTCCATAACTAGACTGCCTCTCAGGTAGCCATGCTAGTAGCAATGTACTTTTCCTCAGCAGTGATCAGAGCCACCGACTTTTGCTTCCTGCTCAATCAGGTTATCGAAGTAGATCCCAAGAATAACCAGCATAGAGAAGTGCTCTAGTGATCCTCCACACTGCCTGCCCACTCAACATTTGAAATATTCCATGCAGTGTATCTCAATCCATGAGAGATTGTGCCCTGAAGATATGTTAGAAGATTCTAGGCACCAGTCCAGTGAAGCTCAACCAAATATGAGCTCACCATGCTAACTACAAAACATATGTCCGGATGGAGGTTCACCAAGAACATCAACATGAATGAGTTTATGAAACTCAGAGGCATTTCCCAAATCTAGTCCAACATCACTACGATGTAACTTCTGAAAGTTAAGATCCTAGAGGTAGTCACTGGCTTGTAGTTTATCATTCCACATCCCGAATCAAACTCCCTCTATCTCCTACAAATGAGAGGGTCTACACCTGTCAGACATAGGTGCCGGTATGAGAGGTCTATCATCCCCAACCTTCAAGTAATGGTTTGGATCGATTTCAATCCTAGTGAATCTCAGCTTCATCAGACAACTATTGATGCTCTCATACTATGCCTAGGGTGATTTTCTTCAAGCCAGAGAGGGCTTTCTTTCACCTGTATACATGAGATTCCTGATCATGAATCTCAAACTCCTTGGGTTGCTTCAAACCTGTGGACCTGTGGCATGAGGGGAATGGTCCCCTTATAAGATTTTCCTTTAGTACATCTCAGACATGCACTTTCATTCTCCTTTTGAATTCAGGCTTCCCTGTCACCATCTGACTCACAGACCTACGGTGCTATGTGTCAATGGGCATGGTCCCTAGTGGATTCCCTGTAACTTAATACAACCCTGAACTCAAAAAAATCTTTGGAAATTCCATTTTCAAACACGTACCTTTCCATCAACGAGTGCGACCTTGAATCCTTTGACTTCCATTTCCGAGATGGACATTAGGTTCTTCTTGCGATCAGGTACATAAAAGATATTTTGTAAATGAATCGAGTTACCCTCATTCAATTGAGGGGTAACATTCCTTGCACCCTTTTCGGTATAGGTGGTACTAGCTCCAAGTATAATCCCACGGTTGTTTCCATCTCTACCAAATTAGAGAGCGCACCCTTCTACCCAATAAAGTGCCTTGAAGCACTATAATCAATAAACGAGATTTCCAAAGAACTTGAAGGAGAGGGTCAATATAAGATAACGATTCTTTATCTTATCAGAAACAACATTTGATTCATCATACGTAGGGTTCCTTGCTTTCTTTGAAGAGTTGGTCGTGTCCTTGATGACCTACATCTCTACCATTTGGACACTCCTTTGCATAAGGCCCAAACTTATAGCCAAGGAATCTTCCTCTCCTTCCACCCTTAGATCTGAACTACCCAATGAAGTGATCTTTAGGTAGGCCATAAAAAATTCCGCTGCACCATTCTCTTAATATTCTCTGCTTCGACTTCAACATAGGTGAATTATGAGGAACCCATTGATCCTTTTGTCTTGTGCCAGCTGTCTTCGATGATTTCTCTTTCACTCTTGCTTGGGCATTGTCTTCACCTTAGCTCTAATACCATGTTAAGTTTAGGTATGTTCTATGCTAGAGAAATTTATTTAATTTCTTTTCCGTATTAGAAATCACATCAACATAAAGTAAACTTTAGATAGAACAAAAATATAAATCACTGAAGACAAGCCAAGACAGGAGGACACAAGATGTGGCACTAGCCAGGGACAAACCCCAATGTGGGGAAACCCTTAATCAATTCTTCTTTTATGTTCTTCAAAGTTTAGCGTAGAAAGTGAGAGAGACAGTACATTTACAACAGAAGTCAACACTTTGACTTATCTAGGTCTGAGCATTGGTCATTTACTATAATGATGAGATCAGTTGAAGACATTCAGCTTCAACTGATTCTCCAAGGTGATGATTTCACCTATCGTAGTGCTGCCTCTCGGTCATCATCTTCATGTTACTCATCATGCTGCATCTTCCATGCTCTTATTCATCATCAAGCTACCCAAGTTCATGATCTCATTGATCATTACGCTGCCCATTATGTCCATGATCTTATTCATCATCATGCTGTTGGGATTATCATCCTTGCTGCACCTCTGAGATACTTGATCACACGAAGAATACTAGATCTGAATACTATGATGACTATTGCCACTGTATGTCTCCTTTTATAGGTATGCTGAGAGGCTCTTGATCAATACTGAAACCTGCTTCATTATTATAGCTATGTTGAGACAGTAACATATACATCTGTGAGACTGAGATGATACCCAACGTAATTTTCATTGTGCAATCTGAGTTATGTAGTTCATTGCATCTAAACTGTCATAGGGATACCACCGAGATTTATATTAATTGATTGTGACTACAAAAGCTTGTTCTAGTGACCTCATTACCTTACTATGGCCACCTACAGCTCCTTCCAGCTCTTCCTCATTACTGCGACTACCCTTTCTTTGACTGTGGCTATCACAGTAATAATTGCCATATATAGCGTATATATGTATCATGTAGAATGGCCATACTTGTATAGCGTATATGTATAGCATATATATGTATAGAGTCGCAGAGAGGAATGTGTGAATAGGTCTTGTTGACTCACTGTGTCTTATTGACTCATTGACTGTGTTCATATTTCTTCATAAGCCTATTGCTTACTGCGGCTAGGGCATTACTGCGTCTAGGGTATCTGGATAGTGTACGAGCTACGTGGATGTTTTCATTGCTTGCTCAGCATATAGGGTTTCCATAACTATGCATATATATTAACTTCATTACAGTGTATAAACTGCCTAAGTATTTCCATCCATGTTGTGTTCCTTCCCTTATATTTTATGAATGTTTGTGCGTATATTGCTAGGGCATCATCCAGTGTATCTTCTTGTGTGTCTCTCCTTCACTAAAAACCCAAGACGTGGTGAGAAGGAGATCACACGAAGAGTGTGTCCTTAAATGAATTCAAGTCCACACTTATTTATACTAAAAATGTAGATGATGAATAGACATATCTATTGGGCTTCTGAGTCTACGTAAGATGTTAGCCGATTTAGCAATTTGTCCATAACATAAATATATTCATAACTTCATAAATACTTATCGAAATTGGATGATACTTAGATCCATCCTACACCTCTCATTGAGAGGGATTCAATAAAAATATCAGCTGCAATAAATAAGCCAACCAACATGGAGTTTGGCACTAGTTTCCAATTTAACACAATTTTTTCCGGCAAAGGATGATCATTGACTTGATTACATGGTTTTTGCAGGAAGAAATCATGAAAAATGGTGGATTGGAAAGAACCCAAGCATGAGGATATTGACACTCAAGCAATAGCTGGCCCAAATTTCTTGGAGGCTTTGAGGAACTATGGTCTCCTCCAATTCTTTCTTACGCCAGGTCTACGGGCTCAACCCGAGCTGCTACAGTACCTGGTTAGTCTCTAGGACGTGAATTGGGAATTTTCATCATTGGTGACCAGGATCTGGAGTTGGAAACTTTAGACATTTATTTCATCATAGGACTGTCCTAGAGAGGGGAACTAGTCAATCTTTATGGGTCGAGGGAAATTGGGGCAAGTGTTACCATGCTCCTTGCCAAACATTGCCTAGAAGCTCTTAAATCGAAAAGTGGCAAGATTGAGATTATGAATGTTCGAGACCTTGTGTTGAGAGTGTTACTATTGACCATCAATAGAGTGGCTTGGTACCAAGCACCGTATGAGACCAACAAGTCGAAGTTTCTATATGCTATCAACTGCATGGTGCCCATTATCTTTAACTAGGTGGAAGCTATGAAAAACATCATGACGTTAAAGTTATCAAAAGTTAAGGCAGGAAACATGAAGTAGTTTTTCTTCGGGTCTCTGCTACTGACCATCTTCCTAGAACGAGTTCCCCTATTCCAATACCAGTTAATTAAGGTAGATCTACTAATGCCGCAAGACCCACGTATGGTCCATTAGAGCGAGTTGATGCCCAGGGTTACTAGGGGCCAACAAATGTCCTATAAGCCTGTATTTTTTCTCATGGCTATGATGACAACTGCTTGTAGTGGAGGATTGGCCTTACAGTGGTACCGACTTCTGTGGAGATCCGGATATGGGGCGGATTTTGATGATCGAGGTAAACAATAAATAATTTTATTTTTTTGATGTTTTTTATTGTTTTTGAGATATATGTGTTCATGAAATTTTGGTTTTATGAATGCAGATGTTGGACCAGAATGCCCTATCAGGATGTCCCTAATCACCAAGCGCATCACTTGGCAGTTTTATGTCGCCCCTTATCAAGAGGGAAGCGACAACGAGGAGGAGATTGAGTGGAATCTCAAGGGTTTGACTGATAGGATCCTAGAGTATGGTTGGATGGGTGATGTCCCACGACAGTAGTAGATGCATATAGTAGGGGCGTCAGATCAGATCCACTGACTGATAACTCACATAGTTCGAGCAGTTACATGCTATCATGACCATCACGCAGTTTAGTGCATAGGTTTAGCATTCCACATTTTTTAGGCTTGCGAGCCACGAATGTATAAGGCCTACGACCAATTGATGTATTTTGAACACATATATTATTTGTTGAGGTTTTTATGTATGAAAAACGTTACCAACACACACATATCTATATGTTGTACTTCCCTGCTTACTATGGTACAAATGTATTTTTTTTGAGTTTTGACATGTTTCGTGAATGTCTATCCAGCACATAATTAGCTAATGCATCTGTTAATGTATTCATGTGTTTAGGAAAGTGATGATATGTAATGTAATCAAAATTTCTCTCTAGAAGATGAATATGTAGATACATTCTCAATATCTGAGGGCTTCTGATTGAATAATGCCCATTAAGTTGAAGAACAACATGCTGTGAATCAAGGTTTACAAACAATTCCTGGATGCCAAGAGCGATAGCTTCTGACAACAATTCGATAAGTGTGCTATACTCAATGATGTTATTAGTTGTTCAACCTAGACATATACCTTGAAGATCAATCAAATCATCAAGGGGGTCATAAATGGCCCATGCCACGAATAATAGATTCTGGGTACTACTACAAGCACCATCAATGAAACCGATGTGAGGAGACACTGACATTTGCAAAGCAGGAAAAAGCATAATAAGTAGGAAATTTTCTTGCAAAATAACACACCAAACCACACTATACAAAAATGAATAATACACTATTGTACAAACTAAACCATGCATGAGGATCTAAGCATAGTACTTTTTGAGTGAGTCCATGCGCAGATGCAGGTAATCAATCAACATGCATGAAAACTAGAGGTGTACCATTGACAAGACACGTAAGCATGAACTCATCCAAATAATAGAGTAGAACTCATTTAGGGCTGTTCCCCCATGCCCCCTGGGTGAGGGAGGGTTATGAGTCAGATGAAAATCCCAATGCAATAATGGGAAATTGGTAAAAACTTGGGAAGGGAGAAAAAACCTGAATCCATGAAGAGATAAAGGTGCCTTTAGTTGAAAGATTTGGAAAATGTCAAGAGAAACTGACATGTCAATAGGCGGTGGAGAAGGGAACTTCTCAAGACACATAGATATGATTTCTAGGTCAGAACCAAGCCACGGAGATTGAGAATACTAATCAAGAGACGTTCTCGAAATAGAATGATCAGAGGATACCGAAGGTGAAGCCAAAACAATTTCCACGTAATCAATTTCAGCGGGACTTAACAGCATAACATTGCCCCATGTATTAACAAGATATATAAAAGGAATGACCCAAGGATCAAACTTGACTAAAATCATGTTGACAGAGGAAACATGAGGAGGTGGGGGTGGAAATATACCCATCAAGGTAGGATCTTTGAAACATCCTACACCCACACTCTCATAAGAAGCACCGATTTTCTTGACATAAGGAACATTGCCATGCAAGGAGGAAGAGGCAAAGAGGGACAGTTGGTCAACTGTGACTATCTTCCCTTGATGGGGAAAATGAATCATGTGGAAGAGGGAGGAGTCTACAACATGCATATCATGGGTCCAACTCTGTCTGAGTAGAAGATTGTAGTTAATATTAACATCAATGATCTCTACTTTGACATGTACCATCTTTCCCTCCATTGTAATGGCAATGTTGGGAAGGACACCGAATGGTCACGAATCATGGCTGTCAAAAACTTCTAGAGTGTTAGGGGACTAGTTCAGAATAGGAGAACCAATTTCCTTCCAACAAGTGACAGATATGATGTAGGTAGAAGCACCTTCATCGATGATGGTCCTATGAATGGTTTTGTCATTTATGATTACCTGAATGAGAAAGGAAATTCGATGAGGTAAATGAAAAACATGGTTTTCTAGGTCAGAATAGATGACATTAGAGTCAGCTAGATCAATACCCCCTATAGCGGACAATAATGATTTCCATTGAGAAGGACAACTTTTAAGGACCTCGAGAGTAGGCATAGCTGATAGCGCTTGAGACAAATATTTGACAATATTATAATGTTGAGTAGCTTGAGCATTAGGACTGTATGAGGACTTTTGAAGCACACCTTGAGAAGGTGGTTGAATGGCAGAATCATGATTAGATCGCTCTATATGGAGAGGACCAGAACTAGATGGGGCGGAAGAAGAAGAGGTACCTTATTTCTCTTTCCCTACCGATGGGGTAGGAGTTTGATAATATTTTGACCTGGTAGCCACGCTGATCGGGGTACTCATCATGAACACTTGTGAACCTGAGGAAATGGATGACTAAGGCTGGTCTACCATTTGAGTCTGCTGGCATAGAAAGGGCTCTTTCTAGATAGTTGGGGTCCCTTTGAGAAAATGACTAACTTCAGACCATCTGGGACAATCCTTAGTATAGTGATCCTCCTCAAAGATGAGGCAAGGATACTTAGGTTTCTGTTGGGAAGCATCACGAACAAATGACTTAGGAGGACCCTGTTTTGGGGCATCGACTTTACCCTTGCCTTTGCCTTTCTTTTTACCTTTAGAGGATTTATCTACTACGGTAGAATGGACAACATGAACCTCCGATGTTTTACCAAGGCAAAATGCATTGCGAGAGGAATAATTGGGAGCAGTGCTGGAGACCGACTTCTATTTGGAAGAAGATTTTGTAGGGGTCCGAGTCACTGAACCAATTACTCCATCAACAGGAGGGGTAGCAGGAGACTTAAATGTCGTCAGATGAGATGATGGTCTGGGCGCATCGGGTAACACATCATATAATGTGCCGGACTATGAATAGACAAGGCCTGGATATTAGGCACACATGATGTCTTGTTCCTCTGTGACGAATCCACCCATAACAATGTCCTCAGCAATTTTGTTGACAAATGATTTGGTAAACCACTCTGTCAACCACTAATCAACAATTTCAAACTTAATCAGATGATGTCTGTGTCTCCATTCATGTATGTGATCGGAGATGTGAGTTGTAGTGTCTTGCTTCAACGACGTTAACAGATGGGTGCAAGTTTCATGGTGAACCAACAGTTGGAAATGTGTGAGAAAGGCCATGGCGAGAGTGTTAAAGTCATGATAGGTATTTTGAGGTAGCTCGATATACCATTTGGCTACAAGCCCTATAAGGATTCATTGGGAAAGATGAAGATGAATGGAATCATCAACGTAGGAATTTGAGGAGCACCAGAGGTGGTATATCATCATGTGGGCTTGAGGGTCCTCTTTCAGTTTTCCTTCAAACTTTGGACAATCACTCGGAATCTTGGACAGGACTAGAGGCCAGTGTGGTGAATGAAGAATCAGGTCATTCATGAGTCTAGACACATATGGCAATTCCACCGTAGCCAAGAATGGTAATTGAGTATTAAAAGGCATTTGAGGTTGATAAGGGGGCTCAATTGCTAGGGCCCTTCCCTGCTAGTATGGATTTTATCCCCAAAATGGAGGATTTTGTCCATAAGGGATTTTATTTTTCCCCCACTATAGGTTACGTTTCCCGTAGGGAGGATTTTAACCTTGAATGTTTTGAAACTATCTGGCTAGAGGCTATTGATAAGCAACCTATTGGTTAAAAGCTTGTTGAGCATGTTGGCCTTGGACATATGGATTTTGAACCTGATGTCCCAGAGCATAAGGGTTTTGGACCTACTGCCCCTGGAGGAATGGGTTTTCGACTTTCTGCCCTTGGACGTAAGGATTCTGCACTTGCCTCCCTTGGACATAAGGATTTTGGACTTTCTTTCCTTGGACCAAAGGATGCTAAACCTGTTTCCCTTGGACATAAGGACTATGTGCCTGTTACTTCAGGACTTGACCTTGGCCCTGCCCTTGCAAGGGTTGACCCTGTTGATATGAGTATAATGATTGTTGATGCCTAGGTTGACCTTGTAGCTACAAGTGTTGGCCTTATAGCTGTAAATGTTTTCCTTGCTGCTGCAGAAGTTGACCTTGTGAAGGCATAGGCTAGGAGGATTGCATTAGATACTACATTTGTGGCTGCATGGTTTGCTGAAACTATTGTGAGGGTTGCTGTTGTGGTTGTTAGAGTTGTCCTTGCTATGACATGGATGGCCCTTGCTACAAAAAAGGTTTCCCTTGCTACTGCATGGATGGCCCTTGCTGCAATGAAGGCTTCCCTTGTTGTTGCAGGAGTTGTCGTCACTATTGTAAAGGTGTTTGAACAGTTCCCAGAATGATAGCTTGAAAGTTCCTGAACTGTATCTGGCCATACCCATCGGGCGCAACGGATGGACCATGCTAGACATAAGGTCCAGGCTGAGTGATGTATGATGGATTATCCATTTCTTGTGAACCATATGGAATATAAGGAGGCTGGTACTAACCTTGAGCCATATTGGGCTGCTGGTACTCGACGTGACTTGACACAGATGGACCAACATTGTGTTGTTGGTACTGGACATGAGTTGACCAAGACGGACCACCATTAGGTTGTTGGTACTACACATTACTTTATCTAGCAAGAGCAACAAGACTTTCAATGGAACCTGAAGAGGGTTGGCTCATCCCAACCATGTGAGGTTGTGAGCCACTCACATTGGTTGTGCCACACATCATAGAAACATTAGAACTCTGCTCCCCAGGTAGTGGAACAACCTATCCACTTACTGGAGGGATTAAAGAACTACTAGTGACATGCCTTGAGATCGTCGGTTGAACCAGACTGACCACTTGGATTGACGAAACAAGAGGACTGGGAATGGTGGCTTGCACCGGGACTGAAATGACTGCAGAAAACACTATTTGCTGGGAGGTCAAGTTAAGAAAGAATGGACCTATGGTAGATGCCCAAATAGGGTTGTGATACAATGATGAGGTAGTAGGCATGCCTGAAACTGAGTTAAAGTCATGTAATTACCCAGTAACTTAGGCATGCATGAACTGAGTTAAAGTCATGTAATTATGCAGTAACTTAGGATGAACACTAGTCGTAATGCTTCCCTTGTAATGGTTTTCAGGAGGGAAAGGATATTCCTGCTCCTCTACTGTGCGTATAGTGGAAACCTCTGAGTGACCCGGAGAGGAGACTGGGATTTTGACTTCTAATTCCATGGGTGCAAAAAAAAGATGACGAAGTACCAAAGATGTTCGAGGGGATACTTCCAAAGGACTACCTAGCTAATCGTATGAACTGTACAGACGTTGCAGTGAAATCACAACAGGATCTAACAAAGGATTTAGAGGATAAACAACTAGCCCAGGCTAACCTTCAGAAGTCATCGGACTCTCGGGAGTCTGGATAGGGTTATCCAGAGATTCGAGGCTAATGTTAGAAAGTGACCCAATGTTTGAAGGGGGGGGATGATATGACAAAGGTTGAATACTTAGAACAATTCCAATCTCAACACCTTGGTCCTCAATTGACTGTGAAAATTTAGGAAAAGGCTCCTCAGACAATATTTCAGAGGGAGGAGAGGAAGAGGAACTAGGCAAACAAGTTGGTTCAACCATGATGATCTTGTCTCAAATAACCAAAAGAGAGATTGATTTCAAGAGCTTTAAAATGTATTTAAAGGGATACTCACGATGTGGTCTAAAAAGACTAATAGTGATGTTATAAGATTGTGGGAAACAATTTTTTAAGACTCAAAAACAAAATACTGCTCTTTCATGTTTAAGAGTCAAGAAATAAGTAAGGGTGACTCTATCACTTCTAATTTGAAACGAGCTCAAAAGGACAAGTTCTTGGGTGATATTTTATATTTAGGGAGTCAAAAAGATCAAAATGAATACTTAGGATGATCTAGGTAAAACGAATTACCAAGTAACCCTAAACTGTAGAATACCTCTTGGTGAACCAAGTACCGACAGGCAATCTCCCTAAATATTGTGTTCAGTGTATCAAGTTTACAAGGCAGTAGACTCGGCTTGCTATGGATAAAGGATTGCAACCTAGTGGGGTCTCCCTTTATATAGTCAATGGCACGAGGAGCACAAGTCTGAACTAGAGATGTCTAGTGTCGAAGTGAAGGACAGCTGCTACGTTTTAAGATGCAGGAACACGTCTCTAGCCTATACCTTCTAAGATGTGATCATTAGATTTCAAATGTACCTTAAGCTAATTGAGTACATTTTAGAGTTTATCTTGAAATTATGTCTAGGTTTTCAAGCCTTACCTATGTGACTTAAAAACACCTATATGCATCTAAATGAGACAAGACCCTTTCAATTCGATGAATTGTCTACACTAATGAGAGTATAAAACACACTCAAATGAAACAAAACAAGCAATTGAAATAAAAATTACTCTTCACAATTTCTCCTTTTGAAAACAAAAATGATGAAAAACTCTTTCCAATTCCTAACTTTCCTATCAAATGCACTTCAAGTAATCCTTTGACTAGTAAAGATAATTCATTTCTTTTCCAATGCAAGTGATGATGCAACTATAGCCTTCAATGATGCTATCTAATGTAACATATTGATTCAAAAAAGTAGAATTATGTATTTTTCAAGGAAATGACGGAATGGATATTTCACAAACACTTCAATGAAATATTTGCAATACAATCAATCACAAGAAAACACAAAGAACAAAAGAGAATTCCTTTCAAAACTAGTGAGGAAAATATTGAACCAAGAACAAGATGGGAAATGCCATCTATGCCTGAAAAGATACGCTCAAACACTAAGTGAAACATTTTAAACTTGTTAAATGGAAATCAAAGCAACAAAAGGACTAATCAAATGAAATGAAAGAAGAAAAATTGAGTATCGACTTGACTTTTTGAGCAGGCAAACAAGTGAATGGGCGACAGCCTGGATTCCCTAGGGTTATACACCATTCTACTGGCACTTCATGGATATACCCAACAATGGAAGGTTTAAGGCCTATTTCCCTCTAGTCGCAAACTAAACCAAAATCACACTATTCTCCCTCAAACACACACTATAAAGCTATAAGCTATAATTGACTTGCTGGTTATTCAAACTTGCTCCAAAACTCCAACTAGCTTTTCTTAAGAAAAATACTGGTTTATATAGCTTGGATGGATGGGAGTTGTTTCCTCTCATCATGGGAGAAGGTCTTATCTCTTGAGGTTGTTCCATCCTAATAGTGGAAAGGAGCCCAAACTGATTTCCTTGGCTCTATCCGGCCCAACCATCTACCAGACTTCCTTTACAAAGCCTCTAGACATGGAATTCACCTCCTTGTTTAAAAGACCTTCAAAAAGAGGATTGATGCAACTGGAAAAGGGCTTAGTCAATCCGATGCTAGTTTTAAACTCTGTAAATCGGCGTGGGGAGAAAACTGGTCAATAGCGCCAGCCTTGTAAACTGGGATAGAAGAAAGATTCTTGGGAAATGGCGTAAAAAGGAATCATTCTTCTCATGAAGAAGGACATACTAGGATTTTCTTCATGATGGGAAAGCATGTTGGGTACACTCTAAAGTTCCTCCAAGATTATATATGGGGAGTATAGGGACAGTGAAAAAATGTTGTGTAACACTACAATATGTGTGCAACAACTCCTCGCATTGGTGCATGATGATTTCATTTGGTTAGGGATGGGGATCCAGATTGATGAGATGCTCATTAGAAATATAACATCACTACCATATCTAGGAAAGAACCCCACAAATGAATTCGAGGGTAAAACAAAAGACAAGGAGATGGTCCAAATGATGAAATACAAGTTTGGGCTAGTAAATAAATCCCATGGATATGAGATAAACTCCATCGAGGATCAAGGTTTTTTTTTGCTGCACATATCTTAGTGGGGAAGATCATGAGGAAGTGCAAGGCCAATGAGGTGCCTGCAATAGTAGTGTCATTAGTAGAACAGTGTAGCATATGGGTCCAGTTCAACTAGGCTTCTTTTCTATGTAATTATTTTTAATGGATTGCAGGGAAGTAAAGGAGGAAGGCAATACCTTCCATTATTCTTGGTTGTTAATTCTTATTGCACTTATTGCACCAAAGGAGCTAGAAGATACTCAATTTCTACCTGTTGAGATGGATGTATGAGAAGAAGCAAGGTATGTTTCGTTATTTTTTACAAAGGAGTCGACGCGCACAATAGATAAAAATATGTTCTTTGTAGTCATAGTGATGGATTTGCATATGGTGGTGAATCGGTATTTGAGATTGTCACCAATCGTGTACAAACATTATCGTCATATAGCGAAGTTTAAGGCCGACTTTCACAGGGCATATGTGAAAGCGATGAAGGACCCAACAGAGACATGGCATCCATTTCCATAACTGGTAACAGAATATGATCTCCTTGGGGTAGTGTAGGATTGGCTAAAGGAATGGATGACTCCACCTGATGGAGCGGTTGGAGGAGAGGGAGAAGAGAAAGGTACCTTGCAAGGTGCGGGTACAAGTAAGAAGAATGTCCATAAGGAAACATATGAAATAAGGGGAGGGAGGGAACAAAAAGGACACCACAATGATGTAGAGGTATCAGAAGATTCACCCTTGGTGATAAAAATGTAGCGAAGAAAGAATCATAAGGCATATAAGAGTAAGGGATCAATGCCACTCATCCTCACCGAAGGGGACATCGATGACATTGCAGAGACAATCCAGGAGATTAACACAGAAATATTGGACAAGATTGATGATTGTTGCAAAGTGATCTTGGATGAAGTACATCAGGGCATTATGGAGCTGAAGGCGTTGCCACAAGTAGTGAGTCAACTAGATAAGGCATCCCAACCATCACAACAAGAGTATAGAATGGAAACAAGATTTGGAATAAGGATGTTACATGTGCCAGCTAGGGCACTGAAGTTTGAAGCAACAACAAATAAAGAGAGACCCAAGGCGTGGCACGATGTTTAGAGGAATTTCATTGTTCTACTCATCCATTTTCTACATGAATTTCATCAAGGAATCACTGCAGAGATGCAGGAATGAGACCAGCATATGTCACTATTAGAAGAAAAGTCAGACCCAGAGAAAGAAATGTTGTAGAAGGAACTAAAGCAAGTAGCCAAGGAAAGAGAGGAAGAAAGGTAGCAATGAGAACATATCAAGAAGGCCATTGCTGAGAATTGCAGTATAGTTCTAAATGTGAAGGTTCGTGAGGATGAAGCACTAATAGAAAAGGTCACAGACATCGCCCTGGCGATCAAGGACTCAAAGAATGTTATATCCTAGCTGAAATTTTATTACGAAGTGAAGATATTAGAGCTACAAATAAGGTTGTAGCTAGGCACGCACTAGAGGTTTAGAATCAGAGACAGAGGGAAATCAACGCAACATTGAAAGGGATATCTAATACGGTGGCAGATTGTGGGAAGTTTCTCGATGACACGATCCATATTTGGATCTTGTTGCAAGAGGATCCAAACGTATTAAAGATTGAGGAAGAATTGTAGGCCAAGAAGAAGTGGCGTGATGAGATCCTGGCAGTTGTGAAGACCTTACCAGTCTTACTGAGGTTTTCTAGCATTTCCTAAGGAAAGAACCTCTAGACACAAATAGATGATCTACAGAGGAAAGCACATATATTACAGGAGATTACTCAACCATGGGAGGAGGAAGCCCTAGAGCTTTCACAGGATGTAGATGAATGACTAAAGGAATTGAAGAAAAGGGAAGGGGAGCTACTATAAAACACCACTGGCCCTATTAAAGAAGCTTTGGTGAAGGAGGTGCATCAGGAAGAAAACTTGATGGCCGAAACACTCTAGAATTACAACTCAATAGACAACGAGATTGTAGCAAATATCAAGGGTGTCAAAGCTAAGTGACTCGGGACGAGTCATGGGTCAATGTTGGGGGCTTGTTGGGCATGGCCCAACTTGGTCAAAGTTTTGGGTAAAATACCCCATGAAAGGAGTGGAATACACGGAGCTGGCGAAGATATATTCATCGCGTGGAATTTTAGGGCTTTTCGGATGGGATAAATCCATTGTTTTGTAATGGTTATCGGGTAGTAGTCCTTTTTTTATGGATCCATGGTATGTGGATCATGGTTTTTATATAGATTAAGTGTATAAAACGATATGTAATTATTTGTAAAGGATATAATAGAAGAAAGTAATGAAATATCATAAGTGAATATTTGTTTTTGCATCTGTAGTATATAGTTTGGGGAGAAGGCTCTGTAGCTCAGTGCACAGAGATCTTGAAGAGTTTGTAACTGATTGCATAGATCACCTATAGCTAGGAGCGTACATCAGAGAAGTGAATGTAATTGAAGATATATTTAATAAAGAAGTTTTAGTGAAGTACTGTATCTATGTATATGTTAATTGTCTATTTTTATGTGTCTGATTATGTATGATTTTTACTAAATTATGATAGGTCCTATAATATATATTCTTATGTGTTAGAGTTTATGCATTTCTCTAAACTAATCATCTGTGTGAAGTTCCTATGCATGTGAAATTACAAGATTGATATAAATTGGAAGTAAATATACAGTGTCGCTTCATGAATATCCCTTCGGTTGCGGAAACCTGGTTCTACAACCCCCCATAACTACTTCGAGTGAGAATGAAACTATCTTGTAGGTCGTTGCCGAAAGGGCTAGTAGTTGAGGGTTTTGTTGGTGCACAACACACTCTGAATCTAGGACAAGCCCCCCTAACCAAGAGCAAGTGAATATATTTCTTCACAATTTGAGTTGGATTTCACCCTCATGCTTTCATGGTGACATCGGTGATGGGTAGTGTTTGGTATCTAGATAGTGGAGCCTCATTCTATATGACTAACTACAAAGAATTCTTTAGTGACTTGGAGGAGAAAGACCTCTATATTCACATCGAAATGGGAGATGATGGGAGGTATAGCATGACCAAAATTGGTATTGTTGCCCTTCAGAGGGAGTATAGTTATCCTCTCAAATTAAAATATGCCATGTGTGTTTCGGGTTTGAAGAGCAATTTGTTTTTAGTTTCCATGTTGGAGGATCATGGCTACTATGTGATATTTAGCAAAGGAAAGGCTTTCCTTCGTCACATAGCTTTAGGAAAAATGAAGTGGATCTGGGTTTGGGTGAAGAACCTCTACAAATTGGATGTAGAATAGTATGTTTCTTTGAGTACAAAAGCAGAGAAGCTACATAGGCGAGACATCAGTGAGTTGTGGCATAGAAGACTAGGTCACTTCAACAATGAAGATTTGAATATCATGTAGAAAATTTCTACAGGACTCCCCAAGGGTACACTAGAGCAGAGAGACACATGTAAATGGTGTACATTAGGGAAGTACACCAAAGATACCTTTCATGATAAGGAAAGTCGAGCATAATCCATTCATGAAAGAGTTCACTCAAATGTGTGTGGATCATTTTGACAGCATCCATGGCCAAGAACAGGTATTATGTAATATTTGTATATGATTTTTCTCGTAAATTTTGGATTTTCTTCATGCAGAAGAAAGATCAATTGTTCATTCCATTTTGTGAATTTGAAGTACTTGTTGAGAAAGGCACTGGCAGGAAAGTTAAAGCTCTCAAGAGTGATAATGGTGGAGAATATATGTTGAATAAATTCGAGAAATCTTGTGCATCAGAAGGAATTAAACGGGTCTGAGTTAATACCACCCCATAACCCACAACAAAATGGGCTGGCTGAAAGGATGAACAATTCTTTTGTCGGAGCTGCATGGGAAATGTTACCTGATCAGGGCCTACCATTGCACTTGTTGGTTGAAGCATTCAACACAACTATATATGTGCAAAACAAGAGTCCTCATCAGATTCTTGTAATGAGTACACTAGAAGAAGTTTTTTTTAGGTAAGAAACCAGATGTGGCACACTTCAGGATCTTTGGTTCATCAGTGTATTGTCATGTTACCAAGGATGCAATAAAAAAGCTAGAACCAACAGTTGAGTTGGGAATATTTGTGGGGTACACTAATACACCTCGCAACTACTGGGTGTACCTACCATCTCATAAGATGACAGTGCTTTGTAGAGATGTGAAGTTCAATGATGTAAAGCCCATTAGATGTTCCTACAGATGAACATGATGTACATATCTTGAGAGTACATTCCTACAGAGGAACATGATGCAGATATTTTGACAAAGGCATTGTCAAGATGCAAAATTTAGTTTCATAGAGGTAGGATCAGGATAGAATATAATCCCTTTCTTGTTGAGAGGGGTGTTGAAAATGAAACAAGAAAATCCTAATTTATTTTTTTCCTTGAATTAAATTGGGAATAAAATTGTAATTCCACATCTCATGACAACTTTTATTAGTTAACTAAGTTAATTTGGCTTAGTTTTCCTATTTAATTCAAGTTGAGGATGTAACTTGAGTCATTTAGAGTGCCTCCTACATTATAGGAGCCCTGTTTGAGTTTGTTTTGAGTTGTAATTAATTAATTCATTTTAACTGAGTTAAATTCACTTAAACTAGTTCCAACTGTTGGAGGAACTAGTGGAAGGTCTAGTAGTGTGGTGTTTCCTACAGTGTAGTGTGGTGTTTCCTACAATGATCAACCAGTAAACTGATGATTCACTCATAAAAAACTCAGGCATGTCAGATATGAGAGTTACCTAGTTGAGATTGGATTTTAGGGACAATGTACTATTAGTTGCATAATCATCTGAATTGTACATGTTGACATGGAGTCAGAGGAAGGCCTATGAGGATTATGTAATTCCAATTGAGGAATTTTCCTAATTAATAGGGGCTAATTCCCAAGGAAACAATGCAATGAAATCGGGACTTGGGAAAGTGAGAAATTGGTTAAGTATTGGCCTAGGCTTCTCTAGGAAGCAGTGAAATAGATAGAGATAGTGCAGTGGTTGCTCGGGCTTGAGAAAAGCATTTTAATCTTCTCATATTTTCTAACTAATGCAATATATAGATAGCAGGGGTTTTTAGCTATGGCTTTCCCCAGAAATCATTATGTAGTGTGTTGATTGAATTCTTTCTATTGTATGATTTGTGATTTCACGGTCATTTAATTCTTCATTGATGAGTAGAGTAGATTCATGTCTATTTTTTTGGTAAATTACAATTAGCAGTTTGAATCTACAAGGAATTTCTACAAACACTCAAACAAAAAGGGTTACATTTTGATGCCACACACATTGTTAAATTTTCTTACGGTTGTATTGTTCTTTTCTTTAATAATTGCGTTATCTGAACATTTTCATATTAAGTTCACTGCACAACATCATATCATTATTCACTTTTGCAACATTATTTGGCAACATATGAAATTATATAGAAATAAAAACATCATCATCAATGCAGCAGAACATAGAATAACAATAGAAGAAAACCATTCACACATAGATACACCAGGATTGTTCGAAGACTAGGGAACATCCCACTATGGGGAAAACCCTTTCAAATTCTTCTCCTTATTAGATTATCATTGAATGATTCAACAAAAGAGAGTAAAATGATCCATATCTTCGTCCATAAAACTATTTAGGAAAAATAAACCAAACAAAATCGTGAGATGAACCCAATAATATTAATGATCAAAACCTTGATTTAAAAGTCTATGATCAACTGTCACTGTCTATGATCAACTGCCAAACCCTATGGTTAACGAGTGAAATTTGCAATCAACTAATAAAAACAAGCCCCAAGTCCCAACCACATGGAGAGAGAGTCATGTGTGTAGCTGAAACCCTTTAACCAAACACATAGGCCTACATGCCTACAGTTATAGCCGAAATCTTCCTCTCACAAGGTTGTGGTTGTGACCCAAAACCCTAGTTACATGTGCAAGTTTCGGACCCTATAATTTTAGACTTGTGCCAGCCAAACCAAAATAAAGAAGAAAAAATGATCATAATGATGATGTGAAAATGAGGTTGAGGTCACTTGTATTTACAGGCTTCGAAGGGTGTCCACTTTTCTTTAGGGTCGACCTGATTAAATATGCATATGTGAGCCTTAATTCATAAATACACTTTCCCTTGTTCAAATTGAGTGCTTCAATAGTCAAAATTGGTCCTCTTGAAAAGAGGAATCCCATCCCATGATTGGAATTTATCACTCAGATACTAGATTAAAACTCCTTCTCAGTTAGAGATAAATTCCAACTGCATCATGTAAACCTTGCATGTATCATGTCATCAAATCATATCCAATCTCAAGTATCTTGACATCACATGCCATCATTGTTCATGCCTACTCATTTCTTCTTATTTTCGCTTATCTCTTGATTTCTCTACTCATAAGTTGAAAAATCCTAAATCTAAAAGAAGAAGAATTTGAGATTGAATGGGAGTCTAAGCTACCACCCTCTATCCATCAAGAATCCACTACTTTCTCTCAGAATCATTGCGAGCACAAAGTCGAATTATACTACTCGGGAAACATAAAGAGGGAGTCAAATCTATGACCCGCATCAACATTAGAGAGCCTAGCTCAATCCAAAACAATATGAAGGAGCACATCTCAATCTAAATCTACATCAAGGAGCTTAGTCTCAAACCATAACCACAAAAGGGAGCACTTATAAACACGATATCCAATGACAATGAGGAAGCTCCTATTCAACACTCTCACCCCATGTCAAAATTAGGCGAGATACCACTTACCAATTAAGGATAAAAGCCATCTCATGATGCAATCAATGGGTGAGATACCACTTACCAAGCAAGGCTCATAAACATCCCATGATGCAATCAATGGGAGAGATACCACTTTCTATATGAGGTAAGGATCACAACTATTCTATTTCCTGCTAATCTTCTAAACAATGACACTCAATAGTCATGTGGTATAATGCCTTCATCATAATTAGATTGGGTTATACACCTCCAAGCACTCTTTCAACTGGTTGGCCAAACGAGGAGTGTTATTCCCAACAAGTCCAACTTGTGGGTATGATGCCAACTGGGGTATACTTTGCATAGACCAAGGTAGGGGAGCTAATATCTCTAATCCTATGGGTGAAAGATAGGGGAGAAACATCTACGTCCCTATTGTCTAGAGATACCTCAACCCCAAGAACCCTCCATCTCAATTCCTCGCCTTACGAGCTCAGATGGGGGAAAGAGTTAGCTTAGTGTTCTTGCTCAATCCTTCTCTCTATCGAATAGAAACATATCATCGTGCTCATATCTGGTATTAGTTAAATCATCGTGTATCAATAACAATAGTATCTTTTTCATATGAGACATCAAATCAAATATTATATTAGAACATACATATATCAAAAAGGATACCTTATTCATCTTCCTTCTCATAGAGGTAGAAACCACAAGCCTAAGATTGTGTACAACAACATCAATTGAAGATATCTCGGTCCCAAATATATATGATATTCTCTACCAATTGGATCCCACTCATTATTATCATAATGTATCCTTGTTATATCGAGAACCTTCTCAAACAACTCTTTAGAGAGCTTCTTTAACCTGCGTCACAGCTAGCCATGTCAGCAACATTGTGTTCAACCTCATTCGTGATTAAAACTACAAGATTTTCATCCAAAAATATCATGGAAAATATCATAATAAGGCAACACCCATATGTTCTTACTATATCAACAATGATCATAAAAAATATTAGTACATCCATGTAGTCACATATCATAGGAAGAATATATGAGATAAAAAATTGATCGTCCCATGCAAATATCTCGAAGGTTGTTTGACAGAACCTTAATGTGTATGAAGTATCTCAATCATGTTTTATGAAATATATAATATATAATAATATATATATATATATATATATATATATATATATAGATATATGGACGGGTGTTCATACATAACATCAACGCTTCAATCAACTATTGGTTTCCAAGTTACGTTCAACATAACTTCCTGAAATTCAATCAAAGAGTCTAAGGATTTGCATTTCAACTTTGAAAAAAAACTATTCAATAGATTTCTCTTTTCCAAAATTTAGAAAGTAGTTCATCATGTCATGATTTGTCATTTCAAACATCAGAGACCAACTCCCTCTTACTTTGATCATCAAAGGTTCATTACCTCTCAAGAATAGACCATCAATATATAAAACCAAAATCAAAGCCATACCTTAGACTACTTTTGAAGTGTAGGTTTATATTTCCACATATTCTTATTTCACCAGGAAACTGTTAGTATGTACATGCTATGCTTGGGAAACTTATTTTATATAATGTTTTCTGCAAACATAACATTTAACCAAATGAATATGCTCAAACTTACACAAATAAATATTGTGAAATCAAATCAACCTAGTCAGCTTATTAAGCCTTAGATGTCAAATCAAAACTAATGTCAAAATCATAAAAGATTCTGCCAATATCACCATGAAAAAATTCTTTTGAGAAAATGTCAAGTAGAGCTCAGATCTAAATACCAAGTCATGATTTCATATATTGTTATGTCAACAAACTGTTATTAAGAAATATCAAATTCCATCATGCCATCATAACATGACTTGTCACTAGATGCAAATTCATATGCCAAGGATAAGTCACAATTGTTTATACTTCAACCAATGTGCCAAAGCCAATGAAGCTAATACAAAATCAATGGAAACATCAATAGTTGAAAGTCACTATGGCCACATAACACTGTTATCGAGGCAAATCATCAAGAACCAAATTAGATAAAAACTCTAACTTGTTATCATTGTGAATTCAAACAATCCATAAGCCAAAACATATCTGTGAACCATCATGTCAAAGTTTTAAAGCATCATCAATCAGCCAAGCCAATATTATCACTAAGCCAAGCCAACAAGTCAAATCCTGTCAAACACTTGCAAATGTCATCAAATATTGTCATATACTAACTTCACTGATCAAACAAAAATAACATACTAATATGCATATTATGCCACTGCGCAAACATATGTTTAGTAAAAAAGTTTACATTCTCTATAGTATGTCAAACAATCAAACTTACCAACTCATAAAACTTTCTGATGTTTGCTCCATATATTTAGGACTGTCATACTCGACGTGCACTTCTAATTTTGTGCACGAGGCATTAGATTTTGTGACCTACATGCATTACCACACACATAGGATTTCTTCCATGTGACTGGGAAGATATAATTTCACCCTTAAGCCTTCTTCCATGCACTTTGGGCTTATAGTAAGAGAAACCCTGTCTTCTCAAACCAGAACTTGCAACATACCAACAATATCATAAATTTATCTATGTATGTCAAAAAACTTCAATAATAAGGAATCTTCTATACATTTAATGAACATCATAATAGGTGTAGGGATTTTATGTAGAGTTTCTCCCTTTGAATGGGAATCTACTTTAGTCATCATCATTCAAAACACTAACATGTTTATCATAATACTATCATGCATCAACATAACTATTAGATCATGAAATCAAACTTTATCGGATTCTAATACATATATTCATCATGGACATAAAATTTTCGCATCAACTACTTCATCGTCACATATGGACATGACATCAAATTCCCATCAAGTGTTAGAGTCATATGATTAGGGTAGTTTTCAAGTTCTTCATCATACATTAAGGATCATAATCACTTAATCACTTCTTTTACATTTTTTTCAATCATCAAATCAGGGAATCCAATTTTACCATATGTCATAATTAGTAAGCCAAAGTCAACAAGGAGATCTTGAGAAATAATATTATTTTTACACTTCCATCATCATGGTTATCATGCTTATCATAAACGTTATCAATAATATCAAGCTACCATATATAAGAATCAATGTTCTAGCCTTATTTGTTAGATTAGGGAATCCATAATGTCTAAAACAAAATATGCTTTCCAAATATCAAGAGCACCAATATATCAAAAATCAATGTTTCCATGTAGCTTTACAATGAGTTAATAGAATGTAAGATACTTTTCCAATACTTAATGCACCATTTCATCATAAGTACAATGAATCAAACGTTTGTATGCATGAACCATTTGCGAAGGTGACGTTCCCATCATACCTGATCCGAATTGGATCCACAAAGAGTAATCAAAGGAATCATGGTTGTACCAGGTCAGGACAATCTTCCAAGAATTGAGAGCAACTATAAAAAACACCTCTAAAATAGTGGTAGTTAGCAGCCAGCGTCGAACGACGAGGACCTCGGTCAAAGTGCGCTGACCGAGGCCCATGGAGACTACACGGGAGGTCAAACTAACCCCTTGGGAACCCAGATCGGGAAACAGATGGAGTTTTTGAGCGCTAATCATGCATCGTTGGGCAAAAGCCCTCAAGAAGGAGAGCCCCCAAGCGCTCGGTTGCGTGGGAGCTTGGAAAACAATGGGACAAAAGGCTAAAGCTAAAGGCAGGACCTGCTCCAAAATTGGCGGTATTGATCGGGGGCATCCTTGGGTGGTAAGCAGCTTTGGTGAAAGCAGAGCGATTGAACTTAGCACCCGATGCATGGAAAGTGAAGGAGAGAGAAAACCATTGCTCATCGCGTACCCACAGTCGAGCAAGTCAACCACGCGAAATGAGTGGATGGCGTTGGATCCAGGGGATCCAGATCTGATGGTTGACATCGCACCCGATGGTAACACTGGATTTAACAAGGGAATAAGCCGCAATTGAGAAGAATTTGAGGTCTGGTTTGACCACCAATGTGGCAGAAGACTCATTCCACAACATAACCGAATAATTGAACCGACGAAGCAGGCTGGCATAGTTTGCAGGAGGACAAGTGGCTGCTCCTTGTGAGCCTGATGTTGATGTCGAGATAGGGAACTCCAAGCGCAGCTATAAAAGGTGATTTGATGGAGGTGGAGGAGGAATCAAACAACCATGAGCTCAAATGGACTTAAAGCCATGAATAGAGAGAAAAAGACAGACAAAGAGGAAGAACTGAAGCCAGAAGACAATGAAGAAAAGAAAAATAGAAAGAAGATAGAGGGTCGAGCTGACCAAAGGTAGCATCGAGCACTAGAGAGCTTTAGAGATTCAAGCCATCCCTGAGAGGATTTGTTAGACCAGAGAGGTCAAAGAGCTGGTAGGAAAAGAGTCTGTGTACTCCAGTGGCTTGGGGAATCCAGGAACCACCCTGTAAAGCAATTTGTTTCAGGAGACTCATACTGAGCTCCTGCATTGTAATTCTCTATTTAAGACACAGTAAAATAAGGCCACCACTTAGAGCTAGACCAGAGATGTAGCCCTAGAGGATAGGGTGAACTCCTTATTAATTTTTTGTGTTCTTATATTGCTTACTGTATTTCTCTGTTGTTTTTCCATTCCAAGTGTCTGTTTATTTGTAATTTGATTGATCTGTTGCCTAAATAACATAGACACCCACTAGCACATGAGTCTGTAATACCTTCATGTAACAAATCTTTAACTAAGGTCACTCATAGGGTGATTATCAGATGAAGTGGTATCAGAGCTTTAGGCTGTAAGGTTAGACAAGCTTGTGTTGTTTTAGCTATTGAATTCTCACTAGATCAAAGATCAAATTAGGAGAAGGAGAGTTGGTGGAAACTAATCCTGAAATTGAGAAAGTCTATCCTCAGAAGACAATGTCAGAGGAAGATTCTGTGGGGCCAGACCCTCAACTCATAGAAAGCTTCCTAGCCATAAAGTCTATGGTAGAAGAAATGTATAGGGACTTTAGAAAACATAAGGCTAAAGATTCCTCAAGTTCTAAACAAGATAAAGAAGAAGATGAGTCTCATTCCCATGGCCACTCAAAAGGAAAAGGGAAAGAGGAAAACTTCCTCACACCTCCTAATAGCCCTGTGCATAATAAGAAAGCATCTTTGATCAAGCTAGATGTTAAATTTGACTTGCCTATATATGATGGAGAGATAAATTTTGAAAAGTTGGACAATTGGATTAGACAAATTGATGTGTATTGCAAAGTACATAACATTGACATAGATAAGAGCAAGATTCAGCTGGCAAGCCTATGCCTAGGAGGCACTGCCTTGGTTTGGTGGGAAGGAAGAACCCAAGCTGATACTAAAAAGACATGGTAAGACTATCTATGTCTGGAGTGACTTTGTTTCTGCAAGCAAGAGGCAATTCTATCCATTAGCCTACATGCAACAAGCCATGATGAGTTGGAAAACTCTTCGGCAGTTGAAAGGCCAAGGCATGCAAGGGTACACTCAAGAATTTAGAAAGAGAGCATTGATTCTAGGGATCTTATTAGACTCACCAGAGACTCTTTTGAGGTACACTGGTGATCTACATAGCTACATGAGGCATACCATCCTCATGTTCAATCCCACTAGTATAGACGAGTTACCTGTAAACGTTACTCATCTAGAACCTAGAGGAAAGAATGGAAATCCAGAAGTTGGGGACCATCCCAACCCACTACAAGCAACAGCAAGGAGAAAAGAAAGAAGAAGTGGAAAGAAGGAAGGCTAAAACTACACAGAAAAGCAAAACTTCATGCACTCACTGTAAAAAGGATGGGCATGATGATGAACATTGTTGGATTCTGCATCCAAAGCTGAGACCTAAGAAGTCCAAGAGCAAGAAGAAGAAGACTATTGCAACTATCCAGAAGGATTTGGGGTCAGACTCGAGAGATGAAACAACCATTGTAGCCACAGGTATAAAAGGTAAGAATTCTGAAGCATCTACTAGTAATTCTACGCAATCTGGTATTGATGAAGAAAATGAGAGAAAAAGACATGAACTTCTCCATATTCGAGTTGTTTCCAAATATCGAAAGATTGATACTTTGTTTGATAGTGGCTCACAAGTAAATCTAATTTCTGAAGCAATTGTAAATAAATTGGGATTATCAACTACCCCTCATAAGAAACCATACCCACTAGGATGGTTGAATGATAAAGCACAACTACAAGTGACTAGACAGTGCAAACTCAAGTTTTCTTTTGGGTCAGCATTTGTAGATGAGGTTGAGTTAGACATAATTCCTCTGGATATATGTGGAATTGTTCTAGGAAGTCCTTACTTGTATAATAGAAAATCTATATTCTATAGAGCTGAGAACAGGTATCTACTTGTTAAAGATGGAATCGAATACTTTGTAAGAGCTCATAAGCTCAAGAATAATTATACTCTCTTAAACTCAGGGTAGATGAAAAGAATGATAAATTCATGCAAACAATTCTTACTAATGGTTGTAAAGGAAAAGAAACCTGATAAAACCAATGTATTTAAGGGTCGTAATGCTAACCAGCAAGTTGATATAGAAAAGGTTGTTTCAGAGTATGATGTCTTATTTCAAGAACCCAAAGGTCTGCCACCCAAAAGGGGAATATTACATGATATTATTTTGTAGCAAGATGTTCCATTGCCTAACATTGGAATGTACAGGTTGTCTGCTTTAGAGAATGCTGAAATCAAGAACCAGGTGCAGGAGTTGCTCGAGAAGGGATTCATCATGCGTAGCACATCACCATGTGGGTCACCAATCGTTTTGGTGAGAAAGAAAGATGGCTCGTGGAGAATGTGCATTGATTACCGAGCACTGAATAAGATAACAATAAAAAATCGTTATCCCCTTCCTTGCATAGATGATCTTTTAGATCAATTGAAGGAAGTTGTTTATTTTACCAAGCTAGACTTGCAGAGTGGATAGCATGAGGTCAGAGTTCTAGAGCAAGATGCATGGAAGACTGCTTTCAAAACAACACAGGGATTTTATGAGTGGCTGGTTATGCCTTTTGGCTTAACTAATGCTCCTGCTACCTTCATGAGATTAATGAATGATGTACTTAGACCTTTTCTTGATGATTTTTTTATTGTGTACCTAGATGACATTTTGATATTTAGCAAAACATGGCAAGAACACTTAAAGCATGTTAAGAAGACCTTAGATGTTTTGAAAAGAGAAATATTTTATGTTAAACTCTCAAAATTTGAATTTGGCAAAACATCTCTGAATTATTTGGGTCTGTTGTGGTAAAAACACAACCCCCCATTTTTGACTTGCTCAACTCAAATAATGGGGACCCTTTCTATAAAAATTTTGGCTAAACACCTTTTTGGATTTTTATTTAGTTGATTGCCCTACACTTCTGTTAATTTTTCGTTTTCTTTGGATTCTTGTTTTGATTGCTTTATTAGAATCGATTTTTTATAAGCTTCCCATTGACGCTTGTTTCACCTCATTTGGTCAACTGGTTTGAAAATGACACTTCTTTGAAAGTCTGATTATTTATATAGCCTGGGTTAAAAATGCATAAAATCTACAATATTGCATTTCGTAAATAAATTAGTTCAATAACACATTCATTTTAAATACTAACGCATAACGAGTTTTTACTAACATTTTTTCATTTTTAGTTATGCGGCCAAATCATTAATTATCGGGATTTTTAAGAAATTCACTCCAATTTCCAAATCAAATCCTAATCTCGAAAACCCAAACATTCAAGTGGCTGTAGTTTAAATAATTTCACAACTTAACTAAATTTGATTAAAATAAAATCAAAACAAAAAATAATATTAAATCTTAATTTAATTAAATTTAATTAATATATAATTAATTAAATTAAATTAAAATTTAATATATAAAAAAATTAATAAGTAAAATAAATTTTAATCGGATCGGAAGTTTTATTCGAAACACATTTTAAAAAGTCCCGATATACATCATACCCCCGATGCGATATCGGATCGGGGATTTTGCATTGACACATTTTAAAAACCGCGATAGCCATCTCCCGATGCGATCGCCGATATCCGATGGCGTGATAAGGCATGAAAGGCATTTCATTAGGTTGTATGTTTTATTATAAAAACTTTCACTCATGTTTTATTATGAGGTTTCACTCATACGTGAGTGAATGAAAGTAGGTAGGTTAATATTAAATTTAATATATATTAATTTAAAAATAATAAATTTTGAATTAATTAAAATTAATTGATATATAAAATTTAATTAATTTAATTAAATTAAAATTTTATTTTTATTTAGTATTAATTAGCATAACATTCTTGTTTGAGTTTATCTTCCGAAACTTGGATTTTCCTTTCTATTTTTAGAGACTTCATCGTTTTTATTTTTGTTTGCTGATTTCTTTTCTCATTTTAGTATAAGAATTCTTTTCCTTCAGATTTCAGCTTTGATTTTGGTGACTTTGCCATTATTTATATGGAAGACCTATTTGTTACCAAACATTGATCAGGATACGTGGAGAAAAATTGTTAATAGTCACCTATTAGCTTTTTCTTAAATTTCTTAGTGAAGTTTGATTTTCTTATTATAGAGGTAGACATACTTAAGGAAGAGATTACCAATCAAGAGAAGTTGGCAAAGTATCATAAAATCTGAAAAAATTTCTTTTTCATCAAATTGTAATCATTTTGAGATTTCAAAATTTAATTAGGATCTTTCAAAGTTCTATTATCAGTCAAGAAAAGTTATTTTTAGCCAAGTAAAGACACTTTACAGCAAAGCACCTGTAACTCTGAAATTATCATTCTTAACTCTTAAGGAGTCAATGATTCTCCCTGTCCCAAAGAGTCTTATTTTTCTAGAGTAT
This sequence comes from Pinus tabuliformis, assembly GCA_031772625.1. NCBI lineage: Eukaryota > Viridiplantae > Streptophyta > Pinopsida > Pinales > Pinaceae > Pinus > Pinus tabuliformis. The sequence goes on along the minus strand of CM062819.1, from coordinate 810,949,895 downwards.
AATCCAGAAATATATTTAAACTTAAAAGATAAGAGGTCTCATCATGAATCTGCTTACCATGATCATAGGGGGAAAATAGGCTGACATTACCAACACTGCTAAACAAACCAGGGTAATGGCTTATAATTGCAAACAATTATAAGACAATGGCTCTCATCACGAGCCAGCTTGTTCAACCCAATTTTAACCAGTGAATGGCATTGTAAACTATCTGGCTACCGTACCAGGACAATGGCTTTTAAGATTTACTTAAAAAATAACAATAAAAAAATAAAATTAAAAAAAAAAGAAACTTCTATATATGGATTTATTTCTAGATCAATAATTTTTAAAGAGATGGGATTCTGAATCATTGATGATTAAAAGGTAACCCTGTCAAGACTATAGATGTTTGCTGGCAGCAGTGGCTCTACCTGTGACAAATGAGTATATTTTAAAAGCTAAGCTGTAAAGTGACCACTGCTTTATCTCTACAACTAATTAAGGACTGATATAGATTTTTGAAATATTTTAATTTATGAAAAATTTTGAAAAAAATTATAGTTAGATGATTCTTGTTTTATTAAGATTAAGGAACCTAGTCTAGCATTCCAAAAAATAATTCTCTCTTCTTTAATTATTTTTACTTTAATTTTAGGAAAATCGCATTCATATCAAAGAGAGATAACTGGTTCTTCTCCCGTGTGTCTCCATTGTTGTGGTAAAAACACAACCCCCTATTTTTGACTTGCTCAACTCAAATAATGGGGACCCTTTCTATAAAAATTTTGGCTAAACACCTTTTTGGATTTTTATTTAGTTGATTGCGCTATGCTTTTGTTAATTTTTCGCTTTCCTTGGATTCTTGTTTTGATTGCTTTATTAGAATCGATCTTTTATAAGCTTCCCATTGACGCTTGTTTCGTCTCATTTGGTCAACTGGTTTGAAAATGGCACTCCTTTAAAAGTCTGATTATTTATGTAGCCTCGGTTAAAAATGCATAAAATCTACAATATTGCATTTCGTAAATAAATTAGTTCCATAACACATTCATTTTAAATATTAACCCATAGTGAGTTTTTACTAACATTTTTTCATTTTTAGTTATGCGGTGAAATCATTAATTATCAGGATTTTTAAGAAATTCACTCCAATTTCCAATCAAATCCTAATCTCGAAAACCCAAACATTCAAGTGGCTGTAGTTTAAATAATTTCACAACTTAACTAAATTTGATTAAAATAAAATCAAAACAAAAAATAATATTAAATCTTAATTTAATTAAATTTAATTAATATATAATTAATTTAATTAAATTAAAATTTAATATATAAAAAAATTAATAAATAAAATAAATTTTAATCGGATCGGAAGTTTTATTCGGAACACATTTTAAAAAGTCCTGATACACATCATACCCCGATGCGATATCGGATCGGGGATTTTGCATTGACACATTTTAAAAACCGAGACAGCCATCTCCCGAAGCGATCGCCGATATCCGATCGCGTGATAAGGCATGAAAGACATTTCATTAGGTTGTATGTTTTATTATGAGGTTTCACTCATACGTGAGTGAATGAAAGTAGGTAGGTTAATATTAAATTTAATATATATTAATTTAAAAATAATAAATTTTAAATTAATTAATATATAAAATTTAATTAATTTAATTAAATTAAAATTTTATTTTTATTTAGTATTAATTAGTTTATAAATACATTATATTAATTAGTTATATTAAAATTAATTAATAATAATTTAGTTTATAATTAACAATTAAATTAGTATTAATTATTAAATAATTAGAATTCTAACTTAGGATTTAACATTTAATTAAAATTCTGATTTTTAGCCCAGCAACAAAATTTCCAGATTTATGCCAGATTTGACTCATCAACTTTGGAGGCTCATAGATTGAATTATACTTGGCCAAATGAGGCCCAGGACGGCTCATTGGAAAGAGAAAATTAAAGAGAGCATTTTTGAGGAGGTTTCACTGATAGATTTAATTATTTATTGGGTCAAAAATCAGGCAGAAGATCAAGCTCTGAATTTTGCAACAAAATCAATTTTCTGAGTTATCTTCTTCATTTTCATTTGTCCAAAACCTCTTCTAATTGCAGATCCATTGGTTAATCATATCTCTGGCCAATTAAACCATCCCAGGCATCAAGAGAAAGTTTATATTTTATTTTCAATTATTTATTTAAATAGAATTTGATTGGATTTGATTTAAATGTCAGCAATGCCATGTTGATTTTATTGTTGCATTTTAATTTATTTTGATTTCTTTTTGCAGGAAAACAATGGAAGAAATATGGAGAAAAAGATCTCAATCAATGAGAATGCTCCAGCAATTGAAGATCAGAATTTTGAGCAAGTAAAATTGGATTTAGCAGATTTCTCTTCAACAAACTCTTCTCTCAAGAATTCCTTCACAATAGTATAAGTAATAGATTGCAAAATGGAATCAGGGCTGCTCTCCTCTGCATTTCTGGACTTCTAAAAGCACTATTGTAATAGGAATTTAGAGTTGTAGGAGAGAGGAGAGAAAATCTCAGATCTGGGGATTATTGAGGATTTTTTCTTTGTATCTTGAATTATGTATGAGGGGCGGAGTTTGCACTATTGTGGCTCTAGTTTTGAAGACAGAGGTTCAAGCAATGTAAAGGACTGTTGAAGACCAAGATCAGATAAATGGATGCAATAAATTGGTATTTTTAATACTACTGTTTCAAATATCAGTTTCATTTTTATGGTAACATGAATGTCTCATTTTATTCATGTTTGTGCACTATTGTCAACATGGGTAATTTGTCTCAGTATTGTTATTAGGTATCTCTGTTCTTATGAATTAAAATCTGATATTTGAGTGACTATTTACTCAGAAATCTGTCTTATAAAACTGATTTGTTGAATGGTAATGTGTTGTAAACTATTTCCACATATCATTATTCAATTATTGGATTTATTGATTTGATAATCAATATCGTTTTTGTGAACTACTTCCTGGAATGTTTTTGGTTTATTATTTCAAGTTATAAGGTCTCAATAGGATGTGTTTTGGTAACCATAATATGAGTTGATTGAACTACTTCATTAACTTGATATTCATTATAAAAAAGACATTTAAATCCCAATACTTTAATTATCTTGCTCTTAGTTGGATTAGATCTATATCTGCCTAATTAAGATAGGATTTAGATTAGTTTCTTTTGCTTGCATCATAGAATAAGCTTGCATTAGAGTAAATTTTACATTTTTTTAAGTCCTCTCCTCAAGGAGGCAAAATTTTAGTTGTGGCTTGGCTGAACCCAAATCAGCTTAAGGGTCATTCTCTTGTCTGATCAGCAAGAAGAAGTGATCTGATATCCCTATCTATTGGTAGGTAAAGATACATCGTAAACCAATAGCAATAGGGAGAAGGTAACTGGACCTAGTTAAACCAGTCGGAGCCACCACACGAAATGGAAAAGGAGCTGCTTTAAGGTCCGGACCGGGTGGTTATCCCCCATTGTTGTTGCAGTGATTTTCGAGGCATCAACATTTTTGGCGCTAGAAGGAGGGCCTGAGAAATTTGTCTATTGGAGTCTTTTCAATTTTAACATTTTGTTTATGGCTCCTCTTAAGCTTCCAATTTGGAGTTGTATCCATGGACGTGCATCCTCCAATACTTCACCCGAAGTGGTAAGACTCTTGTCTCAGGCAAAGTTTAATGGTAAGAGAAATTCTTCTGCTTTTAATCATGTCTTTCAATTTATTCAAAATGTTTCAAAATATGATTTTCAAGGAATTGATGAAGGCATTTTATGCAGAATTTTTACTCTCACATTTACGGCAAAAGCCAGAAGCTAGTGCAGAACTCTTCCAGTTGCTTCAATCCACAGCTAGGATCAATTTGTTACAATTTTCATTTGTAAATTTGACGGCTATGATTATGAATAGGTATGTGAAGAAATTGAATATCTACGAAGGTTTGAAAATGAGTCTGTCAATAATTTTAATATTCGATTTCATTTGAATTGCTTAAGATTTAAAGACGAAAATAAACTTACGAAAGAAGAATCATTAGATTGGTTTGAATATATTTGTTCTCTTCCACCCATTCCCAATCCATATGAAATTAATTCAAGCTTTGTTCCATCCCATTACAATATAAATGAGAATACCAATTTGGATGTGCAAATAAATTGTGATGAAGTGGTTTCACAAAGATTGGATAATATTTCCATTCAAATGCAAGAAGACAACAACAGCAATCTTGGAGAAAAAGTCGCCTTGAAATCTGAAAGCTACTTTGAAGTAAATTCGGAAAATCAAATCGCAAATCAGCAAGTACAAGTAGCAATCAAAGTAAATAAAATGCAAACTGTTGTACAAATTTCTGAATTTCTCCATGATGAGCAAATGCCGAAATCACAACAGCAAAGCAACCTTCTTCAAGAAAGCATGAGTATGCAAAGGAATGATCTGCAATCTGAAATTTACAATGAGCATAATGCACAAGAGCTCTCAAACAGAGACAGTTTTAAATGCATTGTTTCAGGTTCACATTTTTCCCTTTATCCTGATATTTTTAATGATAGTAATTTTTCCCCTCTTGGTATCAATGATATTTCAGAAATTAAAGAGGATGATTTAAATGAATTACCATTAAATTTTTATCAAGATAAAGAAACAATAATTGATCATTCTTTTGCCACTAATGAACATGAGATTTTTGTTCCTCCTTGTTTTGGTATATTGGATGAAATCGAAGGGAATTCCAGACAATCTTGTGAGGTCATTTATGATGATTACTCTGACATTGAGGATGTTGATTTCTATTCTTCTCAAGAGAATCCTCATGATAAAATTCAAATAACATCTGAGGATGAGGAACGCTTCAATTTAGGAATTATCCCAACTAATCCTCATTTTAGAGCAGCAAATTATCTTCATGATTTCACCATTCAAGAAAACATTCCAATTTATGATTCATATGAGGATCAAACTCCCATTCCTATTCATAATCATAATTCATTTTCTATTTCACAAGTTGGAATTCGAAATTACCCAAATTTCATAATTCTAGCCAATCCTTGTGAAAGAGAAATTATTTCAAAAAAATCCAAACTGTGCTGTAACATTAGTTGTACAAATAGTGATTTCATTTTAGTTTTTCTTTCACAGTTATTTTGTTTAATATTAGATTTATTTTCTGATTTTATTTTGCAAAATTTTCACACTTTTCGTTGGCATATTGAACACCTTACTATCAAACACTCAATTGATGCATTGCCCGATTAGGAAATTGAAGTTTCATATTATAATCATGAGCATCAAAAGATATCAATATTTCAATTTCAATCAATGCTAATGTTTTATCAAAAGCTTCTATTTCCTCAAAGACAATCTCAACTAGAGGATATATTTTTACAATCTGGCCAACATTTTAATTCAATTAATAATTTTCAATTGTATTTAACAGATTTCCATTCGTTTTTCATTAATTCATTTGAAAAATATTTGGAAATTTTTCTCTCAAAGAAAATTGTTAATAGCTTAACATTTGTACATAACACTAACAATTTTTTCCAGGCCTTTGAATTTGAAAACTCATATCCACAATTCAGCCTGACATCTTCTCTTTTGAACGTTTCCCAATCATTAATGGAAATCCATCCAGATTTTTGTGATCCAATTGGTATTGAATTGGAAAGAAAATTTCAAGAGAAGAAGATTTTAATCAACTTACTAACACTAACTGTACATTCTGATTTCATATTTAATTTTCTTAGTTTAATTAGATTTGTATTTTTATTACTAACATTTGAACTGTACATACATGCAGCAATTAAAATGAGAAAATGGCTACACTAGAAATATGACTATACCTAGTCATTTTCATGTATATGGTTAGAATAGGAGTAGAATTAATTTAGTTAGTTTGTTTTGTATAGTTAATTTGTTTTAACAGTTTTGTAGATTAAAAAATAAAACAAAGCAATCAGCCTTCTCATGCATGTTCACTGAAACATTTTCTCATTATCAGAAAGTTTTAATTCTTGCTTTCATTTTAAAATTTCTTGCAGCAATACCTCTACTCTGCTTATTTTGAATAATGTCTTGATTAAATTCAATTGAGGTTGCACTTGGCATCGATCGCCTCAAAGCCACTTTTCTTCGTTTCAGGATTTCCTTCTAAGATTTCTTTTTGAAATTTATATGGTAAGGATTTGATATAAATGCTTCATGACCTCATTATCCCATGAAATGTATGACTGTCTATGATAAGCTTAATTCTAATTCCATCATTATTAGTCAGTCTAACCTTTCACGGTAATCATATGAAGTTCATATTATCTTCCTCGGAATTTGCTAAAAGCTAACCTTAAACATGTCCATTTTGCTAAGTGCACACATTCAAATCTGTTTTGATATTTTTCCACAATTAATGGCTTAATCTGATTCTAATCTTTAGTTTATTATCTGATGCTGCAAAATGCATCATCTTTATTTACTAAAGGCATTATTGAACAGTCACTATAACAATACAGATTGTTCTCAAGTTATTCAGAATAAGCAGAGATAATAAATTGTTGTTTCAATTCAAAAGGGGAGCCTATTTTTATATTTATTTCTGGTAAATTTTATATTTCCTAAACATGAATAAAAAAATTTTATTTATGCTGATTGCACACTTAGATTTAGAATAAATGATGAGATGATTTTGAACAAAGACGAGATTTTGATAAATCAAAGGAAGAATTTGAATATTCATAAGGTAAAATTTGCAGACAATTTCCTTCTAGGTACGCATTTGCAAGTTCGTTCTCATCTCTTATTAGTTTCTCTTTTCCTTAGTTTATTTTTATTTGTGTTCTGTTTTATTTACAAGCTTTCATTTGTTTTCGAAACATGAAGTAAGCAGCAAACCCATTTCAAATTTGCAACAAGTTCAGGGAAATTTTATTTTTGATTCATTAGAATTTGAACATTCTTTAACTTTGATTTTATTCACTTAGAAAACCCAATTGAAATTTTAAGGAATGTCATAAGACCATTCGCATCATAAGATTTCATCAGAAGTAGTTCTTAGCATTTCTTTTGATAACAAATTGTTCATAAAATACTTCCGATGTATTATCTTACTCATATGCCATATCGCATTTCGCATGTCAGAGCTTTGCAGTCGAAGTATACTTCCATTATTGTGAATCACCAATAATCGGCTTTACCGATATTGCGATGAACACATAATCCAGGACCCAATATGAAATTCAAATCAAAATCATAAAAAATATCGCGTCCGTTCAATCGCAATAAAAGTAAGGGCATAATTTTAAAAGGGCCGATGTCTCGGATCCGATATGTTATTGAAATCCCATCATAAAAAGTTATCGGGTCCGCTCTTCATCGCATATCGGCATCGCAAAAAATACATTGTGTTACATCAGGTACCCAAAGTTTGCCGATTGCCGATTAGCTACGTCATCCATCGCATCGCCGATAGTGCAATCATTTCATCACATTTTTTATGCTCACGTCATTTCTCTGAATCTACGATGTGCGTTTTGCGATACGAGAAGTGCAATGTAAATATTCTCCGATCCCCAATATAATATTTCTTCAATGATGTGATCGCTTCATTTCATTGCACATGTTCTTATCGCCAATTTGACATTGCAATCTCCAATGCGATAACTTCCAATACATGCCTTTGAACCATTAGCATTTAATTGATATATGGCATAGCAACAAAAGTGAAATCTTGCAAATTAAAATTGAAGCATGGTGAAGAAACATGTTATGTGAATCATCCGATACAGCGATATGTTATTTTAAAAGCAAGCTTGGGAAACCACTATGGGAAAAAAGCAATGATTGACAAAATTGCAGCATACAAAAATCATTTCAATTTCTCATACATTTTAGTTTTAAATATATAATTCCATAATTAAAAATGGAATTCAAGACCTCTCTATCTTCATATTTGAATTCTATTATCTTCGATTTGGTCTTGATTTTGGATTTTATAAAATCATGGAGTTTATATGAAACTTATAATATTTTGAGAAACATTCATTACTGCAAATTCTCATTCTCATTTCTGATGCATTTTTTTAATTTCAACTCCCTTGAGCATTAAGCATTCCATTTTTACATTTTACTGCTTGCTTTAGTGTAAATAAAATAAATAATGATTTTGGGTTACAGGATTTTGGTTAGTTTGACTTCTTTATGTTTTGAATGCTAATTAAAATTAGAAGTCAGCTAGTTTGGAGAAACTGATACTTTCAGGTAAGATCAAAAGAAATTATCCAATGGTAAGATTCATGTACCCACTTTCATTAATTTCCATTTCGTTGCTTTAGTTTCAGTTTTGTTTTTCTAATATACAAATCTGTTTTGCAGCTCTTCATAAAAACTTTCAATCCTCTGCCGGATCATATTCTTGAAGTCCATACTCTTCTTCTGGCTTAATTTCAAGAAGCAGCGATAATCTTCGTCGAAACAGCTACATCAGGAAGTTTCTCAACCTTTAGTTTGTTTATTTAGGCATCTTGTTTTTATTAGAAAATGATTAAGATGATGCTTTGAAACAAGAAGAATAATATAAGACAGAAAGGTTTTCATTGTGGCTGAATTTTATCATCGCTGCTATTCAAAAAACCTAAAACACTCACAACCCTGCAAGGTATGATTTACCCAATCTCGACCTGAGAATGATTGATTACACGATTATTTTCTTTCTCTTCTTATTGTTGAGACATTGGTATAAACATTCTTGTTTGAGTTTATCTTGCGAAACTTGGATTTTCCTTTCCATTTTTAGAGACTTCATCGTTTTTATTTTTGTTTGCTGATTTCTTTTCTCATTTTAGTATAAGAATTCTTTTCCTTCGGATTTCAGCTTTGATTTTGGTGACTTTGCCATTATTTATATGGAAGGCCTATTTGTTACCTAACAATGGTCAGGATACGTGGAGAAAAATTGTTAATAGTCACCTATTAGCTTTTTCTTAAATCTCTTAGTGAAGTTTGATTTTCTTATTATAAAGGTAGACATACTTAAGGAAGAGATTACCAATCAAGAGAAGTTGGCAAAGTATCATAAAAACTGAAAAAATTTCTTTTTCATCAAATTGTAATCATTTTGAGATTTCAAAATTTCATTAGGATCTTTCAAAGTTCTATTATCAGTCAAGAAAAGTTATTTTTAACCAAGTAAAGACACTTTACAGCAAAGCACCTTTAACTCTGAAATTGTCATTCTTAACTCTTAAGGAGTCAATGATTGTCCCTGTCCCAAAGAGTCTTATTTTTCTAGAGTATAATCCAGAAATATATTTAAACTTAAGAGACAAGAGGTCTCATCATGAGCCTGCTTACCATGATCATAGGGGAAAAATAGGCTGACATTACCAACAATGCTAAACAAACCAGGGTAATGGCTTATGATTGCAAACAATTATAAGACAAGGGCTCTCATCACGAGCCAGCTTGTTCAGCCCAATTTTAACCAGTGAATGGCATTGTCAACTATCTGGCTACCGTACCAGGACAATGGCTTTTAAGATTTACTTAAAAAATAACAATAAAAAAATAAAATTTAAAAAAAGAAACTTCTATATATGGATTTATTTCTAGATCAATAATTTTTAAAGAGATGGGATTCTGAATCATTGATGATTAAAAGGTAACCCTGTCAAGACTATGGATGTTTGCTGGAAGCAGTGGCTGTACCTGTGACAAATGAGTATATTTTAAAAGCTAAGTTGTAAAGTGACCACTGCTTTATCTCTACAACTAATTAAGGACTGATATAGATTTTTGAAATATTTTAATTTATGAAAAATTTTGAAAAAAATTACAGTTAGATGATTCTTGTTTTATTAAGATTAAGGAACTTAGTCTAGCATTCCAAAAAATAATTCTCTCTTCTTTAATTATTTTTACTTTAATTTTAGGAAAATCTCATTCATATCAAAGAGAGATAACTGGTTCTTCTTCCATGTGTTGCCATTGTTGTGGTAAAAACACAACCCCCCATTTTTGACTTGCTCAACTCAAATAATGGGGACCCTTTCTATAAAAATTTTGGCTAAACACCTTTTTGGATTTTTATTTAGTTGATTGACCTACGCTTTTGTTAATTTTTCGTTTTCTTTGGATTCTTGTTTTGATTGCTTTATTAGAATCGATTTTTTATAAGCTTCCCATTGACGCTTGTTTCGCCTCATTTGGTCAACTGGTTTGAAAATGGCACTCCTTTAAAAGTCTGATTATTTATGCAGCCTAATGCATAAAATCTACAATATTGCATTTCGTAAATAAATTAGTTCAATAACGCATTCTTTTTAAATATTAACCCATAGCCAGTTTTTACTAACATTTTCTCATTTTTAGTTATGCGGCCAAATCATTAATTATCTGGATTTTTAAGAAATTCACTCCAATTACCAAATCAAATCCTAATCTCGAAAACCTAAACATTCAAGTGGCTATAGTTTAAATAATTTCACAACTTAACTAAATTTGATTAAAATAAAATCAAAACAAAAAATAATATTAAATCTTAATTTAATTAAATTTAATTAATATATAATTAATTTAATTAAATTAAAATTTAATATATAAAAAAATTAATAAATAAAATAAATTTTAATCGGATCGGAAGTTTTATTCGGAACACATTTTAAAAAGTCTCGATACACATCATACCCCCGATGCGATATCAGATTGGGGATTTTGCATTGACACATTTTAAAAACCGCGATAGGCATCTCCCGAAGCGATCGCCGATATCTGATGGCGTGACAAGGCATGAAAGGCATTTCATTAGGTTGTATGTTTTATTATAAAAACTTCCACTCATCTTTTATTATGAGGTTTCACTCATACGTGAGTGAATGAAAGTAGGTAGGTTAATATTAAATTTAATATATATTAATTTAAAAATAATAAATTTTAAATTAATTAAAATTAATTAATATATAAAATTTAATTAATTTAATTAAATTAAAATTTTATTTTTATTTAGTATCAATTAGTTTATAAATAGATTATATTAATTAGTTATATTAAAATTAATTAATAATAATTTAGTTCATAATTAACAATTAAATTAGAATTAATTATTAAATAATTAGAATTCTAACTTAGGATTTAACATTTAATTAAAATTTTGATTTTTAGTCCAACAACAGAATTTCCAGATTTATGCCAGATTTGACTCATCAACTTTGGTGGCTCATAGATTGAGTTATACTTGGCCAAATGAGGCCCAGGACGGCTCATTGGAAAGAGAAAATCAAAGAGAGCATTTTTGATGAAGTTTCACTAATAGATTTAATCACTTATTGGGTCAAAAATCAGGCAGAAGATCAAGCTCCGAATTTTGAAACAAAATCAATTTTCTGAGTTATTTTCTTCATTTTCATTTGTCCAAAACCTCTTCTAATTGTAGATCCATCGGTTAATCATATCTCTGGCCAATTAAACCATCCCAGGCATCAAGAGAAAGTTTATATTTTATTATCAATTATTTATTTAAATAGAATTTGATTGGATTTGATTTAAATGCCAGCAATGCCATGTTGATTTTATTATTGCATTTTAATTTATTTTGATTTCTTTTTGCAGGAGAACATTGGAAGAAATATGGAGAAAAAAATCTCAATCAATGAGAATTCTCCAACAATTGAAGATCAGAATTTTGATCAAGTAAAATTGGATTTAGCAGATTTCTCTTCAACAAACTCTTCTCTCAAGAATTCCTTCACAAATAGTATAAGTAATAGATTGCAAAATGGAATCAGGGCTGCTCTCCTCTGCAATTCTAGACTTCTAAAAGCACTACTGTAATAGGAATTTAGAGTTGTAGGAGAGAGGAGAGAAAATCTCAGATCTGGGGATTATTGAGGATTTTTCTTTGTATCTTGAATTATGTATGAGGGGCAGAGTTTGCACTATTGTGGCTCTAGTTTTGAAGACAAAAGTTCAAGCAATGTAAAGGACTGTTGAAGACCAAGATCAGAGAAATGGATGCAATAAATTGATATTTTTAATACTACTGTTTCAAATATCAGTTTCATTTTTATGGTAACATGAACGTCTCATTTTATTCATGTTTGTGCACTATTGTCAACATGGGTAATTTGTCTCAATATTGTTATTAGGTATCTCTGTTCTTATGAATTAAAATCTGATTTTTGAGTAACTATTTACTCAGAAATCTGTCTTATAAAACTGATTTGTTGAATGGTAATGTGTTGTAAACTATTTCCACATATCATTATTCAATTATTGGATTTATTGATTTGATAATCAATATCATTTTTGTGAACTACTTTCTGGAATGTTGTTGGTTTATTATTTCAAGTTATAAGGTCTCAATAGAATGTGTTTTGGTAACCATAATATCAGTTAATTGAACTACTTCATTAACTTGATATTCATTATAAACAAGACATATTTAAATCCCAATACTTTAATTATCTTGCTCTTAGTTGGGTTAGATCTATATCTTCCTAATTAAGATAGGATTTAGATTAGTTTCTTTTGCTTGCATCATAGAATAAGCTTTCATTTAGAGTAAATTTTACATTTTTTTAAGTCCTCTCCTCAAGGAGGCAAAATTTTAGTTGTGGCTTGGCTGAACCCAAATCAGCTTGAGGGTCATTCTCTTGCCTGATCATCAAGAAGAAGTGATCTGATATCCCTGTCTATTGGTAGGTAAAGATACATCGTAAACCAATAGCAATAGGGAGAAGGTAACTGGACCTAGTTAAACCAGTCGAAGCCACCACACCAAACGGAAAAGGAGCTGCTTTAAGGTCCGTACAGGGTGGTTATCCCCCATTGTTGTTGCAGCGATTTTCGAGGCATCAACAGGGTCATATAGTAGGAGGTGGTGAATTGAAAATAGATCCCTCTAAAGTGGCAGTCATTCTAAACTGGCCTAAACCCAAGTCTGCTACAAAAGTGAGAAGCTTTTTAGGAGAAGCACAATATTGGAGGAAGTTCATTTCTAACTTTTCCTCAATTGCGGCTCCCTTACATGCTTTGACATGATTGAACAAGGTGTTTCAGTGGAGAGGAAAACATCAGAAAGCCTTCGACACCTTGAAAGAAAATATTAGTACAACACCTGTACTAGAACTACCTGATCTTCAAAGACCTTTTTAGATCCAAACAGATGCCAGTGACTATGCCATGGGAGCAGTGTTGACACAACACGGTAAACCCATATGCTATCATTCTGAGACTTTTAATCCTATAGTAGTTAACTATCCTACATATGATAAAGAATTGTATGCATTAGTTCAGAGTGTGAAAAAATGGAAACATTACTTAATGGGAAAAGAGACAGTAACACATACTGATCATCAACCACTTTAATATCTTCACTCCCAAACTAAGTTACAACAATCAAGACACTACAGATGGATGGGTTTTCTACAACAGTTTCATTTAGTCATCAGATATAAAAAGGACATACATAACAAAGTTGCAGACATTTTATCTAGACCCATTATAAATGCATCTACCATACTTAAACATGATTTTGTACTACATGAAAGCTACATTGAACAATATGCTCAGGATATGGACTTTAAAGATGTATATGAAATTGTGAGTCCAGGCAAAAGAGTAGAAGAATTGGATTATCATGTAAAGGACCGAGTCTTATACCATTGTGGGAAACTCTGCATTCCACAAAGTGATAAAGTAAAGATAATTAGGGAAGCACATACTACTCTGATATGAGGTCACTTTAGGGTAAGTAAAAAAGTTGCATAGCTGCAAAGATTTTGTTATTGGCCAAAAATGAATGAGACAGTTTCTAGATATGTAAGAGGGTGTGCTATATGTGCTAAAAGCAAGCCTAGTAACTAAAACCAGGCTTGTACACTCCATTGCTAGTTCCTTCTCACCCTTGGGAAAGTGTTTCCATGGATTTTGTTGGAGGACTGCCTAAATCTAGGAAAGGTCATGATTATCTATATGTTGTTGTGGATAGGTTCAACAAAATGTGTATTTTGATACCTTGTAATAAACAGATTACAACTGAACAGACTGCAAAATTATTTTTTTAACATGTATGGGTTCATTTGGATTACCCACTTCTATTGTATCTGATCAAGGTACTCGATTTGTGGGGAAGTTTTGGTTAAGTCTGTGGGAAATGATGGACACCAAACTAAAGAAAAGCACAACTTTTCATCCATAAACTGATGGCCAGGCAGAAGTAGTTAATAGGACAGTGATCCAGTTACTGAGAGGATATTGTAGCAAACATCCTAAGCTTTGGGATGAACATTTGTGTTATGTGCAGCATGCTTACAATAGAGCGAAACATTCTTGTACACAGAGACCTCCCTTTGAGACCTATTTTGGTTTCACACCAAGGTCTCCTTTTGATTTTGTCTTTGGTAAAGATACCATGGTTGATGGACACAGTGATGTGGACAAGGAAACTAGGTTCATTGAACATGTCCAGGAGATCCACTAGGCAGTACAGGAACAACTGGAAAAGAGCCAAGTCAAGTATAAGGCTAGGCATGACAAGCATCAGATGGAGCATAGTATTCAAGTTGGTGACCAAGTCTGGCTGTATATTAGCAAGGAAAGGATGCATGGTGAAGGTATAAAGCTAAATCCTATCAGGTATGGACCCTTTAGGATACTTGAGAAGATTGGTGAAAATGCTTTTTGCCTTGATCTACCAGCTTACATGCACATCTACTCAGTCGTAAATGCAGATTTCTTGAGATTGTTTGAACCTTCAATAATTGAGGACCCTAAAGAGAAAAGTCAATTGCCTTCTATTGATGACCTGCTACCTAAATATCTTAATGAATTGTAGGAAGACACAGTGCTAGACAAGAAAGTGAGGACGACACACAGGGGAGATGTTGAGTACCTTAGAGTAGGGATCAAAGGTTCAAAGCCAAGCAGTGCAAAGTGGATTGAGATTAGACAAGTGAGACAACAGTGGCCTCACTTAGTTGATGCTTGAAAACCAACTTTTGGTGGTCTAAAATCCTTTCAATGGGAAGGTCGTAATCCAAATTGGATCCATGAATAATAATCAAAGGAACCATGGCTATACTAGGTCAGGATAGACTTCCAAGAATTGAGAGAAGTGATAAAAAAACACCTCTAAAATAGTGGTAGTTAGCAGCTAGCATGGAACAATGATGACCTCGGTCAAAGCGCGTTGAACGAGGCCCATGGAGACCGTGCGGGAGGAAAAACTAGCCCCTGGGGAGCCCAGATCAGGGAACGGACGGAGTTTTTGATGCGCAATTAGCAATAATTGCGCATTTCTAGGCAAAAACCCTCAAGAAGGAGAGCCCTGAGTTCTCAGTCATGTGGGAGCCGGGAAAACCGTGGGACAAAAGGAAAAAGCTGAAGGCGGGACCCGCTCCAAAACCTGGCGGTATTGATCATGGGCATCCTTAGGCGGTAAGTAGTTTGGTGAAAGCAAAGCGATTCCACTCAATGCCCAATGCGTGGCAAGTAGAGGAGAGAGAAAACCACCACACATCGTGCGATAATGGTCGATCAAATCAACCGCGTGAAATGAGCGGATGGCATTGGATTCGGGGGATCCAGATCTGATGGTTGACATCGCGCCCGATGGCAACACTAGATTTAATTAGGGAATAAGCTATGATTTAGAAGAATTTGACGTCTGCTTTGACTGCCAAGATGGCAAAAGACTCATTCCCCAAAGTAACTGTAGAATTGAACCGATGAAGCAGGCTGGCACAGTTTGTAGGAGGACAAGTGGCCGCTCCCTATGAGCCTGATGATGATGCCGAGATAGGGAACTCCAAGCACAACTGCAGCAGTAGATTCGATGGAGGTGGAAGAGGAATCGAACAACCATGAGCTCAAATGGCCTCAAAGCCATGAATAGAGAACAAAAGACAAACAGAGGGCAAGAACCGAAGACAGAAGACAGTGAAGCAAAGAAGAGCAGAAAGAAGACAGAGGGCTAAGCTGACCAAAGACAATGTTGAGAACTAGAGAGCTAGAGAGATTCAAGCCATCCCTGAGAGGATCTGTCAGACCAGAGAGGTCAAAGAGCTGGTAGGAAAAGAGTCTGTGTACTCTAGTGGCTTGGGGAATCCAAGAACCACCCTGTCAAGAAAATTTGTTTTAGGAGACTCATACTGAGCTCTTGCATTATAAATCTCTGCTTAAAACACAATAAAATAAGGTCACTACTGAGAGTTGGATTGGAGATGTAGCCCTGGAGGATAGGATGAATTCCTTATTGATTTCGTGTGTTCTCATATTGCTTACTGTATTTCTCTGTTGTTTTTCCATTCCAAGTGTTTGTGTATTTGCAATTGTATCGCTCTGTTGCCTAAATAACATAGACACCCACCAGCACATGAGTCAGTAATACCTTCATGTAACAAATCTTTAACTGAGGTCACTCATATGGTGATTATTAGATCAATACCTTAAGGCTTACCTTGCCATCCAATATTGCAGTTGAAACATAACATTGAAACAAAGCACCAGAAATACCTTGTAGAATTCAAATACTTGTGCACCTCCTTATTTGAGACAGGAAGTTCTAGAATTTTGTCAACTTTTCATCAAGTGCCACTTTTCCTTTTCCAACACTAGTTCTTCTCTTCCTACTTTAGCCATGATCGTTAAGAAGGATCAACTTATCACAACTCATAATGAGGTTAGAAGTCTCCAAATATTCAAATATACATGCACGAAGTATAAGTAATAATCAAAGCAATAAACTCAAACAGAAATAGAATCAAAAAGAGGTAACGTAAATCTAAACATAATTATCTTCAATGAGTGGTGATTGTATTCCTTCTGAACCAACCTTCACGAGTCATGTCTATCCATTGACCATATAGCATTGATGCCTTCAATTTATCGATCAACTTCAATAATAATCAATGCTAGATAAGACTATCCCATTTAATGCTACATCTTCATTTCGGACATACTAGGGTTTCTAGAGTGCATATCTCAAATATTTATCATAATCTAGGGTTTCTTCCAAACCCTATGTCAGGGTCCCACCCTAACCCCCTTATTTATGTCATGGGATCACGTCATAGTCAAGAGTCAATAAAGCCCATATTAATATTTGTAAGTGGTTAACCCGCAATTAATGATGGGACCACAGTTAGTTGCAAATGGGCGGTAGTATTAGATAGATGGTATTAATAAAACCCACGATATTGGCCCGTGGTATTGCATGTATGAGTCATATATAAAGAATAGAGACTCCCTGCGAGGAGCATTGTGTCTTGTTTTGTAATCGAGCTCTGCTCTATTGGAGGTTGCCCCCTCGAAGAGGCCTGTGAACATTTCTCTCTGAATAATAAAATCATTGCTATTCTGTGTTCTGGGTATATTTTCTTCGCATATTCTGTGTTCTCGGTATCTTTTCTTCGCTTGGGTATTGCTTTGCAGGTTAAGCGCATAACAAGTGGTATCAGAGCACTTTCCAGGGCTCGGTGGGATCTCCAAATTTTAGCAAAATTTTTTTTGGCTAGAGACGTGTTCCGGCGTCTTTAAACCACGAGATCTGTCGTTAAGCGCATAAATCTACGGATTTGGGAAGGCATGCACGTAGGAAATACAAGAGGTGGTCACGTCTGTTGGACTCCCTTGTAACCCCTGTGGGTACCCCTTCGAGTAGTAGCGCATTAGACAGAACCGCGCACGGACTGTCTTCCACGTACCCTCTGGGTATATAGGAAGCCCCCTAGCTCCCTTGAAACCTCGCCATAGATAAACCTTCGGTCGTCTTGTGGCTATAGTACACCGAGAACAGCACTCGGAGAGATTACTCGCCCATACGATAGGGTAGTTGGGTTGTACGGCTAAGGGTACGGTCGATCCTCCTTAGTTAGAGCCCTGAAACATTGGGCCGAGTAGTACTGTCAGACCCTTACGTATATTGCGATCTGTAGCACCTGACACTCCCCAAGACCATAGTTCCCTTTCTATCGGGGGATCACACATCATCTATTCCAGATCAGCAGCAGCAGTTGTTCCATCATTCAGATCTCTTAGATCCACCAGATCGGATATTCCAGATCAGCAGCAGTAGTTGTTCCACCATTCAGATCTCTCAGATCCACCAGATCGGAGTAGTTGTGAAGGGTTCCTGTACCTGGATATAATTTTCGCAGGACTTTTGGCGGCATTGACATTTTGAGGATTTGGCGACTGCAGTATTGATCAGGAAGGAGTAAAACTCCGTTAGGAGTTTTCCAACAAAAAAAAAAAAAAAAAAAAGTCTGAGATCTTCCGAGGCGCTTATTGGTGACCTAGCCCATCAGTATCAGGACGACGAGCTGAGCAAGGTGGTACCATTCAATTTCTTAGTAAAAAATTTTTAGGCGGTCCCAATTTTTCATCAGGTTGGTGTATGGTAGAAACTCGCGCTCAAGCGATGGCCAATGAAAGGATCGACAAAATTGAAAACTATGTGAACTCCCTCCAAACTGCGGTGAACAAGATCGAACTTGACCTTCAAGGAATGAGTAACCACATAGAACTTGAGCTTAAAGGAATAAGTAACCAGTTACAGGAGGCATTCCCAAAGGGCAAGAAGCCAGCCCACGAGGAGGCGTATAATGGCCATGAATACCATGAGGGTGAGTCTAGCCACTCTCCTCACGTTTGGCACTCCCATCCACCACCCAGTCAGCGACCTCCCAAGTTGGATATGCAGAAATTTGACGGTTCTCACACGTCCGCATGGCTAGCACAAATGGAGCAGTATTTACAATTGAATCATATCACAGATGAGGGGACTAAGATTATGGTTGGCACCATGTACTTGGAAAATGAACGATGGCAATGGAAGGAATGGCATCAGCGTTGCAATGGACATTTTCAGAATTGGGCCCAATTTGCCAAAACTCTTCGCAGTCGCTTTGAACAGGAAGACACTTTTTTTGGGCGTCTCACTAAGCTCCGACAGACGGGTACAGTGGAGGAATATATTACTGCTTTTGAAGCCTTAGCCTTCCGCACTAAGGGTCTCATAGATGAGTTCTACATGGAATGCTTTATCAGCGGTCTTAAAGAAGCCATCAAAGCTCAAGTTCTACTCCACCACCCTCCCACATGGACAGAGGCTTGCCAAGTAGCCCATAAGGTGGAACGTGCATTAACAGCCCAATCCAGCCGCCCCAACTTCCCCGCTAAAGGTCGTCCCTCACAGGCTCCCAATATGACTCAGACACTTAAGATTCAAAAGGTGTCACTTGCGGAAATGGCCGAAAGAAGGAAGCAAGGACTATGTTACTACTGTGATGAAAAATATTCCCCGGGTCATAAATGCAAAGAGCACAAGTTTTTTCAAATAGATGCCACTGACTACAGCTCCACAGAGGAAGATCCACCACTTGAGGAACCGGAGGCGATCGAAGAAGATAACCAACAGGAGATTGTATCTGATGAACCAATTATTTCGCTGAATGCATTGGCAGGAATTTCTTCCCCTCAAACTCTCAAAATCAGGGCTTTTCTTAAACATCGCCCAGTAGTAGTCTTGATTGATAGTGGAAGTACCCATAATTTCATCCACCAAAAGATCGCTGAAGCAGCACATTGTTTCGTCTGGGAAGTTTCTAACTTCCAAGTCCAGATTGCAGATGGGGCCACAATGAAATGTGAAGGTCGCTGTGAAAATGTCAAAATTCAAATGGGGGATTATCAATTGAAAACCCACATGTTTGCAATACACATGGGGGGTTGCGACATTGTCCTCGGCGCGGAATGGCTCCGCACTGTTGGGCCAATCACAATGGATTTCCAGGAGTTATATATGAGTTTTAAGCAAAACAACTCCACACATACCCTCCGTGGACTACAGGCAGGAGCCCCCTCTATCATCAGCTCGCATAGGATGGAAAAATTGTTAAAAAAGGGCCATCATGGAGTGGTAGCTCAATTTAATGCCATCCAGGTAGCCGACACCATGCCCCCGCCAATTCATCCTGAGATGCAACAGATTTTAAATAAACATCAGACTGTCTTTGACAAGCCTCATGAGCTTCCACCCTCCCGAGGGGAACATGATCATAGAATCACATTGGTTCCAGGGGCCCAACCCCCAAATGTGCGGCCATACAGATATCCGTTCACCCAAAAGAATGAAATAGAAAAAATCATCAAGGAATTGTTGGAAGCAGATGTCATTCGTCCCAACATTAGTCCTTATTCATCTCCAGTGGTCATGGTCCTCAAGAAAGATGGGGAGTGGCGGATGTGTCCAGACTTCAGGGCCCTCAATAAGTTAACAGTCAAAGATAAATTTCCCATCCCAGTGGTTGACGATTTGCTGGACGAACTCAATGGGGCTCAATTCTTCACTAAGTTGGATCTTCGCTCAGGCTACCACCAAATTCGCATGAAGGAAGTCGACATTCCCAAGACAGCTTTCAGAACTCATGAAGGCCATTATGAGTTCCTGGTCATGCCATCTGGTCTCTGTAATGCCCCCTCTACTTTTCAGAGCCTTATGAATCACCTCCTCAAACCATATCTCAGAAAATTTATCCTTGTCTTCTTCGATGACATCCTCATCTATAGTGGCACTTGGGCGGCACATCTTCAGCATGTAGATCTACTCTTGCAACTGCTCCGCACGAATAAATTATTTGTCAAGATGTCTAAGTGTTTGTTTGGCATGGAAGAAGTTGAGTATTTGGGCCACATTGTGGGCCGTGAAGGTGTCAAGGTGGACCCAAAAAAGATCCAGGCAATGCAAGAATGGCCTCAACCTAAGACCTTGAAAAGCTTGAGAGGATTTTTGGGTCTCACAGGCTATTATCGTAAATTTGTCCGCAACTATGGCCGCATAGCGAAGCCCCTAACGCTAGATCTGTAATGCCCCAATTGTTGTAGACCTAACCTAGAATATTATAGATCTGATATAAAAGTATAAGATAAGCAAATAAACCCAGAAATAATATGAAATGATACTTTATTGATCAAACCCTTAAGGTAGGGAAACACCATACATTCACTCCTTAAGGAAGGAGAACACTCCACAAGCCATATGCCTGTTCATACAAGAATACTTCTTCACTTCATCTCCCATTGCAAGACATTCGGGCTTTCAGAAGACATATGCTCGCACCAGAAGATCATTTTTTTTGGGTCGGCATGAAACAGGACATCCTTACTTTCGTAGCAGAATGTGACGTCTGTCAACGCCACAAAGGGGAAACCGTCAACACACCAGGCACATTACAACCATTGCCCATTCCAGCGTCAATTTGGACGGAGGTCTCCATGGATTTCATTACAGGCCTTCCAAAGTCTGGGAACAAGTCAGTCATCATGGTGGTTGTGGACCGACTGTCGAAGTATGCTCATTTCTGCGCCCTACCCCAACCATTCACACCCACTTTGGTTGCTCAAACTTTCGTGGATCAGATCTTCAAATTGCATGGCATGCCCACTTCTATTGTGTCCGACCGCGACCCAATCTTCACCAGTAATTTTTGGCAGGAGCTCTTCAGAATACAAGGCACTCAACTCAAACTCAGTACTTCATATCATCTGCAAACAGATGGTCAAACCGAAGCCGTCAACAAATGTCTAGAAACCTACCTTTGGTGTTTCACTTCAGAAAAACAACACCTTTGGGTACAGTGGTTACCTCTGGCAGAATGGTGGTATAACACCAACTATCATGCCACCACCAAAATGACTCCCTATGAAGCAGTCTATGGACAACTTCTGCCTTCCCCTACTTCTTATCTCACGGGGTGCTCCAAAGTACAAGCCGTGGATCAACTCCTACAACACCGCGCAACCATGCTTGCCCATCTGCGCGAGAATCTTCATCAAGCTCAGAACCATGTGAAGCAACAGGCTGACCAACATCGCTCAGAGCGCCAATTTCAAGAAGGGGATCAGGTCTTTTTGAGGCTGCAACCATATAAGCAAACATCACTCAAAGAAAAGGGTTGTCAAAAGCTCTCTCCAAAATTCTACGGACCATACCAAGTACTTCAGCACATTGGAGAAGTGGCTTACAAGTTGGCTTTGCCACCTACAGCAAAAATCCACCCAGTTTTCCATGTATCGTGCCTCAAGAAAGTGATTGGGAACAATTGCCGAGTTCAAACGAGTCTACCTGAATTGGACGAGGAAGGGTCAATCTGGCTTCAACCTGAACAGGTTCTAGACATGCGAGAGAAGCACCTGCACGGCCGCATGCTTAAGGAGGTCCTCGTCAAATGGAAAGACACCTCTCCGGAAGATGCAACTTGGGAACCAGCCACTATTCTTCAGCAGTTTCCGCAGCTTCAGCCTTGAGGACAAGGCTAGTCTTAAGGGGGAGGGCATGTTAGGGTCCCACCCTAACCCCCTTATTTATGTAATGGAATCACGTCATAGTCAAGAGTCAATAAAGCCCATATTAATATTTGTAAGTGGTTAACCCGCAATTAATGACGGGACCACAGTTAGTTGCAAATGGGCGGTAGTATTAGATAGATGGTAAATGGGCGGTAGTATTAGATAGATGGTATTAATAAAACCCACGATATTGGCCCGTGGTATTGCATGTATGAGTCATATATAAAGGATAGAGACTCCCTGCGAGGAGCATTGTGTCTTGTTTTCTAATCGAGCTCTGCTCTATTGGAGGTTGCCCCCTCGAAGAGGCCTGTGAACATTTCTCTCTGAATAATAAAATCATTGCTATTCTGTGTTCTGGGTATATTTTCTTCGCATATTCTGTGTTCTCGGTATCTTTTCTTCGCTTGGGTATTGCTTTGCAGGTTAAGAGCATAACACCCTAACATCATAATATACATCAATCCCTAATAACGATATTCCTTAGGGTTCCCTTCAAACCCTAGTATTCTTTTAGGTCTCCTTCATCTTCTTGTGCTTCCATCAAAGGTGTCTTATTAGGGGTGATATTCAATGACTTTTCTTCAGCCCAAATTTGATATCAAATTGAATTTTCTTAAGGTTATATCGTTCTTTTCTTTGATAATTTCATTACTTCATTTCCATATTAAGTTCACCCCACAACATCATATCATTATTCAATTTTACAACATTATCCAGCAACATATGAAATTATATAGAAATAACAACATCATCATTAATTCAATGGAACATAAAGGAACAATAGAAGAAAATAATTCACACATAGACACACCAAGATTGGTCGAAGATAAGGGAAAAACCCACTATGGGGAAAACCCTTTTAAAATATTTTTCTTATTAGATTGTCATGGAATGATTTAACAAAGAGAATACAATGATCCATATCTTCATCCATACAACTATCTAGAAAAATTAAACAAAAAACATCATGAGATGAACCCAATAATGACAATGATCAAAACCATGATTCAGATGTCTGTGATCAACTGTCATTGTTTGCGGTCAACATTGGAACCCTATAGTCAATGAGCAAAATCTGTACTCAATTTATAAAACCAAACCCTAAGTCCCAAAAACATAGATAGAGAGTCGTGTTTGTGTCTAACACCATTCAAATGAATGCATAGGCATGTATGCCTGCGATTATCGATTAAATTTTCCCGTGACAAGCCTGTGGTTGTGAGGCACAACCTCAGATATGTGCATGAGCTTTAGACCCTGCAATTTTAGACCTGAGCGAGTGAACTTTCATTAACCATCTCAGACATGTGCAATCCAAACCAAAAGAAAGAATAAGAAATGATCATAATGATGATCTCTAAATTAGGTTGAGGTCACTTGTATTTATAGGCTTGCAACGGTGCCCAATTTTCTTCAGGGTCGACCTGATCAAATATGCATCTCTGGGATTTTATTAAAAAATATGCTTTCCCTTGTCCAAATTGAGTGCTTCAATAGTCAAAATTGGTCCTCTCAAAAAGAGGAATCTCATCCTATGGTTGGAATTTGTCACTAAGATGCTAAATTATCATGCATTACAACATTTACACCAATGCTCAATATAGGCATGAAAAATTAATAGAAAAGGAAAAGAAAGGGGGCTTTGAAGCCTTCAATAAAGTTAATAGTTCACCCATATTAATTCCCAATCGACACATAATTCACATAAATAGTTTATCCATGTATCAACCTTGCTAAACAAGTAATTCATAAACATTTATCGACAAGAATAATTCTCTTGACAAATTGTAAACATATTAGCAAGGAAAGGAACAAGCACAAAATAACAACCACATTTCCCCATTCAATCACAACATAGCACATAATTAACGCAATTCATGTTTCATTAACTCACGATGTTGAATTACAGAGTAAAGAACCTGTTCTCCACGATCTCTCAACTCACCAATCTAATTGTCTCCGTGATACACAGAAATACAATGTTAACAATTGGAAACCCCAAAAGTCACATCCACCATCTCAAATTGAATAGAATAGAGCCTAATGGAATATAATATAATTGAACTCAAAAGGATATAGTAGAACTCTCTTAAAACCTCAACTGACTTCTATAGAAACTAACTAACAAACTCTCCATGCCCTCAACCATTGTTGAGTGAGCTCCATCATTACCTATGCAAATGCACCCAATATTTTTTTAGTGAAAATAGTTTACCCGTAGATACTATGCGGTTTATCGTAGTTTACCATCAGATATTTTGATTTTTTTTTTTTATTTTTTTTTTGAACTGGTTCTTTCATACCATGCTTGTTGTTGTGTGCATGGTTACCTTGTCTGTGTGGCTCTTCTGCACATTGTACTCTACATCTCATTTTTCCCACGTGTGATCTCAATACTCCAAAACTACTTTCAACAAGTAGTCTCTTCTAGCTAGAGACCTTGTGATGGTTCTAATTCTTGATCTTATTCCTCTTTATAGTCTCTATAAAATAATTTATTCTCACGACATGTATGTCGCTTATTATACTTGTTGTCACAACTAAAAAATACTCCCTTTTTTCTTCTTTCATCCATTTGTTGGGGTTTCATTCTTATCAATTGAAAGAGATTAAGAGAGGGAATGTGGTGCTATTCTTAATTATAAGTTGATGACTCTTCTAGTATCCATATTTATACTTTCAACTTTTCTTACGAGTTTAAAAGCATGCTCTAGGGATTTAGGTTATAAGAGATGCACTTCATGTTGGATGCTCTCATTTAAAGTGCCCTTAAAGAGATCAAACAAATTATCCTATGAAATGTTTTGTACCCTCAGACTTAGTTTTTGAAATTGTTGAATATATTTTATAGTTAGAATTCCTTGTTGAATATTTATCAATTGATAAAGGAATGTATTGCACTTAATGTCCCCATAATGTGTTATCAACTCATCTATAAAAATGGGCCAAAATAAAATTGAATCCTTCTTTCTTTCAGAAAGCCATTAATAGTAGATGAATTGATCATTTTCTCAATACAATGATGCAAGAGATACCTTTTGTAAGGTTAGGACATGGTATAGATCAAATAACTTCTCCATAGGGTATATTTGTGTTATAGTATCTTTTCCTTAAAATTCCTCATATCAATATTACAAATTAAGCATTTCCTTTATTCCATATTGAACACTTATGTGAATTTAGAACTTGTAAATAATTATGATTATGGAATTCAATATTTATTTCTTCTACATTTTCATGATTTCTTTATGTATTGAAGTCTCCTTTAGACATTCACTCATCTAGTATATGTAAAAGGATAGAAAACATGGAATTTTTTAATTCTTCCTTCTTTTCATCCATCTTCTTTTCCATATTCTTTACTATTTGTTAAATTTAGTGAAAAACCTCATCTTTTTCTTCTTCATTCGGTTGACCTCTCTTAAATTTTAGTTAAAAAAGTAAATTTTGAAGCATACTTTGAAGTCATGTTAAAATATAATATGAAAATATAATAATTCTCCTATTTTTTCTCTTTATCACAATTTTTGAATGGCCAAATTCCAAACAAAAGTTATGCCAATTGTAGGTTATGTACCATGCAAAGCCTAATTTGGAGACTATTCAGATGATTAATGTTTGTCCTAATATATTTATGAAGTTTGATCTCCTCTAAGTCTAAAATTTCAACCTATAGTACTCTAACATGTCTTCTTAAGCCCTTTAAATTTTCACGATATCAAGCTTCACTTAAAAAATGTCATAGCAGAAACTTTCAAATGACTAGTTTGATACTAATTTTAGGACTAGTCAAAAAGCATATCTTCCACATGATGTATTTCTCATAAGGTATAATTATTCACAATATGAATTTTTTTCCACACACAATTCTTTGTCTCCTAAAGATTGGAAAATTTCAATGGATGAAATTTCACCAATTTTTTTCAAGATAACTCTTTTAACACTAGTTTAGGATTAGTCACAAACTATATCTTCCATTAACTATTTCTTTAAATTATAATGAACCATAAAGTAAAATTAACTAGAATTTGAAATTTTGACCATTTATATATTAATATTTCTCCTCTATACATGTAAAGTTTCAGTTTTTCTCTTAATTGAACAAGAAAAACCCTAAGATGATAACACTAATACCAAATGCTAGAAAACCAATACCAAAGAAAACTGAATATAGAAAAAAAAACAAACTCCATTCTTTGAGAAATAAATATAAAATTGAAATATAAACATCTTGGGAAAGCTATTTTACCATTAAAAAAAAATGTAGAAAAAGATTATATGATTCTTAAACGGATCTCTCTCACACAATTATATAAAAAATACACTTACAATTAAAAAATAACTAAATCTTTTAAGTAACTAAATCATATATATATATATATATATATAAAAGAAATATATATATATATATTAATAAGAAGTACATTTACAATTAAAAGCTATAGAAAATAATATTTATACAGCAACAAGTCATTATCTAGGCTTTAAATGACCTTTACCCCTAATATGGATTTTTCCTGTGGAGTATCTACTTTTTTAATCTCCTTATACGAAGGTCAATTATATAAATCTATATAAATTTAATAGTGTTGATATGAATTCCTTTTGTATGTAGTTTTTGTAAATAAAATTATTTTGCTTTTATACATAATAAATTAATTGTATTAATAAGAATGGACCGTAAATATATATTTAATTTTAGGTCATACATAAGGCGATTATAATATGTAAATTTTAATGTTGCTAATTATTTTGGTAAAAATTATTAATATTCTTTATTAATATGGTAATTAAGTTCTAATAAAGAATTATGTATAATAAAAAGGAAATGAATAAATTAATTGAATTAGATTATGAATCTGATAAAGGAGTTCACAATTTTATAATTGTGGGTATAGAAAAAGAAAAATATGAGAATCTTTTAGAAATAGTAAAGAAAAGTTGAAAATTAAGTTATAAATTCAAACAATTTATCTCATAAAAGTAAAAAGAGTGGGAAAAATAATGGAATATAGACATAAACTAATCTATCTTAAAGTAAATTGTAATGATTATAAATTAAATATATTTAATAAATATTCAAATCTAAAAAAAAGCTAAGGTTTTTTTATAAATTAAGATCTTATTTCGAAACAGCAAATTAAACTAATAAAAATGATTTAAAAAATAAAAAGTAATCATTAGGAATAATAGAACTCTCATTAAAAATAGAGACCAAAATAACATTGGTAAATAGGAATAAATAAATTAAATTATATTCCAATAATATTGATCTTAGTTGAAACTTAAGAATATGATAAATTTAAAACCCCACATAAATAAGCTAATATATATCTTGATAGTTTGAACGTGGTTTTGAATGCGTTAGAATATATTTTAAATAAATTCGAGCACGGCCTGAACGTACTTATTGATATATTTTTTTTTGAGTAAATGAACATATTGTAGCATATTTTGAAGTTATTTGAAATGCACTTTTGATTAACTTGTCGAATCGGAATAATATCATGTTAATTTATATAATTATGTTAATATTGTGTTTGTTAATTTTTATAATTATGTTAATGGAAGTAAAATGTTAAATTTTTATAATAATTGTTGAAGATTTTTTATTTTAAGTTAAGGTGGATGAAGATTTTTTGTTTTTTTTAATTGATCGTCTAGATTGAGTCTCAAGGGAATATGCTTAATATATGTTTGATCTGAATGTTTATTAAGAGTTGAAGTGTGTTACAGAGTTTGTTGCATTGGCTTTTAATAAATTTAAAAAATCAGATTCATGCCAAGTGGCTCGATGTGCACCAATTTCCTAGTGATTTGAGATTATTCCAATTCTAATAAGTTCCTCCATCATAAATTCCTCACTATTGTTTATAACATTCACTTATATAAAAGAAAGTTTTATATAGAAAAATGGTCCATTTTAAAATATGTGTAATTATTTTCTTTCTCAAGTTAAAGGTGATCCATAACCCTTTTATACATTGTTAAAAAAGTAAATGTGTGCATTTGTAAGTCATTGTACATATTGCAATGGTTTTTTTGTTACAATAATTTTTTTTTTCTTTTTTCTTTTTTTTGTATTTATGAAGCCTTAGGCTATATCAATCACATTATTATTTTTAATCTGGCTGCACTAGTAATAATATTAAGTAAGTCAATTTAATGCTATTTATGTCAAAAGTTGAAATGTGGGAAATAAAGAATAAGAGAAAGTTATGAATAAAAAATGTAATTTTGAAAATTAACTTTTTGTATAATCTTAATTATAAACATTTGATTACAACATTTTATAATTGGACATATTTTTTTCATTCAATATTAAGATTGATTTCAATTTATAGTAATCTTCTATTCAATATTAAAATTGATCCAACATAAGCTTAATGTAATTTGGTGGGGAAAATAATGCATTTAGTTACTAGATTCAAGAATTGAGGGCAACCTCTTAAAGATTTTATTTAAATTATATATATGATTAATATCGAACCACATAGAGAACATTTTTAATCTATCAAATTTACATTTGTAAAAATGTCTTTTCATGTATATTAGAGATAAATGTCGTGTTTTTCTTTCTTTTCTCTCTCTCTTTTCTTTTCTTTTTTGACTGGATTGAGCTTACTTCTGGGTTAGTCGGGTTATGGGATGAAAGAACTATGAGCCTAGGCGAGCTTGCTTATTGGATTTTTCTTTGAAGAAGAACGATAATTTGGGTGACATTACTTATTGGATGGGGTGTTTATCACCAAAATTATGGAAACTTTGATCAGGGAAAATTTTAAGGATATAATTTATTTTAAAGTTTAGAAATTTTGGCTAATCTTACGAGTTGCTAAGATGCTAAGTATAAAATGTTTGAAGATACTTTTGTAAAAATATTCAAATTTCCAATGATTTTATATAGTGCTTGTAAAATGTTGGAAATTTTTAATGTAAAATAATTTTATATTATAAAATTTAGCCTACTTGCCAATATTAGCCCATAAAATCTTTCCTCACTCCAAAAAGGCTTAGACATCTTTAATATAGTTTTCATCCCAAAAATCATTTTTACTCTCAATCCCTCTGTATAAAATTTGAACCTTAAACCTAGAGACTAAACTCACTAAAACTAACTAATCTACCCTTATAATTAGAAAAAAACAAATATTAAACACAAGACAATAATCCAATTATTAACCTCCTGCTTTTACATCATATTATAATGAAAATATAATGACCTATACCATTCAAGCATTCAATAAAACATATGCATTAATATCCTAACAAGCGTTTGCTTGCCAAAGAGACAATCCTCACTTCAGAAAAAAAGGGAAAGCTCAATAAGTATAAATTTCACGAAATGAGGGGAACACTCTAGATTTTATTGAAAAGAGAAATATAAAGTAATGATTAAACACTCAAGATTTTATTGAAAAAAAAAATATAAAGTAATAATTAATATTTTATTACATAGAGAATATATTCCATCCATAAGGTTTATAAATATTTCTAAAAATCTATTCAATTATATTTTCAATTATATTAGAGCAAGTGTCTTGTTTTTTCTGTTTAGGATGAATCTAGCTGTGAGTCAGTTTGCCTATTGGAGGGAAGAAAAATTATTATTTTCTACAAAGTTGTTTATTAGACTGAAGAAGAACAACCACCCTGGTGAGTTTACTATGAGATGTTTATCACAGATTATGCTAAGCCGGGTCAACTCTCTTTGCGATAGTTTTAATTCCAAAATAGATTATATCCTCAACTCATCCCTATAAAATTTGAATTCTAAATCTAGAGACTAAATTCAAACCATCCAAATAATCTACATCTGATTTTAAAAAACAGAGAAATATTAAACCCTTACAATAATTCAATTATTAACTTATCCTTTTAAATCAAGCGACAGTAAAATGACTGATACAATTCAAGCATTCAATGAAGCGTCTACCTTCAGATCAAAACAAGCGTTTGTCAAAGAAACTGTCCTCGTCTTTATGAAAACAACTTATTTTAACTCAGATCATTCAAACATCCTCTGAGGCCTTTACGTTCAGATCAAACGTTTCAGCAGAAGAAGGAGAACCCGTTTTAAGATACTGAGCAGGCTGGATGCTTTGTTTTCCCTTCTCTTCATAACTGCTGGGATTATCTTTTGCAGAAACTCTACATACATCCTGTTCTGCAGACATGGTATCATTACCTACACAAAAGTCTTCCCACTGGAACGATGGCAGACAGGGTCGTTTGGTTATTATAACTTTGGCACCCAGATCTTCTCCCCTGAGCATCTTCTCCCAAATACCAAAATTCATTTGCTGAGTTTTCATATATTGAATTCTCTCCATCAAAGCAACAAATTCCTCGAAACCGTCCCCCGAATTCTCTTGTGATTCCTTTCGCTGCTGTTTGGTCTCCAGTCGACCTATTTCATTCTGAGAGTCCTCATTTTGACCCAAACTACATGATTCCAACTCGAGCAATCTTTTGGGTTTCTTGCTGAAATCCATGGATCCAACACAAATACAGTACTGTCGATTTAAGATAATGAAATCATAGGGTGATCAGTATCCTTCTAGCTCTGTAACAGTCACAAGCCAAAAAACTTCAGAGACAGAACCAACATGGAAAACCTCAGAGCAAATTACATCTATATTTCCATGGCTGTGTGGAAAACCCAACTACAGAAATATAGTATGAGGGAAAGAAAATATTGAAAGGAGCATTATTGGGAAGAACAAAAAGTAAAGGGCAACATGCAAACCTGGGCTCAGGAGAATGGGACAGAAAATAAGGGAATCCGCGCACATGCATACTCCGTACCACAGTGACATCCATTCACAAAAATCCAAATGAAGCTGGAGAAAATAAACGGAGGGAGGAAAATCTATATAATATCTTGTCTGTTGAGTGCGGATAGAACTCAGGATGGATGTGACAGTCATTCTGCTCTTCGGTCCAATCAAAGCTCTTTGCTATGCTGAAATTATTCAAATCAAAGCGATTAGATAGCTGTTTCTCAGCTACTTGTCATACGTCATGCACATGATGTTAGCATTTATAGGTGCCCTGGTAGACGACGACGAATCTATCAGCGCCAAGAATACATATAAGTAGGGATGGAATCCGATACGCAAATTATTTGTTACATCGTGATGGGTATGTAAAATATAATAAAAAAATCTCAAGAATACATATAAATAGGAATGGAATTTGATAAACAAAGTACTTTCTACGGACCGAAAAATTTCCTACTTAAAAATATATCTTTAATAAAATAAAACCATCACATTTAAGAAATACTTTAGATTGGAAATTCCTACTTTACAGCATATTTTATCTATGTATGATAAAATGATGAAATAGTTGAAGAAACCATCAACTTAAAAATGATGAATTAGTTGCAGAAACCATCAACTTAAAGAAATGTTTAAGAATGAAATTCCTTTCCTACTTACAAAGTCTCTCGTGAAAACACCAAAGGTTGAGTTCATCAAATAATTTCCTCTAGTAAAGATGATGGGAGGGAAGGATTAGATATTTCAACTTCATATTCCTATCAAAATGAATCTTCATATTCCTATCAAAATGAATATTTTATTTTGTAGCGATTCCCATGGTATGACATTGTTGTTAAATGTCCTTTTGGCAAGGATTCAAAGTATCCCAAAGTTAAAGGCGGGATATGAACTATAGGGAGGGAAGGAGTAGATATTTCAATTTCATATGGCTATCAAAATCAATACTTTATTTTGTAGCGATTCCCATGTTATGACATTGTTGTTAAATGTCCTTTTGGCAAGGATTCAAAGTATCACAAAGTTAAAGGTGGGATATGAAATAATATATTAGGTACATGTATCCAAAATTCGAGAGATAAAAATGAATTTGTTTTCCAAACTTTACATTGGTTTATCTTTACATGATTTTCATGCGAAGACCCGAGATGTTTTTGCAATGTATATAATATAATAAAAGAATAATAATCTAATTTTAAAGTATTTTAGTGTTTGAAATATTTACGCCGTAAGGCGTTTCTCTCTGAAATCAACTTTGCTCTCTGCCTACGTGTCATTACTTTGCACCATTAGATGATATGTTAGACGATTGAGCCATCTTGAGTCGTTGGATTATGTTGAGGTAGCTGCAACTCCTTAACTGCCTGAGCAGCGCATCGGCTTTGTCTCCTTGGGTACTGTATCGACCACGGGGAGAAGATGCTGGTGTACGAATATATGCCCCAGGGGCCGCTGAGTCTGCATCTGTTTGAATGGGTGGCGGCCAGGCTGAGGCCGCTAGAATGGAAACAGAGGCTTAGCATTGCCCTCGATGTCGCTCGCGGAGTTGAGTACCTGCACAGCCTTGCACAGACGAGCTTCATTCACAGAGATCTGAAGCCCTCTAATATCCTTCTGGGCGACGACATGAGGGCCAAGGTCTCGGATTTCGAGTTCAGTTCTTGAGATGCACTGACCCACCTTGTAGTGTAATGGTTGCCCTTTTGCATTTTACATATTTGCACTAAACGTGAATAGTTTGAATGTATCTGTCTATTTTTCTACTTTGAGTATCCAATCAGATAATGATATCAATACTTGAAAATTGTGGAAGACTATCTTCTGCGTTTGGTTTGTTTATTGTGTGTCCTTTGACTGTATCCAAGCTGCTGGTGGGGTGCAGCTTTCCTTGTACCTGCACTCATTCTGGAATGCAGCAGGATGAAAGACTGATGAGATACAAAAGTTTCAAGGAGGGGAATAAGAGGCTTCTGGTTGCAACTGATCTGGTAGGCAGGGGAATTGACATTGAAAGAGTTAATATTGTTATCCACTATGACATGCCTGAGTCTGCAAATACTTATTTGCACAGGGTTGGAAGGGCTGGACGGTTTGGCACAAAGGGTCTTGCAATTACCTTTGTTTCTTCTGCTTCTTCATCAGAGGAGGATGTACTGAAGCAGGTTCAAGAACGTTTTGCAGTTGATATCAAGGCACTCCCAACACATATAGAAGCATCAACATACATGCCATCATAGCCATTGAAATCTGCTCTGGTGTCTGCAATAATTATCCTTCTCATTCATCTCAGTTTTGGAATGGTCTGGTTTTGTTTTCTGTTCATATGCCTTAACTTCATATGCCAGTTCTTCTACCAAATTTATTGCACTTCTAAATTTAGAAGAACCTTTCCTCCTCTAACTTCAATTAACAATTTTCTCTTCTACTTCTACTTGGGATATTTCTGCTTATTTTCAGGCCTTTACAAAGGCAAAGTCCTTAAATTAATGCCACCATTTCTGTTGCATTGTGGGTTGTAAAGTGCATAAAATCATGGACTATTTTGTTCAAAGTTTCTTTTAACACATTCTAATCTCATGTTGTGTAGTTTAGAGTTTAGAATCAAGCCTCGTCACAAAGTTTTGAAATCTATTAGTGAAATGCAACCCTCCAAGCGTCTACCATGGAGAAAGTTGAAAGCACTTGGCACTAATAGTTACAATCTTTGGTAGGGAACCAAAGACTGCTAAGTCAGCTTTCATACAACTTATAGGTGGTTCTCTCAAATGTATTTTAAATATCACCCTATGAATTTTTCACCAATTGAAATGTAATAGTGACTACATGACATTTAATTAGTGTGTTTGATGCCGGGTTGGTGGAAAACATAACCAACATAGCCAGAAAAGGCAATTCTCTCAATTGTACTTTAAATATCACCCTATGAAGTTGTCACCAATTTGAATGAGATGGGTATGTCTGTTGAACCTTAATTTATATAATTTCTGAGAGTGCTTTGAGACACACATGGCTAGTTTTCTGCATCATTATTTCATCTTTTACAACAATAAAACCTCTTCTGCTATTTCATCATAAAGTTGCGCTTGTGCTTCATATTTTTAGTGAAAATGGCAAAACAAGGAGTAGACAATGTGGAAGAGTTGAAGGAAGAGATTTATAATGAAGAGCTCCTGGACTATGAAGAAGAGGAATTGGACGCACAAGCATTGGAGGAACATTTTGCCACTGATGAAGCCTCCAAGAAAGGTTATGTGGGATTTCCTACTAAAGCCAGAGCTCCTTCGAGTAATTGTGGACTCTGGATTTGAACATCCCTCAGAAGTTCAGCAAGAGTGCATTCCTCAGGCGATTCTGGGCATGAATGTACTCTGTTAGGCCAAATCTGGAATGGGGGAAAATAGCAGTTTTCGTGCTTTCAACTCTGCAGCAGATCGAACCCACAGAAGGCCAAGTCTGTACCCTAGTTTTGTGCCATACTAGAGAATTGGCATACCAGATATGCCATGAATTTGAGAGGTTTATGACTCATCTGAAAGAATTGAAGGTTGATGTATTCTATGGAGGCCTTCCTATCAAAACTCACAAGGCAATATTAAAAAATGAATCCCCCCAAATAGTTGTTAGGACCCCTGGAAGGATTCTGGCATTGGCAAAAGACAAGGATCTCAGTCTGAGAAATATCAGGCATTTTATTCTGGATGAATGTGACAAAATGCTGGAATCTTTGGACATGAGGAGAGATGTACAGGCCATTTTCAAGATGACCCCTCATGACAAGCAGGTCATGATGTTTTCAGCCACACTGAGCAACGAAATCAGGCCTGTCTGCAAGAAATTCATGTAGGATCCTATGGAGATATATGTTGATGATGAGGCCAAGCTCACACTTCATGGTCTAGTTCAGCACTATATAAAACTGGCTGAGGTAGAAAAGAACAGGAAGCTGACTGATTTGCTGGATGTCCTGGATTTCAACCAGGTGGTTATATTTGTGAAGAGTGTGAAAAGGGCTTCTGAGCTATCCAAGCTGCTGGTGGGGTGCAACTTTCGTTGTACCTGCATTCATTCTGGAATGCAGCAGGATGAAAGACTGATGAGATACAAAAGTTTCAAGGAGGGGAATAAGAGGCTTCTGGTTGCAACTGATCTGGTAGGCAGGGGAATTGACATTGAAAGAGTTAATATTGTTATCAACTATGACATGCCTGAGTCTGCAGATACTTATTTGCACAGGGTTGGAAGGGCTGGACGGTTTGGCACAAAGGGTCTTGCAATTACCTTTGTTTCTTCTGCTTCTTCATCAGAGGAGGATGTGCTGAAGCAGGTTCAAGAACGTTTTGCAGTTGATATCAAGGCACTCCCAGCACATATAGAAGCATCAACATACATGCCATCATGGCCATTGAAATCTGCTCTGGTGTCTGCAATAATTATCCTTCTCATTCATCTCAGTTTTGGCATGGTCTGGTTTTGTTTTCTGTTCATAAAAACACAGCAGATTCATAAAATTGAAAGGAACAATGGCCATCAAGGCATTTGTAGACAGACCATCACAATTTCAGTCTTATCCACGACTAAGACATATTTGGTTTTTCTATGAGAGCCATGCGTGTTTTCTTCTATTTGTCCTAATTATACAAAAACCCATGTTTTGAGCTACAAATTTTACAACAAATTTGGATTTAGTGCAATTAAAAAGAAATCGATGGGAAAAATGATCATATTATGGAGTCATCAATGTCTATAATGGTCAAAATTGAAGATATATGCTTGGAATATCCCCAAAATTTACAATAAAATCTTTGAAATATGCACGTCAAGGAGCTTCCTTCTCACTAGTTATTTTGAGTGGAGCTTCAACCAATCTTGCACCCTTGCAAGGAATCTTCAGTTAGATTTTGGATGAAAGTAGTCATGTTATTCCACAGAAGCATGCTGTGGATATTGCTAAAGCAAACATTACAATGGTTGGATTACAAGAGGTTTCAAAACCTTGAATTTTACCTTTGCGATGTCTTTAGTTTTGTAATGTCATCTAAAAGTATAATGAAGGAAAGTATCCCTCATTCTTCTTATATTGGGCACTCCACAGATCAACATGGATTAGAAGCCACCTCTTAAACCATGGTCTACTGAATTAATATTGAATGTGCAGGAAAGAGCAATTGATGCTTCTAGACATGCTATGCTGATAGCGAAAATGAGCATGGAAACAAACATTGGAGATATTGACAAAACTGGTCGATTGGTAGAGGAACCTGTAACGCTTGAAAAATCGGCTCAGCTTACTCCGGAGGCCACCTATTATCGAAATCTTAATGACTTAGCATTTGTTATGTAAAAAATTATCGAAATCTTAATGACTTAGCATTTGTTATGTAAAAATATAAACTATATTTTTTTAGATACATTGCAAGTTGCAGCAACATTAACGGCTTTCGATTTCAAATTCTCTATCTACTATTGCTCGGCAGCAATCTAGGGAAAACTCTGTACCCCAACATCCAGTATGTTCGAAACCTGGTCAGATCAGACACTGATGTATCCAGGGTAATGTTAGTGTTTTCTCTTTATTTTCTATTTTTGAAAGGCATTTTGTTTATTCATTTTTTTCTTCAATGATTCTTTATATGTCACAATTCTTCTCGATTATTAGTTTCTGACTTGAGGTAAGATATTATGCCTGAAAGTCACTGTTGCACAAGTCACTTTTCATCTTTTTAAAAAAACCTTCTGATTGTGATTATGTTCTTTTAGGTTTTAGTCTCTAAAGCTCTTCCATTGGATCCTTTATTCAACCTTCAAGTTGGCTCTCTGATCTGCAGTACATATTTTTTATTTATTTCATGAGTGCGCTGTAAATCCGTGGTTAACATTGTGTTTCAAACGAATGGGCAGAAATAAGATGTAAGATGGTGGCATTTACAATAATCTTGTATGCATAAACAATTTGACAGAAAACAGGCTTCATACAGATCCATCCTACAACAGCTCTGATAATATTTTGGACATTTTGTTGACTGCTGGATTTTAAGCCAGAATATTACTGGAGTTTGATTGTTTTGACCCATTCAGCCTCTAATAAATTCTCCCATCACTGAAGAAAGGAAACCCTTCGGAAGGATGGTTTCCCACATTCATGGATGGTATATTTAACCTTTAGACATGCTAGACCCATTGGCATTGGCATAGGCAATAGACTAGTGCACCTTACCTCACCTCTAAGGGGATTCAGATTTCTCAAGTGAGATTCAGACTTAGATTCAAACTTGACACCTAGTGGTATGGAGCTCATGAACCGTAACCCCAACTCTCATGGTTGCAATAGAACCGACAACCTGATTAAGAGACGTGTTTCTTATACCATCCTTATATGAATCTGCATTATTGAAGTGAAGTTAAACAACCTTATGAATCTGCATTATTGAAGTAAAGTACATAGCTTGAATAAATAGGAACAATTTTTTGTACCATACTTGTCCTCATTCCTGCCCTTTGTATAGCTCTGTGAGAGAAAAAGAATCCCAACTTCGCATGATCACAGTAAAGCCCACAACCTGAATAAAAGACCTGTTTCTTGTACCGTTCTTTCATAAATCTGCATTATTGCAGTAAAGCCCACAACTTGAAAAAAGTGCATATTTCTTGTACCATCCATGCCCTCATTCCTTTTTATTTTATTGTTGGATCTATAAGTAAAAAGGAACCCCAACTCCACATTACTGCAGTAAAGACCACAACTTGAATAAAAGACCTGCTTCTTGTACCATTCGTCCTTAATTCTCTCTTGTTTTTTGATGCATGGTGAGTTGTAAACCTCAAATCTGCATTATTGCAGTAAAGCCCACAGCCTGAATAACTTAATAAGACACATGTTTCTTGTACCATTTATGTCTTCATTTCTCTCATTTTTAGATTTATGAAACCCAACTCCACATGATCTCGGTAGGGTTCACAAACTGAATAAGAGATTGTTTCTTACACCACCATTGTCACTTAACATGTGGTCATGGTCATCAAACTCAACTAAATAATACACAAGATCAAGGCTTTATGCCTCCAGGGTTTGAATGTGGGTCATTATTGTGGGTCATTATTGTGGCTACGAGGGTTGCTTCTTATTGGTTCAGTTCTTGAGATGGACTGACCCACCTTGTAGTGTAAGGGTTGCCCTTTTGCATTTTACATATTTGCACTAAACGTGAATAGTTTGAATGTATCTGTCTATTTTTATACTTTGAGTATCCAATCAGATAATGATATCAATACTTGAAAATTGTGGAAGACTATCTTCTGCGTTTGGTTTGTTTATTGTGTGTCCTTTGACTGCATTTGGAATTTGTGAACAAATATATTGTGCATTGGCTCCAACGAGTAGAGCTTTGACGAAATAATGTCACTGATGTTCATTAATTTCAGTTTGTATATTCAAATTTCAGACAACTTACATGCCACATAGTTTCAAATTCAAGATTTTCCTTCTTTCGAATCTCGTTTCATTGAAGATGTTTGTTTGTTATTTTATATTATATTGAACAAAAATAAATGCTAATTTATTTTCACGACTTTTTTTGGTATTTTTTCTGAATAGCAAGTGGTTTTTTTTTCCTTTGTCAATCTATGCACAGATTTCTCCCACCTGGAACAGTGTACACAGTTATCCCACCCTAAACTGCAATAACATGTGTGTGCAGCTATTTACAAATTAGCAATGGAATTAAGAATTCTGGAAAATTCATGGAATTTGATTTAGAAATATAAAAATTTATTAGAAATATTTAAAAATGGTATTAGAGAGTTGATTTTTATCTACTATTACACAAATCTGCACCCTCTAGCACAAAATCCTTACAAGGTACTGAGCTTAAGTGTAACATGGAAGAGTTGTCATTATCACCTAGAGATATACTTCCTTTCTGTTAAGTTTAGCCGAACTGAACTTCTATACGTATGCAAAGTGTGAAATGTATATGGTTTATAACATATCATCCGTGAACAAAAGATTTATCAGGCCAGAAACTGGTTTTGGTGTGCAAGTCCCTGGCTAATGTCATAGTATCCTTCCTCACTTTGTTACTAACATTGTAAACGGTTTCAGTGCCATGCCACATGGGCGATCTTTGGTTTGTGGTTGTTTTCTATGTGATATTTCAGGTGATCTTACTGCAGTGGCATAACTGGATGTCCCTATTTTGGGATTATTGTGTGTATCTTAACATTGTTGTTGGGATTATTTTTCTGAAGAATTTTCAACTTCAAAAGAAGTCAAAATGGCACAAGTATTTTTTGTTTTGGGAATTCTCCAACATTTGTACCTCACTCTGCTGCAGTGGGATTATATTAGAATATCTGAAAACAAATATCTAAACATTTTAATACTCACAATAAATTCCATTGTAGACCTTGATGTTCTCCCTGTGTTTTATACATTATCCTATGTTAAAATGTCTATTAAGTATCTAATAGAGATGCGAGGAAGGAATTACCGAGAGAAGTTGCAAGTGGGTTAATGTAATGGTTAGAAATTCACAAATTGCCTGTGGAGCTCCCAAGTCACCATGACATCATGGTTGCTGAAGGAGCACATAGTTACATTTG
The DNA here is from genome assembly GCA_031772625.1 of Pinus tabuliformis. NCBI lineage: Eukaryota > Viridiplantae > Streptophyta > Pinopsida > Pinales > Pinaceae > Pinus > Pinus tabuliformis. The sequence continues at coordinate 810,910,160 of CM062819.1, read as the reverse complement.
AGCATTTGGTGCCTTGTAATGGTACATTGATGCTTGAAGGCCTCATTCAATCAAATCTGCAGGGAAATATGGAAGGAGGAGTGGCAGCAATCTGACTATCTGAGTTCGATTCCTAAAATTGAAAAAATCTCGATTGCTTTAGGAATTCTCCAACATTTGTACCTCACTCTGCTACAGTGAGATCATATTAGAATATGTGAAAACAAATATCTAAACATTTTAATTCCTTTGAATAGTGAAAGTATCTAGCTTATCAATCTTCTTTGGCCCTGTTTTGGCATAAAAAATATAAAATCTATTTTGGTTCATGAACCATCTTCAGCTTTTGATTGTGACCTATGTCATGTTATAGGGTATGTTTCCAAAATGGCATGTCCCTTTGTTGAAATTCCATTCCATATTAGTATTCTTTTGTCTTATCTTTAGCTTTAATCTTGTGACAACTAATTTATTGCTTTTTGACAATCATGGTTACTCTTCAGTTTTCTTTGAACCCAAGAAAGAACAGAGTAAAGTTTCTTATTCCTTTGAATAGTGATAGTAACTTTCTTGGAACTTTCTCAATAGTCACTGTAAGGGAGGAGGAATATAATTGCTTTTCACGCAAGTTCCTGGGTTGATGTGATAGCCTCCTTGCACAAAATTCCTTTGTGCAGTCCCATCATTGCTTTGAGTGGTCTCAAACATTTCCAAAAATCATTTTATACAATTGGTTTATAAAGGCTTTGCCTTTACAAAAATCTAGCAAACCTTCTTAGGCCTTTCGTCCCTCCACCATAGTCTGATATGAGGTTTAGGTCTCTTTTAGGGCTTGACCCTTTTCAGACTGCAAGTTGGCCTTTTCAATTTTGTTTTAATCCCATCCACCTGGCTAAGCATTAAAATTCCTTTGTGCAGTGCCATCATTGCTCTGAGTGGTCTCAAACATTTCCAAAAACCATTTTATGCAAAAACTGTTTTATGACCCGGATGCGGGTGTTTTCAAAGAGCATTAATGGGCTCACTTAGAAACGCCGGCGCAAGGACCAGCCAGGTGATGAATTGGGCCCAGATCCAGGCTCACTGCAGTCGAAATCTGACCAGCATGCAGATGGAAATAAATGGCCCATCAGGCCGAGATATGGATACAGTAGATATCATAATGGCGCCTCTTGTTCCCATTGTTCGTCCCCCGATTCGTAGCTATTGTCCGTTGCAGGCAAAGCTCGCAGGTAGCATAACAACTACATGAAAACGTTGTTGGCACCTTAGTTGCATCGATTTTGGAAATGGCCACCATTTCTCCCACTCCATGCTTTGCCCTGTAAATCCTGCTCAGAGGCCCTGTTTCTGTAATCAATCCGCCTCCCCAACTAAATATCCCATTGATCTACTCTCAGTCCTCACCAGGATGGTAAGGCATCGAATGAGGAGTCGATTTGGAGGTTCTCGGGGAGGCAGGGCGAGACCTCATACTACGCAGAGGTCGGCTCCCCCTTCCCCTCCTCAAGACCAGGAAGATGAGCCTCAACCCAGACCTCAGCTCAGACACTATTCCTACATGCGTAGTAGGCGGGGGCGTGGGATGGAGTCAAGGGATCCGCTCAGAGATTTTGGGCTCCATTCTGTTATTTCCCAGTAGAGTCCTGGCTCTGCCTCTCACACTACCCATTTCAGGCTCCATAGCCGTCTATATAAACCTACTATCACTGCCAAGGTGACTCTTGTCTTCACTGAAGAAGAAATGCTGGACAATGATCAAGTGACAAGCTCTAAGGAGCATTCTCAGGGGATGAGAGCCCAGGATATGAGAGGAGTCAGGAGAAAAATTCAAAGGATGATAGCCAGGGAATCAGGCATAGTAGAATGCATGGTGACAATGAGCATGTAGACGACTTTCAACGGGCGGGTGGTTGCTCTGCAGTCGTGGCTTTAACGGTGGGGTGTGCTGGCAGATCAAGAGGCACCCAGCGAATGGAGGGGCCTACAGGCGATGCTGAGAAGAGCGATGTGGAGAAAAAGGAAGACGATTGGGAACAATATGTGTGTCCCGTGGTCGAGGAAACTCCGGAGGAGTAGCAAAACAACTGATGCCCTCTAGCAAATGCAGCCACCCATGAACCAAATCGGCCTCAGGCAGATCATGGTTTGGTCCAGTCGCTTGATATTTTTGCGTATGTTTAGCAGTTCAGTAATTTTGTTGGTTTGCTGTCATGTCCAGTGTTGCTGAGTTGCACCTTTTCTCTGTGTCACAAGGTCGTATTATGGTGTTTGTTGATGTCAGTTCAGGGTTATATGGTAACTGTTTTGCAATTTCATGCTGGTTTCCCCAATCTTGGGCAGTATCAACTGTTTCGATGAAAGCTAGAAACAGAGTTTGAGGTGGGGCCTCAGTGTAATTATATTTTTGCCTTTTTTAATTGAATTAGTCTTACTTAGAAAAGAAAACTGTTTTATGAATCCTATTTACTTTTCCAGCTATTGTATGATTGTTGCTATGGTCCGAAATTAATTTCTACATTAATTAAATTCAATAATTGATTTGTTTGATTGAGATCATAAGGGAAAGAATCACTTAGGGCTAGAATTTTCTACAATTGGAACAATGCACAATGGGTTCATTATTGAACAATTAGAAGCTAAAATGCGAGAAATTTCACAATGGATTCATGATTGAAACCATTAACTTAAAACAAACATGTTATTTTTTAATCACCTTGTCAATTTCGAATAGTCACAACTATGGAGCAATTTTAAGGTAACCTTTCATGAGGTGAATGCTCAATTTGAAAGAAGTTTCAACTTAGAATAGGGTTGGTTATGCCGATATTAGTCAACAGTGTCAATTTTATAAATTGAGAAAGAGCCAAAGCGGACATGCTATTGCCAAATCTCCTTGCTCATGTAGAAAGGGAGTGGCATTACATGTGACAACTCCTTAGTTACCTCAAATATCATTTCTCAACTTTTACCTACATTGTATTTTTAATTAGTAGCATGTCGGGTAACCTTTGAAGGAAAAAATCAATTATAATTGAATTGTGGAAATGGTAATATTCAAACCTTCAAGTGAGCAGCTGCTTTCTTTTTGTCGATGAAGACACCTATGGGTTCAACCACATACTCATTTGTTGACACAAATATAAGTTCTAGGCCTATACAACATACTAAGTACCAGGCGGGTAAGCTGTTCAGAGCTTTTAGATGTTCCAGAATGGTTCCAAAGGTGAAGTTATTTGGCTTAAAAACACTCTCCTCATTTCACCAAAAACATTTAGGGCCTCATGGCATTACCCAACGCAGGCCTTGACAATGGTGCCAAAGCTGAAGTTGTTTGGCTTAGAAACACTCTCCTCATTTGACCAAAAACATTTAGGGCCTCATGGCATTACCCATTCTGTGCATATCATCAAATTACGGAACCTGAAACAATTGCACAACATCTCTCCACCATTATGTACAACATCGTTTTCTCTGGAAACAACAATACTCATGCAAAACCCAAATTCCACAATACGAATTTTCCCAATACAAAACCCACAACATAGCTCTAGTGTTGCTACTGCCCAATGCCCTAAAAAATGTATACATTATTTGGCATTAACTGCATTTTGCAATTTAGTATTTAAACATTAGCTGATGATGATAGTAATTGTTGCTAAGCTTGAATAAATCTCTGTTTATAGTTATGACAAATTTTATCGGTCAGCTGGTTTAACCTTGTATGTCTAACTAAGCCAACTTCAACTCAGTTTGGTGATTCTACAACTAGACCTTAGTTGATATCAACTCCACTACACATTTTTACATCAACTCAACCAAAGCTAACATGAACTTGGCAGTGGACTCAATCAACAAAGACTTTAAGTAACGGGAAACTCAATCATCATGGCTTATCTGATTGTTTCTAACATGTGTAGGTTTCTGAAATTGTTAATTTACGGTTTTAACTATGTTTCAAAAAGAATAATCATATAGAAGTTGTTGTAATAAATATCTTTTTTATTATGTTTACGAGCTTAGATAACCACTCATTTAGAAACAAATTTAACATGCTTCTTGCCCTTTCTCCACACCCATTTAGTCTAACAATGGACATAGAGCATGTATATTTATACCTGTGCGTTGGAAATACCATTTTATACTTTATGTATATTATTTTTGTTTTATTATTATTACTTGAATTTCTTCTTAACAAGTGGTTGTGTTTCTTTTCCTTTTAGTGAAAGTATGGGCTCCAATGTTGGCTCTCTTATTATGGAGTATAATTCATCTTTGAGAATTTTTCAATTATTAAATTAGGTTAGTCAATTTCTTAAATTATTAAATTTATTTCAAAAAGTTTTTGTTACTTTATAGGTTAGACACTGGCTTGAAATATTAAACTTATTTCAAAATGTTTTTGTTACTTTATAGATAAGGCGTAGATTTCTTGGCTCTGTGATGAAAATAATGAAGGGAAAATACATGTTAATCTGTTACTTGTGCTCTTTGATGGAAGTTTTGTAATGCATGATTGAAAAATACATGGTGAGAGAAAAATGCATATTATGCTAATTGAGGAATTTTTTTCGCTTGTCAAACTTACAGTATTGAATTTAACACACTAACACTTTACAACAATGAACTAACAATATTCATGATGAAAATAGCAATATGGAAGATTTATCTGCATAATTAAAAAGACAATATGGGGGATTCCAATCACGTTCCAAGGCATTTTTTAAAATGTGGATGTGACAAAAGGTTGTTGTGGAAGGTGCTGTTTGTATATGGGAAATTTCTTGATCATTGTGTATAATCCTAATGTTGATAGATATGTCTACTAACTGGTTTCAGTTAATGGGGCATTGGTTTGAGTGTTCAATGTATTTTTATTCTTTATCAAAGTATTCTTTTGTTGTATTTGTGTTCTTCAATTTATGCCTTACGGCGTTTCCTTTGCAACATCTGATGCAAATGCTAGTTTTTTGTTTGTGATATTAAATTAGTGTTTAAATTCTTGAACAAAGGAGTTCATCTTTAATTGATTATTAAAGTCTATTTTTTTTTAAATTTAAATTTATATTTTTTTCTTAAAAATCATATATTTTTAATTATTAAATTAGCTCAAAATTCTATATATAATAATTAAATTATTAAGATCATTATAAATAGTACTACTTTGTTATAATAATATGTTCATACTAAGAATATTATAATCACAATGGGAAGTTTAAGAAAATGTACAGAACCATTTTGTTTGTTTTTCTTATAAAAATAAGTAAAGTTTTGTTTGTTTTTCTTATAAAAATAAGTAAAGTTTTGAAATGTATATTTAGTTTAAAGCAAAAACTGTGTAGTTAAGTTTTGAAATGTATTGAAAAAATTATGTAGTTATTTTTTATTAATTAGATGTTATGATTGATAAGTAATTTGCAATGCGTATTAGAGTGAGAATAATTTTTTTATTTTTTTTAAACTTGGTAGGATTTTTTCATTCATCTTTTTCAAAAAACAGGTTAGATTAGAAATCAAGGGGTTTAGTGGCCTCAACCTGCCCATGGGAAAACTAGGTCTATCAGACACTGTACAACTTTGTATGTCATCAAAAAACATAAAAATTTAAGTCTATCTAACAAAGACTTATATGTTTGAGCCTTATATGTTTGAAGGTCTTGTATACTTCTACAATGTAATTAATTGAAACATAATTGTCTAACTTATTTACCATATATAGTTAAATAAAATTTAAAATCAAACTAAAGATGCTATTCATGAGACAAATCCACAAGGGCTGGATCTTTTGCACTTGAACCCAACAGCTCCATCCGGGGAAGACACAAAATGTGTTTCTCAATGCAGCTAAGGTAGATATTCTGCTACTGAAGTTGGAATTGAATGACATGAAATTCCTTTTCAAGATCCAGAAAACTAGGGTCAGACTTAGAAGGGCCAGCTAGAGAGGTCATGATGGATTTGGCTATATTGTTCTTCATCAACCAATACAAGAGAAGAGTTTTCTTATATTGTGAGGTATAGCCTCTGGAGTAGCCAGGGTCTAGTACCAGGTCTCTCCAACCCTCCAAGGCATATTGGTTAAGCTCTAATTCCCAATTTCAAATCAACGTGATAAAGGAATGGGAAAAAATTATAATAAAGTGGGGAATTTTTTTTCCTCATTTTTAATTATTAATAAATAATTAATCATTAAAGAAAATAATTACATTATGGAATTTTTTTAAGGATATTTAAAAATTCATATGAAATATTATTAATAATATATGTGAGTTAAAGAAAAAATAAACACTTAGGAAAATGTGTTATAATTTAAAGAGGACCATTGTTTTAAAACTATCTTTCTTTTTTATCTCTATTTTGAAGGTTTTAATTATGTACAAATAATATCTTCAGATATATTCTTAAAAAACAAAAAATATACAATGGCCAAAAGATAAAATATATACAGAGATTTTTATCCTCGAACCGTATTGATTTTTCATTCTATTCCTTTCAATGTTAAAAAAAATTATATACATGATGAAACATTCATAGACCCCTAATCCATTAACCCTGGATTATAACATAATCATAGTTTCTTTGACCGGATGTACAAAACCATTGGAAAAACAACCCAACCCTTCAAACCCCCCGTTATTCGTGGTGCATATAAGTCGTGCAAAGAATATAACACACACCCAACATTCTCCCACATTTTTTTTCTTTGCACACAGGGGGACAAAGGAGCACACAATCAATAATACAAGGCAATAATGCCCATTGTTTCTCTATACAAAGAGAACTTATCAGTGCTCACATATTTTTTCAATGCATCTGCAACATTGTTCAAACTTAGTGTCCACCTTTTCTAGTAACACATTTTTGTCATCAACCATATCCCTTGCAAAGTGATACTAAACATGAATATGTTTTGTCTTCAATTGATAAGGAAGATTATTTGTGAAGAAAATTGCACTTTATTTGTCATTACCTATCCTTAAAGGTTATTGTACCAACCCCATACCTAAACATAATCTCTGTAACCAAATTGTTCCGTTGCTTGCATGAGTGGTTGTCATGCATTTAACTTCTATAGTTGAAAGTGTTGTTACATATTATCTCTTGCTCATCCAACATATTTCTCCTCCAACTAGGTTAAACACATACCCACTTATATATCTTCTATGATCCAAATATTTAGCCTAGTTTGCATACACAAAGCCACGTATGTCCAACACTCTATCCAATATCGGTCTTTCCTGTTAGCACAAACCATAGTCACTAGTGCCACGAAGATACCTAAAAACCTACTTTATTGTTGTCCAATCATCCTTACCTGGTTTTGAAATAAACCTACTCAATACTCACATTTCATGTGAAATGTGTGGTCTAGTCTAGATCATTGCATAAATCAAAATTCCTACTACACTCGCATAAGAAACACAGGACTTTTCCTCTTCCTCTTCCTGTGCCTTAGGAATATATTTTGGAGATAACTTTAGACCTATAGGAATAGGAACCTTCACTTGTTTACTATCATGCATATGAATGCTCTATAATATTGTATCGATATACTTCCTTTGATCTAACCAGAGTTTCCTCTTTGCCCAATCCTGTTTAATTTTCATTCCCAAAATAAAGTTTGTAGCACCAATATCCTTCATGCCAAATTTAGAGGACAATTGGGTCTTCACATCCTCGATAATTTATTTTTCATTTCCAATCAGCAACATATCATCGATATACAGTACCAAATAAATAACATGATCACCAAGTAATTTAAAATACACACAATTATGTTATTTTCTCCTTGTGAAACCAAGTCCATATATATATATCAAAATTTTAATACCACATCCTTAGTGATTTCATTAACCCATGTATTTTTTTTTTTTAACTTGCCTGCTAGTTTTTTCTTACCCTTCACTACAAATCCTTTTGGTTTCTTCATGTATATCTCTTCTTCCATACCCCCATGCATGAATATTGTATTCACATCCATATGCTCTACCTCAAAATCAAAAGCAACAACAATAGATAGAAGGAATCTAATAGAAGCTAACTTGGAAAAACGAGAGAAAATGTCACCAAAATCTATTATGGACACATGGGAAAAAAACATTCTACTAACCGAGTGTTGTGCTTCTCCACCTTTCCTTCTGAATTCATATTCTTAATAAATATACACTTGCTACCAATGGATTTCCTTCCAGTCAACAATTCCACTAGATCCCAAGCCTCATTCTTGTTCAAGACTACCATTTCTTCAAGCATCACCCCTTTCCAGATTTTTCCATTATTTGAACCCATTGTTTCCATAGTAATTATGGGATCATCATCAGTAATAGATAAATCAAAATTTGAAAAAAAATAAGATGGAGTATACCTCTATGGTTTCCTTCTTTCCCAAATTGATCTCCTCAAAACTAGAGTTTGTGATTCTTCTCCTAGTTCATGATTTTTCTATGGAGTTTGATTCTTCATCCTTCATATCAAACTCTATATTCCTTGGTTCCTTTTCCCTTGGTAGTAATTCTTGTTTAATGATATCCTTCACTTTTCTAAATACCAGATCTGAATTGTACATAATATTATTTCTTTCTAGGTTCCAAATCTTGAAACCTTTTAAACCATATTTATACCCAATAAAGATGTACCCTTCAAATTTACTATCCAACTTCGTTCTTTTCTCCTTTGGAACATGTACATATGCAACGTGGCCAAATACCCTAAGATGTGAGAAAGAGGGTTTCTTACCAGTCCATACCTGGCATGGAGTCTTATCCTCCAACACTAATGAAGGTGATCTATTAAATACATAACATGAAATCTCCACTACCTCTACCAATAATTCATGGTGTAATCCAACACCACTGAGCATGCCCATTTCATCCTTTATGCAACTTAATTTTGTTGAGATATTTATGAAGTAGCCTCTTGTCATCTTATACCACACTTCTTATAGAACTATTTGAACTCTCCACCATTATTTTCTCTAAACATCTTAATCTTCTTATTTGTCTGATTTTCAACAAGAGCCTTAAATTATTTAAACTGGTCAGAGAATATTTCTTCCTAATGAAATATATCCATGTATTCCTCAATAATTCATCTATAAAACTACATTTAGTAAACATATTTTCCTAGTGATGGAACCAACACAAGTCCAAACTCATCACTATGCACAAGCTCTAATATTCCTTCTTCCTTGTTAGCACCAAAAGAAAACCTCACTTGATTCTACTTCCATATACACAATATTCTTTGAAATGAAAAACCAAAGAGTAATTAGACATACCTTCTACCATATGTCCTAGTCTTTGATGCCACAACATAGTATTTTCTCGAGAGACTACAAGATTTTTTTCTCCACTTTCAGGAACAAAATAATTGTTGCACCCATCAATAATATTGTTGCCCATCGTCTTGTACAAATTTATGACATGAACCCCCTCGTCAAAACTAATGCTCCTCGAACCATCTTGCAAGTATCTTTTACGAACACTTTTTTACCCCTGCATCATCCATCTTACTTAGAGAAATTATATTTATGGCCAATCTTAGAAGATGCAGAACACCAAGGAGTGTTCTAGTCCTGCCACCTATTAACTTTAGCTTGAATTTTCCTCATACTATGATTCCGATCTTCCTATCATTGCCTTGGAAGACATCACCGCCAACATATTTCTTGTACTCACAAAACCAATCCCTATGGGTATTCCTTTTGAAGGATGCACCTGAATAAATAAACCATGCCTAATGATCTACATGTGTACATGAAGAAGAAAAATGCACACCTCCACCTATATCTGAGGTAGTTTTCACCTCTACAGAAGGAGAATCATTAGATCCATTTCCTTTCTTAGGAGTTTTAGGTCTATAATATTTGTTGTAGTTCCCTTCCTTTCCACATTTACAACATACATTTACAAATTTTATAGGATATTTAGACCTCCCACTTGAGTACTTATTTCTATTTCTATTTTGGGAACATCCTCTTATAGACAAGGCATCTCCATTTTGGCTTTCCATATTTTTCCATCTTATCCCATTTGACAACAAGGTTGATACTATTTCATCAAATGTCAAGGTAGTTGTAGTATTACCAATGGAAACAAACACATTATCCCACGAGTCTAGTAGACAACATAATAGACTGCCATACTTGTCCTCATTTTAAATACTAATATCAATAAATAATAATTGACTTACCATAGTATTGAAGGCATCGAGATGCTTTGTCATTGAGCCACCATCTCTCATCCTCGGGTTATACAATTTCTTCTACAAGAACAATTTATTTACTGGGGACTTAGATTGATACAAAGTCCCTAACATGTCCCACAAATCTTCCACTATAAATTTTATTGAAATAATCAATAATACTAAGTCTGAGACACACAACTGTAATGCTATCGTTTCCTTTTGGTCCAACTTGGTTCAGTTTTCTATCAACATTGTCACTGGTTTAGTACATAGATCCACAATGACCCACTGATATTTATCCACCAATAGATCCTCCATCTTGAGATTCAACAACTCAATTTTTATTTTTTTAAATTCTTGATATTTCTATTGTTCTTCGTTTCCTTTCACCACAAGAATTGATCACGAGTTCTCCCACTATAATAGGGTCTACCTCGGGCTTGAGAAAAACCCATTAGCTGCAAAGGAATCTCCTTGAAGCCAAAAATAATTTGATGCCAAATTGAGGTTTTAACCCTGTACAAATAATAACTAAAAATTAATTCTTAAAAAAAAAAATATGCACTAACAAGAACAAAAAATATACACAGAGATTTTTCTCTTGGAACCCAAAACTAGGAAAAATACATTGATTTTTCGTTATATTTTTTTCGATGTTAGAATAAATTATATACATGTTGAGGAATTCATAAACACCCATTACACTAAACCCATATTAGAACATAAATGTAGTTCCTTTGATTGGATCTACAAAGCCTTGGGCAAAACCATCATGTGTAAAACCATGTGCAAAATCATGGGAAAAAACCACGCAACCCCTCAAACCCCATTTGTTCATGGGGCATATAGGTTTTACATTAACTATATCTATGAGAAATATATGCAAATCATCATTTTGAATCAAAGCTAACTCTTTATCAGTAAAAATTATACATTTTATAGAATTTGCAACAATTTCAATGCATTTGAACTAAGATCCTTAGATCTAACAATGCAATAAGATCCAAGGGTCCTACATCAAGTTCTTTTAGTTTGATATACATTTTGTGTGGTTCATAATATTTTCCATCAAAATATTTTGATTCATGATCCTGTTTCATTCCTCATGTAGGAGCTTCATGGTCAACTATCTTACACTTGGGAGAATTTCCTTATTTATTCTATTACACTATTAATATCCTTCTCTACCTCTAAAATAAGTAAATTTTCTATGGATTGATCATCCTCAACATCTAATAGTGGGGGCTCATACGGCTCCAAATTTTTACATTTTGGAGGTGAACATTTTTCCCTTTTGCATGAGATCATGCTTGGGAACAAGAATCTTGAAGCTATCATGTTTGATGGAAAACTTGGCATGAAAAGTTGTGTCTTTCTAGTCCGAGGCCTAATTCCAATTATGTTTACCTTAATTTTTGTGTCTTTGTAGTACAAGGACAAAATTCCCACCTTTTCTAGTAACACCTTTTTGTCTTCAACCATATGCCTCACAAAGTGATACTAAACATCAATATGTTTTGTCTTTCAATGATAAGAAAAATTCATTGCCAAGAAAATTTCACTTTGGTTGTCACAATATATCCTTATAGGTTATTGTACCAACCTAATTTTGAGGTTTGAAATGGCCCTCCTAACGAATATTATAAAATAATAGTGGAAATCATAAAATGAGATTGGATTACCTCATCAAATTTTGGAGGGAAAAAAAACTACTTTTCAACTTGTATTTTCAACTTATGTCCCCATGGTTTTACTTAAATTTCAAGTGGGAGCAGTAATCAAATGCATAATTTAATTCCTCATCCAAGGAGTACCCATGTTTCATATTTTCGATGGACCCTATTACACGAAAAATGATAAATAAATGAAAAAACATGTTTAATCATTTTTTGTGTAGCATGGTCCATCGAAATTATGGAACATGGGTACCTTTGAGGAAGAATAAAAACTTTCATCTAGAAAGTGCTACCACTTGAAATTTGAGTAAAATTGTGGGGAGATATCTTGAAATATGAGTTGAAAAAACAATTTTTAATTTTTTTATTATTTTATCATTTTACCTTTTTACTCCAAAAATGGTGAATCATCCACCATGGTTGAAATCATCATCTTGAATCCTATTGGTTCTTATAAATTTTATTTTGGTTGTACATTTTTTTTTGAGGCCCATTTTTTACCTCAAAAATTCTCTAATGACAGAACATTTGTAACCAAATTCCTTCCTTGCTTGCATGAGTGGAAAGAATGTATTTAACTTCTATAGTCGAAAGTGTCGCTACAAATTTTCTCTTTCTCATCCAAGTGATTGCTCCTTCAAATAGGTTAAACTCGTACCCACTTGTAGATATTATCCAATCCAGATCTCCAACCTAGTCTACATCAAAAAATCCATGTATGTCCAATACTTTGTCTAATCCTAGTCTTTCTTGGTAGCACAAATCATAATCACTAGTGCTAAGCATTTACATGAAAACTTGCTTCACTATTGTCCAATGCTCCTTCCTTGGTTTTTAAATAAACCTACTCAATACTCCCACTGCATGTGCAATGTATGGTCTAGTATATACCATAGCATACATAAAACTTCCTACTACACTCACATATGGAACACACAACATGTTGTCTTCCTCTTCTTGTGCCTTGGGACACTATTGGGACACTATTTTGCAAATAAATTTACACCTGCAAGAACAAGTACCTTCACTAGTTTACTATTATTCATATTAAAGCTATGTAAGTTTGTACCAACACACTTCTTTTGATTTAACAAATTTTCCTCTTTGCATGATCTCTTTTAATTTCCATACCAAAAATAAAGTTTGCAGCACCAAGATCCTTCATGTCGAATTTAGAGTATAATTAGGACTTCACATCCTAGATAATTTCGTTGTCATTTCCAACTAGCAGCATATCATCTGCATACAAACCAAATAAATAACATGAACACCAACTAATTTAAAATACACACAATTATCTACTTCTCTCCTTGTGAAACAAAGTGCCTATATATATGTATGAAGTTTTTTATACCACATACTAGGTGATTTCTTTAACGCATACATAAATGTTTTTAACCTACACACTAGTTCTTTCTTACCCTTAACTACAAATTCTTTTGGTTGCTTCATGAATATCTTTTCTCCCAAATCCCCATGTAGGAATATTGTCTTCACCTCTATCTATTCTACCTCAAAATCAAATGAAACAAAACATAAAAAGTAATTTAATAGAAGCTATCTTGGTAAAAGGAGAAAAAATATAACCAATATCAATTCCTTACACATGGGAATAAACTTTTGCTACTAATTGAGCTTTGTATTTCTCCACTTTTCATTTTGCGTTCACCTTCTAGTTAAACAATCACTTGCTACCAGTGGGTTTTCTTCTAGCATGCAACTCCACCAGATCCCAAGCCTCATTCTTGTTCAAGGCTACCATTTCTTCAACGATGTCCCTTTTCTATAGTTTTCCATCCTTTGAATCCACTACCTCCCTGAAAATTCTAAATCATCATCAGTAATAGATAAAATAAAATTTGAACAAAAATCAGAGGGAGTATAGCTCTATGGATTCCTTCTTTCCCGAACTGATCTCCCTAAAAAATGGAGTGTGTGGTTCTTCTTTTGATTCTTGTTCTTCTATGGAGTATAATTCTTCATCCTTCAAATCAAGCTGTTTTTTATTTGGTTCCTTTTTCCTTGGCAGGACTTGTTTAATTACGTCCTTCACATATTTAAATACCACATCTCAATTGTACATGACCTTCTTTCTTTCTAGGTTCCAAATCTTGTAACCTCTTAAACCATCTTTATATCCAATAAAGATCCATCTTTAAGATTTACTATCCAACTCGGTTCTTTTATCGTTTGGATAATGTACATATATATCACATCCAAATACCCTAATATGTGTGATAGAGGGTTTCTTACCAATCCATACCTCATGTGGAGTCTTATTGTCCAACGTTGATGAAGGTGATATATTAAATAGGTAACATGTTGTCTCCACTGCCTCTACCCATAATTCATGTTGTAATCCAACACCACTAAGCATGCTCCTTTCCTTTTCTATCAGCATCATGTTCATATTTATTCAGCTTCATTTTTTTGAGATATTTATGGAGTAGTATTCTATCGTGTTATACCACACTTATTATCAAAATCTTCAAATTATTTCTTGTAGAACTCTCCACCATTATCTGTGCTAAACACTTTAATATTCTTCTTTTTCTAATTTTCCACTAGAGCCCAAAATTCTTTAAACTTGTCAAAGACCTCATATTTCTTCCTAAGGAAATATATCCATAGTATTCCTTAAGAATTAATCTATAAATGGCATGTAGTACATATATATACCTAGTTATTGAGCTGATACAGGTCCAAAAATATCAATGTGCGCAAGCTCTATTATTCCTTCTTCCTTGTTGGCACCAGAAGAAAGCCTCACCCAATCCTACTTCCATATACAAAATATTCTTTGAAATAAAAATCCATAGAGTAATTATACATACCTTCTACTATATGTCGTAGTATTTGATGCCACAACAATCTTTTCTCCAAAGGCTACAAGATGTTATGCTCCACATTTAGGAACAACTGAAATGTTGCACCCATCAATAATAGTGTTGCCCAACAGCTTCTACAGAGTTCTGATTTGAACCCCCCTCATCAATACCAATTCTCCTCGAACCATCTTGCATATATTTTCTCAAACACTTTCTTTACATTGACGTCATCGATCTTACTTATAAAAATTAGATTTATGTCCAATCCTAGAATGTACAAAACATGAGGGAGTGTTCTAATCCTTCCACCTATCAACTTCAGCTTGAATTTTCTTTATCTTATGATTTTGATCTTCATATCATCACCTAGGAATAAATCATCACCATCATATTTCTTGTAATCGCAAAAGCACTCCCTATGGGGAGTCATATGGAAGGATGCATCTAAGTCAATCAACCATGCCTCATGATTTACATGTGTACTTGAAGAAGCCAAATGCACACCCACACCTACATGTGAGGTAGTTTTCACCTCTGCAGAGGAAGCGTCATTAGATCCATTTCCTTTCTTAGGAGTTTTATATCTACAATATTTCTTGTAGTTCCCTTCTTTTCCACATTTCCAGTATACCTTGACAAAATTTTTAGATAGGTTTTCAGCGATAATCACATCAAAATTTATTTGCTGACACGTTTCGAACCAACAAGTGTGGTTCTTCATCAGGACAAGATGAGGAACCAGATCAAGGCACAACTTAAATAGAGAGACTTCATTCAAACGGTTAGAAAAAAACATATATAATTAACCAAGAAACAACTAAATTTGACGACAGGGATAGGCTAACAACTATATTTGATTGGTCCAGGAGATAGTTAATTCATTAATTAATTTTTTTGATATAATTATTTGTACTCTAATTTAAAAATATACTAACCTGGGAACTATAATCTAAATATTTATTATTTTACAAAAAATAATCATTTTTAATTCATATGAACCTAAATAAATCTAATTTAAATCGAAATATTTATTATTTTTAATTCATATGAAAATATTTTGATTACCCTCATTAAAATAACTCACAATATATTTAATTATGTTTAATCTAATTAGTTCATTCTATTACTAAACTTATTTTTATATAACCAAATATGAATAATTTTTATTAAAAATAAATAAACTCATCCAACCTATGAGTTACTATGGTATTAACTAGATTTTTTTTTAAATATTTTGATTTGAATTAGATTTATTTAGGTTAAGAAGAATTAAAAATGATTATTTTTGGTAAGCTAATAAATATTTAGATTATAGTTCCTAGGTTAGTACATTTTTAAATTAGATTAAAAATAATTATATCAAACAAATTAATTAATGAATTCATTGTCTCTTAGACCAGTCAAATATAATTGTTACCCTATCCCTGTGGTCAAACTTAGTTGTTTTTTGGTTAATTATAGTTATTTTTTTCTAACCGTTTGAATGATCTCTCTCTATTTAAGCTATGCCTGGATCTGGTTCTTCATCTTGTCATGACTATGAACCACACTTGTTCGTTTGAAATGTGTCGGTAAATAAATTTTGATGTGATTATCGGCAAAAACCTGTCTCAAAAATTTGATATGGATCACAGAAGCCTCAATTCAATACCTTTACAAGTTTTCCTGGAGATTTAAATCTCCCTCTAGATTTACATCTGCCACTTGAGCACTTACTTCTATTTTCGTTTTGTCAATTTCCTCTTACACACAAAGAACCTCCATTCTCTCTCTCTCTCTCTCTCTCCATATTTTTCCATCTTATCTCCTCTGACAACAAGGATGAAAATATTTCTATAACAACCCTTGGTCCATTTTCCATGTAAATAAAATATATAACCAAGGTCACGAGACACGTATTCCAAGCTAAATGTTGGGAAACACATAGTGATGGGTATCACTGGTGATCAATTAATGGCTATGGAAATTGGAAAAGAAATTCACAAAGAAAAGAGGCAATAATTGACATTTTATTTATGAAAATAATGGAAAATAGGAGAAAAGGAAGGTGAAGAGACAAATTTCCATGCAAGGGAAATTGGACAAAAAATGAAGGAAAATGAAGAAAATAGAGTCCTCAATGATAAAAAGGCTTTTGACAATCAATTCATATCTTTTGTTGGTTATGCCTTTGATGATTAACCTTCTGCCAATCTAGGTTTGAAGCTCTCATTTTCATTCTTTCATTCTCTAATACTCTTGCACACTTAGAGTATTCTTGGAGCATTCTTGGAGCACATTGGCATCCATTGAATTTGGAGAAAGAAGCCAATGGAAAGCAATAAAGCACAAGGGAATAGTTGGATCAACAACTACAATTGTATTTCTTTGCAGGTAACAGGATCCATGTGTGATTTCCTTGCTAATTTTTGGATGCATGGTATATGAATGTTTTGGTTCCTTCATTTTGGGGACAAAGTTTTGACACTTTTTTACTATGGTTTGACCACATATAACTGATGGAGAGTCAAAGAGAAAGAATTTGATGAAGGAGAAGAAATCCAATGAATTTTTAAGGTTGCAGAATGTTGGCCATGGAAATATGGACACCTATAGTCACAACAGAGATGAAAGTCAAAAATAGAGGAAGCAGTGGCAGCCGAGCAATAGAAGCAACCGAGAAGGAAAACGTGGAGCATTCAAGGAAGAGACTATCAATCCAAGAGAGAGAAGTGCATAAAAGTTAGATGAAAATCCAAAACTACGAGAGAAACAAAGGAGATTACAAAAATATTGTCGTGGAGCCTATCAATATTTACATTATTTTGTGATCACCTAGTCATATATTAGTTTATGTTCTTAATTCATGTTTTGTTGAGAAGGCATTAGATCCTAAAAGTAATGATGGAATGTTGTTTTAGCTAATGAAAGAAATAGTTGTAGGGATGTTTTTTTATCCACTTGTGTTAGTTTTATGTGGCCCTTTGAAAGAAAATGTTATGAATGTATTTTCATAGTCCATATTCCTTTGAATTGTTTAATTCTTTTCTTCTGCAATGGTTATACTTCTAATGTTGTGTTTCTATGCTTAAGAGTACTGATGGCCTTTTCGTGACTCCTTCTGTTGCCTAGTTCTAATCGATTAACTAAGTAAGGTCACGACATGCCTTATTGCTCCTGAGTAATGTAAGAACCTCATTGAAAATTCCATGTAATAAAAGTTAATAAAGGAAAAATAATCACCACGGTTGATGGGATAATTATGCCAAGTTGAAT
This sequence comes from Pinus tabuliformis, assembly GCA_031772625.1. NCBI lineage: Eukaryota > Viridiplantae > Streptophyta > Pinopsida > Pinales > Pinaceae > Pinus > Pinus tabuliformis. Next base: position 810,892,237 of record CM062819.1, on the reverse strand, counting down.
GTTGGGCAAAACATCCTAGTGGGTGTTAATATCATTTATTATGGATAAATAAATTAGAAAAGGCAAAGGCTTTGGAAAGGAAAAATGGCATTTTTGGCATTTATTTATGAAAAATGGAAATTAGAAGAAAAGGAAGGTGAAAGGTCACAAGTTGCATGTCAGGAGGAAAATTAAGGAAAATAATTGAAAATGAAGAAAATAGAGGCCTAATTGATAAAAAGGCCTCTGAGGATCATTTATAACCTTTTTTCAGTTCAGTTTTGGAGCTCTCTTGTTATTCTCTCTCTCCCTCTCTCGTACTCTTAAACACCTAGAGATTTCTGAGAGCATTTTGGCTTTGGACAAGGAAAGACAAAGAAGGCAAGAGGAAGGAAGGAGCAAGCAAGGAAGAAATTGATCAAGTAGCTACATCTTTATTCTTTGAAGGTATCAATTTTCATGTGTATTTTCCTTGCAATATGTGGCATGCATGGTATTTCATGTGGTTATTTTGTTGTTATGGCATGGGTTTTTCTAGGTGTCACACTGTTTTCAACCTAGCCTTTTCATTTCCAGATAGCCATGGTGCGATGGAGTTCTTATCTTTTGTTTGAGCTGGATTGTTGGGATGGATTCAAATTTGAATGAGGTGAATCTTCGAATGATAGAACAAATAGCCTAGTAATTCGTGAACGAGACTGTGGGTTGTGGTAAAGACAGATTTTGTGTTGCCTCAGTGGGCCTAGGAATCCTTTCCGGTGAATGGCGGGATATACGTTAAATACAAGAGGTGTTCTCCCTTGATTCGGCCTAGGAATCGTTGCCAGTGAATTATGAGATATACAATAAATCCTAGATGGTGATATTTTGGTTAGGGCCTACTGATATGTACATTAGACTATGGATTGCGGTAAAGCGTGAGAGACTAGGAGACAAGAAAAATTCCTCATGGTGTAGGTGGAAAAATACGGTGGCATCGATGCTTTTTTGTCCTAGTGATTAGGTCGAGATCATGGTAAAGCCTATTATTACATGCTTATTGTGTTAGACTAGTGATTTAGGATGGATTATAGTAAAGCCTGATTTCTATTGATGAGGGAGAGGTGGTTTAGCCTCACGATTCCCTAGTTCGTTCTTTTGGTTTGAGTCCCACATTCATGCTTGGAATTTGGCTCAGCCATTCTATGGTTGGGTGAAACATGGTAGTCCCATCCCGGGTTTGGATTTTTCATCATCATTATGAGGTTATTTCTTCTTGTAATTCTATGAGTAGTATACTAGTTTATATGTGGATCATATGGATATGATTTCCTTGGTATTTTTGTTACTATTATGTTGGTTATGTATATGTTTTATGATAGTGCCTATGTATGGATCTCATCATATTTTTACTTGTAAATGATTGAACAATGTATTTATGACCTAATAGACGATAATGCAACAAATGATATAAGGGAACAATGCTTCATAGCGATTCTCAGATAAGTATGAGATCCCTATGGTTAGATTTGTTATTTACACTTGTAGATTACATATTTGTGATATGTTTGATGAAATTCCTGTCATGGCTAGTAGGGGTCTATTGAAGAGTTTTTTCAAGAATTTACATTTGCATCATTGTTTCCTTGTTATCTTTCTGTTTTGAAGGTATCATTCAATTATGGGCAGTGACTTAGGCTCTGGGCCTGAAAAAGTGGCTCAAATCCAGGGGATGTTGGCACAACACTGAGAAAAATAACCCTTGAACATTGACAGGCCTTGTCATGAGAGCATCCATATCTTCCTGGACACTGTCAGGCGCATAGCATGGGAGTGTCTAGAGGTAAAGTAGTCTAAAACCTTAGTGGGACCCATGGGTTGGTTACCAAAAAGATTGAGATGGTTATTAAGAGTCTTGTTGATGATGTGGAAGGCTTTCATGATGTGTTTTCATCGATTCCATTTCCTTAAGGTCACCTAGGAGTTTGAATCAAATCAAGTAGCCTCTCATCACATGTTTACCCTTCTTGGTCAGTTACTTGGGTAAATTTGTGAGGAGGTTGTTATAGTATGGTGAAAATGTTGACATTATGCTAGACTACAGTGAACCATTTTGTTGGCCCTTGTGTCTAAACCCATGGTCTCTACATGTCCATCATTTTTTCTAATAAATGGTTCCATTTCTGGGACCTGAAATTTCTCAAAGGGATATAGAAAATGGTGTCGAGAATTTTTAAGAAGGATCTCCAAGATTGGTGGCATGGAAAAGTAGAGCGATTTACCTCCCAATAAGTGTAACTTTGTCAAAGTAGTGTGGAGAGGCTGAAGGAATAAAATTTATATCTGGATCCTACAAGCGATCAGTACAAGAACTTTTGGGGCAATTTCCGAGAGGACCTCTATAATTGGTTGTGAGGGCTGTAGACAAAAGGGAGGACTGGCATTCAAAGTCAATCTCATCGTACCTAGGCTCGAGATGATCTTGGTAAACTACATCATCTTGATATGAACCTAACTCGAGTTGTCGACTTCTAGATGTAGACCGCTCTAGATGGGTATATTATTAAGTTTGTTGTGAAGGGGAATCGGTCCTTTTCTAAGATTGCACCTGTATTCAAGTCAGGGTTGTGAGGAAGAATCCTGAAGGAGATCCATTTTGGGTTAAAATTTTAATGGTAGGAGAGAAATTTCTAGTGTTGTAGGGTCCTCCCATGGCAACTTAAAGCCTTGGTACTTGATCTAGGAGGAACTTGTCAAATCAGTTGCATAGGTTTATTTCATCGTTAGGTTTAGTTCATCGTCAACATCGTTCTATCATCGTCAGTGATGTTTGGGTCATTGATGTGGTCATTGGGGTGACAATTTGCTGGAAAAGGGGTTTGGTAACTTGATGTTCCATGTCATGGAAAACTTGTATGCAAAACATTGTATTAAAAACAAAAAGACCTAAGGTGGACACCTAAGTCTACAAACCTAAACTCATTATTGAAAAATGTATTAAAATACATAAACCCTATGTAATACCCTCTAGGCCTAAGTAATACATTTCAAAACATTATATTTACAACCTAGAGTCTTAACCACGAGGGCAAAGACCATGGGGATTGTAGTCATGTGAGTAGGAAAATGTTAACGTTAACCAGGTGGAGTTCACCGTAGACCACAACATCTATTGTGATGGGTTGTGACACTAGAACAAGAGGGAAATAACCACATATTTTATGTAACCGCAGCAAATAAACTATGTGGGGAATGAAACCGTCAGGCGGATAATGTGCCATGTGAGCAACGTGTTTATCGCGTTGTTAGGGGTAGCCACCAGGTGTCTCATAGTGGTTGGACCTTAACTGCTCACATCCTAATAGTTAACTCCCTCCGCACTTTTATCTGATTGCCAATAGTTTTATGTTAATCCAAAGTCTGATTTGGGTTTTCTGTTATAGTTTGTTTCAAAATTAATTGAAAGACCATGTATGTTATCCCTAGGTGTCAAACAATGACAAGACTGAGGGAATATGAACATAATTGAAGCTCCTACTTTTAGTGTTCATGCCAATCTTGGCTAGGAATACCTCAGATGTATATGCAACCCTTTAAAAGCACCTTTTTGTTCATGAATAAGGAGGGAGTGATTTTGAGTTTTGTATGCAGATTCCGGAGGATATAGTCTGTTTTGTTTTCAGTGTAACAATAGCATCAAGAGTCAGAAATTGGAACTGCGATAGGAGTTGGAAAGCTAGTTCAGAGAGATTTCTTATGACAGTGACCATAAGGACCTGTATGCACATTCAATTTCGTCAATTTTTGTGTAATCAACCTCTTCGGAATCAATCCTAATAAAGTGATTTCCCATCTTGAAAGCGGACCTAGAGATGTAGTCCATCAGGGATGAACTCCATAGTAAATCTTGTTGTCTCGTATCACTATGTATTTGTTGTTTTCACTTCTGTTTTGCATATTACTTATGTTTTATCAACTTTCGTAAAGTCTTTCTTCTAAAGCAGTTATCACGGTTTCAACACTTTAAGTTAAAATTAATTTCTTTGTTGGCATAATCAATTCTACTTCAGTTTTAACATTTGATCATTTCAGATCAGTACTAGGGGAAGGACCTAAGGGGAGGAATGCTACCTGGCTAGGAACTATGAAAATATCATAGAGATGGATGTGAATGACTTCCAAAAAATAGAGACCACAGAGCATAAAGGAGATTGCAGATAGTTGAATAATGGCGAGAGAAATATTTGCAAGAGATTTATAGACGAAAAGGGGCACGATGTTAAACATTCTAGAAGTGCAAGAAGGATAAAGAAGTTGATTGAAGTTGTTGAGTGATGGGGATGAAACTAGAGTGAAACCTGGTCCAATAGGAGAGGTTGGGACTTCCATAGTGATACATTGAGAGTCACAGTAGATATTTTACTCCTCTAGTAGAGATGGATCCATAAGATGGATTGAGCACTACAAGTCTCGAAGAGGGATCAAACGATGACATGAAATTCACTATGAGAAGATTATTTTATATGAATGATGTGTCTCTCACGAGTAGTGATTCATTTCCCAACAGTTCAAGTAGTACCTCTCCCAACCTTCCCCTGGTATTTTATCAAAACCCTGGTCAGTTTTTATCTATGCTACATAAAGTTATAAAGTTCCACCGAATACATAACACCTACAAGGCTAGTACATCTAGTTGTAGAGATAGTAATTGCAATTCGGGTCCCCAAGGGTCATCACAATCGTGTTCCCAAGGATGCATACTCATTCTACTAGTTCAATCGTGTATGGATGGTAACATGGTGGGATCCTTTACTCAATATCCTGAATTCTATGGGAAAGTTAATGAGGATGTCGAATAACATTGATATCAGTGTGGGGCCATATGGAGGGCTCGCCAAACTCCAGATGCCATGAAGCTTATCAAAGTTTAGATCACCCTTCAAGACATAGCACTGAGATGGTTCATCAACTGGTCCGTATTACAGCAGAGTCCAATGATAGATGAGGTTTGGCATGAGTTTGTTCATGTAACACCCTACTCCCACATCTACCCAAGTAATTGGCCAAGCAGGCTAAACATGTGATGAGAAGTTACTATGATATGATTCAATCTCCTAAGTCACCTTAAGGAAATGGAATCAATGGAAAAAGACCATAAAGAACTTCCACATCAGTAAAAAATCTCACAGGAGCCATCCCAACCACTCAGGGAACTAGCCCTTGGGTCCCACTGAGTTTTTGACCATTAAATCCTTGGACACTCCGTTGATATGGAAAAGCATGCGTCATTAGGCTCCAGATGCTCCTAGAACATGGTTATGCCTGCATCTAGGGAATTTTTTTCTTAGACATGTGCTTGCAACTCTAGAATTTGTTCCACTGTTTCAGGCCCAGAACCCAAGTCACTACGCATAACTCAATGACACTTTCAGAATTGAAAGATAACAACAAAATAATGATGCAAATGAAATTACTTGAACAAGGACATGATTGGGCACCTACTAGCCATGACATGAATTTCGTTAAACATGTCGCAATTATGTAATCTACAGGTTTAAACAATAGATCTTAGCATAGAGATCTCATACTCATCTAAGAATTTCTAAGAAACAATGATGCCTTAACACATTAGCTGAAATTTCATCAATTAGGCCATAGATACATTTTTCATTCCTTTATGAGTAGAAATATGATGAGATCCATACACAGACACTGTCATAATAGATGTTCATAACAAACATAATAAAAACAATAATATCGAGGAAATAATTTCCATATAATCCACATATAAACTAGTATAATACTCATGAATTAACAAGGATAAATAACATCATATTAAAGACGCAACGACCATCCAGGTTTGGGACTTCCACGAACCACTTGACCGTAGACATGGATGGGCCAAGTATCTCTTCATCCAGTCACCCCCATGCCATATTCCAATCATGCATGTGGGATCTCATAAAACACAACAATCAAAACCATCTAGGTCTTTAAGAGGCGAAACCACCTCAACCCATCAAACAATGATTCCACCTCATGCTTGGCCATCACAAAATCATCACCAGATTGGTCTCTACCCAAGCCTTCTAAGGCTCGAGAGCATTTGTTCTAAAGTGTTTTTCAAACCAGGGCTTCCAGAACTAGTAACTCAACCCACCAAGGGCTTCCAGAGAATTTTTCCAACAAACGATTCCAGGACTAGTAACTCAACCCAAGCTAAAGGAAACATGAGAACCAACCAGAAAAACAAAGAAATGAACCCACAACACCATGATTATTCAAGAAATGGTAAGGCTAGGAAAATCCACTGTCAATCTAGGAAATCCTCCATGCCAATGACATATCATGACCAATAAACCACATGCATATGCCACGCATTCCAAAACTTGTGAGGAAAATATACATGAAAATCAGTTCCTACAAACAAAACCTATTGTAGATGTGATCCCAATGTCCTCTTACGCTTTCCTTCTCTTCATTTGCCTTCTTTCTCCAAAACACCAGGTATGCCATACTCTCCAAGAGTGATCCACGAAAAATCTAATTGTTCAAGAGTATGAGAGACAAAGAACAGAGAGAGCTCGAAAACTGAACTGAAAAAAGTCTATGAGATGATCCTCAAAATCCTTTTATTAATGGGGCCTATATTTTCTTCATTTTCCATTATTTTCCTTCATTTTCCTCCTCGCATGCAACCTGTGACCTTTCACCTCCCTTATCTCCTATTTTCCATTAGTTTCATAGATAAATTTGCCAAAATTCTATTTTTCCTTTCCAAATCCTTCTCCATTTCCTATTTCCTTAGCCATTAATCAATCACTAGTGGTCCCCATCACTATGTTTTTGGCCAACATTCATATCGCAATACGTGTCCCATAAACTGTGGTTATTATTTTGCCTTTATTATCTTTTTTTACATGGAATTTTCACCAGGGCTATTATAGAACTCTCCCTTGGGGAAACACTATCCTCAGTATTCAGCAACACCTACTACTAGCAAGGTTGTTGTAAGAAAAACATACTACCCATGGATCTTTATAACTTAGCTCATTGCAGTATTTACAATGATCATCCTGCTGAGAAGAAAACCAACATGACAACATAACAAGTATAACATCATAATGACATGACACCCATACTAGTTATTCGAGCTTTATAACATATCTCATGGTGATATTTACATCCATATACATATGTACTTATACTAATCATCACCAAAACATGTACCAAAACATATACCAAAACATCCACTCAACGAGTGAATAAGGAAGGATACACAGCCCACATCTGATCCTCCATCTCCCAGGTAGCTTCACTGGGCCCAAAGTGCTTCCATTGCACTTTAACCTACTTGATTTCTTAGCTCTAGAGCATGAGCATCCTTCTATGCAAAATACACTGCGATTTTGGGTGGAATTCACCTTTTGGCTCCACCTCCAATATAGACCAATCAATCACATGATCAACATCTTTAACACACTTCTTAAGCAATGAAACATGGAAACCATCCTGGACTTTCACTGTCGGAGGCAGTTCAAGTCAATATGCTACTAGCCTAATCCTTTCAATACTCCTAAAAGGTCCACAAAAATGAGGTGCTAACTTGGCACATGATCTAATCCAAAAAGAGATCTTCTTTGGTTTGATGCGCCAGTACACCTGTTCCCCAACTTGGATCACCTTGAACATCCTATTCCACTCTGCATAGCTCTTCTTCCTATCTTGTGTTTCTTTCAAATTCTTCTTGATTACTTACATTTCTCGCTCAATGTATGCCGATATGTCCAGTCAAATCAACACCCTGTTAACTATATCACTCCAATTGATGGGAGTATTACAACTCTGCCCATACAATGCCTCAAACGGACTCATCCTAAAGGATTATTGATACCCATTCTTATAAGTGAACTCTACTAGTGGAAGGTACTCTTCCCACTTCCACTACTGATGCATCACATAGATCCTCAACATATCCTCCAATATCTTGTTGGCCCTCTCTATCTATCCATCTGTTTTTTGATGATAAGTTGTACTAAAGGACCACTCTATGCCAAAACCTGCAAATAACTCCTTCCAAAATTTGGAAGTGAACTTTGCATCCTTATGTGACATGATATTCTTAGGAACTCCATGCAATATGACTACGTCCCTAATGAAGACTTGTGCTACATCACTTGCTCAGAATGTAGACTCTACTGAAATGAAGTGCACTACCTTTGTCAACATGTGCACCATTATCATGATAGAATCATGTTGTCTCACTGTCCTCATAAAACCTTTGATAAATTCCATGGAAATCACCTCCCATTTCCACTATGGAATTGGACTCGGCTATGGAAGTCCACCTTAATGCTCACAATATGCCTTCACCTACTGATATTCCAAGCACCTAGCCACAAGCTCTAGTACGTCTCTCTTCAAATTTGGCGAATAATAGAATTTTGTTCACTACTTTCAGCGTCTTCTAATATCCAGGGTGACTTGAATATGGTTTCGCATGAAACTCCCTCGAGATCACCTTTTTGAGCTCATTGCTATATGGCACATATATCCCATCCCTAAATCTAACCAATCCATCTATTGTGAGACAATAGTCCACATCCTGTGCACCTGCATCTCTACCTGTACCTGTACCCATACCACTACATATACTTATACCTGTATTTGTACCCGTACCACTACCTATACTTGTACCTATACCACTACATATACTTGTATTTGTACTTTGTTTCAACCTATGCACAATCTCCAGATACTTTTCATCGTGTTAACTTGCCTACAAAATCCTATGTTGTAAATTTGTCCCATAGGAGCTCATAGATACTATGTGATTTACCCGTATCCCCATGCTAAGAGAATTTTCTAACTTGTTCTCTTTACCTTTGATATACTTGATATCAAAGCCAAACTCATTGATTGTAGTCAACCACTGTGTGTGCCTACCATTCAGATTCAGTTGGTCAAATAAGCACCACAAACCACTATGACCACTCATAAATATAAACCTCCTACTAAGAATATTATGCCTCCACATATTTAATGCATGTATGATTACTACCAACTGAAGATCATGTTTCAGGTAGTCCTACTTGTGTTCATTTAGTTTTTGTGACTCATAAAATACCACATGACCATCCTACATAAGGACTCCACCAAGTCCTCTGTTGCAAGCATCCGTACATACTACAAACTTTTTGTCCGGATTTGCAATCTTTAACACTGGTGCATGTGTCAAAAAATGCCTGAGCTGCTCAAAACTAGCCACACACTCCTCTATCCATTCAAACTTCTTACATTTATTCTACAATGATGTGATAGGATAAGAAATATGCTAGAAGTTCTCGATGAACCACCCGTAATAACCTGCTAACCCCATGAAAGATCTCACCTCATCCACATTCCTAGGAGTTGCCCACTCCATGACAACTCTTACCTTTCCTAGGTCCACTGCTATGTCGTCGTTGGAAACCACATGTCCCAAGTAGTGTACCTAAGTCTAAATGAAACTTCACTTCTTGAGCTCAGCATACATATCATGCTCACTCAACAATCTCAAAACTACTGCTAAATGATCAGCATGCTCTTCTTCATTTTTTGAATATACCAATATATCATCAATGAACACAATAATAAACTTGTACAAGTACGAACGCAACACACTATTCATCCAGAACATAAAATTAGCTAGAGCATTAGTTAAAACAAATGGAACTACAACAAACTCATAATGCGTATACCTATTTTGGAAATATGTCTTATATATGTCCTATTCCTTAATGTGTACTTGATGGTATCTAGATCTCAGATCAATATTTGAGAACATTGTTGCTCCCTTTAGCTTATAAAAAAGTCATCAATCCTAGGTAAGGGATACAAGTTCTTGATGGTCACTTTATTCAACTGCTTGTTGTCAATGCACAACCTTGGAGTACCATCCTTATTCTTCACAAAAAATACTAGTGCACCCCATGGTGACACACTTGGCCTAATGTGTCCCTTGTCCAACATTTCCTTCAACTACAACTTCAAGTCTACCAACTCAGGTGTACTCATCATGTAAGGTTCCTTTGATGTCAGAGTTTCCTTTGGCACCAACTTAATAGAAAATTCTACTTCCCTTTGCGGTGGAAACTATGAAATATCTACAGGAAATACATCCTAGAAATGTTGTAAAACTGGGTACCTATGCAAAACATTTGCATCCTCAATTTCCTTACCTTTGTCACAAGAAATGTGCACCGCAAATAAAACACACCCTTTCCTGCAACTATGCTTGGCCTACATAGTTGTCACCAATCTAATTGATGTTGCTTTCTTCTTACCCCATAAGACGCTTTGTTCCCCATTATCATCCAACCACTCCATGGTTTTGTCATAACAATCCGTCTTGGTTCTGTTATGAAACCAGCTCACAAAAAGATAGAAAAGATAGATCAATGCCTTAGAATTCAGCCTCTTCGAGGGGGCAACCCCCTTTACATTACATAAATGAACAATTCTTGGATTATACAAATGAAAATGCCTCCTTTCTATATATAGGAGTCTAAGGGGTCATAATATAATCAGAGCCGACATAACAATAATAATGTAAGGGCACAATAATAACAATAGTGGGCTTCTATGGGGAACAATATTAACAATATGGGCACTACATGGATACATCAATATAATAAGGGGGTTGTACTAATAACAATAAGTGGTTACACTAGTAGTATAAGGGCCTAACAAGCCCCTCTCCTTCAAAAAGTGTTGTCCTCAATGCTTGAGTAATTTTTGATGCTTCTGTATAAAATTCGTTTCCTCCCATGTGGAATCTTCAACAGGTAAGTTCTTCCACTTGATGAGGTACTCTGAAATTGTTCGATTTCATAGCTGTCGAGTTCTTGTTTTTGTGACTGCTCCAGGTTCCAATTTGATTTTTCCTTCCACTTCAATTTTTGGCAATATTGTTTGAATTGGGATATTTTGGAACTTTTGAATAAGTGGCCATACTTCTTCGTCCTTCTTTCATTCATCCCTTTCTTCATTTATCCAATCTGGTTGGATAGTAGAAATAGCACAAAACAATGCTTCCACATCCTCATCCTTTCTTGAGAGTGCATCTGCAACAAAATTTTGCTTCCCTTTTCTATATATGATGTCAAAGTCATAACCCAACATATTTGTGACCCATTTTTTTTGTTCTTCTAAAGATAATAGTTGTTCTAAAAATTATTTAATACTATCATGATCCATTTTTACCTTGAAGTGTCTTCCCATTTAGTAAGGTCGCCATTTATTAAGTGCATGTAGTATTTCCAACATTTCCTTCTCACAAATAGCTTGTTTGAGATGGAGTAGTAAAAATATCCAATCACCTACATCAAAACATTTTTCACTACGATGTTGATGTACCTGTTGTTTCATTCGATTTTGCACCAAAGTGGTGTTATCCTTTAAAATTTGGAGAACTTGTTGTTCATGCTCGATGTGATCTTTCACTGATTGAACCTTTTTCTTCTTGATATGTCCTTCTATCTTTAGAGTTTGAGGAGTGGTAATTTCTTCCAATCCTTTACAAGATATGGTCGGATTCATTTCTTGATGCTCGATGTGATCTTTCACTTCTTGAACATTTTTCTTCTTGATATGCCCTTCTATCTTGATAGTTTAAGGAGTGGTAATTCCGACCAATGAATTACAAGATATGGTTGGATTCATTTCTTCATTCTCGATGTGATCTTTCACTTCTAGCACCTTTTTCTTCTTGATATGTCCTTCTATCTTAAGAGTTTGAGGAGTGGTAATTCTTGCCAATGCTTTACAAGATATGGTCTGATTCATTTCTTCTTTCTCTCGGGTTGGGTCCTAGTGTATATCCTCTTCTTTTGATATTTCTTGATCCTTTTCTTCCTCCTCTTCATACTCTATGTAAAATAATTTCTTCTTAGCACACTTATGACCTTTAGTGCATTTTCTATCACAATTGTAACAAAGCCCTTTTTTCTCTTTTTTCTTCCAATTGTTGTGGTGTAACCCTTGTAGGTTGTGGAAGGCTAGAAGAAACAACACTTCCATCTTTATAGTTGTGAGGGGTAGACTTCATTGTTGCCATAATTTTACTTTCCACTATGTAACAAAGCCCTTTTACTCTTTCCAATTGTTGTGGTGTTGCTCTAAACAAGGTGTTGCTCTTTGTATCCTCATAATGTGCTATCATTTCCTCCATGAAAATTGACCACGTAACAAGTTGTTTACGAGAACAAAGCCATTTATACCATAAAAATTGATCTAGTTCTAAATATGAAGATGCATTACATAACTTTTTTAATAGTGGTACACCATGTAAATCAAAATATTTCTCGATCTGAAGTATCCAATTTACTGGATCCTTGCCTTCAAACTTCCTCATCATTCTTTTTCTTGATTTTAGGAGCTCGATATTGAAATGACTATAACTCTGTACTTTCAGATTTTTAAGTTCTAAAATTGTGACTTGCAATAGCTCTCTATGTCCTCTTTCCAATGCCACCAGCCTGATTGAATTTAGATTCTCCAAGACAGAGTTATGCATAATCTCCCAAGATGACCTGATTATAAACCTTTCTAGAAGATGGAACTTGTATAAAGTTCTACGTCTCACTGTTTCGATCTTTGACTTTGAAAAATATAAGAAAGAAAGTACAGTTCATCCTCTTTCTATACCTTCTTACAAAATTTCAATCCGATGCTCAGAGAGAAAGTTATGATGATTTTCCGCAGGTCACCTGTTTGGAATGTAATTCAGGAGTCTACAAAAATACCAACTTCCTCAGATCATATCTTCGCAAATATAGTGCGAAAAGCTCTGAAATTTGGACCCGGGTTTCAGTGAAATTTTCTCTCAAATGGGTTTTTTGTTTGCTTCTGAAACATTATAGAAAAAAGTTATAGAAAAAATTCCACAATGACCTATTTGGAGCAGCGAAACCCTGGAATCCAAAGCTATGATACCAAATGTTATGAAACCAGCTCACAGAAAGATAGAAAAGATAGATAAACACCTTAGAATTCAGCCTCTTCGAGGGGAACCTCCTTTACATTACATAAATGAACAATTCTTGGATGATACAAATGAAAATACCTCCTTTCTATATATAGGAGTCTAAGGGGTCATAATATAATTAGAGCCGACATAACAATAATAATGTAAGGACATAATAATAATAATAGTGGGCTTCTATGGGGCACAATAGTAACAATATGGGCACTACATGGGTACATCAATATAATAAGGGGGTTGTACTAATAACAATAAGGGGTTACACTAGTAGTATAGGGGCCTAACAGGTTCTATGAAGGTACAACCAATCCATGTTGAACAACATATTGTATGATCCAAATGGTAATACATTCAAATATGCTAAAGTAGGAATACCTTTGAAATCAAATGTACAAGCTCTTACCCAATGATGAACCCGCTTCTTTGTACCTGTAGCCTACTGCACTAACCAAGACTCCCATATTCTTCTCTATTCAATCCACTTATACAGCAAATTAGGATTAACATAACTATAATTAGAGTCAGCATCAATCAAAATAGAAACAACTTGATCACAAATCTTACCATCCATCTCAATGATAGATGTATAATGGTTTTCCTTCCTATTATCTAGTTTTGCATAGATCCTAAAAATACTCTATCCAACATCCCCCATTGTCTATGCCTCGTGAGTATTGTAGATCTATATTCTATCGCCATAATATTGTGGACAATCTCTCCTACGATGATATTTTCCACAAGTCCAACACTCTATAGGCTTCCAGTCTACGTCGTTGTTCTTCTCCTTAGATCGAAGTCCCTATCCTTTGTTAGATGCATTGACCTTCTTAGATGGCACTGCATTCTATTTATTATCTATACCTCAAGGTCTTGCTCACTTCTTTTCCCATTTTGCTATGTTCTTTGCATTACCTTTCCATTCTGGCTTAGTCTCAAATCTTCATTTTGATTGCTAATAAATGTAGGTTTTAAGCCTGTATAGAAATTACCTACATATGAATTCTAAAACACATAAAATAAACAATGCGAGTGCATAACACATAAAATACATATACACAGATATTTTCCCTTGGATCCCAAAACCAAGACTACTAGCTTGATTTTTCATTATGTTCTTTTCAATGTTACAATACATATTTGTACATGTTGAGGCATCCAATACCATGGACTGAAAACCATCGCGTCCAAAACCATGGACTGAAAACCATCGTGTCCAAAACCATGTGCGATAAACATGCACAAAACCACAGGTAGGTCCACCCAACCTAATATAGGGTCCATAATGAAAAGTTTCAAGGGTGTTGCCTCGAACCCTATAGAGTGGGGTTACCTACAACCCTCAAACCCCCTATGACCCCCCCCCCACTACGCAATCGGCACAACAAAGGGGGTGCTTCACCCCCTTTCTACCCCCCTACTTAACTATGTGGCCTAGTCGTGAAAAGAATATAACACAACCCAATGTTCTCCCAGTTGTTGTTTTCTCTCCATAGGGGGCCACAAGAGATCTTAGTCATTTATCCAACCCTACAATGCCTATTGTTTCTCTACGCCAAGAGAACTTCTCAGAGCTCATAGATTTTATCAATGCATCTGCAGTATTCTTCAAAGTGTCCAGCTTTACCAACAACACCTTTTTTTCTTCTATCATATCCCTCACAAGGTGATACTGAACATCAATGTCTTTGTCTATGAATGATAAGCAGGGTTCTTTCCCAAGAAAATTGCACTATGGTTGCCACAGTCTATCCTTATATCTCCTTGTACTAACCCCATACATGAACAAAATGTCTGCAACCAAACTGCTCCCTTGCTTGCATGAGTGGCTGCCATGTATTCTACCTCTGTAGTTGATAATGCCACTACAGATTGTTTTTTACTCATCCCACTAACTGATCCTCCAAATAGGTTAAACACATATCCACTTGTAGATCTTCTTTGATCCAAATCTCCAACCCAGTCTACATCATCAAAGCCATGAATATCCAACACTTTGTCCAATTTCCTTGGTAGCACAAACCATAATCACTAGTGCCATGCAAATACCTGAAAACCCACTTCACT
The DNA here is from genome assembly GCA_031772625.1 of Pinus tabuliformis. Taxonomy (NCBI): domain Eukaryota; kingdom Viridiplantae; phylum Streptophyta; class Pinopsida; order Pinales; family Pinaceae; genus Pinus; species Pinus tabuliformis. The sequence goes on along the minus strand of CM062819.1, from coordinate 810,877,191 downwards.
GTTGTCCAGTGCTCCTTCCCTGGTTTCGACATAAACCTGCTCAATACTCCGACTACATGTGTAATGTCTAGTCTAGTACAGACCATCACATATATCAGGCTATCGATTGCACTTGCATATGGAACACGGGACATGTCCTCTTCCTCTTCTTGTGTCTTGGGACATTGTTCAACAGATAGCTTTACACCTATAGGAGTAGGAACCTTCACCGATTTACTATCCTGCATATTAAACCTCTATAATATTGTCCCAACATACTTCCTCTGGTTTAACCAGAGCTTCCTCTTTGTCCGATCTCTTTTAATTTCCATGCCCAAAATATAGTTTGCAGCACCAAGATCTTTCATGTCGAATTTGGAGGACAAATGGGTCTTCAAATCCTAGATAATTTCTTTGTAATTTCCAATTAGCAACATATCATACACATACAAGACCAGATAAATAACATGGTCACCAATTAATTTAAAATACACACAATGATCTTCTTTGCTTCTCGTGAAGCCAAGTCCCCGTATAAATGTATCAATTTTTTGATACCACATCCTTGGTTACTATTTTAACCCATACAGAGACTTATTTAACTTGCATACCATTTCTTTCTTACCCTTCACCGCAAAACCTTCAAGTTGCTTCATGTAGATCTCCTCTTCCAGATCCCAGTGAAGAAATGTTGTCTTCACATCCATCTGTTCTACCTCAAAATCAAAAGCAGCAGAAATAAATAAAAGTAATCTAATAGAAGCTACCTTGGCAATAGGAGAAAAAATATCACCAAAATCAATTCCCGACACTTGGGAATAACCTTTTGTAACCAACCAAGATTTGTATTTCTCCTCCTTTCCCTTTGCATTTGTCTTCTTCTTGAACACCCATTGCTACCAATGGGTTTCCTTCTAGCCGGCGACTCCACCAAATCCCATGCCTAATTTTTGTGCAAAGATGTCATTTCATCAACCATGGCCTCTTTCCAGAGTTTTCCATCCTCTAAATCTACTACTTCCTTCATAGTTCTGGGACCATCATCAGTAATAGATAAAGAAAAATTTTAACAGAAAGCATATGGACTATACCTTTATGCCTACCTTCTTTCTCGAATTGATCTTTTCACACCTAGAGTTTGTGGCTATTCATCCTCTGATTCCTCCATTGTTGTAGAGTCTAATTCTTACTCCTTAAGCTCAAGCTCTATCTTCTCAGGTTCCTTTGGTTGGACTTCATGCTTAATAACATCCTTTACCTCTCTGAACACCACATCTCGGTTGTACACAACCTTCCTTATTACTGGGTTCCAAAGCTTATAAACCTTAAAACCATCCTTATACCGAACAAAGATGAACTTTTAAAATTTATTATCCAACTTGGATCATTTCTCCTTTGGAACATGTACATTTGCATCACATACAAATACCCTTAGATGTGAAAGAGAGGGTTTCTTACCAGTCCATACCCCTTGTCGAGCCTTATCCTCCAACACTAATGAAGGTGATCTGTTGACTAGGTAACATGCTGTCTCCACTGCCTCTGCCCAAAATTCTTGTCCTAACCTAGCACCACTAAGCATGATTCTTTCCCTTTCCATCAATGTCTTGTTCATTCTTTCTGCAACTCCATTTTGCTCAAGTGTGTATGGAGTAGTCTTTTGTCGTGCTATACCACACTTCTTACAAAATTCCTTAGATTCCTTACTACAAAGCTCTCCACCGTTATCTATCGTCAACACCTTTATCTTCTTCTCTGTCTGGTTTTCCAACATAGCATTAAATTATTTAAACCTGCCAAAGACTTTACATTTATTGTTAAGGAAATAAATCTATGTATTCCTTGAGAAGTCATATATAAATGATAGATAGTACACAGACTTACCCAGTGATGGAACATTCACAGGTCCAAACACATCACTGTGCAAAAGTTCTAATATTTGTTTCACCCTCTTACCACTAGAGGGGAAACTCACTCGATTCTTCTTCCCATATACACAATTTTCATAGAAATCAAAATCCAGAGAGCTATTACTCATACCTTCTACAATACCTTTACCATGAAGTATTCGATGGACCTTCCCTCCAGTATGTTTAAGCCTTTGATGCCACAACATGGTATTCTCTCCAGAGACCACTACATTTTCTACTCCACTTTCAGGAACCACAAAACTATTGCACCCATCAATAACAGTGCTACCTTGTAGCTTGTATAGAGTTCTATCCTGAACTGCCCACACCAATACTAGTGCTCCCTGAACAATTTTTTAGGTATCCTTCTCGAAAACTATTTTTACACCTATGTCATCCAACTTGCTTACGGAAATCAGAGTTCTGGCCAATACAGGAATATGCAGAAAACCCGGAAGTTTTCTAACCCTTCCACCTTGCAACTTCAACTTTACTTTTCTGTGAGAAATGATTCTAGCCTTCTTGTCATTCCCCAAGAATACATCACCACCATCATATTTCTCATACTCGTAGAACCACTCTCTATGGGGAGTGACGTGAAAGGATGAACCTGAGTCAATCAACCATGCCTCAAGATCTACATGTGTACTTGAAGAGGCCAAGTACACATCCCCACCTTCATCTGAGCTGGTTTTTGCCTCTGCAGAAGGAGCATCATCAGATCCCTTTCATTTATTAGGAGCTTTAGATTTACAATCCATTTTGTAGTGCCATTCCTTTCTGCATTTCCAGCACACCACCTTTATAGGTTTTCTTGGAGATTTAGATCTCCCTCTAGATTTAGACCTCCTACTTGATGAGTTATTTTTTTTTCTCTTCTGGGACCATCCTCGTACAAACAAGGCATCGCCATTCTAGCACTCCATACTTTTCCTTCTCATTTCCTTCGTCAGCAGGGATGAGACTATTTCATCAAACTACAAGGTAGTTTCATTGCTACCTATTTCAATAACCAGAATATCCCACAAATATGGTAGAGAACGGAAAAAACCGATGCACTTATCTTCATCTGAAATTTTAATATCAATAGATGATAACTAACTTACCACAGTATTAAATGCGTTCAGATGCTCTGTCACCTAGTCTCCATATTTCATCCTCAGGTTATACAGCTTTTCCGGTAGGAATAGTTTATTCACCATAGACTTAGATTTGAATAAAGTCCCTAACTTGTCCCAAAAAGCCTTCGCCATAGCTTCCCCTAATATATTCAGCAATACTGAATCTGAGACACACAATCGTATTGTGCTCTTTACTTTTTGATCCAACTTCTTTGATTCTTCATTGGACACTCCCGTTGGTTTAGTACCTATATCTACCATGATCCACTAATATTTATCCACCAACACATCCTCCATCTTGAGTTTCCACAACTCAAAACTCTGATGATTAAATTTCTCGATCACTATCTTTCCACTTCTTGCCATCTTCTTTGACCACTAGAATCGATCTCGCAGATCTCCCACTGAACAGGGTCTACAACAGGCCCGAGACAAACCCCTAATCGACAAAGGCGTCCCGTTGAAGCCAAAATAACTCTGATACCAAATGTAGGTTTTAACCCTATACAGAAATTACTTGCATACGAATTCTAAAACACAAAAAGTAAACAATGCAACACCATAACACATAAAACACATATACACAGAGATTTTCCCTTGGATCCCAAAACCAAGACTACCAGCTTGATTTTTCATTGTGTTCCTTTCAATACCACGGATCGAAAACCATTGCGTTCAAAAACCATTGCGTTCAAAAACCATTGCGTTCAAAAACCATTGCGTTCAAAAACCATTGCGTTCAAAAACCGAAGCATCCAATACCATGGATCGAAAACCATTGCGTTCAAAACCATGGACCAAAAACTACCGCATCCAAAACCATGTGCGAAAAACATGCACAAAACCATAAGTAGGCCTGCCCAACCTAATATAGGGTCCAAAACCAAAATTTTCAAGGTGACTCATATCCCCATAGAGTGCGGTTACCTACAACCCTCAAACCCCGTGTGACCCCCTCGCTACGCAATCAACGCAATGAAGGCGGGGTTAAAGCCCCCCTTCTAACCCCCTGGTTAACTACATGGGCTAGTCATGGAAAGAATATAACACAACCCAACAATAATAATTATTTAACTTTAGGATGGCCTCCTCTAATGATATAGGCTCATCAAATGCAATACTATATTTTAAAGCTATCAGTAATCCACTGATGAATCTATGAATCTTAGCCTTCTCCTCCTTGAGGTAAGGCACATACCCCAGTAGCTCCAAGAACCTGTTAGTCTACTCCTAATCTGCCATCAATCTCATGTTTAGCTCATATAATTCTTTTGCCCTATCAGCAAAGTATCTCTTTGATAGGCACTTCTTCTTGAATAGTCTCTCCAACTCATTCCAAGTCAAGTCTTCCTCATGAATACCTTTGACATTCTTCACATCATCCCACCAAATATCTGCTTTACCTTTGAGATAGAATGTAGCTATTTTGGCTTTCATGTTCTCTAAGTAATCATGCAACCTGAAGAACTTCCACATACCAAGCAACCATGCCTTTGCATCATGTGATTCCTTCATCTCTCCATCAAATGTATGTCACTTTTATTTCTTATACTCATAAGGAAAATATCCCCTATTAGTCCTCCTGTAAGGATGATAACGATGACGATCATAGTGTCTATCAGAACCAGAACTAGAATAGTACGTGTTTTCATCACCTCTCATCTCTAGAGTATCCAACAACTTTCCATCTCTCACTACATCATCTCTATCCAACATGAGACCACCATGAGACCTACTACCATATGCCCCATTAGTTTTCTCCTCCTTATCATGGCTAATACTAAGGGGTCCATATCACTACAATTCTAAAAAACTCTGAAGTATCACTCCATTTACCTCTACCTGTTTTTCTTGTGCCTCTATGATTCTATCATTGTCTGCCTTACAACTCCTTATTTATTCCGTTAAGATTATCAGTGTGTCTATAAAATCAGAATAGTTCCCAACACCATGTTTATGATCTAATCCATAGGGAGAGTCTTGAAAGCTATAGTCTACCATCTTTCTAGTCATCTTTGATATTCTTCGTGCAAAGTATATCATGTCAGGTAAATCAAATCACAATAAACCAACATACCTTAGCATAATTCAGGGAATATACTTCATCTGTGAGATCAAGAAATCAGTGTAATACATGTGTAACGTAATCATGATAGCATATACAAATATAACACATAAGCATATAAGCATATAACCATCATTCTAGCTAGAGTCCAATCATCAATGCATGACCATATCAACTACACATCCCATGCATGACAACAACCACCACATCACTGTACACTTTACCACATGTGCATACTAACATTCATAAATAATGCATAATCAACCATACACTCATAATGAAACACTCCATAGAAACACCATCAACTTCCCATGACGACCTCACTGCATCCATAAGCCATACCATACAAATGCAACAAGCACACAGACTTACAACACAATAAACACATATGTAATTGACATGGATGCATGACCAACACACAACCCCATAGAGTGGGGTTACCTACACCCCTCAAACCCCTATGACCCCCCCCCCCCCGGCTATGCAATCAGTGCAATAAAGGGGGGATTCCGCCCCCCATCTAACTCCCCGGTTAACTACGTGGACTAGTCATAGAAAGAATATAACACAAGCCAAAAATAATAATGCTTTAACTTTAGGATGGCCTCCTCTAATGATATAGGCTCATCAAATGCAATCCTATATTTTAAAGCTATCAGTAATCAACTAATGAATCTATGAATCTTAGCCTCCCCCTCCTTAAGGTAAGGAAAATACCCTAGTAGCTCAAAGAACCTGCTAGTCTACTCCTCATTTGTCATCGATCTCATGTTTAGCTCATATAATTATTTTGCCCTATTAGCAAAGTATCTCTTTGATTGGAACTTCTTCTTGAATAGTCTCTCGAACTCATTCTAGGTCAAGTCTTCCTCATTAATACCTCTGACATTCTTCACATCATCCCACCAAATATCTTCTTTACCTTTGTGATAGAATGTAGTTATTTCGGCTTTCAAGTTCTCTGAGTAATCATGCAAGCTAAAGAACTTCCTCGTACCAAGCAACCATGCATTTGCATCCTGTGATTTCTTCATCTCTCCATCAAATGTATGTTTCTTTGCTTTCTTATACTCATCAAGAAAATATCTCCTATTAGTCCTCCTATAAGGATGATAATGATCATGATCATAGTGTCTATCAGAACCAAAACTGTAGTAGTACGTGTGTTCATCACCTCTCGTCTCCAGAGTATCCAACAACTTTCCATCTCTCACTGCGTCATCTCTATCCAGCGTGAGACCACCATGAGACCTACTACCATATGCCCCATTAGTTTTTTCCACCTTATGGCTAACACTAAGGGGTCCCTATCACTGCAATTCAAACAAACTTTGAAGTATCACTCCATTTAGCTCTACTTGTTTTTCTTGTGCCTATATGATTCTGTAATTGTATGCCTTACAACTCCTTATTTATTCCTTTAATATTATCAATGTGTCTATAAAATCAGAATAGTTCCCAACACCATGTTTCTCATCTTATCCATAGGGACAGTCTCGAAAACTATAGTCTACCATCTTTCTAGTCATCTTTGATATTTTTCCTACGAGGTATATCATGTTAGGTAAACCAAATCACAATAAACCAACATACCTTAGCATAGTTCGAGGAAGATACTTCATCTGCAAGATCAACAAGTTAGTGTAATACATGTGTAACATAATCATGATAGCATATAGAAATATAAGACATAAGCATATAAGCATATAACCATCATTCTAGCAAGAGTCCAGTCATCAATGCATGACCATATCAACTACACATACCATGCATGACAACAACCAACACATCATTGTACACTTTACCACATGTGCATACTAACATGCATAATCAACCATACACTCATAACGAAACACTCCACAAAAACACCATTAACTTCTCATGATGACCTCGCTGCATCCATAACCCATACCATATAAATGGTACAAGCACATGGTCTTACAACACAATAAAGACATATGTAATTGACATGAATGCATGACCAACATACAACCGCATAGAGTGGGGTTACCTGCACCCCTCAAACCCCTTGTGAACCCCCCTCCCCCCCCCCCCGGCTACACAATCAACGCAACGAAGGGGGGGCTCCGCCCCCCTTCTAACCCCCCTGTTAACTACATGGGCTAGTTGTGGAAACAATATAACCCACACAATCCTTGAGAAGTCTAGAACAAATCTTTTAACAAAATTAATCTGGCCAAGGAATGATTGCATGGCTTTCTTATTATGAGGCAAGGGTATTTCGGAAATCTCCTTAATTCTATCAGGATCAATATGGATTCCAGATTTTGACACTACAAATCAAAGAAGTTTTCCTTCACTTAATGAAAAAAAGGACTTTTTTGGATTAAGTGAGATCCCATACCTTTAACAACATTGGAAGATCTACTTTAAGTCTCTAAGGTGATTACCACGTTTTTTATAATATACAGTTATGTCATCCAAGTAAATCACCACCGATTTGTTTACTAATCCCTTAAATGCGATGTCCATGGCCCTTTGAAATGTAGCTCCAGTGTTAATAAGACCAAACGACATCTTTTGATATGCGTAATTACCCCATTTGGTTTTCAACGTGGTTTTCAGTTGATCGTCAGGATGGACCAAAACCTGATTATAGCCGGAGAAACCATCTAAAAAGGACATTAATTCTGATCTTGCGACCGATTGCAATATTTGTTCCATAGGAGGCAGGGGAAAATTAGCCTTTTGGCAGGCTTTGTTAAGATTTCAAAAGTCAATACAAATTCTAATATTTCAGTTTTTCTTTCTGACGAGATCCAAGTTGGAAACCCATCTAGAATGTTGAACGGGAAAGATAATCTTGGCTTTCCAGATTAGGATGGATCTTTCTCAGCTTTTGCTAGGCAGATTTTTCATCAGCTATCATTGGGATAGTATGTTGAATGATTGAAGTGTCATAAGTCTTAAGGTCGTCAATGTTCCAGGCAAAGACACTTTTGCATTGTTTCAAGAGATGAAGAAAGGCTATTTTTTCTTCAGGGGCTACGCCAAGACCTAGGTTGATATTCTGTGCCTTGGTATCAGTTCCTAGATTTACTAATTCATAGTTTAGAGTTGAACTCTAAACTTTTGAACTGGTAGATCTCTTAAATCTGTCTTTCAAATTATATAGGTCTTCCAACTTGACTACAGATTTTGGTATAGCATTATTAGTGCTTTCTTGTTGTAACTGTTTGTCATGTTGGTCCTCATCAGTTATCTAATTAGTGTAAGATCCGTCTGAAGTCAAGAAACTTACAATATCAGGATCATCGTTGAAAATTCTCCAGTTCGTAACATTATCAGGGATGGAGGGCCTAAAGATCAATTCAATTGAGAATCTATCTGGGCTATAGTCTTCTGAGGGAATGAGCTTGGAATCTATGTTTGCGAGGAGGTCACCACTAGCATTTTGGAGTCTGCAAATTGGTGAAATATTGAATGCTATAAAATGTTCAGTCAAATCTTGCACTAAAGATTGATAATGATTTAAATGACCTGATAGACAATGTATAGTATTTCGTACCTGTTTAATAACAATCTCAGAGTCTCCAAATACTTGTAGATACTTGATATCTAATTTGATTGCCTTGTACAATCCTCGGACTAGAGCTTCGTATTCTACAGTGTTGTTTGTGCAATCAAACTCAAGTCTACATGTTAGCATAGTTTTGTTTCCCTTTCGATTAACTAATACACATCCTTCTCCTGCTCCATCGTTAGATTTAGAACCATCAAAAAATAATTAAATAAAGATTTATTTACAGGATTATCTATAAAATTAACACATTTAGAACTATCTGTTTGAGAAACGTTTTCTACTTGAGACAGAACAAAATGTTCTAAGTAAGGCGGAGTATGAGCATTGAAATTTCCTAAGAAATATTCAACAAAATAGTTGCCAATTATATTGTTGTTGTATGCTACAGGTTCATTTTCTCCTTCCAATTCCATCACTATGTATTTTTGGTGTCTTTCTCGCTCAACCTTTATTTGATTAGGTTTGCCATTGTAAGGGAGCCACATATGTGACCAGTTGGTCGGAAAGTATCCATGAAGCTTTTCAGACCAATCCCTACTAAGAATTACGCCATAAAATTCGGGAATGTCTGCAACTAGAATATCAATGACTTCACATACCTTTGGATTAGATGACAACCTTATGGTAACTTGATTTAGTTCACCAATTAATTCAACCTGCGATCGGTCCAGCTGAACTATGCGTACTATAGATTTTTGAGGTTGGACATTTATTGTTTTAGGCAAAATATTAGATGAAGCTCCTAAATCTATCAAACAATTATGCAAGTTTTTATTGAAAATTTCATAAGTAAGAAGGAATGGGGGAGTATGAGATTTTGACATACCTCCAATTAAAGTGATATCATTCAGATCAACTTTATTTTTCATATTGGTTGGAGGTCTTCCCATCTCATGAGAAGCTTGTGAGATTACAGTGGCAGGCAGAGGTGCAGCATGTATTGGGTGTAACTCTTTCAAAAGTAACTTTTGTTGATGTTTCAATTTGCTCAATTCATGAAAAGTGATGTTAGCCCAAGTCTTCTTCATGTCTTCAATGATATTATACTCCATCTCATAAGAAACAATCAGTGTTTTAGATGGATTTGGTGAATCGGATTAGACTGGGCTTGTTTGAGTTGCGTTTGGTGATGATTTCTTACCGGCGAATTTATCTTTAGATGCCAAGTTTGGGCTCTTCTGTTTAGGAATAGGTTGTGGAGGATCGAGTTGATTTCTACTTCTGGTACTAACTGATGATGCCTCTTGATCCTCTTCGTCTAGAAGGATGAAGTCCCACATTCCCTATACTTCTACAACTTCATCTTCATTAGTAGGTTCCTCGTTAGAAACTTCCTCTTCTTCTTCTTCTGATTCTGCATTTGTTATAGCATTGGGCGGCTTTTAATCAGTTGAAGGATTTTTTCTACAAGGCTTGTAGGGATTTTTAGAAGAAGTTTCTGCTACTTGTCTCTTAATGTCAGCCATTTCGTTAGACATGGTTTTTAGGACTTTCTGCAATCCTTCTAAATCAAATGGGTCTTTTGATTGTTTTTCCTTAGGATCATCTCTAATAGTAACCTTATTAGATTTTCTCTCATCAACAGTGTTTTTCTTTTCTAAAGCCAAGATACGCTTTTCTACCGCTATCTCTTCATTCATGTTGTCGGATAATGTTATCTTAGCAGCCCTATCAGCAAATATTGCTATGTTTGATGGTAACATAGATACGTACCATTCACTTTGAACTTCTTCGAATTGGGAGTGGAGCCTGATTATCTTCTGTATTCAAAGGTTTGAGCTAGATGTATACTCCAGGAAGACTGTACACCCCTCCATGCAGGGGGGTGCAAGGGGGTAAATCTCCCCCGACTGGGGGGTCCGGGAGCCAGCGATCCCCCGGTGGGGGTTCAGGGACCACTGGCCCCTGAAGCTAAAAATCGATGTAAAATTTCCTTATAAAAGTCTAGTAATTTCTAGTCAATCTAGGCCGTTCTTTAGGCGAATGATCTGACAGTAGAAGTTGTGTTTAATTTCGGTTTTTTTTCCCTAGAAGGCAACCCCTCACTATATATGAGGGAATTGTATTGTGTCTATGTATATCTATATTTTGGGTGAGAAAGAGAGAGGAGATTGAGAGCGAAGAGGGTGTTACAGTGGATCTGTTGTAGGTTGTATCTCTTTAGTTTGCTAGATAATATAATAAAAGAAGGACTAGTTGTTTCTCTGTGGATGTAGCCCAAACTAGGTTAACCACGTATATCTGTGTCTCTCTTGTTTTATGCGTTTTCTATGTTTATATTTCTGCAATATATTATGTGTTCTATTGCTCTGTAATATATATAATTTTCTAACAATTGGTATCAGATCCGAAGGTCTATTTGGCTGATAAACTCGCAGGAGAGGAGGGTTCCTGGTTCGTGTGGGAGCAATGGCGGAAGATGGTAGGTTTAGGGTCGAAAAATTCAATGGCCAAAAATACGAGCTATAGAAGATGCATATGGAAGATTATATGTATTAGAGAGATCTGTACCTACCATTGAGCATAAAGACGAAGAAGCCAATGGGTATGACAAACACAGAATGGGATATTCTCGACAGAAAGGCACTTGGAACAATACGGCTGTGCCTAGTGGCATCGGTAGCATTTAATATTTCAAAGGAAACGACAACATAGGGTTTAATGTTGGCATTGGCCAAACTATATGAAAAACACTTAGCCTCAAATAAGGTATTTCTTATGAAGCATTTATTTAATATGAAGATGTCAGAAGGTGGATCTATTGCAGATAATTTAAATTATTTTAATATAGTTACATGTCAGTTAATCTCTATAGGGGTAAATTTTGATGATGGAGTTAGGGCTTTGTTATTTCTATGCTCATTTCCAGAAAGTTGGAATGGTTTAGTTATGGCCATTAGTAACTTTGTCTCTAGATCTAGTACTTTAAAGTTTGATGATGTTGTCGATGCAATCCTTAGTGAGGAAATGCGACGGAAAAGTGCCAGTGATACATCAGGTAATGATTTGACTGCAGAGACTAGGGGAAGAAAAATGAAAAGAGGAACGAGCCCAGGATATCGCAGTAAGTTAAGAAAAGGTAGATCCAAGTCCAGATCAGGGATAGTGTGCTGGAAATGCGGGAAGAAAGGACACCTAAAGAAAGACTGCAAGCCTCAGAAGGGAAAATAAGGAGGTGCACAGCAAGAAACTAATCATGAAGTGAATGTAACAGCTGATGTGTTGCAAGATGCTTTGATTCTTTCATTAGAAAATATTATTGATGCCTGGGTGGTAGATTCAGGTGCCTCATTGCATGCCACATCTGATAGGAAACATTTTTATGATTATGTTCAAGGAGATTTTGGACAGGTTCGATTGGGTGATGATAAACGTTGTAAAATCGTTGGAATGGGTACAATTTTCATAAAAAAACATAATGGAAATCAATGGCTATTGAAGGAGGTAAGGCATGTTCCAGATCTGAAGAAAAATCTTATTTCAATAGGGCAGTTGGGAGGTGAAGGTTGTGTAACTACTTTCACAGATAAAACCTGGAAGGTCACTAAAGGATCCCTGGTAATAGCGAAAGGAGAAAAGGTTGGTACATTGTATTTATGCAATGGTATTTCTAACTCTCTTAATGCATTAACCTCTACAGGAGAAGATACAACATTGTGGCATCATAGGCTCGGGCACATGAGTGAGAAGGGGATGCAGATTCTTCACTCAAGAAATTTTTTGCCAGGTTTGAAGCATGTTGATTTAAAATTCTATGAAAATTGTGTTTATGGAAAACAGAAGAGAGTCAAATTCCTTAGAGTTGGGAAAGAAAAGAAGAGCGGAAAATTAGAGCTTGTGCATACAAATGTATGGGGACCTACTCAGGTATCATCTCTTGGTGTCTCTCGTTATTATGTTACTTTTATTGATGATGCAACCAGAAAAAACCTGGATTTATTGTATTCAAAATAAATATGATGTATTTGATACTTTCAAGAAATGGAAAGCTTTGGTTTAAAATGAGACAGGGAAAAGGTTGAAGTGTCTCAGATCAGATAATGGAGGTGAATATTGCAGCAAAGAGTTTGATATGTACTGTTCAGAGAATGGAATTCGCAGAGAGAAGACAGTTCTGGGAACACCACAAGAAAATGGTGTGTCAAAAAGGATGATCAGGACAATCATGGAGTGTGCAAGGTGCATGAGATTGCATGCAGGATTACCTTTACAATTTTGGTCAGATCATGTAGATACTGTTGTTTATCTAATAAATAGAGGGCCTTCAAATTCCTTGGATGGTGGTATTCTAGAGGAGGCATGGACAGGTAAAAAGGTAAACTACTCCTTTTTAAAGACTTTTGGTTGTGAAGCCTTTGCCCATATTAATAAAGAAAATAGAACAAAACTTGAGGAAAAATCAAGGAAATGTACCTTTATTGGATATGGTGTTAATGATTTTGGTTATCGCTTATATGATTATGAATGTCAAAAAATCATTAGGAACATAGATTTAATATTCAATGAAAAGATCTTGTATAGGAATCAGTTGTATGAAAAGAAACAAGAAAAAGAAAACAGAGAATACACAGTGCTTGACGATATCATAGGAAAAGTGATGGTGCCTGAAAATCATAATGATCAACAGCCACAACAACAACCACAACAACAACAACCACTTCAAACACCTGAAAGTGGTGTTAGAAGATCTACTAGGATAAGTAGACCTCCTGAATGATACTCTCCTTCATTATATTATGTATTGTTGACTAATTCTGGTGAACCAGAATGTTATGAAGAAGCAGTGCAGGTAGAAACCAGGAAGAAGTGGGAGTAAGCCATGAAAGAAGAGATGGACTCCTTAGCACATAACCAGACTTGGGACTTAGTCAGGTTGCTTGCAGGTAAAAGATCATTGCAAAATAAATGGGTTTACAGGCTGAAGGAAGAAGATGGAGGAAAGCAGAGGTACAAAGCTTGACTTGTAGTGGAGGGGTTTGCACATAAGAAAGGTATTGATTTTTGATGAAATATTTTCTTTTGTTCTGAAAATGACTCAATCAGAACTATTCTAAGTCTAGTAGCAGTTGAAGATTTTCATCTTGAGCAGTTATATGCAAAGACAACCTTTCTCCTTGGGATATGGAGGAAGAGATATATATGCAGCAACCACAAGGATATGAGGTAAAAGGGAAGGAGAAACTAGCATGCAGGTTGAATAAGTGCTTGTATGGCTTAAAACAGGCTCCAATGCAGTGGTATCTAAAATTTGACAGGCTTATGTCTGAACAAGGTTATACTAGATGTCACTCTGATCATTGTGTTTATCTCAAAAGGAAAAATGATGGCATCTATATTATATTGTTATTGTATGTAGATGATATGCTTGTTGCAGGATCTAACATGCAAGAAATAAATGTGCTCAAAAGGAAATTGGCAAAATCATTTGCAATGAAGGATTTGGGTGCTACAAAACAAATTTTCGGTATGAGAATAACTAGAGACAGGAAGAATTGCAAAATAACATTGTCTCAAAGTGAGTACATAGAAAAGGTGTTAAAAAAGTTTAATATGTAGAATGCGAAACCAGTTAGTATACCTTTGGCTAGTGATTTCAAATTAAGTAGGGAAGCATGTCCCAAGACTCAGGAAGAAATGGCTCATATGTCTAAAGTTCTATATGCATCAGAAGTTGGTAGCTTAATGTATGCAATGGTCTGCACAAGGCCTGATATTGCACATGCAGTTGGAGTTGTAAGCAGGTACATGAACAATCTAGGAAAAGAACATTGGATGGCATGGAAGTGGATTCTTAGGTATTTGAGAGGTACCACAAATCAAGCATTATGCTTTGGTGGTTCAAACATTGCTCTACAGGGATATGCTGATGCAGATATGGCAGGCAATAGAGATAAGAGGAGGACCACAATAGGGTATGTATTTACTGTAGGTGGAATAGCTGTTAGTTGGGTTTCAAAAATCCAAAGTGTTGTTTCACTTTCAACAACAGAAGCAGAGTATGTTGCTACTACAGAGGCTAGTAAAGAAATGATTTGGTTACAAAGATTTCTGGATGAATTGGGTAAGAAGCAGGAGTTGGGTAGGTTATACAGTGACAGCCAGAGTGCCATACATCTTGCAAAGAACTTTGCATTTCATTCCAAGACTAAGCATATGCAGCTCAAGTACCATTTCATACAGTCAGCATTGGAAGCTGGACAGTTGAAGTTGGAAAAGATACACACTAGCCTGAATCTTGCAGATATGTTAACAAAAGTTGTAACCAGGTAAAAACTGAGAATATGCTCAGTTTCAGTTGGTCTTCAAGTATGATGAAGAAGATGAGAAATAGCTAGGTCCAAAATGGAGTCATTGTCTAGTAAATGAAGTAGCAGTGTAGTTGCTATAATAGTCTCCAAGTGGGAGATTATTGGGTGTGGAGCCTAATTATCTTCTGTATTCAAAGGTTTCAGCTAGATGTGTACCCTAAGAAGACTATACACCCCTCCACACGGTGGGGTGTGGGGGGGACTTGTCTACCCTATGGGGGTTTGGGGGGGTAAATCCCCCCCCCCCCCGGCTGGGGGGTCCAAGGGCCAACGGTCCCCCAGCAGGGGTTTGGGGGTAGCGCTGCCGAAGCTAAAAATAGATATAAAATTGCCTTGTAAAAGTCTAGTAATTTCTAATCAATCTAGGTTGTTCATTAGGCAGATGATCTGACGGTAGAAGTTATGTTTAATTTAGGTTTTTTGGCCCTAGAAGGCAGCCCCTCACTATATATGAGGGAATTGTATTATGTCTATGTATATCTATATTCTGAGTGAGTAAGAGAGAGGAGATTGAGAGCGAAGGGGGTGTTACAGCGGGTCTACTGTAGGTTGTATCTCTTCAGTTTGTTGGAAAATAGAATAAAAGAAGGACCAACTATTTCCCCATGGATGTAGCCCAAACTGGGTGAACCACGTATATCTGTGTCTCTATTGTTTTATGTGTGTTCTGTGTTTATATTTCTGCAATATTTTATATGTTCCATTGCTATGTAATATATATAATTTTCTAACACTTCGCTAGGCTTGGAAGTGGTCAGAATTTTATTCAAAAGCTTGTTGAAATGTGAGTTAAAATCTTTGACAGGTTCTCTTGCCTCAGTCTTTAGATTCAATAGATCATTGATCAGTGTTGCTGTAGATTTATCATTACCGAACTTAGTCAAGAATTTCTCTTGGAAAATGTCCCAACTAGTGATGGATCCTGATGGTAATGAAAAATACCAGGATCAGGCTGCTCCTTGTAAAGTATAAGGGAAAAGATAGATAACAGCATCCTCATTAGTAACACCTTTTAAATTTATAGATAACATAAAGTTGTTTATGTGTTCTTCTGCTAGCATGCCTACTTCAAGAATAAACTTGGGCAACGATTTTTCAAGATGGGTCGGTAATTGACTCAAGGGTGAAGGCATTAAGACTGCCCCTGGACTATTCCATGGGGTTTGGGCCATCGTTGAACTACTAATAGAGGAAAGTGCAGATAAAGTTCCTTGTGGTTGAGAAGACAAGGATATTACAGTCCCAGATGGTTGAGAAAAAGATGTTGAAGTTCTAGTACTGTTATGCTCTTAACCTGCAAAGAAATACCCAAACATAGAATTTGCGAAGAGAAGATACCGAGAACACAGAATATGCGAAGAAAATATACCCAGAACACAGAATAGCAATGATTTTATTATTCAGAGAGAAATGTTCACAGGCCTCTTCGAGGGGGCAACCTCCAATAGAGCAGAGCTCGATTACAAAACAAGACATGATGGTCCTCGCAGGGAGTCTCTATCCTTTATATATGACTCATACATGCAATACCACGGGCCAATATTGTGGGTTTTATTAATACCATCTATCTAATACTACCGCCCATTTGCAACTAACTGTGGTCCCGTCATTAATTGCGAGTTAACCACTTACAAATATTAATATGGGCTTTATTGACTCTTGACTATGACGTGATCCCATGACATAAATAAGGGGGTTAGGGTGGGACCCTAACATGCCCTCCCCCTTAAGACTAGCCTTGTCCTCAAGGCTGAAGCTGCGGAAACTACTGAAGAATAGTGGCTGGTTCCCAAGTTGCATCTTCCGGAGAGGTGTCTTTCCATTTGACGAGGACCTCCTTAAGCATGCGGCCGCGCAGGTGCTTGTCTCGTGTGTCTAGAACCTGTTCAGGTTGAAGCCAGATTGACCCTTCTTTGTCCAATTCAGGTAGACTGGTTTGAACTCGGCAATTGTTCCCAATCACTTTCTTGAGGCACGATACATGGAAAACTGGGTGGATTTTTGTTGTAGGTGGCAAAGCCAACTTGTAAGCCACTTCTCCAATGCGCTGAAGTACTTGGTATGGTCCGTAGAATTTTGGAGAGAGCTTTTGACAACCCTTGGCTTTGAGTGATGTTTGCTTATATGGTTGCAGCCTCAAAAAAACCTGATCCCCTTCTTGAAATTGGTGCTCTGAGCGATGTTGGTCAGCCTATTGCTTCATACGGTTCTGAGCTTGATGAAGATTCTCGCGCAGATGGGCAAGCATGGTTGCGCGGTGTTGTAGGAGTTGATCCACGGCTTGTACTTTGGAGCACCCCATGAGATAAGAAGTAGGGGAAGGCGGAAGTTGTCCATAGACTGCTTCATAGGGAGTCATTTTGGTGGTGGCATGATAGTTGGTGTTATACCACCATTCCGCCAGAGGTAACCACTGTACCCAAAGGTGTTGTTTTTCTGAAGTGAAACACCTAAGGTAGGTTTCTAGACATTTGTTGACGGCTTCGGTTTGACCATCTGTTTGTGGATGATATGAAGTGCTGAGTTTGAGTTGAGTGCCTTGTATTCTGAAGAGCTCCTGCCAAAAATTACCGGTGAAGATTGGGTCGCGGTCGGACACAATAGAAGTGGGCATGCCATGCAATTTGAAGATCTGATCCATGAAAGTTTGAGAAACCAAAGTGGGTGTGAATGGTTGGGGTAGGGCGCAAAAATGAGCATACTTCGATAGTCGGTCCACAACCACCATGATGACTG
Source organism: Pinus tabuliformis (assembly GCA_031772625.1). Classification (NCBI taxonomy): domain Eukaryota; kingdom Viridiplantae; phylum Streptophyta; class Pinopsida; order Pinales; family Pinaceae; genus Pinus; species Pinus tabuliformis. Next base: position 810,859,528 of record CM062819.1, on the reverse strand, counting down.
ACTTGTTCCCAGACTTTGGAAGACCTGTAATGAAATCCATGGAGACCTCCGTCCAAATTGACGCCGGAATGGGCAATGGTTGTAATGTGCCTGGTGTGTTGACGGTTTCCCCTTTGTGGCTTTGACAGACGTCACATTCTGCTACGAAAGTAAGGATGTCCTGTTTCATGCCGGCCCAAAAAAATGATCTTCTGGTGCGAGCATATGTCTTCTGAAAGCCCGAATGTCCTGCAATGGGAGATGAGTGCAATTCTGCCAAAATACGACTTTTGAGGGTGGATGTTGGTGATATGACGACTCTGTCCTTGTAGCGAAGAATATCATTCTGCCACGAGTAGCCCTTGCTGGAATTAGGATCTACCTGCAATTGAGAAATGAGTTGGGAGAGCCCGGGATGTGAAAACCATTCCCTGTGAGCCTCTTCAATCCAGTCTAGAATGGGGAGGGAAATTGCGAGCAGAGTACTTTCCTCCTCAAATTGGCGCGACAATGCATCTGCTACCTTGTTGTCTTTCCCTTTCTTGTAAATGATCTCATAATCATATCCCAGCATTTTGGCTAACCATTTATTTTGTTGTGGGGAAGATAGGCGTTGCTCCAAAAAATATTTAAGACTGTGATGATCTGTGCGGATTTGGAAACGTCGCCCCAACAAGTAAGGTCGCCAGGTCTCGACTGCATGTAAGATGGCCATCATTTCCTTCTCGTAGGTAGATTGGCCCAGATTCCTCCCACTTAGTTGTTGGCTGGTGAAGGCCAATGGTCGCCCTTCCTGCATTAAGACCGCTCCAATACCTGTTCCCGAAGCATCACATTCAATGACAAATGATTTGGTGAAGTCCGGTAGTGCTAAGACAGGAGTGGAACACATGGCGGTTTTGAGAGCGGTAAATGCCTGTCGTGCTTCTTCGTTCCAGAAGAAGGAATTTTTCTTTAGGAGTTGCGTTAGGGGCTTCGCTATGCGGCCATAGTTGCGGACAAATTTATGATAATAGCCTGTGAGACCCAAAAATCCTCTCAAGCTTTCGAAGGTCTTAGGTTGAGGCCATTCTTGCATTGCCTGGATCTTTTTTGGGTCCAACTTGACACCTTCACGCCCCACAATGTGGCCCAAATACTCAACTTCTTCCATGCCAAACGAACACTTAGACATCTTGACAAATAATTTATGCGTGCGGAGCAGTTGCAAGAGTAGATCTACATGCTGAAGATGTGCCGCCCAAGTGCCACTATAGATGAGGATGTCATCGAAGAAGACAAGGACAAATTTTCTGAGATATGGTTTGAGGAGGTGATTCATAAGGCTCTGAAAAGTAGAGGGGGCATTACAGAGACCAAATGGCATGACCAGGAACTCATAATGGCCTTCATGAGTTCTGAAAGCTGTCTTGGGAATGTCGACTTCCTTCATGCGAATTTGGTGGTAGCCTGAGCGAAGATCCAACTTAGTGAAGAATTGAGCCCCATTGAGTTCGTCCAGCAAATCGTCAACCACTGGGATGGGAAATTTATCTTTGACTGTTAACTTATTGAGGGCCCTGAAGTCGGGACACATCTGCCACTCCCCATCTTTCTTGAGGACCATGACCACTGGAGATGAATAAGGACTAATGCTGGGACGAATCACACCTGCTTCCAACAATTCCTTGATGATTTTTTCTATTTCATTCTTTTGGGTGAACGAATATCTGTATGGCCGCAAATTTGGGGGTTGGGCCCCTGGAACCAATGTGATGCTATGATCATGTTCCCCTCGCGAGGGTGGAAGCTCATGAGGCTTGTCAAAGACCGTCCGATGTTTATTTAAAATCTGTTGCATCTCAGGATGAATTGGCGGAGACATGGTGTCTACTACCTGGATGGCATTAAATTGAGCTACCACTCCATGATGGCCCTTTTTTAACAATTTTTCCATCCTATGCGAGCTGATGATAGAGGGGGCTCCCGCCTGTAGTCCACGGAGGGTATGTGTGGAGTTGTTCTGCCTAAAACTCATATATAACTCCTGGAAATCCATTGTGATTGGCCCAAGAGTGCGGAGCCATTCTGCACCTAGGACAATGTCGCAACCCCCATGTGTATTGCAAACATGTGGGTTTTCAATTGATAATCCCCCATTTGAATTTTGACATTTTCACAGCGACCTTCACATTTCATTGTTCCCCCATCTGCAATCTGGACTTGGAAGTTAGAAACTGCCCGGACGAAACAATGTGCTGCTTCAGCGATCTTTTGGTGGATGAAATTATGGGTACTTCCACTATCAATCAAGACTACTACTGGGCGATGTTTAAGAAAACCCATGATTTTGAGAGTTTGAGGGGAAGAAATTCCTGCCAATGCATTTAGCGAAATAATTGGTTCATCAGATACAATCTCCTTTTGGTTATCTTCTTCGATTGCCTCCGGTTCCTCAAGTGGTGGATCTTCCTCGGTGGAGCTGTAGTCAGTGGCATATATTTGAAAAAACTTGTGCTCTTTGCATTTATGACCCGGGGAATATTTTTCATCACAGTAGTAACATAGTTCTTGCTTCCTTCTTTCGGCCATTTCCGCAGGTGACACCTTTTGAATCTTAAGTGTCTGAGTCATATTGGGAGCTTGTGAGGGACAACCTTTAGCGGGGAAGTTGGGGCGGCTGGATTGGGCTGTTAATGCGCGTTCCACCTTACGGGCTACCTGGCAAGCCTCTGTCCATGTGGGAGGGTGGTGGTGTAGAACCTGAGCTTTGATGGCTTCTTTAAGACCGCTGATAAAGCATTCCATGTAGAACTCATCTGTGAGACCCTTAGTGCGGAAGGCTAAGGCTTCAAAAGCAGTAATATATTCCTCCACTATACCCGTCTGTCGGAGCTTAGTGAGATGCCGCAAAAAAGAGTCTTCCTGTTCAAAGCGACTGCGAAGAGTTTTGGCAAATTGGGCCCAATTCTGAAAATGTCCATTGCAACGCTGATGCCATTCCTTCCATTGCCATCGTTCATTGTCCAAGTACATGGTGCCCACCATAAACTTAGTCCCCTCATCTGTGATATGATTCAATTGGAAATACTGCTCCATATTTGCTAGCCATGCAGACGTGTGAGAACCGTCAAATTTATGCATATCCAACTTGGGAGGTCGCTGAATGGGTGGTGGATGGGAGTGCCAGACGTGATGAGAGTGGCTAGACTCACCCTCATGGTATTCATGGCCATTATACGCCTCCTCGTGGGCTGGCTCCTTGCCCTTTAGGAGTGCATCATGTATCTGGTTACTTATTCCTTTAAGCTCAAGTTGTATCTGGTTACTCATTCCTTTAAGCTCAAGTTCGATATTGTTCACCGCAGTTTGGAGGGAGTGCACATGGTTTTCAATTTTGTCTATCCTTTCATTGGCCATCGCTTGAGCGCGAGTTTCTACCATACACCAACCTGATGAAAAATTGGGACCGCCTAAAAATTTTTACTAAGAAATTGAATGGTACCACCTTGCTCAGCTCATCGTCCTAATACTGATGGGCTAGGTCACCAATAAGCGTCCTTCCTGATCAATACTGCAGTCGCCAAATCCTCAAAATGTCAATGCCGCCAAAAGTCTTGCGAAAATTATATCCAGGTACAGGAACCCTTCACAACTACTCCGATCTAGTGGATCTGAGAGATCTGAATGGTGGAACAACTGCTGCTGCTGATCTGGAATATCCGATCTGGTGGGTCTGAGAGATCTGAATGGTGGAACAACTGCTGCTGCTGATCTGGAATAGATGATGTGTGATCCCTCGATAGAAAGGGAACTATGGTCTTGGGGAGTGTCAGGTGCTACAGATCGCAATATACATAAGGGTCTGACAGTAGTACTCGGCCCAATGTTTCAGGGCTCTAACTAAGGAGGATCGACCGTACCCTTAGCCGTACAACCCGACTACCCTATCGTACAGGCGAGTAATCTCTCCAAGTGCTGTTCTCGGTGTACTGTGGCCACAAGACAGCCGAAGGTTTATCTATGGCGAGGTTTCAAGGGAGCTAGGGGGCTTCCTATATACCCAGAGGGTACGTGGAAGATAGTCTGTGCGCGGTTCTGTCTAATGCGCTACTACTCGAAGGGGTACCCACAGGGGTTACAAGGGAGTCCAAAAGACGTGACCACCTCTTGTATTTCCTGCGTGCATGCCTCCCCAAATCCGCAGGTTTATGCGCTTAACGACAGATCCCGTGGTTTAAAGATGCCGGAACACGTCTCTAGCCAAAAAAAAAATTGCTAAAATTTGGAGATCCCACAGAGCCCTGGAAAGTGCTCTGATACCACTTGTTATGCTCTTAACCTGCAAAGAAATACCCAAACATAGAATTTGCGAAGAGAAGATACCGAGAACACAGAATATGCGAAGAAAATATACCCAGAACACAGAATAGCAATGATTTTATTATTCAGAGAGAAATGTTCACAGGCCTCTTCGAGGGGGCAACCTCCAATAGAGCAGAGCTCGATTACAAAACAAGACACGATGCTCCTCGCAGGGAGTCTCTATCCTTTATATATGACTCATACATGCAATACCACGGGCCAATATCGTGGGTTTTATTAATACCATCTATCTAATACTACCGCCCATTTACCATCTATCTAATACTACCGCCCATTTCCAACTAACTGTGGTCCCGTCATTAATTGCGGCTTAACCACTTACAAATATTAATATGGGCTTTATTGACTCTTGACTATGACGTGATCCCATGACATAAATAAGGGGGTTAGGGTGGGACCCTAACAAGTACTCTGATGGACAACAATTTGAAATGAAGGGGTGGATGGTTGACTTCACAGTGCAAAAGTTGAAATGGATGATGATGATGAAAGAGTCTCACTATCAGACCCTTTAGGTGACTTCCTTTCTCTTTTCCTTTTAGGTAGAGGTAATTCAGTTGGTTCGATAACAAACCTTTCACTCTGCAATCTGGTAAGGGGATGAGAAGGATTGTATTGCGAAGTCACACTATCTTGAGATATTTCAGTCTTTTGCAGTGATATGGAAAATCCCTGACTTTTATGAATCAAAGACTCAACTTCAGGAGGTTCGACTTGAATTTCTCTGAAATATTCGGGTTTCTGGCCGTGGTTGTTGTTTTATCGACTTCTCGCTCAAGTTTTAAAGATTCAAAGTGCGATGGAGAAGTCGGGGGAGATGTTGAGGGCAATTTACTCTTAGAATGGTATTTAGATTTGGATTTACTAGCCATTCACAGTTCGGGGCCCTCCTTCTACTGCCAAATATGTTGAAACCTCGAAAATCGGGTCTACAAGGGGGATACCCACCCAGTCCGGACCTTGAAAGCAGCTCCTTTCCATTTGGGATGGTGGGTCCAACTGGGGATAATGGGACCAGTTTCCCAATTTGTGTGTGTGATGAGAATTGCTATTTCCTTTTCTAATGATTTATAAGTAAAATTCTTTCAATCTAAGTCTAATTTTAAAACATGGAATTATATTCTAATGAACAGAAATATCTAATTCTAAAACTAACCCTGGATTTAACTTTTTAGTTATGTGATCTAAAATAATTTCTAACATCAATTGGTAACAAAGATCATTCAATTGCTATGAGAAAAGAATTCGATAAAAATGAATTGTTTCGTATAGAAAGTTAGATGAAACAATTGTGATAAGCATATCACATAATAAGTCATTCATATATTAAGCATAAACAAAATAGTCATGACCATACAAAAGTTCCAAATGATAACTCAAACATTCAAGCCTTCATATATAAATAATTGAACATAAATATCACTTTAAAACATAAGCAGAAATCATTAAGAGATAAAAGTACCATTGATAACAAGTTCTACTCATGAGCTTCAGTAATATAGATTTATCTCTTCCTAATTCAACATCTACTAAGAGTACAAAAGTGTGTTTCAGTAGCAGACACTAAACACAGATATCAATAAATCTCGTTCCATTCATTCATCAAAACCTCCTCCGAGGATGCAGAAGTGCATGTTATGAGGAAATGTTTTTGACAAATTTCAGGACCCCTCTCTAAATGCATGAGAGGGGTTAAAATACTACTAACTAAATACTAAAAATAGTTTATTACAAAAATATAGGAGGAGGTTTAAATGACCGTCCTCATTTAAGGAAAAAAAATTCAAAACTAAAACTAAAACTGAATCTGGAATTAAATATCTTTTTATCTGTTCTCTAAGACCACAAGCATTTAGCATCGCTTGAGGAGCATCGGTTGGCCGACCTCCAATTTTAGTAGCCCTGCGAAAACAGAATTGGCAAGTGTTGGCGCTATCTTCTCGGCAGAGTTCATAAGGCATTTGAGAGTCATGCATTGACTATGCGGTTTAACCAAGTACTGCCAGTAAGAATCCCAATTCAACTTGGTTAACTTCTTAATGGACTCTACCCTTTCCTCAGCTTTTTGTCTCTAGCTTCTCTGTAGATGCTGCGCCTTTGGGAGAAATCCCGAAGCGGTCTCTAATATGAGGTTTGCTCTGTGCAAGGTTCCATTGACATACTCAGTGACATTGTTTGCCACTGTAGCTACCTTTTCTACTGCCTGTTTTTCCTTCCTAAATCGTGCATTCCACTTATGAAAGAGCATTTCTTTGTGGGCTTCATTGATTCTGAGCAGGTCTGCTTTCCTTCCTTCTTCCGATTCCTGCCAAACCAAATAATCAGAAATTATTTTGTCAATTAAATCATGGTCATGTCGCAATTCCACGACTTGATTGGTAATTTTGTCGCTCACTTCACAATGGGAACTCCATTGCGATATTCTTTGGCATAATGTCTCTTACTCTTGCAAGAGTTGGTCATTTAATGCAAGGGATTTTGAGACAAACACTGTAAGCTTGGGATCATCTCTATGCATCTCTAACATAACCTGCAACTGATTTTCTTTTTTGGCCAAATTGTTCTGGTATCCCAGCTGCATCTATTGAAAATCTTGCTGTAACTTTTCTAACCTTTCCTCTGCTTCGCGGTTGGCACTGGCTTGTTGTAGCTGTTGCTGCAAAACTTGTATTTCTTCCTCTCTATCCTTCAGTAATTACTGTACCTCAGACACTTTGTCAATGGTAGCATAAGCATAGGCTCTTTCGATCTGAGATAGCTTAGTGAAATTTTCAGTAGGGTCAGTGGTAGGGTCTTGCCAAAGGACACTAACTACTTTACCTCAGGTGAAAACACGTTGTCCTGTATCCTTTTCTTTCTTTGCCTTCTTACCACTGCCTTATGCTGCAGACTATAAAACACATCTAGAGGAGTATTCTCCTCTATCTTTAGCATGATTTCATAACATGGGGTAATGGGAATATGCTCCATTTCTGGAACATTGCTGACTGTTCCGATGACCATATCAGTCACTATCTGTACTGTACACTTAGGTGTCTTTGTGTTATGCTCCTCAGTATTAATCAATTCATTGAATGTTTCCCACTCTTTATCTAGCTCATTTTTTACTGGCTTTGGTGCCTAGATGATGGAAGGGGGAACCTTTACCTATGGTGTGGTCAAGACCTGTAGCTCTGGGCACTCTTTTGACTGGGTAGTATCTCTTACAGATCCTTCACTTTTATTATGGTCACTCTCGTACCGTTTAGAGCGTTCTGGTGATTCTTTTCTAGATTTAGATCTAGACTTGTCTGTACCTAAGCTTCCACTTAAACTGATACTGGGAGTAGGTTACCTTATTGGTTCCAAGCGTAACTTATCCAAGGGGATGTTTGCTAATCTCCTTTCTCTGTGCAATTTGAATTCTTAGAATTCCACTAGGGGAAATTGAATTTGAGACGTGTGCGAAACTTCTTTCAGTGTGATTTTCTGTTGAAAGGTATCATCAAAAAGATCGTCTTCTTTGGAAAATACTTTTATCTTGACAGCAGGAGTGAAATTATTAATGACATCATAGAGGTCGAATTGTCTCCCCGGAAACTTGAATAGTCATAGACACAACATATTGTCTACTTCTTTAAATACATGACCTAAATAAAATAGTGAAAAGGCCCCACAAGCCACAGGAAATTGAAGCCAAATGGCCTCCTTCTTGTCTTTTAGCTCTTTTCTCATACCTCCCACCCCACAGGTCTGGTAGGCAATCTCTGGTGCGAATAACTTATCGGGAACATATAATGGTAGGACATGAGGGGAAGAAATGCTTCCAAATACTCTAACATAGGTGAAAAATTCTTCCCCAAACCATCTTGCGACGGGGAGAATGTCAACTTCCACTTCGGGGGAAAATATTGGAGTGTCCCTATTATACAACATTTTGTGCAGAGGTAACATGACTCCATGGAAAATTCTATAAAAATACGGGATAAACTTGGAATACCATATTTCCTTATGATAAATGTGAATGGGCAAGGGATTCTGAGTAGTCCACTTCCAACCCATTAAAGGAAATTTGGAAACATAACAGATTTCATCCATAACAAACGCAACTAAATAGAAAGGAGGATAAATCCTCTGAGTAGTAGTTCTTTTGGACCGATAGTTCCAAATAGTTGTCACTAAATTACTAGAGAATATCTCAAACCAGTCCATAATAGTGGCATTAGTGGTTGCATCTAATAGGGGTAGCCACTCACATGAAAACTTGTTGATGTCGAGCCTTTGAAATAGTCTACAGAGCATTGCAGCAGTGAAGCAATATGGGGAAGAGAGAGAACCAGTACTGTACATACCGTGTTTGTCCTTTTTCAGTGGTTCTTCCCTCACCGACCAATCCTTGGTGCACTCCACAAAATCTTCATTTTCTTTAGCAAACTTCTCCACGAACTGCTTGTTGTAGGTTACCTGCGGCTCTGGTAGATGATACGTAAGCCTTAAATCTTGTGGAGTGAATGACAAAATGAGGTCTTGGCCTCGAGACTTGAATTGCATGTCTGATATATCATCACTGTCCAATACCCACTTAACCTTGTCTGTGTATGGAAGAATCTTAGGTCTTGCCGCTATCCGGTGCAAGAACGAACATGCAAGTTCTATGATTAATGGCTTAGATGACCCGTGGCGTGAGTCTGGTGTTGCTTTAACCGCCATAACTCTGGGACTTTCTTCTTTGAGCAGACTGTACATGCCTTCCCAATTAGTTATGTTAGCATCTCTGTTACAGGTGGTGTATGTGTATAAGGGCGTCATCTCTTTGTCCTCAGCAACCGGAGCTTTTCCCTTCTTTCCCATTGCGCTCTGCAAACTACTGCATATATTGTTCTGCTTTCTACTCCTGCAAATTCACAAGTAAGGAAAGAATAATGGTAATAGATAAGTTGATGGGAAAGCTCTTAATGCTGAAATCATATCAAATATATCACCCTACGTGAAACAACCTTTCGATTAGACCTAACTCTTATGTCATAAATGACCATCAACTAACCATTAAATTGAAATTAATCCCCATAACTTGGTATCAGATTACGAGAAAAGCTTTATTGAACGATGAGCCCTGCATATCTGCGATAAAGCGATTTTGTGATTTGCTTCGCAATATCGCTAATCTATTTTATTAACAATAATTTATCACCTCATGTTTCTGCGAGATGCGATTTGTGAGATGCCCTATCGCATATTGCTGGATCGGGATATTTTACCTTAGGTGATACTTGCGGCATATGAAAACTGTGATGCGCGATGGGTCTTTAGGTTGTGCGATCTCACATCACGTTTTCACAGTTTTTAAAGTTTTCTTATAGGATGTCCTCCATTTCCCTTTGCGATGCGATGTCTTTTTGTTGAGAGAACGATTTATTCAGAACTTATCATAAAACTTAAGTTCTTTTGGGTTTTGCGGTGTTTTCCTAAGTTTATGATAGTATGTTTTATTGAAAGTGGAATATAAGTGCTACTTTTTTATTTTTTAGGAGGGTCCCCATTTATTTAGTATTATTAATAAAACTAAATAAAAAGGGGGGTTGTTGCTGGCCACAACAGGACTGAAGTAGAACCAAAGTTTGAAAAAATTTGGGATTATTGGGACAATGCTACTATGGATAATGTTGCTGAGTTACTCCGCGAATATTAGGATCTGATCCCTACTAATTTTTAGTACTTGAAGGGAATAATATGAGACTTGGGTGTTATAAAAATCACTCTGAAGCTAGATGCAAGGCCTGTTAAGTAGAGGATGTATCACCTAAATCCTAAGTATAAGGAAAAGGATCGCTTGGAATTGGATAAGATGTTGGAAGTAGGCATCATAGAACTAGTGGAATAATCTGTTTGGGTGAGCCCCATGGTGGTTCAGGAGAAGAAACAGAAAGATGAAATAAGGATTTGTGTAGATCTGAGGAAGCTTAATGATGCCTGTGTCCATGACCCATTCCCAACGTCGTTTATAGATGACGTATTAGACAACGTTGGAGGGCAGGAGGCCTACTCGTTCACTGATGGATTTTTGGGGCACCATCAGATCAAGATTGTGCTAGAGGATCGGTGAAAAATAACCTTCGTGATAGAATGGGGTTGATTTCAATACATTATAATTTCGTTTGGACTCAAGAATGCACCTGCGATATTTTCTCATGTAGTCGTCGCGACGTTCAAGGAGTTTATTCATAAGTTCTTGGAAATATACTTTGATGACTACACAGTGTTCACTTTAGTGAAGCAACATGTAGCAGTCTACGCTTGATGTTGGATACGTGTTGTAGGTACCAGATCACACTAAATCTGAAGAAGTGTTTATTTTGTGTTCCCTTTGCGATTTACTGGGTCACGTGATATGCAAACAAGGATTTATGGTGGACCCTACAAATATTGCAGTGATAGTAAATTTGGAGGCCCCAAGGAGCGTTAAGCAGTTGCGGATTACAATGGGACATACATGATACTACAAAAAGCTCATCAAGGCTTATGCTTACATTACCACGGCCATGGAGAAATTGTTGAAGAAGGACACTACATACTTTTGGGATGAAGAATGTCAGTGCAGTTTGGATGTATTGAAAGAGAAGATAGTCACCACGCTGATATTAGTCTTCCCTAATTGGAAGAAATAATTCCATGTACATGTTGATGCTTCTTGTATTGCATTGGGTGCAGTGCTAACATGGGCCAGTGAAGGAGAGTTGGACCATCCTATATCCTTCGCAAGTAGAAAATTATCAAAGGCCGAGAAGAATTACTCAATGACGGAGCATGAAGGGTTGGATATGGTATACGTGCTTCAAAATTTTAGGCACTATCTGTTGGGAAGAAATTTGAAGATGTACACAGATCATGTTGCCTTGAAATACCTAGTCAATAAGCCTATGTTGGTGGGGAAGATTTCCCGATGGTTGTTGTTATTTCAGGAGTATGACTTTGAGGTCATTGTGAATCCAAGGAGGTTGAATGCAGGGCCTGACCATCTATCACAGATCGAAACAAGAGAGGTACCTACTAATTTGGAGGAAGGCTTGCCAAATGCGCAGCTCTTCACGGTGCACATAGAGGACAATCATTTTGTAGATATTGTTCACTTTTTGACTACACAGATGGCACTAGAAGGGTATACAAGTCAGAAAAAGAAGGAATATGTAGTGCAAGTGATAGACTTTTCAGTGATTGCAAGACATATGTATAAGATTGGTGTAGAAGAGATATTGCAACAATATGTGCCATATTTTGAGCAGAATAACATTCTTCTTGAAGCTCATGGAGGGGATGCAAGAGGACATTATGCAGGAAAACCAACTACGATTAATATTTTGCGCGCAGGCCTATGTTGGCCCACATTACATAAAGATTCCAAAACATATTATAGGGCATGTGATGCATGTAAAAGAACTAGTAGACCATCACGGAGGCATGAGTTTCCACTGAATCTTCAAGTGTCATTACAGCCATTTGAAAAATGGGCAATTGATTTTGTTGGGCCAATTCAACCCCCAGGTAATAAAACTAGTGTGCGTTACATCATCACCGTGATGGAGTATTTAACTAGATGGGTAGAGGCACAATTGGTTAAGGATTTTAAATGGGCTACAACAATGAAGTTTTTGTTTAAATATGTCTTAACTAGATTTGGTTGCCCAAAGGTGTTGATGAGTTGTAGAGGTACACACATTCTGAATGAGACAGTCAGCACATTGACTGAGGAGTTCCAGGTCTACCATTAGAAAAGTACATCATATCACCCACAGGCTAATGGAATAGTTGAGGCCTTTAATAAGGTCTTGGAGAATGCGATGATGAAGATCTGCAATGCGCAGCAAAATGACTGGGATGTGAACGCACCTATAATGCTATGGGCATTTAGGACTACTTGCAAGAAGTTGACATGACAAACGCCATTTAGGTTAGTCTACGATGTAGAAGGTGTGATTGCAATGGAGTATATTGCGCCCAGTCTATGCATAGTAGCTTTCACAGGTATGGTAGATCATGAAGCCTTAGAGGAATGGCTCGCGCAACTGATGGGGTTTGAAGAGGATCGATTCTTGGTTGGATTCCATGAGCAAGTGCAGAAGGATTGTGAAAAATCCTGGCACGATCGTCACATCAAGCTTCGCATGTTCAAGGTAAATGACCTAGTCTTGTTATATGATAGTAAGTTTACTAAATTTATGGGGAAATTTCAGATGCACTGGCTTGGGCCATATGTTATCAGATAAATTACAGATGGAGGTGCAGTTCAAATCACAAAGCTGATTGGAGAACCTTTTCTCCGAAGAGTTAATGGGAGTCAATTGAAGTTGTTTACAGGGGATCCTGCTTAATGACTATATGGCGGCAGGACAGTTTTAGTTCTCCAGGCAGTTGTGAGGGAGCACGGGACTATAAGCTACACTTCCAGGGTCAGAGGACTACATAAAAGGTGGGCTATGTGGAAGATGATGCAGATAAAACCTATGAAGTTCCATGAAGGAAGCTGCACTATGGAGGGAGGTACTGCACAGCACAACAAAAAATCACTTTTGGAGTCACTATTCATGATTTGACATCCAGAAGACAGTTAAGAGGAGTGGGTTGGCGGAATTTAAGGCCAAAATATTTGAAGATATACCACAAAAACAACATTAATGGTCAAAATTTAGGGGGAATGGTTAGATTTGAAATCAAAAACACTATAAATTATGTGTGCCGGTCCAACAGAGAACACTTTGCACACCTAGAGATTTTTCTAAAATTTGTTTCCTATTGCTTATGAGCCGAGCATTTTGGGAATAGTTATTCACCCACAAAAATGTTTCTCTTGAAGCCCATGAGCTATTTATGTAGAGGATGACTGCGACCAATCGTGCAAAAGCTTTGAGTGCAAAAGTAGCAGTATATGATGCCCCAAGCCCTGAAATATCCAGTTTTGATGCTATGCCTACGGTGCCCATGGTGCCGAGGTCGCTAAGGCCAAAAAAATCCATGGCAAAGGAGAAGTAGCAAAAGCCAATACAACTACATGCTTCCCCTAGGAAGTATGCCATGACCCCAACCCAGAAAAAAGACAAGCAGCCAGAAAAAGGAAAAGAAAAGGTTGTATACTTGGAGGCTGAAGAAGGTCAGGGAACTGAAGATATTGATTTCGAAGGAGAGGAACCCATCACAAATCTCCCTCGGTATATCCCTCTGAGTAAAGGAAAAGAGAAGATTCAAAAAGACTCAGACTCTGAGAAATTTGTGATTTCCACATCCCTTCTACCTAAGTAGGTTCCCTTCGAAGGTTTGCAGCTCACACGAGTTCTGTTACTGAAGATGGAGGACTATGACTTAGAAAATCAAGCTATGTTCCCACACTTAGCAATGGATAAGTTCATGAAACAAGTATATTATGAAGGCGTAGATGTGACAGTGTTGGAAACAAAGGAATGGGCCCATAGTGTTGAGCAATTCGGGCTGCTCATCTTTCTTTGGGTGCCACATTACCATTGTGCCCCAATTAACACAATGTGCATACTCCAGTTGCTCACGTTGGTACATGATGGGTGTTTATGGAAAGGAGGAGCTATCCCCATCACTGATATGTTGATTCATAGGCTTACACACATGTCGAATGAAGGGCTAAATCCAGCCAAGGAGTTTTGATGGAAACAAAGGAGAGAAGGAGCTGGATGACTACATAAAAAATGATTATAAACTTGTGAAGAAGGCACACAGATATTCTATCCTATCAATAAATGACCCCGCAGTCCAATTGGCTACGCAGATATTGGCTGGAAAGGTGATGAGGAAGTGTCGGGCAGATAAAGTTATGGTGCCCGTCGGATATTTAGCAGCTCAATGCGAGAAAGGCGTACTATTTAATTGGTCTATATACCTATGCCAAGAGATCCTCACGAATTGCCGCGAGGCACATGATGAGACCAAGTTGTTCCGTTACGCTTGGTTGTTGCTGTATATTTTTCTAGTTATGTGGGGGTTGCCCGATGACAGCCAGTTTCCTCCATAGGAAGAAGGATTGTCGAAGCCAACATAGTTTGCCTCCCTATGGGCTACGAAGGACCCCATGCATGTCACAGAGACGAAGATTTTATGGGTCTTGATGGAAGCAAGTCTCTGCATGGCAGTTAACCAGCGCCCAAGGTTGTCCCCAACCTTGTATACACAACTGTCAGCCTACACAGCTTTCAAGGTTGACTTCCACCAGGTCTATATCCAAGCACGGAAGGATCCCGCCCAAAAGTGGTATGACCTGCATTATTTGGTAACATACTCTAATGTGTAGGAGGTAGTGTCGCACTGGCTAGCTCAGTAGTGCACCCCTTCAGATTTAGCTAATCGACCAAGAACAGGCGCAAATAGTACGACCAAAAAGAAAAGGAAGGAGGCAGTTAAGAAGGCTACACAGAACTTGGTTGTGCAGAAGAAGAAATATGTTGCAGAAAAGGCTCGAGTCAAGGAGGAACACATTGCCAAGGAGAAGGTAGAGTAAGAGCAGTGCGAGATCCATAAAGGTGAAGAGTCACCTTTGACAGCAAAAATAATAGAAATAGGACAAGGCGACGGAGCTGGGGAAGGGCATCACACTGCCTTCATGCTGAAAGGGCGAGAATTGGAATAGCAAGGTGGGTTGAGGAAAAAGCAGAAGGCGCACAAATAAAGGTTGAGCCCATCATGCTCACAGAAGCTAATCTTGATGAGATCAGTGATAAAGTCATGGACGTCACCATAGAAGTACTATAGTAGTTGGAACAACAATACATTCAAACCTTGGGAGGAGTGCAGAAGGATCTTCGAGAGTTGCAACTCCAAGCAACTAAGCTTCAAGAAAATTTCAGCAAAGTGAGTGGTACAACGGGCAGTTCGACGCAAGAATAAAGTACTAACGGAGAGCTAGTTCTGTGGCCGACGATGGATGTGCGAGTCTTCCCCTTACCTACAGGTTTAGTGTGCACTGAGACGATGGAACTGTGCGCCCTCCTTGATAGCATCCTGAAGATGGGCTTGAACCTTGCCACGATGCAACTAGAGACATTGCATGAATTATTACATGGGATTATGGGAGAGCTTAGCCTTTGGGAACAATGAGCACTTAGTGATGTCAATGAGATTAAGGTGAATAATCAGTAGTTGTTCACTAAGAAGACAGATTGTGGAAGAAAAGGAGGTGCTCTAGGTGCACAGTACGCGATTGGAGTCAGCGGTCGCGAAGGCATATAGGACTATGCCAAAAATCCATATTCCTAAGGACGCATAGCCAAAGGCAAAGGTTAGAAAATTGGCTACTGGTGTGCGCGAGGAAAAGATGAGGTTAGTCAAGTTCAATTTGAACTCAACATGAATATAATTGAGCTATAATTGAAGATGGAGCCATCGACTCCACTGGAAGTTCAGGAGCAGCGCGCAGCCAAACCTGCAGATATTGGATGCCACAGTTGTAGACTGCACGACAGTATTTGAGTAGGAAATGGAGTTGTTGACGAAATTGATGGAAGACCCAAACCTGCAGATATTGAATACAGAGGCACGGGAGCTGCAGAAACAATATGATGAAGTTCGGTCAATGACGCGCTCCATTGCCCCAACACAACGCCTAGCCAAGTCGCAAGAAGGGAAGCATCTCCTCGCGTAGGTTGAAGCAGCACCAAGGAAAATTTTAAGGATGGAAAATTTTCTTGAAGTTTAAAACATTGGCGAATCTCACTAATCCCTAATATGCAAATTATAAATGTTTATTGATATATTTGTAAAATTAATCAAATTTATAATTATTTTATATATAGTCTCTATATAATGTTGGCGATTTTTAAGGTAAAATAATTTTATATTCTAAAATTTGGGCGAATCATCTTTTATAAAATTGGAAATTGGCAAATCTTTTTTGTGGAAAAATCATGGAAAATTAGCCCACTGGGCGAACATTAGCCCCTAAAATTTTCCATGAGCAGCACAGAAGAAGGAGGCCTTGCTTAAGGTCAAGTTGGGGCCCTAGTTAGACGAAGCTTACTAGGTCATGACCAACATTCAAGAATAGGTCACAGGCTTGTAATAGATGCATCAGATAATGATGTTGGCTGTAGAAGGACCAACTACAGAGACGATAGTGGAGGAGATCAAGCAGGCAACCACTCAGTGCATTGGCGACGTCGTTGTACTACAGGTGGAGCTGGCGGATATTCGCAGCAAGATCGCAGCACCAACCGATTGACTCGAGGGTGAGTCACGATCTTCGTGTTGGGACCTATTGGGATGGGGCCCCCTGGGTCAGTTTTGGCATTAAATACCTAAGTTTTGATGTAATTTTTGTAAAAATATGTAAAGTCTCCGCGATTTTTGGATGCAGAGCACATAAGTGATTAGGAGTCGCCCCTTGTTTATGTAATGTTGAGTCGGATTTGAGATCCACCCATGGTCCGTGGACCATGAGATTGTATAAATAGGTGTGTCTTAGACAGTCTAAGGGAGAGATATAAAAGATGAAATATGTATTGGGTCAATAGAAGATAGTGTAGAGAAGTGGACCCGATAGGAGAGAAAGGCTTTGCAGCTGAGTATGAAGAGGCCTAGGTAGAGTTCGCAGTTAAGTGCGCAGAACCCTATAGTTGAGTGCACGGACACCTGCAACTCAGTTTGCAGGGTAGTTTTGAGTCTGTTAATCCTAATTGAAGATAAAAAAAGAAGATTATCGGAGAATTCTTGTGTCTATATATTTACTTTTTTTTTATTTATGGTTATGATATATGTTGTGGATGAATAATATGTTTATGAAATATTGATCTAATGATGTGCAACTCTATTGAATAATTTTTAGAAGATAAATGCAAGCATCTTTATGTAATTCCACAAAGACTTGATGAATTATCCACTTTGTTTATTAATACTTAAGTAGGACTGCACGAGATCTAACCTAGGGTTGTTTTCTAGTGCACGTAAGTGGATGAATAGATTGTTAAGGGCCCACAAAGACCAAGCGCTGACCTTTGCAAAAGGTCTGAGGATTGGTTAGATAGAACTACAGTACCGAGCCCTAAGAGCTCATAAATATGCGTAAAGGCAGATCTAGGGTGCTAAAAGACATCACATTAATTTTTGGATGTGGAAACTTGGTTACAACGTCCCCCCATATTTCTTTGGGTGAGACTACAGCCTGTGCTACGTGGGTTGTTTCTGAAAGGGCCAATAGTGTAGGGTTTTGTTGGCTGGTGCAACTAACTTTGAACCTGGGTCAAGACCCCCTAAGCCAACAAGGACCGTGATGACACTTGCACGACATTGTTTACAAATTTGTGTGTGAGTGTGATAGATGTTTACATAGCGAACACAACTCATGCACACAAAGAGAAACCTTCGACATCACAAGAACAAGGTCACAATAATGACATAACAATCAACATGTTGAAGATGACAGTTGTGTTTTCACACATGCATGTTACTGAAGACAGGATGATATGAAAATGAAAACCAGTCTTGAAAAATCAACTAAGAGGTGTGCTTTGAAATGATATCTTTACTTACCATACTTACCCTCGAGATGGTCATGCATTCGATGGAGTTTGCATGCGGTCCGAATCTTTTTCCATCAATTTTTCTCTTGGTCCTTCTCCTCAACTCCTTGGGAGTGAGCTTAACATGTCACCTTTTCCTGTATTTACTAAGCCATAGATAAGTGCAATTTCGGTGAGTAGTGACTGCTACTGGGATGAATCCCTGGGAGGTCCATATGAATAGTTTCTGAATGCAAGATAGATAGGGTAGCTTGGAAAATCCTGCACAATTTTGAGGCATAGTACACTAGTGTGGGATGGGGTCCCAGGAGGACACCTCTATGTAGTTTCTGAGTGTAGTGTAGCATGGGCATCTCAGAGGTAATACT
Source organism: Pinus tabuliformis (assembly GCA_031772625.1). Classification (NCBI taxonomy): domain Eukaryota; kingdom Viridiplantae; phylum Streptophyta; class Pinopsida; order Pinales; family Pinaceae; genus Pinus; species Pinus tabuliformis. The sequence continues at coordinate 810,841,311 of CM062819.1, read as the reverse complement.
CTGTTGTTTTTGGATGGAAGGAAGTGTGGTAGGATGGGTTCCGAGAGGACACATCTACGCAGTTTCAAGTTGCAAGGTAGATTGAGCCACTAAGGGACAATATTGCATAGTTTTTGGAGACAATGGGTTCTGGCTAGGGGAAGGACACTAGAGGAAACCAATGTGTAGTTTTGGATGCCAAGGGAGGTTGTGGTCTCTACACAGTGTGGAGTTCTATCACACAATGGAGAAAGCTTGAGGGTTGCAGAATCAAAGTGCACAATTCTAAGAATCTAGATGAGGCTAGGTTGCTACAGACATGATATAAGTTTGAGATTAGTGAAACATACGTAAACAGTGATAGGAGTCAACTATGACCACTCACGAACACTTACTAATACAATGTAGACCATCTAGAATGTATAAAATATATTTTTCTTGATGCAACAACCTTCGTGACAAGACTACGTAAAGTGAGCGTGAAACATGTCTATGTAATGAAAGAAACTCATATGTACAAGATCTCCCTTGAAGGAAAACAACATTCCCTTTGCATGACAAACAACAATCACTATGCCCAAAGATGACACATGCTGCATAAAGATGAGATCATGAACAACTCTTAAGATCAAGGAGTGGAAGGTTGAGATTATAATCTTACCAACAAGTGACCAAGGACGATCCATTGCATGATCCAAGGTAGGTTGCAAAATTTGGATGCGAGCCAAAATTTTGAAGGGCGGTTGTAGCCGCTACAACAAATACTATCAACATTTAGAGAGATCTAAAGGGGAAATAATATTATACTACTGATAATAGGAACTCAATTTTTTCCTACTAGTAGGATGCATTCCTAAAAGGAAAATAAAGTCTCTCAATAACTATTCATCCCCAAATCCCTACATAGTCAAAAGTGACAAATTGAACATATCGAAGTTAAGTGAATGGTTGTTCAACAATTGGATGTATGTTCGGTAAGAAACACTACTACATTTAATTCAAATGCCAGGTTATCAATTGGGTCTACAATGGTAGAGATAAAAGAAGATGAGATTATGTAGAAGCAATAGGAGGATGTAGATCATGAATTTCAAGAGAGAATAGAGAACTAGAAGGATGATTATATTTATTAAACCACTATTTAGTAACAGTGCTCAATGATTTCAAATTTTTTCTTGATATTAGGAGTTTTTCTACATAATCTATACTACTAGTAGCTATCTAAAATACTCTGCAAATGATTGTTCTTTTTTCGGTAGTTATTAAATCATTTTGGCAAAATTCTAGAAATATATTTTGGAAATTTATCATATACTTGTATTATTATGCTAATCAATGTGGATGAAACATTTTTCTATTAAAGAAAAAAATACCCATTCTTACTAAAATGAAAATAGGTATAAATTCACCTTGTGTGTGTACATATGTCTGTGTGTGTGTGTGTGTGTGCGTGTGTAGAGAGAGAGAGAGAGAGAGAGAGAGATCTTTGCATCAATATTTCTCATTTTATTATTATTTCATAAATAAAATTTGAGAGAAAAGTACACAAATTTTTCCAAGAAAATGAATTAGACTATATTTTGTGGTCAAAATCAATGTGTATGTTGTGTTGTTAAAAAATTAGTGGAATAAATTATGATGCTTTTGTCTCTTCAGATAACGTTTATTTATTTATTTATTTCTATATGATTCCGCTTTGGGGAGATCCTTTTTGGTGTTATCATTCCTAGGAGGATATTTCTTTCGAGTTTCTTTAGGAGGAGGTGTCTTAGGAAAGTCCCCTTCCCTTTTGATGCATCAGAGCTTGTGGAGGGGTGTTTTTTATTTTTCCTTTAATATTGGACCCCTTTGAATCTCCCACTATCATCAAAATTGGGAATAGGTTCATCCTTTCATTTTTAGGCTTCAATTCACTAATTATAGGATGGGTATATGCGCCATCTAACATAATGTTGAAGTCTTGGGTTTCACCAACTATATTAATTTTCTCACCACCCTTGTCATATTCACTTTCTTCATTATCATTTTTATCATCCTCGGAAGATGTTTCTTCTTTTTCCACAACATTGGTTGGAGCCAAAGTATTGGGAACTATAGGTGGACCATAATTCATTTCTTAATTATGTTTCATGACAAAAGGCTTATTCTTTTGGGCATAACTTTGCTTTTGATTGTTTTCAAGTGTAGTGAATTTATTGATATACATTCTATAACTAGTATTCATTTCCTCAGATAATTTTTCAATTTTCTTAATGGCCATAACTAGGGCTTCCTCAACTTGATCCTTAGGTTTTCCTTTTATGGTTTATAACTTATGCCTAGGATGTTTAAACATCTCAATTTTATAAGCGTTTAGATTTTTTTCAACCTCAATGACAAATTATTTTTCTTTGGAAAGATTTTTAGGATTTTTATCATTTATTTGATATGTCAAGTTCCCTCCAACAAACTTAATGAATTTTGCAATTATTAGAGCTTCAAAGGGCTTAGGATGATTAGGGATATCCCTTACAAGCCTATCAAACATTTGGATATATTCCCTAACATCCTCATTTCCTTTCTTTCTTCTATGGTAAAATGTATCAAGGTTAAAGGCTCCATCAACATTAGATGACCATCCTTTCTTAAATTCATCTTCAAAATTTTCAAATTCATCAATGATACTTGAAGGGAGACTAAGATACCATTCCCTAACATTTCCATCAAAGTATAAAACAAATAACATTATAATTAGTTCCTCATCATCAATCCCTTGAGGTCAAGTTTACCAAAAGAAATAATCCACATTGTCATTAGAACTTTTATTATCTCCTTTGAACTTGGGTAATCATTCATGATATTTCTCTTGTAAAGGATCAAGGTTTTTAATCAATGTAAAAATCCTAAGACCACTAGAAATAAATTTTCGGGTTCTTCCATTAGGTTGGATTTGAGTTGGATTAGAATTAGTATCCATATTGACAATTTGTTGCCAACCTCTTGAAATTTAGAGAGAAGGTTAGTTCTAAAAAATTATGGAGTTCTCTCTCCTCTTCTTGTGGTAGCCCTATTTCTATGAGGAATGTTGTCTTCTAATTATTCACTTCAAATCAAACTATAGGTTTTGAAAATGAATGGATTCAATAGAGGAATACTTATAATTTCATCAATGAATCAATTCCTCAATGATTCAGAAGGAAGGTAGACAGGCTTCCTCTCCAAAAATGATCCACAAAAATGTTGTTTCACAAACTAGCCAGCCTAGTAAATAGGAAAATCCTAAAGGGCACAATAACACTTAGGATGAATTCCCACTGTCAGCACAACCTATGTTCCCTTCTCTTCTCATATTTTCACCGATGGGAGGAATTCTAGTATCCCTCACTTGTGACAGATGTATCTAGGATATATTTTGAAGTGGGTTAAAGAGGCTCGTTCAATTGAAAGGTTCAATGAAAGTGCAAGCTTTGGGAGAATCTAAGAAAATTTTCCAAGAAAAAAACATTGAAAGTGAGACTAGATGAGACATAGGGTTGAGATATTTGACGAAAGATGAGTTCATACAAGGTAAATGTAGATAAGATATAAGGCTATTAATGATATGCTTCAACAAGTACTAAATCCAAAGCCCTCAAGTAATCCCCAAGTTGAAGGATTGGATTCTATGGTTCGCACTTGGTGTGATACCTAGGGTTTCAATTTTACGAAGATTCCACAGTTGGAATTCTTTCGAAACTTGGGAATGCCTAGAGGAGATGCTAAGAAAGAGTCCCATTCAGACAAAATTAAAAATACACTCTTGTATTTAAATTCACACCAACCCTAGAGAGGCCTACTTATCCTTAAAGGGATGAGGAAAAGAGGAGAGAGAGAAGTGAAAATAAATATTATTCATTGAGTTAAGATTTATAACCAAGGATTTAAGACCAGTTCATAGCAATTGGGATAATTGGAGTCAAAGATGACCTTTATTTGGCAACTCGCTCTTCAAGTAGCCTTAGAAGCAGCTTCGCTAGTCGTAATGAAGTAGCGACATAACACTTCTATAATGTTATACTTCGATGGAAATTATTAGTGGAGTTTCAAGGACGTAAAATGCAACACAACCTCTAGGAAAATTCATTTATCAATTGTCCATGAATAACACATGAAAATTTTCCAATAGCCTCAAGGTTCTAACAAACTTTCAATAATTTGGGACATAAAGGCCATAAGACAACATTACATGCTTCAAACATTCATTAACTTAGAAATATGGCATTAAATATCTCTTACAAGACAATGGAGAATGTATCCATCCACAAAAATGCCAAATAGAAGCTCCAAGAGAGATAGTGAAAATTTCGAAACATCAAAATGCATCGAATTCATCTAAATTCATCCTCTACTTATAGGTATAAAAGTATCTAATGAGTGATTGAAAATCCAAACTATGATGGATAGAATGAGGCTAGGAATCATCTATTTATACATGATCTAAGAGCTCAAAAATGAAAACAAAAATCCCTTCCAATGCCTAAAATTTCTAGTAACTTACTCATGGTTACAAGCAAACCATAATAGCTCATCAAATAGTTGAAATAATCCTTCTTAGGGCCACACTAGGCTAACGTGAAGACCTAGAAGCGCATCATTGAGGCATCATGTGCTAAGGATGAGAGAGAAGGCCTAAAAATAATTAATAAGAGGGGCATGCCCTCGAAATGTTGCAAAATATCTCTAAATGCCAATTTAGGCTTTGTGGACTCCTAATGGGTATCATGGGTCCCAAAATGGCTCAATATCAAGTCAATGCTCCAACAATGAGGGCTTGAGGATGACACATACCCTACCATGTCTCCCTAAGAAAGATTAAACGTTCTCTAGGCCTTGGATGAATTGGTAAGTGTCGGGTGCAATGTATAGTTGGCTAGGAAACATGGTGCAACTGCATCATCATCTTTTTATAACTAGGCACAAAAAATCAATGTGGTAGTGCTGAAGATGCCCATGGTGCAATAATCAATTCTCTGCATGGTTGGAGGCCCATGGCTTTCAAAATTCACCATACAAGTACCATTATGACACTCTTGAGGGATTGGATCCCATATAGGGAGGCCAAGTACAGGATGAGAACCCACATGCAATCATGTATAAGATAAAATGCACCTCCACGCCTTCTAATACAATAATATATTAGTGCAATTGAGTAACTTAGCCTGCAAATCAGTGATAAAAGTGGACACTTCATAATGGAATTCCCTTACAAATGTTCTTTGGACATGTATTGTGTTTCCTTCCTCCAAAAGAGAGGTTAACAAAGGACCCTATTATGTGGTTTCAACCTCTAAGGGAGTGAAAGGTCCATGGTAGATCCATCATATGGTAGGTGGCATATACAATAGTGATGGAACATGGGGGGGAAAGAGGGGAGGTTCCAAGCCACATGTGATGGTACAAGGGTATCGATGATGAGGGAGGACCAAAACTTGGGTTTATGAATTTGGGAGGGCACAATTGTGGTAAATGAGTTAACCTAACTTTTTTTTTCTACCGTTATTCATAAGAATTCTTCTTATTATTGATTTTTCTTCATTTTATTGCTCAAGGATCAATGGATGAGAGCACAATTTGTAAGTTGTAATAGTCAATATGCCATTATGATGGGGTAGATCATCACCCACTAGGGGTTGGGACAATCATGGGTTCCTTAATAATGAAAGTGGCACTAGTAGAGGAACTACAAACTTTAACACCCTCGTATGACATTTACCCAAGATAATTGGTCCACCTAGGTAAATATATGATGCAGAGTTAATATGATATGATTCAACTTCCTGAGTATAGTTAAGACAGTGGAACAGACATGACAAGACAAATCTACCCTTCCACACATGCTACAAAACCTCTAGGAGCTAACTAACCTTTCCAAGTGACCAACCCCTAAGACAACTTTCTTTTTCACTTGCCTAGAGCCTAAATTGCTCCCATGACAAGGCATGCATGCGAATGGTACCCTCTAGCCACTCCCACAACAAGGAATCAATACGACTATGGACTTTTTCATTGATTGTTGTGCCAGCGACCCGAGATTTTGTGCTACTTTTTCAAGGACGGGAATCATGCCACTACTCAGAACTTCATGAAACTTCCAAAAATGATAAATAACATAGAAACAAGGGCACTAATGCAAGAAATTTAACACAGACTTGACCTAACCCCTGCTAGCCATGACAAGAATTTCGTCAAACATATCACAAACATGTAATCTATAGGTCACAACAATAGATATCAGGATAGGGGTCTCATACTTATCTGAGAATCATCAAGGAGGACTCGTATCTCCTCACAATAGCTTCATTTTTATCTATTAGGTCATTCATTCACCAACATTTGATATACTAACCAAAACATGATGACATCCATGCATCATAATTGTTATAAAACATACGTATAACCAACAAATAACTAGAGATTTATCAATGAGGAAACAACAAATAAATCCACATAATATCAAGAACATCATTGGAGTATAAAGGAAAAGGATCTCTTAGTAACATATTCATATCCAAGTAATTTAGGGACTTCCACATACCACCCGACCATAGATTGGGCTGAACCAAATCTCTCTTTCAGACAACCACCCCTACACCATATTCCAAGCATGAATGAGGGATCTCATGAAGCAACTCCAGTAGAAACCAAACTAGGGCTTCTAGAGGCCAAACCACCTCAACCCGTGATTCCACCTCACAACCGTACATCACTAAGCATCACCAGATTGGTCTCTGCCAATTTTTTTGAGGGCTCTAGAGAATTTATTCCAACTAGGACTTCAAGGATTAGTAATTCAAGCCACATTTGATATCGGGATTCCAAAGCGTTTGTCCAACTAGGGCTTCCAGGACTAGAAACTCGACCCACCAATGGCTTCCAGAGAATTTTTCTAACCAAGCCTTCCAAGACTAGTAACTCAACCCAAGGTATTACAAGGCATCGAGAGCATTTGTCCAACGAAGGATTTGAGGAACCGGTAACTCAACCCATAGCCATAAGGAACATGAGAAATAACCAGAAAACAAAAGGAAGGACACCCAAAATACCATGGCTCTCAAGGAAATGGAAAGGCTAGGAAAATCCACCATCAATGCAAGATATCCGCGATGTCAATGATATATCATAACCAAGAAACCACATGCATGTGCCATGCATGCCAAAACTACCAAACAAATCATACATGCAACTCAGTACCTAAAAGAAAAAACCATTGTAGTTGTTGATGTCGATTTCTTATTTTGGTTTCCAACTCTTCCTTTTCCTTATTGCTACAAATCCCAAGTATGCCACATTCCTCCAAGAGTCCCCCAAGAAAACTCCAAGTGTCCAAGAGTATGAGAGAGAGAGTAGAAAATGAGAGCTCCAAAACTAAACTAACAAAATGTTGAACTAACCAAAAAGCTACAAATTGATCGTCATAAGCCTTTTTATTAATGAGGCCTATATTTTCTTTAATTTTCCATTATTTTCTTTCATTTTCCTCCTCACATGCAACATGTGACCTTTCACTTTCCTTTTCTCATATTTTCCATTATTTTCATAAACAAAATGTCAATTAATGCCACTTTTCCTTTCCAAAGCCTTTTCTATTTCCTTTTCCAATTTCCATAGCCATTAATTAATCATAAGTGATCCCCACCACTGTGATTTTTCCCAACATTTGGCCTGGAATAGTGTCCCATAACCATGGTTATTATTTTTCCTTTATTAACTTTATTACACGGATTTTTGACCAAGCCTATTATAGAACCCTCCTTTGGTGGAACACCCTCCTAAGTGTTCAATGCTACCTACAACCAATAATAATATAGGAAAAAAAAACATACAACGCATGGAGCTTTATAACTTAGCTCATTCCAGTATTTATAATGATCATCCTACTGAGAAGCAAACCAACATGAGAAACATAACAACCATAAGAACATGAAACCCACAGTACTTATTGAATATTTATAACATAGCTCATGGTAGTATTTACATTCATATACATATATACATATACCAAAACATATTCTAAAGACATTCACTCAACCAACGGATAGAGCATCTAATCTACCATATCCCATGTATCTTGTTCAGGCCCAAAGTGATTGCATCGCACTTTAACTTGCTCAATTACTCGGTTCTAGAGCATGAGCATCTTTCTATGCAAAATGCACTAAGGTTTTGGTTGGAATTCTCCTTCTGGATCCACCTGTAATATAGACCAGTCAATCACATGACCAACATATTTAACATACTTCTTAAGAAATGACACATGGACAACATAATGGAATTTCACTTTCGGAGGTAGTGCAAGTCAATAGGCTACTCATCTAATGCACTTAAGAACCCTGAAAGGTTGGAAAAATGGAGGTGACAACTTGGCACATGATCCAATCCTCAATGAGATCTTCTATGACTTGATGTGAAAGTACTCATGTTTCCCAACCTGAAACTCCTTAAACATCTTTTTTTGATTGGCATAACTTTTTTGTCTATCCTGTACTGCCTTCTGATTCTTCTTGATTACCTGCATTTCTTGTTCCATCTCTACTAGCATTTCTGCTCCTATCAATACCATGTTAACTGGATCACTCCAACTAATGGGAGTATTACAACTCCACCCATACAATGCCTCAAATAGACTCATCCTCAAATATTCATGGTACCCTTTTTTGTAAGAAAAATCAACCTATGGAAGATACTCTTCCCACCTCCACTGTTGATTCATCACATAAATCGTTAACATATCCTCCAATATCCTATTGACCCTCTCTATTTGTCATTCTGTCTATGGATGACAAGTTGTAGTAAAGGAGAACTTTGTACCCAAAACGGAAAATAACTCTTTTCAAAATCTAGAAGTGAAATTGGCATCCCTGTATGACACAATTTTCTTCAGTACAACATGTGATCTCACTACATTTCTGATAAAGACCTATGCTACATCATTACTTGAATATGTAGACTTCATTGTAACCAAGTGCACTACCTTTTTCAACCTATCCACCAAAACCATGAGGGAATCATGTTGTCTAGATGTCGTCAGTAAACCTGTGATGAAATAAATGGAAATGACCTCCAATCTCCATTCTGTAATTGGGATAGGTTGAAGTAATCCACCTAGATGCTTATACTCTGCTTTCACCTGTTGATAGTCCAAACGTCTAGCCACAATCTCTATCACTTTCCTCTTCAGCTTTGGCCAATAAGAAAACTTTTTTACTGTTGTCAACACACTTTTATAACCCATATGAATTGAATATGGTTTAGCATTAAATTCCCTAAAGACAAGCTTCTTGAGCTCACTGTAGTCCGACACCTATATCTTGTCCGTAAATCTGACCTACCCACTATTGTGAGATGATAGTCCACATCCTAATCACGTGTAACTTGTTGTAACTTGTGTATAAGCTCCATTTACATGTCATCCTTCTATCCTACCTGCAAGATCTGATATTATAAATTTGTCCCATCAGAACTAATAGTTACTATGTGATTTACTTGTACCGGCCTGCTAAGAGCATATGCAACCTTGTTCTCTTTACCTTTAATGTACCTGATCTCAAAGTCAAACTCATTGATCATGGATAACCATCTAGCTTACCTATAATTCAAATATGGTTGGAAAAATAGATACCTCAATCCATTGTGATCACTCACCAAGATGAACCGCCTGTGAAGAAGGTAGTTCCTCCACATATTCAAAGCATGGATGATCGCTTCCAACTCAAGATCATGTGTCGGATAATTATTCTTGTTCTCATTAATTTTTCATGATTCATAGCATACTACCTGTCCTTCCTTCATAAGGACTCCAACAATCCCTGTCTTGTAAGCATTTGTACATACAACAAACTCTTTGTCCGAATCTCCAATCTTTAAAACTAGATCATTTTTCAACAACTGCTCAAAACTGGTTGCACATTCCTCTCTTCATTCAAACTTTTTACCTTTCCTTTGCAACGATGTAATAGGATAATCAATCTTTGAGAAGTTCCTAATGAACCTCCTATAATAACCCGTTAAACCCATAAATGACCTTACCTCAATCCACATTCCTAGGAGTTTGTCGCTCAGTGATAACTCTTATCTTTTCCATATCCACTATTATGCCTTCGTTGGAAACCACATGCCCCAATTAGCATACCTTTGTCTGAAAGAAATTGCATTTTCTAAGATTGGCATACAGCTAATGCTCTCTTAGCAATCTCAATACTCCTACTAATTGTTCGACATGTTCTTCCTCATTCTTAGAATATACCAATATATCATCAATGAATACAATAACAAACTTGTCGAGATAAGGACGCAACACACTATTCATCAAGCACATAAAAGTAGATGGAGAATTAGTCAAACAAAATGGAAATACAACAAACTCATAATGCCCATACCTGGTCAAGAAAGTAGCCTTGTAGATGTTATCTTCTTTGATGCGTACTTGATGGTATCTTCATCTAAGATCAATATTCAAGAACACTATTTCTCCCTTCAACTGATTAAACAATTCATCAATCCTCGACAATAGATACATGTTCTTGATGGTCACATTTTTCAACTACCTGTAATCAATGCATAACTTGAGAGTACCATCCTTCTTCTTCACAAACAACATCGGTGCACCCCAAGGAGACACACTTAGCCTAATGTATCCCTTGTCATGTCTCTCCTTCAACTACAAATTCAAATCCACCAACTCTAGAAAATCTAAAATATATGTAGGAAAAACTGAAATATATGTAGGAAACACATTCTAAAACTGCTATAAAACTACGTACCTTCTCAAGACATCCGCATGCTCAAATTCCTTACCTTTTTCACCAGAAATATGAATTGTGAATAACACACATCCTCTCCTATGACTACTATTTTCCTACATAGTTGTTACCATCCTAACTGATGCTGCCTTCTTCCTACCCTGCAAGAGTCTTTGTTCCCCATTGTCATCCAAGAACTCAATAGCCTTACATAACTACAATTAGATCAAGGGTAAATAAAAATAGAAACAACTTGATCAAAAATCTTACCATCCATATCAATAATAAACACCTGGTGATCTGCCTTCTTGTTCTCCAATGCAGCATAGATCTGAGGAGTACTCTGTCCAACATCCCCCACTGTCTATGCCTCCTTTGCACTCTAGATATGCAGTCTACCATCGTGATCTTGTGGACAATATCTCCTGCAATTTTCTCCTCCACAAGTACAATAATGGAAAGGCTTCCAACCTGCACCCTTGTTTTTTCTCCTCAAATTGAAATTGTTGTCCTTTATCATATGCATAGAACTTCTTATGAAATTTCGAGTTCTCATTGTTACCTATATCTTGAGGTCTTTTCGGCTTCTTATCCCATTTTCCTTTATTCTTGTCATTACCTTTGCAGTTTGGCTTAGTCTCAGATCTGTGCTTTGATTGCTCAAAACAATGCTTTAGCTTCCGGGTGGCTTCCTCCAATGATGTAGGCTCATCAAAATGAATCATGTTTTTGAATGCTACCATCAACCCACTGATGAATCTCTGAATCTTGGGCTTCTCCTCCTTGAGGTAAGGCACATACCTCAATAACTCAAAGAATCTTCTAGTGTACTCCTCATTGTTCACAGATCCCATCTTCAACTCATAGAAATATTTTTCCTTGTCATCATAGTATCTCTCCGAAAATACTTATTCTTGAAGAGTCTCTCAAACTCACTCCAATTCATCTCCTCCTCATGAATACCTAACAAATTCTTTACATATTCCCACCATATATGTGCTTTACCTTTAATATTGAATGTCACTATCATGTCCTTCATGCTCGCTGAGTAATCATGTAAGAACTTATTAATCCCAAGAAACCATGCTTTGACATCGTGTGACTTGTTCATTTCTCCATCAAATGTAGGTGGCTTTGTTTTCTTTAACTCATTCGGAAAATATCCCCTGTCACTCCTGTAAGTATGATAACGATGATGACCATGATACCTTTCTGAACCAGAACTATAATAAATCCAATGCCCATTACCTCATCCATCAGGTGTATCCAATAATCTTCCTTCTGTGACCATGTCATCTCTATCCAACTTGTGTCCACCATGTGATCCTAAGTGGTCCTTGTCCTTGCAAGTGGTCCTTGTCTTTGCAAGTCTAACAGGATGTAAAGAACTACTACATTGACTTCTTCTTGTTTCTTCTATGCCCTAGAAATTGAATCTTTTGATTGAATGATTCGATTATTATCTTCTTAGAAACTCCTTATTTCTACCTTCAAACTTATCAAAGTGTCTGCTATGCTAGGAGAATATCCCTCACCATGCTGCTCATCTGATCTATAGGGAGAATCTTGTGAAGTGTAGTATACCATCTTTCTAGTCATATTTGTTCTTCTCTTCCTGCAAGGTATATCATTTCAGCTAAACCAAATCTTAAACAAACCAATGTACCTCAGTTTAGTTCAGGGGAGGATATCTCATTTGCAAGATCAAACATATTAGTGCAATACATGTATAATCATAATCATCACAATATATATACATCATCTCAATCAACATCCAGTTATCATGCATGATGCCACAAGTACAACACCAACTAGAAACAATGTATGCATAACAACATGTGTATGACACACATGCATAAATAATACATACAAATAATAGCATGTATTCATGATGAACACATTTCAAAAACAACACCATCAACTTTTGCATGACATCACAATGACAACCAGGACCACTACCATGCATAGACAACAAGCACATAGACCACAAACATAAGGACACATAACCAATCGACATGTACATATGACAACACATTCATCCAAGGATAAAAGAAAGAAGAAATCACCAAGAAGAATGAAAGTATGCTCTGATACCACTCTATAACACACTCATCCCACATTTACCCAAGATAACCAATTGACTGGGGTGACAAAGCTTCACTATGATATGATTCAACTCCCCAATTACAGTTAAGGAAGTGGAACCTACATGACGAGACCAGTCTGACCTTCCACACATGCTACAGAGCCTCTAAGAGCTATCCAACCCTTCTAGATGACCAACCCCTGAGACAACTTGATTTTTTATTGCCCTAGAGCCTCAGCTGCTCCCGTTACAAGGCATGTAACTGTAACCCTTCAATTTCTCCCACACCAAGCCATCCATGTGATTGTGTCCTTTTTAGGGAGTTCTATGCTAGTGACCCTAGATTCTATGCCAATTTTTCAGGGCTAGGATTCAGGCCACTTCCCAGAACTTCATGAAACTTCCAAAAATGATAAATAACATAGCAAAAAGGGTACTGATGAAAACACTTGAACAAGGACTTGACCTGAACCCTACTAGCCATGACAAGGATTTCATCAAACCTATCACGAACATGTAATCTATAGGTCACAAAAATAGGTCACAAAAAAATCTAAGCATAGGGGTTTCATACTTATCTCAGAATCATCAAGGAGGACTAATAGCTTCTCACAATAGCTACATTGGTATCTATTAAGTCATCCATTCACCAACATTTCATATACTAAACAAAACATGACAAGAGGAATACATCATAACTATCATAAAACATATTTATAACCAGAAAATAACTAGAGATATATCAATGAGGAAACAACCATTAAAGCCACATAATATCAAATAAAAGGAGCTCTTAGTAATGTATTCAAATCTATCCAAGTCAGGGACTTCCACGTACCACCCGACCATAGATTTGGCTGAACCAAATATCTCTTTCAGCCAATCACCCTTGCGCCATATTCCAAGCATGAATGTGGGATATCATGAAACAACAACAACAAAAGAAAAAAAGGGCTTCTAGAGGCCAAACCACCTCAACCCTCAACTAGTGATTCCACCTCACGGTTGGACATCACTAACCATCTACATATTGGTCTCTAGTAAATATGTCTAGGGCTCTAGATCGTTTGTTCCAACCAGGCCTTCTAGGACTATTAACTCAACCCACAACTGTTGTCAAGATTCCAGAGAGTTTGTCCAACTAGATATTCCATGACTAAAAACTCAACCCACCAAGGTTTTCCAAAGATTTTTTCAAGTAAAGGCTTCCAAGACTAGTAACTCAACAGAAGTTTTTACAGGGATTCCAAAGCGTTTTTCCAATCAAGGCTTCTAGGAAGTAGTAACTCAACCCGCAACCATAAGTAACATGAGAACAAACCAAAAAACAAAAGGAAAGACACCCACAACACCTGGTTATCTAGGAAATGGAAAGGATAGACAAATTCATTGTCAATCCAGGAAATCTACCATGCCATTGATAGATCATAACCAAGAAACCACATGCATGTGTCATGCATGCCAAAACTATCAAGGAAGTCATACATGAAACTCGTTACTTCCAAGTAAAACCCACTGTAGTTGCTGCTCCTGATGTCCTCTTGTGCTTCCCTACTATTCATTTTCCTTTTTGCTCTGAATCTCAAGTATTCCAAACTCCTCCAAGATTTCTCAAAAAAATCTAAGTGTCCAGGAGTCACGAGGGCTTCACTAGGGGAGAAATACCATACCACGTGCATTTATATTGGGGGATATGTATTGAGGGAAAAATGACATAATATATTGGCAGATATATAGGGGGTAAAGGGTTTTTATATTGGAAGGTATAAAAAATGGGGCTCAAATTTAATGAAAAAATATAGATGAGTATAAAAAATGTTAATGAAAAAATTACTACGTGCAATATCTACTGAAAGTAGGGGTTTTTTTAAATTGGGAAGGTGTACTGGGTTCATATTGGTAGGGGGTTAAATGATGAGATTTTTAGAGGTATTACCAATATGTAGTCAAATTAGGGGTATTCCTTAGTATGTCATGGATGCACGTGATATGTCATATGTTCATTGAGTGAAACCCCCGTGCCAAGAGTATGAGAGAGAGAGTAGGAAATGAGAGCTCCAAAACTGAACTAACAAAAGTTGAAGTGACAAACAATATACAAATTTATCTTTAGAAGCCTTTTTATTAAAGAGGCCTCTATTTCATCACTTTTCTATTATTTTCCTTCATTTTCCTCCTCACATGAATCCTATGGCCTTTAACCTTCCTTCTCAACTATTTTCCATTATTTTCATAAATAAAATGCCAATTAATGCCACTTTTCCTTTCCAAATCCTTTTCCATTACCTTTGCCAATTTCCATAGCCATTAATTAATCACAAGTGATCCCCATCACTATTTTTTACCCAACATTCAATTTGGAATACATTTCCCATGATCATGGTTATTATTTTTCCTTTATTAACTTTATTACACAGATTTTTGACCAGGGTTGTTACAGTAACTATGGTGATGGACATAATGATAAGGGGTTGAGCTCATGTTTAGCTTTTCCTCACATTCTAAATTTCATTGTTCTTGCCATATTTTGCATTTTGTGGTACATTTCCTGTCATATGTGGGAATATTATGCTTTTGTCCTTTTTTAGTAGCATCAACCTTTAGGGAAATGTTCCAAGTTCGACCGAAGGTGTGGACAAGGGGAAGGGGAGGTTAATACCTTATGGACCCTATAAACAAATGTCGACCCAGATTAGGAAAATGTTAAAAGGGATTGTAATGAGTTTAGAGGAGTGAGATATATGATACCAAGAAGTGGCACCATGCAACCAAAATCAACGTTTCGCACGTAGTGCCACTTGGAAGGCTAGTAGCCAATAAAGGAGATCACATAGTCTAGGATTTAGGGTCAACCCCCTAGTTGAGCTAAGGGAACACAAGTACAATCAAAACCATTAATTTTCATTGATCACCCCCAATACTCCATGCTCAAATGTGCCCTAGAAAAGAAAGCGTAAACACCCAATTACATAATGAAAAATCATACCTTGGTTGTTGGATGGTCCACCTTCAAACATACGATAATAACAGATGGTTGAGGGCAAACAATGGCTAGATCAGGTGGTAGAGAACAGTAGTACATTGATCTATTGAGTGTCTACAAGGGGCTGCTAGTTGTCGATTGAAGAAAAATCTAGGAGAAAAGTTCTCCTATAGGGGTCAACCATAGGTGGTGAGTAACATGGTATAAATAAAGTATATAAAAACCATCAACAAGTGTTCCATCACCAAAAACAATTGATTCTTTTATAACACTAAAAGGAGGATCAATAAAATTGAAAGTAAAATCATATGGAACAAATATAGAGACTGAAATAGGATTATTAGAGAATAAAAATATAAAATGTCCTCTCAAGATTTAAAAAAAAGATAGAATTCTAGATAAGTCTGAAGGTCCCATCTGATTCCACACATGCACTCATCTATTTTCTTGAATAGATGAAGTTCTCACTTTTTCTTAGTTTCCTTTGGTTGTTTAAACCATCCATTGTATTAGAAATATGGATTGTAGAACCAGAGTCAATCCACCAAACATTATGAAAAGTATCAACCATATTAGATTCATAACACACTAAAGAAATGATATCACCTTTATTTTAAAGCCAATATCTATATTTGGAGCACTCTTTCTTGATGTGTCCATTGTTCTCATAGAAAAAAAATTATGTTTTCCATATTGTCAACTTTACTAATTTCCACCTTATTACATGTTTTCATATAGTTAGAAACATTTTGTTTTCTTAAACATCATTTTCCATGACTCGCTAGATAATAACTTTCTAGTTTCTCTTCCTTCAATCTCCCTTCCTATCAAAGACACATGATCAATAGTTCATTATTTGACCATTTCTCCTTGTGTGTTATAGGAAATATTAAATGCCCCAAATTCTATAGGCAAGGAGTTGACTATGAATTGGAAAATGAAATAATCTAACAATGTGTTCTGTAAAGATTAAAGCTAGCTAGTTATACCTTTAATTTCCATAACGTGGTCATATATTCCCTTATTACCGACTATTTTCATTGATAATAGTTTGTTCATAAGGGAGGTGGCTAGCATCGTTTCCAAAATTACATACTATCATTCAATAACATTAATCAATTATTTTTCCTCAAAGTGTTCTAGAAAATAACCTCGAATAACTTTCAACATAGTTCTTTATAAACATTGAACTTTTGCATTTATATTTCTCCCATCGTTCATGCAAGGCCCTCTCTAGTAGTGTACTAGATTCTATAGGGAAGGGTAGTATATTCTCATGGAACACCAAATCTAAGTCCATGCACCCTAATGTAAGGAGAAATTTCATTAGACATGATTATTCATTAGACCAGTTAACAATGGAACATGAGATGATTCATTAGACATCATTGTAGATGGAATAGCTACAATTTTTTTTGAATTCTATGATTCATATTGACCATAATTTAGATTACTAACCTAAGTTAATAATATTAAAAGAAAAAAATGCATCATCATAGTCCTCTTGTGGGCCGAGATTACAATAAATAAGCCAATTTATTTTTTGAATAAATTTATAATACAACTAAACATGGAATAATGGAGAAATATAGGGTGTTCTAGATTAGTTTTGTTAAGGTCTAGAGGATCAGCATTTGGTTTCCAGGCATTCTTTTCTCAAGGTCAAGGAGTTGTGGCCTGTTGAGTGATGTAAGCCTACATATTGGTGAAGAAGATAGATCTGTCAGCGGTGAGGCAGTAAGAAGAAATGAGCAGTGTTTTATGATAGAGATCTATTCGGTCAAGAGCGTGGCTCGATGTGCTGGAGCCAACCCTTGTGACCCAGTTTTGCATGTGTGGAGTGATATGGTGACCGAGAAGTTAGTCCAACGTATAAAAATTAATGGCGCCCTTGTTATGTGATAGTGGTGACCTCCAATGATTGAGGTAGAGGTTAACGTGATTAAGAGAGTGCAGACTTTTCTGCTGTCGATCAGAGTTGTCAAGGTCCAAAGGATCAGGTGAGCGGCCAACAAGGAGTGTCCAGAAGTGACTAGCGCTTCTGACGTGTGTTGATTTGTTCAGAAGTTTTGTTGAAGAGTACACAGGGTGTATCATTTGGAGGGCCAATTTATGGTGGCCGATTGGTGAAGGAAATGAGCTGGGCAGAACCAAGTAGCAGTGGTGGAGTTCCATTTTTTCCTATGCCTGTTTGGCGAGGTCCTAAATTTTCCATGGAAAAATGGTGGAAAGGTATGTGGGTTGAGTTCGTCGGTGAATCTCGTGACTCAGTGTGATAAGAGTCATTACTACCTATGTAGGGAGGCGCTGAGCAATTCATGGACAGAGCAGTAGGTGTGGACTAGAAGTGGCACTGTTGTTGGAAATAACGTGCCATGAGGAATGAGCCAACGTGGAAGAGTCGACTAGTGAGTGATTGGTGTGGCTGTCAATTGGTGATTGGTGAGGCGATATATGCCTGGAGCAGTGTAGAGAAAGTATTGGTGAACCTGACGTGAAGCCAAATATTGAGCTTGGCGTTGAAATTTCTTGTGGATTGCATGGGACAACGGTGGATTGAGTTCTCAACTTTTTTTTGTTGTTGAAGCAGCCAATGTGCATGGTTATGTTGTGGACGCCAATAGTGAGGACCAATACATTAACAGCAGTGGACTTGGGCATAGGTGGAGGTGTTCTTTCATTGGTTGGTGTGAGCAGAGCAGAAACACAGTGTTGTTTTCATAAATATTGTGTCTAGTTGGTGAACAAAGGAGAAAGGCAGTTGCTTTGTCCAAGTAGCGAAATAGTTTGTTGAGTAAGCGAAGCCCTTCACCGAGTAAGAATACAATTGAATCCTCTTCACTGACCTATGTGTTTACAGTCGCTCGCTGCGAAGGTATAATATCATATGCTCCAACATCACTCTGAGAATTCAATCAACAGCGATTTTGTAGAGATCTACGTGGAGTTGGGGTCCTAATATTATTTTAAAGACTTAGTCTCTTTTTACATTTATTTGTCAACTCGGGGTCCGTTTAGTTATTTCAAAGTTATAGTTCAAGGTCTATGGAGACTACAAGTTCCCTACTCAACATTGATCAATTAGGAAATACAAGGTGGTTGGCCAAAAAGAGTTCTAAATCAATCCAACAGAAATTAAAAAATCAAGTAACAACAATCTTAAATAACATCAACCTTGAGTAACAACAATCGAGAGTAACAACAATTCTGCATAACAACAAGGAAATAAAATGAATAATAAAAGATTAACGATACCATTAAAAGACATACCTATACCACACGAATTGTATTCCAACGACACCTAATCAAAAGAGTGGGCCCAACTCTTCGATCAGGGCCATGGCTAAAGAATTATAGATCACACCAAGTTAATGATATGTTGCTACTCTTATTAATTCATAAAAATATTACAAGATGAAATTCAGGTATTACAAGCGAAAGGAAGATCATCCAGTTCTTCTCAATATTGCCATAATTATACTTAATCATCATTACATGAAAAACATAATTTAACAAACCTATAAATCGTGGTCATCTGACTATCCCAACAATATACAATAGTTCCTCAAATCCTATACAGAATTAAAAGATAGTAACAGAGATGGATCTGCTAACTATCCGGGCAGTTGGTTAGTTGATGGCTCAGCCCTCAAATAGCGACACCAGTCCACAATTAGCAGCATCATGATGGGTCTTGTTTCGTTAAACAATGTTCGGTATGATTGTCAAGTAATCTACAAAGAATCTTGTCAACAAGTTGTTTAAGTATTATTCCCCTATGACTACCGCTTCATTAATCAACAATTCAGAAATACATTCCAACAGTAATTAGCATACAAATTAACCTCATAAGAGCTATAAAGTAGATGGAAAGGGATAGGTGGAAGTAGGTAAAAATGGAGTAATTTCATCGACCAACATCTCCTCTGAACTGGCTTGTTTCCATGTCCTCATGTAGGCTTCTTCTAGGGTAAATCAGGATTCGACCCGCTGTGACTAGCATGGAGGTTAGTGAGGTCATATTGTTTTTCCATATTGATTCTAGATAACTGATATCCATTTGTATGAATAAAATCCTTCCACCAGTCTTCATCCACTTCATAAGCCAACTCATAGTGATCAGAAGATAACCAGATAATAGGAAACCAAAACATTAACCCCAACCACTCAAATCCGCAATGTTGCATTCAAGAAACATACCATTGTATTGTGCCCAATGCTCTTGAAAACTTCAGTGCCCCAAAGGGTTCTCGTGCTCGTACTCCTGATGATGAATGTATCCAATGCTTTTAAGAGGCATCCTCAGCTTCTTTCCTAAAGGTATAAACCTTCTTCATACATAGGTTGACACATCATCATTGTGTCACAAGCATCAGGTCATTTCGGCCTTATAACTTGAGAAACTGGTAATGTTTAGTAACAATAGCCCGAGATTGGAAATTGTCCACCCTAACCATCAATTGGAAATTTGCTTGATTTGCCTCAAATATGTTAAAGGGATTCTTCCATTTAACTTGATTCATTACAAAAGTTTTAAAATCCATTAATTGGATATCTCCTACACATGGCACAAGATTAAATATCAAATCATTTCTCAGGATATAAACTTTCATATAGAGCTGACATAGAAAGTTCTTGTGAATATAATTACTATCTCTCAAAATCCTTAGCAATTGCAAGGGGTCCTTTATTTTATGACTCAACTCCTAGTGAATGTTGTCCAAAAAGAAAAACAAATATTTCTCATGAAGAAAAAGAGAGTAATTTTTAGCAGCGGGTGACATGCCAACATTACTTGTGGTAAATTAAACATCTCATTCTTATCAGTCTTCAACAACTAAACTTGTTCCTGCAATTCTCTTATTCTCTTCTGCAATCTTTCCCCTTGTTTCTGAGGTTTTTCCAATTGAGTTATATAGTTGGCGAATTCCATTGTAGCATTCTCTCGAATTTCTCTTACCTCTTTTTGATAAGCCTCCATGGGAATTTCCCCATGTTTCAAAATAAAAGCAACAGCTTTCCACTTCTGAATTTATACTGTCAAAATGAATTTATGTTCTTCTTCAAAGTTAACAAGTGTCTCGGTCTCTGTAGATGTCGAGACTACCTCTCTGTCTTCCATCTGTGAAGTGTAAAGACTACCTCTTTGTCCTCTATCTCCGTATACATTGAGACTTCCTCTTTATCTTCCATATCTGTAGATGTTGAGACCACCTCTCTGTCTTCTCTTTGCACAGTAAATCAAACTATCTCGTTGGTTCTGGAAGTTGCATTTGTTCAACAATGTTTTATTTTTCATTTCTCTTTTTCCTACTTCTGTAATCACATCATGTGGTTCTTTAGCTTTGAAATTTCCACCTTTAATTGAACATTCTTCCTTAAAAACTATTAGTTTTGGCATCAACTATAAATTTCCGCTCACATCCTGGATTTCCTTTTTGCAAATTCCCTAACAAATTCTTGTGTTATGAAATTTTCTTCCATCGATTCTAAATCCGATAATGGCCCTTGTGGAGAAGTATCAGCCTCACTCCCTTCTACAAAAACTGCAAAAAACTTCAAATTGGGAGGAAGGGTTTCTGACAGCCTGACTTTTGGTGTCGCGACTATAGAGGTAGGAGAAGGGAGTTTCCTTAATCCTCTCAGCAAAGAGACCATAAGAGGTGAGCAAGGGGCAGTAGTTTTAGTTCCCATGCTGCAAACAACCTTTGTCTCTATCCCCTAAATTCCTTCTCCATCCCCTAATCCATATTGTTGATCGTGCATTTCGTCGTCCCCTTTCTCCTCCACTTCCTTCGACATCGGTTCCATTTCTTCTTCTTCAAGCAATTCTTCCTCTAGCCTAGCATAGCTGCTACTTCTTCCTCCGATAATTCTACTAGTTGCCACCAAGTTATACGGGTCTTTAACAAGGTAGGTATTACCAACCATCTAACAAGCCCATGATTTGTAAGGGTGGCTAGCACCTGGTGCGACTAAATAGGAGCTTCAAATGGTATTTAAAAAGAACATAAAACTAACCTTCAGAAGTGGTGTACTAGATTAAGAATTATGCGACATCTCACCAAGGTTGTGGTACCGATTTTCTATCATGCTCCTTTCCTTTTTGCACCACATTTTCTCCCGCTTGTAAGAATAATTTTGGAAACTCTCGCAAGGTTGTTCTTCTAATAAACCACTTGTGTCCCTCTTGTGATAACCCACTAACCATTGCAATGACTTCTTTAGTCACCTGATTTGCCAACCCATGGACCCTTGAGCTATTTCCCTCCATATTCAATAAAAATTCAATTGTTACCCCTTCATCGAATCCCTGTAATCGCACAAAATAAGTGTGCCATCCAACATTTTGAAAAATCTACCATACTTCTGGTTGGCATTGTATCTGCTTTGTATTCTCAAGTTCATGGCTGATAGCCTGGCCACCCATAATACCTATCAATTACCCTGTGATAGCGTTCGGAGTATCAACCAGTCATTGAAAGAATAGTTAGCTGAGAAACTATGTGGTAGTGGAATGGCGATAAGGGAAGCGATTTTGGGAGAGGGTTATGGTAAAACAACAATAATCGTGGTAATAATTACAATACATTGGGAATAACCACAATTTAATATTGACATATATGTAAGTACACAGTGTATTTTCGAATGAATATTGGTATGTGTGAAGGATATGGATGGAGATATGATGCAAGTGGGTAATCATGCAGTATTTAATGGTATAATTGAATGGTTAGGTGGTATTAATGAAGTATGGGTAATAGAAACAATGGTATCAGTATTAATTAAATGTGATACAATCTCCCCCCAACTAAGGTATGGCCGTCCTCAGCCCTAATTGGTCATGTCATCATTAAAAAAGTTATTTAAATTCATAGATTCATTCAGGGACATACCTGATGACATACCTTAGTGGAGTATCAACGTTGACAGAGTATGAACACTAGTGGAGTATCAACATTGGTTGAGTATCAACATGAGTGGAGTATCAACAACGACAGAGTATCAACACTAGTGGAGCATCAACATCGATAGAGTATCAACACCAATGGAGTATCATCAATGCTGCAATGGGGAAAAACTAAGATGTTGCAATAGGGGTAGCAATAAGTAAAGGGAAAAAGGGCGTTGCAACTGGAATTACAAAAGGGAAACAGAAAAAGGTCACTGCAACTAGAGTAGCAGCAAGGAAAGGGAAAAAAGGGCATTGCAACTGGAGTAGTAGTAGGGAAAGGGGAAAGAGCGTGTTGCAACTAGAGTAGCAACAAGGAAAGGGAAAAAGGGGAAAATAGAAAAACGGCGATGAGATTGGATCAATAGAAAAACTTAACTTTATTTATTTTATTATATATATGTTTATTTTATTTATTTATTTATTTATTTATTATTCATTTATGTTTATATTTATTTAGCAAGAGGTGCAAAGGATGAATTTCCTGAACAATTGACTTCAAAACCATAATCATTAGAAAATTGTCTAATGAAGGAGTCCCTATAGGTCGGATGATGACACAACTTGAGGTGATGTCCATTTGTAATTAAAGCACTTTGTGAATCGTCTATTGTTATGAGTTTAATAGTTCCATTGTCAAACACTGTGTCGACCTCATATAGACCCATCCATCTTGAGCAAAGATTTCCTTTAAAATCCTTGAATTGAGAATCATAGAGTAACGCCAAATCACCTTTTTGGAACACCTTTTTATTAATAAATTTATCATGTCACTTAGTTCACTGTTTTTGTATGGTGGCAGTGTTATGTATAGCTACTAAACATATTTCATCTAATTCATGAAGCTGATTCAATCAGTGTTTCTGGGTTGTAGTAAGATTTAGGCCTACTTCGATAGTTTTCCTGAGCATTTTAACATCGAATTCAATCAGGAATAGAGGGGAATTTCCATACACAAGTTCATATGGTGAAAATATTGTTGTATGCCGCCATGTGGTTCTATATGCCTAGAGTGTTTCAGGGAGATATTCAGCCTAATTACAATGATGGTTAGCCAGAATATTTGTAAGAATATTTTCCAATACTTTATTTGTGATATCTACCTGACCATTCACCTGTAGGTGATATGGGGATGCCACCTGGTGCTTGATTCCAAATTTATTCATAAGTCTAACTATTGAAAAATCGATCTAAATTGTTCCCCTCCATCTGAAACTATTCCCTAGGAATCCCATATTGAGCAAAGATTTCTTCAAATTGGAAGACTGAGACAGTCTGTTTAGTGGCTTTTGGAATGGCCTTGGCTTCAACCCATTTCGTCACATAATCTGTACAGACAAGGATGTGGACTTTTTGATGACACAAAGGATTAAATGGCCCGATGAAATCAATGACCCATTTCTCAAAAGGCTCGAGAACTAGTTGAGTCTTCATTGGAATTTCATCTAATTGAATAGTCTGGCCCATTCATTGGCAATTTTCACACCCATGAACGTATCTTCTAACATTCCAAAATATAAAGGGCCAATAATATTCCATGTGCAACACCTTATGACGAGTCCATTTATCACAAAGTGTCCCCCATATGGTTCATCATGAGAAACCTTCAAGGCATCGTAGATCTTGTCCTCGCCTACATAATGTCAAATTTTTTGATCTAGTCCAGTGTAGAAGAGGTGCCCTTCTATCCATGTATAACGGGCACTCTGTTAAGACATTCTCCATTGTTCCTTGTGTGACAAATGATGAGGTACCTTACCTGTAGCAAGGTACTCAACAACATTTTCATATCGAGGAGTGTTAGTAGAAATTGTAAAAATATGTTCATTAGGGAAACTATCTTCTACATGTGTATCTTCATTGTTAATATTTAGCCTAGACAGGAAATCTGCTACAATGTTATCCTTTCCTGGTTTGTTCACAATAGTGATAACAATTATTGTAACAATAGTAACCATCTTGTGATTTGTCGAAGAGTTACAGGTATATTCATCATTTACCTGATGGTTGAATGATATTATGCAAAAAGGTGGGGTAAACTATAATATAATGCCAAATTTTTTTTAACAACATAATTAACAACGAAAAAATCTATCTCAGTTACTATATAATTAATCTTAGTTTATGTTAAATTATTGCTGACATAATAGATTACATATAGTTTCTTGTGTTCCTGTTGTCCCAAAATTGTTGCTACTATAGTATGGGAAGTGTTCATAGAGATATGAAATGGAAGTCTTCGATCGGGACCATGCAATACTGGAGTGTCACAGACTAATTTCCTGATCCCTAAAAATGTTGATTCACAAGCATCAGACCACACAAATTATGCATCTTTAGACAGTAATTGGAAAAGTGGAAATGATATCTTAGCAAAAAATTCTATGAAGCATCAATAATACCCAAAATAAACAATAAAGCTTCATACCACTGTCTGTGTCTTCGGAATGGGAAAATTTAATATTACCTTGAGCTTAGCTGGGTTAACCTGTATTCTTGCAGCTAAAAGTAAATGTCCCAGGAAGATCCATCCCTTATTCCATTATCATATGACATTTCACTGTGCTAAGAGAAATTTGAGTCTATTTACATCGTTTAAGTACCTTTTCTAAATTTTCGAAACCATCTCCAAAATAATCATCATAAGGGGTAAAATCATCCATGTAAATTTTGCCATTGTCATTAATCAAGTTAAAGAAGATTCCCAATATTTCCTGTTGGAAAGTGGTAGGTGCATTACAAAGCCCGAATGGTCAGACCTAGCATGGAAAAGTTCCCAAAGGGAAAGTAAAAGTGGTATTGTCCTGATCTTTAGGAGCTACCTGGATCTAGTTGTATCCACTAAATCTCTCAAGGAAAGACAAAAACCTATTTTCAGCTAGTGTGTCAAGAACATGGTCGATGAAAGGTAAGGGAAACTAATCTTGGTGGGTAGCTTCATCTCATTCCTTGTAATCAATGCAGATCCTTAATTTTCCATTTTTCTTTGGGACTATGTCTAATGGGGATACCCACTGGCTATAAGAGATTGGATAAATAAACCCAACATCCGATAGCTTCTGCAATTCTTCCTTAACAATTTTTTTCAGAGAAGGGTTCATTCTTCTTTAGGGCTGGAAAACAAGACGACATTCCTCTCTTATATATATGTGGTGGGCATATAAATTGGGATGGATTCCCTTCATATCCGTGTATTCCCAAGCAAAGTCTTCCTTCTCCCTCCAGAGAATCCTTAATAATTGTTCAATTTGGGATGGTGATAGGTTGGGATTGATATTCGAGGTTTATGTTGAATCAATCTCTACTAGGACACTGCTCTGAGCCACTGTGACATGAACTTTTTTAGTTTCGATTTCTGGTTGAATATCTTCCTGGGTAGTACAACTCGTAACAAACTCTAATAGTCACTAGGTTAGACAAGAAACAAAGTTGGGATTACTGATAAATATGCTAATAGCATCATCTTCCATTTCTCCTTTGAAATAAAGAGCTTTTCCAATGTTAATAATTGTTATAACATCTTCATGTTATGGTTTAGATTCATCCCAAAAGTGTGGCTCTTGTTCCATGATAAACCTAATTTTGGCCAATTTGTTTGGTTTTACAGGGGGATAAAGAACAAGATTCCTCATAATTTTCCCATTTGGTATTACCATGTTCCGAGATCAACACCCAATATAAGCATAGACTATAGTGAGCCATGGTCTTCCTAAGATCAGGGGATGTCCCCCTACTCGTGATTGAGTGTGTAGTACTAAGAGATCAATGGGGTATTCCCGAGAATCCATGGAAATGATTACATCTTCTCGTTTTCCTATAGGTGTCAAGTAGATCGATCTGCAAGTTCTAGAACCGTTGGGGTTGGTTTAAGGTCGAATAAGCCCAAATTAAGCACATTTTCTGAGGTTATAAAGTTAATTGTTTCGCCAAGGTCTGATAAAACATTGGGAATGTCAACACTATTAATTTGAGCTGTGAGGATCAGGTTTCCTGGGTCATCGTATTTAACGCGTGTAATTTTTCCCAACATTATGTCTCACAATATCCCCGTGACGTGAATAGTGGATGGGTCTGTAGGCTTTCTCACGGGTTTCTTTAAGCACAAATCCCTGATTGTTTTGGCATAATCGACACATCTTTCATGGCTTGGAGCAATGGAATTTTAACAAATTCATTTTGTAGTTCCCCTAAGAGAACAAATTCAGGTTGAGGGATATGTTTATTCAAGGACAACCTCTCACAGTAACGTGGGCTTGCATAACCCCCTCAAGCGAAAATTATTTTAGTGGGGGGTTTTGTTCCTCATTAGTTTTTGTTGGTTTACACCCAATGTCCTAGAGGGTGGTACAAATTTTGTTTTTGACGATGAGACTCTGTCTTTAGTTTGCTCAATAATTATTGGCAAAGTCCTTGTATTCACCACTTGTCTAGATCAAGTATTCAACTCATTACATTCCAAAGTGGAAATACCATATGCAGAAAGGTTGAGTGTCTCAACCTGTTGGACTCCCCTGTTATTTGGATTTGGGTTAGCTTGAACAAAAAATTGAGGGAAAAAAGGAGGAGTTCTAGTAGAAGCATTTGGTGGGAGCTGTAATTGTTGTTGTGTCATAGGCTGAGGAAGTTTTGTAGGAAGAGGGAGTCCATGCCAGTTCTAAGGCAAAGAAGGAACTGAACCAGGTTGAGGTCACCATGTTTTCCATGGCATGGGTTACTGATAATATTGTGGCCATAATGGAGAGGGGAATGGTGCTGGGTCAGACCCATAGTTCCGATTATTGCAATATTGAGAAGGGTCTTGATTCATACCTTGATTAATATTCTGTGGTCGTGGTTTCCATTACCTCTTTGGCCCCATAAAATATACCCGATCTGTCTCTTCATTTCCCCCTAGTAAACTTCCTTCAACCTAGGAAGTGATGGACACATTCTTGTGGAATGATTTTTCTCACATATTTCACATGTTTCGATGGCATTAAGTGGACACTCCTTTAGAGGGTGTTTCTTCTTGTACTGTGGGCATAATATAGCCATTTCTTTCTCATCTTCAATCTATTTCTATTTTTCCTATAGAACATCTAGTTGTGAAGACAATGTACTTAAGATGTTAGTCCTCACATTGTCTAGTAAGTTCCTATTTTTTGCTTTTTTGACTCCATTGCTCAATGATTTGAGAGTTCTATTATAAGCTTCTCATGCTCCTTACTTATGCCTTCTAGCTCCTCATGAACATTTGACACATAGATCACAGATGTAATCAAAATATTCCTTTGAGATATCTCGATTTCCTACCACATGCATAAGTTCCATAGATTCTTCTCTTAAAGCATGGAGCAAGAGTATCTTTAAAACACCTTTATCAAGGCCACTACGACTCGATCTATGCAAGCTATATTTAAAACATTCCACAAAATCCTCCACACTCTCATCCTTGTTCTGCATCTTCTTGAAAATATCATCTTTGATGTCCTGAGACTTATAGTAGTCTTGATATTTCTCAAGGAAAGTTTCCTTCATATCATCCTACGTCATGATAAAATTTCCTCCTAAGGCCATAAACTACTGCAACGCTATCCCCTTTAAAGTAGTAGGGAATATATTTAGTTTATGAGTGTCTGAAACATAATCATACCCTCAACAAACATCATCAAACTCGAAGAGGAATCTATCTAAATCTTTAGAATAGAGGCCATAAAAATTAGGTAGTGTTGTTAGAGGAAGAGGCTTAATGTATGCATCGCCTCTAATTTCCCCAATTGGGAACTTGATTTTAGAAGTTGTATTAGCCATGAATATCCTCGAATATTCACTTGGAATTTGAGCAGGTTTCGACTACTCCACAATGCATGGGTGAGCTGGCTTGACAATGCTCCCTCGGTCAGGCGGAGGGTTTACTTTCCCCACCTCTTCTTCTTCTTCAGAACCTTCAACACTTAATTCTACATATTGTCTACTCCCTACTTCCTCTTCTCTAGGCTCTCCTTATGTCGTTGAGGAAGGCTCTGGTTGTGGGGCTGACTGGGTCTTGGATTTCGTTTGAGATCTTACCCTGGAAACACATCATGATGGAATTCATGCTTTAGCTCTAGAGATGACTTCTTGAATATAGGTAATTATACCTAGATCCTTCCTTCGTTGACCTCGACCACCTGCGAGTTTTAGCAGTCTCCCTCTGCCCCTTGGTTTTGTTTCCTTGTTCATACAATCTAAGAGAAAAAAATTAAATCAAAACATCAACACAATCCTAATGCTCAGGTCCTAGTAAAAGGGTTGGTGCAAACCTCGCTTGACCAGGATGAGAGAGTGTGTACTACGGTTAATACTGGTTGTACTTTGTGCCTTTGATAGCCTCCCCGCAACGATGCAAAATGTTTGGGTCCTAATATTGTTTTATAGATTCAGTCCCTCTTTACATTTATTTGTCAACCCAGGGTTCGTCTGGTTATTTTAAGGTTATCATGCAAGGTTTATGAAACCTATAGGTTCCCTACCTAGCATTGATCAATTATGAAATATAAGGTCATTGGCCCAAAAGAGTTTTGAATCAATCCAACAGAAATTAACAAATCAAGTAACAACAATCTTAAATAACGTCAAGCCTAAGTAACATCAATCCGGAGTAACAAAAATTATGAATAACAACAAGGAAATAAAAAACAATCATAAAACATTAATGATATTATTAAAATAGATACCTATACCACACACACTGCATTCCAACAACACTTGATCGAAAGACTAGGCCCAACTCTTTGATTAGGTTCGTGGTTGAAGAATTATAGATCACACAAAGTTTATGATATGTTGTTACTCTTATTAATTCAGAAAAAATGTTACAAGCTAAAATTTGGTTGTTACAAGAGAAAGGTAGATCATTCAGTTCTTCTCAGTTGTGTCATACTTATACACAACCATCATTACATGAATAGCATAACTTGACAAACCCAGAAATTGTGGTGATCCGACTATCCCAAAAATATACAACATTTCGTCAAATCCTAAACAGAATGAAAAGATAGTAACATAGATGGATCTACCAGCTATTTGGGTAGTTGGTAAGTTGATGACTCAGCCCTCAAATAATTCCACCAATCCATACTCGGCACCATCATGATGGGTCTTGTTCCGTCAAGTGATGTTCGGTATGAATTGTTGAGTAATTTTCAAAGAATCTTGTGAGTAAGTCATTTAAGTATTGTTCCCCTATGAATACCGCTTCATTAATCAACAATTCAAGGATACATGCCAACATGATATACCTTTCATTAATTTGGATAAAAATGAACCTCATAAGAGCTATAAAGAATATGGAGAAAAATAGGTGCAAGTACATAAAAATGGGTAATTTTTTCGGTCAACAGTTGGAAGATCACTATGTACTTGAAGTGTTTGAAGGAATGTTATTTATTTTCTAAAGAAATCACATTGTGCATCTTGCTAACTTGTGAACTGCAATGTGAAGTATGTGAAACTGTGTTGAGAGCTGAGGGTTGAGAAGTCTAATCCATAGTCACTGTTGGTGCATGCATGCCTATGAGTTGAGGGAGTGAATTTATGTGTGACTATTTGACTGGATCTTATTCTTGTGCAAATAGATCTATTCACAAGAATAAATTACAGATGGTTTTCTAGTTACCAATCAAATTAACCAACCCTACGAAGTTTGCTAAGTGTCGAAGAATGTGGATTCCAATTTGTTTGAAGCCATGAGGAGCATGCAAGAGGAGTGATGGGTAAACAAATGAGACTGAAACAGTTCCAGAGACAACTAAAACAAATCAGGAGGAAAAGTCAAAGGGATGAACCGGTATATTTTTCAGTTGAATATGAAGTGTTTCGAGTTGAAGTTGAAGGACTTGGGGATAATCATAATGCAGATCTTGATCAACACAATGAAGATTTGATGAAATATATGAAAGCTTAAGAAGGTTAATGTCGAATCTACCCTCTTTCTCCCATAAAAATTATGAAATTTTGGCAACTTAAATGAAAACAATATTATGTAAGTTAGATTTATTGAATTATGTTGAAGAGGGTTTCATTAATTTTAACCATGGTATGAGTAGAGATGCATGAACATTACATCGTATAACATCTACATGAGATGAAAACATTTTGTTGAGTATACTACATGAATATGGTGAGACTCAAAATCAAAAAGTATATAGTATATTTTAGAAATGAAGTACACTTTGAATGAGGCTGAAGATGATGAAAGCATTTTTCTTGAAAATGATGATTGTGCTTTCAATCTCATAATTGATTGTGAAACTGAAGATCGCAACATTGAGGCTGCAATGATGAATGATGAATGATGAATGTGTGCCTGTAATCAACATCGAAACATGTGATGATGAATATTTTTATGAAGAAAGTCTCTCTAATGAAGAGACGTATGAAGTCAAATTTGATGAGAATTATTTATCTCATGAAGAGTGGTTCAATCTGATACATGAAAAGCATCTTATTGGTTAGTTGTTGTTTTGTGAGAAGAGATGCCTACCTCCATACACGAATCAAATACAAGACAACATTTTTGCAACAACAAAGTTGATTAAAGAGGTTGAAGACTTGAAACAACCATGATAGTAGATATAGATGAAAAAAGGAAAACTCTCTTAAAAGAGAAGGATGACAAGAATCAATATGGTTATTTTTATAAATATAATATTTTTTTTAAGTGTGTAGATATTGGAAGTGAGGAAGAAGTAATAAATCTTGAAGAAATTGCAAACATTAAGAATAAGTATAAGTCCCAAGAACATGAAGCAATGCTGAATACAAAGAATGTTAGTTGGAAATAAAGATCAATAAAGAGGAGATTAAGAGTTCAAATGTTCCACCTTTGGCGTAAAAAATATAAAAAAAAAGGAGAAGCTCCACCACCACCTTATGGGAAGAAAGGTGAAGATGAATCTGCACCAGCGAATGAACAAGCATGGACCCTTTAACAAGAAGGAAAAAAGGAAAGCTCAATTATCAAGTTTTTTTATGTATCATTGTAAGCCTAGTTGAGACTCAGACCAATAGTCATGTTATTCATGTTATGCTTTGAACCATTTCTCCATTAAGGGGGGAACCTGGAATAATCGAGAAATATATGGTGTTTAAGATTAGTTATTAGTTGATATTATGGGTCATATTTAGTTCTCGGATGCTATTTATGAGGAAGTTGTTCTAACTCCTCAACAGATCCATAATCCTATATATGTATGAACATTCTGATTGATTGAATAGAAGTGTTTTGTGCAAGCACTCTTTCGGTTGATTTTAGTACTATAATTAGATATCACATTAATAGGGAGATGACCCATTACCTCTAGGTATTTAAAATAATTTCTAATTTTCTGTCTAATTTATCATCATATTTTGATTAATTCATAAATTACGGTTTCCTCCATGTGGGGCGCAGACATATCATTTTCATGATTTAATTCCAATTTCGAAAATATAATCACTTTCATCCAATATGTGATTCATACTTTGTCAGTGACTTAGGATGATGTGGCTACTCTTTGAGTCAATTAAATGTTGCAAGCATATAATATGATCAAACATAATTACAAAAATATATATTGCATAATCATGAGGACAATGCATTCAAATTATTAAAAAATTGTTTTCATTCTGTAATCGTAATATCAATGCATTAATTTTAATCATATAGGATAAAATATATGAAATAAACATGCCTAAATAACAAAAGAATGACCTATAAAAAATAATGCATATTAGGATGTCCATTCCTATGTATGTGATGCATCATCATGCATAGCTTTTAAAACCTTAAAAGCATACCATGTTAGGTGTAACTAACTTATATCTATTTTTCTAGATACCATGTTCAAATAACCTTCTAACATTCATTAATTATCAATTACAGTTCTTGATATTAGCATTATTGATCACATAAAGTTCAAATTATACCACATATATGCACAATTGATTCATGTGGTCATGAAATGTATATAACGTTTTGGTTCATTTGATATTATCGTATTTGAGGTACTAAAATTTCACAGTATCTCATAATTAGATAACTCAAATACTTGTAGTCATGTATATATCCTAATAATTAACTACATTCTTTCTTTATCTATAACAAATAGTATCTTAATGTAATTTATGAACTTACATTATCTAAAAATCAAGATCGTAGAAAAAACTAGTGAAAATATTTCTCTGTTACCAAACCTTTCCAAGAGAGAAAAGGAAAAGACCATTATAAAAAGAAATTTTATATTAGAGAAAAAAAATAAATCAAATCAAACACCACTCATATTAAATGTAAGTTTAAAATTTAATTTTAAAATGATGATTATATTTGATGAAAGAATTCTTTCCCCATTCAATAGAAGACCTTTCAATCTATCCAAAACGTAATACATGAAATGATGTAATCATAACCAATTTCTTTCTTGATAGAATCAGTAACCCTTATAGTTTATCCATATTTATAATGATTCCATCAAACATTATTAATTGAATTAGAGTTAATGGGATGATTATATCACTCTTTAATAAAACAATTTAGGTGTGTTAGAAATTGTAATTATTCCTGCATGTGGAGTTGGCTAAACATAGAGAATCAGTTAACTAAATGATTGAGTGATTGAGTGTTTGAGTGTTGAGTCAAGTCAAGTGATAAGACAACTTTTAGTGTGTGGTTGCATATGGATGCATTGCAAGATATTTTAGGCAAGTCACTAGTTGGAAAAGTTAATACCCTTCACCAGGTTCATTGTAATAATCATGTTTTGTGTGACCAATAGAAGAGCAGCAACTTGTGTTTTTTGTGTGAATTATTTATGCTTTGTCTCCTTTGTTATTCCAACAAATTGGTATTGGAGCCAGAAAAAAAAAACTGAAATCTAAAAAGATTGGAGCCGTAGCATGCATAGATTTAGTGTCAAACCGATTAAGCCAATATTTAAAAAAAAAACCATTGCGGAGCGATGTGTTGTAGCTTGTGGTTTTTTATATTTGAACAGAGTGATGGCCGCAACCTCAATGCATCAGGCCGAACGTTAAAATATTTTTACTAAAGATAAACTATTTTTGTCGCAGCCTCTGCCTCCGCTTCCACTGACCACGGCTGCCGCTGCTTCGAATCCGATCAAAATAAAAAAAGAATCCAAGAGATGCAGAGCCAACATATGTGTCGTGCGACTATCGTTATTGTGACCAACCCACAAGCCGTCGTCTGTAGACAATTTATTCCCTCTCCTTCACCTGTAGATCAGTAAATTTGTTAAGGGAGGTTGTTTGAAAAAAACTGCAAGAATAAAATTAAAGAGAAGTTGTCGCTGCCATGAACCAATGCGCAAAGTCAAGTTTAAAGATTTCAAAACAGGGTTATTGGAAAGGTTCCCTTAAAGCAAAGCCGAAGACCATACGTGGGCATTTTTTCTCATAAAAAACAATAAGAAGATATTTAAAAGAAAAAGGTACGTCGGCAAGTTATTGAAAAGTTAAGGAGGTATTTTTTTTAAAAGTCTTTCTTTAGTATATTGACAAGTGCAAAAAATAAAGTTTGATGGGATTTTAAAAGGTTCTTGCTAAAGGAAGTTTTATGTTTTGAAAAGTATTTTACAAAAACAAAAGGAAAGGGCTTATATTAATGAGAAAGCTTAGGGTTTTGCAAGTTTATTGCTTAGCAAATTTGTTGGTGTTTGTCCAGTATGAAAGTGTTTTGGGTGAATATTGTGTTTAGGGGGGCATATTGAAAATCATATGTTTTTTCAGAGGCGACATGGAAGATATCCTCATGAAATTAGGAAAGATACTATAAGATAGAAGAAATATCACAGTCATGGGTCGCAAAGCGCGACTCGATCATATTAAGAAAATAAATCAAAAAGAAGAGACAAAGATCATTGCCATGGTTGGAGAGGTTCTGGTCGCAGCTGAGGAACGGAGAAGTCTAGCAGAAGACAAACAATAAATCAAGGGCGATTGGTGTAGCTTTGATCTACTACCACGTCCTATGTTTACAGAGGAATATTTTGATCACTAGGTTATCAAGATGGTAACTTTTCTTAGAGTTAAAGACTTAATTGAGTATGAATCTAATAACCCATATGATGTAGTATGTGATGCTTTAGCATTGAATTTTATAAAACATGCATTGGATGAGAAGTGTTTATGCAAGGTAGCAAAAGCTACAACTTCCAAGGAAGCATAGAAGTTCCTGAAAGCAGAGTTTGGTGCAAGGAGGAGTGACATGGAACAACAGGGTATGTCATAAGAAAAGAAGTGAGTCGCAGATCTGAGCATATATGAGCAAGACTC
The DNA here is from genome assembly GCA_031772625.1 of Pinus tabuliformis. Lineage (NCBI taxonomy): Eukaryota > Viridiplantae > Streptophyta > Pinopsida > Pinales > Pinaceae > Pinus > Pinus tabuliformis. Next base: position 810,806,263 of record CM062819.1, on the reverse strand, counting down.
TAAGAAGAAAACAAAGCTTGGAGAATCCCACTCAAAAGTGGATGATGGTTGTCAAGATCATAAAATTGAAACCCATTATGCAAGCATGCATATGGAAGAAGAAGATGCAACAAAGATTGTGGAGAGAGAAGCAGCAACCTTTGTGTGTGAAACAGAGCAAGACCATATAATTTCTCAAAGACTCCACTATAACATGGATGATACAGATGATGGTGAATGCCACTGTGATGAGACACATGTGGATGATAACTGCAAAGTTATATATGAATTGGTGAAACCGGCCACAACTGATGGATTTGGTGAAGTTGAAATTGTCAATGAGCACATGCATGTTCGGATATCCCACCATAGTGTGGATGAACATTATGTTGATGATATGTGTTGTTTATTTTTTGAAACAGCCATTGGTTGTGGCAATATCATAAGCACCATGTTTGATGAAGCATTGAAGGGTGAAGTTGCAATTGTAGCAGCAAGATATGACGCAGTTGGAATCGCTCATGAAGCAGTATGTCGTCTAGAAACAATTGATGATCAAGAACAGAATAAAGTGATTAAATAGTTTTTTTTATGAGAATATCGACTAATAGCATAACAGTGGAAGATAACCTCCATGCATTTGAAAAGAAGTAGATGTAGAGTAGGAAGCTCTCACTGAAGAGAGTCATATTAAAGATGTTTTTAACCTTTTTTTTAATATGCAAGTTTTGAATAGCATGGGCAAAGAAGTTGAAAGAAAGGTTGTTAATAAGTTTGATGTGGATTTGAAGCTCATTGAATAATGGATTAAGAAACCAATAAAACAAATTAGTGAGAGTCTTAAAGTAGCAACTGGAATAAAAGAATTGAATGAAATTGTGAATAATGATCTTGAGTGTGTAGATTATAGGAAAAAAGCAACAATACCTTATGATGAAAGTGAAAATGTTTCTGAAGACAAAGATGAATGCATTGAAACCATTTTTCAGCAATGGATTCAAGAAGAGATAAGCTTCTGCTATCAAGAAATATGGCAGAAAGAAACTTAGGAATATAGATCACAAGAACTAAAGCAAAGAAGACAATTTGAAGATGCAATGTTATGGCAACAGTCCATGGTTGAACGAATATTTGAAGAGGAAGTTGTAGAAGACATGATCCAATTGTTTTTCAGAACAAGTCAAAGAAAATTTGTAGCAAAAACAACTGAATAAAGCCTATAGCAAGAAAGTTCAACAAAGAATGAAGAAATTTCGAGGATATAGAATCTAGAAGCAGAGAAAAAAAATGCAAAATCGTAAGATTCTTGAGTCATTGAAAGCCTAGCTAAGACATAGACTAGTGGGCATGTTTATGTGATAGTTAAGTCATGTTAAGTAATGTTGAGCCATACGGTCGTAATTAAGGGGGAGTGTTAGATATTGTAATTACTCCCACATGTGGAGTTGGCTAAACATAGAGTGTTAGTTAAATGAGTGATTGAGTGATTGAGTGATTGAGTGTTTGAGTATTGAGTCACGTCAAGTTAAGTGATAGGCGACTTTTAGTGTGTGGTTTCATGTGGATGCATGTCAAGATATTTTAGTCAAGTTGCTATTTGGAAAAAGATAAATACCCTTCACTAGGTTTATTGTAAGCATCATGTTCTGTACGATCAATAGAAGAGTAGCAGTTTGTGTTTTGTTTGAATTCACGCTTTGTCTCCTCTGCCATTCCAGAAAATTGGTATCAAAGCAAGGAAAACAGATCAACAATCTGTGAAAAAGAGGAAAGAAACATTTTTTTCTCTTGTTTGAGCTATTGTGATATACAGGGAATTATAATGTTGGTAGGCGTAAGAGAGATCTTCGTTACAATTCTTGGACTTGCCTTGTTTTACATGCACATGGGTCAAAGTTATCATTGTTGTGAAGGGAGTTAGCATGTAGGCCTCAATCATTCCACACCACATTAATAAAGTCAAGAAATTGTGCCTTACGAGGGCGCATATTGAAAATTATATTTTTTTTCGGGGGTGCTATGGAAGACAACGTCATGAAATCAACAAAGGAGCTATAAGAAAAGGAATGATAGTAGTCATTGGTTGCAAAGCATGACTGAAGAAGACTAAGAAAAGGAATAAAAAAGAAGAGGCAGAGATTGTTGCCATGGTTAGAGAGGTTCAGGCGCAGCTGAGGAACTGAGAAGTCTACCAGAAGACAAAGAATAAATGAAGGGTGATTGGTGTAGCTTTGATTTGCCACCACCTCCTATGTTTACAGGTGAATATTTTGATCATTGGGTTATCAAGATGTTAACTTTTCTTAGAGCTAAAGAGTTAATTGAGTATGAATCTAATAACCCATATGATGTAGTATGTGATGTTTTAGCATTGAATTTTATAAAATATGCATTAGATGAGAAGTGTTTGCGCAAGGTAGAAAAATCTACAACTTCCAAGGAAGAATGGAAGATCTTGAAAGCAGAGTTTGGCACAATGAAGAGTGACGTGTAACAACAGGTTATGTCACAAGCAAAGAAGTCAGCCGCAGATCTGAGAGTAGATGAGCAAGACTCTAAGAGGAAAATAGAGCTTAGAGAATCCCACTTAAAAGTGGATGATGATTGTCAAGACCATAAAATTGAAACCCATTATGCAAGCATGCATATGGATGAAGAATATGCAACAAAGATTGCAGAAAGAGAAGTTGAAGCCTCTATGTGTGAAACAGAGCAAGAACAAATAAATGCTCAAAGACTCCACTGTAATGTGGATGATACAAATGATGGTGAATCCTACTGTGATGAGACACATGTGGATGATGACTGCAAAGTTATATGTGAATTGGTGAATCCATCTGCAACTGATGGATTTGGTGAAGTTGAAAATGTCAATGAAATTAACAATGAGCACATGGATGCTCTGATATCCCACCATAGTGTGGATGAACATTATGTTGATGATATGTGTGGTTTCTTTTGTGAAACACAGATTGATTGTGACAATATGGTAAGCGCAATGTTTGATGAAACATTGAAGGTTGAAGCTGCCACTGTAGCAGCATGATATGAAGCAATTAGAACTTCTCATGAAGCAGTATGTCATCTAGCAAAAGCTAATCAAGAACAGGATAAATTGATTGAAGAGTTTTTTATGAAAATATCCACTAAAAACATAACAGTGGAAGACAACCTCCATGCAGTTGAAAAGAAGGAAAATGTAGAGCAGGAGGCTCTCACTGAAGAGAGTCATACGAAAGATGTTTTTAACATTGTTTTTTAATATGTAGGTGTTCAAAATAGCATGGGAGCTCCTCGTGTGTTGTAAGGTGTTGTAAATTGGTATCGAAGCTACTCCATTCTGCTGAGGAGTGTAAGATGTTGTAAAGTACTGTTGTATCCCATGCTTGTTGCAGTATTTGATGAAAACCCCTTTCTTGAATTCTCTGCCTTGATCTGATCGAAGAATCCTGATGAACTTTCCTGTCTGCTTCTCAATCACATTTCTGAATTGCTTGAAATATTCAAAAGCATGACTTTTTTGTTTAAGAAAATATACCCATGCAAATCTTGTACAGTCATCAACAAAGATTAAAAAGTAGTAGGCCCCACCTAATGATCTTGTATGCATCAGGCCACATAATTCAGTGTGTACAAGTTTGAGTATATCCCTCCGTTTCCTATCTTTAATGGCAGGAAATTCATCTCTATGTTGCTTACTGAATGCGCATGCTTCACAATCAATATGCAACTTTTTCAAAACAAGAAGACCATCTACCATACCTTTGTTTCGCAATAGAAGGTTGTCAATGAAATTGATATGCCCAAGTTATTGATGCCACAAATTTTCAGCAGACTTATTCGAGGACATCAAGGCTTGCTGTGACGTACTCTTCACATCCAGTTTGTGGAGTCCTCCTATGAGAATACCTGTAGCAATAGGCTTCATCTGATCCAAAAAATCTTTAATAATATAATAAGATTTAAATAATTCTACCTTGAGATCCTAATCTGTAATCTTTGATACAGAAATCAGGTTCTTCTTAATACCAGGAACATACCACACATCAGATATATTCCTGATCTTTCCATCAGGCAGAGTAACAAGGAAATATCCATGTCCCTTGATCTCGTACCCTCTATTATCTCCAACGTATACTTTTACTCCCATGTTGGATTATCGAAAATTTCTGAACCATTACTTTTTACTTGTCATATGTGAGGAGGCTCTAGAATCTACGAACCAAATCTGATTCATCCTCCTCGGTAGCTAAAGCAGTCTTAGCCTCAGCCATAAACAATCTGACATCTTGATTCTGATCTGCATTTGTGTTAGCCAAATGACCTGCATGTCTTCTCTACTTGTACCTCTCCTCATTTGCCCTTTTCTTATGGCAAGATTTAGCAATATGGCCTATCTTACCACAATAAATGCATTTAGGAGCAGATTCATGTTTATGCAAGGTCATAGCTTGTGGTGTCCCTTTTCTTGATGCACTGTCACTTTTATGATCAGCCATTGCTTTCCCTTTTGGCTTGAATTTTGTCATCAATGTAAGGTCTGAATTTTGAGGTTTGAGAGACAACCTTCTTTCCTCTTCCTGTAGAAAAATCCCAGTGAGCTCTTCAAATCCTAGAGGCTTTTCTCTTGCATTCAATCTGGTTATAAACATCTGATAATCATCCGTCATGCCATTCATGGTAATTGTCACTAGATCATCATTTGCCATGATTTGACCGATATCAGATAGTTTATCTTTAAATTCCTTTATCTGGGATATGAATGAAGAAACAGACTCATTCTCCTCCATCTTAATTGAGAGAATCTTCTTCCTAAGGTACAAGGTTTGACTGGTGTTCTTGATCTCATACATATCTTTGACAATTGTCCAGATGTCATTCGCTGTCTTGCAATCTCGAATGTGAGGGATGATGCAATCTTTGACTGATAATTTGAGTAGCACCTTTTCCTTCATCTCCCTTTTCTTCCAGTCTTGAATTGTTGTATTCGATCTGCTAGTTGCAGTAGTTGGCTTGACTTCATCACCAGTGGCAATTTTATAAGCATTATATCCCTCAAGCAGAGTCTGGAGCTTAAATTTCCAATTTGTGTAATTGGAACCATCAAGTTTATTACTCTCATTGAGATAAGCTTCGACAATTTGATTATTCATCTTAGATGAATAAAATCTACAACAACCCTCAAATTAAGAAATTAAACAAATACCGTGATCACTGAAAATTTTCTCCGCAAAAAAATTGCCCTCAATAATACTAATTTCTCAAATTTCAATTCCAGATCTCCTTTTAGATCACACCACAGAGAAAAAAATATTGTCTGAGGGAGATTATTTCTTCACCACCATGGGGAGAAGGAATAACAACAAACCTCTCACTCAACGGTGCCGCAATCACTGAGCTTCTCTCGATCAATACACTTGCCCTGTGCAAACAGCAGAGCACCCGCAGTCTTCACATGCAAGTTACCACTCCTTTTCACGGCGACAGGAAATTTCATCCACCACGCTCACTGGATCCTTCACATAGCAAGGCTGAGAGATTCAGTCTCCATGCACTTCTCTTCAGCAATCAACCACAAGCCGTCTCAGCTGGCTTCTTCACATGGAAAAACTAGGGCGATCTTCCCCTTCTATAGGCAACCTCCTCAAAAGAAAAACGCAACAATTCACTGTTTTCCACACACACAGCCTTGAAAAAAACACAGCAACTCATATCGTTGTAACTCTTAAACCAGGCATCCGAGACTAGTCGCAGAGATACATCTGATTCTTATGATGATCATCACAGAGGTACATCACAATCCTGCGATGATGCGAAAAATGAAATTTGCGTGAAGAGTTCGAGGGTATCGTCACAACCCCTCTTTAGTTTCTCAGCGACTCGTCGCAATTACTCTTCAGCTTCCTAACGACGATGTATCATCTCACAACTCAGCGTACAAGCCTCTCTTTCCTGCAGCTCCGATACCATGTCAACAGTTGCACATGGAAGACATGAATTTGCAAACAACACAAAAGGAGCTCACGGGTGCGGATCACCAAGAGGTCCTACAAACAAATGCACCTGCTTGGGCTTCACATTAACCTCCAATAATAAATAGATACATTTTGTTAGGGATAGTAAAACAAATCCCTAAATAATACAAACTGAATTTCTAAGAAAAAACTTAATCATAACTAAGTAACAATATTCACCTAATCTCCATTAATTCTAACAAGGTTGTTAATAAATTTGATGCAGATTTGAAGCTTATTAAAGAATGGATTCATAAACCAATAGAAAAATTTGGTGTGAGTCTTAAAGAAGCAACTGGAATAAAAGAATTGAATGAAATGGTGAATATTGACCTTGAGTGTGCAGATTACAGTAAAAAAGTTGTAGTGCCTGATGATGAAAGTGAAAATAATGATCTAAAAAGTCGGGAATATAAAGCACAAGAAGCAAAGCAAAGAAGATAGTTTGAAGATGCAATGTTTTGGCAACAGTCCATGGTTGAATGCATATTTGAAGAGGAAGGTGTACTAGACAAGATTAGATTGTCTTTAAGCAAAGTTGAAGACAAGTCAAAGAAAAATTTCCTCAACGACAAGTGAATAGAGCCTACAACAAGAAAGTGCAACAAAGAATGAAGCAATTTCGAGGATGTAAATTTTGGAAGAAGAGAAAAAGAAAATGCAAAATTGTGAAAGTCTTTAGTCATTGTAAGCCTAGCTAAGACATAGACCAGCCGTCATGTTTTAGTAATAATTGTGTCAATTTCTATTGTAATCCTAGTAGGCATAGTTGAGTCATGTTTGAGTTATGTTGAGTCATATGATCATAATTAAGGTGGAGTGTTAGAAATTGTAATTACTCCCACATGCGAAGTTAGTTAAAATTAGAGACTAAGTTAACTAAGTGTTGAGCGCTCACTGTTGGATTGTTGAGTAAGTCAAGTTAAGTGGTAGAGGACTTTAGTGTGGTTGCATGTGGATGCATGTCAAAATATATTAGGGCTAGTTGGAGAAGTATAAGTACCCTTCGCCGTGTTCATTGTAAGCATCATGTTTTGTGTGATCAATAGAAGAGCAGCAACTCATATTTTGTGCGAATTCATGCTTTGTCTCCTGTGTCTTTCCATGACTGCATATATGTTTTCGGAGGCAATGTGCGTTTAACCTAATCTACGAGTGCATTTTAGTTTTATTTTTCGATTCGCCTTTACGGAAACAATGATTTAGATAATTAACTGTATGAATTTAAAATAACTATCAGCGTCAAACCAATAATTTCCGTCCATAAAACGAAGATAATGTGAAACAAACCTTAACCCACAGAAACACGTGTAATTGTTCTCCACAACAACTTTTTTTTTATGTGGGAACACAAAAGAACAGAGATTTCGAGTTCTTTGCTGATGTGGACTGTCAAGATTGTCACCCTTGTTACAATAATTATCTTTACTTAGAAAGCAGTGACTGCCCACTTAGTGGCTTTTATGCTTGTTTCGTATTAGATATATAACATACAGTAGTAAACTTGCATTTTGTAAGGCTAATCATAGCTCGGTGTTAGAAACCCATCTCCAAAGTTACGGAATGTTGAGAAATCAACTTTGTACATAATCCCATATGGGCTATGTTGTCGGCAACCGCACAAATACGTTATTTGTCAACCTGTTGTTTTAGAAAATGATTTTTTATTCTATTAATTTTCTTTACGATGGAAAAATCAATGGTCAAATATGAAGTATGCAACCAATAATCAATATTCAAAGAGATAGGCGTTCAATGGGCATTAAAATTAATGGCATGTCCTTTGAATTAAGTCAGAATTGAAATCGCAAAACGGCTAATATTTGGGAATCCGAGTATTGGGGTGGTTAATTTTTTAACCGTGATTCCGTCAAATTGCCAAATATTCAAAGAATCTGCGATTGACTTCAGCTCACCGATCACGAACATGGAATTTAAAAATCAACATTGAATCTGGTAAGTTTACTGCGTACTGGTGTAGAATTGTGAATAAAATACAGCCAACTGCACCTTATGTCTACGTTTCTATGGAACTTTATCCGAAACAGTGATTCCGATAACTGAAAGTATGAATTTAAAATAAATCACGGCGGTTAACCGATCATTCCCTGTCCGTAAAATTAAGATAATTTGAAAGAAATCTTAACCTACAGATATTAATTTTCAAAAACACGCATTACTTTACAGCGTAGTTGTTCTACGCAAGATTTTTTTTTTATTTTTTTTTTCCGTGGAAACAAATAAGAATAAAGTTTTCAAGTTCTTCATTGATGCCGACTCTCAAGATTGGATAGTGCTCCCATCGTTGTTACAAGAACTATGTTGTGTTAGAAGGCAGTGATTACCCACTTGGTGGCTTTTACGCTTGTTTCATATTAGATATATAACACACAGTCATTATTAAAACTTGAATTTTGTGATCCTAAGCATAGCTAGGTGTTAGGCACCCATCTCCAAAGTTAAGGAATGACAACACAAATATATTATAGATATGTTAGCTGATATGCATTTGAGAAATGAACTTTGTAAATTAATACCATCCGTTTGGGCTAAGTTGTCCCCATCAAAACCATAAATGCGTTATTTGTCAACTGCTTTTTAGGAAATTATTATTTATTGTATTACTTTTCTTTACAAAGGAAAAATCAAACATTTAGTCATATAGACAGATAAGCTCCTTTTTCCGGAGGCTCTGGGAAAATAACTCGAAAGTAAAAGGTTACACTATAGACAATAAAGAATATTTGATGTAATGTAATGTATTTGACTCCATTAATCACAACAATCACATTTCAATCTCCTGCGGATGATTTGGAGGGCATGTTAGTACTTTCTCACCATGTGGCTGGTCCAGATGAGATGATCAGTTGCTTCTTTTCATAATTATAGCAAGGCAGGTATCCTTGGTCGTTCTCTTCTGGTTATATGTTATTTCTTATCCATGTCGTTTTCTTCCCGGTGTATAGATCAGTTCTAGTATTGTTGCATTCAATTTTTAGGCTGTGTAATTCTATGTCTGAGAGTTTCTTCCTTTAAACAACTGGATTATCGCATCCTGCATTAGTTTCGTTAAACTGGACACGAACCTCCACCGGAAGACCTGTAGTTTTTACACTGAGATGGCCCGGATGGAGGTACAGGACCCCTTGGGAGCGATTCAACAAACGCATTCTTCATCTCATTATTATTATTATCCGCTAGTTCTCCTTGAAATATGAATTGGAATTTCAGCGCCCTGCCAGTCGAACCTTCGCTAACCATCGTGACCACCATAATCATAGCAATCAATATTACCACTCGTGTTTGCCATTCTCATTTCCAACTCTTTTTTTGGCAGGCAGTCCCACAATAAGCGATTGATTGCACCAATATTAATATCAGAAGAAGATTAACGATAATATGAGTGTATCGTAATCTTTACATGCAAATATATAGCATATTTAAGTAGTCACGCGGACAGGTGACGTGCTGAGAAGAGAGTAAACGTGGAAGCCTTTATTATAATATGATCTTTGGCTATTCCTTTGTCTCACAAAGCCGTCGTAAATGAATCCTGTTCCGTTAACCTAAGTCTTCTCTAAACCGCCGGCTGGTAAATTTTGACTTTGAAATTCCGTTCAGTAAGAAACTTTTGACTCTGGTCGGTTCAACACGCCTCGCTAAATCTTGGTGGTCAATTATTTAAAGTCCCACTCCAACGTACCATTCAAAACACGTTTCGATCATCCATGTATATTTTTGTCAAAAGAAAAAATCGACTACCTTTCATTAATCAATCCTCGATATATTTATAGTTTAAAAAAACCGATATTTCTAAAAAGGAAATGAATTATCAATGAATGTTTAGGATATATTTATTTCAAGGAGGGGAACTAGGCTCTTGTGTGTTTTCCAAACCAAACCGTTTATAATTTTATTTATCTAAACAAAGTTACTATATATAAAATGCTACTTATTTCAATTATATATCATATGCCATCAAATTTCACATTTATTCTCTCTATGTATATATTTTTATTGAATTATAAGAAGCGAGTTACTATATATTTGGATGTGTGAGAGTTATGATTACTTTCCATATGAATCAGATCATTAATTTATAAATATATATATATGTGGGCGGCTTGATTTATAAAATTTATATTAAAACTTGAAATTTTATAGAGAAAAAGTTTAATTTATGATTTTTTTTATGATGATGATGAGGATAATGGTTACCGTTCACTAAGACCAAAATAGTCTATCGGACCTATAATTTTCTTAGTTTTTAATTGTCTGGCTCCTCGTCTTTCTTGGCGAGATTGATGTTGTAGCTTTCTTTTTTTCCTCTATGGTCTTCCAACTTCCTTCGTCTTGCATCTCCTTCATCTCTTCTTTTTCTTGGGACATTAGTGTCTTAGCTTCGCGATCTATTGTGTTCCTTCTTTTGAAGATAGTCGGAGAAGAAGTTTGGTCTAGGAGATCTGCTTTGCTGTTAAATGAAGATTTATTTTGTGAGATATTCGAATCCTCATCAGTGTTGATGCTTGAGAGGACGGGGCTTTCTCCATGCTTGCCTTGAGTGTTGTTTCATTCTTGCCCGATTTCTTGTGATTCATAGTTTTCTCTAGAGAATTCTTCGTTGATGACAATGTAGTGTTCTTTTTGTGCTCCTTCCCACCATATAGATCAGTGGTGGGTTTTTCTAGCAGAATTTTTCTATGAGGCTTTTGGGCAATTTTTGGCTAGATGGCCTGTCTCAAAGCAAGATCGGCATCTGAAGAGGACACTTTCATAATCGAGTTTCTAGTTCCACACATAGTCTTTACTTATTAGGTTTATTTCAGCTAGGAATCTGATGCTGAAGTCCATTCCCACACAGATGCGTGCATAGGTGTTTTTGGCATATTCCTTTGTTTCTGGGCACCTACAGTAAAATTTCCCAATTGCATTTCCAATGGCTTTTAGCGAGGAAAGATTCCAGAGATGCAAGGGTAGGCTTGGCAATCTCACCCAAACTGGTGCTGAGGTTATGACTACTGTTGAGGGGTCGAATGATGGGTTCCATGGCTTCATGAATAGTCCTGAGTTGTCCCAAAACCAAGGGCCAGAATCTAGAATACATTGTCTGCTTTCAAGATTTTCAAAATCTACTATAAATAAACCCCTAGCACAGGGGTAGATATTAATTTCATCAGAAATGACAGGCTTCCGTACCTTCGAGATCCAATTGTGTCAGGCCAGGAGTAACTCCAGACTTGGCAGAAAAACTGATTCGTTTATCTCATTAGGTAGCTATTGTTATATACATGAATGTGACTGATCAGTTCATCTTCTTGATGACTGTTCACATTCCAAATTCACCCAATCGCAGAGGATTAGGTGTCAACATTCCCCACCTTAATCTGAAGGGATGTTGGTGAGTCCAAGCATCGTTCTGAATCTTTCAAGCTTTTCTATTCCAAGTGCTTTGGTGAAGATGTCTGCAATTTGCTCATTTGTGGAACAATGACGGAGATGGATTGTTTTGGCCTCAACATGATGTTGGATCAGATGATATTTAGTATTGATGTGCTTTGTACGATTATGGAACTTTGGGTTCTTGGCAAACTTTATTGCAGAGGTGTTATCAATCATGAGTGGAGTTGATTGTACTTGTTTCACCTGCAAATCTTCAAGAATTTTCCTGAGCCACACAATTTCTTTCGTTGCTTCAGCTCCTGCCACGTATTCTGCTTCAGTTGTGGAATTTGCTGGAACTGATTGTTTGCGTGATCTCCAGGAGACAGCTCCTGATCCAAGACTAATAGCATATCCTGAAGTAGATACCCCAGTTTCTTTGTCTCCATCGAAGTCTGAATCATAGTATCCAATCAAGATGAAGTCGTCCACCTGTGTATACTTGATTCCAAGGTCTTGAGTTCCCTTCAAGTACCTTAGAACTCTTGTTGCAGCAGACCAATGTCCCTCACAAGGCTTTTGCATGAACCTGGAGAGGATTCCAACAGTAAATGAAATGTCTGGTCTGGTAGTAGTGAGGTAGATGAGACTTCCTACAAGCTGTCTATACTTTGTTGTATCCTCAAATTCCTTTCCTTCAATAGATGTGAGATTTAAGTTTTGTTCCATTGGAGTAGAAAGAGGATTGCACTCTGTCATGCCAAATCTATTTAACAAATCTCCAATGTATTTCTTTTGAGAAAGAAATATGGATTTTGGATGTTGGGTTACTTCAATGCCAAGATAGTAATGAACATAGCCCAAATCAGTCATTTCAAAACTTTTCCCTAATTCCTTCTTTATGGATGCAATGTAGATTTCATTGTTCCCTGTCATTAAAAGATCATCTACATATACCACAAGATACACAACTATTTTGCCAACTTTCTTGACAAATAAAGTTGCATCATCAAGATCAAAATGATTGAAGTTGAGTTTCAGAAGATGCTCAGTTAGTTTTTCATACCAGGTTCGCGGTGCTTGTTTGAGGCCATACAAGGACTTCACAAGTTTTCATACTTTATGTTCATGTCCTTTCACAACAAATCCTTCTGGCTGGGACATAAGAACATTCTCTTTTAAATCTCCATTCAAGAATGAAGTTTTTACATCCATTTGATGGACTTTCCAACCGTTCTGAGCAGCTAGTGCAAAGAGTGTCCGGATGGTGGCCCATTTTGCTGTGGGGGCAAAAGTTTCCTCATAATCGACCCCTTCCTTCTGTGCAAAACCTTTTGCCACAAGCCTAGCTTTGTGCTTGTCAAGTGAGCCATCAACTTTGTACTTGTTCTTGTAGACCCACTTGTAGCCAATTGGTTTGGTTCCAAATGGAGGATCAACCAGCTTCCAAGTGCCATTCTTTATGAGAGCATCATACTCCTTTTGCATCGCTTCTTTCCATTCATCATGAGAAGCAGCTTCTTTGAAGGAAGTTGGTTCAAAATCTGTATACAAGTTCAATTCACAATCATAAGTAACATCCATATCAACGGGTGAAATAGAGTCATCTACATCACCTCCATCTTGTCGGTTTGAATTTTTGGTTCCTGTTTTTCCAATTTCATCAGGATGAACACTTTCAAGTGTCTTTGTCAGCCACTTCGGGGGACCTTTCTGAGATGGTCCAGGCTGATCTGTTGATTGAGTTGGGACTGAATCAAGATTGAGTCTCCCAATTCTATCAATTACATCACTTAAAGGATCATTCGTTGTTGGAGTTTCATGCAGGGGAGATTGTTCTGTTGGGGATTATAAGGCACAGTTGTTTGATGTTTGATCCCATGTTGGCAAAGATAGTTTTCAAATTCATTTGATGTATATTCTTTTCCATTATCAGTGCGAATAGACCCAATATGAGATTGTGCATCATTTTCAATCCATTTATGAAAATTCTTGAATGTTTGAAAAGCATCAGATTTGTTCTTCAAAAATAAACCCAACACATTCTGGTGTAATCATCAATAAATGTCATGATATATTTATTTCCATTTGCAGAAGGAACAGGCATTGGACCACATAAATCTGAATGAATGAGTTCAAGCTTCCTATGTGCTCTTGAATGTGAATCATGGAAAGACTGTTTGCTATGCTTTCCTAGAATGCAAGCATCACATTGCTTATGTTTCCTAGGAATTATAGGCAAACCAGCAACACCATTTTTCTTCAATAAGCGGAGACTGTCATAGTTTAAATGTCCAAATCTAGCATGCCATAATAAACTTGATGGAAGTGTACCTTCTTCATGATGAGAAATATATGAGAAATGATGTGCATGAGAAGAGGTTCCTTGCAGTTTGAGAAGCCTTTCTTCTTCTATTCCCCCCATGACAAGTGAGTGGTCAGATGCTTTTCTTACCTCAAGCTTTCCATCAAACATATGAATGGAGTGACCTTGCTGGCGGATGTGGACCAAGGACAGCAAGTTTCTCTTGAGATGTGGGAGATATAGAACATGATCCAGAAGAAAGTCTGGAAGACCAGGCAGTTTAAGCCTGATTGTTCCAAGCCCTGATGGCTTGATTTTTGACTGATCTGCAAAGTATACTGCTCCATCAACATTGTGAGTGAAATCTTCAAAAAAATCTTTCCTATGAGTCATATGACAGGTTGCTCCTGAATCAAGAAACCAATCATTTTTCGAAGAAGCAAGTGAAGCATTAAACAAATCTTCATTTACTCCAATGTTACATTGTGCCTCAATATAGTGAGCGGATTCAGGTGCTTTACCTTTGTCTGTATCATCAGTTTTACCTTTCTGCTGGTTTCTTTTCTGCTCAATTTTGTCCCATGGTAGCTTGCATGTAGAAGCATCATGTGATCCATTTCGTTTGCAGCGAATGCAATGCAGATCTGCCTTTTCTCCTTGAGAATGTTTGCCCCCCTGCCTCTGAAGTATCTTCCTCTTCCTCTTCGTCCACCTCTTCCTCTTGTAGAATCTTTAGCAGGATGCTTTTATTTATGAGCAAGGCACACAGTCTCTTTAGAAGATTCAGGGGTTGTCTTCTTTCCAAAGGCTTTTTCTCTTTTAGCAAACTTTTTCACAAGAGAGTCAAAGGTTATATCTTTAAGATTTCCATTTGCTTTTAAAGACTCAAGATAATTGGAGTAAGTAGGATAGAGTGCCTTGAGAAAAGCAATAAGAGGGATATCCAGCTCAACCTTAGTGGATTTTATATCATGCATTATAGACTTTACTTCAGATGCAAGAGCAAGAGGATCATTATTTTGCAGTTCAAGAGTGAAGAGTTTAATCATGAGTTGGACTACCTCAAGTGCAGAATGTGAGTCATAGAGTTCTTTCTGCTTTTGTAAAGCTTCAAAGGCAGTTGAATATGATGAAATATGGCAACTTACTTCTTCATTTATAGATGCTGCGATTAATGCATATGCTTTGTTGTTCTTGTTATCCCAAATGACGAGCTGTTTGTGTGATGTAGGTTGTACTGGGTCGTTGTCTCCTTCTCCGACACACACTCCCTTCCACAACTCACTGAAGATGAGGGTGTGTTTTATCATCCGGGACCATTCAGGATAGTTCTCCTTGCCAGTGAGAGCTATTCCTACCATAGAGATGATTGAATGCATTCTGTAAAAAATACTTCTGCTGATATACAGTGAAATTGTACTCAAAAGGGCAAAAAAAAATTTCAAACACTTTTATGTACTGTTTCTTCAAATCCCTCCAAGGATCCTCATATAATATATCCACCATATTCCATATCTACAAACTCAGTTCATAACTCATTCAAATGAAAACCATAATATATATATACTGGTTAATATAACCATAGCGCACATATATATATATATATATATATATATATATATATATATATATATATATATATATATATATATATATATATATATATATATATATATATATATACTGATCAATGTAACCACAGCGCACATATAGCACACAGCTTTAGCGCACATATAAATCACCGCTTTAATATAGCCACAGCAACACGCATTAATTCAGCACTCTATCTCAAATAAAAAGAACACCGCATACCATTATCATCACCATTATCTCAGGCCACGGGTTATACAGTCTACAGTTATATGTCAGGCCACGGTTTATATATAATATACAGTCCAGGTTATAACCCGGTCCATGGTTTAAACACAATACAACTCAGTCCACGGTTATATCTCAGGCCACGGGTTATACAGTCCACAGTTATATGTCAGGCCACGGTTTATATATAATATACAGTCCAGGTTATAACTCGTTCCACAGTTATATACAACCCAATTCAATGTTGCACATTACAGAGTATTAAACCAGGATATGAATATCAGACCAACGCACATATAAACTTCACCGCACATACCAGGAGTTTTAACCAATGCAAAAAGAATACGCACAGAGACTCGGAGATTATTCAACACAAAATATAACCCACAGAGCCCCACATAATTTACTGCTTCATACCAGAGATTCAATGCACACCATTGTATTCAACGCTCCATTCCCACGCTACAGCGTTGCATTCAATGTTCTATTCAATCGGAGTTCAACCTACGCTTTCAATACAACCTTCACCACAGTCCATTCATCACACAGAGACTATGAATCGATGCATAGAGATGCTTCAGTGTATTCATTGCTCGAACTATTCAACACACTCGCTGCTATGTCAGGACAGAGGCAGTGGCAGCGGCAGCGCTATGTCAGGACAGAGGCAGCGCTCAGGACAGAGGCAATGGCAGAGATGAAGGGAGTTACATCTATTTTTAGAACCTGGGAGCTTTGATACCATGTCAGGTCAGTTGTAACTCTAGACTTGGCAGAAAAAGTGATTCGTTTATTTCATTAGGTAGCTATTGTTATATACATGAATGTGACTGATTAGTTCATCTTCTTGATGACTGTTTACATTCCAAATTCACCCAATCGCAGAGGATTAGGTGTCAACAAATTGTGGAGAGCTGTCAGTCGTGGCCAAAAACCATTGAACTGGCAGATTAGGGCACTTTCAGAAAACTTCAAAGCCTCATTGACTGAGGCCTGGATCACCTGGATAGTGGGAGCTGGGGCTTCACTGACAATATGGGCAGGAGCTTGCCCTCTAGAAGCGGACGGAAGTGAGCCAACAACTATTTTCGCAAAGCTGGGAGCCATATTTTCCCGTAGAAATAAGGCAGAAGATTAGATCCAGATCTAGCCACAAAAAATTAGATCTAGAACCCAGCCGCCGAGAATAAGGCAGAAGATTAGACCTAGATCTAGATCTAGCCTCAGAAGAATAGATCTAGAACCCAGCCAAAATTTCATGTAACTTCAAACCTTACTAACTTTATTCACCCATTAAACTTATGCATGGATGGTGTATCATTGACTTATGCTTCCAAGCTCACGACAGCGTACAAATTACCCTCCAAAGAACTTGCAGTTGTGGTTGTGGCAAGAAAATATGGCAACAAACGATCGTTTATGACTAAGTTGCCGCAGAGATGAGCCGTAAATAAGATATTTATCAATTGAGCCGCAAAGATATATTGAGCCATAGAGATAAAATATTAGATCAAGCTTCGATTGAGCTACGGAGATATATTGAGCCGCAGAGATATTTATCAATTAACATATAACATATTTGAACAATTGAGCCGTAGAGAAAACCCCATGAATTTTCCGAATAGAGCCACAGAGATGTATTGAGCCGCAAAGATATTTATCAATTGAGCTACAGAGATAAAAGATTAGATCAAGCTTCGATTGAGTAGTGGAGATATATTGAGCCGCAGAGATATTTATCAATTGAGATATAATGTATTTGAACAATTGAGCCGCAGAGAAAACCCCACGAATTTTCTAAATAGAGCCATAGAGATGTATTGAGCCACAAAGATATTTATCAATTGAGCTACAGAGATAAAAGATTAGATCAAGCTTTGATTGAGCAACAGAGATATATTGAGCCGAAGAGATATTTATCAATTGAGATATAATGTATTTGAACAATTGAGCCGCAGAGAAATGAAAAACCCCACGAATTTTCCGAACATAGCTGCAAAGATGTATTGAGCCACAAAGACCACAATTAGAGACCACAGAGCCGTAGAGACCGCCACAGCCGTATACCAAACCACCGTAGCAGTATAAAAAATATTAAAGATTTTTAAAAATTAAAAGTTTAAGTTGTTTAATTTGTAAAGTTATATTATGTTAAGGGTTCTGAGTGTGTTGAATATATTTATTTATTCAAAAATACATTTTAAACAAATACTTCTAGATGTAGTACGTTTTCTACGCATTTTATATATATGAATAAATTTGAAAGAAAAATTGTCAAATCTAATATCAATAATAATATTAAAATTTATTTAGTTGTGTTAATTGAATTACCTAACTACGTAATTTTCAATATTTTTGTACATAAATTCTATTTAAAAAAATCACGTGAACATCAAAGAAATATAATATCACAATTATATAATGCACGATTATTACAATGCTATTTAAATGGTTTTCATTGAAAAAAACAATGTGATCCAACTTATTTAGATGAAATTGAAATTAAACTTATTAATAAACTATACTCTAAAATGAAAAATCATTATTAACTTGCTTTTCACTACATCTATCTTAAAATTGGAGCGACAATACGTATAACTGATATCATGCAATGCTAATATTAAAACCCAAGTAAATCCAATCTAGCCTACACACTATCACACTATCATTAATAACTCGTATAACTAATATAGCTCAATGCTAATGCTAAAACCTAGCTCAATGCTAAAACCTAGGTAATCAATCCAATATAGCCAATTCCCAGCTCGATGCTAATTCTAAAACCTAGGCCATCAATCCAATATAGCAAAATTTTGAAAATATTATATACTACGATCAATAACCTCCACTACCGTACTAATAAATAAATCCCAAATGTAATAATTTCGTTAATGAAATGGCTCATGTACAATTTGCAACAACAGGCTCATCCAATCTACATCAAAAAGTATTTCAGAAATTACAAAACCTTTAAGAACCAAATTACAAAGTCAAACAAAATCATAATATACGATTTAACATAGTTGCTATTAACATAAATCGTATATTATGATTTTGTTTGACTTTGTAATTTGGTTCTTAAAGGTTTTGTAATTTCTGAAATACTTTTTGATGTAGATTGGATGAGCCTGTTGTTGCAAATTGTACATGAGCCATTTCATTAACGAAATTATTACATTTGGGATTTATTTATAAGTACGGTAGTGGAGGTTATT
Organism: Pinus tabuliformis; assembly: GCA_031772625.1. Classification (NCBI taxonomy): domain Eukaryota; kingdom Viridiplantae; phylum Streptophyta; class Pinopsida; order Pinales; family Pinaceae; genus Pinus; species Pinus tabuliformis. The sequence continues at coordinate 810,787,553 of CM062819.1, read as the reverse complement.
GATCGTAGTATATAATATTTTCAAAAATTGGCTATATTGGATTGATGGCCTAGGTTTTAGAATTAGCATCGAGCTGGGAATGGGCTATATTGGATTGATTACCTAGGTTTTAGCATTGAGCTAGGTTTTAGCATTAGCATTGAGCTATATTAGTTATACGAGTTATTAATGATAGTGTGTAGGCTAGATTGGATTTACTTGGGTTTTAATATTAGCATTCCATGATATCAGTTATATGTATTGTCGCTCCAATTTTAAGATAGATGCAGTGAAAAGCAAGTTAATAATGATTTTTCATTCTAGAGTATAGTCTATTATTATGTTTAATTTCAATTTCATCTAAATAAGTTGGATCACATTGTTTTTTTCAATGAAAACAATTTAAATGGCATTGTAATAATCTTGCATTATATAATTGTAATATTATATTTTTTTGATGTTCAAGTGATTTTTTTAAATAGAATTTATGTACAAAAATATTGAAAATTACGTAGTTAGGTAATTGAATTAACACAACTAAATAAATTTTAATATTATTATTGGTATTAGATTTGACAATTTTTGTTTTCAATTTTATTTATATATATAAAATAGGTAGAAAATGTACTACATCTAGAAGTATTTGTTTAAAATGTATTTTTGAATAAATAAATATATTCAACACTCAAAAACCCTTAACATATTATAACTTTACAAATTAAACAACTTAAACTTTTAATTTTTAAAAATCTTTAATATTTTTTATATGGTTGCGGTGGTGTGGTATACGGCTGTGGTGGTCTTTGCAGCTCTGTGGTCTCTAATTGTGGTCTCTGCGGCTCAATACATCTTTGCAGCTTTGTTCAGAAAATTCATGGGGTTTTTCATTTCTCTACAGCCCAATTGTTCAAATATGTTATATCTCAATTGATAAATATCTCTGCGGCTCAATATATCTCCACCGCTCAATCAAAGCTTGATCTAATCTTTTATCACTGCAGCTCAATTGATAAATATCTTTGTGGCTCAATACATCTCTTTGACTCTGTTTGGAAAATTCGTGGGGCTTTCTCTGTGGCTCAATTGTTCAAATACGTTATATGTCAATTGATAAATATCTCTGCGGCTCAATATCTCCGCGGCTCGATCGAAGCTTGATCTAATATTTTATCTATGCAGCTCAATATATCTCTGCATCTCAATTGATAAATATCTTCTTTGCGACTCATATCTGCGGCAACTTAGTCATAAACGATTGTTTGCTGCCATATTTTATTGCCGCAAGTTCTTTAGAGGGTAACATGTACACTGTCCTGACCCTGGAAGCGTAAGTCAATGATATACCATCCATACATAAGGTTAATGGGTTAAGAAATTTAGTAAGGTTTGAAGTTACTTTAAATTTTGGCTGGGTTCTAGATCTAATCTTTTGTGGCTAGATCTAGATCTAGATCTAATCTTCTGCCTTATTCTCAACGGTTGGGTTTTAGATCTAATTTTCTGTGGCTAGATCTGGATCTAATCTTCTGCCTTATTTCTACGGGAAAATATGGCTCCCAGCTTCGCCAAAATAGTTGCTGGCTCAGTTTTGTCCACTTCTAGAGGGCAAGCTCCTGCCCATCAGTGAAGCCCCAGCTCCCACTGTCCAAGTGGTCCAGGCCTCACTCAATGAGGCTTTTAAGTTTTCTAAAAGTGCCCTAATCTGTCGGTTCAATGGTTTTTGGTCGCGGCTGACATTTCACCATAATTGGATCTCAGAGGTATGGAAGCCTATCGTTTATGATGAAATTAATAACTACTCTTGTGCTATGGGTTTCTTTATAGTAGATTTTGAAAATCCTGAAAGCAGACAATGTATTCTAGATTCTGGCCCTTGGTTTTGGGAAAACTCGGGCCTATTCATGAAGCCATGGAACCCATCATTCGACCCCTCAATAGCAGTCATAACCTCAGCACCAGTTTGGGTGAGATTGCCAAGCCTACCCTTGCATCTCTAGAATCTATCCTCGCTAAAAGCGATTGGAAATGCAATTGGGGAATTTTATTGCAGGTGCCCAAAAACAGAGGAATATGCCAGAACCACCTATGCACGCATCTGTGTAGAAATGGACTTCAGCACCGGATTCCCAGCTGAAATAAACCTAACAAGTAAAGACTATGTGTCGAACCAAAAACTCTATTATGAAAGTGTCCTCTTCAAATTTCGATCCTGCTTTGAGACAAGCCATCTCGCCAAAAATTTCCCAAAAGCCTCCCAGAAAAATTCTGCTAGAAAAGCCCACCACAGATCTACATGGTGGGAAGGAGCACAAAAAGAACACTCCACTGTCATCAAAGAAGAATTCTCTAGAGAAAACTTTGAATCACAAGAAATCGGGCAAGAAAGAAACAACTCTCAAGGCAAGCATGGAGAAAGCCCCTTCCTCTCAAGCATCAACAGTGATGAGGATTCGAATATCTCACAAGATAAATATTCATTTAACAGCAAAGCAGATCTCCTAGACCAAACTTCTTCTCCAACTATCTTCAAAAGGACGAATACAATAGATAGTGAAGCTAAGACACAAATTTCCCAAGAAAAAAAAGAGATGAAGGAGATGCAAGATGAAGGAAGTTGGAAGACCGTAGAGGAAAAAAAGAAAGCTACAACATCAATCTCGCCAAGAAAGATGAGGGGCCAAACAATTAAAAACTAAGAAAATTATAGGTCTGATAGACCATTTTGGTCTCAGTGGACCTTAGCCACTATCACCATCATCATCATCATTAAAAAAAAAAGAAATCATAAATTAAACTTTTGCTCTATAAAATTTCAAGTTTTAATATAAATTTTATAAATCAAGCAATTTATATATATATATATATATAAATTAATGATCTGATTCATATGGAAACTAATCATAACTCTCACACATCCAAATATATAGTAACTCGCTTCTTATAATTCAATAAAAATATATACATAAAAGGAATAAATGTCAAATTTGATGACATATGATACATAATTGAAATAAGTAGCATTTTATATATAATAACTTTGTTTAAATAAATAAAATTATAAACGGTTTGGTTTGGAAAACACACAAGAGCCTAGTTCCCCTTCCGTGAAATAAATATATCCTAAACATTCATTGATAATTCATTTCCTTTTTAGAAATATCGGTTTTTTAAAGCTATAAATATATCGAGGATTGATTAATGAAAGGTAGTCAATTTTTTCTTTCGACAAAAAAATACATGGATGATCGAAACGTGTTTTAAATAATTGACCACCAAGATTTAGCGAGGCGTGTTGAACCGACCAGAGTCAAAAGTTTCTTACTGAACGGAATTTCAAAGTCCAAATTTACCAGCGGGAGGTTCAGAGAAGACTTAGGTTAACGGAACAGGATTCATTTACGACGGCTTTGTGAGTCAAACGAATAGCCAAAGATCATATTATAATAAAGTGTTCCACGTTTACTCTCTTCTCAGCTTGCCACCTGTCCGCGTGACTACTTAAATATTCTATATATTTGCATGTAAATATTACGATACACTCATATTATCGTTAATCTTCTTCTGATATAAATATTGGAACAATCAATCGCTTATTGTGGGACTGCCTGCCAAAAGAAGAGTTGTATAGGTTGAAGGAGAGATGGAAATGAGAATGGCAACACGAGTGGTAATATTGATTGCTATGATTATGGTGGTCACGATGGTTACCGAAGGTTCGGCTGGCAGGCCGCTGAAATTCCAATTCATATTTCAAGGAGAACAAGCGGATAATAATAGTAATGAGATGAAGAATGCGTGGGTTGAATCGCTCCCAAGGGGTCCTGCACCTCCATCGGGGCCATCTCGGTGTAAAAACTACAGGTCTTCCGGTGGAGGTTCGTGTCCAGTTTAACGAAACTAATGCAGGATGGGATAATCCAGTTGTTGAAAGGAAGAAACTCCCAGACATAGAATTACACAGCCTAAAAATTGAATACAACAATACTAGAACTGATCTATACATCGGGAAGAAAACGACATGGATAAGAAATAACAAATAACCAGAAGAGAACGACCAAGGATACCTGCCTTGCTATAATTATTAAAAGAAGCAACTGATCATCTCATCCGGACCAGCCACATGGTGAGAAAGTACTAACATGCCCTCCAAATCATCGGCAGGAGATTGTAATGTGATTGTTGTGATTAATGGAGTCAAATACTCTTTTATTGTCTACAGTGTAACCCTTTACTTTCGATTTATTTTCCCAGAGCCTCCGGAAAAAAGTGCTTATCTGTCTATATGACTAAATCTTTGAGTTTTCCTTTGTAAAGAAAAGTAATACAACAAGCATAAAAGCCACCAAGTGGGTAATCACTGCCTTCTACACAACATAGTCCTTGTAACAACGATGGGAGCACTATCCAATCTTGAGAGTCGGCATCAATGAAGAACTCGAAAACTTTATTCTTATTTGTTTCCACGAAAAAAGAAAAAAAAATCTTGTCGAGAACAACTACGCTGTAAAGTAATGCGTGTTTTTGAAAATTAATATCTGTAGGTTAAGATTCCTTTCACATTATCTTGATTTTATGGACAGGGAATGATCGGTTAACCACCATGATTTATTTTAAATTCATACTCTCAGTTATCGGAATCACTGTTTCGGATAGAGTTCCATAGAAACGTAGACGTAAGGTGCAGTTGGATGTAGTTTATTCACAGTTCTACACCACTACGCAGTAAACCTACCAGATTCAATGTTGATTTTTAAATTCGATGTTCGTTATTTCAATTCTGACTTAATTCAAAGGACATGTCAGTAATTTTAATTCCCATTGAACGCCTATCTCTTTGAATATTGATTATTGGTTGCATACTTCATATTTGATGATTGATTCTTCCATCGTAAAGAAAATTAATAGAATAAAATATCATTTTCTAAAGCAACAGGTTGACAAACAAGGTATTTGTGTTGTTGCCTGATAACTTAGCCCATATGGGATTGATTTCTCGAAAGCATATCAGTTGCCAAAATATATAACATATTTGTGTTCATTCCGTTAACTTTGGAGACGGCTTTCTAACACCAACCTATGCTTAGCCTTAGAAAATGCAAGTTTTAATGGTAACTGTATGTTATATATCTAATATGAAACAAGCATAAAAGCCACAAGTGGGCAGTCACTGCTTTCTAAGAAAAGATAATTATTGTAACAACGGTGACAATCTTGACAGTCCACATCAGGAAAGAACTCGAATTCTCTGTTCTTTTGTGTTCCCACATTAAAAAAAAAGAAGTTGTGGAGAACAATTACACGTGTTTTTGTGGGTTAAGGTTTGTTTCACATTATCTTCGTTTTATGGACGGAAATTATTGGTTAGACATTGGTAGTTATTTTAAATTCATACCGTTAATTATCTAAATCATTGTTTCCGTAAAGTGGAATAAAAAAATAAAAGTAAAATGCACTTGTAGATTAGGTTAAATGCACATTGTTGTAAAAACATATATGTAGTTATGGAAAAACAGAGGAGACAAAGCATGTATTCACACAAAACATGCGTTGCTGCTCTTTTATTGATCACCCAAAATATGATGCTTACAATGAACCCGGTGAGGGTATTTATACTTTTCCAACTAGCGACTTGCCTAATATATCTTGACATGCATCCACATGCAACCACACTAAAAGTCGTCTATCACTTGACTTACTCAACACTCCGACACTTAGCGCTCAACACTTAGTTAAGTGACTCTCTAATTTTATCTAACTCCGCATGCAGGAATAATTACAATTTCTAACACTGCCCCTTAATTACAACTGTATGACTCAACATATCTCAAACATGACTCAACTATGCTTGTTAGGATTACAATAGAAATTGACTCAATTATCGCTAAAACATGCTTGCTGGTCTATGTCTCAGCTAGGCTTACAATGACTCAAGACTTTCACAATTTTGCATTTTATTTTTCTCTTCTTCCAAATTTTTTATCCTGTTCTTGATCATCAACTGTTGCTAGATGACATACTGCTTCATGAGAAGTTCTAATTGCTTCATATCTTGCTGCTACAATGGCAGCTTCAACCTTCAATGTTTCATCAAACATTGCGCTTACCATATTGTCACAATCAATCCCTGTTTCAAAAAATAAACCACACATATCATCAACATAATGTTCATCCACACTATGGTGGGATATCAGAGCATTCATGTGCTTATTGTCAAATTCATTGACAATTTCAACTTCACCAAATCCATCAGCTGCGGATGGATTCACCAATTCACATATAACTTTGCAGTCATTATCCATATGTGTCTCATCACAGTAGGATTCACCATCATTTGTATCATCCACATTAGAGTGGAGTCCATGAACATTTATTTACTCTTGCTCTGTTTCACACACAAAGGCTTCAACTTCTCTCTCTGCAATCTGTGTTGCATATTCTTCATCCATATGCATGCTTGCATAATAGGTTTCAATTTTATGGTCTTCACAACCATCATCCACTTTTGAGTGGGATTCTACAAGCTCAGTTTTCCTCTTAGAGTCTTGATCATCTACTCTCAGATCTGCGGCTGACTTATTTGCTTGTGACATAACCTGTTGTTGCATGTCACTCTCCATTGTGCCAAACTCTTCTTCCAAGATCTTCCATGCTTCCTTGGAAGTTGAAGATTTTTCTACCTTGCACAAACACTTCTCATCCAATGTATATTTTATAAAATTCAATGCTAAAACATCACATACTACATCATATGGGTTATTAGATTCATACTCAATTAACTCTTTAGCTCTAAGAAAAGTTAACATCTTGATAACCCAATGATCAAAATATTCACCTGTAGACATAGGACGTGGTAGCAAATCAAAGCTACACCAATCACCCTTGATTTCTTCTTTGTCATTTGCTAGACTTCTCAGTTCCTTGGCTGCGGCCTGAACCTCTCTAACGATGGCAACAATCTCTACCTCTTATTTTTTATTCCTTTTCTTAGTCTTCTTTAGTCGTGCTTTGCAACCCATGAATTCTATCATTCCTTTTCTTATAGCTGCTTTGTTGATTGCATGATGTTTTTTTCCATATCGCCCCCGAAAAAAATATAATTTTCAATATGCACCCCCGTAAGGAACAATTTCTTGACTTTGTTAATGCAGCGTCGACTGAATGAGGCTTGTGTGCTAACTCCCTTCATGACAATGATAACTTTGACCCACATGCATGTAAAACAGAGCAAGTCCAAGAATTGTAACGCGGATCTCTCTTATGCCTACCAGTGTTATAACACCTTGTATATCACAATAGCTCAAACAAGAGAAAAAAAATGTTTCTTTCCTCTTTTTCATGGATTTCTGATCTGTTTTCCTCGCTTTGATACCAATTTGCTGGAAAGGTAGAGGAGACAAAGCATGAATTCACACGAAACACGAGTTGTTGCTCTTCTATTGATCGCTCAAAACATGATGCTTACAATCAACCAAGTGAGGGGTATTTATCCTTTTCCAACTAGTGGCTTGCCTAAAATATCTTGACATGCATCCACATGCAACCACACACTAAAAGTCGCCTATCACTTGACTTGACTCAACACTCAAACAATCAATCACTCAATCACTCATTTAACTGACTCTCTATGTTTAGCCAACTCCACATGCTGGATTAATTACAATTTCTAACAATCCCCCTTAATTACGACTGTATGACTCAACGTGAGTTAACTATCACATAAACATGCCTGTTGGTCTATGTCTCAACTAGGCTTTCAATGACACAAGAATTTTACAATTTGGAATTTTATTTTTCTCTGCTTCTAGATTCTATATCCTCGAAATTTCTTCATTCTTTGTTGAACTTTCTTGTTGTAGGCTTTATTTAGTTGTTGGTGCTGCAAATTTTCTTTGACTTGTTCTAAAGAACAATTGGATCATGTCTTCTACAACTTCCACTTCAAATATTCGTTCAACCATGGACTGTTGCCATAACATTGCATCTTCAAACTGTCTTCTTTGCTTTACTTCTTGTGTTTTATATTCCTAAGTTTCTTTCTACCATATTTCTTGATAGTAGAATCTTATCTCTTCTTGAATCCATTGCTGAAAAATGGTTTCAATGCATTCATCTTTGTCTTCAGAAACATCCATATCATTATTTTCACTTTCATCATCAGGTACTGTTGCTTTTTTCCTGTAATCTACACACTTAATATCATTATTCATCGTCTCATTCAATTCTTTTGTTCCAGTTGTTGCTTTAAGACTCGCACCAATTTGCTTTATTTGTTTCTTAATCCATTCTTCAATGAGCTTCAAATCTGCATCAAACTTATTAACAACCTTTCTTTCAAATTCTTTTTCCATTCTATTCTGAACACTTGCGTATTCAAAAATAATGTTTAAAACATCTTTAATATGAATCTCTTCAGTGAGAGATTCCTTCTCTACATCTGCTTTCTTTTCAACAGCATGGAGGTTGTCTTCCATTGTTATGCTGTTAGTGGATATTCTCATAAAAAAATATTCAATCACTTTATCTTGTTCATGATCATCAATTGTTGCTAGATGACATACTACTTCATATCTTACTGCTACAATTGCAACTTCACCCTTTAATGCTTCATCAAACATGGTGCTTACCGTATTTCCACAATCAATCCCTGTTTCAAAAAATAAACCACACATATCATCAAAATAATGTTCATCCACACTATGGTGGGATATCCAAACATACATGTGCTGATTGTCAATTTCGAACAATTTCAACTTCACCAAATCCATCAGTTGTGGCTGGATTCACCAATTCACATATAACTTTGCAATTATCATCCACATGTGTCTCATCATAGTGGGATTCACCATCATCTGTATCATCCACGTTAAAGTGGATTCTTTGAGTATTTATATGGTCTTGCTTTGTTTCACACGTAGAGGTTGTTGCTTCTCTCTTTGCATAATGGGATTTAATTTTATGGTCTTGACAACCATCATCCACTTTTGAGTGGGATTCTCCAATCTCTATTTTCCTCTTAGAGTCTTGCTCATATATGCTTAGATCTGCGGCTGACTTCTTTTCTTATGACATAACCTGTTGTTGCATGTCACTCCCCCTTGCACCAGACTCTGCTTTCGGGAACTTCTATGCTTCCTTGGAAGTTGTAGCTTTTGCTACCTTGCACAAACACTTCTCATCCAATGCATATTTTATAAAATTCAATGCTAAAGCATCACATACTGCATCATATGGGTTATTAGACTCATACTCAATTAACTCTTTAGCTCTAATAAAAGTTAGCATCTTGATAACCTAGTGATCAAAATATTCACCAGTAAACATAGAAGGTAGTAGCATATCAAAGCTACACCAATCACCCTCGATTGCTTCTTTGTCTTATGCTAGACTTCTCAGTTCCTCGGCTTCGACCTCAACCTCTCTAACCATAGCAATAATCTTTGCCTCTTCTTTTTGATTTCTTTTCTTAATATGATTCAGTGGCGCTTTACGACCCATGACTGCGATATTTCCTCTGTCTTATAGTCTCTTTCCTAATTTCATGAAGATATCTTCCATATCGCCCTGGAAAAAAATATGATTTTCAATATGCCCCCCTAAAACACAATATTTACAGAAAACACTTTCATGCTGGACAAAACACCAACAAATTTGCTAACCAATACACTTACAAAACCCTAACCCTAAGCTTTCTCGTTAATATAACCCTTTTCCTTTTGTTTTTAGAAAATACTTTTCCAAACATAGAACTTCCTTCGGCAAGAACCTTTTATAATCCCGTCAAACTTCACTTTTTACACTTGTCAATATACCAAAAGAAGACTTTTTAAAAAAAATACCTCCTTAACATTTCAATAACTTGTCGACATACCTTTTTCTTTTAAATATCTTCTTATTGTTTTTTATGAGAAATAATGCCCACGTATGGCCTTCGGCTTTGCTTTAAGGAACCCTTTCCAATAGCCCTGTTTTGAAATCTTTAAACTTGCCTTTGCGCATTGGTTCATGGCAGCTACAACTTCTCTTTAATTTCATTCTTGCTGGTTTTTTCAAACAAACTCGCTTAGCAAATTTATTGCTCTACAGGTGAAGGAGGGGGAATAAATTATCTGCAGACGACGGCTTGCGGGTTGGTCACAATAACTATAGTCGCACGACACATATGGTGGCTTTGCATCTCTTGGATTCTTTTTTTATTTTGATCGGATTCAAAGCAGCGGCATCCACAATCAGTGGAAGCGGAGGCGGAGGCTGCAACAAAAATAGTTCTTCAGTAAAAAGATTTTAACGTTCGGCTTGATGCGTTGAGGCTGCGACCATCACTTTGTTCAAATATGAAAAACCACAAGCTACAACGCAACGGTGTTTATTTTTTAAATATCTAGTTAATTGGTTAGACACTAAAGCTCTGCACGCTACGGCTGTTGTCTTTTTAGATTTCAGTTTTTTTCTGCCCTCGATATCAATTTGTTGGAAAGGCGGCAGAGACAAAGAATACATAATTCACATATAAAACACCAGTTACACTGATCACACAAAATATGATTATTAAAATAAACGAGGTGAAGGGTATTTATCTTTTTCCAACTAGTGACTTGCCTAAAATATCTTGACGTGCATCCACATGCAACCACACACTAAAAGTCGTCTATCACTTGACTTGACTCAACACTCAAGCATTTGATCACTTAGTTAACTAACTCTTTATCTTTAGCCAACTCCAGATATGGAAATAATTACAATTTCTAACACACCTAAGTATAATCATCCCATTAACTCTAATTCAATTAATGATGTTGGATGGAATCACTATAAATATGGATAAACTATAAGGGTCACTAATTCTATAAGAAAGAAATTGGTTATCATTACATCATTTCGTGTATTACGTTTTGGATAGATCGAAAGGTCTTCTATTGAATGGGAAAATATTTCTTTCATCAAATATAATCATCATTTTCAAATTAAATTTTAAACTTACATTTAATATGAGTGGTGTTTGATTTGATTTTTATTTTTTTCCTAATATAAAATTTCTCTTTATAATCGTCTTTTCTTTTTCTCTCTATAATGGTATTTCTTTTTGAAAGGTTTGATAAAGAGAAATATTTTTACTAGTTTTTTCTACAACCTTGATTTTTAGATAATGTAAGTTTATAAATTACATTAAGATACTAGTTGTTATAGATAAAGAAAGAATGTAGTTAATTATTAAGATATATACATGACTACAAGTATATGAGTTTATATATATATATATCTATATATATATATTTACCATGATTTGAGTTATTTAATTATGAGATACTGTGAAAATTTAGTACCTCAAATATGATAATATCAAATGAACCAAAAGTTATATACATTTTATGACAACATGAATCAATTGTGCATATATGTGGTATAATTATAATTTTAGGTGATCAATAATGCTAGTATCAAGCACTGTAATTGATAAATAATAAATGTTAGAAGGTTATTTGAACATGGTATCCAGAAAAATAGATATAAGTTAGTTACACCTAACATGGTATGATTTTAGGGTTTTGGAAGCTATGCATGATGATGGATCATATACATAGGAATGAACATCATACTATGCATTATTTTTATATAGGTCATTCTTTTGTTATTTAGGCATGTTTATTTCATATATTTTATCCTATATGATTAAAATTAATGCATTGATATTACGATTACCTAATGCAATCAAATTTTTAATAATTTGAATGCATTGTCCTTATGATTATGCAATACATATTTTTGTAATTATGTTTGATCATATTATATGCTTGTAACATTTAATTGACTCAAAAAGTAGCCACATCATCCTAAGTCACTGACAAAGTATAAATCACATATTGGATGAAAGTGATTATATTTTTGAAATTGGAATTAAATCATGAAAATGATATGTCTTCGCCCCACATGGAGGAAATTGTAATTTATGAATTAATCAAAATATGATGATAAATTAGACATAAAATTAGAAATTATTTTAAATGCCTAGAGGTAATGGGTCATCTCCCTATTAATGTGATATCTAATAGTACTAAAATCAACCTGAAGAGTGCTTGCACAAAACACTTCTATTCAATCAATCAGAATGTTCATACATATATATGATTATGGATCCATTGAGTGAGAAAAACTTCCTCATAAATAGGATCCAAGAACTAAATATGACCCATAATATCAACTAACAACTAATCTTAAACACCATATATTTGTCCATTATTACAAGTCCCCCTCTTAATGGAGAAATGGTTCAAAGCATAACATGAATAACATGGTTGTTGGTCTCAGTCTCAACTAGGCTTACAATGGTACATAAAAAAACTTGATAATTGAGCTTTCATTTTTTCCTTCTTGCTAAAGGGTCCATGCTTGTTCATTTGCTGGTGCAGTTTCATCTTCACCTTTCTTCCCATAAGGTGGTGGTGGAGCTTCTCCTCTTTTTTATATTTTTTGCACCAAAGGTGGAACATTTGAACCCTTAATCTCCTCTTTCTTGATCTTTATTTCCGACTAACATTCTTTGTATTCAACATTGCTTCAGGTTCTTGGGACTTATACTTATTCTTAATGTTTGAAATTTCTTCAAGATTTATTACTTCTTCCTCGCTTCCAATATCTACACACTTAAAAAAAATATTAGATTTATAAAAATAACCATACTGATTCTTGTCGTCCTTCTCTTTTAAGAGAGTTTTCCTTTTTTCATCTTTCTCTACTATCATAGTTGGTTGTTTCAAGTCTTCAACCTCTTTAATCAACTTTGTTGTTGCAAACATGTTGTCTTGCATTTGATTTGCGTATGGAGGTAGACATCTCTTCTTACCAAACAACAACTAACCAATAAGATGCTTTTCATGCATCAGATTGAACCTCTCTTCATGAGATACATAATTATCATCAAATTTGACTTCATACGTCTCTTCATTAGAGAGAATTTCTTCATAAATATATTCATCAGATGTCACATGTTTCAATGTCGATTACAAGGACACATTCATCATTCATCATTGTAGCCTCAATGTTGTGATCTTCAGTTTCACAATCAATTATGAGATTGAAAGCACAATCTTCATTTTCAAGAACAATACTTTCATCATCTTCGGCCTCATTCAGAGTGTACTTCATTTCTAAAATATACCACGATACTTTTTCATTTTTAATCTCACCATATTCATGTAGTATACTCAACAAAATGTTTTCATCTCATGCAGATTTTATAAGATGTAATGTTGATGCATCTCTACTCATATAATGGTTCAAATTAATGAAAGCCTCTTCAACATAATTCAATATATCTACCTTACATAATATTATTTTCATTTAAGTTGCCCAAATTTCATAATTTTTATGGGAGAAAGAGGGTAGATTCGACATCAACCTTTTTAAGCTTTCATATATTTCATTAAGTGTTCATTGTGTTAATTGAGATCTACGTTATGATCATCCTTAGGTCCTTCAACTTCAACTTGAAACACTTCATATTCAACTGAAAAATATACCGGTTCATCCCTTTAACTTTTCCTCCTAATTTGTTCTAGTTCTCTCTGGAACTGTTTGAGTCTCCTTTGTTTACCCATCACTCCTCTTGCATGCTGCTAATGGTTTCAAGCAATTTGGAATCCACGTTCTTCGACACTCAACAAACTTTGTAGGGTTGGTTAATTTGATTGAATACTGGAAAACCATCTGTAATGTAATCTTGTGAATAGATCTATTTGCACAGGAATAAGATCTAGTCAAATAGTCACACATAAATTCACTTCCTCAACTCATAGTCATGCGTTCACCAACAATGACTATGAATTAGAAATATCAACCCTCAGCTCTCAACACAGTTTCACATACTTCACATTACAGCAGTTCACAAGTTAGCAAGATGCACAATGTTCTTTCTTTAGAAAATAAATAGCATTCCTTCAAACACTTCAAGTACACAGTGCTCTTCCAACTATTGGCCGATGAAATTACCCATTTTTACATACTTCCACCTATTCCTCTCCATCTTCTTTATAGCTCTTATGAGGTTAAGTTTTATCCAAATTAATGAAATGTATATCATGTTGGCATGTATTCTTGAATTGTTGATTAATGAAGCGGTATTAATAGGGGAACAATACTTAAACGACTTGCTCACAAGATTCTTTGCAAATTACTCAACAATTCGTATCGAACATCATTTGATGGAACAAGACCCATCATGATGCTACTGAGTATGGACTGGTGGCATTATTGTAGAGTTGAACCATCAACTAACTAACTACCCAAATAGCTAGTAGATCCATCTCTGTTACTATCTTTTCATTTTATTTAGGATTTGACGAAATGTTGTATATTTTTGGGACAGTTGGATCACCACAATTTCTGAGTTTGTCAAGTTATGCTATTTGTGTAATGATGGTTATGTATAAGTATGAAACAAATGAGAAGAATTGAATGATCTTCCTTTCTCTTGTAACAACCAAATTTTAGCTTGTAATACTTTTTCTGAATTAATAAGAGTAACAACATATCGTTAACTTGGTGTGATCTATAATTCTTCAACCACGACCCTAATCAAAGAGTTGGGCACAGTCTTTCGAGCAAGTGTTGTTGGAATGCAGTGTGTGTGGTATAGGTACCTCTTTTAATGGTATCGTTAATGTTTTATGTTTGTTGTTTATTTCCTTGTTGTTATTTAGAATTGTTGTTACTTCAGATTGATGTTACTCAGTGTTGATGTTATTTAAGATTGTTGTTACTTGATTTGTTAATTTCTGTTGGATTGATTTAGAACTCTTTTAGGCGAATGACCTTATATTTCATAATTGATCAATGTTGGGTAGGGAACCTGTAGCTTTTGTAGACCTTGCATGATAACCTTAAAATAACCAGACACACCCTGGGTTGACAAATAAATGTAAAGAGGGACTGAATCTATAAACCAATATTAGGACCCCAACATTTTGGCATCGTTGTCGAGGAGGCTATTAAAGGCACAAAGTACAACCAGTATTGACCGTAGTACCCACTCTCTCATCATGGTCAAGCGAGGTTTGCACCAACCCTTTTACCAGGACTGTAGCATTAGGATTTTGTTGATTGTTTTGATTTAATCTTTTGTCTCTTAGATTGTATGAACAAGGAAACAAAACCAAGGGGTAGAGGGAGAGTGCTAAAACTTGTAGGTGGTAGAGGTCAACGAAGGAAGGATCTAGGTATAATTACCTATATTCAAGAAATCATCTCCAGAGCTAAATCAGGAATTCCATCATGGGGTGTTGTGAGGGTAAGATCTCAGATGAAATCCAGGACCTAGTCAGCCCCACAACCATAACCTTCCTCAACGACAAAAGTAGAGCCTAAAGAAGAGGAAGTAGGGAGTAGAGGATATGCATAATTAAGTGTTGAAGGTTCTGAAGAAGAAGAGTGGGGGAAGCAAACCCTCCGCCTGACCGAGGGAGCACTGTCAAGCCAACTCACCCATGCATTATGGAGCAGTCGGAACCTGCTCAAATTCCAAGTGAATATTGGAGGATATTCATGGCCAATACAACTTCTACAATCGAGTTCCCAATTGGGGAAATTAGAGGCGGTGCTCCCATTAAGCATATTCCTCTAACAACACTACCTAATTTTTATGGCCTCTCTTCCGAAGATCCAAATACATTCCTCTTCGAGTTCGATGATGTCTGTTGAGGGTATGATTATGTTTCAGACGCTCATAAACTAAAGATATTCCCTACTACTTTGAAGGGGATAGTGTTGCAGTCGTTTATGGGCTTAGGAGGAAATTTTATCATGACATAAGATGATATGAAGGAAACTTTCCTTGAGAAATATCAGGACTACTATAAGTCTTAGGACAT
Source organism: Pinus tabuliformis (assembly GCA_031772625.1). Lineage (NCBI taxonomy): Eukaryota > Viridiplantae > Streptophyta > Pinopsida > Pinales > Pinaceae > Pinus > Pinus tabuliformis. The sequence goes on along the minus strand of CM062819.1, from coordinate 810,771,714 downwards.
CAAAGATGATATCTTCAAGAAAATGCAGAACAACGATGAGAGTGTGGAGGATTTTGTGGAATGTTTTAAATATAGCTTGCATAGATCGGGTCATAGTGACCTGGATAAAGGTGTTTTAAATATAATCTTGCTCTGTGGATTAAAAGAAGAATCTATGGAACTTATGAATGTGGTAGGAAATGGAGATATCTCAAAGGAATATTTTGATACCATCTGTGATCTATGTGTCAGCTGTTCACGAGGAGCTACAAGGCATAAGTAAGGAACACGGGAAGCTTATAACAGAACTCTCAAATCATCGAGCAGTGGAGTCAAAAAAGAAAAAATTAGGAACTTACTAGACAATTTGAGGACTGACATCTTAAGTACATTGTCTTCACAGCTAGATGTTCTGCAAGAAAAATGGAAATAGATTGAAGACGAGAAAGAAATGGTTATATTTTCCTCACAATACAAGAAGAAACACCCTCTAAAGGACTGTCCACTTAATGCCATCGAAACATGTGAAATATGTGAGCAAAATCACTCCACAAGAATGTGTCCATCACTTCCTAGGTTGAAGGAAGTTTACCAGGGGAGAAATGAAGAGATAGATCGGGTCTATTTTATCGGTCCAAAGAAGTCATGGCAACCACGACCTCAGAATATGAATAAAGGTATGAATCAAGACCCTTCTCAATATTGCAATAATTGGAACTATGGGTCTCAACCTGCAACATTCCCCTCTCAATTATGGCCACAAGATTATAAGTAACCCATGCCATGGCAGACATGGTGACCTCAACCTAGTCCAGTTCCTTCTTGGTCTTAGAACTGGCATGGACCCTCTCTTCCTACAAGTCAACTCCGTCATCCTATGACACAACAATAATTACATCTCCCACCAAACGAACTCCTCCTTTTTGCCATCAATTTTCTGTTCAAGCTATCCCAAATCCAAATAACAGGGGAGTCCAGCAGGTTGAGACACTCAACCTTCCTGCATATGGTATTTCCACTTTGGAATGTAATGAGTTGAATCTTCGATCTAGACGAGTGGTGAATACAAGGACTTCACCAATAATTGTTGAGCAAACTAAATGTGGAGTCTCATTGTCAAAAACGAAATTTGTACACCCCTCTGGGAGATTCGGGGTAAACCAACAAAAACTACTGAGGAAAAAAAACCCCCCACTAAAATAATTGTCACTTGAAGGGGTTATGTAGGCCCACGTTATCATGAGAGGTTGTCCTTAACTAAACATATCCCTCTCTTGAAGGGGTTATGTAGGCCCACTTTATCATGAGAGGTTGTCCTTAAATAAACATATCCCTCAACCTGAATTTGATCTGTTAGGGGAACTACAAAATGTATTTGTTAAAATTCCATTGCTCCAAGCCATGAAAGACTTGTCGATTATGCCAAAACAATTAGGGATTTGTGCTTAAAGAAACCTGTGAGAAAGCCTACATACCCACCCATTATTCATGTCATGGGGAGATTGTGAGACATAACGTTGGGAAAAATTACCTACGTTAAATACGATGACCCAAGAAACCTCATCCTCACAACTCAAATCAATAGTGTTGACATTCCAAATATTTTTTCGGACCTTGGGGAAACAATTAACTTTATAACCTCAAAAAATGTGCTTAATTTGGGCTTATTCGACCCTAAACAAACCACAATGGTTCTAGAACTTGTAGATCGATCTATTGTGAGACCTATAGGAAAATTGGAAGATGTAATCATTTCCATGGATTCTTGGGAATACCCCATCAATCTCTTAGTACTACACACTCAATCATGAGTAGGGGGACATCCCCTGATCTTAGGAAGACATTGACTCGCTATAGTCTATGCTTATATTGGGTGTTGATCTCGAAACATGGTAATACCAAATGGGGAAATTATGAGGAATCTTGTTCTTTATCCCCCTGTAGAACCAAACAAATCGGTCAAACTTGGGTTTATCATGGAACAAGAGCCACCCTTTTTCGATGAATCTGAACTAGAACACGAAGATGTTAGAACAATTATTAACATTGGAAAAGCTCTTTATTTCAAAGGATAAATGGAAGATGATGCTATTAGCATATTTATCAGTAATGCCAACTCTGTTTCTTGTCTGACCCATTGACTATTAGAGTCTGTTATGAGTTGTACTACCCAGGAAGATATTCAACGAGAAATTGAAACTAAAAAAGTTCATGTCACAATAGTTCATAGCAGTATCCCAGTAGAGATTGATCCGGCGAAAACCTTGAATATCAATTCCAACCTATCACCCTCCCAAATTGAACAATTATTAAGGATTATTCGGAGGGAGAAGGAAGAATTTTCTTGGGAATACATGGATATGAAGGGAATCCATCCCAATTTATGTACCCACCATATACATAAGAGAAGAATGTCATCTTATTTTCTAGCCCTAAAGAAGAATGAACCCTTCTTTGAAAAAAAATTGTTAAGGAGGAATTGCATAAGCTATTGGATGTTGGGTTTACTTATCCAACCTCTTACAGCCAATGGGTATCCCCAATAGTCATATTCCCAAAGAAAAATGGAAAATGAAGGATCTGCATTGATTACAGGGAATTAAATAAAGCTACCCACCAAGATCAGTTTCCCTTACCTTTCATCGACCAGTTTCTTGACACACTAGCCGAGAATAAGTTTTTGTCTTTCCTTGATAGATTTAGTCGATACAACTTGATCCAGATAGCTCTTAAAGATCAGGAGAATACCACTTCTACTTTCCCTTGGGGAACTTTTGCATACCGAATCTGACCATTCGGTCTTTGTAATGCACCTGCCAATTTCCAACAGGAAATATTGGGAATCTTCTTTAACTCGATTAATGATAGTGGAGAAATTTACATGGATGATTTTACCCCTTATGATGATTATTTGAAGATGGTTTGGAAAATTTAGGAAATGTACTTAAATGATGTAAATAGACTCACATTTCTCTTAGCACATTGAAATGTCATATGATGATGGAATAAGGGATCATCTTGGGACATTTACTTTTAGCTGCAGGAATATAGGTTAAACCAGCTAAGCTCAAGGTAATATTAAATTTTCCCATTTCGAAGATACAGACAACGGTATGAAGCTTTATTGTTTATGTTGGGTATTATCGACGCTTCATAGATTTTTTTGTGTTAAGTTATGGTATGTTCTATGCTTATAACAGTTTACTTATTTTCCTTATTATATTCCAAAGATTAGCAACACACGTACATAAATTAAAGTGCAGATATAACATTAAACAATCGACAGAAAACAAGCCAAGACAAGAGACACAAGATGTGGCGGCTAGCTAGGGACAAACCCCACAATGTGTGGGGAAACCCTTTGATCAAATCTTCTTTTATCTTCAATAATTCAACAGAGAGAAATAGTACAATAAATATGATTCATATCAGCAGTAGCAAACCCTAGATCAATAGCATCAACATTAGCGGCTACATTATCAAACTAGGGCAGACGATATCTTGCAAACCGTTCGTCGGATTGACTTCATTCCACCACCAAAAGTTGTGGCTTTCAGAGGAGGTTCAGATGAACCTATAGTGCGGTTCCAAAGAGGAGATATTCTAGGTCACGCAGGTCAATATTTAATTCTGCAGTTGCAGCTTTAGTTTCAGCAGTTTCTGGCTTCAAACTAGGTCAGTCAATATCTTGCAAACCGTTCGTCGGATTGACTTCATTCCACCACCAAAAGTTGTGGCTTTCAGAGGAGGTTCAAATGAACCTACAGTGCAGTTCCAAAGAGGAGATATTCTAGGCCATGCAAGTCAATCTTTACTTCTGCAGTTGCAGCTTCAGTTTCAGCAGCTTCCGGCTTCACATGTGTGAGAGAGAGACCCATTTCAGCGCAGTAGAGAAGAGACTCATTTCTGCGTAGTAGAGAGAGAGAGAGAGAGAGAGAGAGAGAGAGAGAGAGAGAGAGATGTGATGAGATGAGTGAGTCCAAATGAGGAAAAGTCCTCTTATATTTGTACACAACGTTGGTGGGTGAATAGATGCGACTGTTGGGCTTCTGAGCCTACATGAGTTGTAGATTGGCTTCATAATAATTCCATAATCAAAATAAATTCATATCTCCATGAATACTTATCAGAATCAGATGATATTTATATCAATCCTACACCTCTTGACGAGAGGAATCTAATAAAAATATTATCAGCCATGAATAATATTACCCACATGACGTTTTTCCCTGGTTGCCAATTTTAACACTCCCTCTCAACCATGGAGAACTTCATCTGCAATCTGTCTATCGGTCATTACTATTCATCCATCAAATGCACTACCCTATACAGCCTGACCCTTGCCCTGCTCTGCGTGATTCTGCCTGTTCTGCTTTGTCTTGTTCTGCCCTACACTGATCTGTATTGTTTTTCTCTGTTCTGCTCTGCTCTTGCATTGTTTTGTTCTGCTCTACTTTTGTCCGAATTATCAGGAAGAAGAAATGATCGAGGATGTATCATACTGACTCAAAGTCAGTCTTAGAGTATCTACCACTGGTCCCAGACCAGTCTCAACCAACCCAAATTCACCGTCATAGTGAGTACAACTCCACTGGTCCTAGACCAGTATCATCCTCCACTGACTCAAAGTCAGTCTCAGAGTGCATACCACTGGTCCCAGACCAGTCTTAGCCGACCTGAAGTCAGCTTCATAGTAAGTACCACTCCTACCACTGGTCCCAGACCAGTATCGCAATCTCAGAGAGTGTACCACTGGTCCCAGACCAGTCTCAACCGACTCGAAGTCAGCGTCATAGTATGTACCACTCTCACTGGTCCCAGACCAGTACTGCACTGACACGAAGTCAGTCTCGGAGTATGTACCACTGGCCCCAAACCAGTCTCAACCGACCCGAAGTCAGCGTCATAGTATGGTACAACTCCTACCACTGGTCCCAAACCAGTATCGCAGTCTCAGAGAGTGTACCACTGGTCCCAGACTAGTCTGAATCGACCCGAAGTCAGCGTCATAGTATGTACCACTCTCACTGGTCCTAGACCAGTACTGCACTAACACGAAGTCAGTCTCGAAGTATGTACCACTGGTCCCAGACCAGTCTCAACCGACCCGAAGTCAGCGTCATAGTATGGTACAACTCCTACCATTGGTCCAAGATCAGTATCATTGATCCCAGATCAATGGAGGTCATCCTAGCGTAGGGAGTACGGTAGATACAACGATGCATCCGTCGGTACTACTATGGTCCCTAACTTCATTTCCGTGCTCATTGATCAGATGAGAGGTACCTCGACAGGAGAACTAATCAATCCTGTCCTCACAGAAGAACACATCAATCCTGCTACAATCGCCGTGGAGAACACATCAATCCAGGCTGCCATGGAGAACACATCAATCCAGGCCTCACAGGAGAACTAATCATCCTACTACACAGGAGAGCGAATCATCCTATTCCACATGAGAGTGAATCATCTTGTCCCACAAGAGAGTGAATCATCTTGTTCCAGTGTGCACCACCAGGGGAGGTTGAGTCACCCTGTGGTCATATGTTGCTCCAGTAGGAACCGCAAGCCCTCAGAGCTCCCAGAGCTCAATGTATGCAACATGCAGGACCCTTGTAGAAGGGTTTCTTTCCGACTCCAAGTCGTTTGGGAAAATCACAGATTAGATCCCTCAGGGCTTTGACAAGGTGTATCAACCTGTACATCATCTTAATGTGATGGAGCTTCCTTGCTCATCGACTTACCATATCCCAGATGATGTCTATCTGCTGGAGTAATTGACAAATACGGGATTCCTCAATAACCAAATCCCACCTCTGGTTGTTACAGAGAATCACAGTGGTATCCAATGTAAATCCAAACAGCTCACTGAAGAGCTTTCGCAACTAGATTGCCTCACACGAGGTTATGCTAGCAACAATATATCCTGCTTCGGTGGTGCTCAATCCAGTGAGGCTCAACCAAATATGAGCTCACAATGCTAACTACAAAACATATGTTCAGACGGAGGTTCACCAATAACATCAATGCGAATGAGTTTTTGAAACTCAGAGGCATTTCCCAAGTCTGGTCTGACATCACTACCATGTAACTTCTAAAAGTTAAGATCCTCGAGGTAGTCACAGGCTTGAAGTCCATCATACCAAATCTTTCCAATATATTTACCACATATTTTCCTTGAGATAGGAAAATTTCCCTTGGCTTCTGCCACACTTCAAGTACTTAGTCCTTCATTTCAAATTCAGAAGCCATCTCCCTCTTACATTTGTGAATGAGAGGGTTTGCACCTGATAGAAAGAGGTCATCCACATACAACACCAGTATGAGAGGCTTTTCATCTTCAACCTTAAAGTAAAGGTTAGGATCAGCTTCACTCCTAGTGAATCCCAACTTCATCAAGTAGCTATCGATCCTCTCATACCATGCTCGGGGTGCTTGCTTCAGCCCATAGAGAGCCTTCTTCAACCTGCATACATGAGATTTTCAATCATAAATCTCAAATCCTTCAGGTTGCTCCACATAGACCTCTTCTTTGATAGAGCCATGTAAGAACACGGTCTTAACATCCATCTGATGTAGGTTCCATCCTTGTGAAGCCACAAGGGCTATGATCAAGCGGATGGTCGTATATCTGGCAACAGGTGCAAATATCATAGTCTATACCTCCCTTCTGGGATAAACCACGAGCAACAAAATGAACCTTATACTTTTCCATACTTCCATTTGCTGCATGCTTTATCTTGTAAAGCCATTTTGAAGTAACAATTGTCTTGTCCATGGTCTGGGAACTACTTCCCAGACATCATTCTCCATAATAGACTCATATTCTATGGTCATAACATCCTTCCATAGTTAATGATTGATGAAATCTAAGAATGATGAAGGTTCATTTTGTATGATCGTGCTCATGATGGTCAGGTATCCTTGATACCTGTTAAGTCTCTTACTTTGATGGAAGGTTCCTCAGAGTGCAGCATGTCCTTCAGCATCATAAAGTATCCCCCTAAGCCATGAAGGCCTCTTCCTAGAAGAGGAAGGCTCATGTGGATGAGGATCAATCGGATCCATGGGTTCTTCTACATCAGGCATTGATTCATCATCCTTTTCTTTCGGTTCCCTGGTGTCGGCTTCTTGAGAGCAGATTGTCCACCTTGCTGAGAGCCATATCTTTGTCAAAGGTGACATCATGACTAATCACGACTTCCCTTTCACCGGTGGTGAACATTTCTTCAGGAGTTTAGGAACCCAATGCTTGATGAGGGCATCGATTTTGTACATATACGGCGGTGATTGTAGTTTCAGCCCATAGAAACTTTGGAAGTCTTTGATCATGTAGCATGGCCCAGACAGCTTCCATCATCGTGTGGTTCTTACTTCCCACCACACCATTCTGCTCAGGAGTATGTGGTGTAGTAGTCTCCCTCTTAATGCCAACCTCAGGTATGCCTGAGTAAACCAATTGTAATATATTGGAGGTCTTGCTTTGGCTTGAGGGGAATGGTCCCCTTTTGAGCTTTCCTTTGGCACATCCCGGACATACACCTTCTTTCTCTACTTGGAATTCGGGCATCCCTGTTACCATCTGGCTTACATCGGGTAGAGATTTGTAATGAAGGTGGGCAAACCTTCGATGCCAAAGTTCAGACTAAAGAGTTGTGTCACAAGACACGACACCTAGCAGACTTCCATCGACCTGATATAATGAATCAACACTAAACCCAAGAGTAAAGGCATCTTTAACATTAATTTTCCATATACATACCTTGCCATTGCTGAAGGTTACCTTGAAGCCTCTGTCTTCCATTGCCAAGATGGACACTAGGTTCCTTTTGAGGTCAGGTTCATTTAATACATCCTAGAATTTCTAGCCTTCTTGAATGCTTGTGCTCTTCCTTGATTCCCAGCTCTCCTCTTACCTTTGCTGTTGAATTTGTCATTCCTTTGATTGCCATCAGAGGGATTTCGAGTTGCACCACTGCATACTGTACCATGCTTCTCTAATCATGATTATCATCATGCTGCCCATGTCCATGATTTTATCCATCATAATGCTGCTCAAACTAGTGTGCATCATCATCATGCTATCCTATATGTCCATGATCTCATGTTTCCCTTTATGTCCATGATCTCATTCATCATGATGCTCATGATCTCATACATAGTGACTTGCTTTATCGCAAATGTAACATCATCATTTTCTTCTAGCCTTAGGTCCAGCCTTTCCTTTCGATTTAGTCTCGGAATTATTTCTTTTCTTTGCATGAGAAGAAAAGGCAGCAGGAGGACCTTTAGGCATGGGCATTTCTTGCACTTCTTCCCTTGTTTCTTCTTGAATGCATCTAGCCATTAATTCCTCGAAACCAGGAATTACATTATAGTTCAAAAGAGTAGTCCTAAACACATACCATTCAAATGGCAATCCTCCACGAGTTGTGAGTGCCATTTCTCTGTCAGTAATAGTTTCCCCAATAAATAGGAGATCGTTCCTAATCTCGGTGATTCTTAAGAAGTGTGCTTGCATACTTTCATCTTTACCCTTCTTGATTTCCCTCAACTTATTTATAAGAAAAAAAACTTGATTTGCATCATTAACTTTAAATAAACTCACCAGTCTATCGTAGATTTCCTTGGAAGTGTCCAGTTCAGAGATGTAGGCCACCAAGTGCTTGTCGATAGAGTCCAGGATGATCTTCTATTGTTTTGACTTCTCCATTTTTTCATTTGTTCCAGGCAGCAGTGGATGCATTTGATGGAGGCTCAACAATATTGCCTCTCACATGATCCAACACTCCTTGATTCTCAAGGGTTAGATCGATAGACATCTTCCATCCGTGATAGTCAGCTTTCTCACGGAGCTTGTCTTCAGCCGGAAAGAGTGTTGAGGACCCCATAGTTCTTTTAGGATAGCCTTGCCAATATTCTCTTCGATGATTGCTCTTGCTCTTGCTCGGGCTTTGTCTTCACCTCAGCTCCGATACCATGTTAAGTTATGGTATGTTCTATGCTTATAGCAGTTTACTTCTTTTCCTTATTATATTCCAAAGATTAGCAATCACACGTACATAAAGTAAAGTGCAGATAGAAAATTAAACGATCGACAGAAAAAAATCCAAGACAAGAGACACAAGATGTGGCGGCTAGCCAGGGACAAACCCCACAATGTGTGGGGAAACCCTTTGATCAAATCTTCTTTTATCTTCAATAATTCAGCAGAGAGAAATAGTACAATAAATCTGATGCATATCAGCAGTAGAAAACCCTAGATCAATAGCATCAGCATTAGCGGCTTCATTATCAAACTAGGGTAGATGATATCTTGCAAACTGTTCGTCAGATTGACTTCATTCCACCACCAAAAGTTGCGGCTTTCAGAGGAGGTTCAGATGAACCTACAGTGCAGTTCCAAAGAGGAGATCTTCTAGGCCACGCAGGTCAATCTTTACTTCTTCAGTTGCAGCTTCAGTTTTAGCAGTTTCTGGCTTCAAACTAGGGCAGTCGATATCTTGCAAACCATTCATCGGATTGACTTCATTCCACCACCAAAAATTGTAGCTTTCAGAGGAGGTTCAGATGAACCTACAGCGCAGTTCCAAAGAGGAGATCTTCTAGGCCACGAAAGTCAATCTTTACTTCTGCATTTGCAGCTTCAGTTTCAGCAGCTTCCGGCTTCACATGTGTGATAGAGAGACCCATTTCAGCGCACTAGAGAAGAGACTCATTTTTGCGTAGTAGAGAGAGAGAGATGTGATGAGATGAGTGAGTCCAAATGAGGAAAAGTCCTCTTATATTTATACACAACGTTGGTGGGTGAATAGATGCGACTATTGGGCTTCTGAGCCTACATGAGTTGTAGGTCGGCTTGATAATAATTCCATAATCAAAATAAATTCATATCTCCATGAATACTTATCGGAATCGGATGATCTTTATATCAATCCTACACCTATCGATGAGAGGAATCTAATAAAAATATTATCAGCCATGAATAAGATGACCCACATGAAGTTTTTCCCTAGTTGCCAATTTTAACATTTTGCTAAAATATCATTTCCACTTTTCCAATTACTGTCTAAAGATGTAGAATTTGTGTGGTCTGATGCTTGTCAATCAACATTTTTAGGGATCAGGAAATTAGTCTGTGACACTCCAGTATTGCATGGCCCTGATTGGATACTTCCATTTCATATCTCTATGGACGCTTCCCATACTATAGTAGCAACAATTTTGGGATAACATGAACACAAGAAACTATATGCAGTCTATTATATCAACAATAATTTAATGTCTACCAAGATTATTTATAGGGTAACTCAGATAGATTTTTTGGTTGTTATTTATGTTGTTAAAAAAAATCGGCATTATATTATAGTTTACCCCAACCTTGTGCATAATATCATTCAACCATTAGGTATCTCATGAATATAACTATAACTCTTAGACGAATCACAAGATGGTTGCTATTGTTACAGTAATTGTTATCACTATTGTGAACAAACCAGGAAAGGATAATGTTGTAGCAGATTTATTGTCTAGGTTGAATATTAATAATGAAGATACACATGTAGAAGATAGTTTCCCTAATGAACATATTTTTACAATTTCTGCTAACACTCCTGGGTATGCAGATGTTGCTAACTACCTTGTTGCAGTTAAGGTACCTCATCATTTGTCACACAAGGAACAATGGAGAATTTTTTAGCAAAGTACTCGTTATACATGGATAGAAGGGTACCTCTTCTACACTGGACCAGATCAAAAAATTTGACATTATGTAGGTGAGGACGAGATCTACAATGCCTTGAAGGTTTCTCACGATGAACCATATGGGGGACACTTTGTGATAAATGGACTGGTGATAAGGTGCTACATATGGAATATTATTGGCCCTTTATATTTCGGGATGTTAGAAGATACGTTCATGGGTGTGACAGTTGCCAACGAATCAGCCAGATTGTTCGATTAGATGAAATTCCACTGAAGACTCAACTAGTCCTCGATCCCTTTGAGAAATGGGTTATTGATTTCATCGGGCCATTTAATCCTTCGTGTCACCAAAAAGTCCACATCCTTGCCTGTACATATTATGTGATGAAATGGGTTGAAGCCAAGGCACTGAGGTAAGTCATTAGGTATGTCCCCGAATGACTCCGTGAATTTAATTGACTTTTTCAATGATGACATGACCAATTAGGGCTGAGGCCTGCCATACCTCAGTTGGGGGGGGAGATTGTATCACATTTAATTAATACTGATACCATTTTTACTATTACCCATACTTCACTAATACCACCTAACCATTCAATTATACCATTAAATACTGCATCATTACCCACTTGCATCATATCTCCATCCGTATCCTTCACACATATCAATATTCATTAGAAAATACACCATGTACTTACATACATGTCAATATTAAATTGTGGTTATTCCCAATGTATTGTAATTATTACCGTGATTACTGCTGTTTTAGCATAACCTTCTCCCAAAATCACTTCCCTTATCGCCATTTCTGCTACCGCATAGTTTCTTGGCTAACCATTCCTTCAATGATTGATTTTACTCTGAACGCTATCACAGGGTAATTGGTAGGTATTATCAGTGGCCAGGCTATCATCCATGAACTTGAGAATATAGAGCAAATACAATGCCGACCAGAAGTATGGTAGATTTTTCAAAATGTTGGATGGCACACTTATTTTGTTCGATTATAGGGATTCAATGAAGGGGTAACAATTGAATTTGCATTGCATATGGAGGGAAATAGCTCAAGCATCCATGGGTTGGCAATTCAAGTGACTAAATAAGTCATTCCACGGTAAGTGGGTTATCACAAGAGGGACAAAAGTGGTTTATTAGAAGAACAACCTTGTGAGAGTTTCCATAATTGTTCTTACAAGTGGGAGAAAATGTGGTGTAGAAAGGAAAGGAGCATGATAGAAAATCGGTACCACAACCTTGGTGAGATGTAGCATAATTCTTAATCTAGTACACCACTTGTGAAGCTCAATTTTATGTTCTTTTTAAATACCATTTGAAGCTCTGATTTAGTCTTCAATTTCATCAATTGCATGCTGTAAATATTCCCTTCTTATTCTTGAGCAATTTACAATTGATGGCTTGATTTGCGCGTTGTTCGCGCCAGGTGCTGGTCACCCTTACAAATCATGGGCTTGATAGATGGTTGGTAATACCTACCTTTTTAAAGACCCCCTATAACTTGGTGGAAACTTGTAGAATTATCGGAGGAAGAAGTTGCAGCTATCATGGCCGCAAGGCTAGAGGAAGAATTGCTTGAAGAAGAAGAAATGGAACTGATGTCGAAGGAAGTGGAGGAGAAAGGGGACGAAGAAATGCAGGATCAACAATATGGATCAGGAGATGGAGAAGGAATTCAGCGGATAGAGACAGAGGTTGTTGGCAGCATGGGAGCTGAAGCTACTCCCCCTTGCTTACCTCTTATGGCATCTTTCCTGAGAGGATTAAGGAAATTCCCTTCTCCTACCTCTATAGTTGTGACACCAAAAGTTGGGCTGTCAGAAATCCTTCCTCCCAATTTGAAGTTTTTGGCAACTTTTGTAGAAGGGAGCGAGGTTGATACTTCTCCACAAGAACCAGTACCAGATTCAGAACTAATGGAAGAAAATTTAATAACACAAGAATTTGTTAGGGAATTTGCAAAAAGGAAAGCTAGGATGTGAGTGGAAATTTATAGTTGACGCCAAAACTAAATGTTTTTAAGGAAGAATGTTCAATAAAAGGTGGAAATTTCAAAGCTAAGGAACCAGGTGATGTGATTATAGAAGCAGGAAAAAGCGAAATGAAAAATATAACAGTGTTGAATGAATGCAACTTCCGGAACCAACGAGATAGTTTGATTGGCTGTGCAAACAGAAGATAGAGAGGTGGTCTTGACATCTACAGAGATGGAAGACAAAGAGGAAGTATAAATGTATACATAGATAGAGGACAAAGAGGTAGTCTTTAAATTTGCACAAATGGAAGATAGAGAGGTAGTCTGGACATCTACACAGACCGAGACACTTGTTAACTTTGAAGAAGAACATAAATTCATTTTTGACAGTAGAAATTCAGAAGTGGAAAGCTATTGCTTTTAGTTTCCAATGTGGGGAAATTCCCATGGAGGCTTATCAAAAAGAGGTAAGAGAAATTTGAGAGAATGTGAGAATGGAATTCGCCAACTATATAAATCAATTGGAAAAAGCTCAACAACAACAAGAAAGATTTCAAAAGAGAATAAGAGAATTGCAAGAACAAGTTTAGTTGTTGAAGACTAATAATAATGAGATGTTTACTTTAGCATAAGAAATGTTGGCATGTCGCCCCCTGCTAAAAATTACTCTCTTTTTCTTCATGAGAAATATTTGTTTTCTGTTTGGACAACATTCACTAGGAGTTGAGTCATAAAATAAAGGATCCCATGTAATTGTTGAGGATTTTGAGAGATAATAATTATATTCACAAGAGCTTCCTATGTCAGCTCTATATGCAAGTTTATATCCTGAGAAATGATCAAATATTTAATATTGTGCCATTTGTAGGAGATATCCAATTAATGGCTTTTAAAACTTTTGTAATCAATCAAGTTAAATGGAAGAATCCCTTTGACACATTTGACACAAATCAAGAAAATTGCCCATTGATGGTTACGGTGGAAAATTTTCAATCTCGGGCTATTGTTACTAAACATTACTAGTTTCTCAAGTTAGAAGGCCGAAAGGACTGGATGATTACGACACAATGATGATGTGTCAACCTATGTATGAAGAAGATTTATACCTTTAGGAAAGAATTTGAGGATGCCTCTAAAAAACATTGGATACTTTCATTGTTAGGAGTACGAGCACAAGAACCCTTTGGAGCACCCAAGTTTTCAAGAGAATTGGACACAATACCATGGTATATTTCTTGAATGCAACATTGTGGATTTGAGTGGCTGGGGTTAAGGTTCTGGTTTCCTATTATCTGGTTATCTTCTGATCACTATGAGTTGGCTTATGAAGTGGATGAAGACTGGTGGAAGGATGTTATTCATACAAATGGATATCAATTATCTAGGACCAATATGGAAAAACAATATGACCTCACTAACCTCCATGCTAGTCACAGTAGGTCAAATCCTGATTTACTCTGGAAGCGGTCTACATGAGGACATGGAACCAAGCCAGTTGGGAGGAGATGTTGGCCGATTAAATTACCCATTTTTACCTACTTCCACCTATCCCTTTCCATCTCCTTTATAGCTCTTATGAGGTTAATTTGTATGCCAATTAATGAAATGTATATCATGTTGGAATGTATTTTTGAATTGTTGATTAATGAAGCAGTAGTCATTGGGGAACAATACTTAAACAACTTGTTGAAAATATTCTTTGCAAATTACTCGACAATTCATACTCAGCATTGTTTAATGGAAAAGGATCCATCATGATGCGGCTAATTGTGGACTGGTGTCGCTATTCAAGGGCTGAGCCATCAACTGACCAACTACCTAGATAGTTAGCAGATCCATCTCTATTACTATCTTTTAATTCTGTTTAGGATTTGAGGAACTATTGTATATTTTTGGGACAGTCAAATCACCACAATTTATAGGTTTGTTAAGTTATGTTATTCATGTAATGTTGATTGTGTATAAGTATGGCAATATTGAGAAGAACTGGATGATCTTCCTTTCGCTTGTAATACCTGAATTTCATCTTGTAATATTTTTATGAATTAATAAGAGTAGCAACATATCATTAACTTCGTGTGATCTATAATTATTTAGCCATGGCCGTGATCGAAGAGTTGGGCCCACTCTTTTGATTAGGTGTCGTTGGAATACAATTCATGTGGTATAGGTATGTCTTTTAATGGTATCATTATTTTTTTATTATTTATTGTATTTCCTTGTTGTTATGCAGATTTTTTGTTACCTTGGATTGTTGTAAATCAGGGTTGATGTTATTTAAGATTGTTGTTACTTGATTTGTTAATTTATGTTGGATTGATTTAGAACTCTTTTCGGCCAACGAACTTGTATTTCCTAATTGATCAATGTTGGGTAGGGAAATTGTAGTCTGAATAGACCTTGCATGATAACTTTGAAATAACTAAACAGACCCTGAGTCGAAAAATAAATGTAAAGAGGGACTGAGTCTATAAAATAATATTAGGACCCCAACCCCAACTCCACGTAGATGTATAAAAAATCGCTATTGATTGAATTCTCATAGTGATGTTGGAGCATATGATATTATACCTTTGCAGCGACTATAAACACATAGGTCAATGAAGAGGAACCAATGGTATTCTTACTCGGTGCAGTGCTTCGCTTACTTGACCAACTATTTCGCTACTTGGACAAAGAGACTGCCTTTCTCCTTTGTTCACCAACTAGACACAATATTTATGAAAACTACATTGTGTTTCTCCTCAGCTCACACTAACCAATGAAAAAAACACCTCCACCTATGCCCAAGTCCACTACTGTTACTGGATTTGTCGTCACTATTGGCGTGGACAACATAACCATGCACATTGGCTGCTTCAACATTAACAAAAAGTTGAGAACTCAATCCACCGTTGTCGCATGCAATCCACAAGTAATTTCAACGCCAAGCTCAATATTTGGCTTCACGTCGAGTTCACCAATACTTTCTCTACACTGCTTCAGGCATATATCGCCTCACCAATCACCAATTGACAACCACACCAATCACTTACTAGTCGACTCTTCCATGTTGGCTCATTCCTCATGGCACGTTACTTCCAAAAATAGTACCACTTCTAGTCCACACCTCATGCTTAGTCCATGAATTGCTTAGCGCCTCCCTACATAGGTAGTAATGACTCTTATCCCACTGAGTCATGAGTTTCACCAACGAACTCAACCCACATATCTGGCCTTCTTGCATACCTGAACTTCCTTCGAGCGCTAACATTGTAGCCAAGATTTATGGCAATGGTGTATTCAATGTTAGAAGCTTATGTGGAACATTAATTATCTTATTTGCGTCTTTCCCATAAGGTTGTGTTTCCACGTTACATCAGTTTTACCTTTTGTCACTAGTTCAACCTATTTCTCTGAATTTCATTCTAGTCTTCCTGTCAACATTTCAATATGCTGATGCAAGTTCTCTTCTAAATTTTTGAGACCCTCATATGATCTCACCTCTTCCTCATCATCATCCAAAGATATTCCTTCCTCTGGCTTGCAGATAACTTCATCTGCTTTTCCTGCTTCTTCAAGCATTTTCCTCTGAACAAATTTGCCTATGGCATCTTCCATTCTTATCCTTGACTCAAAGAATTTGAGTTTCTTTGTCCATAAGGCAATCTCCTTTTGCTTCCACCTAATCTGTAATGAGTGCCAGACCACCTTCTTTCCTTTTAATGGAAAGGTCCATCCTCTTTCCTCGTCTTCTAGTTCTTGTAGAAGCTTTGTCAACATCTCCAATCTTGCTTTCATGTCAACAAGTTGCTTGTCAAGCTCCTCTTGACTCATCCTCTTCATGCCCTTTGTCTTGGAATTCTTTCTTCTATAGTAACTTTCTTCAAAACCTCTACAATGATATTCCATCATCTTTGTCTTCATCCTCTCTTCTTGAGCTCCTCTCTCCACTGCAATAAGCCTCCTTAACAGCAAGTCCCCCTCACTGCAATCTTACCTCACTAAGCTCTCCATGCTCAGTCTTTTGGTAAGCATGGTCCTCCATCTGGAACCTCCTCTTGAGCACCATCTTTACTCTTCCTAGGCTTCTGCAAGCTCTCACTCTACCTTGAGAACACCTTAGAGTGCTTTCTTTGCTCTGCTTTTCCCTTTGCCTCCTACTGAAAACCTTCAATCATAATTTATCGACTCAATTAAAACAAATATCATCATCATATATAGATATCTATATATATATATATATATATATATATATATATATATATATATATATATATATATATTATGATCCCTGCAGGATCATGTCCCTCTGCATTTTGCATGCACTGTCTCAAGTTATTTGCTTTCCACAAATTCTTTCTTTGAGAGTAAAACTCTTCTCCCCTTTGTTATGCTATGTGTTCAGATTTAAAATCTCCCTTGAGAATGAAATTCTCAACTCTCTCTGCTATCTTTCATTTCTGTTATCTTTGACCTTTATTGTCCTTGGCTATTCTCCCTCTACAACTTTTCCTTTGTTATCTTACTTCTTTACCACTGTCAGCGTCTGTCTCCTTCCAAGACCTGTTTTCTCCCTGTGCAACCTTTGAACCCTTGCACACAAAACACGCTTGTTTAGACTTTTTATCCTGCCCGTCTTTCTAATTACGAGCTCTGTCACCTTGGTTGCTCACACTCTTCTTTCTCAGCACGCAAAACTCCTTTCCACAGGAAATCTTTTCTTGTTCAGATACCACTTTGATGCCACCTTATGGCAGCTCAACACTCAATGAAATGCTCTCTACCATTCTGTAATGCTATTCACACCAGAACTACTAAACAACACTACCATCCTTACACATTCATGCAGCAGGTTCCACAACTTTATTCTCCTCTACAAGACACCCTGAGTGTATTGGTCAATTTCGTTTCATTATTGTTCGACCAATTCTCAATGGGCTCGCTTGGTTATCCAGCACCTTCCAAGAAATCTCGCTCTGAGTTTGTCTGTGGCCGATTCGGCTCAAATTTGGGTCAACTTACAACAAATTTTCACAAATTGCGCACAAGCTGGGTAAATCTGGCATAAATACTCTGTCAACTCAAAAGGTCGGATTACTTTCTACGCATTTACAGTATAATACGTGCATCATTTATTTGTTGCTAATGAGATTAGATACCTCAAGGCCGGTTTTGTTTTTCCCCCTTTCAGGCAGGGTCTCCCGATCTTCTGTGTAGACCCCTAATCAACAGAAGTATAGTTTCATTTACGCCCAGATGGCGACTTTTGTGAACTGGCAATTAACTGACACCACACCAAGACTTTCCCATGGCGATTCCAGTGGCATTTACAACTTATGACCGACTCTAGTTTTAACTTATGACAGGTTCCTCTGACACAACATACGAAACTTGATTCCTATCAACGACATCAACAACTTATCACTAACGCTAAATTTAATCTATGACAGGTTCCTCCAATACAGCGTACAAAACTTGGTTTATATCAATCACAACGATTTCTGTGCCAGAAAGGTCTTCAAACCCTTCTACAGGAACCTCGTAATTCCTGTGCCATTAACTACCAGGAAAAACTCATTCAACGAGTACAATTCATGCATTCAAACATTACCATTTCATATTACAGCAACATTTCACATATTCATTAATCATTTACCGATCATCACATAAATCAGACAGAAATTTCTGAGCAGACACTTACACACTTGTCCAATTGACCATGGGGAGATCAAGTCACAGAAACACAGAACTATTACAGGTTTATTATGTTGAATCTTTATTAACATATTATTGTTACCTCAATAGCCTGATCATACAGGGATGAGAGTGCTCTACCCTGACCCTCTCTATCTGATAGACCTCCCCTCACTCGATCTATCTCTCCCCTGCTACCTCTATTTTTTTTTCCCAAAAAGAAGTTATACATAAGTCATAACTAACTACATCTTCTCGCACATGAAAGAATTAGTTATACACTTATAACTCAATCTTTATCTTCATTTAACTAAACTAGACCACTTTTAACTACTTTCCCTTATTGAAATTAACACAAATTTAACAACTAAGTCTTCCTCAAGTATTGCATTAGCCACAATATGTGACCACTCCGTCACATTGTTGGTCAAGTCCAGATGCTCCTGCATCAATAGACTTCCTAAGCTAGCTTTAAATTCCAGCCAAAACCACCTAAGGCTCAATCAGGGGTGGCATAAAGACACAAGGGCCTGGTTAAACTATTGGGAGATCAACGAGAATGATGCATTGCAAAACATAAATAACATTAAAGATATTGTTACTTCTAAGTTCAAAGAAAAAATGTGGCGTGAGAAAGATTTAGCGGCTAAAAGAAAATTAAGTTATTATAAGAAGGTCATCAACCCCACCCTAGAAGATCAAAAGTATCTCTCTAGTTTAACTAGCTCAAAGAAGAAAATTAATATAGCAAAGATTAGAACGAATTCTCATGAGCTCCATAGTGAAACAGGTCATTGAGCAGTTCCTAAAATGCCATGGATGGAAAGGATCTACCATATATGTGAGAATAGGAGCATCGAGGATGAAAACCACTTCCTCTTAAAGTGCCCCATGTACAACCACATTAAATCTCAGTTTCATAATCTTTGTTACAATACTGACCTTCCTAGCGTTTTACAATGTCAAAATTATAGTGAGCTTGGGAGGCTTCTCTCCAAGCTTTTTGAGCATAGGAATAAAATCTTAAATCAAAATAAATAATTTGTTTCTTTAGGTCCGATAGACCAATCTTTGGTCTCAATGGATATTAACCATCATCATCATCATCATTATGAGCTATTCTTATTATTAATTAATATATATTAAGAGTTTATATCATTATTATAATATTAATATAATATTTATATAGTAATATATAAAAATAATCTAGTTGTTAATATATTGGAGTATTTACTAATAATTCTATATAGTTATTTATATAGTTATTAATAATCTTAAATATCCATAATAATTATTAATGTGATTGATATAAGCCTATCAGCGTATATTAACCACATTGGTAAATGTGGTTGATATGTGCTTGATATACGTCTATTGACATCTATCAGCCATATTTACCTTGGTAAATATTGTTGTGCTAGTTAAATAAAAAAAACGAAAAATCTTATTTCAGGGTTACTTTCGTCTGTCCATGTCACCAATAAAATTTTCAAAATTTTCAAAGGCTCTTATTTTATATTCGTGCATGCTTGGACCAGCGAAGGCAAACAAACAACAAACCTTTTCTGGAATATGTGCAACAAATTTACATTTTTTTCTTTTTCTTTTGTTGATCCAGTTCAGTTACTCAACTGACTTAAAATTGTAGGGTGATACCTCGGAAATTATTATTATAGTTATAGAGTTAGCATATTTTATTTTTGAATATTATTTATAGCATAGTTATCAAGTTTAAATTTGAATTTAAATTCGAATTTGATAGGATAAGATAAAAATTGTGATTAAAAATTTTCAATTTCAACAGAATTTAAGAGTATACATCTTATATATATATATATATATATATATATATATATATACATATTTCATATAACAATAATGGCTTGTCATTTTCTTTTTATTCATTTTGAAATTTAAATAATTTTTAATAATTTTAAACGATATAAACAATTTTAGAACTATAATTTATAAACCAAAACTACAATTAAATTTGTTTATTATCTCCAAAATCTCTCCTTTTCAAAACTCAAAATTTCCCTCCCTACTTTCAAATCTGATCTAAAATCCTTTTGTATTTAATATTTATTTAAAAATTAAATATTCAAAACTCAAAATTACATCCCTCTTTATTTTCAAATTTTATATAAAATCCTTTTATAATTAATACAAATTTTAAAAATAAATATTCAAAACTTGTCTTTTTTAAATTCCTCTTAATATAAATATATTTAGAAAAATCGATTGTTTTTGAAAATTTTTACGAACTCCAAAATTCATGTTCAATTTTTTTTTTCTAACTATTTAAAAAATCAATTATTTTTATAAAAAAAATTCAATTTAAAAATTGGTACTAAAATTCTTTCCTTGTTATCTCAATTTTTTAAACACTCCTAAATAAAACTGAACTTGAAATTTTCTCGATTCACAACTAATTTCCTAAACTGCAATATCATAGCCTTTCCGTTTCCTACTAAGATATCCCAACCATCTATTATGTGTTTAGAGATTGTTGTCCTGAAAACATCGAAATTTTTCGTACTCGACTAATTTCCATTTCCAAACACCAATTCCACATCCTTTCCGTTTCTTATCTAATATATCCGAGCCATCTATTATGTATTTAAAAATTATTACACTTACTATTCTGGACCCAAATATTAACAAATACATATAATAAATTATAAATCATAAATGTTGCCTCAACCAAACAAAACTACCATGAACCGAATTGAATTTTATCAAATTATACGATGTACGAATCGAATTCCAGATTCCCTAATTCTCGTATTTTTTTGGCCGGTACGGACGTATTTGGTAACTATAATTTACAGTTCAAATATTCTTTACTGTCCAGAGTGTCACCTTTTACTTTGGATTCATTTTCCGAGTCTCCGGAAAAAAATGCTTATCTGTCTATGTGAACGCCTCTCTTTGAATATTGAACGCCTATCTCTTTGAATATTGATTATTGATGGCATACTTCATATTTAAGGTTTGATTTTTCCATCGTAAAGAAAATTAATAAAATAAAAAGTCATAGAATAAAAAATCATTTTCTAAAACAACAACTTGACAAATAACGTATTTGTGCCGTTGCCCGACAACTTAGCCCATATGTGTTTGATTTCTCAATCACATATAACATATAACATATTTGTGTTGTCATTCCGTTAACTTTGGAGCTGTGCTTAGCCTTACAAGCATAAAAGCCACTAAGTGAAGTAAGCCACTAAGTGAAGTGGGCAGTCACTGCTTTCTAAGAAAAGATAATTATTGTAACAAGGGTGACAATCTTGACTGTCGAGAACAATTACACGTGTTTTTGTGGGTTAAGGTTTGTTTCAGCGGGCGAGTTGACCTCTCTGTGGTGAGGCATAAGGTCAGTGTACTGTTCCCATTTCGGATGCTCCATGTATGCATCCAATTGTTTGAAAGCCTATTCTATCTCATGAGAAAAGTCTTGCCCCTGTGAGGGCTCACCTTGTTCACCTGATGCCATCTGTTGAGAAGAATCAACTACTTGTATGGGCGCTGCTTCATCTGTCTACATGTGGTACACCCCCTACTGAATTTGCTGCTACTGTGCTTCCTTCCTCTGTTGGTGTAGCTCTTGTTCTTTCCGGAGTTTCTCCCTTAGCTCATGCAACTCCTTCTCTATTTCTTCCATTATTTTCTTATCTCTCTGCCTTCGCGTGATTCACTTTTTGCATTGTTGCCTCTTATGTTGAATAGCGATAGCTTCTTGTTTTACAAGTGGATTTCCCTGAAACTTGCATCTTTGTTCCTCGTCCATGCAGTCGACAATCTTTCTCTTCCCTTTGTCATGTGCATGTATGCTTGGCTCTCCTGCCTATGCTATTGTTGCTACTGCTGCTACTGCTGGTATGTTCTGTGGTGTTGCTTCATGCTGCCATGCTAACCATTCTATGACGAAATTGACATGTTAATTGGGTCAGGAATGATGGTAACAATACCTCCATGAGTCTTCCTCGGCCCAATGAAATACCCCATGGATCCAATTGAACTAGACTCTCATGCAATGATCCTTGACAATGCAATGTGGGTCATATGGGTTGAAGCTTCGGAGGTCGAGCGAGTGCTTCTTCATTTGTTCAACTTCGACATCTGCTTTCTTGATGCTCTTGATCTCATATAACCCAATCAGCAATGGAAGAGTGGGCCAAGGTGCCTTCTTCTTCCACTGCAGCCTAACTGTTAATCTTGCTGAGATATGATACGCTACTTCCTGCATGACCAGTACGTCCAAAGCAAACTTTGGCAGAACATGTGGAGGCTTCTCCGCACTGAACACTCGAATGAACGTGTCGTCCGGTGAGGCATACCAATCTGCAATGCCTAACAATGCCTTCCTTGCTTTTTTTGACATGCAGGGTGGATCCTGTTCAAATATCAACCTATATATTGGGATGACAAGATGGTTAGATAGCCATTTGGTCACTCCTCTGACGCTGCACTTGGAGAATAGCTTGAAATATGTGCTCACAATGGTTTCTATTGGTGACCACGCCCACTCTAAGCCCAAGAACTCATGTCGGGCACAAACTTCATATAGAATGTAGGCAGACATATAAATCTCCACATGCATGCCTTCGGGTGATTGTTGAACCTTCGTGACTTGCTCCTTCAGCTGATGAGCCAGTATGTCGGACTAGTTGCATGGTATCTCTAGCTAGTTGATCTAGCGCATCCACAAAACTTTGACGAAAGGTCTCTGTGCTTGCTTGGCCACTCAGTCAACATCCGAATATGACCAAGTATTGGTATGCCTTCCTCAATATCTTCGTCTTATATATCCGGTTAGGGGTCATCTTGAAACAAGCTGGCTCATTTATGTAATCCTTCAGAATATCTCTGGAGCAGCCTCTGCTATTGGGCAAGCTGAACGAAGGGCTCATGATAGTCATGGGCTCATCCATTTGATACATCTCATCATGGTCTTATGCCCAGAAGGTTGCAAGCTTCTTCCCACTGACACTGCTCAAGGTCATTGTTTCGGGATTCAGTGTGGGAGATGATCCAATGAATCATATCTGCACATGGGAACGCGGGGTATCTGCATGCAATTCGGTATAGGCCAGACTTATGAATGTTAATGCACACCTGACAATCTTCAAGGTATTCCCCAAAAGTACCTATGAAATGTTTCATTCACCTCCTGCCACTTCAGTTTGATGTCCTTGTCTAGATGCAACTTCGTATCTTCATACATCAACATGCTAGAGGACACCTGTTCAACTGTTGTTCCAACTACAACACCATTAGTGCCTTTGGATCCTATTCTCTTGGAATCCATTGAGACAGATGAACACCTAAAATATCTGGAAACAAGAAGCGTGCATGGAAAGAAATATGTCAGTGAAAACAAACCAAATCTGGGGAAGGTCACAACACATACCTGGGGAACTCATGAGCAAGATTGTGCAAATTTCGCTGGGAGGCTGAGTGGTTGGCTACCAGAATTGCACAAAAGGCAGTCTAGACTGACTAGGTGGATGAACTAGCTATTGGATATAAAAAATGCGCAATTCAGTTGGGCAGTTGGCTGTTGGGATTGCGCAATGCACGCTTCCAGCTGGGACAAATTGCTGGCCCAGGGACAATTTTTCACAATTTTTTGGGCCAAGCAACCACTAATCTGCAGAAATGCATGATTCAGTCTATGAGGTCAGTGTTGGGCTAGAATACACAAATCTGGAGAGGAAGGTGAGCCTTCCTTCTGTATATTACTCAATGTAGCCTTGGTGAATGTAGAGACCAGGTCAACGTTGGCCCGACTTGCCGATGGGCAACTGAAAGCAAGTTGATGAAATGCATGATGACACTAAGTGATAGTAGAAGTGATAATCAGTGCATGCAAAACATGAATGGAAGTTTGAGCAAATAGATAAACATGCATGTGGGTGAGGCCGTTCGCCAATTGGGTGAACGTACGTGCAGAATAGTTTCATGCATGCGAAGGCAGTGAGATAGCAACGAAAATCGAAATAGAGGTAAGACAAGCTAGAATATGTGTAAACGATAGCAGGTGTCCAAAGAAATCAAGCAAACAACACTCACACAAGCGAATACACAAAAGGCGACAGAAATGTTGAAAAAGACAAGTTGAGGCCACTTACCTATGAATAGTTGAGCCGATTGTGTCAAAGAGTCCTGGATGTGTTGTGGGATGTCAGAGATCCAAGATTGATGTGAAATAATGAGCTCTGATGCGTCAAATAAATAATTTTTCTCTCAAGTCGTGCATGCTACAAATCTCGGACTAAGCGAGAGTTGGAGGGAAACTTCTAAAACAACTTTGCATGTAACACCTGATTGCTAAAAATAGTTCCCTGAATCATGGGATACCTTTTGCATGTTTCCTCTTGCTATTCCAGGAAGATCAAGTCATACATGCATGCAAGTCAAGTTTCCTCGATCCTTAGTGGAACTAGTCAATCGGATTGTCCATGCATGTCAGTGCTCAATTGCTTGGGAAAAATGTGCATTCGTGACTGTAATATGGGCTAATTTCCCAAGGGAATTGCGCAATTTCTGGGCCCATCAGCTGACTGCTTTCCAGATTTACGCAAATCTTGGGCTGAACTACCTGTTGGTTGGAAAAATTGTGCAATCCCTACTGGGAGGGTTGGCTGACAGGATTGCACAATCCTGGAGACCAACAACTTGACAGAGAGGATTGCAAAATTTCTAGAGGGAACTGTTGGTTTCCCTCTAGGAATGCGCAATTTTCAGGGGGAAGTTGCTCAGCCTGCAGCTGGACCAAGTTCAGGTAAGTAGCCTATGAGGGGAATGGATCGACTGTGTTCGAAAGGCTGCCTTTATGTGAGGAAAGCACTAAAGCTTGAGTACTTCCCTAAGTAAGACAAAGTGATATGTAAAGTTGGTAGGGAGGCTCCAAAACAAGCTAAGGAAAAATTTTGGAGGGTGGTTGTAACCGCTACAACACTTGGCGACACACTGGTAGAACTCCAACTCTCTGCATAGACCTTGTTTGTGAAAATCAAGTCTAACACCTCTAGAAGTATTTTTCAGTTGTTAGCTCATCTTAGTTTCACAATAACTTGATTTAAGATGTAGAATCTACCAGACTCTTGGTTGATTGACACACATTCAAAGCCAAGGCAACACAGTTGTTTTGATTGGGGTTGAGGGGTATATAAGTGCACAAGAAATATATTCGTTAAAGTCATAGTTTCATCCCTAGTGTTGCTCCACTGCCAGCATGACTGCATAATACCCCGGTGGAATCACATAGAAACACAAGCATGGCTCTGCTACCAGCGAGCCTGGTCAGTACCCTGGTAGAGTTACTTGAATCACCTCCCTACATAGGAAGCCTTTTTGTTCTTTCACATTATTCATTATTCATTTTATTTTTTTTACCTTTCATTTTTATTTTTGTTTTTTTCATTTAACTCCACATAGTACATATTCAATTCAGAGGTGGAAGAGGGATCTTTACTTATTGAGAGTAAACGAGGTTTTTCTATTAGAGAATTAGTTTATTATATCTCTGACGTGCCTGTTAAGGTTTTCCCCCTCACCTTACTCTACTTGACTAAGCTAACAAGGGTTAACCCAAAAACAATAGACTAGAGAAGGTGACACTAGTTAGCATGCAAGTGTTGTGTGTACACGAAGGTTCACTTCGAGCAATACATATTTTCGTTTGATGTATCATGGACTAAGATTAACAAGTTCATCATACAGAGGCAAGATGACAGATAACCAAGTAGTGATAGTTGTACAAACCCTCTTGTACTTTACCCAGCTTGTTTCATGAGTCACACATGGTTTCATGCAAACTATCCTATGAATGAAACAAGTGAACGAGCTAACAATCAACAAAGCAAAGCAAGAGCAGAAGTGAAAATGAAAGTGAAACAAGAAAACAAACAAACAAACAAAAAAGCATGCATGTAAACAACTGAAAGAAAACACTACTCCTACTCCTACACTAACGGTGCAAGGGCATGATCACATGAAGTGATACTTCCAATGCAACCACGAGCACATTGGTAGACCCATGTGGTTGAAGGCTTTGTCCGTGAGTAACCCAGTTGTGTGGACCAACATACAAGAAAGATAGAACAATGAATACAACGACACTTCATGTTTCAAAGTTCCCACGGGACATAAGTGAGAGCATGTGCATGATGGACAGTTCGTGGACTTATCATGGTGCTGTGTGACACTATGTGCAACTTTGAAGCACAAGCACAATCATGATTGTGACATACAAGAAAACGAAATAAAAAAAGATAACTTGCATTGCACATGAGTGCTTGCAATATAAGACTCCTCCAATGCATGAGCAATGGGATCGTGCAGTTCGACTGGAGGAAGTGTGATCTAAGTGTTAGATTGATCTTGAGTGCATACAGATGAGTTATGAGGAGCCTCAATTTTTTGAACAATTTCATTGGTTGTAATAACATTGGTTGTATGTTATGATAGGGATTGCACTAACAATGGTGATAGGTTATCACAATGGTAGTGGTTGTAGGTTGTGATAATGATCATAGGCTATGTAATGATAGATATTGCAAGTTGTATATCATGACATTACTTATGGTACAATGATATATGATCAAAATGGATCCAATTTGAAAATGATACGAAATAGAGGTTGAAAAGGAATTTAAAGAAGGAGGTAGGTTCCTCCATTGAGATTGAAGCCTTAATCAGGTTGGAGCCTAGAGAAAGTTAGAGCCTACTCATTTACAATGTTGGAGCCTCAATCAGGTTGAATTTTACTCATCATCGAGGTTGGAGCCTCAATTAGGTCATGGCCTATAGTGAGAAGTTTATTTCATTCTTTTTAGGTTGGTTCCTCAATTAGTTTGTAGCATACAACAAATGGCATATTGCATTTATTGGGGGAATTTGCCTCCAAGAGGTCTTATCCTGCAAATATATGTAATGAATTGAAGATAAATAAGAAAGGATTATATAATTTTTGAGGTATAAAATGGGCCTCCTGAGGAATATTACGAAATAATAGTATAAATAATAAAATAATATATATTGCATCATGAAATGTTAGAGGGAAAAAAATTACTTTTTCAACTCATATTTTCAACTTACCTTCCTACAGTTTTACTAAAATTTTGAGCGGAAGCACTCCTTGCATGAAAAATTCAATTCTTCAACCAAGGAGTATCCATGTTACATACTTTCAATGGACCTCACTATAGGAAAAATGAGAAATACATGAAAAATGTGATTGTAATCATGTTTTTCATGTATTTCTCATTTTTTGTGTAGCAGGGTCCATTGAAAATATTCAACATGGTTACTCATTGGACGAGGAGTCAAATTATGCATCCAACGAGTTCTCCTGCTCCAACTTTGAGTAAAATCATATGTAGATAAGTCGAAAACACAATTCAAAAAAGTTTTTTCTTAATCTTTTTACTTTTTTACTCCAAAAATGGTGAATCATCCCCCATGGTTAACATCATCATCTTAAATCCTATTGGTTCTTGAAAAAAAATTTGTTGTACATTTTTTCTTTGAGGTCCATTTTTGACCTCAAAATTTCTCTAGTTTTTTGTGGTTTTCACCTGTATGGGTTTCCATGTAAAAGCCTTGTGCCTCTTGCGATGTGATGATGTCTTATTAATGTGATGGTAACTTTATGATGAATTGATGTTCATGGTTATCATTCAATGCTAAATGGTTGATTGATTATGAAAAGTTATGGAATGATAAAAGATTTCTTACATTGATTCACCCCCACCCTCCTAGTGTGACCTTTGGGCCAACAAGAATGCCTATTATCTTCTCACTCTTCTTCCTTTTTTTCAAAAGATATTAATTGATTAGAATCTATGAATGGCCTATCCTTTTTCCATCATAGTTCTTGGGAATATATATCGAGGAATCCACATATTCATAGGGGAAATTTTCTAACAACACATGAATCTCTTTCTGGAAAAAGAAACCATGAAAAATTTGCCCATTTTATCTCCAGAAAAGTTCCTAAAAAAATAATATTCACAAAATTTCGACTAATAGACTATTGAAAATTATGTATCAATGGAACAATAATGAAAATTAACTAATAACTTGCACATGTTGGAAGAGATAATGCCCTAAGTCTTAGCTCAATTAGTCAAATAATCGTCATTAAAGAACCTTTGTTATTGAGGGGTGATGGGTTCAATTCTCTTGACCCTCTCAAGGTTAGGATTTGTGGTTGAACCAATCAAAGTGATCTCTTCGACTGGGTCTACCTAGTACAAATATTATGTGGATGTAGTAGTCACAAACTCTGGAATCGATGAACCATATAGAAAAAAAAATAGTTAAAAGTTGTTGGAAGATAACACAACATATACATTGAGCTTGGCCATAAAAGATAGTTTAATTCATTTTCTTCGTAAAAAGCATGTGTACTTTTCTCTCAAATTTTATTTATGAAATAATAATAAAATGAGAAATAATGAGGTAGTGAATCTCTCTCTCTCTCTCTCTGTATATATATATATATATATATATATATATATATATATATACATATACTCTCTCTCTCTCTCTGTATATATACAGAGAGAGAGAGAGAGTATATATGTATATATACAAAGAGAGAGAGAGTATATATATATACATATATACTCTCTCTCTCTCTCTGTATATATACAGAGAGAGAGAGAGAGTATATATATATATATACAAAGAGAGAAAGAGTATATATATATATATATATATATATATATATAAGATTAATTTATACATGTTTTCATTTTAATAAGGGTGGTTTTTTTTTTGTATTAAAAAGTTTTGTATCCACATTTATCAATGTGATAATACAACTATATGATAAATGTCCAAAAAATATTTCTAGAAGTTTGCTAAAAACAATTTACTAACAATAGAAAAAAAACAATTATTTGCATAGTATTTTAGATAGCTACTAATACTATAAATTATGTAAAAGGCTCCTAATATGAAGCAAAATTTGGAAATCATTGAGCGCTATTACTACATAAAGGTTTATATAAGATTCCTTCTAGTTGTCTATGCTCAATTGAAAAGCATGATCCACATCCTGCTATTGTTTCTACATAGTCTCATCTCATTTTATCTCTACCTTGTAGATCCAATTGATAACCTAGAATTTGCGTTAATTGTAGTAGTGTTTCTAACCAAACATACAACCGGTTGTTGAACAACCATTCATTTAACTTCAATATGTTTAATTTGTGTCTTTTGACTATCTAGGGTTTTTGGGACGAACAAATATTAAGATATTTTGTCTTCTTTTTAGGAAGGCATCCCACTAATAAAAAAAATTGAGTTCCTATTATCAGTAGTATAATATTCTTTCCATTCTAGATCTCTCTAAATGTTGATATTATCATACAATGGTAACTTCAAAGGATGTGCATGGTCCACACTAATGATACTACATAAAACCCATTACCACTCACTTCCATTTTCTAAAGTTCTAACATAACTAGAATTTTATCGTCTATCCAACATTCCCTTTGGAAATTTTCAAAATATGTAAAAGGAGTGTGAATGCACTACTAATATCTTTTTCTTCAACGTATAGAGGGAAGGATCAAGATGAAATATACCAAAAACTAAAATTACCCTTACCAAACAAAAGAACCAATTGACATTCAACAAACTAGACCCGTGAAACCACCGAGGAGATATGCATGAACTAGAGCAAAGGTCCTAGGAAGGAAATCTAAAATCAAACCAAAGAGAAAAAACATCCAATATAGAGTCCCAATTTGAACCAAAATAAAATATAGAAAGGAACCATAAGAATAGAAACCATAGAAAATCCTTAGATTTCAAACTTGTAACCAAATATAATGTTCTCCCGATAATTAATTTCAACTATAGAAATAATTAATGAGCTTCCTCCGACATTAAAAATTGAGTGTGTGAGGGTACCTCAAGTATAACATTCTTTTGGTCATCATGTTACATGGTTAACCAAGCGTTGCATATATAATATGCCATTTTCCTCTCATGCAGGTCTAATTCATGACTTTGGGTCGAAACTTAAAGCATGGGGTAGAATGAAACCTTTCCTTTTGTTCTTAAAAAGTTGCATTCTAGTTCAATAACCCTATTGGCTACATTTTATTTGATCTACCTTATCATGTTAACATTCATAATACTAGATATCGTTTTTGGGATTCAACTGCGTTAAGTAAGTCATTAACGTATGACCATTTCCATGAGAGGTAGTCGTAACTGACTAATTTCTCATGATTTTTGAATTGTTAACTTAGCACTCATTGCATCGGGTGATGCTCACAGGGGTGAAGAAGTGGGATTGAAACTAGTGAAATGAATCACATAGCATCAATCGTCACTTCCGGGGCTTGCACCCGGTAACCAGGACTTCCCGGGAGGTCACCCATCCCAGATCTCCTCTGACTCAAGCTCGCTTAACTGTGGAGTTCTCCCCACAATCAAGCCCACTTAGCTTGCTACCCTATTCACAAAACCTTAGCAAGTATTGTGCCTCATGAACCATTCAAGTAGAGATCCCTTCACTCTTTTTGAATTTAAGTATTAGGGGATTACGCAGTGCATTATATTAAATATCATTTTTGGGATTCAACTACGTTAAGTAAGTCATTAACGTATGACCATTTCCATGAGAGGTAGTCGTAACTGACTAATTTCTCATGATTTTTGAATTGTTCACTTAGCACTCATTGCATCGAGTGATGCTCACAGGGGTGAAGAAGTGGGATTGAAACTAGTGAAATGAATCACATAGCATCAATCGTCACTTCCGGGGCTTGCACCTGCTAACGAGGACTTCCCGGGAGGTCACCCATCCCAGATCTTCTCTGGCTCAAGCACGCTTAACTGTGGAGTTTTCCCCTAATACTTAAATTCATAATACTTTCAAACATAGTAAATTCCATTCTTATTCTCATTACCATTCTAACCATCTTTCCCTCACTCGATGAGTATGCTCTAAGAATCAATTTGATAGTTAATATTAAATCCCCAAATACTAATAATTATTTTGGTATAAATTCCGTCAACGAGCCTTATCCCAAGTAATATAGACCATACATCTTCTTAATTGTATGATTCTCTACACATAACCCATTCAAATATGTTTCTTTTCCTCCATGATCAATAACAATATCCCACAACTACCACTAGGCATACATACATATTAATAGAAAGCACATCATTTAAAATGAGTATGAATTTCATATAAGGTCACAGTATGAATTTCACTTATGCTTTGGTATTTCCCAGACTGTTTGAATATTGACACATATGCCTAACTTCTAAAAAATACATCCTCTTTCTCCTTTCTACAAGAAAATCCTTCTCTCTATGTTTTGTATTCACAAAATATATTCATCACATTCCTTTGATGTTATACTTATTAAGGTTTTGCTTCTTCTCTATGAGGTACCTTATTATCTTCAAGGAAGTATTTCACATTATAACAATTTAGTATGGGCACCACCGTGAAACTTGTTCATATGTATAAAGAGATTGTCACTCTTTTCCACCTTGTGATTCATTCACATATTAGAATAGGATACTTTCACTTAGTTATTTTAAATCCTATACCATACAAGATCTATTAACCTAGATAATGATATAAAGGAAACATAGAGAATGATCTCACACACACACACACACCTCACAAATATTTAGTACATGATATTATTCATATTGGTTAGGAAGGTGTTGTGTTGCACAACAACCCCCCATTTCATAAAATTTTTATTTTTAAAAAACTATAATATGAAATGGGTCCCTTTTAGATTAAATTGGTATCAACTTATCATTATTCAAAAGTTCCGAAAAGAAATAAAACATTATAAACCTTTTTGAAAAATCACATAATCGGTCTTATAATAAAGAATGAATAATCGTTTATTATTACGATAAAGCGATCACAAGATCGCATATCGCAATAACAAAGGATGCATGACATAAGACCCATTGGTTTTTCCCGATGCGACAATGCAAAAATGACTATCGGATATCGGGAAGGCAAGCGATCATAAAAAAAGGCCCCTCTCTTTGCTCCGATGCGATATCGCTATCGGCGATCGGGGAATGTAGCATGCATGCATCTAAAGCCCTCGTTTAAAAACTCCCGATGCGATGCGATATTGCTATCGGCGATCGGGGATTCCGAAAGGACACCAATATAACAACTTAAGCATTCCCCCGATCGCCGATTGCGATAAAGCTAGGCGTAGATTTCAAAAAGGATTGATAAAGCCGAGATATATTATGGTTTTTTAGTGTTAAAGACCTTTCTCTTCCCGATAGTGATTCACTTACGCTCAACCGCCAAAACATCAAAGCCACGCTTAAATGAATTATTCGGCCAATAAACGATATGATGAGCATTTAAAGGATTGACAGGTTTAAACGGCCATTTAATGGAACAATAAGGCCAAAATCTCTTCAGAGATTGTATCCGCGACCACCTTAAGTTAATCCTCCATTATTCATTGATTAAGATATCTCGTTCATATTTGGTTTTCGCCACCAATTCTCCGCCTTACGTTCATTTTCTCTCATGTGCAAAGCTCCTCCGAAGCAGCAAATTCAAGCCAAATGGGGAAGAAATCTAAGAAAACTGGAACAGCTTCCGCTTCCGCAGTAACAGGACAACATATTGCCGATCCAGGACCAAGCAAAAAGGGACTGATCTCAGACACCACATGTCTAGGACTCAGTAAAACTACTTGACTGAGCATCTACAATCTGATTGAGGCTGAAGAGCCTGATGTAACAACAGTGCAAGCCACAGCAGACCCGACTCGGAAGTCTGATGCTACTCTAAAGGATTTAGTCGACTCTTACCTTCATCGGATAGCAGCCTGAGAACAAATTATCCCATATACAGATGTGGTAAGATGGGCAATTGAAGAAATCCCAATCATAAACAGGACATTTTGCACCATCGAAAGGAGAGTGTTTGGCTCGTTTCAACCCGATGATTTGAGGCAAATGTACCATTTGCCTGCACAGGAGAAGAAGTACAAAAAAGAATTTCTAGAGAAGTTCAGAAATGAAAATGACATTGAATCAGAACCTATACGGGATTGGAGGCAAAACCCAGAAAAACACAAGCATGAGTCTTCGGGTAAGTACTCTTTCGAATCCTTGTGTTCTCCTTATTTTTATCCCGAAGTAATGATGTGTAGGATTTGGGGGTTGCATGATTCCTCAAATTTCACTATAGAAATGGTATTTAATGGAAGCAGTATGCAATAGTGAAATAATGGATTGGGGAAATATACTGTCTGATAAATTAGCAACAGCAGTTCTTGAATTCAGAAACAAATCCTGCGTTACTGAAAGGTTCATTCCCCCATTTTACTATAGTGCCTACATCTTGGATGCCCTCTGTTTTAATTCCGAATTTCCTATGCTGGGGTGGAGATGGACTCCACAGGACCCCATGCCCATTCATATATATCATCAGAAGTTGTGGAAAGCCCACTATAAACACCACCTATATCAAGTTTGCAATGGATTTATGTTACCCATTCACTATGCCATTTTTGACAAACCTGCTCCTAAGATTTCCTCACAACCAGAGATTGACTTGCCAACCATAGGGAGATGGTTCGGAGAATAAAAATCCACCTATGTAACAGTTTTCGACAGTCATGCCAAGCCTCATGTCCTCCCTTTGTATACACCCTAAAAATTGTTGGCTCGAGAGGTAGCATATCGGCTTACATCCGAAGGAGTTACACAGACTCTAAGGAATAAGAAGAAGTAGGTTTGGCCTCCTTTTCCTCTAAGGTGTGGTGTTTACGATCTGCATGACTATAAACATGCAGAGAAAGAAGCAGATAAGATTAATGCACTGAATCTCGCCACTCTTCCTAACAGGTGATTTGATCCAAAGAAAGTCGCCTACAATGCACTTGAACAGACAAAACTCACTAAATTTGAACATAAAGATGATGAGTTTGCTGACCTGTTCTCCTCAGCTGAGTCACTATTTCAGGTTCAAGCACTAGCCAAGATGAGATATCACGACGACGGGTTGGTCGAATTTAACAGACTTAGAGAGAAGAGGTTGCAAACTCTGCCTCTAGATCTATTAGCAATGACCTCGATGACACAGTCAAGCGAGCCTGAACAACGACTTACCAATGAACCTCCTGCTACATCAAAAATTGCTGGAGAAATCCAAACAAAATGGCAGGAGGAAGTGCATAGGAAAGAGCAGGAGGAAGTGCAGAGGAAAGAGCAGGAGCAGAGCAGCACGGATGTGAATGTCGATGCCCAGATTGACCCGAAGATGCTCCAGGAATGGCAGCAATTCGATTAAATCATAAGCAATCTTGAAAGCTCAAAGGAAGCTGATACATCTGAAGCGGTTGATACACAGGATACAACATCAAAATAGGTTCCAAGTGGAACCAGCGGCCTACCCCCTTCTACAAAAATAGAGATAATTCCCAAAGATCCTTCGGATCATATCATTTTGCAAGTAGAGGATATACCTCCATTGAATGTCTTTTATAGCCCAAATCACAGGGCTATAGTAAAGCGACAACGGAAAAGGAGAAGGATTGATCAACCTTCCTTTTTTCCTGAGCAAACAGTGACAGCCAATGTGGTTCGGAAAGAGGAGTTTGATCCTTCTGATGACCTAAGAAAATTGTCCCAATATGCTGGAGCCTATTCGGCGGCCACCATGGACAAGGCATCAGAAGTGACTAATCTGTTAAGAGAAAAGTACCAAGCAATCTCCTCGCTACAAGTACAGTTATCAGAGGCACAGCAAAAAGCAGAGCAACTTGAACAGCAATTGTCTACGTAGCAACAAATTAATAATCAATTGAATAAACAATTGCATGAAGAGAAACAAAGGATTGATTCAAGTGCAATTCAGAAGTAGAAAGAGCTGTCAGAAGCATTGGAAAAATTGAAAGCAGTGAATGAACAAATGGTGAAGTCAAAAGATGAGCAAATTGCTCAATTATCAGGCCAAATAGAAAAGTCCAAGAATCTTCCACAGCCTACCGAGTTCAGAGAAGAATCACTATAGATTAACAAAACATTGGTAACACAAATAAGACTATTATGTCAAAAAATCTCTCAAGCAAAACCCCTATGTGACATAACAGCATCAATAATCGATAAATCAGTTGATGCTAGAACAGACTTGGAGCAGGCCGATGATACCTTCACCAATTTTCTTGAGTGGCAAGACACTGATGAGGGACATGCAGCTAATTTGCCAAAAATGTTAGAATCCCATAAAGAGATCCTATTTATGGAATGGCAGTCCCAGTTAATGAAGGCAGAGAGAGAAGTTTCCAGATGCAAATTAACCACAAGTAATTTGGTTGAATTGATTAATGATACTCTCTACTTATCTAATATGATCTCTCAATGTACCTCAGGTAAATTGCTATCGGCTAAAATATTGGAGCAGTCACGTTATCAAGAGCTGGAAAAGAATGGGAGATTTATCGCAGGTATTAACAGTTTGACTTGGGACACCTATTGGTTGTTCCTAGTAAAACCATACAGCCAGAGAGCGGCCCTCAAGTGCCTAACAGATGCAATCGGGTGTATCATTCCCGATATACAAGATGCAACCTATGTTGCTCAACTCAATTCTCGTCTCAGCCGCCCTCCAAAAGTGGAACCAATGCTAGCAATATGCCAACTGAGGTCGAAAGGCAAACAGCCAAAGTGATGAATCATGTTGCCGACTGCCAGATTGCTATGAGGAAGATACTCCAAATCAAGTTGTACCAATTAAGTAGCATTTTAATTTTATAGGTAGTTAGTTTTAATCAAGTATTTATAGACCCTTTCAATGCATTATAAAGGGTTGTATGTTTTTGTATATGACTTAAACCTAAAGATGCACTACTGTACTTCAGGCATATTTTTTATAAAGACTGGGCCAATTATTCCAATTTTGATAACGAGGCTTTTATGTGGATGTGCACTACTGACTTTATTTAAAAGTATTTCTGAGTCGGAAGAAGGAATTCAAATAAAGATTGATGTTGGGAATGATTTGCAGCTCATATGGTACTACTATCTATGTCTGAGTTCATTCCTTTTATGTGAATTGTTGTTTGATCGCTCTTGCTATTATCGGATATATGCCTGTGTTTTTAACAGCATTCTTTATAGTTTCCACTACTGGATGTTTACAGCATGCTTTTCTTTTATCATACATGTATCGGTAATATAAAAGGATAAGTGTAACAATGTTTTGTTAATAACTTTTTTCAACTATTTGAACAAAGAAATCATTAAGTGAATAAATGTCTATTTTTATTTTGTAGAGTCATCTATATGCCTATCGATGAACAGAGATCATCAAGCGTTGCACTTAAAAGAATAGAAGCCTCCTAGGATAGAATCATCATTTATGTTTTCACTGTTAGATTAAGTCATCCACTCATTATCATTTATTAAAAAACCAATCACTCATCAATCCCCTTTTATTCATTATTGGGAAACTGGCCCTATTATATCCAGTCGGAGCCACCATCCCAAACGGAAAAGGAGCTGTATTAAGGTCCGGACCAGGTGGTTATCCCCCAATGTTGATACAACGATTTTCGGGGCATCAACAGAAGGATAGAAATCATTCTTACCAATCACCCAAAATAAACCCAATTAACATGTAAATGAATAAAAAAGTTGTCTATATATTAATAATACTAAAAAATACAATCTTAAAAGCATTGGGATCTTAAAATTAGATATAGGTAGAGCCACTATAGTAATGAACAAAAATCATTACCATATAAAAATGAGATACCACCTCTATAATAGTGGCACCTATTAAAAATTGAAAAAGAAACTTATTTCTAAAGTTACTAAAGAAGTAAAGAACGTCATCACAGGAATCCAAGCTTGAAGAGAGATTAAAAAAGTGACTAACTTCTTGTTATTAGATTGCCTCCAGGATTTACAGACTTACCAAGATAAATAAGGAAGGAGCTCATTTGAGACTAATCATAAACACCATAGGATCCCCTATATATTAAATAGAAAATTATGTAGCTATCATCCTAATCCCTTTGGTTGGTAACTCATGTTCCTACATCGATGATTAAAACAATTTTGTCAATCTCCTTAAATAATAAAAGCTTGATCTAGATGACATGATGAGGTGTGTTAGCACGGTTTCTTTATTGAACAAAATTCCTTTGAACAAAGGAACACATATTGTTAAAAGAGTAATAGACCTAGAGACTACAAGATTTGTTGAGGTTTTCATTCAATATGCATTCCCCAACTTACAAGGTAAACACTTTGAGAAAACTATTATGATGGAAATGGGGTCTCTTCTATAACCCACTATTACCAACATTTTCATTGAAATGTTTGAGAAGAAAACCTTCAACACTTACTCCTTTAAACAAAAAAAATGGAAGAGGTACGTTGTTGATAAGAACTTGAAATGACCACATGGATGAAATGAACTACATAGGTTCCTAGACGACATGGATGAAATGAACTACGTAGGTTCGTAAACCACATGGACAAAATGAACTATGTAGGATCCTACACTACATGAATTTCATCAGAAGAAATAAAGTTCAACATGGAACTTGAAGTGATAAAATCATTCCTTTCAAAAATGTTTCGTTCACAAAAGATGATGATGGGACCTTAGAGAATCAAGTATTCAGAAATAAAACACACATAGAGAGTTAGATTCCATGCTTATTCACACCACCATCTAGTCTATAATATTGGAGTTTTAGATACACTGATCATATGATCCTTAAGAATATATAACAAGGAACATTTTAACCAATAAATAGACCACCAAACTAGGGTCTTCTGAAGTATTGGATACAAAAAAAGGTACATTACTAGAGCCATCAAAATAGTTGAAAACACACCCCCCTGACACAACTCCCAAGCTTCTAATGGGAAAGTGTTCCTCCCTAACGTCCATAGTGTCACCAATAAGATTGCTAAGTTCTTAACAAATAAATGTATTGCATCCTCTTTCGAAGCTATGAAAACGATTGAATGTAAGATGAGAAATGTTGAGGATGATATCAATCACCTCCAACTTGAAGCATTTTGCAAGGTTTCTTTCTCATGTGGGAAGTGTTACATTGGAGCAACAAGACACTTCTTAGAAGTAAGGATTAAGGAACATGGAGATGACATAAAGAATGGAAGAATACACTCCTCATCTCTTGCAAAGCAT
This sequence comes from Pinus tabuliformis, assembly GCA_031772625.1. Classification (NCBI taxonomy): domain Eukaryota; kingdom Viridiplantae; phylum Streptophyta; class Pinopsida; order Pinales; family Pinaceae; genus Pinus; species Pinus tabuliformis. The sequence goes on along the minus strand of CM062819.1, from coordinate 810,733,153 downwards.
TCTTCCAATTGTAATTATCACTTACACCTAGAGGATGCAAATATCATCACTAAAGAAGTCCAATACTATAAATGAAGGCTTTGAAAAGCCTTGGAAATTGTAAAGCATCCCAATAATCTCAATAAGGATGGAGCAATAAAAGTTACTAAGAACTACCTTCCTTTACTCATAAAACAGTATACTCTTGATAATCAAATGTAGGCTTTTGTCTTTTTCTTTCCTTTCACTTCCCTCTTCCTTGATTTCTGTTAGGAAACCAGCTCACAAAAAGATAAAAAGATAGATCAATGCCTTAGAATTCAGCCTCTTTGAGGGGGCAACCTCCTTTACATTACACGAATGAACAATTCTTGGATGATTCAAATGACAAAACCTCCTTTCTATATATAGGAGTCTAAGGGGACGCAATATAACCAAGCCAACCTAACAATAATAATATAAAGGCACAAAAATAACAATAGTGGGATTCTATGGGGCATAATAATAATAATATGGGGACAATGGGTGCACAACAATAACAATAAGGGATACAATGACAATAGTAATGGGGAATCACTGGTATTATAGGGACATATCATGCCCCTCTCCTTCAAAAACGTGTTGTCCTCAATGCTTGAGTAATTCTAGATTCTTTTGTATAAAATTCTCATCCTCCCATGTGGAATCTTCAACGTGTAAGTTCTTCCACTTGATGATATACTCTGAAATTGATCAATTTCATAGTTGTCGAGTTCTTTCTTCTTTGACTGCTTCAGGTTCCAATATGATTTTTCCTTCCTCATCAAGTTCTGGAAATATTGTTTGAATTGGAATCTTGTCACCTATAACTTTCTTTAAGCATGAAACATGGAAAACTGGGTGCACTCGGGAATTTGCAGGAAGTTCCAATCTGTATGCCATAGTACCTATCTTTTGCAACACCTTATACGGACAATAATACTTTGGTGATAATTTATTATCCTTCTTAGCTTGCTTGAGGGACATTTGTTTATATGGTTGTACCTGTAGGAATACCCAATCACCTACATTAAAACTTCTTTCACTGCGTTGTTGATTTGCATGTTGTTTCATTCTATTCTATGCCAAGGTAAGGTTATCCTTTAAGAGTTGGAGAACTTGTTGCTGATGCTTGATGTGATCTTACACTGATTGAACCTTAGAATTTTCTCTTAAATATTATGTGATTGATGGTGGATGATATCCATAAATTTCCATAAATGGGGTCATTTTTTTTGCAGTATGGAAGGAAGTATTATACCACCATTCAGCCAGAGGCAACCATTTAACCCATTGTGTCCGTTTATCAGATACAAAACAACAAAGATATCCTTCCAAACATTTGTTTAATATCTCAGTTTGCCCATCAGATTGAGGATGATGAGATGAGCTATGAGCTAACTTAGTCTCAAGGCAAGAAAATAATTATGTCCAAAAATTTCCAGTGAAAATGGGATCTCTGTCACTTATAATAATCTTTGGGTTTCCATGTAGCTTTTGAATTGTTTCAATAAATGCAGTAGAAACTATACTCGCTTTAAATGGATGAGATAATGCACAAAAGTGTTCATACTTGGTAAGTCTATCAACTACCACCATAATAACACTCTTTCCTTCGGACTTGGGTAAACCTGTGAAAAAATCCATTAAAACCTCCTCCCAATATTGGCTTGGAATGGATAAGGGTTGTAATAGTCCTGGGGTCTTAATTGTTTCAACTTTATTTTGTTGGCAAACCAAACATCCAGCCACAAACTTTTGAATATCCGATTTAAGGCCATCCCAAAAAAAATCCTTCTAAACCCTATGGTAGGTTTTTAGAAATCTTGAGTGCCGTCCTAAGGGAGAGGTGCACAATTCCCTAAGAATCTTTTGTTTGAGTTGGGAATTCTTACATAGGTATAACTGTTCCTTGTACCATAACGAATCATTCTTCCAAATAAATGTATCAGATGTACTGGGATCTTGTTGTATATTTTGAATGAATGCTGACACTTCCTCGTCATTCTTCCATTCATCCCTTGCTTCGTTTATCCAATCTGGTTGGATAATAGAAATGGCACAAAGAAATGCTTCCACATCCTCATCCTTTCTTGAGAGTGCATCTGCCACAACATTTTGCTTCCCTTTTCTGTAGATGTTTTCAAAGTCATAGCCCAACAACTTTGTGACCCATTTTTGCTACTCTTCTGAAGATAATATTTGTTCCAAAAAGTATTTAAGACTATCATGATCTATTTTTACCTTGAAGTGTCTTCCCATTAGGTAGGGTCACCATTTCTTAAGTTCATGTAGTCTTGCTAGCATTTCCTTCTCATGAATAGCTTTGTGTAATTACTTTCCTTTGATTGGATGACTTTCGAATGTAATGGGTCTTTGTTCTTGCATTAAAACAACACCAATTCCATTTCCTGAGGCATCACATTCCATAATAAAGGTTTTTTTGAAGTCTGGTGTAGCTAAGACTGGTGCTTGGAACATTGCATGTTTAAGATGTTCAAAGGCCTTTGTTGCTTCACTATGCCCTTTGAATTCCTTCAAACTATTTTTTCAAAGCAAGCTTATGCAAAAATTGAAAAAAACAAACTACACACCTTTTTTTTTCACTTTGTAGGAGCATGATATTGAATCTGATGTGTTTTTGTAATTTCAACTCTTCCAGTTTTGTTGTAGCCCTCTGTGTCCTCTTTCCAATGCCATGAGTCTAATCGAAATTGGATTCTCTAAGAAATATTTATGCACAATCTCCCAAGATGACCTGATTATATACCTTTTAAGAAGAGCGAACTTGTATGAAGTTCCACGTGTCATTGTTTTAACCTTTGGATTTGAAAAATATATACAAGAAACTACAGTCTGTCCTCTCTCTGCAACTTCTTATGAAATTTCAATCTGATTCTCAGAGAGACAGTTACGACGATTTTCCCACGGTGACCTGTTTGGAATGTAATTCGGGGTTCTGCAAAAACCCTGAATTCCTCAGACTATATCTCCGAAGATATAGCGATACACGATCTAAAATTCGGAGTTGAGGTTCAGACCGATTTCTTCTCAAATTGGTTTTTGTTTTAGCTTTTGAAACTTCGTAGTGAAAGAGTTATAGTGAAAATCCCATGATGACCTGTTTTAGCTTAAATTCTGGAGCTTGCAAAAACCCTAATTTCCTCATATTATATGTCCGAAAATATAGTGAGACAAGCTCTGAAATTTCGACCTGAGGTTCAGTGCAATGTCGTCTCAAATGGGTTTTTTTTTGCTTCTAAAACGTCGCAGAAAAAAAGTTATAGCGAAAATGCCACAATGGCCTATTTGGAGTACCAAAACCCTAGAATCCAGAGCTCTGATACCATATGTTAGGAAACCAACTCACAAAAAGATAAAAAGATAGATCAACGCCTTAGAATTCAGTCTCTTCGAGGGGGCAACCGCCATTACATTACACAAATGAGCAATTCTTGGATGATTCAAATGACAAAACCTCCTTTCTATATATAGGAGTCTAAGAGGACACAATATAACCAAGCCGACCTAACAATAATAATATAAAGGCACAAAAATAACAATAATGGGATTCTATGGGGCACAATAATAACAATATGGGGACAATAGGGGCACAACAATAACAATAAGGGATACAATGACAATAGTAATGGGGGAATCACTAGTATTATAGGGGCCTAACAATTGCTTACTCCCCACGCACACTCACTTTTGTCCTTGATTATCCATTGGTTCTAGTTTCCTTATTTTTCTCTACTTTCTAGATTCTTCATTATTATTTTTCTAGTCTAATTCACTTTTATTGTTCCGTGGCCTTTTCTACCTCCTTTATCTACTCCTCCTTTCTATTCCTTTCTCTTGATTTTAAAGTTTTTTAAGATTTCGATATTTTAAATAAATCTTTTTAATCTATTTATATTTTTTGCTTCTTTTCCTTAATTTGTATTTAATTATATTTAATTAATATTTTTAATAATAATAATAATAATAATTCTTATTATCAATTACAAAAGTTGACTACAAAAATGTACAATAAATAATCCACACAAAAACCTTCCAATAACACATACATTCTAGCTTTAATTTGAAACTTACAAAATATATGATTGCTCAAACATGCGATGGATAAACCATTTATCGCAATTTTTCTGAGATGAAGAAGTTTACATAGAAGATTTTCTAAAATTGTACACTAAAAATGAAAGTTCCAGTTTTTAAAATAGTAGACTTCGTAATTTCTAAATTTATCGATTAATGAGAAGTACGCCCATCATGTATGAGCAGATTCGGGGCTTATACTAATTCTAAGTAAATAGAGATTGCTTTTTGAATTTCTCTATTCTTGGTGTCGATCCAAAAATATTGAACAGGAAAGATTCAGCCTGTCAGTCGTTGAGGGTGTTCTCCGATCAGAGCCAAACGTATCAAAGTCAAATTTTAGTGGCCAAGGGTGTACAAAAGAAATAGTTAACATTCCCATGGGTTTGATAGTCCATTCAATTCCTTTGAATAAGTCAAAGGAATCGCGTAAGTCTACACTATAAAGTCTCCCACGTGTCCTCTATTTTCAGCTCCCCCATGCTCCGCGTGAGTATTTCCTATGTAAACTATATATTTGCTTGTAAAGATTAGGATACACTCATAATATTGTTAATATTCTTCTGTTATTGATATTGTTGAAATTCAACTTCATAGTTCAGGCCCCAGGGAGATCAAATGGAAAATAATAACAATGTTGACATGAACAATCTGTTGCTAGAATCGCTTCCAAGGGGTCCCGTACCTCCATCAGGGCCATCTCAGTGTAGAAACTACAGGTCTTCCGGTAAAGGTTCGTGTCCAGTTTAATGGGATACTCCCTGAATCCAGTTGTTGAAATCAGCGACTCCCATACGTAGAATTACACAGCCGCAATACAACGATACTAATACTGATCCAGGCACCGAGAAAAAATGACATGGACGAGAAATGACAGATATACTGTATATAACCAGAATATAACGAACCCGAATATAGCGACCAAGGATACAGACTAAATGAAAAGGAAAGATTTGAGAGAGCATGCAATGGATATTAACTGCGCGATTACCAAACCCTCCTAATAACGGCTGGATATTGTAAAGTGATTGCCGTGATTAAGTGACTCAAGTACTTTACATTTTGTCAAATATTCTTTATTATCCCATTTGTCACCTACTATATTGGATTTATGTTTTCAGACGGCAGAAGTATTCCTCCTTCGTCACCTTTTACATTGGATTTATGTTTTCAGACGGCAAAAGTATTTGTCTCTCTATATCACTAAAGAAGTTTTGCTTCGTAAGGAAAACGTCTGAAACAACCATTTGACAAATAACATATAATCACATCGGTAAACGTTGGCCCCCCATTAAAAATGGGCGGTCCTGGTGTAAAAATAAAAAGAATACGTTTAAAAATGAAAGAATATATTTTTATTACTGTTAGGGGGCTTGTTGGCCAGCTCACTCCTAAGTCTTTCGTGTAGCTTTGTTCATTACAGGTTCAAATTTCATCTCACCCGTATTTTTCGTTTCAGATAATACAGTTGCATATGGCAGCCTTCAACCCGTGCAACGCCAATACAAGAAACATATTGGCATTACCAATCCTATATATAATACAGTTGCATGTGGCAGCCTTCAACTCGTGCCACGCCAATACAAGAAACATATTGGCATTCCCAATCAATATTTTTTTAGAAGTAAATAAAGTATATTTTATTATAATTGAAAAAATAATATTTTTTTTAACATTTAATTAAAAAAAAATTTGAATCTCTTATTTCACACTTGGTACCATCTTTCCCATATCACTGATAAAGTTTCCCATGACTTTTAGCACCAACATACTGAAGATGCCACAACCTTGGAAATAGTAATTACTTTCACATGAAGATCTAGCAAGATCGAACTAGAGTGATGCACGAAGAGATAAGTTGAGTTAAGTGCAGTCCAGATTTAGAGTGTGAGTTAACCGAGTGAAGTATGAGGTAGTTAGACTTCAATCTTATTTTGGAAAAAGTTAAATATAGTCTAATTTTGCATATTGAAGTTATTTTGAGTGAATCGCTAGCTGAAAAACATAACTACCCCATGTTTAGTTCATTGTAATCAAGTCAAGTCCAATCAAGTATATGTGAAAGCTAAGAGCCTCAAATCTATGGATAATTGTATGTGAGAATCAAGTTTGTGTGATGAATAGAAGATCCATAGCTCGTGTTATTGTGTGTGAGAGAAATTTTGTGCCTTTCGTCCTCTACCTTTCCAACAGAAATCTATGCAACATACTTGCATTCTTCCTAGCTCATTCCTAGTTTAGTTCCTCAACTGAATTCAAATTGTTTCTCTAGTAGAAGGGTGATACCTCAACAACTAAATCCACGAGATCTGTGGAAACATGCTTCAAAGTTATGATTTCCTCTACATTATAGGTTTATGTCCTCACATTTATGTAATTGGAAGGTGCTCACTACTAGCAAAACATTGGGCATCGTGGAGAAAATGTTAATCACACGAAGGCATATGAGTTCATATTGGTAGTGATTCAATGGATATCCATAAGTCAATAAAGAGATCATTTACTCCATGTCTCTTGCTTCAACTTTGGCACTTAACGTTGTTTTTGGCACATGATATTCCATCACACCTCACCCTAAGGGGATCTCGCTGCAAGGGGTAAAGAATTTTTTATGAAGTAACAATAACTTAATTTGAAAGTTTATGAGAATTTTATCTTTTGTACATTGCATTATAAACATATTGGGGATTGCAGGCTACACGGTGAAATGAGAATGCCACTGGGAAATGGAGCTTATGTCCAATATGTATAACAAATTTATGGAATCATTTCGCACTTATTTTGGATGACGCCTTGTCAAGAAAGTTTTTTCACTTATATTATGCAAATTTGGTTTTAATTGTGTCATTATGTTGTTAGATAACTCATATTTGAGATTGGGTTTGTGTTATGGTGATTGGTTATTAGAGTCCAAGAAGACCTAGAAATTGAATCGACAATTTCTTTATGTATTTATACGTACATTTTTTACATCATCCTTTGAGATCAATATTTAATATACATTTGAATTTGGTTTCCAATTGTGTTGCCTTATAGTGGTATGAGAGTAGAAGTTTATCTATTTGTTGATTAAGCTGAGCCACTAATTTTGTGGCCTTCCTCGATTCTCCTTTTTTCTTCGACGTTGGAGCTTTTTGCTGCAACCTGTCCATGGTGTTGATAGTTGGTGATGTTTCCATTCCAAAATAGTATTATATATTTGAACATTTGTGAGAGTGCAACGTTGTAATAGAACTGAAAAATGGTGGCTCTGTCCAACGATTTTGAGGCAAGTAACGACAAGAAGGGATAGAAGACTGCAAAATTCAATTAAGGATACATCCATGTCCAGTTAAAGAATTATTGGACTCGAAAAAAGTGGATAGCGAGAGAGGAGACGTTGTTGGCTTGAAAACCTTGTGGACATGCAACTACCATTGATGTAAGGAAAGGTGTAAGTTGGACTATTTTTATTAGCTCTTGGTGATATTGAATGTTGTCAATTTATGTTTTTATGTTTAGATTACTCATATATACATGTACAAGAAAGTGAAGAAAATAGTTTCAAAAAAAAAAAAAAATCTTGTCTCTTCTTCCTTTTGGAACATTTGATTACTACTATTCACCAATAGTGGCCACAAATCCCAAATATTTGAATAACAAAAGTTTGGACCTTGATCAGGTAGCATAGGTTGCTTATTTTTTTGGTGAGCTTTCATCCCCCGGGGCATTTATTAACCTGGATTATGCACTGTTAAGAGTCACTTGTGTGGTTGACCGACATCTAGCTAGGGTTTCGGGGATCACGTCCTTTTCACAATTAAACCTGCATGTACCTTTTTTCTAGTTATTCTATTGTTTTCGAGATCTTTTCAATGCTGGATTTGGCTTATCTTTGTTTTTCCTTTGACCCATCTGTGTAAATAATGACACGTCATTTGCATACTATAATAACTCAATCCACGAATTCCAATCTCCCCTGTTTCGTTTAGTTGCAAATGGAGTTTGTTTTTGAATACCAAAAGTAATGAATCTGACGTTGTGTTATGTGATGCCTTCCTACAATGATTAAAAAAATAAAAATTGTTCATTGATTGCCCTCTTATGAGGAAGAGGCATTAAAAGAAACTGGTGGCATGGATCTCGAATAATAGCGAGACAAGAGTGGACTATGGAAGAAGGAAAGAAAACGGCATAAATAAATATTTTTGGAAAGAAAGTTGATGAATTCCATCCTTTATATTATGCTGACTTTGGTTTCAATTGGCTAGTTTCTATTAACTTCGTCGCATACTCTCTTCCCTAGAATGAATTTGATTTTTTTATGAGTCCTTTGATGAATCAAAATTGTGAACTATGTTCAATTTAAGGGTCAAATATAAGGAGGAATATAATTCCATTCCTCACTACCTTTTGTTTTGGCTCGTATTGTGCAATGATTCGTGATTTGGTTAACGTTTGGTTCGACTCTCACCCAGTTGGATCACTCGTTTTTTATGTGTATCTTTAAATAAATATCACGTTGAGTAAGAGTTCAAGGTATTTGTTGTTTCACACTATTTGGTCAAGGAAGAATACACCATTTTTATGGTGATATTACTTCAACTTCAAAGTAGTCAAATTAGTTTTTAAAACAGGTGCATTTTTGGTTGAACCTGACACCCAAGATTGAGTAAAATAGCTCAAATTAACAATGTATTAGAAATCTTAAACAATCTCATTAGTTCCATTGTTGATGAAACTATACATGTCATCAAAGTAAGTCTTGTTGATATTAGAGTCTGTTTACATGATGCATTGGATACAATTGAATTTCTCTAGATTGAGTCTCAAGTATATAGAGAGGATCTTAACTCCAAACAATAGTCAAAGAGTAATGAATCCATTTCATGAGAAAATTTGGATGTAGTTAAATGTCCTGATGTGAAACCTATTATAAGACCTTGGGAAGAAATTACACAAACAAAAACAAAATCGGTGTTGGATATGATAAAGATGTTTTTTGTATGTGTCTGATTTTTCTAAACATATACAATTTCGTAGTACTGGATTTCTGTATGGTGTTGTTCCAACACAAACTGGTCGATGCGAACATTGCGATAGATTTGGACATATGAAAGATCAATGTTTTTATCTTCACCCATGTGAACATTGTGGAAAGCACAATCACCATTCAAACAAATATTCCAGAAAGAATACTACTGCAACAGAGAAAAATAATTTTGGATGGATTGCTTCTTGGGATTGATCCAAAGCAGCCAAAAATATTTACAGGTCCTACCACAAGATATGTTTTAGAGTATTCACCATCCCTGTAGTGATAAAGAATACTTTATCTTCTCACCCTGTATCTAACAATGGGGGAATTGATAGAGGTGTGATGGTTTGCTACAGGTTTGAAGATTTGTCAAGCAAAAGTGAGTGAGAGTTCCACAAGTGAGCCTAAGCCACAACCTGTACCAGTTAGAGCCAGAGTTGTAGCCATAGAGCCTTCAATTTTTTTTTTAATTTGTGGTTTGTCAAGGAGCACTTATAGATAAGAAATTCTTCGAGGAACTACATTAATGGTTCCAGACTCGACATTTTTTATTGATCTGAGAAATACTATGAAGGTTCCAGATGTGGGTATTGTTTGTGGTTTTATCTTAAAAAACACGATCCTTGGTTTATGGTCATCCTTAAAAACCATTTATGAGAGACATTCAGCTCTTGGCAAAGATGCATTTTTTCATTTTGAGTTCTCGCTCTTGTACTTTGATACACCCCTTTAGATTAAGGGGGGAATGTTAGATAGCTAATCCTTGGGATTAGGTTTTTGTTATTGTGAGTGGTTATTAGAGTCCAAGAAGACCTGGAAACTGAATCAATAGTTTCTTTATGTATTTATATGTACATAGTGTACATCATTCCTTTTTATCAATATTTAATATATGCTTGAATTTGGTTTCCAATTGTGTTGTATTACAATATGTGGTGGAAAGCATCTTGTTTCTCTTGATGTGTTGTTGATCGATGTATTCTGAGACCTCCAGTGCACTATGTTCCATTGTAGAGAAATAGCCTTTGCATCATTTTTCGTTGCTGGGAAATGGAGTTTACATTGTCTGAATTTTGTTTTTAAATAATGAAGGTGTTATGCAATTAGATATATACCACCAAAGCCACCCATTGGAGCTAACATTGTCAAGTTGTTGGCTCTCCTATAGTTAGTGAGTCATTCAATTAAATATGTATGAGTAGAATCTAAAATTAAGTTTCAGAGACTCAAATTAAGTGTCATATCAAATAAGAAAAATGACCACAGTCACAATGCCTACCATAACCTAAAATAGATAAAACACCTCCACAAACTTGTCATTCACCAAAAAAAAATGGAACTCCCCCACCCACTTATCATCCATATTATAATGACCGTACTCTATTATTAAATTTCTCATTAAGTCATTTTCTATTTTTAATAATTAACACATTAATTTTAAAATGTGAAAAAGCAAATTAGAATTAAAAAATCACAAAAATTTTAATATTAAAATTTCCGACTTAAATAATATACAAACAAAAATTATATTACCACATTTCAATATAACACCACCTTTCTATGTAGAATACAACTTCACCCATCATAGCTTTTCAAATTGTTTACGTATTGATTTAAAAAAATACAAAGTAGAATATAACTTTGAATAGAAGCTCAACTTTCTATATTTAAGAATTTTAAATATTTTCATAAGTGCTTTTTGAAAATAAAGCAAGCTTCCTCGATGACTGTCGCATAAAGTGAATATCAATTGTATTTCAAAGGGAAGTTGATAAGCAATTATTATTATTATTAGGTTGTTAGATTTTTTATATAGGATTTGGAAAATATATTTTGTTATTAATTTTAGGTGTCTTTATAGGATTTGGAAAATACATTTTGTTATTTATTTTTGAGAGTTTTGGTTGTTTCTCCAGATTTTTTGTAAGATGATTTAGAAATTGTTTTTCCATATTTACTTATTTTTTTAATTTTGAGAGTTTAGATACATTCTCTGGATTTTTTTTTGGCGATAATTTGGGAACGGTTTTCTATAATTTTATATTTATTTTTTATTAAATTAAATTTATAATTTATTTAATTAATGTAATGTTTTTGTAAGATGATATTAAGTTATAATAAGAAATTTAATTATTATATTTTTAAAATTTTATATATAGATTAAATATGAGATGTATGGAGATATTATATGTTTTTTTAATAGTTTTTATTTTCTTTAATGTATAAATATTGTATTTAGTAATTAGTGAAGAGTAAATAGTTAATATTGTTTTTAGCTTTGGAGCAATATTTTAAATTTATTTTTATTAAAAAATTGTATTTTATAAATTTAAAAAAAAATATCATCTAACTTAAAATTTATTTATTAATTAATTATTAATAAATAATTTTATAAATAAATACATTAAAAAAACTCAAACAAAACATAAAATTTAAAAGCAATTACATTTAAAAAAGATATTAACTTATCTTTTAAAAATCAATATTTATTTATTAACTATTAATAATCTTTTTATAAATCAATACATTTTCAAAAAATTAAAACATAAAAATTAAAAGTAATTATATAAAAAAAAAAACAAAAAACATAACATATTAACTTATCTATTTAACAATATATGTTTGAATTTTAAAAATAAAAACCTATAAAAAAAAATACACTCATTTATATATATAAATAATACACAAAATATAATCACTTTTACAAAACCTAGTTAGTAAATAATAATATTATGAATGTAATAAAATAAATAATATACAAAATACAATCACTTTTATAAACCTAGTTAGTTAATAATAATAAATATGTTGAATTGGTACAACAGTGAATGATCGTTGTGTTAAACCATGTAGGCGATACAATGTGACAATGTCTTCTAAAACTTCCTCTTCAAATATTCGTTCAACCATGGACTGTTGCCATAACATTGCATCTTCAAACTGTCTTCTTTGCTTTACTTCTTGTGTTTTATATTCCTAAGTTTCTTTCTGCCATATTTCTTGATAGTAGAAGTTTATCTCTTCTTGACTCCATTGCTGAAAAATGGTTTCAATGCATTCATCTTTGTCTTCAGAAATATCCATATCATTATTTTCACTTTCATCATTAGGTACTGTTGCTTTTTTCCTGTAATCTACACACTCAAGATCATTATTCACCATCTCATTCTATTCTTTTATTCCAGTTGCTGCTTTAAGACTCGCACCAATTTGCTTTATTTGTTTCTTAATCCATTCTTCAATGAGCTTCAAATTTGCATCAAAATTATTAATAGCCTTTCTTTCAACTTCTTTTTCCATGCTATTTTGAACACTTGCATATTCAAAAATAATGTTTAAAACATCTTTAATATGAATCTCTTCAGTGAGAGCTTCCTTCTCTACATCTGCTTTCTTTTCAACTGCATGGAGATTGTCTTCCATTGTTATGATGTTAGTGGATATTCTCATAAAAAAATATTCAATCACTTTATCTTGTTCTTGATCATCAATTGTTGCTAGATGACACACTGCTTCATATCTTACTGCTACAATTGCAACTTCACCCTTCAATGCTTCATCAAACATGGTGCTTACCATATTTCCACAATCAATCCCTCTTTCAAAAAATAAACCACACATATCATCAACATAATGTTCATCCACACTATGGTGGGATATCCAAGCATACATGTGTTGATTGACAATTTCATTGACTATTTCAACTTCACCAAATCCATCAGTTGTGGCTGGATTCACCAATTCACATATAACTTTGCAGTTATCATCCACATGTGTCTCATCATAGTGGGATTCACCATCATCTGTATCATCCATGTTAAAGTGGATTCTTTGAGTATTTATATGGTCTTTCTCTGTTTCACAAGTAGAGGTTGCTACGTCTCTCTCTGCAATCTTTTTTGTATCTTCTTCTTCTATATCCATGCTTGCATAATGGGTTTTAATTTTATGGTCTTGACAACCATCATCCACTTTTGAGTGGGATTCTCCAATCTCTATTTTCCTCTTAGAGTCTTGCTCATATATGCTTAGATCTGCGGCTGACTTCTTTTCTTATGACATAATCTGTTGTTGCATGTCACTCCCCCTTGCACCAGGCTCTGCTTTCAGGAACTTCTATGCTTTCTTGGAAGTTGTAGCTTTTGCTACCTTGCACAAACACTTCTCATCCAATGCATATTTTATAAAATTCAATGCTAAAGCATCACATACTGCATCATATGGGTTATTAGATTCATACTCAATTAACTCTTTAACTCTAAGAAAAGTTAGCATCTTGATAACCTAGTGATCAAAATATTCACATGTAAACATAGAAGGTGGTAGCATATCAAAGCTACACCAATCACCCTCGATTTCTTCTTTGTCTTATGCTAGACTTCTCAGTTCCTTGGCTGCGACCTGAACCTCTCTAACCATGGCAATGATCTTTGCCTCTTCTTTTCGATTTCTTTTCTTAATATGATTCAGTCGCGCTTTGCGACCCATGACTGCGATATTTCCTCTGTCTTATAGTATCTTTCCTAAATTCATGAGGATATCTTTCATATCACCCTGGAAAAAATATGATTTTCAATATGCCCCCTAAAGCACAATATTCACCCAAAACACTTTCATGCTGGACAAAACGCCAACAAATTTGCTAACCAATACACTTACAAAACCCTAAGCTTTCTCATTAATATAACCCTTTTCCTTTTGTTTCTAGAAAATACTTTTCCAAACATAAAACTTCCTTCGGCAAGAACCTTTTAAAATCCCATCAAACTTCACTTTTTACACTTGTCAATATACCAAAAGAAAGTCTTTTTAAAAAAAATACCTCCTTAACTTTTCAAATAACTTGCCGACGTACCTTTTTCTTTTAAATATCTTATTATTGTTTTTAATGAGAAATAATGCCCACGTATGGCCTCGGCTTTGCTTTAAGGGACCCTTTCCAATAACCCTGTTTTGAAATCTTTAAACTTGCCTTTGCGCATTGGTTCATGGCAGTTACAACTTCTCTTTAATTTCATTCTTGCTGGTTTTTTCAAACAATCTCGCTTAGCAAATTTATTGATCTACAGGTGAAGGAGGGGGGATAAATTATCTGCAGACGACGGCTTGCGGGTTGGTCACAATAACTAAGTCGCACGACACATATGGTGGCTTTGCATCTCTTGGATTCTTTTTTTTATTTTGATCGGACTCAAAGCAGCGGCATCCACGATCAGTGGAAGCGGGGGCGGAGGCTGCAACAAAAATAGTTCTTCAGTAAAAAGATTTTAACCTTCGGCTTGATGCGTTGAGGCTGCGACCATCACTCTGTTCAAATATGAAAAACCTCAAGCTACAACGCAGCGGTGTTTATTTTTTTAAATATCTAGTTAATCGGTTAGACACTAAAGCTCTGCACGCTACGGCTGCAGTGTTTTTAGATTTCAGTTTTTTTTCTGTCGTTGATATCAATTTGTTGGAAAGGCAGAAGAGACAAAGAATATATAATTCACACATAAAATATTAGTTATACCGATCACACAAAATATGATTATTAAAATGAACCAGGTGAAAGGGTATTTATCCTTTTTCAACTAGCGACTTGCCTAAAATATTTTGACATGCATCCACATGCAACCACATACTAAAAGTCGTCTATCACTTAACTTGACTCAACACTCAAACATTTGATCACTTAGTTAACTAACTCTTTATCTTTAACCAACTCCACATAGAAAAATAATTACAATTTCTAACACGCATGAGTTTATTTTTTTTTTAAATGATATAATCATTCCATTAACTCTAATTCAATTAATAATGTTTGATGGAATCATTATAAATACGGATAAACTATAAGGGTCACTGATTCTATCAAGAAAGAAATTGGTCAACATTACATCATTTCGTGTATTACGTTTTGGATAGATCAAAAGGTCTTCTATTGAATGGGAAAAGATTTCTTTCATCAAATATAATCATCATTTTCAAATTAAATTTTAAAGTTACCTTTAATATGAGTAGTGTTTGATTTTATTTTTATTTTTTTCTTAATATAAAATTTCTCTTTATAATGGTCTTTTCTTTTTCTCTCTATAATGGTATTTTTTTTGAAAGGTTTGATAACGAGAAATATTTTTACTACTGTTTTTTACAATCTTGATTTTTAGATAATGTAAGTTTATACATTACATTAAGATACTAGTTGTTATAGATAAAGAAAGAATGTAGTTAATTATTATGATATATATATGACTACAAGTATATGAGTTTTAATATATATATATAGATATCATGATTTGAGTTATTTAATTATGAGACACTGTGAAAATTTAGTATCTAAAATATGATAATATCAAATGAACCAGAAGTTATATACATTTTATGACAACATTAATCAATTGTGCATATATGTGGTATAATTATAATTTTAGGCGATCAATAATGCTAGTATCAAGCACTGTAATTGATAAATAATAAATGTTAGAAGGTTATTTGAACACGGTATCCAGACAAATAGATATAAGTTAGTTACACCTAACATGGTATGCTTTTAAGGTTTTGGAAGCTATGCATGATGATGGATCATATACATAGGAATGAACATCATACTATGCATTATTTTTATATAGGTTATTCTTTTGTTATTTAGGCATGTTTATTTCATATATTTTATCCTATATGATTAAAATTAATGCATTGATATTACGATTACCTAATGCAATCAAACTTAATAATTTGAATGCATTGTCCTCATGATTATGCAATACATATTTTTGTAATTATGTTTGATCATATTATATGCTTGTAACATTTGATTGACTCAAAGAGTAGCCACATCATCCTAAGTCACTGACAAAGTATAAATCACATATTGGATGAAAGTGATTATATTTTTGAAATTGGAATTAAATCATGAAAATGATATGTCTTCGCCCCACGTGGAGGAAACTGTAATTTATGAATGAATCAAAATATGATGATAAATCAGACATAAAATTAGAAATTATTTTAAATGCCTAGAGGTAATGGGTCATCTCCCTATTAATGTGATATCTAATAGTACTAAAGTCAACCTGAAGAGTGCTTGCACAAAACACTTCTATTCAATCAATCAGAATGTTCATACATATATATGATTATGGATCCATTGAGGAGTGAGAACGACTCCCTCATAAATAGGATCCAAGAACTAAATATGACCCATAATATCAACTAACAACTAATCTTAAACACCATATATTTCTCCATTATTACAAGTCCCCCCCTTAATGGAGAAATGGTTCAAAGCATAACATGAATAACATGACTGTTGGTCTCAGTTTCAACTACGCTTACAATGGTACATAAAAAAACTTGATATTTGAGCTTTTATTTTTTCCTTCTTGCTAAAGAGTCCATGCTTGTTCATTTGCTGGTGCAGTTTCATCTTCACCTTTTTTCCCATAAGGTGGTGGTGGAGCTCCTCCTCTTTTTTATAGTTTTTGCGCCAAAGGTGGAACATTTGAACTCTTAGTCTCCTCTTTCTTGATCTTTATTCCGAATAACATTCTTTGTATTCAACATTGCTTCAGGTTCTTGGGACTTATACTTATTCTTAATGTTTTCAATTTCTTCAAGATTTATTGCTTCTTCCTCGCTTCCAATATCTACACACATAAAAAAAAAAATATTAGATTTATAAAAATAACCATACTGATTCTTGTCGTCCTTCTCTTTTAAGAGAGTTTTCCTTTTTTTCATCTTTCTCTACTATCATAGTTGGTTGTTTCAAGTCTTCAACCTCTTTATTCAAATTTGTTGTTGCAAACATGTTGTCTTGCATTTGATTTGTGTATGGAGGTAGACATCTCTTCTTACCAAACAATAACTAACCAATAAGATGCTTTTCATGCATTAGATTGAACCACTCTTCATGAGATACATAATTATCATCAAATTTGACTTCATACCTCTCTTCATTAGAGAGAATTTCTTCATAAAAATATTCATCATCACATGTTTCAATGTCGATCACAAGGACACATTCATCATTCATAATTGTAGCCTCAATGTTGCGATCTTCAATTTCACAATCAATTATGAGATTGAAAGAACAATCTTCATTTTCAAGAACAATACTTTCATCATCTTCAACCTCATTCAGAGTGTACTTCATTTCTAAAATATACCACAATACTTTTTCATTTTTAATCTCACCATATTCATGTAGTATACTCAACAAAATGTTTCCATCTCATGTAGATTTTATAAGATGTAATGTTGATGCATCTCTACTCATATCATGGTTCAAATTAATGAAAGCCTCTTCAACATAATTCAATAAATCTACCTTACATAATATTATTTTCATTTAAGTTGCCCAAATTTCATAATTTTTATGGGAGAAAGAGGGTAGATTCGACATTAACCTTTTTAAGCTTTCATATATTTCATCAGATGTTCACTGTGTTAATCGAGATCTGCATTATGATCATCCTCAGGTCCTTCAACTTCAACTTGAAACACTTCATATTCAACTGAAAAATATACTGGTTCATCCCTTTGACTTTTCCTCCTGATTTGTTTCAGTTCTCTCTGGAACTATTTGAGTCTCCTTTGTTTACCCATTACTCCTCTTGCATGCCCCTCATGGCTTCAAGCAATTTGGAATCCATGTTATTCGACACTCAACAAACTTTGTAGGGTTGGTTAATTTGATTGAATACTGGAAAATCGTCTGTAATGTAATCTTGTGAATAGATCTATTTGCACAGGAATAAGATCTAGTCAAATAGTCACACATAAATTCACGTCCTCAACTCATAGCCATGCATTCACCAACAGTGACTATGAATTAGACATCTCAACCCTCAGCTCTCAACACAGTTTCACATACTTCACATTACAGTTCACATGTTAGCAAGATGCACAATGTGCTTTCTTTAGAAAATAAATAGCATTCCTTCAAACACTTCAAGTACACAGTGCTCTTCCAACTATTGGCCGATGAAATTACCCATTTTTACATACTTCCACCTATTCCTCTCCATCTTCTTTATCGCTCTTATGAGGTTAAGTTTTATCCAAATTAATGAAAGGTATATCATGTTGGCATGTATTCTTGAATTGCTGATTAATGAAGCGGTATTCATAGGGGAACAATACTTAAACGACTTGCTCATGAGATTCTTTGCAGATTACTCAACAATTCGTATCGAACATCATTTGACGAAACAAGACTCATCATGATGCTGCTTAGTATGGACTTGTGGCATTATTGTAGGGTTGAGCCATCAACTAACTAACTACCCAAATAGCTAGTAGATTGATCTCTATTACTATCTTTTATTATGTTTAGGATTTGACGAAATGTTGTATATTTTTGGGACAGTCGGATCACCACAATTTCTGGGTTTGTCAAGTTATGCTATTTGTGTAATGATGGTTGTGTATAAGTATGACACAACTGAGAAGAACTGAATGATCTTCCTTTCTCTTGTAACAACCAAATTTTAGCTTGTAATCTTTTTACTGAATTAATAAGAGTCACAACATATCGTTAACTTGGTGTGATCTATAATTCTTCAACCATGACCCTAATCAAAGAGTTGGGCCCAGTCTTTCGAGCAAGTGTTTTTGGAATGCAGTATGTGTGGTATAGGTACCTCTTTTAATGGTATCGTTAATGTTTTATGATTGTTGTTTATTTCCTTATTGTTATTTAGAATTTTTGTTACTCCAGATTGATGTTACTCAATGTTGATGTTATTTAAGATTGTTGTTACTTGATTTGTTAATTTCTGTTGGATTGATTTAGAACTCTTTTAGGTGAATGACCATATATTTCATAATTGATCAATGTTGGGTAGGGAACCTGTAGCTTTCATAGACCTTGCATGATAACCTTAAAATAACTAGACACACCCTGGGTTGACAAATAAATGTAAAGAGGGACTGAATCTATAAACCAATATTAGGACCCCAACATTTTGGCATCGTTGTCGGGGAGGCTATCAAAGACACAATGTACAACCAGTATTGACCGTAGTACCCACTCTCTCATCCTAGTCAAGCGAGGTTTGCACCAACCCTTTTACCAGGACCCGAGCATTAGGATTGTGTTGATTGTTTTGATTTAATCTTCTGTCTCTTAGATTGTATGAACAAGGAAACAAAACCAAGGGGTAGAGGGAGACTGCTAAAACTTGTAGGTGGTAGAGGTCAATGAAGGAAGGATCTAGATATAATTACCTATATTCAAGAAATCATCTCCAGAGCTAAATCAGGAATTCCATCATGGGGCATTGCCGGGGTAAGATCTCAGATGAAATCTAGGACCCAGTTAGCCCCACAACCATAACCTTCCTCAATGACAAAAGCAGAGCCTAGAGAAGAGGAAGTAGGGAGCAGAGGATATGCATAATTAAGTGTTGAAGGTTCTGAAGAAGAAGAGTTGGTGAAGTAAACCCTCCGCCTAACCGAGGGAGCACTGTCAAGCCAACTCACCCATGCATTGTGGAGCAGTCCGAACCTGCTAAAATTCCAAGTGAATATTGGAGGATATTCATAGCCAATACAACTTCTACAATTGAGTTCCCAATTGGGGAAATTAGAGGTGATGCTCCCATTAAGAATATTCCTCTAACAACACTACATAATTTTTATGGCCTCTCTTCCAAAGATCGAGATACATTCCTCTTCAAGTTTGATGATGTCTGTTGAGGGTATGATTATGTTTCAGATGCTCATAAACTAAAGATATTCCCTACTACTTTGAAGGGGATAGTGTTGCAGTGGTTTATGGGCTTAGGAGGAAATTTTATCATGACATAGGATGATATGAAGGAAACTTTCCTTGAGAAATATCAGGACTACTAGAAGTCCTGGACATCAAAGATGATATCTTCAAGAAACTGCAGAACAAGGATGAGAGTGTGGAGGATTTTGTGGAATGTTTTAAATATAGCTTGCATAGATCAGGTCATAGTGACCTGGATAAAGGTGTTTTAAAGATAATCTTGCTCTGTGGATGAAGAGAAGAATCTATGGAACTTATGAATGTGGTAGGAAATGGAGATATCTCAAAGGAATATTTTGATACCATCTGTGATCTATGTGTCAACTGTTCACGAGTAGCTACAAGGCATAAGTAAGGAACACGGGAAGCTTATAACAGAACTCTCAAATCATCGAGCAGTGGAGTCAAAAAAGCAAAAATTAGGAACTTACTAGACAATTTGAGGACTGACATCTTAATTACAATGTCTTCACAGCTAGATGTTCTACAAGAAAAATGGAAATAGATTGAAGATGAGAAAGAAATGGTTATATTTTCCTCAAAATACAAGAAGAAGCGTCCTCTAAAGGAGTGTCCACTTAATGCCATCGAAACATGTGAAATATGTGAGCAAAATAACTCCACAAGAATGTGTCCATCACTTCCTAGGTTGAAGGAAGTTTACCAGGGGGTAATGAAGAGATAGATCGGGTCTATTTTATGTGTCCAAAGAAGTCATTGCAACCATGACCTCAGAATATGAATCAAGACCCTTCTCAATATTGCAATAATTGGAACTATGGGTCTCAACCTGCACCATTCCCCTCTCCATTATGGCCACAAGATTATAAGTAACCCATGCCATGGCAGACATGGTCACCTTAACCTAGTCCAGTTCCTTCTTGGTCTTAGAACTGGCATGGACCCTCTCTTCCTACAAGTCAACTCCGTCATCTTATGACACAATAATAATTACAGCTCCCACCAAACGCTTCTACTAGAACTCCTCCTTTTTGCCCTCAATTTTTTGTTCAAGCTATCGCAAATCCAAATAACAGGGTAGTCCAATAGGTTGAGACACTCAACCTTCCCGCATATGGTATTTCCACTTTGGAACGTAATGAGTTGAATCTTCGATCTAGACGAGTGGTGAATACAAGGACTTCACCAATAATTATTGAGCAAACTAAAGGTGGAGTCTCATTGTCAAAAACGAAATTTGTACACCCCTCTGGGAGATTGGGGGTAAACCAACAAAAACTATTGAGGAAGAAAAAAACCCCCACTAAAATAATTGTCGCTTGAATGGGTTATGTAGGCCCACATTATCGTGAGAGGTTGTCCTTAAATAAACATATCCCTCAACCTGAATTTGATCTCTTAGGGGAACTACAAAATCTATTTGTTAAAATTCCATTGCTCCAAGCCATGAAAGACGTGTCGATTATGACAAAACAATTAGGGATTTGTGCTTAAAGAAACCTGTGAGAAAGCCTACATACCCACCCAGTATTCACGTCATGGGGAGATTGTAGGACATAACGTTGGGAAAAATTACTTGCGTTAAATACGATGACCCAGGAAACCTCATCCTCACAACTCAAATCAATAGCGTTGATATTCGAAATGTTTTTTCGGACCTTGGGGAAACAATTAACTTTATAACCTCAGAAAATGTGCTTAATTTGGGCTTATTCAACCTTAAACAAACCACAATGGTTCTACAACTTGTAGATCGATCTACTGTGAGACCTATAGGAAAATTGGAAGATGTAATCATTTCCATGGATTCTTAGGAATACCCTGTCAATCTCTTAGTACCACACACTCAATCATGAGTAGGGGGACATCCCCTGATCTTAGGAAGGCCATGACTCGCTATAGTCTATGCTTATATTGGGTGTTGATCTCGAAACATGGTAATACCAAATGGGGAAATTATGAGGAATCTTGTTCTTTATCCCCCTATAGAACCAAACAAATCGGTCAAACTTGGGTTTATCATGGAACAAGAGCCACCCTTTTTCGATGAATTTGAACCAGAACATGAAGATGTTAGAACAATTATTAACATTGGAAAAGCTCTTTATTTCAAAGGAGAAATGGAAGATGATGCTACTAGCATATTTATCAGTAATGCCAACTCTGTTTCTTGTCTCACCCATTGACTATTAGATTCTGTTATGAGTTATACTACTGAGGAAGATATTCGACGAGAAATTGAAACTAAAAAAGTTCATGTCACAATAGTTCATAGCAGTATCCGAGTAGAGATTGATCCGGTGAAAACCTTGAATATCAATTCCAACCTCTCACCCTCCCAAATTGAACAATTATTAAGGATTATTCGGGGGGAGAAGGAAGACTTTTCTTTGGAATACACGGATATGAAGGGAATCCATCCCAATTTATGTACCCACCACATACATAAGAGAAGAATGTCATCTTGTTTTCTAGCCCTAAAGAGGAATGAACCCTTCTCTAAAAAAGAATTGTTAAGGAGGAATTGCATAAGCTATTGGATGTTTGGTTTACTTATCCAATCTCTTACAGCCAATGGGTATCCCCAATAGTCATAGTCCCAAAGAAAAATGGAAAATGAAGGATCTGCATTGATTACAGGGAATTAAATAAAGCTACCCACCAAGATCAGTTTCCCTTACCTTTCATCGACCAGTTTCTTGACACACTAGCCGAGAATAAGTTTTTGTCTTTCCTTGATACATTTAGTCGATACAACTTGATCCAGATAGCTCCTAAAAATGAGGAGAATACCACTTTTACTTTCCCTTGGGGAACTTTTGCATACCGGGTCTGACAATTCAGGCTTTGTAATGCACCTGCCAATTTCCAACAGGAAATATTAGGAATATTCTTTAACTCGATTAATGACAGTGGAGAAATTTACATGGATGATTTTACCCCTTATGATGATTATTTTGAAGATGGTTTGGAAAATTTAGAAAAGGTACTTAAATGATGTGAATAGACTCACATTTCTCTTAGCACAGTGAAATGTCATATGATGATGGAATAAGGGATCGTCTTGGGACATTTACTTTTAGCTGCAGGAATACAGGTTAAACCAACTAAGCTCAAGGTAATATTAAATTTTCCCATTTCAAAGATACAGACAATGGTACGAAGCTTTATTGTTTATGTTGGGTATTATTGACGCTTCATAGTTTTTTTGCTAAAATATCATTTCCACTTTTCCAATTACTGTCTAAAGATGTAGAATTTTTGTGGTCTGATGCTTGTGAATCAACATTTTTAGGGATCAGGAAATTAGTCTGTGACACTCCAGTATTGCATGGCCTTGATTGGAGACTTCCATTTCATATCTCTACGGGCGCTTCCCATACTACAGTAGCAACAATTTTGGGATAACATGAACAAAAGAAACCGTATGCAATCTATTATGTCAACAATCATTTAACGTCTACTAAGATTATTTATAGGGTAACTCAAGTAGATTTTTTGGTTGTTATTTATGTTGTTAAAAAAAATCGGCATTATATTATAGTTTACCCCAACCTTGTGCATAATATCATTCAGCCATCAGGTATCTCATGAATATACCTATAACTCTTAGACGAATCACAAGATGGTTGCTATTGTTACAGTAATTGTTATCACTATTATGAACAAACCAGGAAAGGATAATGTTGTAGCAGATTTATTGTCTAGGTTGAATATTAATAATGAAGATACACATGTAGAAGATAGTTTCCCTCATGAACATATTTTTACAATTTCTGCTAACACTTCGCGGTATGCAGATGTTACTAACTGCCTTGTTTCAGGTAAGGTACCTCATCATTTGTCACACAAGGAACAATGGATTTTTTTTTAGAAAAGTACTCGTTATACATGGATAGAAGGGTACCTCTTCTACTCTGGACTAGATCAAAAATTTGGACATTGTGTAGGCAAGGACGAGATCTACGATGCCTTGAAGGTTTCTCACGATGAACCATATGGGGAGACACTTTGTGATAAATGGACTGGTAATAAGGTGCTACATATGGAATATTATTGGCCCTTTATATTTCGGGATGTTAGAAGATATGATCATGGGTCTCATAGTTGCCAACGAATCGGCCAGATTGTTCGATTAGATGAAATTCCACTGAAGACTCAACTAGTCCTCGATCCCTTTGAGAAATGGGTCATTGATTTCATCGGGCCATTTAATCCTTCGTGTCACCAAAAAGTCCACATCCTTGCCTGTACATATTATGTGACGAAATGGGTTGAAGCGAAGGCACTGAGGTAAGTCATCAGGTATGTCCCCGAATGACTCCGTGAATTTAATTGACTTTTTCAATGATGACATGACCAATTAGGGCTGAGGCCCTCCATACCTCAGTTGTTGGGGACATTGTATCACATTTAATTGATACTGATACCATTTTTGCTATTACCCATACTTAACTAATACCACCTCACCATTCAATTATACCATTAAATACTGCATCATTACCCACTCGCATCATATCTCCATCTGTATGCTTCACACATATCAATATTCATTAGAAAATACACCATGTACTTACATACATGTCAATATTAAATTGTGGTTATTCCCAATGTATTGTAATTATTACCATGATTACTGTTGTTTTACCATAACCTTCTCCCAAAATTGCTTCCCTTATCGCCATTTCTACTACTGCATAGTTTCTTGGCTAACCATTCCTTCCATGATTGATTTTACTCCGAACGCTATCACAGGGTAATTGGTAGGTATTATCGGTGGCCAGGCTATCAACCATGAACTTGAGAATATAGAGCAAATACAATTCCGACCAGAAGTATGGTGGATTTTTCCAAATGTTGGATGGCACACTTATTTTTTTCAATTATAGGGATTCAATGAAGGGGTAACGATTGAATTTGCATTGAATATGGAGGGAAATAGCTCAAGGTTCCATGGGTTGGCAATTCAAGTGACTAAATAAGTCATTTCCATGGTTAGTGGGTTATCACAAGAGGGACAAAAGTGGTTTATTAGAAGAACAACCTTGCGAGAGTTTCCATAATTGTTCTTATAAGTGGGAGAAAATGTGGTGCAGAAAGGAAAGGGGCATGATAGAAAATCAGTACCACAACCTTGGTGAGATGTTGCATAATTCTTAATCTAGTACACCACTTGTGAAGCTCAATTTTATGTTCTTTTTAAATACCATTTGAAGCTCCCATTTAGTCTTAAATTTCATTAGTTGTATGTTGTAAATATTCCCTTCTTCCTTTTGAGCGATTTACAATTGATGGCAAGATTTGCACATTGTTCGTGCCAGGTGTTGGCCACCCTTACAAATCATGGGCTTGTTAGATGGTTGGTAATATCTACCTTGTTAAATACCCCCTATAACTTGGTGGCAACTTGTAGAATTATCAGAGGAAGAAGTTGCAGCTATCATGGCCGCAAGGCTAGAGGAAGAATTGCTTGAAGAAGAAGAAATGGAACCGATGTCGAAGGAAGTGGAGGAGAAAGGGGATGAAGAAATGTAGGATCAACAATATGGATTAGGAGATGGAGAAGGAATTCAGGGGATAGAAACAGAGGTTGTTGGCAGCATGGGCGCTGAAGCTTCTCCCCCTTGCTCACCGCTTGTGGCATCTTTGCTGAGAGGATTAAGGAAATTCCCTTCTCCTACCTCTATAGTTGTGACACCAAAAGTCGGGCTGTCAGAAATCCTTCCTCCCAATTTGAAGTTTTTGGCAGTTTTTGTAGAAGGGAGTGAGGCTGATACTTCTTCACAAGAACCAGTACCAGATTCAGAACTGATGGAAGAAAATATAATAACACAAGAATTTGTTAGGGAATTTGCAAAAAGGAAAGCTAGGATGCGAGTGGAAATTTATAGTTGATGCCAAAAATGATTGTTTTTAAGGAAGAATGTTCAATTAAAGGTGGAAATTTCAAAGCTAAGGAACCAGGTGATGTGATTATAGAAGTAGGAAGAAGGGAAACGAAAAATCTAACAATCTTGAACGAATGCAACTACCAGAACCAACGAGATAGTTTGATTGGCTATGAAAACAGAAGATAGAGAGGTGGTCTCGACATCTACAGAGATGGAAGACAAAGAGGAAGTCTCAATGTATACATAGATAGAGCACAAAGATGTAGTATTTAAATCTTCACATATGGAAGAAAGAGAGGTAGTCTGGACATCTACACAGACCAAGACACTTGTTAACTTTGAAGAAGAACATAAATTCATTTTGACAGTAGAAATTCAGAAGTGGAAAGTTGTTGCTTTTAGTTTCCAATATGGGGAAATTCCCATGGAGGCTTATCAAAAAGAGGTAAGAGAAATTCGAGAGAATGTGACAATGGAATTCGCCAACTATATAACTCAATTGGAAAAAGCTCAACAACAACAAGAAAGATTGCAGAAGAGAATCAGAGAATTTCAGGAACAAGTTTGGTTGTTGAAGACTAATAATAATGAGATGTTTACTTTAGCATAAGAAATGTTGGCATGTCTCCCCTTGCTAAAAATTACTCTCTTTTTCTTCATGAGAAATATTTGTTTTCTATTTGGACAACATTCACTAGGACTTGAGTCATAAAATAAAGGAACCCATGTAATTGTTAAGGAATTGAGAGATAATAATTATATTCACAAGAGCTTCCTATGTCAGCTCTATATGCAAGTTTATATCCTGAGAAATGATCAAATATTTAATCTTGTGCCATTTGTAGGAGATATCCAATTAATGGCTTTTAAAACTTTTGTAATCAATCAAGTTAAATGGAAGAATCCCTTTGACACATTTGACAAAAATCAAGAAAATTGCCCATTGATGGTTACAGTGGAAAATTTCCAATCTCGGGCTATTGTTACTAAACATTACCAGTTTCTCAAGTTAGAAGGGCGAAAGGACCAGATGCTTACAACACAATGATGGTGTGTCAACCTATGTATGAAGAAAATTTATACCTTTAGGAAAGAAGTTGAGGATGCCTCTAAAAAACATTGGATACTTTCATCGTTAGGAGTACGAGCACGAGAACCCTTTGGGGCACCCAAGTTTTCAAGAGAATTGGACACAATACCATGGTATATTTCTTGAATGAAACATTGCGGATTTGAGTGGCTGGGTTTAAGGTTTTGGTTTACTATTATCTGGTTATCTTCTGATCACTATGAGTTGGCTTATGAAGTGGATGAAGACTGGTGGAAGGATGTTATTCATACAAATGGATATCAATTATCTAGGACCAATATGGAAAAACAATATGACCTCACTAACCTCCATGCTAGTCACAGCAGGTCAAATCCTGATTTACTCTGGAAGCGGTCTACATGAGGACATGGAACCAAGCCAGTTGGGAGGAGATGTTGGCCGATTAAATTACCCATTTTTACCTACTTCCACCTATCCCTTTCCATCTTCTTTATAGCTCTTATGAGGTTAATTTGTATGCCAATTAATGAAATGTATATCATGTTGGAATGTATTTTTGAATTGTTGATTAATGAAGTAGCAACCATAGGGGAACAATACTTAAACAACTTGCTGAAAATATTCTTTGTAGATTACTCGACAATTCATATTGAACATTGTTTAATGGAAAAGGATCCATCATGATGCGGCTAATTGTGGACTGGTGTCGCTATTCAAGGGCTGAGCCATCAACTGACAAATTGCCCAGATAGTTAGCAGATCCATCTCTGTTACTATCTTTTAATTCTGTTTACGATTTGAGGAACTATTGTATATTTTTGGGACAGTCAGATCACCAGAATTTATAGGTTTATTAAGTTATGCTATTCATGTAATTATGATTGTGTATAAGTATGGCAATATTGAGAAGAACTGGATGATCTTCCTTTCGCTTGTAATACCTAAATTTCATCTTGTAATATTTTTATGAATTAATAAGAGTAGCAACATATGATTAACTTGGTATGATCTATAATTATTTAGCCATGGCTGTGATCGAGGAGATGGGCCCACTCTTTTTATTAGGTGTCGCTGGAATACAATTCGTGTGGTATAGGTATTTCTTTTAATGGTATCATTAATTTTTTATTATTTATTTTATTTCCTTGTTGTTATGAAGATTTGTTGTTACTTTGGATTGTTGTTACTCAGGGTTGATGTTATTTAAGATTGTTGTTACTTGATTTGTTAATTTCTATTGGATTTCTTTAGAACTCTTTTGGGCCAACGACCTTGTATTTCCTAATTGATCAATGCTGGGTAGGGAACTTGTAGTCTGAATAGACATTGCATGATAACTTTGAAATAACCAAACAGACCCTGAGTCGACAAATAATGTAAAGAGGGACTGAGTCTATAAAATAATGTTAGGACCCCAACCCTAACTCCACGTAGATGTCTACAAAATCGCTATTGATTGAATTCTCAGAGTGATGTTGGAGCATATGATATTATACCTTCGCAACGACTATAAACACATAGGTCAATGAAGAGGATTCAATGGTATTCTTACTCGGTGAAGTGCTTCACTTACTCGACCAACTATTCCGCTACTTGGACAAAGAGACTGCCTTTCTCCTTTGTTCACCAACTACACACAATATTTACAAAAACTACACTATGTTTCTCCTCTGCTCACACCAACCAATGAAAAAAACACCTCCACCTATGCCCAAGTCCACTACTATTAATGGATTTCTCGTCACTATTGGCATGGACAACATAACCATGCACATTAGCTACTTCAACAACAACAAAAAGTTGAGAACTCAATCCACCATTGTCACATGCAATCCACAAGAAATTTCAACGCCAAGCTCAATATTTGGCTTCACATCGGGTTCACCAATACTTTCTCTACACTACTTCAGGCATATATCGCCTCACCAATCACCAATTGACAGCCACACCAATCACTTACTAGTCGACTCTTCCATGTTGGCTCATTCCTCATGGCACGTTACTTCCAACAATAGTACCACTTCTAGTCCACACCTCGTGCTCAGTCCATGAATTGCTCAGCGCCTCCCTACATAGGTAGTAAGGATTCTTATCCCACTAAGTCATGAGTTTCACCAACGAACTCAACCCACATATCTGGCCTTCTTGCATACCTGAACTTCCTTCGAGCGGTAACATTGTAGCCAAGATTTCTGGCAACGGTGTATGCAATGTTGCAAGCTTATGTGGAACATTAATTATTTTATTTGCGTCTTTCCCATAAGGTTGTGTTTCCACAGTTCCATCAGTTTTACCTTTTGTCACTAGTTCAACCTGTTTCTCTGAATTTCCTTCTAGTCTTCCTGTCAACATTTCAATATGCTAATGCAAGTTCTCTTCTGAAATTTTGAGACCCTTATATGATCTCACCTCTTCCTCATCATCATCCAGAGATATTCCTTCCTCTGGCTTACAGATAACTTCATCAGCTTCATCTGCTTCTCCTGCTTCTTCAAGCATTTTCCTCTGAACAGATTTGCCTGTGGCATCTTCCATTCTTATCCTTGACTCAAAGAATTTGAGTTTCTTTGTCCATAAGGCAATCTCCTTTTGCTTCCACCTCATCTGTAATGAGTGCCAGATCACCTTCTTTCCTTTTAATGGAAAGGTCCATCCTCTTTCCTGGTCTTCTAGTTCTTGTAGCAGCTCTGTCAATATCTCCAATCTTGCTTTCATGTCAGCAAGTTGCTTGTCAAGCTCCTCTTGACTCATCCTCTTCATGCCCTTTGTCTTGGAATTCTTTCTTCTATAGTAACTTTCTTCAAAACCTCTGCAATGATCTTCCATCATCTTTGTCTTCATCCTCTCTTCTTGAGCTCCTCTCTCCACTGCAATAAGCCTTCGTAACAGCAAGTCCCCCTCACTGCAATCTTACCTCACTAAGCTCTCCACGCTCAGTCTTTTGGTAAGCATGGTCCTCCATCTGGAACCTCCTCTTGAGCACCATCTTTACTCTTCCTAGGCTTCTGCAAGCTCTCACTCTCCCTTGAGAACACCTCAGAGTGCTTTCTTTGCTCTGCTTTTCCCTTTGCCTGCTACTGAAAACCTTCAATCACAATTTATCAACTCAATTAAAACAAATATCATCATATATTCATATATATCTATATATATATATATATATATATATATATATATATATATATATAGATTTATGATCCCTACAGGATCATGTCCCTCTGCATTGTGCATGCATTGTCTCAAGTTATTTGCTTTCCGCAAATTCTTTCTTTGAGAGTAAAACTCTTCTCCCCTTTGCTATGCTATGTGTTCAGATTTAAAATCTCCCTTGAGAATGAAATTCTCAACTCTCTCTGCTATCTTTCATTTCTGTTATCTTTGACCTTTATTGTCCTTAGATATTCGCCCTCTACAACTTTTCCTTTGCTATCTTAGCTCTTTACCGCTATCAGTGTCTGTCTCCTTGCAAGACCTGCTTTCTCCTTGTGCAACCTTTGAACCCTTGCACACAAGACATGCTTGTTTAGACTTTTTATCCTGCCCATCTTTCTGATTACCAGCTCTGTCACCTTGGCTGCGCACACTCTTCTTTCTCAGCACGCAAAACTCCTTTCCGGAGGAAATCTTTTCTCGCTCTGATACCACTTTGATGCCACCTTATGGCAACTCAACACTCAATCAAATGCCCTCTACCATTGTATAATGCTATTCACACCAGAACTACTAAACAACACTACCATCCTTACACATTCACGCAACAGGTTCCACAACTTTGTTCTCCTCTACAAGACACCTTAAGTGTATTGGTCAATTTCGCTTCATCATTGTTCGACCAATTCTCGATGGGCTCGCTTGGTTATCTAGCACCTTCTAAGAAATCTCGCTCTGAGTTTATCCATGGCTGATCCGGCTCAAATTTGGGTCAACTTACAACAAATTTTCATAGATTGCGCACAAGCTGGGTAAATCTGGCATAAATACTTTGTCAACTCAAAAGGTCGGATTACTTTCTACGCATTTACAGTATAATACGTGCATCATTTATTTGTTGCTAATGAGATTAGATACCTCAAGGCCGGTTTCGTTTTTCCCCCTTTCAGGCAGGGTCTCCCGCTCTTCTGTGTAGACCCCTAATCAACAGAAGTATAGTTTCATTTACGCCCAGATGGCGACTTCTGTGAACTGGCAATTAACCGACACCACGCCAAGACTTTCCCATGGCGATTCTAGTGGCATTTACAACTTATGACCGACTCTAGTTTTAACTTATGATGGGTTCCTCTGACACAACATACGATACTTGATTCCTATCAACGACATCAACAAATTATCACTAACGCTGAATTTAATCTATGACAGGTTCCTCCAATACAACATACAAAACTTGGTTTATATTAATCACAATGATTTCTCTGCCAGAAAGGTCTTCAAACCCTTCTACAGGAACCTCGTAATTCATGTGCCATTAACTACCAGGAAAAACTCATTCAGCGACTACAATTCATGCATTCAAACATTACCATTTCGTATTACAACAACATTTCACATATTCATTAATCATTTACCGATCATCACATAAATCAGACAGAAATTTCTGAGCAGACACTTACACACTTGTCCAATTGACCATGGGGAGATCAAGTCATAGAAACACAGAACTATTACAGGTTTATTATGCTGAATCTTTATTAGCATTTTATTGTTACCTCAATGGCCTGATCATACAGGGATGAGAGTGCTCTGCCCTGGCCCTCTCTATCTGTTAGACCTCCCATCACTCGATCTATCTCTCCCCTGTTGCCTCTCTTTTTTTTCCCATAAAGAAGTTATCCATAAGTCATAGCTAACTACTTCTTCTCGCACATGAAAGAATTATTTATACAGTTATAACAAAATCTTTATCTTCATTTAACTAAACTAGACCACTTTTAACTACTTGCCCTTATTGAAATTGACACAAATTTAACAACTAAGTCTTCCTCAAGTCTTGCATTAGCCACAACATGTGACCACTCTGTCACACTGTTGGTCAACTCCAGATGCTCCTGCAGCAATAGACTTCCTAAGCTAGCTTTAAATTCCAGCCAAAACCACCTAAGGCTCAATCGGGGGTGGCATAAAGACACAAGGGCCTGGTTAAACTATTGGGAGATCAACGAGAATGATGCGTTGCAAAACATAAATAACATTAAAGATATTGTTACTTCTAAGTTGAAAGAAAAAATGTGGTGTGAGAAAGATTTAGCGGCTAAAAGAAAATTAATTTATTATAAGAAGGTCATCAACCCCACCCTAGAAGATCAAAAGTATCTCTCTGTTTTAACTAGCTCAAAGAAGAAAATTAATATAGCAAAGATTAGAATGAATTCTCATGAGCTCCATAGTGAAACAGGTCGTTGAGCAGATCCTAAAACGCCATGGATGGAAAGGGTCTACCATATATGTGAGAATAGGAACATCGAGGATGAAAACCACTTTCTCTTAAAGTGCACCGTGTACAACCACATTAAATCTCAGTTTCACAATCTTTGTTACAATACTGACCTTCCTAGCCTTTTACAATGTCAAAATTACAGTGAGCTTGGGAGGCTTCTCTCCAAGCTTTTTGAGCATAGGAATAAAATCTTAAATCAAAATAAATAATTTGTTTCTTTAGGTCCGATAGACCAATGTTTGGTCTCAATGGACGTTAACCATCATCATCATCATCATTATGAGCTATTCTTATCATTAATTAATATATATTAGGAGTTTATATAATTATTATAATATTAATATAATATTTATATAGTAATATATAAAAATAATCTAGTTGTTAATATATTGGAGTATTTATTAATAATTCTATATAGTTATTAATAATCTTAAATATCCATAATAATTATTAATGTGATTGATATAAGCCTATCAGCGTATATTAATCACATTGGTAAATGTGATTGATATATGCTTGATATACGCCTATCGACATCTATCAACCATATTTACCTTGGTAAATATTGTTGTGCTAGTTAAATTAAAAAAACTTGAAAAATCTTATTTGAGGGTTACTTTCGTCTGTCCATATCACCAATAAAGTTTTCAAAATTTTCAAAGGTTCTTATTCTATATTCGTGCATGTTTGGACCAACGAAGGCAAACAAACAACAAACATTTTCCACAATATGTGCAACAAATTTACATTTTTTCTTTTTCTTTTGTTGATCCAGTTCAGTTACTCAACTGACTTAAAATTGTAGGGTGATACCTCGGCAATTATTATTATAATTATAGAGTTAGCATATTTTATTTTTGAATATTATTTATAGCATAGTTATCAAGTTTAAATTTGAATGTAAATTCGAATTTGATAGGATAAGATAAAAATTGTGATTAAAAATTTTCAATTTCAACAAAATTTAAGAGTATACATCTATATATATATATATATATATATATATAGATATATATATATATATATATATATATATATATATATATATATATATATCATATAACAATTTTGAAATTTAAATAATTTTTAATAGTTTTAAACGATATAAACAATTTTAGAACTGTAATTTATAAACCAAAACTACAATTAAATTTGTTTATTATCTCCAAAATCTCTCTTTTGAAAACTCAAAATTTCTCTCCCTACTTTCAAATCTTATCTAAAATCCTTTTGTAGTTAATATTTATTTAAAAATTAAATATTCAAAACTCAAAATTACATCCCTCTTTATTTTCAAATATGATATAAAATCCTTTTATAATTAATACAACTTTTAAAAATAAATATCCAAAACTTGTCCTTTTTAAATTCCTCTTAATATAAATATATTTAAAAAAATCCATTGTTTTTTATAAAAATTTTACTAACTTCAAGGTTCATGTTCAATTTTTTATTTTTAACTATTTAAAAAATTAATTATTTTTATAAAAAAATTCAATTTCAAAATTGATACTAAAATTCTTTCCTTGTTATCTCAGCATTTTGAACAACTCCTAAATAAAACTGAAAATTGAAATTTTGAAATTTTGTCGATTCACAACTAATTTCCTGAACTGCAATATCATAACCTTTCCGTTTCCTACTAAAATATCCCAACCATCTATTATGTATTTAGAAGTTGTTGTACCGAAAATTTTTCTACTCGACTAATTTCCATTTCCAAACACCAATTCCACATCCTTTCCATTTCTTATCTAATATATCCTAGCCATCTATTATGTATTTAAAAATTATTACACTTACTATTCTGGACCCAAATATTAACAAATACATATAATAAATTATAAATCATAAATGTGGCCTCAACCAAACAAAACTACCATGAACCGAATTGAATTTTATCAAATTATACGATGTACGAATCGAATTCCAGATTCCCGAATTCTCGTATTTTTTCGCCGGTACGGACGTATTTGGTAACTATACTTTACAGTACACAATAAAATCGAAGTCCGTAGAGTCATAGCGTCCGCGAGCATATTATGTAGCAACTATGTTAAATCGTACATTATGATTTTGTTTGACTTTATATTTTGGTCTTAAAGGTTTTGTAATTTCAGAAATACTCTTTATGTAGATGGGATGAGCGCGTTGTTGCAAATTGTATATGAGACATTTCATTAAGGAAATTATTAGAATTGGGATTTATTTATAAGTATGGTAGGGGAGGTTATTGATCTTATTATATAATATTTTAAAAAATTTGGCTATATTGGATTGATTATTTAGGTTTTAGCATTAGTATTGAGCTATATGAGTTATTAATGATAGTGTGTAGTTTTCAAAAATTGGTTAGATTCGATTTACTTGGGTTTTAGCATTAGCATTGTATGATATTAGTTATATGTATTTAGCATTAGCATTGTATGATATTAATATATGTATTGTCGCTGCTAAAAGATAGAGGTAGTAAAAAGCAAGTCAATAATGATTTTCCATTTTAGAGTATAGTTTATTAATAATTTCAATTTCATTTAAGTAAGTTGATCATGTTGTTTTCTGCAATGAAAATAATTTAAATAGTATTATAATAGTCTTGCATTTAAATATTATTGTAATAATCCTGCATTATATAGTTGCGATATTATATTTTTTTGATGTTTACATGATTTCTTTATATAGAATTTATGTACAAAAATATTGAAAATTATGTCGTTAGTAATTGAAATAACACAACTAAATAAAAAATTATGTGGTTAGTAATTGAAATAACACAACTAAATAAATTCTAATATTATTATTGGTATCAGATTTGGCAATTTTTCTTTCAATTTTGTTTATATATATAAAATGGGCAGGAATGTATTACATCTAAAAGTATTTGTTTAAAATGTATTTTCGAATATATTAATATATTCAACACACTGAAAAACCTTTGAAACACTATAACTTTACAAATTAAACAACCTAAACTCTTAATTCTTAAAAATCTTTAATATTTTTTGTCAAAAAAATAAAATAAGAAAATCATAAACTAAACTTTTACTTAAATTTTAAATTTTAATATAAATTTTATATATCAGGCAATATATTAATTTTTTTTATAAATTAATAATCTTCCGATTCATAACTCTCACACATCCAAATATATAGGAACTCACTTCTTCTAATTCCATAAAAAATGTATACATAAAAAGAATAAATGTGAAATTTGATGACATATGATACATAATTGAAAAAATGTCTTTCTTGCTCTAATAGGTATTTTTTTGTTTATGCAAGTAAGAACTCCATGTGTAGAATGTGCAGCCGCAAAATTGAATGATAAGAATTCTTTGACTACTGGTGGAGTGTACAAATGAGTTTCTTGAAAACATAGAATCATGTTGTCCATTAAGTCATTGTGATGAATCACGTCACTAAGATGTGCACGTAGACTACGTGTGTTCAGGCTTGCAATCAATAAAACATCCTTGTTAACAGATTTCTTCTTTGCGAATTCTAGTTTCCATGCACCAGTTGTTTCTAGCCGTGCCATCTCATTGATTATTTTGTTTTTGACATGGAAGTTTTTTTGTGTCAATTTGTTAATCAAGTATAGTGAGTCAATAGTTCGAACACGTGATAATGCAGTGTAGACTAGACCATGTTTTGTGATACCAGTTGGGTCAAATGCAAGTTGATCCAATGTCAACCCTTGTGTCCGATGTATTGTCCGGGCACAGGCTAATTGGATTGGAAATTGTTTTCGAATTGTAATTTGTAATTTGTTCCGAGACATTGCTAGCGATTTTGCTATTCGAAAGATTGGTGTCCAATTTGGCATTATATTTATGTCGTATAGTTGTTTGAAGTTGCTTCTTTGTTGTTTCCCAATTTCTGGGTCTGAAAATTCTATCCAGACAATGTCAGGCCTGTTGTTATTAGATGAATAGGATTTGAAAATCCCTTCAGCACCATTTACTAATCCATCGTTTGTATTGTAATTTCCTGCATATAGTTCAACTAACATGTTCTCTTTAACTGTAATTGTTGATGGCAGTGAGATTGTTTTATCAAAAGCAAAATAACTCGACCCAGGAAGCTCGTAGTTGTCAATTGCAATGAGCATTATTTGTTCCCCCTTTGTTAGGGAAAGCATTTTCACATTGTGAATATGGACATCTTTGTTGCGATAGAAAATGTGTGGGAAAACTGGGCTTGAAGGTGGGACCCTATAGCAGTTGTTGTTTACATAAGCAATATCTTCATCTGTTTGCATGTTTAATCTCATCCTATTTAGTACATCAATGAACAATGGGTCTTTTTGGCGCATGGCTGTGTGCAGTTGATAACATTTTATTTTCTCTGGCCAGAAGTCATATGGAATTGTGTTTTT
Organism: Pinus tabuliformis; assembly: GCA_031772625.1. Classification (NCBI taxonomy): domain Eukaryota; kingdom Viridiplantae; phylum Streptophyta; class Pinopsida; order Pinales; family Pinaceae; genus Pinus; species Pinus tabuliformis. The sequence continues at coordinate 810,696,567 of CM062819.1, read as the reverse complement.
GTTGATTTTTGGGTTTTCAAAGATCAGGGAGTCTCTGACTGGGTTTGCCTGGTAAAGATCGCCGGAGAATATCGTGTCAACATTGCCAAAGTATGAAGTTGGTGTGTGTAAGATTTGTCGCAGGCGCTTATCAATTTGATATAGTGTTGTTGCACCAACGAGCGATGCCTCATCTATGAGGAGGACACACAATTGTTGGAAATGCTTTGATAATGTGTCCAATTTTTCATTGTTTAGTGAGGGGCAATCTGCTTTGTTAAAGGGCAAATAGAATGCAGAATGCAATGTGACACCACCAGCATTGAAGGCAGCTTTGCCCGTGTATGCAGCGATTATTCCTATTAGTTGTGATGGGTTATAAGGCAATGCCACATTGTGTATGCGTACTAAGGATTGGAAGATTGCCTTGGTTGTGTGTGTCTTGCCTGTTCCTGCACCTCCTGTTAATAACAGATAGATTAGCTCGTCTGGTCTGTACAATTTCCTTGTTATAACATCAATAACTATGCTTGCTTGTTCGGTGTTTAATTGTCACATTAATTCATAGTACTCTACGTCTTCAAGTATACGTGGTTGTTTCACGATTTCATATGGCCTTGTAGATGGTAAAGCAAACTTTTTGCTATCTTGCAAATGTCCCAAGTCATTTTGGAAGTCGTAGTTTTCATATTTGTCATCTATCGATTTGTTAAATGTTATAGTTTCTATTTCATGTGATTTCAAACTATCTATGTCAAATATTTCTCCAGTTTCTGTTTCTACTGTGTGCATTGCGTCATCTATGTCACCCCATGTAGTTGTTGTAGCAAATTTGAACTTTTGTTCATTTTGCTTGACTATTTCTTCGACCGCAACATATGCAGCTTGCCAACTTGTGTGATGTTGCTTAATTGCAGTTTCACTTCCTCGATAAGGATAGTATAACATCAATTGCTCTCTACAGTGATTTTCAATGTCCTTGTATTTGTTATATCTAACAGATCGAATGACACATGGTCTACTTGATTTTCTGCGTTCTTGTCCTTTCTTTGTATAGCTAGATGCAAATTCTGCTAAGCAGACATGTTCAATAGCAGTAGGTCGGAGAGCATAGTAGTCAGCAATTGATGGGCACATTATGTCTTCTGAGTCATCTGGTTCCTTCTGCAGATCTTTTTGTCTTTTAAGAACAAATGCACGATCATCGACAAGAGATGTGTTAATAAATACACATTTCCGTGAACTGGAGTTTAGTGGGAGCGATAACACAATATGCACTGCTTGTTGTGCAGACATTTGTTGCAAGTTGACCAAAGCTTTCCCTAAAGAACTAATGGTATCTAGGATATCAGATTTTGTTTTCACATGATTGTCGCGTATGTTTTTAAATGTTCTTGTGAGTGTTTTATCTTCTTTTGTCATATAAGAACTGCAATACATTGCAGCTGCATATGAATCAAGTACAAATTGGGAATCAGTGTTTGCAATCCAAATTCCTGGAATATGTTTAGCGAAGTTGTTTGTCCAGGTGTCAACTGGGTTCCTTTGCAATAAGAGTGTTGTTCGATTTAGTGTACATTGGATAGCATGTATGTATTCATTGTGTACTAGTCCAAGGTTGGCTAAAAAGCTATCAAATGTATCATTCTCACTGTATCTTGTGTTGTTTATTGCTTCGAAGATTAGCTTTGCATGTGCTTTTGATTTATCACTATCGAATTCAAGAGGCTCAAGTATTTTTGTTACTTTCATTGGTGGTACTGGGAAATTAAATCTGCAATTAGAATTTGCACGCTTCCTACAACTTTTTGTGTGACAATGGTGTTGTAGAACTCTAAGTTCACTTCCGTGAAGTCTATTTAGACAAAATGGCTAGATCTGCCTCAAACAATATACCCCTAGCATCTAGAGGTCTGTGGGGAGATATTTTCTGCGTCCATTGGCTGTCAAACTGGTTGAAAATTCCAATTAGGCTTTGGTCCAAAACAAAGATGCGAGTGTATTTGCACTTCAATTCAAGTATTACAACAAATACTTGTGACATACTGTTCCATGACGAGGACCCTTTGAATGGGCACTTCGAGCCTTTGGTTCATAGGCAGCCTACAATTCGTTGTACCTTCCAACAACAAGCCGATACCTCAAAGAACAATATCGAACCACAGCCTGAGACAAAATGTCAATCAATCAAAGCTAAATTACACGTACCTTGTCACTTGAACAAGCATGCGCTTAAGGACATTGCTCAGAATAATCAGAAAAGGCAAAACATAGGCATTCAATACAACAGAAGTACAATGGAACAACAAGTAGTTCTAGACAACACAGAAGATGTTTGTGACACACCTATGTCTGATAAACACAAGTTGCAATTGGTATTGCAAAAGCATGACTTATTTCGTGTGGACAATTTCTCATATCTAATTGGAGACTGTTTATTCGATAGTTTAGAACTTTTGCTAGATTTCCGATACACATCAGTGGAGCTAAGGAAAGGAACAATAGAATATTTTAGAAACTGTCTCAAAAAACAAGATAGTGAGGCAATTTGGTCTTATGAACATGAACTGCATGAAGCCTCACTGAAAGAAATGCATAACATTAGAAACCGTGAAATCTATTTAGACAAAATGGCTAAATCTGCCTCAAACAATATACCCCCAGCATCTAGAGGTCTATGGGGAGATATTTTCTGCATCCATTGGCTGTCAAACTGGTTGAAAATTCCAATTAGGGTTTGGTCCAAAACAAAGATGAGACTGTATTTGCACTTCAATTTAGGTATTACAACAAATACTCGTGACATACTGTTCCATGACGATGATCCTTTGAATGGGCACTTCGAGCCTTTGGTTCATAGGCAACCTACAATTGGTTGTACCTTCCAACAACAAGCCGATACCTCAAAGAACAATATTGAACCACAACCTGAGACAAAATGTCAACCAATTGAAGCTAAATTCAAACCACCTTGTCACTTAAACAAGCATGTGCTTAAGGACATTGCTCAGGAAAATCTGAAAAGGCAAAACATAGGCATTCAATATAACAGAAGTACAATGGAACAACAAGTAATTCTAAACAACACAGAAGATATTTGTGACACACCGCACACAAAAGATGTTAGTGACACACGGAGGTTCCAATCACTTAGAAACTTGAAAGAACATATTAGAACCAACAGACAAACAAAAATTGTAACTTCTTGTCGATCAGACAAACAATCAAAAAGTCTATCTTTGTGTTTGCTTAAAGGCATCATTCGGGAAAAATTGAAAACACAGAAAATAAGACTTGCCTTCAACACAACAATAATGAAACAAGAAATAGTCATAGAAAACATGGACTACAACCCATCTGCAGGAAGATCAACGGATCTATCAGTGCGATCAACGAACCAAGTAAAATTCGAGACACTGAGATTTCGATCACTTAGAAACTTGAAAAAACAAATTAGAAACCACGCACAAACAGGAATTGTAATCCCTTGTTCATTAGGCAAAGAGACAAAAATCTTATCTTTGCATTTGCTTAAAGGCATTATCCGGACAAAATCGAAAACGGAGAAAATAAGACTTGCATTCAACACAGCAACAATGAAACAAGAAATAGTCATAGAAAACATGGACTACAATCGATTTGCAACAACATCAAAGGATCGTTCAGCACAATCAAAGAAATCAGGAGAATCCGACCTCTCGATTCAATCAAGATCAATGAACAAATTACCAGAATTATCAGAGTTTGATCAAATATATCAAATACAAGTAAGTGACACACCTATTTTCAATTGTTCATCATGTGAAACAACTTTTTTCAAAAGAGACATCTGCTTTGTGAAACAAGAATGTCAAGCAAAACAAAATAAGATAGTTAAGAAAATTTTCGCCCTCTGTTATAAAGGAATTCCTTGATGAGCTCAAGAGGGTTGAGACTCATGATGGCATGAAGAATTGCGTTTTCTTCAGATGTGACACAGCGTTTATTTGGCACCTATGTTCTTAATGTGGCCGGGACACTCCAACTCACCTCTCGTCAACAGGATCCAATAAGAAGTAAGGAGTAAACAGTAAAGGCCTATCCGTCCAACTATGTATGGCCTCAACAAAGGGAAAAAAGAGCATACCCATAAGCATTGGCTCACTAAGAAAAAATTGTGCCTTCAGCTAAGGCAAGCCTATCCGTCCAACTATGTATGGCCTCAACAAAGGGAAAAAAGACGATACCCATAAGCATTGGCTCACTAAGAAAAAATTGTGCCTTCAGCTAAGGCATTGATCCTAGAATGGCAGCTAAGACGGACAAGAAACAAATACAACCTTCCTCCATCAAATTGAAAACTGAAAACACACCAAAATGGAGCATCACAACACGGCTTAATAAAAATAGATAAACGGAACATAGATCTCACCACAACAGCTAAGAGCAAAAGGTAGGCAAAGCCTTAATGACAAAACTATTTCACATTGCAGTGGAACTGATTCACCAGCCGGTATTCTAAACAATAATTCTCAAGCAATGATCCATTGCCTCTGGTCATCCGTTGATTTTTGACTGCTAAAATTAAATTCATTGAAGAAAAGCATAATGGCTAACCCTGGTAAAGATAGGGGAGTTGCTGCTGCTCATGGAGAGCCACAGGCATTCAAGGATGAGTGCAGATGGGCAAGTCTGTTCTTATCTAACTTATGAAGTTATTAAGACATGGACATTCTACAAGCAGGCTAGATGGATGCAGAGATTATGGATGTGAATCTACACTCTAGGCCGAGAGATACATGCTGTCTAATCAGCAAAGAAATCCAACAATTAAGAACCAGAATGTACATTAAAAAAGAAATGCATGCAGTTACATAACCAGATACATGCAAACTTAAGCAAAATTCCTATGTAACTTATGAAGAACCCTCCCTGACCCAACGAAAAAAGAAGACGAAAGAATTCAAACTCTTATACAAGGGAAGCACTGTAGAAGCTCAGGAATGAAAACATAAAGAGTACCTGAAATAAACCAGTGTAGTGGACCCGAAGCGAAATAACAAGCCGCAAAGTAACGACGAAATCATGTATAAGCTTATTATATAACAAGAAAATTACGTTACACGTAGCGGACGCTACATGCATAATGTCACCTGGAATGAAATGTGTACACAAGACAGGTCTAACCCCCATCAAATCAGCCTACCTGAGGGCGCAACAGATGGTGAGGATATCGCCTGAATCAGCTTAACCCCCATCAAATCAGCCTAGGTGATGGCCCAACAGATGGTGAAGATATGGCCTGAATTACCTTAACCGCCGTCAAATCAGCTTAGCTGATGGCCCAATGAAAATACCTTCCGAATTTCTTATAACGCCAAGCTAGAGCTACTCCCACGGAAGACGAAGTTAAGCAGATCATCCTCCAGAGGAAAGGCCTTCTATCCCTCCCCTCTAAGTCTTCCTTCTCAACCCGGCCTCTAAGGATGAGCGGCGACCGTCAGTCTGCATTTGCCACCCAGCTCTTAGTCCCGGCTGCTCCCGCCCCCTCACAGAGCCGTAGTTGCAGGTCGAACAACGCATTTCGCAAGTGCATTTCGCTGATCCTTAGCGGAGTGATTTCTATGTGCGTTTCTTGTCCACCTCCCCGACCACGCCTGCGCTCTGTAATCGTCACCGCTGCAAACATTCAGTGGAGGACCTTCGCTCGAATCCTGGGACCGCACGAACTTAAGAGCAATGGTCTGCATCTCTTCCCTCCGCGCCCAACTGTCGCCTCTCCAATGTACAGTCCCGCAGCGAAGCGGGGATCGACCTCCAGACTTAAGAAATATGAACGATTCCCGCCTGAAGCTCCAACGGTCGGTCAAGCCCGAACCCGAGCCCCTCCTCGTCGTCCTCCATTGTCGGGAGCTTCGCAATATTCAGCCTCTTTTCTCCTCTACATATTTCACTCATCACAGGCACCAATGAGGATTCGAAACCTGCATCGATCTTCGCCTCTCGTGTTTACTTCTTCTGATGTTCCACCAACAGTTGATGTTCCTGATGCCCTAATCTCCAATACTCTGGCGGTTCTCCACATGAAATCCTTTACAGAGTACAGTCCAGCTCCAGTTCCAGTAGTGTTAAACTACCAGCACCAATGCACCGAGTCGCAGTCCAATCTCCTCTCCACGAATCCAGACAGGGCGAGTGTGCTGAGGGCAAACGATAATGCCGACGATTGCTCAGATTCTGCTGTTTTAATGCAAACCCCGCCATTCCCTGCCATACTTAACAAGGAGGAAGTGGAGGAGATAGAGAAACTTAGTGTTTGCACAGTGAACAGGTCTGCTTCATTATTTCCACTGTTGAGCTCCAAGACGCTACGGAAACTATGACGAAAAGAGACGAGGAAAACGTTGCCAGGCGATTGAGCGGCTGGACCTTGAGGCCGGACGGTACCCGCTTCATCATTGTGATAGAGACGAGTGGTTTCAACCAACAAACCGAGCCATGCTACCATGAACAGCGATGCACCTGTTAATACCCTGCAACAACACCTGCACAACACCTGTTAATACCCTGCAACCTTAGCATATACATATACCTCTTAACTAAATAACGAAACCTGTTTACCAAATAACGAACCAACGAACTAATGCTAGCATTAACACTAACCGTTGATGGTCAGGGATAATAAAACTGGGCATAATTTCCAACTTAACCTATGTTCGGACCTCTTCCGCCTCGGGAAGAGGCCAAATAAGATAGGAAAGCTTCAGCGGAGAAGCAGACATAGGAAAACGCTGAAATAATGCTAACCTCCGTATAACAGACCTTATTCTAACCGCCGTATAACAGACAACGAAAGCACTGAACTAATGCTAAGTCGGCACAGAACGATTACTATAGTCCCTGCCGGATGCCAGGTGGAACGGACTAATAAGTAGCAGTTTATATATAATAACTTTGTTTAGATAAATAAAATTATAAACGGTTTGGTTTGGAAAACACACGAGCCCAGTGCCCCCTCCTTAAAATAAATCTATCCTCAACATTCATGGATAATCCATTTCCTTTTTAGAAATAATAGTTTTTTTAAACTATAAATATATGGAGGATTGATTACTGAAAGGTAGTCGATTTTTTCTTTTGAGAAAAAAATATATGGATGATCGAAACGTCTTTTGAATTGTTCCTTGGAGTCGGACTTTAAATATTTGACCACCAAGATTTAGCGAGGCGTGTTGAACCGATCAGAGTCAAACGTCTCTTAGTGAACGGAATTTCAAAGTCAAAATTTACGAGCGCGAGGTGTAGAGAAGACTTAGGTTAACGGAACAGGATTCATTTACGACGGCTGTGTGAGTGCCAAAAGTCATTATAGTAAAGTCTTCCACGTTTACTCTCTTCTCAGCTGCCCACCTGTCCGCGTGACTAATCCCTATATATTTGCATGTAAACATTACGATACACTCATATTATCGTTAATATTCTTCTGATATTAATTTTGGTTCATTCAATCGCTTATTGTGGGACTGCCTGCCAAAAGGAGAGTTGTATAGGTTGAAGGAGAGATGGAAATGAGAATGGCAACACGAGTGGTTATATTGATTGCTCTGATTATGGTGGTCACGATGGTTAGCGAAGGTTCGGCTTGCAGGCCGCTGAAATTCAAATTCATATTTCAAGGAGAACAAGCGGAAAATAATAATAATATTGAGATGAAGAATAATGGGTTGCTTGAATCGCTGCCAAGGGGTCCCGTACCTCCATCGGGGCCATCTCAGTGTAAAAACTACAAGTCTTCCGGTGGAGGTTCGTGTCCAGTTTAACGAAACTAATGCAATCATTCAATCCAGTTGTTGAAAGGCAGAAATTCTCAGACATAGAATTACACAGCCTAAAATTTGAATACAACAATACTAGAACTGATCTACACACCGAGAAAAAAACGACATGGAGAAGAAATAACATATAACTCATCTGGACCAGTCACATGGTGAGAAAGTACTAACATGCCCTCCAAATCATCGCCAGGAGATTGTAATGTGATTAGTGGAGTCAAATACATTACATTGGTTCAAATATTCTTTACTGTCCAGTGTGTCACCTTTTACTTTGGATTTATTTTCCCAGTCTCCGGAAAAAAATGCTTATCTGTCTATGTGAACGCCTCTCTTTGAATATTGAACGCCTATCTCTTTTAAGTGCTTATTTTAATGCCCATTGAACGCCTATCTCTTTGAATATTGATTATTGATGGCATACTTCATATTTCAGGTTTGATTTTTCCATCGTAAAGAAATTAATAAAATAAAAAGTCATAGAATAAAAAATCATTTTCTAAAACAACAACTTGACAAATAACGTATTCGTGCCGTTGCCCGACAACTTAGCCCATATGTGATTTCTCAAAAGCATATCAGTTGCCAATATATATAACATATTTGTGTTGTCATTCCGTTAACTTTGGAGATGAGTTTCTAACACCGAGCTGTGCTTAGCCTTACAAAATGCAAGTTTCAATCCTAACTGTGTTATATATCTAATATGAAACAAGCATAAAAGCCACTAAGTGGGCAGTCACTGCTTTCTAAGAAAAGATAATTATTGTAACAAGGGCGACAATCTTGACGGTCGACATCAGCGAAGAACTCGAATTCTCTGTTCTTCTGTGTTCCCTTATAAAAAAAAGTCGTTGTGGAGAACAATTACACATGTTTTTGTGGGCTAATGTTTGTGTCACATTATCTTCGTTTTTCTGACGGAAATTATTGGTTAGACAGTAGTTATTTTAAGTTCATACGGTTAATTATCTAAATCATTGTTTCCGTTAAGTCGAATAAAAAATTAAAAGTAAAATGCACTTGTAGATTAGGTTATACACAGACTGCCGCAAAATCGTATATGCAGTCATGTAATTTCACATGAGCTGTGTTTTTAAGGAGCGATATAATCATCCCAGTAACTCTAATTCAATTAATAATGTTTGACGGAATCATTATAAATATGGATAAACTATAAGGGTTACTGATTCTATCAAGAAAGAAATTGGTTATGATAGATCAAAAGGTGTTTTACTGGATTGGAAAAGATTTCCTTCACCAAATATAATCATCATTTTCAAATTAAATTTTAAACTTTCTAGTATGAGCGGTGTTTGATTTCACTCTTTTATTTTTTATTTTCCCTAAATGAAGATTTCTCTTTTTAATTCATTGTTTCAAGGGTAAATGTGATTAAACTTTCTAGTATGAGCGGTGTTTGATTTGATTATTTTATTTTTTATTTTCTTTAAATTAAGATTTCTCTTTATAATTGATTGTTTCAAAGGTAGATATGAAATATCGTTTAGTGCTGGGTGAATTCATACGGGTGACTTGTCCATTCGAGGTCTTTATTAATTAGCACCATTCCCATGGGTGGGAAATAAGCAATGGGAAATTCTCTTTAAAATGGTTTTTTGTTTTCTCTATGGAATTGTCTTTTTTTGAAAGGTTTGATAACATAGAAATATTTTTACTAGTTTTCTCTACAATCTTGATTTTTACAGAATGTAAGTTTATAAATTACATTAAGATACTAGTTGTTATATAGAGAGAATGTAATTAATTATTAGGATATATATATATATATGAATATTTTTACTATGATTTGATTTGAGTTATTTAATTATGTGATAGGGTGAAAATTTAGTGTTTCAAACACGCTAATATCAAATGAACCAAAAGTTATATACATTTCATGAAAACATGAATCAATTGTGCATATATGTGGTATAATTAGAACTTTATGTGATCAATAATGAAATTATCAAGAACTGTAATTGATAATTAATAAATGTTAGAAGATTATTTGAACATGGTATCCAAAAAAATAGATATAAGTTAGTTACACCTGACATGGTATGCTTTTAAGATTTTAAAAGCTATGCATGATGCTGCATCCTATATATAGGAATGAACACCATAATATGCATTATTTTTGTGATAGGCCATTCTTCAATGAATGTTAGGAGGTTATTTGAACATGGTATGGTTATTTGAACATGGTATCAAAAAAATAGATATAAGTTAGCTACACCTAACATGGTATGCTTTTAAGGTTTTAAAAGCTATGCATGATGCTGCATCCTATACATAGGAATGAACATCATAATATGCATTATTTTTGTGATAGGCCATTCTTTTGTTATTTAGGCATGTTTCTTTCATATATTTTATCCTATACGATTAAAATTAATGCATTGATATTACGATTATCTAATGCAAACAAATTTTTAATAATCTAAATGCATTGTCCTCATGATTATTCAATACAAATTTTTGTAATTATGTTTCATCATATTATATTCTTGTAACATTTAATGGACTCAGAGTAGCCACATCATCCTAAGGCACTGACAAAGTATAAATCACGTATTGGATGAAAGTGATTATATTTTCGAAATTGGAATTAAATCATGAAAATGATATGCCTTCACCCCATGTGGAGGAAACCGTAATTTATGAATTAATCATAATATGATGATAAATTAGATATAAAATTAGAAAATATTTTAAATGCCTAGAGCTAATGGGTCATATCCCTATTAATGTGATATCTAATAGTACTAAAATTTAGGAGAGACAAAATAAGGAGGAAATGAGCAGCTCTAAGGTGAGCCTAGATCAACCTGAAGAGTGCTTGCACAAAACACTTCTATTCAATCAATCAAAATGCTCATACATATCTGGGATTATGGATTTGTTGAGGATTTAGAACAACTTCCTCATAAATAGGATCCAAGAACTAAATATGACCCATAATATCAACTAGCAACTAATCTAGAACACCCTATATTTCTCCATTATTCCAAGGTCCCCCCTTAATGGAGAAATGGTTCAAAGCATAACATGAATAACATGCTTGTTGGTCACAGTCTCAACTAGGCTTACAATGATACATAAAAGAAACTTTATAATTGAGCTTTCATTTTTTCCTTCTTGCTAAACAGTCCATGCTTGTTCATTTTCTTGTGTAGTTTCATCTTCACCTTTCTTCCCATAAGGTAGTGGTGGATCTTCTCCTCTTTTTTACATTTTTTGTGCCAAAGGTGGAATATTTGAACTCTTAATCTCCTCTTTCTTGATATTTATTGCATAGTAACATTCTTTGTATTCAACATTGTTGTAGGTTCTTGGGACTTATACTTATTCTTAATGTTTGCAATTCCTTCAAGGTTTATTGCTTCTTCCTTGCTGCAAATACCTACACACTTAAAAAAAAAAAAAAAATAGATTTATAAAAAGAACCATACTAATTCTTGTCATCCTGCTCTTTTAAGAGAGTTTTCCTTTTTTCATCTTTCTCTACTATCATAGTCGATTGTTTCATCTCTTCAACCTATTTAATCAAATTTGTTGTTGCAAACATGTTGTCTTTCATTTGATTTCTGTATGCAGGTAGGCATCTCTTCTCACCAAACAACAACTCACCAATAAGATTCTTTTCATGCATTAGATTGAACCACTCTTCATGAGATACATAATTCTCATCAAATTTGACTTCATACATCTCTTCATTAGAGAGACTTTCTTCATAAAAATATTCATCATCACATGTTTCAATGTTGATTACAGGAACACATTCATCATTCATCATTGCAGTCGCAATGTTGCGATCTTCAGTTTCACAATCAATTATGAGACTGAAAGAACAATCATCATTTTCAAGAACAATACTTTCGTCATCTTTAACCTCATTCAAAGTGTAATTCATTTCTAAAATATACCATAATACTTTTCCATTTTGAATCTCACCATATTCATGTAGTATACTGAACAAAATGCTTTCATCTCATGAAGATGTTATAAGATGTAATGTTGTTGCATATCTACTCATATCATGGTTGAAATTGACAAAATCCTCTTCAACATAATTCAATAAATCTACCTTACATAGCATTTTTTTCATTTGAGTTGCCCAAATTTCATAATTTATATGGGAGAAAGAGGGTAGATCCGACATCAACCTTTTTAAGATTTCATCTATTTCATAAAATTATTCATTGTGTTGATCGAGATCTGTGTTATGATCAACCTTAGGTCCTTCAATTTGAAACACTTCATATTCAACTAAAAAATATATAGGTTCCTCCCTTTGAATTTTCCTCTTGATCTGTTTCAGTTCTCTTTGGAACTGTTTGAGTCTCCTTTGTTTATCCATCACTTCTCTTGCATGCTCCTCATGGCTACAAACAATATGGAATCCATGTTCTTCGACACTCAACAAACTTCTTAGGGTTGGTTAATTTGATTGGTAACTGACAAACCATCTGTAATATATTCTTGCAAATAGATTTATTTGTACAGGAATAAGATCCAACCAAATGGTCACACATTGATTCACTCCCTCAACTTAGAGCCATGCATTCACCAACATTAACTACAGATTATACCTCTCGACCCTAAGCTCTCAACAGAGTTTCACATACTTCACAATGCAGTTCACAAGTTAGCAAGATGAACAATGCACTTTCTCTAGTATATAAACAACATTCCTTCAAACACTTCAAATACACATCGTTCTTCCAACTTTTGGCCGATGAAATTACCCATTTTTACATACTTCCACATATCCCTTTCCATCTGCTTTATATCTCTTATGAGGTTAATTTGTATCTAAATTAATGAAAAGTATATCATGTTGGCATGCCTTCTTGAATTGTTGATTATGAAGCGGTAGTCATAGGGGAACAATACTTAAATGACTTGCTGACAAGATTATTTGTAGATTACTCAAAATTTGTACTGAACATCATTTGACATAACAAGACCCATCATGATGCTGCTAATTATGGAATGGTGGCAGTATTGGAGGGTTGAGCCATCAACTGACCAACTACCCAGATAGTTGGTAGATCGAGATCAGTTACTATCTTTTCATTCTGTTTAGGATTTCACAAATTGTTGTATATTTTTGGGAGAGTCGGATCACCACAATTTCTGGGTTTGTTAAGTTATTCTATTCATGTAATGACTGTTTTGTATAAGTATGACACAATTGAGAATAAATGAATGATATTCCTTTCTCTTATAACAGAATAATTTTAGCTTGTAATCTTTTTCTGAATTAATAAGAGTAACAACATATCGCTACCTTAATGTGATCTATAATTCTTCAGCCATGAACATAATCAAACAATTGTGCCCACTCTTTCGATCAAGTGTTGCTCGAATACAGTTCGTGTGGTATAGTATCTATTTTAATGGTATCATTAATGCTTTATGATTGTTGTTTATTTCCTTTTTGTTATTCAGAATTGTTGTTACTCCGTATTGATGTTACTCAAGGTTCATGTTATTTAATATTGTTGTTACTTGATTTATTAGTTTCTGTTGGATTGATTTAGAACTCATTTGGGCCAATGACCTTATATTTCATAATTGATCAATGCTCGGTAGGGAACCTATAGCTTTCATAGACCTTGCATTATAACCTTGAAATTACCAGACGGACCCTCGGTTGACAAATAAATGCAAAGAGGGACCAAATCTATATACCAATATTAGGACCCCAACATTTTGGCGTCGTTCTCGGGGAGGCTACCAAAGGCACAAAATTACAGCCAGTAGTGACCATAGTACCCACTCCCTCATCCTGGTCAAGCGAAGTTTGCACCAACCCTTTTACAAGGACCCGAGCATTAAGATTGTGTTGATTGTTTTGATTTAATTTTCTGTCTCTTAGATTGTATGAACAAGGAAACAAAACCAAAGGGTAGAGGGAGAACCCCAAAACTCGTAGGTGGTAGAGGTCGAGGAAGGAGGGATCTAGGTATAAATACCTATATTCAAGAAATCATCTCAAGAGCTAAATCAGGAATTCCATCACGGGGTGTTGCTAGGTAAGATCTCAGACAAAATCCGAGACCCAGTCAGCCCCGTAACTAGAGCCTTCCTCAACGGTGTAAGAAAATCCTAGAGAAGAGGAAGTAGGGAGTAGAGGACATGTAGAATTAAGTGTTGAAGGTTCTGAAGAAGAAGAGGTGGAGGAAGTAAACCCTCCGCCTAACCAAGGGAGCATTGTCAAGCCAACTCACCCACACATTGTGGAGCAACCGAAACCTGCTGAAATTCCAAGAGAATATTGGAGGATATTCATGGCCAATAAAACTTCTACAATTGAGTTCCCAATTGGGGAAATTAAAGGTGATGCACCCATGAAGCCTATTGCTCTAACAACACTACCTAATTTTCATGGGCTCTCTTGCAAAGATCCGGATACATTCCTCTTCGAGTTCAGTGTTGTCTGCTAAGGGTATGATTATGTTTCAAACGCTCATAAACTAAATATATTTCATGCTACTTTGAAGGGGACAGTGTTGCACTAGTTTATGGGCTTAGGAGGAAATTTTATCACGACATAGGATAACATGAAGGAAACTTTCCTTGAGAAGTATCAAGACTACTGTAAGTCTCGGGACATCAAATAAGAGATGATTAAGATAATGCATAAATAGGATGAGAATGTGGAGGATTTTGTGGAAATTTTTAAATATAGCTTGCAAAGATCGGGTCATAGTGACCTCGATAAAGTTATTTTAAAGATAATCCTCCTCCGTGCATTAAGAGAAGAATCCATGGAACTTATGAATGTGGTAGGAAATGAATATATCTCAAAGGAATATTTTGATACCATCTGTGATTTGTGTGTCAAATGTTCACAAGGAGCTACAGGGCATAAGTAAGGAACACATGAAGCTTATAACATAACTCTCAAATCATCCAATGGTAGAGTCACAAAAGTAGAAATTAGGAACTTACTAGACAATTTGAGGACTAACATCTTAAGTACATTGTCTTCATAGCTAGATGTTCTTGCAAGAAAAACAAAAATAGATTGAAGAAGAGAAGGAAATGGCTATATTATGACCACAGTGGAGGAAGAAACACCCTCTAAAGGAGTGTCCACTTAATGCCATCGAAACCTGTGCAATATGTGTGGAAAATCACTCCATAAGGATGTGTCCATCACTTCTTGGGTTGAATGAAGTTTATCAGGGGAAAATGAAGAGATAGATCAGGTCTATGTTATGGGGCCAAAGAAGTCATGGAAACCACGACCTCATAATATGAATCAAGGTATGAATTAAGACCCTTCTCAATATTGTGATAAATGGAACTATGGGTCTCACCTTTCACCATTCCCCTCTCCACTATGGCCACAATATTATCAGTACCCCATGCCATGGTAGAAATGGTCACCCCAACTTGGTCTAGTTCCTTCTTTGGTCTTAGAACTGGCATGGACCCCCTCCTCCTACAAATCAACTCCCTCAGCCTATGACACAACAATAGTTACAACTCCTACCAAATGCTTCTACTAGAACTCCTCGTCTTCACCCTCAATTTTCTGTTCAAACTAACCCAAATCCAAATAACAAGGGAGTCCAACAAGTTGAGACACTCAACCTTCCTACATATGGTATTTCCACATTGGAATGTAATGGGTTGAATTTTTTTATCTGGATGTGTGGTGAATACAAGGAATTCACCAATTATTATTGAGAAAACTAAAGGCAGAGTCTCGTTGTCAAAACCAAAATTTGTACGCCCCTCTAGGGATGTTGGGGGTACACCAACACAAACTACTGAGGAAAAACAATCCCCACTAAAATAATTGTGGCTTGAGGGGGTCACACAGGCCCACCTTATCCTGAGAGGTTGTCCTTGAATAAAAATATCCCTCAACCAAAATTTGATTTCTTAGGGGAACTACAAAATTTATCTTTTAAAATTCCATTGCTCCAAGCCATGAAAGACATGCTTATTATGCCAAAACAATCATGGATTTGCGCTTAAATAAACCTGGGAGAAACACTAGAGACCCACCCAGTATTCACATCATGGGGAGATTTTCAAACATAATGTTGGGAAAAACTATGCCGTTAAATATGATGACCCAAGAAACCCAATCCTCATATTTCAAATCAATAGTGTTGACATTCCAAGTTTTCTTTCGGATCTTCTGGAAATAAGTAACATTATAACCTCATAAAATGTTCTTAATTTGGGCTTATTCAAACCAACACCAACACTTCTAGAACTTACAGATCGATCTACTGTGATACCTGTAGGAAAACTAGAAGATATAATCATTTCCATGGATTATTGGCAATACCCTGTTGATCTCTTAGTAATACACATTCAATCACGAGTAGGGGTAAATCCCATGATCTTAGGAAGACCATGGCTCGCTATAGTCTATGCTTATATTAGGTGTCGATTTGGGAACATGGTAATACCAAATGGGGAAATTATGAAGAATCTCATTCTTTATCCCCTTGTAGAACGAAACTCATCGGTCAAACTTGGGTTTATCATGGAACAAGAGTCATCCTTTTGGGATGAATCTGAACCAGAACATGAAGATGTTAGAACAATTCTTAACATTGGGAAAGCTCTTTATTTCAAAGGAGAAATGGAAGATGATTCTATTAGCACATTTATTAATAATCCCAACTTTGTTTCTTGTCCGACCCAATGACTATTAGAGTCTGTGATGACTTGTACTACCTAGGAAGATATTCAACCAAAAATTTAAACTAAAAATGTTCATGTCACAATAGTTCATAAAATTATCCCAGTAGAGATTGATCCAACGAAAACCTTGAATATCAATCCCAACCTATCACCATCCCAAATTGAAAAATTATTAAAGATTATCTAGAGGGAGAAGGAGAAATTTTCTTGGGAATACACGAATATGAAGGGACTCCATCCCGGTTTATGTACCCACCACATATATATAAGAGAAGAATGTCCTCCTGTATTCCAGCCTCAAAGAAGAATGAACCCTGGTGTGAAAAAAAATGTTAAGGAAGAATTGCAAAAGTTATTGGTTGTTGGGTTTATTTATCCAATATCTGATAGCCAATGGGTATCGCCATTAGTCATAGTCCCAAATAAAAATGGAAAGTGAAGGATCTGTGTTGATTACAGGGAATGAAATAAATCTACCCACCAAGATCACTTTCCCTTACCTTTCATCAACCAGGTTCTTGATACACTAGTCGAAAAGAAGTTCTTTTATTTCCTAGAGAGATTTAGTGGATATAACTAGATCTAGATAGCTCGTGAAGACCAGGACAAGAATTGGAGAGCTTTTTCATACTAAGTCCAGCCATTTGGGCTTTGTAATGTGCCTACCACTTTCCAACACACAATATTTGGAATCTTCTTTGACTTGATTAATGACAGTCTCGAAATTTACATGGACGATTTTACCCCTTATGGTGATTCTTTTGAAGACGATGTGGAAAATTTAGAAAAGGTACCTAAACAACATAAATAGACTCACATTTTTCTTAGCACAATTAAATGTCATATGATGATGGAATAAAGGATTCTCCTTGGACATTTTCTTTCAGCCACAGGAATACAGGTTAAACCAACTAATCTCAATGTAATATTAAATTTTCCCATTCCGAAGACATAGACAATGGTATGAAGTTTTATTGGTTATGTTGGGTATTATCGATGCTTCATAGAATTTCTTTCTAAAATAACATTTCCAATTTTCCAATTAATGTCTAAAGATGAAGAACTTGTGTTGTCTCATGCTTATGAATCAACATTTTCAGGGATCAAGAAATTATTTTGTGAGGCTCCAGTATTGCATGTCCCAGATTGGATACTTCCATTTCATATCTCTATAGATGCTACCCATACTATCGTAGAAAAAATTATGGGATAATAGGAAGACAAGAAACCGTATGCAATCTATTATGTCAACAATAATTTAATGCCTGCTGAGATTAATTATAAGGTAACTGAGGAGGAATTTTTGGTTGTTATTTATGCTGTTAAAATTTTTTAGCATTATATTTTAGGTTACCCCACCTTTGTGCATGATATCATTCATCTATCAGGTATCTAATGAATATACCTATAACTCTTGGATGAATCACAAGATGGCTGGTATTGTCACAGGAATTTTATATCACTATTGTGAACAAACCAGGAAAGGATAATGTTGTAGCAGATTTCCTGTCTAGGCTTAATATTAATAATGAAGATACACTTGTAGAAGATAGTTTCCTTGATGAACATATTTTTAACATTTCTACTAACACTCCTCAGTATGCAGATGTTCCTAACTACCTTGCTGCAGGTAAGGTACCTCATCATTTGTCACATAAGAAACAACGAAGAATTATTCAACAAAGTGCTCGTTATATATGGATAGAAGGGTAACTTTTCTACACTCGACCATATCAATAAATTTGACATTTTGTAGGCGAGGACTAGATCTATGATATCTTGAAGGTTTCTCATGATGAACCATATGAGGGACACTTTGTGATAAATGGACTGGTCATAAAATGCTTCATATGGGATATTATTGGCCCTTTATATTTTGGGATCCTAAAAGATATGTTTAGGGGTGTGACATTTGCCAAGAAATGGGCCATATTGTTTGATTAGATGAAATTTCATTGAAGACTCAACTAATCCTCGATCCATTTGAGAAATGGGCCATTGATTTCATTGGGCCATTTAATCCTCAGTCTTTCCAAAATGTCCACATCCTTGTCTGTAGATATTATGTGACGAAATGGGTTGAAGCCAAGGCCATTCCAAAAGCCACTCACTAGACTGTATCAGACTACCTATTTGAAGAAATCTCTTCTCGATATGGGATTCCCATGGAAATAGTTTCAGATGGAGGGGAACAATTTACATCGATTTTTCAACGACAACACTTATGAATAAATTTGGAATCAAACACCAAGTGACATCCCCATATCACCTTCATGTGAATAGTCAAGTAGAGATCACAAATAAAGTATTGGAAAATATTCTTACAGAGATTGTGGCTACCCATCGTGGGAATTAGGCTAAAAAAGCTCCCTGAAGAACACTAGGAATATAGAACCACATGGTGAGATACAATAATATTTTCACCATATGAACTTATGTATGGGAAGTCACATCTATTCCTAATTGAATTGAAGGTCAAAACGCTTGGGACAACTATCAAAGTAAGCCTAAATCTTACTACAACCCAGAAACATTTACTAAGTCAGCTCAATGAATTGGATGAAATATGATTAGTAGATATACATAACAATGCCACCATCCAATAGTAGTGAACTAAGTGACATGATAAATTTATTAAGAAAAAGGTGTTCCAAAAAGGTGATTGGGCGTTACTTTATGATTCCCAATTCAAGGATTTTAATGGAAAGCCTCGCTCAATATGGATGGGTCTATGTGAGGTCGACACAGTGTTTGATAATGGAACTATTAAACTCATAACAATAGATGATTCACAAAGACCTTTACTTACAAATGGACATCGCCTTAGGTTGTATCACTGTCTGACCTTTATGAACTCCTACATTAGACAATTTTTTGATGATTCTAGTTTTGAGGTCATTCGTGCATAAATTCTTCCTCTGCACCTCTTGTTGAATAAATATAAACATAAATGAATAATAAATAAATAAAATAAACATATATATATATATATATATATATATATATATATATATATATATATATATATATATATATATATATATATATATATATATATATATATATATATATATATATATATATAACATAATAAAATAAAGCTAACTTTTCTTGTTGATCCAGTCACAATGCCGTTTTTCTATTTTCCGGTTGCCACTCTAGTTGCATTCCCCTTTTAACATTTCCTTACTACTACTCTAGTTGCAATGCTCTTTTATCCTTTCCCTATTGCTACGCCTATTGCAACATCTTAGTTTTTCCCCATTGCAGCATTGATGATACTCTGCTAGTGTTGATACTCTGTCAATGTTGATACTCCACTAGTGCTGATACTCCACTGATGTTGATACTCTGCTAACGTTGACACTCCACTCGTGTTCATACTCTATCGGTGCTGATACTCCATTGAGGTAATTCATTAGGTATGTCCCTGAATGAATCCATGAATTTAATTGACTTTTTCAATGATGGCATGACCAAGGCTGCAGGGGCCATACCTTAGTTGGGGGGGAGATTGTATCACATTTAATTAATACCGATACCATTGTTGATATTACCCATACCTCATTAATACCACTTAACCATTCAAATATACCATTAAATACCGCACCATTACACACTGACATCATATCTCCATCTGTATCCTTCACACATACCAATATTAATTGGAAAATACACCATGTACGTACATACATGTCAATATTAAATTGTGGTTATTCCCAATGTATTTTAATTATTACCACAATTATTACCACGATTACTATTGTTTTACCATAACCTTCTCCCAAAATTGCTTCCCTTATCACCATTTTCGCTACTGGATAGTTTCTCGGCTAGCTATTCCTTCAATGAATGGTTGTTACTCCAAACGCTATCACACAGTAATTGATAAGTATAATGGGTGGCTAGGCTATCATAAATGAACTTGAGAATACAAAGTAGATACAAATCTGACCAGAAGTATGGAATATTTTTCAAAATTTTGGATGGCACACTTATTTTGTTCAATTACAGGGATTCGATGAAGGGGTAACAATTGAATTTGCATTGAATCTCGAGGAAATATCTCAAGGATCTGTGGGTTGGAAATTGAAGTGACTAAAGAAGTCACTGCAATGGTTAGTAGGTTATCAAAAGGACAAAAGTGGTTTATTATAAGAAAAACCTTGCCAAAGTTTCTAGAGTTGTTCTTACAAGCAAGAGCAAATGTGGTGCAAAAAGGAAAGGGGCATGATAGAAAATCATTAACAAAACCCTTGTCAGATGTCGCATAATTCTTAATCTGGTACATCACTTGTGAAGGTCAATCTTATATTCTTGTTAAATATCATTTTAAGCTCCTATCTAGTCTTCAATTCTGTCAGTTGCGTGCTATAAATATCCCCTTCTTCCTTTTGAGCAATTTATAGTTGATGGCCTAATCTGCGCACAGTTCGTGCCAGGTGCTGGCCACCCTTACAAAACATGGGCTTGTTAGATTGTTGGTAATACATGCCTTGTTAAAGACCCATGTAACTTGGCAGCAGGTGGTAGAATTATCGAAGGAAGAATTTGCAACTATGATGCCTGCAAGACGAGAGGAGGAATTGCTTGAAGAAGAAGAAATGAAACTGATGTCGAAGGAAGTGGAGGAGAAAGGGGACGAAGAAATGTAGGATCAAAAATATGAATTAGGAGACAGAGAAGGAACTCAGTGGGTAGAGATAGAGGTTGTTGGTGGCATGGGAACTGAAAATACTCTCCCTTGCTCACCTCTTATGGCCTATTTGCTGAGAGGATTAAGGAAATTCCCTACTCCTACCTTTATAGTCGCGACACCAAGTCAAGCCGTCAAAAATTCTTTCTCCCAATTTGAATTTTTTAGGAGTTGTTGTAGAAGGGAGTGAGGATGATACTTCTCCACAAGTACTAGATTCAGAACCAATGGAATAAAATTTTATAACACAAGAATTTGTTAAGGAATTTGCAAGAAGGAAAGCCAGAACATGAGTGGAAATTTCTAGTCGATGCCAAAACAGACTAGTTATTAGGAAGATTGTTCAATTAAGGGTGGAAATTTCAAATGTAAGGAACTTGTTGACAGTGCCAGACCTACCAACATGTCAAGCGGCTTTCCCTGGTAAGAAGTCCCAATTAGACCTCAGACCGTTTGGTGTAGGAGCCCGAGCAGTGGGTCGTAAGGTAATGCCTTGACCACGATGTCACATAGACGCAAGTAAGATAACTCTGTCAGTAGTAGTAGTTTTACTGATGGAGTCAATCATGGAATGAGTATGAGAGGTTCGAACACTTCAAAGGGGGGAGGAAGGTCAAGGTGAGTTCCAGGTTGAAAGGGATCATTCCCAACTCTGCTAGGAACACACTACACAAAGGAAATGCA
Source organism: Pinus tabuliformis (assembly GCA_031772625.1). Taxonomy (NCBI): domain Eukaryota; kingdom Viridiplantae; phylum Streptophyta; class Pinopsida; order Pinales; family Pinaceae; genus Pinus; species Pinus tabuliformis. The sequence goes on along the minus strand of CM062819.1, from coordinate 810,674,715 downwards.
CATCTTTCGACAGAGCAGTCGACATGGATGCGGTATTCCCAACATACAAGGTAAGATAACCTGAACAAAACTCATGGATCAGTCCCAGATGAGCGTGACGGTTGATATAGCAAGTTTTAGAGAAAGGTTTGTCTAGTGTATGACAGAGTAGTCGACATGGATGATGACAACATTAACAACATATGCAACACATTAACAATAAGATTCTTATAATTTCATGTGAATCACTTCATACACAAGTACGTAAGTTAAACAAAATATATCATTAAGGAAACGAGAGCAGTCCAACTACAATAACAACATATGCATGAAAATGTGTTGGCTTTTATTGTATAAATAAGTGTAAGTCAAAATCATACAATACACCATGTAAACTTTCTAGCCATATCAGTAGAACATTACAGCCACATTCGCCTGCTCCTCCAAAGAGATGTACTAGCACCGTGTAGTGGAGAAGCCAACGCGCGTTACAATACTGTCCAAGTCTTCTTCAAGATAGTATTAGTAGAAGCTTAGCTCACCAAAAGCCTATACAATGAGTTATGAGGGAATATTTATAGCAAAGGGTGGGGTGACCCTTAACATTCCCCTTTGTGATTGTTCAACTACCCTCATGACTCTTCACCTACTCTATGACTGTTACATTCATTCTTGAGACTTGACTTACACTTGACATGACTGAACAATACAAAGCACATGTACCCATGTGAACAATGGCTTGAACAAGCCAAACTAGACACCACTTTGACTTACACAACTATAGAAGTCCAACTGCTTGACATCCTCATGCTGATCAATAGTAACATATTGGTGCTAAGATTAGTAGTATCTGATATGTCCGTGTGTTCTATTGTGACATCCATCTGGAACCTGAACCTTGCCTCCATGGCATCCAGGTACACTACTTGGGCTCCTCTGTCTAACTCATCTGAAAGAATGTGCAACAATGTCCTCAATGTGGCTCGACTAGCAACATACTTGCAGATGATTTCTACAATAATAGGCAAGTCTGGACTCGTGGTGACGCACATCAACTCGTCGAAGTACGAGTCAAGCTCCCATTGGACCTACTTCTTGGTCTTCTCTGGGGTGAGAGTCCCAAGTGATGGAATCGCATATGTGTGCACAACATCATTCATGCTCTTTAATAATCGTGCATGGGAAGGTTGTATGCCAGTGATGAATTGTGGTAGGTCTTCATAGTTCCAGATTTGACTCCATATGTGTGCTTGTAGTTCAACTGCATTAGTCTTCATCATCTTGGGAAAATGAAGTGGGGCTCCTTTATACATCATTGTGCATGCTCGCATGTTATCAATGGAAGCACGTATTTTCTTTAAGATGTGAGCTCTTCTCACACATGGATGCTGGCATCCATGAAGATGAATGACTGCTTGATGCATGTACTGAACTTGGAGTACAATGCCCGCATAACCATGTCCAAGGACAACACTTCCTCCAGTATTTACTTCTTCAGTTCACCTCGGGCACACATTGTCACCAGGTCTCCTCCCTACTTGGCCACATGTAGTTCCTTCACCATTCTCTCATTCTTAGTTATGTGGAAACGAACATTAGAGCTAGTGGCTTCAGCATACACTCTAGTCGCATTGGCCAAAGTAGCTAGGTCCTTGTGCACATCGGTCATGATCACTTGTTCTTCAACTTGCTCAATGAATGTTTGGTCCTTCAGAGTTGGTACTCTCTCATGGTGCAAAACTCCATGTTGAGATTCATCAAAGGAGTTGTCAAGCATCTCTGCTTCTGACTAACCACCATCTCAGTGCATCCTTGGTAATTTGAGACTTTCTCATCATCTAGATGCATTGTAGCGGGCGAGTTGACCTCTATGTGGTGAGGCATAAGGTCAGTGTCCTGTTCCAATTTCGGATGCTCCATGTATGCATCCAATTTTTGAAAACCTATTCTATCTCATGAGAAAAGTCTTGCCCCTGTGCGGGCTCACCCTATTCACCTGATGCCAGCTTTTGAGAAGAATCAACTACTTGTATGGGTTTTGCTTCATCTGTCTACACATGGTACACCCCCTACTGAATTTGCTGCTACTGTGCTTCCTTCTTCTGTTGGTGTAGCTCTTGTTCTTTCCGAAGTTTCTCCCTTAGTTCATGCAACTCCTTCTCTATTTCTTACATTATCTTCTTATCTCTCTGCCTTCGCGTGATTCACTTTTCGCATTGTTGCCTCTTATGTTGAATAGCCATAGATTCTTGTTCTACAAGTGGATTTGCCTGAAACTTGCATATTTGTTCCTCATCCATGCAGTCGACAATCTTTCTCTTCCCTTTGTCATGCACATGTATGCTTGGCTCTCCTTCCTCTGCTATTGTTGTTGCTACTGCTGGTATGTTCTATGGTGCTGCTTCATGCTACCATGCTAACCATTCTACGATGAAATTGACATGTTAATTGGGTCTGGAATGATGGTAACGATACCTCCATGAGTCTTCCTCAGCCCAATGAAATACCCATGTATCTAATTGAACTAGACTCTCATGCAATGATCCTTGACAATGCAATGTGGGTCATATGGGTTGAAGCTTCAGAGATCGAGCAAGTGCTTCTTCATTTTTTCAACTTCGACATCTGCTTTCTTGATGCTCTTGATCTCATATAACCCAATCCGCAATGGAAGAGTGGGCCAAGGTGCCTTCTTCTTCAACTGCAGCCTAACTGTTAATCCTGCTGAGATATGATACGCTACTTCCTGCATGATGAGTACGTCCAAAGCAATCTTTGGCAGAACATGTGGAGGTTTCTCCACACTGAACACTCGAATGAACGTGTCGTCCGGTGAGGCACACCAATCTGCAATGCCTAACAATGCCTTCCTTGTTTCTTTTGACATGCAGGGTGGATCCTGTTCAAATATCAACCTATATATTGGGATGACAAGATGGTTAGATAGTCATTTGATCACTCCTCTGATGCTGCACTTGGAGAATAGCTTGAAATATGTGCTCACAATAGCTTCTATTGGTGACCACGCCCACTCTAAGCCCAGGAACTCATGTCGGGCACAAACTTCGTATAGAATGTAGGAAGACATATAAATCTCCACATGCATGCCTTCGGTTGATTGTTGAACCTTCGTGACTTGCTCCTTTAGCTGATGAGCCAATATGTCGGACTAGTTGCATGGTATCTCTAGCTAGTTGATCCAGCGCATCCACCCAACTCTGAGGGAAGGTCACTGTGCTTGCTTGGTCACTCAGTCGACATGTGAATATGACCAAGTATTGGTATGCCTTCCTCAATATCTTCATCTTATATATCCAATTAGGGGTCATCGTGAAAGAAGTTGGCTCATTTATGCAATCCTTCAGAATATCTCTGGAGCAGCCTCTGCTGTTGGGCAAGCTGAACGAAGGGGTCATGATAGTCATGGGCTCATCCATCTGATACATCTCATCATGGTCTTATTCCCAGAAGGTTGCAAGCTTCTTCCCACTGACACTGCTCAAGGTCATCGATTCGGGGTCAGTGTGGGAGATGATCTAGTGAATCATATCTGCACATGGGAACGCGGGGTTACTGCATGAAATTCGGTATAGGCCAGAGTTATGAATGTTAATGCACACCTGACAATCTTCAAGGTATTCCCCAAAAGTACCTATGAAATGTTTCATTCACCTCTTGCCACTTCAGTTTGATGTCCTTGTCTAGATGCAACTTTGTATATTCATAGATCAGCATGCTAGAAGACACCTGTTCAACTATTGTTCCAACCACAACACCATTAGTGCCTTTGGATCCTGTTCTCTTGGAATCCATTGAGATATATGAACACCTAAAAGATCTAGAAACAAGAAGCGTGCATGGCAAGAAATATGTCAGTGAAAACAAACCAAATCTAGGGAAGGTCACAACACATACCTGGGGATTTCATGAGCAAGATTGTGCAAATTTCACTAGGAGGCTGAGTGACTGGCTACCAGAATTGCACAAAAGGCAGTCTAGACTGACTGGGTGGATGAACTAGCTATCAGATATAAAAAATGCACAATTCAGTTGGGCAGTTGGTTGCTGAGATTGCGCAATGCACGATTCCAGCTGGGACAGATTGTTGGCCCAGGGACAATTTTGCACAATTTTTTGGGCCAAACAACCACTGACCTCCAGAAATGCATGATTCAGTCTGGGAGGTTGGTGTTGGGCTAGAATACACAAATCTGGAGAGGAAGGTGAGCCTTCCTTCTCTATATTACTCAATGCAACCTTGGTGATGGTAGAGATGAGGTCAATGTTGGCCCGACTTGCCGATGGGAAACTGAAAGCAAGTTGATGAAATGAATGATGACACTAAGTGATAGTAGAAGTGATAATCAGTGCATTGAAAACATGAATGGAAGATTGAGCAAATAGATAAACATGCATGTGGGTGAGGTTGTTCGCCAGTTGGGTGAACGTCCGTGCAAAATGGTTTCACGCATGCGAAGGCAGTGAGATAGCAACAAAAATCGAAACAGAGGTACGACAAGCTAGAATATGCGTAAATGATAGCAGGTGTCCAAAGAAATCAAGCAAACAACACTCACACAAGCGAATACACAAAAAGCAGCAAAAATGTTGAAAAAGACAAGTTGAGGCCACTTACCTATGAATAGTTGAGCCGATTGTGTTGAAGAGTCTTTGATGTGTTGTGGGATGTCAGAGCTCCAAGATCGATGTGAAATAGTGAGCTCTGATGCGTCGAATAAATAATTTTACTCTTAAGTCGTGCATGCCACAAATCTAGGACTAAGCGACAGTTGGAGGGAAACTTCTAAAACAACTTTGCATGTAACACCTAATTGCTAAAAATAGTTCCCTGAATCAGGGGATACCTTTTGCATGTTTCCTTTTGCTATTCCAGGAAGATCAAGTCATGCATGCATGCAAGTCAAGTTTCCTCAGTCCTTAGTGGAACTAGTCAATTGGATTTTCCATGCATGTCAGTGCTCAATTGCTTGGGAAAAATGTGCATTCCTGACTGTAATATGGGCTAATTTCCCAAGGGAATTGCGCAATTTCTAGGCCCATCAGCTGACTGCTTCCCAGATTTACGCAAATCTTGGGCTGAACTACATGTTGGTTGGAAAAATTGTGCAATCTCTACTGGGAGGGTTGGCTGAGAGGATTGCACAATCCTGGAGACCAACAACTTGACAGAGAGGATTGTGAAATTCCTAGAGGGAACTGCTGGTTTCCCTCCAGGAATGTGCAATTTTCAGGGGGAAGTTGCTTAGCCTGCAGCTAGACCAAGTTCAGGTAAGTAGCCTATTAGGGGAATTGATTGACTGTGTTCGAAAGGCTGCCTTTATGTGAGGAAATCACTAAAGCTTAAGCACTTCCCTAAGTAAGACAAAGTGCTATGTAAAGTTTGTAGGGAGGCTCCAAAACAGGCTAAGGAAAAATTTTAACCGCTACAACACTTGGCGACAGGTAGAGCTTCAGCTCTCTGCATAGACCTTGTTTGTGAAAAGCAAGTCTAACACCTCTAGAAGTATTTTTCAGTTGTTAGCTCATCTTGGTTTCACAATAACTTGATTTAAGATGTAGAATCTACCAGACTCTTGGTTGATTGACACACATTCAAATCCAAGGCAACACAGGTGTTTCGATTGGGGTTGAGGGGTATATAGGTGCACAAGCAATATAGTCATTAAAGTCTTAGTTTAATCTCTAGTGTTGCTCCACTGCTAGCATGCCTGCACAGTACCCCGGTGGAGTCACATAGAAACACAAGCATGGCTCTGCTACCAGCGAGCCTGGTCAGTACCCTAGCAGAGTTACTTGCGTCACCTCCCTACATAGGAAGCCTTTTTGTTTTTTCACATTATTCATTTTTCATTTTATTCTTTTTACCTTTCATTTTTACTTTTGTTTTTTCATTTAACTTCACATAGTACATATTAAATTCAGAGGTGGAAGAGGGATCCTTACTTATTGAGAGTAAACGAGGTTTTTCTAGTAGCGAAGTAGTTTATTATATCTTTGACGTGCCTGTTAAGGTTTTCCCCCTCACCTTACTCTACTTGACTAAGCTAACAAGGGTTAACCCAAAAGCAATCGACTAGAGAAGGTGACACTAGTTAGCATGCAAGTGTTGTGTGTACACCAAGGTTCACTTCGAACAATACATATTTTCGTTTGACGTATCATGGACTAAGATTAACACGTTCATCATACAGAGGCAAGATGTCAGCTAACCAAGTAGTGATAGTTGTACAAACCCTCTTGTACTTTACCCAGCTTGTTTCATGAGTCACACATGGTTTCATGCAAAATATCCTATGAATGAAACAAGTGAACGAGCTAACAATCAACAAAGCAAAGCAAGAGTAGAAGTGAAAATGAAAGTGAAACAAGCAAGCAAACAAACAAACAAACAAGCATGTATGTAAACAACTGAAAGAAAAAACTACTCCTACTCCTACACTAACGATGCAAGAGCATGATCACATGAAGTGATACTTCCAATGCAACCACGAGCACATTGGTAGACCCATGTGGTTGAAGGCTTTGTCCGCGAGTAACCCAGTTGTGTGGACCAGTATACAAGAAAGATAGAACAATGAATACAACCACACTTCATGTTTCAAAGTGCCCACGAGACATAAGTGAGAGCATGTGCATGATGGACAGTTCGTGGACTTATCATGGTTTTGTGTGACACTATGTGCAACTTTGAAGCACAAGCACAATCTTGACTGTGACATGCAAGAAAAGGAAAGAAACAAAGATAACTTGCATTGCACATGAGTGCTTGCAATATAAGACTCCTCCAATGCATGAGCAATGGGATCGTGCAGTTCGACTGGAGGTAGTGTGATATAAGTGTTAGATTGATCTTGAGTGCATACAGATGAGTTATGAGGAGCCTCAATTTTTTGAACAACTTCATTGGTTGTAATAACATTGGTTGTATGTTATGATAGGGATTGCACTAACAATGGTGATAGGTTATCACAATGGTAGTGGTTGTAGGTTGTGATAATGATCATAGGCTATGCAGTGATAGATATTGCAAGTTGTATATCGTGACATTACTTATGGTACAATGATATATGATGAAAATGGATCCAATTTGAAAATGATATGAAATAGAGGAAAAGGAATTTAAAGAAGGAGGTAGGTGCCTCCATTAAGATTGAAGCCTTAATCAGGTTGGAGCCTAGAGCAAGTTGGAGCCTACTCATTTACAATGTTGGAGCCTCAATCAGGTTGAATTTTACTCATCGTCGAGGTTGGAGCCTCAATTAGGTCATGGCCTATAGTGAGAAGTTTATTTCATTCTTTTTAGGTTGGTTCCTCAATTAGTTTGTAGCCTACAACAAATGGCGTATTGAATTTATTGGGGGAAGTTGCCTCCAAGAGGTCTTAGCCTGCAAATATATGTAATGAATTGAAGATAAATAAGAAAGAATTATATAATTTTTGAGGTATAAAATGGGCCTCGTGAGGAATATTACAAAATAATAGTATAAATAATAAAATAATATAGATTGCATCATCAAATGTTAGAGGGAAAAAAATTACTTTTTCAACTCATATTTTCAACTTACCTCCCTATAGTTTTACTAAAATTTTGAGCAAAAGCACTCCTTGGATGAAAAATTCAATTCCTCAACCAAGGAATATCCATGTTTCATACTTTCGATGGACCTCACTACAGGAAAAATGAGAAATACATGAAAAATGTGATTGTAATCATGTTTTTCATGTATTTCTCATTTTTCCTGTAGTAGGGTCCATTGAAAATATTCAACATGGTTACTCATTGGACGAGGAATCAAATTATGCATCCAACGAGTTCTCCTGCTCCAACTTTGAGTAAAATCATATGTAGATAAGTCGAAAACACAAGTCAAAAAAGTTTTTTTTTAATCTTTTTACTTTTTTACTCCAAAAATGGTGAATCATCCCCCATGGTTAACATCATAATCTTGAATCCCATTGGTTCTTATAAAAAAAAAAAATTGTACATTTTTGCTTTGAGGTCCATTTTTTACCTCAAAATTTCTCTAGTGTTTTATGGTTTTCACCTGTATGGGTTTCCATGTAAAAGCCTTGTGTCTCTTTCGATGTGATGATGTGTTATTAATGTGATGGTAACTTTATGATGAATTGATGTTTATGGTTATCATTCAATGCTAAATGGTTGATTGATTATGAAAAGTTATGGAATGATAAAAATTTTCTTACATTGATTCACCCCCACCCTCCTAGTGTGACCTTTGGCCAACAAGAATACCTATTGTCTTCTCACTCTTCTTCCTTTTTTTCAAAAGATATTAGTTGATTAGAATCTATGAATGGCCTATCCTTTTTCCATCATAGTTCTTGGGAATATATATCGAGGAATCCACATATTCATAGGGGAAATTTTCTAAAAACACATGAATCTCTTTCTGGAAAAGGAAACCATGAAAAATTTGCCCATTTTATCTCCAGAAAAGTTCCTAAAAAAATAATATTCACAAAATTTCGACTAATATACTATTGAAAATTATGTATCAATGGAACAATAATGAAAATTAACTAATAACTTGCACATGTTGGAAGAGATAATGCCCTAAGTCTTAGCTCAATTGGTCAAATAATTGTCATTAAAGAACCTTTGTTATTGAGGGGTGATGGGTTCAATTCTCTTGACCCTCTCAAGGTTAGGATTTGTGGTTGAACCAATCAAAGTGATCTCTTCAAGTGGGTCTACCTAGTACAAATATTATGTGGATGTAGTAGTCACAAACTCTGGAATGGATGAACCATATAGAAAAAAATAAATAGTTAAAAGTTTTTGGAAGATAACACAACATATACATTGAGCTTGGCCATAAAAGATAGTTTAATTCATTTTCTTCGTAAAAAGCATGTGTACTTTTCTCTCAAATTTTATTTATGAAATAATAATAAAATGAGAAATAATGAGGTAGTGAATCTCTCTCTGTGTGTGTGTGTGTGTGTGTATATATATATATATATATATATATATATATATATATATATATATATATATATATATATATATATATATATATATATATATATATATATATATATATATATATATATATATATTTATACATGTTTTCATTTTAATAAGAGTGGTTTTTTTTGTATTAAAAAGTTTTGCATCCACATTTATCAACGTGATAATACAACTATATGGTAAATGTCCAAAAAATATTTCTAGAAGTTTGCTAAAACAATTTACTAACAATAGAAAAAGAAACAATTATTTGCATAGTATTTTAGATAGATACTAATACTATAAATTATGTAAAAAGCTCTTAATATGAAGCAAAATTTGGAAATCATTGAGCGCTATTACTACATAAAGGTTTGATAAATATAAGATTCCTTCTAGTTGTCTATGCTCAATTGAAAAGCATGATCCACATCCTCCTATTGTTTCTACATAATCTCATCTCATTTTATCTCTACCCTTGTAGATCCAATTGATAACCTAGAATTTGCATTAATTGTAGTAGTGTTTCTAACCTAACATACAACCAGTTGTTGAAAAACCATTCATTTAACTTCAATATGTTCAATTTGTGTCTTTTGACTATGTAGGGTTTTTGGGACGAACAAATATTAAGACATTTTGTCTTCTTTTTAGGAAGGCATCCTACTAATAAAAAAAATTGAGTTCTTATTATCAGTAGTATAATATTCTTTCCATTCTAGATCTCTCTAAATGTTGATATTATCATACAATGGTAACTTCGAAGGATGTGCATGGTCCACACAAATGATACTACATAAAACCCATTACCACTCACTTCCATTTTCTAAAGTTCTAACATAACTAGAACTTTATCGTCTATCCAACATTCCCTTTGGAAATTTTCAAAATATGTAAAAGGAGTGTGAATGAACTACTAATATCTTTTTTTTCAACGTATAGAAGGAAGGATCAAGATGAAATATACCAAAAACTAAAATTACCCTCACCCAACCAAAGAACCAACTGACATTCAACAAACTAGACCCGTGAAACCACCGAGGAGATATGCATGAACTAGAGCAAAGGTCCTAGGAAGGAAATCTAAAATCAAACTAAAGAGAAAAAACATCCAATATAGAGTCCCAATTTGAACCAAAATAAAATATAGAAAGGAACCATAAGAATAGAAACCATAGAAAATCCTTAGATTTCAAACTTGTAACCAAATATAGTGTTCTCCCGATAATTAATTTCAACTATAGAAATAATTAATGAGCTTCCTCCCACATTAAAAATTGAGTGTGTGAGGGTACCTCAAGTATAACGTTCTTTTGGTCATCATGTTACATGGTTAACCAAACGTTTCATATATAATATGCCATTTTCCTCTCATGCAGGTCCGATTCATGACTTTGGGTCGAAACTTAAAGCATGGGGTAGAATGAAACCTTTCCTTTTGTTCTTAAAATGTTGCATTCTAGTTCAATAACCCTATTGGCTACATTTTCTTTGATCTACCTTATCATGTTAACATTCATAATACTTTCAAACATAGTAAATTCCATTCTTATTCTCGTTACCATTCTAACCATCTTTCCCTCACTCGATGAGTATGCTCTAAGAATCAATTTGATAGTTAATATTAAATCTCCAAATAGTAATAATTATTTTGGTATAAATTTTGTCAACGAGCCTTATCCCAAGTGATATAGACCATACATCTTCTTATTTGTATGATTCTCTACACATAACCCATTCAAATATGTTTCTTTTCCTCCATGATCAAGAACAATATCCCACAACTACCACTAGTCATACATACATATTAATAGAAAGCACATCATTTAAAATGAGTATGAATTTCATATAAGGTCACAATATGAATTGCACTTATGCTTTGGTATTTCCCATACTGTTTGAATATTGACACATATGCCTAACTTCTAAAAAAATACATCCTCTCTCTCCTTTCTACGAGAAAATCCTTCTCTCTATGTTTTGTATTCACAAAATATATTCATCACATTCCTTTGATGTTATACTTCTTAAGATTTAGCTTCTTCTCTATGAGGTACCTTATATCTTCAAGGAAGTATTTCACATTATAACAATTTAGCATGGGCACCACTGTGAAACTTGTTCATATGTATAAAGAGATTGTCACTCTTTTCCACCTTGTGATTCATTCACATATGAGAATAGGATACTTTCACTTAGTTATTTTAAATCCTATACCATACAAGATCTATTAACCTAGCCTTGGGATTTATAAAATATATATTATAAAGGAAACATAGAGAATGATCTCACACACACACACACCTCACAAATATTTAGTACATGATATTATTCATATTGGTTAGGAAGGATAGCAATCATTCTTACCAATCACCCAAAATAAACCCAATTAACATGTAAATGAATAAAAAAGTTGTCTATATATTAATAATACTAAAAAATACAATCTTAAAAGCATTGGGATCTTAAAATTAGATATAGGTAGAGCCACTATAGTAATGAACAAGAATGATTACCATATAAAAATGAGATACCACCTCTATAAGAGTGGCACCTATTAAAAATTGAAAAAGAAACTTATTTCTAAAGTTACTAAAGAAGTAAAGAACGTCATCATAGGAATCCAAGCTTGAAGAGAGATTAAAAAAGTGACTAACTTCTTGTTATGAGATTGCCTCTAGGATTTACAGACTTCCCAAGATAAATAAGGAAGGAGCTCCTTTGAGACTAATCATAAACACAATAGGATCCCCTATATATTAAATAGAAAATTATGTAGCTATCATCCTAATCCCTTTGGTTGGTAACTCATGTTCCTACATTGATGATTAAAACAATTTTGTCAATCTCATTAAAGAATAAAAGCTTGATCTAGATGACATGATCAGGTGTGTTAGCGCGGTTTCTTTATTGAACAAAATTCATTTGAACAGAGGAACACATATTGTTAAAAGAGTAATAGACCTAGAGACTACAAGATTTGTTGAGGTTTTATTTCAATATGCATTCCCCAACTTCCAAGGTAAACACTTTGAGAAAACTGTTATGATGGAAATGGGGTCTCTTATATAGCCCATTGTTACCAACGTTTTCATTGAAATGTTTGAGAAGAAAACCTTCAACACTTACTCCTTTAAACAAAAAATATGGAAGAGGTATGTTGTTGATAAGAACATGAAATGACCACATGGATGAAATAAACTACATAGGTTCCTAGACCACATGGATGAAATGAACTACGTAGGTTCGTAGACCACATGAATGAAATGAACTACGTAGGATCCTACACAACATGAATGGCATCAGAAGAAATAAAGTTCAACATGGAACTTGAAGTGATAAAATCATTCCTTTCCTAAATGTTTCGTTCACAAAAAATGATGATGGGACCTTAGAGAATCAAGTATTCAGAAAGAAAACACACATAGAGAGTTAGATTCCATGCTTATTCACACCACCATCTAGTCTATAATACTGGAGTTTCAGATACACTGATCATATGATCCTTAAGAATATATAACAAAGAAAATTTTAACCAATAAATAGACCACCAAACTAGGGTCTTCTGAAGTATTGGATACAAAAGAACGTACGTTACTAGAGCTGTCAAAATAGTTGAAAACACACCCCCCTGACACAACTCCCAAGCTTCTAATGGGAAAGTGTTCCTCCCTAATGTCCATAGTGTCACCAATAAGATTTCTAAGCTCTTAACAAATAAATGTATTGCATCCTCTTTCGAAGCTATGAAAACCATTGAATATAAGATGAGAAATGTTGAGGATGATAGCAATCACCTCCAACTTGAAGCATTTTTCAAGGTTTCTTTCTCATGTGGGAAGTGTTACATTGGAGCAACAAGACACTTCTTAGAAGTAAGGATTAAGGAACATGGAGATGACATAAAGAATGGAAGAATACACTCCTCATCTCTTGCAATGCATTCTTCCAATTGTAATTATCACTTACGCCTAGAGGATGCAAATATCATCACTAATGAAGTCCAATACTATAAATGAAGGCTTTGAAAAGCCTGGAAATTGTAAATCATCCCAATAATCTCAATAAGGATGGAGAAATAAAAGTTACTGAGAGCTACCTTCCTTTACTCATAAAATAGTATACTCTTGATAATCAAATCTAGGCTTTTGTCTTTTTCTTTCCATTCACTTCCCTCTTCCTTGATTTTGTTAGGAAAATAGCTCACAAAAAGATAAAAAGATAGATCAACGCCTTAGAATTCAGCCTCTTCGAGGGGGAAACCTCCTTTACATTACACAAATGAACAATTCTTGGATGATTCAAATGAAAAAACCTCCTTTCTATATATAGGAGTCTAAGGGGACACAATATAACCAAGCCAACCTAACAATAATAATATAAAGGCACAAAAATAAAAATAGTGGGATTCTATGGGGCATAATAATAACAATATGGGGACAATGGGGGCACAACAATAACAATAAGGGATACAATGACAATAGTAATGGGGAATCACTGGTATTATAGGGACCTAGCATGCCCCTCTCCTTCAAAAAAGTGTTGTCCTCAATGCTTGAGTACTTCTAGGTTCTTTTGTATAAAATTCTCATCCTCCCATGTGGAATCTTCAACGGGTAAGTTCATCCACTTGATGATATACTCTAAAATTGATCAATTTCATAGCTGTCGAGTTTTTGTTTCTTTGACTGCTTTAGGTTCCAATATGATTTTTCCTTCGTCATCAAGTTCTGGCAATATTGTTTGAATTTGAATCTTGTCACTTATAACTTTCTTTAAGCATGAAACATGGAAAACTGGGTGCACTCGGGAAGCTGCAGGAAGTTTCAATCTGTATGCCATAGTACCTATCTTTTGCAACACATTATACAGACCATAATACTTTGGTGATAATTGATTATCCTTCTTAGCTTGCTTGAGGGACATTTGTTTATATGGTTGTACCTGTAGGAATACCCAATCACCTACATCAAAACTTCTTTCACTGCGTTGTTGATCTGCCTGTTGTTTCATTATATTCTGTGCCAAGGTAAGGTTATCCTTTAAGAGTTGGAGAACTTGTTGTTGATGCTCGATGTGATCTTCCACTTCTTGAACCTTAGAATTTTCTCCTAAATATTATGTGATGGATGGTGGATAATATCCATAAAGTTCCATAAATGGGGTCATTTTTTTTGCAGTATGGAAGGAAGTATTATACCACCATTCAGCTAGAGGCAACCATTTAACCCATTGCGTCCGTTTATCAGATACAAAACAACGAAGATATCCTTCCAAACATTTGTTTAATATCTCAGTTTTCCCATCAGATTGAGGATGATGAGATGATCTATGAGCTAACTTAGTCTCAAGGCAAGAAAATAAGTATGTCCAAAAATTTCCAGTGAAAATGGGATCTCTGTCACTTACAATAATCTTTGGGTTTCCATGTAGCTTTTGAATTGTTTCAATAAATGTATTAGAAACTATACTCGCTTTAAATGGATGAGATAATGCACAAAAGTGTTCATACTTGGTAAGTCTATCAACTACAACCATAATAACACTCTTTCCTTCGGACTTTGGTAAACCTATGATAAAATCCATTGAAACCTCCTCCCAACGTTGGCTTGGAATGGATAAGGGTTGTAATAGTCCTGGGGTCTTAATTGTTTCAACTTTATTTTGTTGGAAAACCAAACATTCAGCCACAAACTTTTGAATATCTGATTTAAGGCCATCCCAAAGACAATCCTTTTAAACCCTGTGGTAGGTTTTTAGAAATCTTGAGTGCCCTCCTAAGGGAGAGGTGTGCAATTCCCTAAGAATCTTTTGTTTGAGTTGGGAATTCTTACATAGGTATAGCTGTTCCTTGTACCATAACGAATCATTCTTCCAAATAAATGTATCAGATGTACTGGGATCTTGTTGTATATTTTGAATGAATGCCGACACTTCCTCGTCATTCTTCCATTCATCCCTTGCTTCGTTTATCCAATCTGGTTGGATAATAGAAATGGCGCAAAGAAATGCTTCCACATCCTCATCCTTTCTTGAGAGTGCATCTGCCACAACATTTTGCTTCCCTTTTTTGTAGATGATTTCATAGTCATAGCCCAACAACTTTGAGACCCATTTTTGCTACTCTTCTGAAGATAATATTTGTTCCAAAAAGTATTTAAGATTATCATGATCTGTTTTTACCTTCAAGTGTCTTCCCATTAGGTAGGGTCGCCATTTCTAAGTGCATGTAGTCTTGCCAGCATTTTCTTCTCATAAATAGCTTTGTGTAATTACTTTCCTTTGATTGGATGACTTTCGAATCTAATGGGTCTTTTTTCTTGCATTAAAACAACGCCAATTCCATTTCCTGAGGCATCACATTCCACAATAAAGGTTTTTGTGAAGTCTGGTGTAGCTAAGACTAGTGCTTGGAACATTTCCTCTTTAAGATGTTCAAAGGCCTTTGTTGCTTCACTATGCCCTTTGAATTCCTTCAAACTATTTTTTCAAACCAAGCTTATGCAAAAATTGAAAAAAAACTACACACCTTTTTTTCACTTTGTAGGAGCATGATATTGAATCTAATGTATTTTTGTAATTTCAGCTCTTCCAGTTATGAAATCAAGACCTATTGTAGCCCTCAGTGTCCTCTTCCCAATGCCACCAGTCTAATCGAAATCGGATTCTCTAAGAAATATTTATGCACAATCTCCCTAGATGACCTGATTATATACCTTTTAAGAAGAGCGAACTTGTATGAAGTTCCACGTGTCATTGTTTTAACCTTTGGATCTGAAAAATATATACAAGAAACTACAGTCTGTCCTCTTTCTGTAACTTCTTATGAAATTTCAATCTAATTCTCAGAGAGACAGTTACGAAAATTTTCCCATGGTGACCTGTTTGGAATGTAATTTGGGGGTCTGCAAAAACCCTAAATTCCTCAGACTATACCTCTGAAGATATAGCGATACACAATCTGAAATTCGGAGTTGAGGTTCAAACCAATTTCTTCTCAAATTGGTTTTTGTTTCAGGTTTTGAAACTTTGTAGTGAAAGAGTTATAGTGAAAATCCCATGATGACCTGTTTTAGCTTAAATTCTGGAGCTTGCAAAAACCCTAATTTCCTCATATTATATGTCCGAAAATATAGCAAGACAAGCTCTGGAATTTGGACCTGAGTTTCAGCGCAATGTCGTCTCAAATGGGTTTTTTTTCGCTTCTGAAACATCGCAGAAAAAAAAGTTATAGCGAAAATGCCACAATGGCCTATTTGGAGTAGCGAAACCCTAGAATCCAAAGCTCTGATACCATATGTTAGGAAACCAACTCTCAAAAAGATAAAAAGATAGATCAACGCCTTAGAATTTAGCCTCTTCAAAGAGGGGGCAACCACCTTTACATTACAAAAATGAGCAATTCTTGGATGATTCAAATGACAAAACCTCCTTTCTATATATAGGAGTCTAAGAGGACACAATATAACCAAGCCAACATAACAATAATATTATAAAGACACAAAAATAACAATAGTGGGATTCTATGGGGCACAATAATAACAATATGGGGACAATAGGGGCACGACAATAACAATAAGGGATACAATGACAATAGTAATGGGGGAATCACTAGTATTATAGGGACCTAACAATTTCTTAATCCCCATGCACATTCACTTTTGTCCTTGATTATCCATTGGTTCTAGTTTCCTTCTTTTTCTCTACTTTCTAGATTCTTCATTATTATTTTTCTAGTCTAATTCACTTCTGTTGTTCCCTGGCCTTTTCCACCTCCTTTCTATTCTTTTCTCTTTATCTCTTCTTGTGTTCCCCTTTCTCCCTCTTTTTCTATCCCTCCCATGTTTTTTTCTCTTATTTTTAGTCTTTTGTATATTTTTATTCTTATCTTTATATTAATAAAGATAATAACATATTAATTTTGTTAACATTTTATCATATTAACTTTATTATCGATAACTATATTATCCATATTGAAATATTAATAATAATATATTAATATTATTCTATTATAATATAGTATATAACATATATTTTGTATTAATATATATTACTATACTATAGTATACTTTATCACTATTTTATGGCATTATTATTTCTATGTGTATTGTGGTAATATTAGTAATAACCTTATTTGTATTATAATGATTTTAATTATTATTATTATATATTATGATTTTATTGTAATTATAATAATCATATATATTTTATTTACATATATTGTGTAATATTTTATAATATTTATATATTATATGATAATATATGTTGTAATTATAAATAAATAGTATAATTATATAAAAAAATATATTTAGTTCATGAATATTTATAATATTTTTGTATTATTAATTTTGATTTTAAAGTTTTTTAAGATTTTGATATTTTAAATAAATTTTTTAGTTTATTTATATTTTTCCGCTTGTTTTCCTTAATTTGTATTTAATTATATTTAATTAATATTTTTATTTTTTTTTCTAGGTTAAGACTAAACTAAGTACCCACGGGGAATTGAACCAGTGACCTATCGCAAGGAGTGCCTTAACAGCGCACCCATTCACCGTCAATCCAAAGTCCCGTGGGCCCATATTTTTTTTAATAAATATTATGTTAATAATAAATTTTATTATCAATTACAAAAGTTGACTACAAAAATTACAATAAATAATCCACACAAAAACCTTCCAATAACACAAACAACCTATCTTTAATTTGAAACTTACAAAATATTTGATTGCTCAAACATGTGATGGATAAACCATTTATCGTAATTTTTCTGAGATGAGGAAGTTTACATAGAACATTTTAACCCCTCCGTATTAAAAAAATCGTACACTAAAAATGAAAGTTCCAGTTTTTAAAATAGTAGACTTCGTAATTTCTAAATTTATCGATTATGTTAAACACACATGGGCAGCAAGAACAATATGAAAGATAATCAGGAGAGTACACTTTTCATTAACAAATGATTTACATTTATAGTACAATATGTGACCGTTGGGTTCCACATCCCAAGGTCTCTTGGACTCCTTTTGTCTATTCAACTTCCACACTAACCCATTGAGGATTAGGTGTCCAACACTCCCCACCTTAATCCGAAGGGTTATGTATGAGTCTAAGAAGAGAGCTGCAATACAAAATGTGCAAAAATGCATGGCAACACTAGGCTGAATGTGCTCTCTAAAATGTTGGTATAAAGGGCAGTGGTTTAAGGATGACCACCAACACTGGAACGTTTAGTGCAGTTCCTGAAACTCTTCCAAAACTGGCAAGAAACTGAAGTTTTCTGCTAGAGGAAGTGCTCCTATTGTTTTGAAGAGGGAAACCTTCAACCATGAAAGGGAGGTCTCACCCCGCATAAAAAGGAGAACTTCAACCTGAAAAGGGAAGTCTCAACCTGTGATGGTTTAAGGATGACCAACAACTCTGGAATGCTTAATGCAATTCCTGGAACTCTTCCAAAACTGGCAAGAAGCTGGAGTCTTTTGCTAGAGGAAGTGTTCTCAATTTTGTTCCTGGAATTCTTCCAAAACTGGCAAGAAGCTGAAGTCTTCTGCTAGAGGAAGTGTCCCAAATTATCGACTGAAGGCATGTTCACGGTCATCTTTGTCTCTTGCTACAACTTTGAAACTGGTGTGACAGGTTGTGGATCAGGCTCGCTTGATGCCGCTTTGAAGCTTGTAGATGACCATCATTTCCCCCCTGTCAGATACAAGGTGAGATGATGGAGAAAACTAAACTGCAAGATTGTTCAATACTCTGGAACAAGTTCTGACATGTGTTTGGAATATCTCCTTGGTTGTTGATGCCCATTTACAAGAAGCAATCCATCGAAGATGAATCTTTGTTCTTGCAGGACATTTGTTGCTGAAGCATCTGTGTGAAGAATGGGTGGTTTTATGACAGTGCTTACATGGAAGAAGATCAAAACAGTGATCTTTCAAATGGCCAACTCGATCACAGTGTTGTCATTTCACAATCTGTTGTTGTTGTTGTTGCGGTGGAAGAGGAGTAGAAACTGGAACAGCTGGAGGTGAACTGTCATGAGGAGCAAGTGAACTATCATGAATAAATCTAGCACTCTAAAACTGAATGGGCTTTGAGTAGTTTGGAATATGAAAAGACAAGTCCTTGTCATATCCAAAACCAGTTCTGTGCTTATTATGGACAAGTTGTTCCCAAGGTCTGATGATGGGCTTGGGTATTGCAGACTGAGTTTCTGCATATTCATGTACAACTGTTGTTTTATTTGAATGAAATGTAACATTATTGACTTGTTGCTGATGGGTGGTTATCTCAATGTTCTGAACAAAAACAGGTTCAGAATGATTTCTATTTTGATGTGGCTCTTCTTGCTGTAGTTGTGATTCAAGCTGCAAAAATCGATCTTTTCATGTGCATTACGCAGGCAGCTTTGAATATCACAGAGAGTGTCTTTGTTGATGTTGACTATGTTTTCGGCACTAGAATGTATTAGTGTGTTCAATAACTCTAATACTCCATAAAGTCTTCCCATTTTATCAACAAATCAAACTCTGTTAAATACACTTATTTTAACATCTCTTTTTTTTCAAAGATATTAGAAGTGGCTCCTCTTTCGATTTGCACCAAGTTTTGGCTGAATGGTAAAATCATACAACTTTTGGAATAAGATGATAACTTCTATATACTTTAATACTCCATTAGGCAGAATAATTTATCTTCAAAGCTATCTCAATCCAAATTCACAAGAAATATCAAAGACATATGTGAACAAATTATTTTCGTCTTCATGGAATTTTCACAATTATTGTCTTTCCTGTCAAAGGTATGATATGAAAATACTGTAACAACACCCACTAATACATCATGCTCCTCCAATGTACAAAATCAAAATACTGAAAATACATCCTTCCTTTTCAAGGAACAAAATCAAAATGTTGGCACTACAGTCAATACATTGCACCCCACTAATGTACAAAATATAAATGTGGAAACAGTAGTCATCAATACATCTTGTCCCTCTTCCGTACAAAATCAAATTGTTGAAACTCCAAGCACTGATATATCTTGTCCCTCAAGTTACAAAATCAAAATATTGAAACTTTAGTCACTTCAGTTGAAAGTAAATCCGAACATGCAGCCGTGTATGCTGAAAAGTCGGAAAACTACAAAAGAATTTGGAAATGATCCTAAAAACACTTCAGAGGCCCATATGCTTGAGGAGTTGCAGCCGAATACAATTGTTGACAAGGAAATACAAAGCTCAGAGCACCAAATGGATACTTCTGGACCTAATTGTGTTCTAGATGGAACAGGAAATGGATACTTTGAAACCACCAATCCAACTCATTTAGTAGTTTCTCCTGCGGAACACCAAATAGAAAATCCAATCAAGGATCTTGAAGTTGTCACTTAACTTGTCCGAAATACCAACATCAAAGTCTAGTTCCAGAATCGAAAATGTAGAGGGAAATAGCACAAGGAGGCGAGTCATCTCCCGACTATCACCACAGCGCAATCTTTTGGAATGGAAGCGGGCAAGTACATTCGGTATATAGCAGAGCAGGTGGATGTTCTGGAACATCTTTACAATGACAGCCCAAAGCGCAGCGCTCTGCGTCGCCAGCAGCTCATTGTTGTATGGAAATATATCACAAATATAACACGTTGTATGGAAATATAATACGCTGAGGTATGGATATCGAGGCTTGTTTTCGGGAAACGATCACACTCATTTGATGAGAGAGGGCCGAACCCTCTGCGGCTCCGATACCACCAAATCTTCTAAGTTCCTAATAAGGGTGCGACGTCAATGACATCCTCTATCCATGAATTACTTGTATGTTAATGAATGACTTCTCCTTGTCCCTCATGACAGGGATCGTTGTACCTTCTTTTAAATCTTAATGGCTCAGCTGTAAAAACCTTTGCAATTTCAGCTCAATAAGCCTCCCAGGTCCTCTACCTTTCCCTTGCCTGTTTCACATCCTTCAGAAATGCGAGATCTGAAATTCCTTGACCCGCAGTTTATCCCACAAACATTTACTTTATTGACAAATCCAAATCAAATAATAAAACCCTTCTCTCCTCGTGGAATTTCCTGTACTCTAATCGCATTAAAGGGCGGATGAATGTTCATAAATTTTCATACATTGCTGATATATAAATTTACGAATATCAATGCAGACAATTTCGTCATTTATTTACGGCATCTTTTGCATAAGCTACTGCCAGTCAAGGGTATTTTAATTGGGATTGAGGAAGAGCACTATGGAGATTCACACGACCTGTTTCACGAGCCTGTGAAGCAAGCGAGCTACAATATTATATGAACAGAGATTTTGTGAGCCAAGACATGTCCTTTGATGGCAAGATTTCCAAGGGATGGAATTTGGAAGCGGAAGACTTCTTGTAATTGACACAAAGACTCATTAAGGTTGTATAAGGTTTCGATTTTGTGTTGCAAAATATGGGTGTAGCATTTCAACATGGAAACTACTATATTATTTTTTTTGAATCTGCGGCGGAATTTCCAGAATTGTTGTACACTTGTATCATATATTGATGGCAACAGAGATTTTAACACCGTCGCGACTTACGAGGAGAATATTCCAATGTGGTTGTATATGAGCTATGCGTGAACACAAGAAACTACATCATTAACCTTGATTGTTGAGTGGTATTACACCTTCTCGGAGGCTCCTGAAGGTGGAGCAGTGACAGAAGTAGTGTAGAATAATAGCAGAGAATAATAAAGAATCACAGGTGAATAATAGACAGAGAGGAGCGTTTTGTATGGAGAGAGCAGCGTTTTTTATGCAGGTGGAGCAGTAACCGAAGCAGCGTTCAGGCAAGTGGAAGTGTCAGAGCAGGAGAATAATGATGCGTTCAGGCCAGTGGAAGTGTCAAACCAGCGCTCAAATGTTTCAATGTCAGGCCAGCGTTCAATGTCAGGCTAACGCTCAAACGTTTCAAACCAGGTCAAGATGACAGCGCAACAGAAGAGTAGGGCGCAGGTTTTATAAATGGTATATGGCAAACAGACAAACATTCATGGACAAACACCTTCTAGCTGACAGAGAGCCAGGTAAAAGGAATATGGCAGACAGAGGTCAGGTAACGCAGAACTGACATATATATAGAGACCACAAAACAAGTGGCTCAAATTGGAGCAGGACCAGCAATCGCCCGCTCTGATACCATGTTAAACACACATGGGCAGCAAGAAAAATATGAAAGATAATCATGAGAGTACACTTTTTATTAACAAATGATTTACATTTATAGTACAATATGTGACCGTTGGGTTCCACATCCCAAGGTCTCTTGGACTCCTTTTTTCCATTCAGCTTCCACACTAACCCATTGAGGATTAGGTGTCCAAGAGATTAATGAAAATTACGCCAATCATGTATGACCAGATTCGGGGCTTATACTAATTCTAAGTAAAAAGAGATTGCTTTTTGAGTTTCTTTATCCTTTGGTGTCGATCCAAAAATATTGAACAATAAAGATTCAGCCTGTCAGTCGTTGAGGGTGTTCTCCGATCAGAGCCAAATGTATCAAAGTCAAATTTTACTGGTGAAGGGTGTACAAAAGAAATGGTTAACATTCCCATGGGTTTGATAGTCCATTATCGCGTAAGTCTACGCTATAAAGTCTCCTACGTGTCCTGTATTTTCAGCTCCCCCATGCATCGCGCGAGTATTTCCTATATAAACTATATATTTGCATGTAACGATTAGGATACACTCATATTATTGTTAATATTCTTATGTTATTGATATTGGTGAAATTCAAATTCATAGTTCAGGCCCCAGGGAGATCAAATGGAAAATAATAACAATATTGACATGAACAATCTGTTGCTAGAATCGCTTCCAAGGGGTCCCGTACCTCCATCAGGGCCATCTCAGTGTAGAAACTAAAGGTCTTCCGGTAAAGGTTCGTGTCCAGTTTAATGGGATACTCCTTGAATCCAGTTGTTGAAATCAACGACTCCCATACGTAGAATTACACAGCCGGAATACAGCGATACTAATACTGATCCACGCACCGAGAAAAAATGACATGGACCGGAAAAAATGACATGGATAGTTGTATGTGAGAATCAAGTTTGTGTGATGAATAGAAGATCCACAACTTTTGTTATTGTGTGTGAGAGAAATTTTGTGCCTTTCATCCTCTACCTTTCCAACAGAAATATATGCAACATACTTGCATTATTCCCAGCTCATTCCTAGTTTAGTTCCTCAACTGAATTCAAATCGTTTCTCTAGTAAAAGGGTGATACCTCAACAACTGCATCCACGAGATTTGTGGAAACACGCTTCGAAGTTATGATTTCCTCTACATTATAGGTTTATGTCCTCACATTTATGTAATTGGAAGGTGCTAACCACTAGCAAAACATTGGGCATCGTGGATAAAATGTTAATCACACGAAGGCATATGAGTTCATATTGGTAGTCATTCAATGGATATCCATAAGTCAATAAAGAGATCATTTACTCCACGTCTCTTACTTCAACTTTGGCACTTAAAGTTGTTTTTGGCACACAATATTTCATCACACCTCACCCTAAGGGGATCTCGCTGCAAGGGGTAAAGCATTTATGAGAATTTTATCTTTTGTACATTGCATTATAAACATACTAGGGATTGCATGCTACATGGTGAGATGAGAATGCTATTGGGAAATGGAGCTTATGTCGAATATGTATAACAAATTTATGGAATCATTTTGCACTTATTTTGGATGACGCCTTGTCAAGAAGGTTCTTTCACTTATATTTTGAAAATTTTGTTTTAATTTTGTCATTCTTTTGTTAGATAACTCATATCTGGGATTAGGTTTGTGTTATGGTGATTGGTTATTAGAGTCCAAGAAGACTTCAAAATTGAATCGACGGTTTCTTTATGTATTTATATGTACATTGTGTACATCATTCTTTGAGATCAATATTTAATATACATTTGAATTTGGTTTCCAATTGTGTTGTCTTATAGTGGTATGAGAGCAAAAGTTTATCTATTTGTTGATTATGCTGAGCCACTAATTTTGTGGCCTTCCTCGATTCTCCTTTTTTCTTCGACGTTGAAGTTTTTTGCTGCAACCTGTCCATGGTGTTGATAGTTGGTTACGTTTCCATTTCAAAATTGTATTATATATTTGAACATTTGTGAGAGTGCAGCGTTGTAATAGAACTGAAAAATTGTGGCTCTGTCCAACGATTTTGAGGCAAGTAACGACAAGAAGGGATAGGAGACTGCAAAATTCAATTAAGGATACATCCATGTCCAATTAAAGAATTATTGGACTTGACAAAAGTGGATAGTGAGAGAGGAGACTTTGTTGTCCTGAAAACCTTGTGGACATCCAACTACCATTGAAGTAAGGAAAGGTGTAAGTTGGACTATTTTTATTGGCTCTTGGTGATACTGAATGTTGTCAATTTATGTTGTTATGTTTAGATTACTCAAATATACATGTACAAGAATGTGAAGAAAATAGTTTCAAAAAAAAACTTGTCTCTTCTTCCTTTTGGAACATTTGATTACGACTATTTACCAATAGTTTCCACAAATCCAAAGATTTGAATAACAAAAGTTTGGGACTTGATCAGGTAGCATAGGTTGCTTACTCTTTTGGCGAGCTTTCGCCCCCCAGGGCATTTATTGACCTGGATTATGCACTACTGGGAGTCACTTGTGTGGCTGACCGACATCTAGCTAGTGTTTTAGGTATCACGTGCCTTTCACAACTAAAGATGCATGTACCTTTTTTCTAGTTATTCTATTGTTTTTGGGATCTTTTCAATGATGGCTTTGGCTTATCTTTGTTTTTCCTTTGACCCATCTATGTAAATAATGACACATCATTTGCATACTGTAATAACTCAATCCTACCATTCTCACTGAAATCAATCCACGATTTCCAATCTCCCCTGTTTGCTTTAGTTGCAAATGGAGTTTGTTTTTGAATACCACAAGTAACGAGTCTAACGCTGTGTTATTTGATGCCTTCCTACAATGATTAAAAAAATAAAAATTGTTCATTGATTTCCCTCTTATGAGGAAGGGGCATTAAAAGAAACTAGTGGCATGGAACTTGAATAACATCGAGACAAGAGTGGACTATGGAAGAAGGAAAGAAAACGACATAAATAAATGGTTTTGGAAAGAAAGTTGGTAAATTCCATCCTTTATATTATGCTGACTTGGGTTTCAGTTGGCTAGTTTCTGTTGACTTCGTCGGATACTCTCTTCCTTAGAATGAATTTTATTTTTTTATGAGTCCTTTGATGAACCAAAATTGTGAACTATGTTCAATTGAAGGTACAAATATAAGGAGGAACATAATTCCATTCCTCACTACCTTTTGTTTTGGCTCATATTATGCAGCAATTCATGATTTGGTTAATGCCTGGTTCGACTCTCACCCAGTTGGATCACTCGTTTTTTATGTGTGTCTTTAAATAAATATCACATTGAGTAAGAGTTCAAGGTATTTGTTGTTTCACACTATTTGGTCAAGGAAGAATACACCATTTTTATGGTGATATTACTTCAACTTCAAAAAAAGGAGAAATAAGGCATTGTGGTTAGAAAATCTAATTTGGTATATTAAAGGTTATAAGGTCACAAGTTCAAATCCTTGTAAGATAATTTTGGCTAGAAATTTTTTAAGTTGTCTTTGTTTTAAGTAGTCAAATTAGTTTTTAAAACAGGTGCATTTTCGGTTGAACCCGATACCCAAGATTGAGTAAAATAGCTCAAATTAAAAATGTATTAGAAATCTTAAACAATCTCATTAGTTCCATTGTTGATGAAACTATACATGTCATCAAAGTAAGTCTTGTTGATATTAGAGTCTGTTTACATGATGCATTGGATACAATTGAATTTCTCTAGATTGAGTCTCAAGTATATAGAGAGGATCTTAACTCCAAACAACAGTCAAAGAGTAATGAAGCCATTTCATGAGAAAATTTGGATGTAGTTAAAAGTCCTGATGTGAAACCTATTATAAGACCTTGGGAAGAAATTACAGAAACAAAAACAAAATTGGTGTTGGATATGATAAAGATGTTTTTTTTTTATGTGCTTGATTTTTCTAAACATATACAATTTCGTAGCGCTGGATTTCTTGATGGTGTTGTTCCAACACAAATTGGTCGATGAGAACATTGTGATAGATTTGGACATATGAAAGATCAATGTTTTTATCTTCACCCATGTGAACATTGTGGAAAGCACAATCACCATTCAAACAAATATTCCAGAAAGAATACTACTGCAATAGAGAGAAATAATTTTGGATGGACTGCTTCTTGGGATTGATCAAAAGCAGCCAAGAATATTTACAAGTCCTACAGCGGGATATGTTCGAGAGTATTGACCATCCTTGTAGTGATAAAGAATACTTTATCTTCTCACCCTATATCTAACAATGGGGGAATTGATAGAGTTGTGATGGTGTGCTACGGGTTCGAAGATTTGTGAAGCAAGCATGAGTGAGAGATCCACAAGTGAGCCTAAGCCACAACCTATACTAGTTAGAGCCATAGTTGTAGCCATAGAGACTTAATTTTTTTCTTAATTTGTGGTTTGTGAATGAGCACTTATAGATAAGAAATTCTTCGAGGAACTACATTAATGGTTCCAGAGTTGACATTGTTTATTGATCTCAGAAATACTATGAAGGTTCCAGATGTAGGTATTATTGTGGTTTTCTCTTAAAAACCACTATCCTTGGTTTATGTTCATCCTTAAAAACCGTTTCTGAGAGACATTCAGCTCTTGGCAAAGATGCATTTTTTCATCTTGAGTTCTCATTCTTGGACTTTGATACACCCCTTCAGATTAAGGGGGGAATGTTAGATAGCTAATCCTTGGGATTAGGTTTTTGTTATGGTGAGTGGTTATTAGTGTCCATGAAGACCCAGAAACTGCATCAATAGTTTCTTTATGTATTTATATGTACATAGTGTACATCATTCTTTTTTATCAATATTTAATATATGCTTGAATTTGGCTTCCAATTGTTTTGTATTACAGTATGTGGTGGAAAGCATCTTGTTTCTCTTGATGTGTTGTTGATCAATGTATTCTGAGACCTCTAGTGCACTGTGTTCCATTGCAGAGAATTAGTCTTTACATCATTTTTCATTGCTGGGAAATGGAGTTTACATTGTCTAGATTTTGTTTTTAAATAATGAAGGTGTTATGCAATTATATATATACCACCAAAGCCACCCATTGGTGTTAACACTGTCAAGTTGTTGGCTCTCCTATAGTTAGTGAGTCATTCAATTAAATATGTATGAGCAGAGCCTCAAATTAAGTTTTAGAGACTGAAATTAAGTGTCATATCAAATCAGAAAAATAATCACAGTCACAATGCCTACCATAACCTAAAATAGATAAAACTTCTCCACAAACTTGTCATTCACCAAAAAAGAATGGAACTCCCCCACCCACTTATCATCCATATTATAATGACTATACTCTGTTATTAAATTTATCATACCCACCAGATTTAAGTCATTTTCTATTTTTATTAGTTTACGCATTAATTTTAAAATGTGAAAAAACAAATTAGAATTAAAAAATCACAAAAATTTTAATATTAAAATTTCCAGCTTAAATAATATACCAAAAAAAATTATATTACCACATTTCAATATAACGCCACCTCCACCTTTCTATGTAGAATACAACTTCACCCATCATAGCTTTTCAAATTGTTTACGTATTAATTTAAAGAAATAGGAAGTAGAATATAACTCTAAATAAAAGTTCAACTTTCTAGATTTAAGAATTTTAAATATTGTCATACGTGCTTTTTGAAAATAATGCAAGCTTCCTAATAATAGATGACTGTCGCATAAAGTGAATATCAATTGTATTTCAAAGGAAAGTTGATAAGCAACTATTATTATTATTAGATTGTTAGATTTTTTATATATTCTTTGGAAAATATATTTTGTTATTAATTTTAGGGGGCTAGATTTTCTATAGGATTTGGAGAAATTGTTTTTCCATATTTACTTATTTTTTTAATTTTGAAAGTTTAAATACATTCTTTGGATTTTTTTTTGGATAATTCGGGAAATATTTTCTGTAATTTTTATATTGCTTTTTTATTAAATTAAATTTATAATTTATTTAATTAATGTAATGTTCTTTTAAGATGATATTAAGTTATAATAGAAAATTTAATTATTATATTTTTTTAATTTTATATATAGATTAAATATGAGATGTACTGAGATATTATATGAACTTTTTAATAGTTTTTATTTTATTTAATGTATAAATATAGTATTGAGTAATTAGTGGTAGGTAATTAATAGTTAATATTGTTTTATCTTTAGTAATATTTTAAATTACTTTTTATTAAAAAATTGTCTTTTTTAAATTTAAAAAAAATGTATCATCTAACTTTGAAAACTATTTAACAAAAGATAAAATTTATTTATTTATTAATTATTAATAAATATTTTTATAAATGAATACATTGAAAAAAAGTAAAACAAAACATAAAATTTAAAAACAATTATATCAATTAGATATAATTTTGGAATTCAACTGCGTTAAGTAAGTCATTCATGTATGACCATTTCCATGAGAGGTAGTCGTAACTGACTAATTTCTCATGATCTTTGAATAGTTCACTTAGCACTCATTGCATCAGGTGATGCTCACAGGGGTGAAGAAGTGGGATTGAAACTAGTGAAATGAATCACATAGCATCAATCATCACTTCCGGGGCTTGCACCCGGTAACCAAGACTTCCCAGGAGGTCACCCATCCCAGAACTCCTCTGGCTCAAGCGCGCTTAACTGTGGAGTTTTCCCCACAATCAAGCCCACTTAGCTTGCTACCCCATTTGCAAAACCTTAGCAAGTATTGTGCCTCATGAACCATTCAAGTAGAGATCCCTTGACTCTTTTTGAATTTAAGTATGGGGTATATGCACTGCATTATATTAGATATAATTTTGGGATTCAACTGCGTTAAGTAAGTCATTCATGTATGACCATTTCCATTTCCATGGTCATACATGAATGACTTACTTAACGGAGTTGAATCCCAAAATTATATCTAATATAATGCACTGCATATACCCCCATACTTAAATTCAAAAAGAGTCAAGTCTACTTGAATGGTTCATGAGGCACAATACTTGCTAAGGTTTTGCAAATGGGGTAGCAAGCTAAGTGGGCTTGATTGTGGGGAAAACTCCACAGTTAAGCGTGCTTGAGCCAGAGGAGTTCTGGGATGGGTGACCTCCTGGGAAGTCCTGGTTACCGGGTGCAAGCCCCGGAAGTGATGATTGATGCTATGTGATTCATTTCACTAGTTTCAATCCCACTTCTTCACCCCTGTGAGCATCACCTGATGCAATGAGTGCTAAGTGAACTATTCAAAGATCATGAGAAATTAGTCAGTTACGACTGCCTCTCATGAAAATGGTCATACATGAATGACTTACTTAACGCAGTTGAATCCCAAAATTATATCTAATATAATGCATTGCATATACCCCCATACTTAAATTATATCAATATTTATTTATTAACTATTAATAATCTTTTTATAAATCAATACATTAAAAAAAACATAAAAATTAAAACTAATTATATAAAAGAACAAAAAAAAACATAACATATTAACTTATCTATTTAACAATATATGTTTGAATTTTAAAAAATAAAAACCTATAAAAAAATACACTCATTTATATATATAAATAATACACAAAATACAATCACTTTTACAAAACCTAGTTAGTTAATAATAATAATATGAATGTAATAAAATAAATAATACACAAAATACAATCACTTTTATAAACTTAGTTAGTTAATAATAATAAATATGTTGAATTGGTACAACAGTGAATGACCGTTATGTTAAACCATGTAGGCGATACAATGCGACAATGAATCGGTGTCCTTAACTGTAAGGAATCAATGTACTTAAAATAAAATTAGTATATGGTTTGTTGTGTCTTGGTTAGAAGAGTAGGTTTTTATTGAGGCATAAGTTAATCACTATTGTTTGTGGCTTGCAGGCTGTTGCACCTAGCCTAGGTTTATAGTGACAGCCAATTAGATTTGATCCTCGGCCTGCTCAGAAAAACTCTCACCAATTACCGATTATCCTAGATTAAAAAAATAATAATAAATAAATAAAATAAAATTAATGAAAGCTGATTTTTTTTTTACTTCTTATTATCATTAAATCTCATTTTAAATAAAAAAACTTAAATCTTATTTCAGCGTTATTTTCATCTTGCCCATATCAACAATAAAGTTTTCAAGAGATAAAAAAACTTAAATCTTATCTCAGCGTTATTTTCATCTTGCCCATATCAACAATAAAGTTTTCAAGAGATCTTATTATATATTTGTTCGTGCTTGCACCAGCTAAGGCAAACAAACAACAAACCTTTTATGGAATGTCTAGCAAATTTACATTTTTTCCTTTTGTTGATCTCGTTCAGTTATTGAACTGAATTCAAATGGTAGGGTGATACCTTGTTAATTATTATTATAATTTTGGAGCTCATATATCTTATCTTTGAATATTATTTTCAATATAATTATCAAGTTTAAATTTGAATTTGGATTTGAATTAAATACTATATGATAAAATTTTCAATTCGAACAAAATTTAAGAGTATATATATATATATATATATATATAATAATGGCTTGTCATTTATTCATTTTGAAATTTGAATATTTTTTAATAATTCTAAACAATATAAACAATTTTAAAATTGCCATTTACAAACCAAAACTACAACCAAAATCTCCAAAATCTCTCTTCTTTTCAAAACTCAAAACTTCTCTCCCTACTTTCAAATCTTACCAAAACTCATTTTGTATTTAATATTTATTTAAAAATTAAATATTCAAAACTTAAAACTACATCCCTCTTTATTTTCAAATTTTATATAAAATCCTTTTCTAATTAATACAAATTTAAAAAATAAATATTCAAAACTTTTTTTTTTTCTTAAATTCCTCTTCATATAAATATATTTAAAAAAATTCATTGTTTTTTCAAAAAAAATTTCAAGGTTCATGCTCAAATTTTTATCCCTAACTATTTAAAAATCAATTATTTTTATAAAAAAATTTCAATTTGAAAATTATTACTAAAATTCATTCTTTCCTTATTATCTCAACTTTTTAAACTTTTCCAAACAAAACTGAAATTGAAAGCTTAGAAATTTTCTCCATTCATAACTAGTTTCCTTTTCCAAACTGCAATCTGGTAGCGTTTCAATTTCCTACCTAAAATATCCCAACCATATATTATGTGTTTAGAGATTATTACACTGAAAAAATAAAAAATTTCTCCACTCACAACTAGTTTCTATTTTCAAATAATTTTCTTACCTAAAATATCCCAGTCATCTATTATGTATTTAGAAATGGTTACACTTACCATTCTAAACACATAAATTAACAAATCCATATAATAAATTATAAACCATAAGTTTTGGGTAAAGCAAGCGACACTACCATAAACCGAATTGAATTTTATCAAATTATACGATGCACGTATCGAATTCTCGTATTTTTCGTCCGTACGGACGTATTTGGTTACTATGATTTACAGTACACAATAAAATCAAAGTCAGTAGAGTCATAGCCTCCGCGAACATATTATATAGCAACTATGTTAAATCTTATATTATGATTTTGTTTGACTTTGTAATTTGGTTCTTAAAGGTTTTGTAATTTTTGATTTTGTTTGACTTTGTAATTTGGTTCTTAAAGGTTTTGTAATTTTTGATTTTGTTTGACTTTGTAATTTGGTTCTTAAAGGTTTTGTAATTTTTGAAATACTTTTTGATGTTGATTGGATGAGCAAATTGTATATGGGTCATTTCATTAACAAAATGGAGTTGTTTTTAATGTGATTTTTTGGAGATTCTGATCACAGAATTCCGTAGAAAAAATTCAGTTTAAATTTTGATTTGTATTATTTAAAATGGTTTTTTAAATATTTGAATTCAGCATCCTGAAAAACCCGCGGACTCTTTGATTGTGTAGAAATTAGCTATCAAACTTGCGATTTCAATAAATTGCTGCTGGATTTTAGAGAAATTTGACGGGCAAAACCCACGAAAAAAGCTTCCAAAAAATCTCTTTAAAGACAACTTCTAACGAAATTGTTAAATTTGGGATTTATTTATAAGTACGATAATGGAGGTTATTGATCGTAGTATATAATATTTTCAAAAATTGGCTATATTGGATTGATTGCCTAGGCTTTAGGATTACATTGAGCTGGGAATTCGCTATATTGGATTGATTACCTAGGTTTTAGCATTGAGCTAGGTTTTAGCATTAGCATTGAGCTCTATTAGTTATACGAGTTATTAATGATAGTGTGTAGGCTAGATTGGATTTACTTGGGTTTTAATATTAGCATTGCATGATATTAGTTATATGTATTGTCCCTCCAATTTTAAGATAGATGCAGTGAAAAGCAAGTTAATCAAAATCATTTTAGAGTATAGTATATTAATAAGTTTAATTTCAATTTCATCTAAGTTGGATCACATTGTTTTTTACCATGAAAACAATTTAAATAGTATTGGAATAATGTTCACATGAATTAGAATTTATGTATAAAAATATTGAAAATTATGTAGTTAGGTAATTGAATTAACACAACTAAATAAATTTTAATATTATTATTGGTATTAGATTTAATTTTTTTTTTTTTAATTTTATTTATATATATAAAATGGGCAGAAAATGTACTACATCTAGAAGTGTTTGTTTAAAATGTATTTTTGAATAAATAAATATATTCAACACTAAAAAACCCTTCAAATATTATAACTTTACAGATTAAACAACTTAAAATTTTAATTTTTAAAAATATTTAGTATTTTTTATATGGCTGCGGTGGTCTGGTATACGGCTGTGGTGGTCTTTGTGGCTCTGTGGTCTCTTATTGTGGTCTCTGCCGCTCAATGCATCTTTGCAACTTTGTTCAGAAAATTCATGGGGTTTTTCATTTCTCTGTAGCTCAATTGTTCAAATATGTTACATCTCAATTGATAAATATCTCTGCGGCTCAATATATCTTCGCTGCTCAATTGAAGCTTGATCTAATCTTTTATCTCTGCAGCTCAACTGATAAATATCTTTGTGGCTCAATACATCTCTATGGCTCTGTTTGCAAAATTCGTGGGGTTTTCTCTGCGGCTCAATTGTTCAAATACGTTATATGTCAATTGATAAATATCTGTGCGGCTCAATCGAAGCTTGATCTAATATTTTATCTATGCGGATCAATATATCTTTGCGGCTCAATTGATAAATATCTTCTTTGCGGCTCATCTTTGCGGTAACTTAGTCATAAACGATCGTCTATTGCCATATTTTCTTGTCGCAACCACAGCCGCAAGTCCTTTAGAGGGTAATTTGTACACTGTCGTGAGCCTGGAAGCGTAAGTCAATGATACGCCATCCATGCATAAGGTTAATGGGTTAAGAAAGTTATTAAGCTTTGAAGTTACTTTAAATTTTGGTTGGGTTCTAGATCTAATCTTTTGTGGCTAGATCTAGATCTAGATCTAATGTTCTGCCTTATTCTCAGCAGCTGGGTTTTAGATATAATTTTATGTGGCAAGATCTAGATATAATCTTCTGCCTTATTTCTACGGGAAAATATGGCTCCCAGCTTCGCGAAAATAGTTGTTGGCTCAGTTTTGTCCGCTTCTAGAGGGCAAGCTCCTGCCCATATCATCAGTGAAGCCCTAGCTCCCACTGTCTAGGTGGTCCAGGCCTCACTCAATGAGGCTTTGAAGTTTTTTGAAAGTGTCCTAATCTGTCAGTTCAATGGTTTTTTGTTGCGGCTGACAGCTCTCCATAATTGGATCTCGGAGATATGGAAGCCTGTCATTTCTGATGAAATTAATAACTACTCCTGTGCTATGGGTTTCTTTACAGTAGATTTTGAAAATCCTGAAAGCAGGCAACGTATTCTAGATTCTGGCCCTTGGTTTTGGGAAAACTCGGTCCTATTCATGAAGCCATGGAACCCATCATTCGACCCCTCAATGACAGTCATAACCTCAGCACCAGTTTGGGTGAGATTGCCAAACCTACCCTTGCATCTCTAGAATCTCTCCTTGCTAAAAGCGATTGGAAATGCAATTGGGAAATTTTATTGCAGGTGCCCAGAAACAGAGGAATATGCCAGAACCACCTATGCACGCAACTGTGTAGAAATGGACTTCAGCACCGGATTCCTAGCTCAAATAAACCTAACAAGTAAAGACTATGTGTGGAACCAGAAACTCGATTATGAAAGTGTCCTCTTCAGATGCCGATCCTGCTTTCAGACAAGCCATCTCGCCAATAATTTCCCAAAAGCCTCCCAGAAAAATTTTGTTGGAAAAGCCCACCACAAATCTACATGGTGGGAAGGAGCACAAAAAGAACACTACACTGTCATCAAAGAAGAATTCTCTAGAGAAAACTTTGAATCACAAGAAATTGGGCAAGAAAGAAACAACTCTCAAGGCAAGCATGGAGAAAGCCCCGTCCTCTCAAGCATCAACAGTGATGAGGATTCAAATATCTCACAAAATAAATATTCATTTAACAGCAAAGCAGATCTCTTAGACCAAACTTCTTCTCCGACTATCTTCAAAAGGATGAACACAATAGATCGTGAAGCTAAGACACAAATGTCTCAAGAAAAAAAAGAGATGAAGGAGATGCAAGATGAAGGAAGTTGGAAGACCGTAGAGAAAAAAAAGAAAGCTACAACATCAATCTCGCCAAGGGGCCAAACAATTAAAAACTAAGAAAATTATAGGTCTGATAGATCATTTTGGTCTCAGTGAATGTTAACCACTATCATCATCATCATCATCATAAAAAAAAAAAAAAAACCATAAATTAAACTTTTGCTCTATAAATTTCAAGTTTTAATATAAATTTTATAAATCAAGCATATATATATATATATATATATATATATATATATATATATATATATATATATATATTAATGATCTGATTCATATGGAAACTAATCATAACTCTCACACATCCAAATATATAGTAACTCGCTTCTTATAATTCAATAAAAATATATACATAAAAGGAATAAATGTCAAATTTGATGACATATGATACATAATTGAAATAAGTAGCATTTTATATATAATAACTTTGTTTAGATAAATAAAATTATAAACGGTTTGGTTTGGAAAACACACAAGAGCCTAGTTCCCCTTCCTTGAAATAAATATATCCTAAACATTCATTGATAATTCATTTCCTTTTTAGAAATATCGGTTTTTTAAAACTATAAATATATCGAGGATTGATTAATGAAAGGTAGTCGATTTTTTCTTTGGACAAAAAAATACATGGATGATTGAAACGTGTTTTGAATTATACCTTGGAGGGGGACTTTAAATAATTGACCACCAAGATTTAGCGAGGCGTGTTGAACCGACCAGAGTCAAAAGTTTCTTAGGGAACGGAATTTCAAAGTCAAAATTTACCAGCGGGAGGTTCAGAGAAGACTTAGGTTAACGGAACAGGATTCATTTACGACGGCTTTGTGAGTCAAACGAATAGCCAAAGATCATATTATAACTAGCAATTGTCCCAAAAGGTACAAAGAGAGGCCGATAGGATTAGTAAAAAGAAGAAAATTGTATAGATAGTCAAGCATATATAAAGCTCAGTAGTGACGAAGGCAATAACCACGTTGACCATCCTGTACCAGTACATTTGATATTAAAAGAACAAAACCAAAACCAAACCATTCATATCAATATAGTAAGTGTAGAATGCATTCATACTTAAAGCTTAATAGATTCAATAGATTATTGGCAACACGTTTTTTTTTTTAAATAAAAAGTAAATTACAACGTTGTACATGGTAAATGAAAAGCGGAGAAATTTGTGATTTGCAAATATTAAAACAAATCACTTACATTACTGGTTGACACTACAACTAAAACATTAAGATTATTAAAATTTTGAAACTGATTTTAAATTTTCAAAGTATTTTGGGAAATCTTCTTAAAATAAGGAGTGCAATTGCTAGTATAACCAACTTGTATATAAGATATTTTTTTAATAAGTAATTGATTTTAAAATTAATATATTTATTACTTATTTAGCCTTATATAAACCCACGATAGCCTCATATCAACCTCAACAATTTGCAAGGAAACTTTGCGTTGTCGCCTTGTCTATAGATGAACCAAAAAGTAGTCTTGTGCAAATGGATATCTTTGTGTAGAAGGATGAATTCGAACCTTAGATTGTATTCTTTGAAGTTCAAACCCTTGAATGGAAGTAGGGTAAATATGATAAGAAAGAGTAGGTGAGATATAAGATATACATGAAGCGAACAACAGAGAGAAGAAAGAGCAGAAGACTGTTCTATGATTTAGCAATGGGCAATGACAATTTTTATCACTCCTAATAAAAAAACAATAAACAGACGCGACTGTTAGATGAGAATAATAGAGTACAATTTTAATCTTGGTAAGATATAAATTACTTGCAATTTTAAGAAAGAGTACATTCTTGGATATGATAGAACAGCAAAGAAAAAACAGACGAAGAATGGTACATTGGTAGCAAGACAAAAATCCCTCACAAGGAGAAGAAAAAGTACATTATGTAATGTGCATAACTTCTATGTATATACGCTTGCAGGGTTCCTAACGGATGAAGGTCTCTCAGTTTAATAGACAAATCCTTATGGGCAGTCATTCAATGATATGAAATTAAAAGTAGTCTGCAGTGAGTATAAATCCTGGAAAAAATATCAAACCTTGTTATCCAATTCTATTTAATGTACTTAATCCTCATGCCACTCACTGGTGTGGTTTACTATTCATATGAATGTCATATGGCAACCAGTTGGTTTACTATTCATATGAATGTCATATGACAAACAGTGAGGTGACATGATGCTGATGAATGATAAGGGCAGATAATTACATAAATATGAAACCTAGTTATCCATTTCCATTCAATGTACTTAATCCTCTTGTGCTACCCGCTGGTGTGTCGTTTGATGGTTTACTATGCACATGAATGTCATATGGCAGGTTCAACAATCTCAAGTAAAGTTTATACACAATTAGTTTGAGAGTCAATTGAATATGGATTTAGTTCATACCGAAATAGATTCATCTAGGTTTAAAGTTAAAGCACAGTTCAACCAACTAATTGAAGATGTGAATCCTTTTATTACCATGTTTAACATATATATCAAACTAATATTCAATGTATGTTGACATGTATTTCAATGTCAAGAAGATCAGTGATAGGTTGCAGGGAAGTTTGTTCATCTTCTTGAGTTGATGTTTTTCTAGTGGATGTAGGGTCCTAGTAATGGATAGTTGGTGGAGTATCAGGATTGATTCAGATTTTGCTGATTAGACTCTGTTTCCTCTTAAAACATAGTCAAACTCCCGACTCCACTTGGACTGCGAAGAGTCTGATAACACTGCCAAGAAGCTTCGTATGGCATAAATTGCAGAGCAGTAAAGGCATTAGTGGACTGAAAAGAAGATGTCATACAGGTCAACTTGGTTAATAATTTACTCAGTTGAAGCTGTGAAAATAAAAAAGTGAAAATAAAAAATGTATCAGAAAGGATTATGAATATATATCTTACTCATGCTTGTAGGCTTTTGATTTGGAGACTTTTAGGTTTCAAAAGCATATACATCATATTTATTAGGTGCCCAAATTGTAGCCCCAATTGTGTCCTGGAAAAACAGAAAAATATGCCTCTGAAAAAATTTCAAAAAAATTTAAGCAGCTAGTACAGACCTCCCAAGCCATGGTGAGAACATATCGGTGCCTAATAAACATGGAATTACATCAACTCGATGTCAAGGTAAAAGTTATAGCATGGCTGCAGGCATATACATTGGCAGTCAAGGCACCATGGGTATTGTTTTGTTGGTCCTAGTGAGACACAGAGTCCTCCAAATCAGCTCCACACATTACTTATTGCACAAGTGAAAACAGACCCTCACCGATACAGAGCATTACATGCAAAATGTTTCAAGGTACTTAGTTAAATTGCCACTACATGTGTGAGAGTGCTCCTTAATCATCCATAGCTGCAACACGTGTTTTGATCGATTTTAACTTGAGACCTAAACTTTCAGGAGACAGCAATTCAGCTGAGATGCAAGATGGACTTAAAGGACTGGTTGGACTGGGGCTAGTCCCATAGCTGCAAAATAATCGAGGAGGAGGCCTGTAAAAGCCATATCCCATCAGAAAGTATTCAATTGGGATTAACATTGCATGGGGTTGTTCCTCTGTCACAAGTGATCGACAAGCTTGGACCTGTCATGCATTAATAACAATTATGTCAGCCATGTTGATGTCAGTTTGCCTCTACAGGAAAGTTTTAGTATCTTAAAGATCAACTTTGAGAAAGTGAAATGTTATCACCTCAACCAATGCATTGAATTTTTTGTCCATTTTGGCACACATGTGAAGAGCTTCTGAATGAAATGGAGAGTTTCTCCTACATATATGAGTGTCCTACATTGCAATTTCTTCAACCCTTCTGTCAGATCATATCTCCTGCAGGCAACATTAATCCAGATGCAGCCCCGTGTCAAAATCTCCCCCATTTCCAAAAAGCAATTGGAGATGCATACATTGCTTATCATCATTTCACACAAATTGAAACGAGTAACAAACCACCACTTTGTTTTATCTCTCTTGTGTTAACCTTCACTAAGTAATATCTGATCTCACATTGCATTTTACCAGTAGCAGACACCATTGAATTATTCAGAACATGACACTCTAGGTTAGGTATAATACCATCCTTCCCCTCCAGCACAACAGGGTAACTAATGGAACACATGTAATTTATTCCCCTTTGGTATCCTACCATAATTGTTAGAGTAAAAGATTAGGATGCAAGAAAAGGAAATAAAAAAATATAGTAATGCTTTAAAAAGAATGTAATACGTTGAATGCAGAAGCTTGATCTCATGTCGTTGCCCTACATGCTTGTAAAGGTATCTTACTTGGGACTGGAGGAACACTCCCCATCTTTGAATCACAATTTGGGTTGGTAGAAGCTCTAAAAATTATGTTAAACCGAAGGCACCATTAATTCTTATGTCTTCGGTTTTGGAGATGGATACAAGGAGCCTTTACATATTTGGCGATTCAAATTTAGTCATATAAGCCTTGAGGGCAAAATGGAGCATGGAAGACTAGGTTTGTAGGATGTGTTTCAGTAAGTTTTGGGCCTCGAGACTCACTTCCAGTCTTGCTCCTCCCAGTTTGCGATGAGGGATTAGAACAAAGTTGCAGATTGTCTATCAAAAAAGAGGTGTGATGGGCAAGGGAGCTCATGGTGTCAACTTTTTGATGGAAGGTGCTACCTTGGTGACATATCTTTTACTAGTCTTATTCAGTCAAATGGACAGCTTATATGATGTTGTTTTGTTATAAACTTCAGGTGAAATATAAGTAATGTATATTTTTTTATTTTCAATATGAAAAAGTAGATGATTTTCTTCTAAGGCAAAAAAAGTATTAGTTTTCTTAGAAGAGAAATGAAAAAACAAAACACACGTTATTCACAGGGACACCTAGACTTCACTGAAGGCAAACCATCAATGAATTGACAGAAAATTCTCAAGCCTCTTCTACAGGAAGTTGGTAGAATATGGAGAAATCTCTAATGGGAATTCGATTAGGAATTTCAAACCTAAAACTGCTTCTCAAAACATAAGAAATTATTTCACAAATTTGAAACTTACCGACTCATCACTTGCATAAAGCGCATAACATTACTGCTCTGCCTCTCATCCAGCAGCTGTGTACACAACACCATCGAAATTTAGAAAGTATTCCACAACAAAGGGTAAATAAGATGAAATCCACACCGTCAGAGACCTTGAACCCCAATTCCATAAAGTACATATTTCAGTGCAAAGGATGCTTACCCTTCTGCAAGCCTGCACAATATCAGACTCCAAGCCTTGTATATTGCAGCGCACTTCCTGCCATACCCACAATGGTTCCAACAGTGTAAACAGAATAATTAGAATGAAAACAGGGTTGGAAACCCCATGGAAAAAGAAACAAAAGCAGTGGATTATTTAAATTACCTGGCTAAAATACCGTTGAAGTAAACTTTCTTTGACAATTCCACACATGCCATAAAAGTAAAGCAAATTCATCATCACCTGCAAAAACACGATCAGCATGAGGCTAATATCTATTAGAACAAACATTCGAAAACATAATCCAGTACAGTAGAATCTGCACAAAATAAAAGATTTGTAGGAAGCAAACCTTGTTATAGAACCACTCAGTCCAAGAAGGTGCTTGACAAAGAGGAGAGATGAGAATGAGACCAAGAACTCGTTCTCTGTATTTCAACTGCATTATAGGGAATCAGGAACCACACAAAACGTAAGTGACCTCAAACCACTAACAGATAGAAAACATAAGAAGAAACAACAAGGGAATAAAAAATTAAAGAAATGGCAGTCGATATAGCCCAATTGCATAGTCCATAAATAAAATCATGAGCTAGAGACAAGTTAGCTTCAAGGGTTCCACTCACCGCAAAAAGAGTGAGAATGTAGGCCCCTGCAGTCACACCCATGCATATAACTCCTCCAAGACTATCAAGACAAAACAATTAGAAAAACAAAACAACACAATTTTGCTATAACTTACTGATACAAATACATGGAATAAAATAGATATGGCTGAATTCCAAGATTACCCAAAGTAATCAAGCACTTCAGCAACCTGCTCCGCAAGATCGTCCACAGTAGGTATAGCAATATCAGACGAAATTTGAGCAGCTCCTAACTGCAAGAACTCTTAAAACAAGGCAGAAAAATAACATGATGTGAGCATACTATTTCCTTTTAAGAGTGCAATTACTAAATCTAGTTCAAATATCAGAAAAACATCATACATTTGGATAGACTGCAACCATAAACAGAGAAAAAAGTACATTCGTTGACCTGAAAAACAAATAAAGTACCAATATGAACCTCATGTCCAGGTGCATCA
This sequence comes from Pinus tabuliformis, assembly GCA_031772625.1. Taxonomy (NCBI): domain Eukaryota; kingdom Viridiplantae; phylum Streptophyta; class Pinopsida; order Pinales; family Pinaceae; genus Pinus; species Pinus tabuliformis. The sequence continues at coordinate 810,633,663 of CM062819.1, read as the reverse complement.
ATATGATAGATACAGAAATTGTGAAAGAATAACGAAGCAGCCTCAGGGAAGAAGAACAACCCTTGAAAGCATGACATGTCTGTTCAAGAAACAAATAGATGCCGGACTGAAAACTTGAAAAAGTACTTATTGTAGAACAGAAAAATGAACAAAAGATAGGAGGAGGAATGCGATTCCTTAGTATATACCTTTGTGGAAATGTGCATGTCCCAGTACCTGTCATCACAAAATCCGTAAAGGAAGATTTCATGAGTGCAATGCATTCTCCAGTCTCACACAATTTCAAGCCTCAATTTGTATATCATGTTAACCCATGAAGGGAAGATTTTCGAAAATGTATAATGTCAAGCATATTAATCACAGTCAAATATCTTGAATCTAGCAGAACCAAAACGGTGCACAAAAAACAAAAACGTCTTTTATATTCATATAAACTGGAACAGTAAAATTTGCAGAAGACAGAGTGGGTATAAAGGACACTTAGTATGCATACCCTTAGCTTCTCATAACAAAATCAATAAAGAAAAAAATAATATGCAATATATCCAGGCATAAATGAAAGTTATGTTGGGTTCTTCATTGTTTCGGAAAGCAGACCTTGATCATTAATAACTATGGGAATATCAGGATAGTGAAGAAATGCCATAGCATTTCTGGCAGCAACGACTACAGAGTTAATGAGGTCTTCTTCACTATGTGCAAAATCTCTGTTAAAGTCAGTGTTCAGTATCAGAAAAGAACCTGTCTTTGAGACAAACGCCAGCAGAGGGTGAAGAACCCACCTCAAATCCTTGGTGGAAGAGGATGGAGGCACACTAGATGCATCTTGAATCAAAGTGGATGAAAGTATGGTTGTGACCTTGATACGCTTATCTAGATTTGCATCCACAAGAGCAGAATAAATGGCTTTCATAGTAGATACCAATGTCGATACTGCTTCTTTTGATATCCCTTGATGGTTAACAATGATACTGGTTATGAGGGTATCAGGCATGAAACCCATGATGTTTTTCTTCAGCCATAATGCTGCTCGTGACTTCGATTTTCCAATGTCCTTCGTTTGCTCATACTTCATACTCACAGCCACCTCAATCCCTGTCCCAGAAAAAGCTTCCAAAACAATGGGATTGGCAACCAATTTGAAGGAAACATTGCTTTAAAATTAAGAAAACATTATATGGCAAAAATGATTTTATGGGAAAATATATCAGAGACTTTTATCCTTTTATTACATGTTGGAAAATATAATTTATCTATCTAGGTTATTCTTTGCTTGGGCCACTCGGGTCGGGTGGTTCAATTTTCTTACTTTACCAATGTTACCCATGACATCATTTTCAGTATTTGCCTCTGCAACTTAACGGAATTGGCTCTGCAGCCTGAATATCAAACCGACCGTTGTTCATAGTCCGCCATTCCTCTGCAAAATTCGTCACTGAATAAGCAGCTCTTCCGCCTGTCCCCTTTCTGCATAATTTTCATCCTTTGAAGCTCTATTGGAGATCAGGAGCGATCACAATGCACAGAGTATGTCTCCTAAAAATCCTCAGGAAATGGAGAAAGCGGTCGATGGGGTACGAGGAGTTCAACCGCGCCCCTTCTTCTTCAGCGAAGAAACTGAAAAGAAGAAGAAATGCAGTGACCGTTCTGGTGGGAAAAGAGAGGGAGATCTTCAAGGTGGAGCCTCATATTCTGGACTGTGGATTGTTTCAACCATTAATGGAGAAGGCCACTGTTGGTAGGATTTTTAGGAAGGGCAATGGCAGAAAAAAATCATGGAGCGAATTCATTTTCTTGGACTGTGATGCAATCTTATTTGGCCACATTCTTTGGCTGCTGCACAATGATGACCCTTGTCTTCGTCATTTCAATCTGGAGATTCTCATGGAGTTTTATTCCCAAGAAGATTGCACCATCCATCTCAACCAGACATGGAAGTGGGTAACGTTTTGTTCAGGGATTACAGGTATTTGTAACAAATTTGGGGATATTTCTGCCGGCTTCATGTAGTGGGTGAAGATTCTAGACCGCCATCATTATGGAGAAAGGCGTTGGCATAACAGTGTTGCGTTGAGGTTTTGCGAGATACCGGCAATAAAACTCACGCCGCTGCAAAGATTTCTCGGATGAGACCACGACAAGCAGAATGCCCGCTGAAAAATATGGTTGAGACCACGACAAGCAGAATGCCCGCTGAAAAATATTAAAAATAAGCGTAATACGAAAATTGTTTGCCACAGAACTCTCCACGTGTCAGCACATAACGCGATTGCAGAAATCTCCACGCGTCAGCACGAGGAACAAAAAGACGACGAAAGTCCCTTTCAAAGGAAGGCCTATCGGCCTAATAAAGTGTTCCACGTTTACTCTCTTCTCAGCTTGCCACCTGTCCGCGTGACTACTTAAATATTCTATATATTTGCATGTAAATATTACGATACACTCATATTATCGTTAATCTTCTTCTGATATTAATATTGGTGCAATCAATCGCTTGTTGTGGGACTGCCTGCCAAAAGAAGAGTTGTATAGGTTGAAGGAGAGATGGAAATGAGAATGGCAACACGAGTGGTAATATTGATTGCTATGATTATGGTGGTCACGATGGTTAGCGAAGGTTCGGCTGGCAGGCCGCTGAAATTCCAATTCATATTTCAAGGAGAACAAGCGGATAATAATAATAATGAGATGAAGAATGCGTGGGTTGAATCGCTCCCAAGGGGTCCTGTACCTCCATCGCGGCCATCTCGGTGTAAAAACTACACGTCTTCCGGTGGACGTTCGTGTCCAGTTTAACGAAACTAATGCAGGATGGGATAATCCAGTTGTTGAAAGGAAGAAACTCTCAGACATAGAATTACACAGCCTAAAAATTGAATACAACAATACTAGAACTGATCTATACATCGGGAAGAAAACGACATGGATAAGAAATAACATATAACCAGAAGAGAACGACCAAGGATACCTGCCTTGCTATAATTATGAAAAGAAGCAACTGATCATCTCATCCGGACCAGCCACATGGTGAGAAAGTACTAACATGCCCTCCAAATCATCGGCAGGAGATTGTAATGTGATTGTTGTGATTAATGGAGTCAAATACATTACATTGCATGAAATATTCTTTTATTTTCTACAGTGTAACCCTTTACTTTCGATTTATTTTCCCAGAGCCTCCGGAAAAAAGTGCTTATCTGTCTATATGACTAAATGTTTGAGTTTTCCTTTGTAAAGAAAATACAACAAGCATAAAAGCCACCAAGTGGGTAATCACTGCCTTCTAACACAACATAGTTCTTGTAACAACGATGGGAGCACTATCCAATCTTGAGAGTCGGCATCAATGAAGAACTCGAAAACTTTATTTTTATTTGTTTCCACGAAAAAAGAAAAAAAAATCTTGTCGAGAACAACTACGCTGTAAAGTAATGCGTGTTTTTGAAAATTAAGATTCCTTTCACATTATCTTGATTTTATGGACAGGGAATGATCGATTAACCACCATGATTTATTTTAAATTCATACTCTCAGTTATCGGAATCACTGTTTCGGATCAAGTTCGATAGAAACGTAGACGTAAGGTGCAGTTGGATGTAGTTTATTCACAGTTCTACACCACTACGCAGTAAACCTACCAGATTCAATGTTGATTTTTAAATTCCATGTTCGTTATTTCAATTCTGACTTAATTCAAAGGACATGTCATTAATTTTAATGCCCATTGAACGCCTATCTCTTTGAATATTGATTATTGGTTGCATACTTCATATTTGATGATTGATTCTTCCATCGTAAAGAAAATTAATAGAATAAAATATCATTTTCTAAAGCAACTGGTTGACAAACAAGGTATTTGTGTTGTTTCCTGATAACTTAGCCCATATGGGATTGATTTCTCGAAAGCATATCAGTTGCCAAAATATATAACATATTTGTGTTGTCATTCCGTTAACTTTGGAGACTGCTTTCTAACACCAAGCTATGCTTAGCCTTAGAAAATGAAAGTTTTAATAGTAACTGTATGTTATATATCTAATATGAAACAAGCATAAAAGCCACTAAGTGGGCAGTCACTGCTTTCTAAGAAAAGATAATTATTGTAACAAGGGTGACAATCTTGACAGTCCACATCAGGAAAGAACTCGAATTCTCTGTTCTTTTGTGTTCCCACATTAAAAAAAAAGTTGTTGTGGAGAACAATTACACGTGTTTTTGTGGGTTAAGGTTTGTTTCACATTATTGGTTAGACATTGGTAGTTATTTTAAATTCATACCATTAATTATCTAAATCATTGTTTCAGTAAAGTCGAATAAAAAAATACGAGTAAAATGCACTTGTAGAGTAGGTTATATGCACATTGCTATAAAAACATATATGTAGTCATGGAAAAACAGACGAGGCGAAGCATGAATTCACACAAAACATGAGTTGCTGCTCTTCTATTGATCACCCAAAACATGATGCTTATAATGAATTCGGTGAAGGGTACTTATACTTTTCCAACTAGCGACTTGCCTAATATATCTTGACATGCATCCACATGCAACCACACTAAAAGTCGTCTATCACTTGACTTACTCAACACTCCAACACTAAGTGCTCAACACTTAGTTAAGTGACTCTCTAATTTTATCTAACTCCGCATGCAGGAATAATTACAATTTCTAACACTTCCCCTTAATTACAACTGTATGACTCAACATAACTCAAACATGATTGAACTATGCTTGTTAGGATTACAATAGAAATTGACTCAATTATCGCTAAAACATGCCTGATGTCTCAGCTAGGCTTACAATGACTCAAGACTTTCACAATTTTGCATTTTGTTTTTCTCTTCTTCCAAATTTTATATCGTCGAAATTGCTTCATTCTTTGTTGTGCTTTCTTGTTGTAGGCTCTATTCACTTGTTGCTGCTGCAATTTTTCTTTGACTTGTCTTCAACTTTTGTTGAAACACAATCTGATCTTGTCTAGTACACCTTCCTCTTCAAATATGAGTTCAACCATGGACTGCTACCAAAACATTTCATCTTCAAACTATCTTCTTTTCTTTTCTTCTTGTGTTTTATATTCTCGACTTTCTAGATCATTATTTTCAATTTCATCATCAAGTACTGCTACTTTTCTTGTAATCTACACACTCAAGATCAATATTCACCATTTCATTCAATTCTTTTATCCCAACTACTTCTTTAAGAACCGCATCAAATTTTTCTATTGGTTTATGAATCCATTCTTCAATAAGATTCAAATCTGTATCACATTTATTAACAAACTTTCTTTCAACTTCTGCTCCCATGCTATTTTGAACACCTGCATATTCAAAAACAATGTTAAAAACAACTTTCATATGACTCTCTTCAGTGAGAGCCTCCTGCTCTACATCTGCCTTCTTTTCAACTACATGGAGGTTGTCTTCCACTGTTATTTTGTTAGTGGATATTTTCATAAAAAATTCTTCAATCACTTTATCCTGTTCTTGATCATCAATTGTTGCTAGATGACATACTGCTTCATGAGAAGTTCTAATTGCTTCATATCTTGCTGCTACAGTGGCAACTTCAACCTTCAATGTTTCATCAAAAATTGCTCTTACTATATTGTCACAATCAATTCCTGTTTCAAAAAAGAAACCACACATATCATCAACATAACGTTCATCCACACTACGGTGGGATATCAGAGAATTCATGTGCTTATTGTCAATTTCATTGACAATTTCAACTTCACCAAATCATCAGCTGCGGATGGATTCACCAATTCACATATAACTTTGCAGTCATTATCCACATGTGTCTCATCACAGTAGGATTCACCATCATTTGTATCATCCACATTAGAGTGGAGTCTTTCAGCATTTATTTACTCTTGCTATGTTTCACACACAAAGGCTTCAACTTCTCTCTCTGCAATCTGTGTTGCATATTCTTCATCCATATGCAAGCTTGCATAATAGGTTTCAATTTTATGGTCTTGACAACCATCATCCACTTTTTAGTGGGATTCTACAAGCTCAGTTTTCCTCTTAGAGTCTTGATCATCTACTCTCAGATCTGCGACTGACTTATTTACTTGTGACATAACCTGTTGTTGCATGTCACTCTCTGTTGTGCCAAACTCTGCTTCCAATATCTTCCATGCTTCCTTGGAAGTTGTAGATTTTTCTACCTTGCACAAACACTTCTCATCCAATGTATATTTTATAAAATTCAATGCTAAAACATCACATACTACATCATATGGGTTATTAGATTCATACTCAATTAACTCTTTAGCTCTAAGAAAAGTTAACATCTTGATAACCCAATGATCAAAATATTCACCTGTAGACATAGGAGGTGGTAGCAAATCAAAGCTACACCAATCACCCTTGATTTCTTCTTTATCTTTTGCTAGAATTCTCAGTTCCTTAGTTGCGGCCTGAACCTCTCTAACCATGGCAACAATCTCTACCTCTTATTTTTTATTCATTTTCTTAGTATTCTTTAGTCGTGCTTTGTAACCCATGTCTGCTATCATTCATTTTCTTATAGCTGCTTTGTTGATTGCATGATGTTGTTTTCTATATTGCCCCCGAAAAAAATATAATTTTCAATATGCACCCCCGTAAGGCACAATTTCTTGACTTTGTTAATGCGGCGTCGACTGATTGAGGCCTCTGTGCTAACTCCCTTCATGACAATGATAACTTTGACCCACGTGCATGTAAAATAGAGCAATTCCAAGAATTGTAACACGGATCTCTCTTATGCCTACCAGTGTTATAACACCTTGTATATCACAATAGCTCAAACAAGAGAAAAAAATGTTTCTTTCCTCTTTTTCACGGATTTTTGATCCGTTTTCCTCGCTTTGATACCAATATGCTGGAAAGGTAGAGGAGACAAAGCATGAATTCACACAAAACACCAGTTGTTGCTCTTCTATTGATCGCTCAAAACATGATGCTTACAATCAACCGAGTGAAGGGTATTTATCCTTTTCCAACTAGCAGCTTACCTAAAATATCTTGACATGCATCCACATGCAACCACACACTAAAAGTTGCCTATCACTTGACTTGACTCAACACTCAAGCAATCAATCACTCAATCACTCATTTAACTGACTCTCTATGTTTAGCCAACTCCACATGTGGGATTAATTACAATTTCTAACAATCCCCCTTAATTACGATTGTATGACTCAACATGACTCAACATGAGTTAACTATCACATAAACATGCTTGCGGCTCTATGTCTCAACTAGGCTTTCAATGACACAAGAATTTTACAATTTGGCATTGTCTTCTTCTCTGCTTCTAGATTCTATATCCTCGAAATTTCTTCATTCTTTGTTGAAATTTCTTGCTGTAGGCTTTATTTAGTTGTTGGTGCTGCAAATTTTCTTTGACTTGTTTTGAACTTGTTCTAAAGAACAATTGGATCATGTCTCCTACAACTTACTCTTCAAATATTTGTTCAACCATGGACTGTTGCCATAACATTACATCTTCAAACTGTCTTCTTTGCTTTACTTCTTGTGTTTTATATTCCTAAGTTTCTTTCTGCCATATTTCTTGATAGTAGAATCTTATCTCTTCTTGACTCCATTGCTGAAAAATGGTTTCAATGCATTCATCTTTGTCTTCAGAAACATCCATATCATTATTTTCACTTACATCATCAGGTACTGTTGCTTTTTTTCCTGTAATATACACACTCAAGATCATTATTCACCATCTCATTCAATTCTTTTATTCCAGTTGCTGCTTTAAGACTCGCACCAATTTGCTTTATTTGTTTCTTAATCCATTCTTCAATGAGCTTCAAATTGCATCAAACTTATTAACAGCCTTTCTTTCAACTTCTTTTTCCATGCTATTCTGAACACTTGCATATTCAAAAATAATGTTTAAAACATTTTTAATATGAATCTCTTCAGTGAGAGCTTCCTTCTCTACATCTGCTTTCTTTTCAACTGCATGGAGGTTGTCTTCCATTGTTATGCTGTTAGTGGATATTCTCATAAAAAAATATTCAATCACTTTATCTTGTTCTTGATCATCAATTGTTGCTAGATGACATACTGCTTCATATCTTACTGCTACAATTGCAACTTCACCCTTCAATGCTTCATCAAACATGGTGCTTACCATATTTCCACAATCAATCTCTGTTTCAAAAAATAAACCACACATATCATCAACATAATGTTCATCCACACTATGGTGGGATATCCAAGCATACATGTGCTGATTGTCAATTTCATTGACAACTTCAACTTCACCAAATCCATCAGTTGTGGCTGGATTCACCAATTCACAGATAACTTTGCAGTTATCATCCACATGTGTCTCATCATAGTGGGATTCACCATCATCTATATCATCCACGTTAAAGTGGATTCTTTGAGTATTTATATAGTCTTGCTCTGTTTCACACGTAGAGGTTGCTGCTTCTCTGACTACAATCTTTGTTGTATCTTCTTCCTCTATATGCATGCTTGCATAATGGGTTTTAATTTTATGGTCTTGAAAACCATCATCCACTTTTGAGTGGGATTCTCCAATCTCTATTTTCCTCTTAGAGTCTTGCTCATATATGCTCAGATCTGCGGCTGACTTCTTTTCTTATGATATAACCTGTTGTTGCATGTCACTCCCCCTCGCACCAGACTCTACTTTCAGGAACTTCTATGCTTCCTTGGAAGTTGTAACTTTTGCTACCTTGCACAAACACTTCTCATCCAATGCATATTTTATAAAATTCAATGCTAAAGCATCACATACTGTATCATATGGGTTATTAGATTCATACTCAATTAACTCTTTAACTCTAAGAAAAGTTAGCATCTTGATAACCTAGTGATCAAAATATTCACCTGTAAACATAGAAGGTGGTAGCATATCAAAGCTACACCAATCACCTTCGATTTCTTCTTTGTCTTATGCTAGACTTCTCAGTTCCTCAGCTGAGACCTGAACCTCTCTAACCATGACAATGATATTTGCCTCTTCTTTTCGATTTCTTTTCTTAATATGATTCAGTCGCGCTTTGCGACCCATGACTGTGATATTTCCTCTGTCTTATAGTCTCTTTCCTAATTTCATGAGGATATCTTCCATATCTCCCTGGAAAAAAATATGATTTTCAATATGCCCCCTAAGACACAATATTCACCCAAAACACTTTCATGCTGGACAAAACACCAACAAATTTGCTAACCAATACACTTACAAAACCCTAAGCTTTCTCGTTAATATAACCCTTTTCCTTTTGTTTTTAGAAAATACTTTTCCAAACATAAAACTTCCTTCGGCAAGAACCTTTTAAAATCCCATCAAACTTCACTTTTTACACTTGTCAATATACCAAAAGAAGACTTTTTAAAAAAAATACCTCCTTAAATTTTCAATAACTTGCCGACGTACCTTTTTCTTTTAAATATCTTCTTATTGTTTTTTATGAGAAATAATTCCCACGTATGGCCTTCGGCTTTGCTTTAAGGGACCCTTTCCAATAACCCTGTTTTGAAATCTTTAAACTTGCCTTTGTGCATTGGTTCATGGCAGCTACAACTTCTCCTTAATTTCATTCTTGTTGGTTTTTTCAAACAATCTCGCTTAGAAAATTTACTGATCTACAGGTGAAGGAGGGGGAATCAATTATTTGCAGACGACGGCTTGCAGGTTGGTCACAATAACTAGAGTCGCACGACACATAGGGTGGCTCTGCATCTCTTGGATTCTTTTTTATTTTGATCGGATTCAAAGCGGAAGGCGGAGACTGCAACAAAAATAGTTCTTCAGTAAAAAGATTTTAACGTTCGGCTTGATGCGTTGAGGCTGCCACCAGCACTCTGTTCAAATATGAAAAACCACAAGCTACAACACAGCGGTGTTTATTTTTTTAAATATCTAGTTAGTTAATCGGTTAGACACTAAAGCTCTGCACGCTACGGCTGCAGTGTTTTTAGATTTCAATTTTTTTTGTCCTCGATATCAATTTGTTGGAAAGGCAGAAGAGACAAAGAATACATAATTCACAAATAAAACATGAGTTATGCTGATTACACAAAACATGATTATTAAAATGAACCAAGTGAAGGGTATTTATCCTTTTCCAACTAACGACTTGCCTAAAATATCTTGAAATGCATCCACATGCAAACACACACTAAAATTTGTCTATCACTTGACTTGACTCAACACTCAAAAATTTAATCACTTAGTTAACTAACTCTTTATCTTTAACCAACTCCACATAGAGAAATAATTACAATTTCTAACACACCTAAGTGTTTTTTTTTTAATGATATAATCATCCCATTAACTCTAATTCAATTAATAATATTTTATGGAATCATTATAAATATGGATAAACTATAAGGGTCACTGATTCTATCAAGAAAGAAATTGGTTATCATTACATCATTTCGTGTATTACGTTTTGGATAAATCAAAAGGTCTTCTATTGAATGGGAAAAGATTTCTTTCATCAAATATAATCATCATTTTCAAATTAAATTTTAAACTTACATTTAATATTGGTGGTGTTTGATATGATTTTTATTTTTTTCCTAATATAAAATTTTTCTTTATAATGGTCTTTTCCTTTTCTCTCTATAATGGTATTTCTTTTTGAAAGGTTTGATAAAGATAAATATTTTTACTAGTTTTTTCTACAATCTTGATTTTTAGATAATGTAATTTTATAAATTACATTAAGATACTAGTTGTTATAGATAAAGAAAGAATGTAGTTAATTATTAAGATATATACATGACTACAAGTATATGAGTTTTAATATATATATATATATACACACACACACACACGCACACCATGATTTGTGTTATTTAATTATGAGATATTGTGAAAATTTAGTACCTCAATATGATAATATCAAATGAACCAAAAGTTATATACATTTTATGACAACATGAATCAATTGTGCATATATGTGGTATAATTATAATTTTAGGTGATCAATAATGCTAGTATCAGGCACTGTAATTGATAAATAAGAAATGTTAGAAGGTTATTTGAACATGGTATCCAGGAAAATAGATATAAGTTAGTTATACCTAACATGGCATGCTTTTAAGGTTTTGGAAGCTATGCATGATGATGGATCATATACATAGGAATGAACATCATACTATGCATTATTTTTATATAGGTCATTCTTTTGTTATTTAGGCATGTTTATTTCATATATTTTATCCTATATGATTAAAATTAATGCATTGATATTACGATTACCTAATGCAATCAAATTTTTAATAATTTGAATGCATTGTCCTCATGATTATGCAATACATATTTTTGTAACTATGTCTGATCATATTATATGCTTGTAACATTTAATTGGCTCAAAGAGTAGCCACATCATCCTAAGTCACTGACAAAGTATAAATCACATATTGGATGAAAGTGATTATATTTTCGAAATTGGAATTAAATCATGAAAATGATATGTCTTCACCCCACGTGGAGGAAACTGTAATTTATGAATTAATCAAAATATGATGATAAATTAGACATAAAATTAGAAATTATTTTAAATGCCTAGAGGTAATGGGTCATCTCCCTATTAATGTGATATCTAATAGTACTAAAATCAACCTGAAGAGTGCTTGCACAAAACACTTCTATTCAATAAATCAGAATGTTCATACATATATATGATTATGGATCCATTGAGGAGTGAGAACAACTTCCTCATAAATAGGATCCAAGAACTAAATATGACCCATAATATCAACTAACAACTAATCTTAAACACCATATATTTCTCCATTATTACAAGTCCCCCCCTTAATGGAGAAATGGTTCAAAGCATAACGTGAATAACATGACTGTTGGTCTCAGTCTCAACTAGGCTTACAATGGTACATAAAAAAACTTGATAATTGAGCTTTCATTTTTTCCTTCTTGCTAAAGGGTCCATGCTTGTTCATTTGCTGGTGCAGTTTCATCTTCACCTTTCTTCCCATAAGGTGGTGGTGGAGCTTCTCCTCTTTTTTATATTTTTTGCACCAAAGGTGGAACATTTGAACTCTTAATCTCCTCTTTCTTGATCTTTATTTCCGACTAACATTCTTTGTATTCAACATTGCTTCAGGTTCTTGGGACTTATACTTATTCTTAATGTTTGCAATTTCTTCAAGATTTATTGCTTCTTCCTCGCTTCCAATATCTACACAATTTAAAAGAATATTAGATTTATAAAAATAACCATACCGATTCTTGTCATCCTTCTCTTTTAAGAGAGTTTTCCTTTTTTCATCTTTCTCTACTATCATAGTTGGTTGTTTCAAGTCTTCAACCTCTTTAATCAACTTTGTTGTTGCAAACATGTTGTCTTGCATTTGATTTGTGTATGGAGGTAGACATCTCTTCTTACCAAACAACAACTAACCAATAAGATGCTTTTCATGCATCAAATTGAACCACTCTTCATGAGATACATAATTATCATCAAATTTGACTTCATACGTCTCTTCATTAGAGGGAATTTCTTCATAAAAATACTCATCATCACATGTTTCAATGTCGATTACAAGGACGCATTCATCATTGTAGCCTCAACGTTGCGATCTTCAGTTTCACAATCAATTATGAGATTTAAAGCACAATCTTCATTTTCAAGAACAATACTTTCATCATCTTCATCCTCATTCAGAGTGTACTTCATTTCTAAAATATACCACAATACTTTGTCATTTTTAATCTCACCATATTCATGTAGTATACTCAACAAAATATTTTCATCTCATGCAGATTTTATAAGATGTAATGTTGATTCATCTCTACTCATATCATGGTTCAAATTAATGAAAGCCTCTTCAACATAATTCAATAAATCTACCTTACATAATATTATTTTCATTTAAGTTCCCCAAATTTCATAATTTTTATGGGAGAAAGAGGGTAGATTCGACATTGACCTTTTTAAGATTTCATATATTTCATCAAATGTTCATTGTGTTAATCGTGATCTGTGTTGTGATCATCCTCAGGTCCTTCAAATTCAACTTGAAACACTTCATATTCAACTGAAAAATATACTAGTTCATCCCTTTGACTTTTCCTCCTGATTTGTTTCAGTTCTCTCTGGAACTGTTTGAGTCTGCTTTGTTTACCCATCACTCCTCTTGCATGCTCCTCATGGCTTCAAACAATTTGGAATCCACGTTCTTCGACACTCAGCAAACTTTGTAGGGTTGGTTAATTTGATTGAATACTGGAAAACCATTTGTAATGTAATCTTGTGAATAGATCTATTTGCACAAGAATAAGATCTAGTCAAATAGTCACACATAAATTCACTTCCTCAACTCATAGCCATGCGTTCACCAACAGTGACTATGAATTAGACATCTCAACCCTCAGCTCTCAGCACAGTTTCACATACTTCACATTGCAGTTCACAAGTTAGCAAGATGCACAATGTGCTTTCTTTAGAAAATAAATAGCATTCCTTCAAACACTTCAAGTACACAGTGCTCTTCCAACTATTGGCCGATGAAATTACCCATTTTTACATACTTCCACCTATTCCTCTCCATCTTCTTTATAGCTCTTATGAGGTTAAGTTTTATCCAAATTAATGAAAGGTATATCATGTTGGCATGTATTCTTGAATTGTTGATTAATGAAGTGGTATTCATAGGGGAACAATACTTAAATGACTTGCTCATGAGATTCTTTGTAGATTACTCAAAAATTCATATCGAACATCATTTGATGGAACAAGACCCATCATGATGCTGCTGAGTATGGACTAGTGGCATTATTGTAGGGTTGAGCCATCAACTAACTAACTACCCAAATAGCTAGTAGATCCATCTCTGTTACTATCTTCTCATTCTGTTTAGGATTTGACGGAATGTTGTATATTTTTGGGACAGTCGGATCGCCACAATTTTTGGGTTTGTCAAGTTATGCTATTTGTGTAATGATGGTTGTGCATAAGTACGGCACAACTGAGAATAACTGAATGATATTCCTTTCTCTTGTAACAACCAAATTTTAGCTTGTAATCTTTGTTCTGAATTAATAAGAGTAACAACATACTGTTAACTTGGTGTGATCTATAATTCTTCAATCACGACCCTAATCAAAGAGTTGGGCCCAGTCTTTCGAGCAAGTGTTGTTGGAATGCAGTGTGAGTGGTATAGGTACCTCTTTTAATGGTGTCATTAATGTTTTATGATTGTTGTTTATTTCCTTGTTGTTATTTACAATTGTTGTTACTCCAGATTGATGTTACTCAGTGTTGATGTTATTTAATATTGTTGTTACTTGATTTGTTAATTTCTATTGGATTGATTTAGAACTCTTTTAGGCGAATGACCTTATATTTCATAATTGATCAATGTTGGGTAAGGAACCGATAGCTTTCATAGACCTTTCATGATAACCTTAAAATAACCAGACACACCCTGGGTTGACAAATAAATGTAAAGAGGGACTGAATCTATAAACCAATATTAGGACCCCAACATTTTGGCATCGTTTTCGGGGAGACTATTAAAGGCACAAAGTACAACCAGTATTGACCGTAGTACCCACTCTCTCATCCTGGTCAAGCGAGGTTTGCACCAAAACCCTTTACCAGGAACCGAGCATTAGGATTCTGTTGATTGTTTTGATTTAATCTTTTGTCTCTTAGATTGTATGAACAAGGAAACAAAACCAAGGGGCAGAGGGAGACCGCTAAAACTTGTAGGTGGTAGAGGTCAACGAAGGAAGGATCTAGGTATAATTACCTATATTCAAGAAATCATCTCCAGAGCTAAATCAGGAATTCCATCATGGGGCGTTTCCAGGGTAAGATCTAAGATGAAATCCAGGACCCAGTCAGCCCCACAACCATAACCTTCCTCAACAACAAAAGCAGATCCTAGAGAAGAGGAAGTAGGGAGTAGAGGATATGCATAATTAAGTGTTGAAGGTTCTGAAGAAGAAGAGTGTGTGAAGTAAACCCTCCGCCTGACCGAGGGAGCACTGTCAAGCCAACTCACCCATGCATTGTGGAGCAGTCGAAACCTGCTCAAATTCCAAGTGAATATTGGAGGATATTCATGGCCAATACAACTTCTACAATCGAGTTCCCGATTGGGGAAATTAGAGGCGATGCTCCCATTAAGCATATTCCTCTAACAACACTACCTAATTTTATTGGCCTCTCTTCCAAAGATCCAGATACATTCCTCTTCGAGTTTGATGATGTTTGTTGAGGGTATGATTATTTTTCAGACGCTCATAAACTAAAGATATTCCCTACTACTTTGAAGGGGATAGTGTGTAGTGGTTTATGGGCTTAGGAGGAAATTTTATCATGACATAGGATGATATTAAGGAAACTTTCCTTGAGAAATATCAGGACTACTATAAGTCTTAGGACATGAAAGATGATATCTTCAAGAAAATGCAGAACAAGGATGAGAGCGTGGAGGATTTTGTGGAATGTTTTAAATATAGCTTGCATAGATCGGGTCATAGTGACCTGGATAAAGGTGTTTTAAAGATAATCTTTCTCTGTGGATTAAGAGAAGAATCTATGGAACTTATGAATGTGGTAGGAAATGGAGATATATCAAAGGAACATTTTGATACCATTTGTGATCTACGTGTCAACAGTTCACGAGGAGCTACAAGGCATAAGTGAGGAACACGGGAAGCTTATAACAGAACTCTCAAATCATCGAGCAGTGGAGTCAAAAAAGCAAAAATTAGGAACTTACTAGAAAATTTGAGGACTGACATCTTAAGTACATTATCTTCACAGCTAGATGTTCTGCAAGAAAAATGGAAATAGATTGAAGACGAGAAAGAAATGGTTATATTTTCCTCACAATACAAGAAGAAACACCCTCTAAAGGAGTGTCCACTTAATGCCATCGAAACATGTGAAATATGTGAGCAAAATCACTCCACAAGAATGTGTCCATCAATTCCTAGGTTGAAGGAAGTTTACCAGGGGGAAATGAAGAGATAGATCGGGTCTATTTTATGGGGCCAAAGAAGTCATGGCAACCACGACCTCAGAATATGAATCAAGGTATGAATCAAGACCCTTCTCAATATTGCAATAATTGGAACTATGGGTCTCAACCTGCACCATTCCCCTCTCCATTATGGCCACAAGATTATAAGTAACCCATGCCATGGCAGACATGGTCACCCTAACCTAGTCTAGTTCCTTCTTGGTCTTAGAAATGGCATGGACCCTCTCTTCCTACAAGTCAACTCTGTCATCCTATGACACAACAATAATTACAGCTCCCACCAAACGCTTCTACTAGAACTCCTCCTTTTTGCCCTCAATTTTTTTTTTCAAGCTATCCCAAATCCAAATAACAGGGGAGTCCAACAGGTTGAGACACTCAACCTTCCTGCATATGGTATTTCCACTTTGGAACGTAATGAGTTGAATCTTCGATCTAGACGAGTGGTGAATAAAAGGACTTCACCAATAATTATTGAGAAAACTAAAGGTGGAGTCTCATTGTCAAAAACGAAATTTGTACACCCCTCTGGGAGATTGGGTGTAAAGAAACAAAAACTACTGATGAAAAAAAACCCCCCACTAAAATAATTGTCGCCTGAAGGGGTTATGTAGGCCCACGTTATCGTGAGAGGTTGTCCTTAAATAAACATATCCCTAAACCTGAATTTGATCTCTTAGGGGAACTAAAAAATGTATTTGTTAAAATTCCATTACTCCAAGCCATGAAAGACGTGTCGATTATGCCAAAACAATTAGGGATTTGTGCTTAAAGAAACTTGTGAGAAAGCCTACATACCCACCCATTATTCACATCATGGGGAGATTGTGAGACATAACGTTGGGAAAAATTACCTGCGTTAAATACGATGACCCAAGAAACCTCATCCTCACAACTCATATCAATAGTGTTGACATTCCAAATGTTTTTTCGGACCTTGGGGAAAAAATTAACTTTATAACCTCAGAAAATGTGCTTAATGTGGGCTTATTCGACCTTAAACAAACCACAATGATTCTAGATCTTGTAGATCGATCTACTGTGAGACCTATAGGAAAATTGGAAGATGTAATCATTTACATGGATTCTTGGGAATACCCTGTCAATCTCTTAGTACTACACACTCAATCATGAGTAGGGAGACATCCCCTGATCTTAGGAAGACCATGACTCGCTATAGTCTATGCTTATATTGGGTGTTGATCTCGAAACATGGTAATACCAAATGGGGAAATTATGAGGAATCTTGTTCTTTATCCCCCTGTAGAACCAAACAAATCATTCAAACTTGGGTTTATCATGGAACAAGAGCCACCCTTTTTCGATGAATCTGAACCAGAACATGAAGACGTTAGAACAATTATTAACATTGGAAAAGCTCTTTATTTCAAAGGAGAAATGGAAGATGATGCTATTAGCATATTTATCACTAATTCCAACTCTGTTTCTTGTCCGACCCATTAACTATTACAGTCTGTTATGAGTTGTACTACACAGCAAGATATTCAACGAGAAATTGAAACTAAAAAAGTTCATGTCACAATAGTTCATAGCAGTATCCCAGTAGAGATTAATCCAGCGAAAACCTTGAATATCAATTCCAACCTATCACCCTCCCAAATTGAACAATTATTAAGGATTATTCGGAGGGAGAAGGAAGACGTTTCTTGGGAATACATGGATATGAAGGGAATCCATCCCAATTTATGTACCCACCACATACATAAGAGAAGAATGTCATCTTGTTTTCTAGCCCTAAAGAAGAATGAACCCTTCTTTGAAAAAAAATTGTTAAGGAGTTATTGCATAAGCTATTGGATGTTTGGTTTACTTATCCAATCTCTTACAGCCAATGGGTATCCCCAATAGTCATAGTCCCAAAGAAAAGTGGAAAATGAAGGATCTGCATTGATTATAGCGAATTAAATAAAGCTACCCACCAAGATCAGTTTCCATTACCTTTCATTGACCAGTTTCTTGACACACTAGCCGAGAATAAGTTTTTGTCTTTCCTTGATAGATTTAGTCGATACAAATTGATCCAGATAGCTCCTAAAGATCAAGAGAATACCACTTTAACTTTCCCTTGGGGAACTTTTGCATATCAGGTCTGACGATTCGGGCTTTGTAATGCACCTGCCAATTTCCAACAGGAAATATTGGGAATCTTCTTTAACTCGATTAATGATAGTGGATAAATTTACATGGATGATTTTACCCCTTAGGATGATTATTTTGAAGATGGTTTGGAAAATTTAGAAAAGGTACTTAAATGATGTAAATAGACTCACATTTCTCTTAGCACAGTGAAATTTCATATGATGATGGAATAAGGGATCGTCCTGGGACATTTACTTTTAGCTGCAGGAATACATGTTTAACCAGCTAAGCTCAAGGTAATATTAAATTTTCCCATTTCGAAGATACAGACAATGGTACGAAGCCTTATTGTTTATGTTGGGTATTATCGATGCTTCATAGATTTTTTTGCTAAAATATCATTTCCACTTTTCCATTTACTGTCTAAAGATGTAGAATTTGTGTGGTATGATGCTTGTGAATCAACATTTTTAGGGATCAGGAAATTAGTCTGTGACACTCTAGTATTGCATGGCCCTGATTGGAGACTTCCATTTCATATCTCTACGGATGCTTCCCATACTACAGTAGCAACAATTTTGGGATAACATGAACACAAGAAACTGTATGCAATATATTATGTCAACAATAATTTAACGTCTACTAAGATTATTTATAGGGTAACTCAGATAGATTTTTTGGTTGTTATTTATGTTGTTAAAAAAAATCGGCATTATATTATAGTTTACCCCAACCTTGTGCATAATATCATTCAGCCATCATGTATCTCATGAATATACCTATAACTCTTAGACGAATCACAATATCGTTGCTATTGTTACAGTAATTGTTATCACTATTGTGAACAAACCAGGAAAGGTTAATGTTGTAGCAGATTTATTGTCTAGGTTGAATATTAATAATGAAGATACACATGTAGAAGATAGTTTCCCTAATGAACATATTTTTACAATTTCTGCTAACATGCCTTGGTATGCAAATGTTGCTAATTACCTTGTTGCAGGTAAGGTACCTCATCATTTGTCACACAAGGAACGATGGAGAATTTTTCAGAAAAGTACTCGTTATACATGGATAGAAGGGTATCTCTTCTACACTGGTCCAGATCAAAAAAATTGACATTGTGTAGGTGAGGACGAGATCTACGATGCCTTGAAGGTTTCTCACGATGAACCATATGGGGGACACTTTGTGATAAATGGACTGGTGATAAGGTGCTACATATGGAATATTATTGGCCCTTTATATTTCGGGATGTTAGAAGATATGTTCATGGGTGTGACAGTTGCCAACGAATCGGCCAGATTGTTCGATTAGACGAAATTCCATTGAAGACTCAACTAGTCCTCGATCCCTTTGAGAAATGGGTCATTGATTTCATCGGGCCATTTAATCCTTCGTGTCACCAAAAAGTCCACATCCTTGCCTGTACATATTATGTGACGAAATGGGTTGAAGCCAAGGCACTGAGGTAAGTCATCAGGTATGTCCCCAAATGACTCCATGAATTTAATTGACTCTTTCAATGATGACATGACCAATTAGGGCTGAGGCCCTCCATAACTTAGTTGGGGGGGACATTTTATCACATTTAATTAATACTGATACCATTTTTTCTATTACCCATTCTTCACTAATACCACCTAACCTTTCAATTATACCATTAAATACTGCATCATTACCCACTCGCATCATATCTCCATCCATATCCTTCACACATATCAATATTCGTTAGAAAATACACCATGTACTTACATACATGTCAATATTAAATTGTGGTTATTCCCAATTTATTGTAATTATTACCATGATTACTGTTGTTTTACCATAACCCTCTCCCAAAATCGCTTCCCTTATCGTCATTTCTGCTACCGCATAGTTTCTTGGCTAACCATTCCTTCAATGATTGATTTTTCTCTGAACGCTATCACAGGGTAATTGGTAGGTATTATCGGTGGCTAGGCTATCAGCCATGAACTTGAGAATACAGAGCAAATACAATGCCGACCAGAAGTATGGTGGATTTTTCAAAATGTTGGATGGCACACTTATTTTGTTCGATTATAGGGATTTTTGTTCGATTATAGGGATTCAATGAAGGGGTAACAATTGAATTTGCATTGAATATGGAGGGAAATAGCTCAAGGGTCCATGGGTTTGCAATTCAAGTGACTAAATAAGTCATTTCCAAGGTCAGTGGGTTATCACAAGAGGGACAAAAGTGGTTTATTAGAAGAACAACCTTGCGAGAGTTTCCATAATTGTTCTTACAAGTGGGAGAAAATGTGGTGCAGAAAGGAAAGGGGCATGATAGAAAATCGGTACCACAACCTTGGTGAGACGTCGCATAATTCTTAATCTAGTACACCACTTGTGAAGCTCAATTTTATGTTCTTTTTAAATACCATTTGAAGCTCCCATTTAGTCTTCAATTTCGCTAGTTGCATGCTGTAAATATTCCCTTCTTCCTTTTGAGCGATTTACAATTGATGGCCTGATTTGCGCGTTGTTCGCGCCAGGTAATGGCCACCCTTACAAATCATGGGCTTGTTAGATGGTTGGTAATACCTACCTTGTTAAAGACCCCCTATAACTTGGTGGCAACTTGTAGAATTATCGGAGGAAGAAGTTGCAGCTATCATGGCCGCAAGGCTAGAGGAAGAATTTCTTGAAGAAGAAGAAATGGAACTGATGTCGAAGGAAGTGGAGGAGAAAGGGGATGAAGAAATGCAGGATCAACAATATGGATTAGGAGATGGAGAAGGAATTCAGGGGATAGAAACAGAGGTTTTTGGCAGCATGGACACTGAAGCTACTCCCCCTTGCTCACCTCTTATGGCATCTTTGCTGAGAGGATTAAGGAAATTCCCTTCTCCTACCTCTATAGTTGTGACACCAAAAGTCAGGATGTGAGAAATCCTTCCTCCCAATTTGAAGTTTTTGGCAGTTTTTGTAGAAGGGAGTGAGGCTGATACTTCTCCACAAGAACCAGTACCAGATTCAAAACTGATGGAAGAAAATTTAATAACACAATAATTCGTTAGGGAATTTGCAAAAAGGAAAGCTATGATGCAAGTGGAAATTCATAGTTGATGCCAAAAATGACTATTTTTAAGGAAGAATGTTCAATTAAAGGTAAAATTTCAAAGCTAAGGAACCAGGTGATGTGATTATAGAAGCAGGAAAAAGGGAAACGAAAAATCTAACAGCGTTGAACGAATGCAAATTCCGGAACCAACGAGGTAGTTTGATTGTCTGTGCAAATAGAAGATAGAGAGGTGGTCTCGACATCTACAGAGATGGAAGACAAAGAGGAAGTCTCAATGTATACATAGATAGAGGACAAAGAGGTAGTCTTTAAATCTGCACAGATGGAAGACAGAGAGGTAGTCTGAACATCTACACAGACCGAGACACTTGTTAACTTTGAAGAAGAACATAAATTCATTTTGACAGTAGAAATTCAGAAGTGGAAAGATGTTTCTTTTAGTTTCCAAAGTGGGGAAATTCCCATGGAGGCTTATCAAAAAGAGGTAAGAGAAATTCGAGAGAATGTGACAATGGAATTCGCCAACTATATAACTCAATTGGAAAAAGCTCAACAACGACAAGAAAGATTGCAGAAGAGAATCAGAGAATTGTAGGAACAAGTTTAGTTGTTGAAGACTAATAATAATGAGATGTTTACTTTAGCATAAGAAATGTTGGCATGTCGCCCCCTGCTAAAAATTACTCTCTTTTTCTTCATGAGAAATATTTGTTTTCTGTTTGGAAAACATTCACTAGGAGTTGAGTCATAAAATAAGGGACCCCATGTAATTGTTAAGGATTTTGAGAGATAATAATTATATTCATAAGAGCTTCCTATGTCAGCTCTATATGCAAGTTTATATCCTGAGAAATGATCAAATATTTAATCTTGTGCCATTTGTAGGATATATCCAATTAATGGCTTTTAAAACTTTTGTAATCAATCAAGTTAAATGGAAGAATCCCTTTGACGCATTTGACACAAATCAAGAAAATTGCCCATTGATGGTTACAGTGGAAAATTTCCAATCTCGGGCTATTGTTACTAAACATTACCAGTTTCTCAAGTTAGAAGGCTGAAAGGACCGGATGCTTACAACACAATGATGGTGTGTCAACCTATGTATGAAGAAGATTTATACCTTTAGGAAAGAAGTTGAGGATGCCTCTAAAAAACATTGGATACTTTCATCGTTAGGAGTACGAGCACGAGAACCCTTTGGGCACCCAAGTTTTCAAGAGAATTGGACACAATACCATGGTATATTTCCGGAAGGCAACATTGTGGATTTGAGTGGCTGGGGTTAAGGTTCTGATTTCCTATTATCTGGTTATCTTCTGATCACTATGAGTTGGCTTATGAAGTGGATGAAGACTGGTGGAAGGATGTTATTCATACAAATGGATATCAATTACCTAGGACCAATATGGAAAACCAATATGACCTCACTAACCTCCATGCTAGTCACAACAGGTCAAATCCTGATTTACTCTGGAAGCGGTCTACATGAGGACATGGAACCAAGCCAGTTGGGAGGAGATGTTGGCCGATTAAATTACCCATTTTTACCTACTTCCACCTATTCCTTCCATCTTCTTTATATCTCTTATGAGGTTAATTTGTATGCCAATTAATGAAAGGTATATCATGTTGGAATGTATTTTTGAATTGTTGATTAATGAAGCAACAGTCATAGGGGAACAATACTTAAACAAATTGTTGAAAATATTCTTTTAAGATTACTCGAAAATTCATACTGAACATTGTTTAATGGAAAGGGATCCATCATGATGCGGCTAATTGTGGACTGGTGTCGCTATTCAAGGGCTGAGCCATCAACTGACCAACTGCCCAGATAGTTAGCAGATCCATCTCTGTTACTATCTTTTAATTCTGTTTAGGATTTGAGGAACTATTGTATATTTTTGGGACAATCAGATCACCAAAATTTATAGGTTTGTTAAGTTATGCTATTCATGTAATGATGATTGTGTATAAGTATGGCAATATTGAGAAGAACTGGATGATCTTCATTTCGCTTGTAATACCTGAATTTCATCTTGTAATATTTTTATGAATTAATAAGAGTAGCAACATATCATTAACTTGGTGTGATCTATAATTATTCAGCCATGGTCGTGATCAAAGAGTTGGGCCCACTCTTTTGATTAGGTGTCGTTGGAATACAATTCATGTGGTATAGGTATGTCTTTTAATGGTATCATTAATTTTTTATTATTTATTTTATTTCCTTGTTGTTATGCAGATTTGTTGTTACTTTGGATTTTTATTACTGAGGATTGATGTTATTTAAGATTGTTGTTACCTGATTTGTTAATTTCTGTTGGATTGATTTAGAACTCTTTTGGGCCAACGACCTTGTATTTCCTAATTGATCAATGCTGGGTAGGGAACTTGTAGTCTGAATAGACCTTGCATGATAGCTTTGAAATAACTAAACAAACTCTAGGTCGACAAATAAATGTAAAGATGGACTGAGTCTATAAAATAATATTAGGACCCCAACCCCAACTCCACGTAGATGTCTACAAAATCGCTATTGATTGAATTCTCAGAGTGATGTTGGAGCATATGATATTATACCTTCGCAGCAACTGTAAACACATAGGTCAATGAAGAGGATTCAATGGTATTCTTACTCAGTGAAGTGCTTCGCTTACTCGACCAACTTTTCCGCTACTTGGACAAAGAGACTGCCTTTCTCCTTTGTTCACCAACTAGACACAATATTTATGAAAACTACACTCTATTTCTCCTCTGCTCACAACAACCAATGAATAAAACACCTCCACCTATGCCCAACTCCACTACTATTAATGTATTTTTCGTCACTATTGGCGTGGACAACATAACCATGCACATTGGCTACTTCAACAACAACAAAAAGTCTAGAACTCAATCCACTATTGTCACATGCAATCCACAAGAAATTTCAACACCAAGCTCAATATTTGGCTTCACGTCGGGTTCACCAATACTTTCTCTACACTGCTTCAGGCATATATCGCCTCACCAATCACTAATTGACAGCCACACCAATCACTTACTAGACGACTCTTCCATGTTGGCTCATTCCTCATGGCATGTTACTTCCAACAATAGTACCACTTCTAGTCCACACCTCGTGCTCAGTCCATGAATTTCTCAGTGCCTCCCTACATAGGTAGTAATGACTCTTATCCCACTGAGTCATGAGTTTCACCAACGAACTCAACCCACATATCTGGCCTTCTTGCATACCTGAACTTCCTTCGAGCGGTAACATTGTAGCCAATATTTTTGGCAATGGTGTACGCAATGTTGGAAGCTTATGTGGAACATTAGTTATTTTATTTGCGTCTTTCTGTAAGGTTGTGTTTCCACAGTTCCATCAGTTTTACCTTCTGTCACTAGTTCAACCCATTTCTCTGAATTTCCTTCTAGTCTTCCTGTCAACATTTCAATATGCTAATGCAAGTTCTCTTCTAAACTTTTGAGACCCTCATACGATCTCACCTCTTCCTCCTCATCATCAGAAGATATTCCTTCCTCTGTCTTACAGATAACTTCATCTTCTTCATCTACTTCTCCTGCTTCTTCAAGCATTTTCCTCTGAACAAATTTGCCTGCGGCATCTTCCATTCTTATCCTTGACTAAAATAATTTGAGTTTATTTGTCCATAAAGCAATCTCCTTTTGCTTCCACCTCATCTGTAATGAGTGCCAGATCAGCTTCTTTCCTTTTAATGGAAAGGTCCATCCTCTTTCCTAGTCTTCTAGTTCTTGTAGCAGCTCTGTCAATATCTCCAATCTTGCTTTCATGTCAGCAAGTTGCTTGTCAAGCTCCTCTTGACTCATCCTCTTCATGCCCTTTGTCTTGGAATTCTTTCTTCTATAGTAACTTTCTTCAAAACCTCTACAATGATCCTCCATCATCGTTGTCTTCATCCTCTCTTCTTGAGCTCCTCTCTCCACTGCAATAAGCCTCTGTAACACCAAGTCCCCCTCACTACAATCTTACCTCACTAAACTCTCCACACTCAGTCTTTTGGTAAGCATGGTCCTCCATCTGTAACCTCCTCTTGAGCACCATCTTTACTCTTCCTAGGCTTCTGCAAGCTCTCACTCTCCCTTGAGAACACCTTAGAGTGCTTTCTTTGCTCTGGTTTTCCCTTTGCTTGCTACTGAAAACATTCAATCACAATTTATCAACTCAATTAAAACAAATATCATCATCATATATATATATTTATTTATTTATTTATTTATGATTCCTACAAGATCATGTCCCTCTCCATTTTGCATGCACTGTCTCAAGTTATTTGCTTTCCGCAAATTATTTCTTTGAGAGTAAAACTCTTCTCCCCTTTGCTATGCTATGTGTTCAGATTTAAAATCTCCCTTGAGAATGAAATTCACAACTCTCTCTGTTATCTTTCATTTCTATTATCTTTGACCTTTATTGTCCTTGGCTATTCGCCCTCTACAACTTTTCCTTTGCTATCTTACCTCTTTACCACTGTTAGCGTCTGTCTCCTTCCAAGACCTGCTTTCTCCCTGTGTAACCTTTGAACCCTTGCACACAAAACATGCTTGTTTAGACCTTTTATCCTGCTCGTCTTTCTGATTACCAACTTTGTCACCTTGGCTGCTCACACTCTTCTTTCTCAGCACGCAAAACTCTTTTTCGCAGGAAATCTTTTCTCACTCTGATACAACTTTGATGCCACCTTATGGCAACTCAACACTCAATCAAATGCCCTCTACCATTCTGTAATGATATTCACACCAGAACTACTAAACAACACTACCATCCTTACACATTCACGCAGCAGGTTCCACAACTTTGTTCTCCTGTACAAGACGCCCTTAGTGTATTGATCAATTTCATTTCATCATTGTTCGACCAATTCTCAATGGGATCGCTTGGTTATCCAGTACCTTCTAAGAAATCTCGCTCTGAGTTTGTCTGTGGCCGATCCGGCTCAAATTTGGGTCAACCTACAGCAAATTTTCACAAATTGCACACAAGCTGGGTAAATCTAGCATAAATAATCTATCAACTCAAAATGTCGGATTACTTTCTACACATTTACAGTATAATACATGCATCATTTATTTGTTGCTGATGAGATTAGATACCTCAAGGCCGGTTTCGTTTTTCGCCCTTTCAGGCAAGGTCTCCCGATCTTCTGTGTAGAACCCTAATCAACAGAAGTATAGTTTCATTTACACCCAGATGGAAACTTCTGTGAACTAGCAATTAACTCACACCATGCCAAGACCTTCCCATGGCGATTCCAGTGGCATTTACAACTTATGACCGACTGTAGTTTTAACTTATGATGGGTTCCTCTTACACAACATTCGAAAATTGATTCCTATCAATGACATCAACAACTTATCACTAACGCTGAATTTAATCTATGACAGGTTCCTCCAATACAGCATACAAAACTTGGTTTATATCAATCACAACGATTTCTGTGCCAGAAAGGTCTTCAAACCCTTCTACAGGAACCTCGTAATTCCTGTGCCATTAACTACCAGGAAAAATTTATTCAGCGAGTATAATTCATGCATTCAAACATTACTATTTCCTATTACAGCAACATTTCACATACTCATTAATCATTTACCAATCATCACATAAATCAGACAGAAATTTCTGAGCAGACACTTACACACTTGTCCAATTGACCATGGGGAGATCAAGTCACAGAAACACAAAACTATTACAGGTTTATTATGCTAAATCTTTATTAGCATATTATTGTTACGTCAATAGCTTGATCATATAGGGATGAGAGTGCTCTACCCTAGCCCTCTCTATCTTTCAGACCTCCCCTCGCTCGATCTATCTCTCCCCTGCTGCCTTTTTTTTTTTTTTACCCAAAAAGAAGTTATACATAAGTCATAGCTAACTACTTCTTCCCGTACATGAAAGGATTAGTTGTGCAATTATAACTCAATCTTTATCTTCATTTAACTAAACTAGACCACTTTTAACTACTTGCCCTTATTGAAATTAACACAAATTTAATAACTAAGTCTTCCTCATGTCTTACATTAGCCACAACATGTCACCACTCCGTCATATTGCTGGTCAAGTCCAGATGCTCCTGCATCAATAGACTTCCTAAGCTAGCTTTAAATTCTAGCCAAAACCACCTAAGGCTCAATCGGGGGTGGCATAAAGACACAAGGGCCTGGTTAAACTATTGCGAGATCAACGAGAATGATGCATTGCAAAACATAAATAACATTAAAGATATTTTTACTTCTAAGTTCAAAGAAAAAATGTGGTGTGAGAAAGATTTAGCGGCTAAAAGAAAATTAAGTTATTATAAGAAGGTCATCAACCCCACCCTAGAAGATCAAAAGTATCTCTGTATTTTAACTAGCTCAAAGAAGAAAATTAATATAGCAAAGATTAGAACGAATTCTCATGAGATCCATAGTGAAACAGGTTGTTGAGCAGTTCCTAAAACGCAATGGATGGAAAGGATCTACCATATATGTGAGAATAGGAACATCGAGGATGAAAACCACTTCCTCTTAGAGTGCCCCATGTACAACCACATTAAATCTCAGTTTCAAGAAAAGAAACTATAAGGGTTACTGATTCTATCAAGAAAGAAATTGGTTATGGTTGCATCATTTAGTGTATTATGCTTTGGATAGATCAAAAGGTGTTCTATTGGATTGGAAAAGATTTCCTTCACCAAATATAATCATCATTTTCAAATTAAATTTTAAACTTTCTAATATGAGGGGTGTTTGATTTCACTATTTTTTTTTCTCTAAATTAAAGAATTTGATTTCACTATTTTATTTTTTCTCTAAATTAAGATTTCTCTTTATATTTGATTGTTAAGGGTAAATGTGAAATATCGTTTAGTGCTGGGTTGAATTCACACGGGTGACTTGTCCATTTGAGGTCCTTATTAATTAGCACCATTCCCATGGGTAGGAAAATAAGCAATGGGAAATTCTCTTTACAATGGTTTTCTCCTTTTCTCTCTATACGGTTCAATAACAGAGAAATATTTTTATTAGTTTTCTCTACCATATTGATTTTTAGAGAACGTAAGTTTATAAATTACATTAAGATACTAATTGTTAGAGAGAAGGTAGTTAACTATTAGGATATATATATATATATATATATATATATGATTATAAGTCTATGAGTTTTAATATTACATATGAATATTTTTACTATGATTTGAGTTATTTAATTATAATATATGGTGAAAATTTGGTACTTCAAACACAATAATATCAAATGAACCAAAAGTTATATACATTTCATGACAATATGAATCAATTGTACATATATGTGGTATAATTAGAACTTTATGTGATCAATAATGCAAATATCAGAACTGTAATTGATAATTAATTAACTTTAGAAGGTTATTTGAATATGGTATCTAGAAAAATAGATACAAGTTAGTTACACCTAACATGCTATGCTTTTAAGGTTCTAAAAGCTATGCATGATGATGCATCATATACATAGGAATGAACATCATAATATGCATTATTTTTGTGATAGTTCATTCTTTTGTTATTTAGGCATGTTTCTTTCATATATTGTACCCTACATGATTAAAATTAATGCATTGATATTACGATTACCTAATGCAAACAATTTTTTAATAATTTGAATGCATTGTTCTCATGATTATGAAATACATATTTTTGTAATTATGTTTGATCATAGTATATGCTTGTAACATTTAATTGACTCAAAGAGTAGCCACATCATCCTAAGTCACTGACAAAGTATAAATCACATATTGGATGAAAGTGATTATATTTTCGAAATTGGAATTAAATCATGGAAATGATATGCCTTCACCCCATGTGGAGGAAACCGTAATTTATGAACTAATCATAATATGATGATAAATTAGATATAAAATTAGAAAATATTTTAAATCCCTAGAGCTAATGGGTCATCTCCCTATTAATGTGATATCTAATAGTACTAAAATTTAGGAGAGACAGAATAAGGAGGAAATGAGCAGCTCTAAGGTGAGCCTAGATCAACCTGAAGAGTGCTTGCACAAAACACTTCTATTCAATCAATCAAAATGTTCATATATATATGTATATAGGATTACCGATCTGTTGAGTAGTTAGAACAACTTCCTCATAAATAGGATCCAAGAACTAAATATGACCCATAATCTCAACTAACAACTAATCTTGAACACCCTATATTTCTCCATTATTCCAAGGTCCCCCCTTAATGGAGAAATGGTTCAAAGAATAACATGAATAACATGCTTGTTGGTCACAGTCTCAACTAGGCTTACAATGATACATAAAAAAACTTGATAATTGAGCTTTCATTTTTTCCTTCTTGCTAAACGGTCCATACTTGTTCATTTTCTTGTGTAGTTTCATCTTCACCTTTCTTCCCATAAGGTAGTGGTGGATCTTCTCCTCTTTTTTACATTTTTTGCGCCAAAGGTGAAATATTTGAACTCTTAATCTCCTCTTTCTTGATATTTATTGCAGAGTAACATTCTATGTATTCAACATTGTTGCGGGTTCTTGGGACTTATACTTATTCTTAATGTTTGCAATTTCTTCAAGGTTTATTGCTTCTTCCTTGCTGCCAATATCTACACACTTAAAAAAAAATAGATTTATAAAAAGAACCATACTAATTCTTGTCATCCTGCTCTTTTAAGAGAGTTTTCCTTTTTTCATCTTTCTCTACTATCATAGTTGATTGTTTCATGTTTTCAACCTCTTTAATCAAATTTGTTGTTGCAAACATGTTGTCTTTCATTTGATTTGTGTATGGAGGTAGACATCTCTTCTCACCAAACAACAACTCACCAATAAGATTCTTTTCATGCATCAGATTGAACCACTCTTCATGAGATACATAATTCTCATCAAATTTGACTTCATACGTCTATTCATTAGAGAGACTTTCTTCATAAAAATATTCATCATCACATGTTCAATGTCAGTTACAGGAACACATTCATCATCCATCATTGCAGCTGCAATGTTGCGATCTTTAGTTTCACAATCAATTATGAGACTTAAAGAACAATCCTCATTTTCAAGAACAATACTTTCATCATCTTCAGCCTCATTCAAAGTGAAATTCATTTCTAAAATATACCATAATACTTTTCCATTTTTAATCTCACCATATTCATGTAGTATACTGAACAAAACGTTTTCATCCCATGCAGATGTTATAATATGTAATGTTGTTGCATATCTACTCATATCATGGTTCAAATTAGCAAAATCCTCTTCAACATAATTCAATAAATCTACCTTACATAGTATTGTTTTCATTTGAGTTGCCCAAATTTCATAATTTATATGGGAGAAAGAGGGTAGATCCAACATCAACCTTTTTAATATTTCATCTATTTCATAAAATTATTCATTGTGTTGATCGAGATCTGTGTTATGATCAGCCTTAGGTCCTTCAACTTGAAACACTTCATATTCAACTAAAAAATATATAGGTTCTTCCCTTTGAATTTTCCTCTTGATCTGTTTGAGTTCTCTTTGGAACTGTTTGAGTATCCTTTGTTTATCCATCACTTCTCTTGCATGCTCCTCATGGCTTCAAACAATATGGAATCCACATTCTTCGACACTCAACAAACTTCTTAGGGTTGGTTAATTTTATTGGTAACTGACAAACCATTTGTAATATATTCCTGCGAATAGATTTATTTGTATAGGAATAAGATCCAACCAAATGGTCACACATTGATTCACTCCCTCAACTTAGAGCCATGCATTCACCAACATTAACTACAAATTATACCTCTCGATCCTAACCTCTCAACAGAGTTTCAGATACTTCACACTGCAGTTCACAAGTTAGCAAGATGAACAACGGACCTTCTCTAGTATATAAACAACATTCCTTCAAACACTTCAAATACACATCACTCTTGCAACTTCTGGCCGATGAAATTACCCATTTTTACCTACTTCCACATATCCCTTTCCATTTGCTTTATAGCTCTTATGAGGTTAATTTGTATCCAAATTAATGAAAAGTATATCATGTTGGCATGTCTTCCTACATATGGTATTTCCACATTGGAATGTAATGGGTTGAATTTTTTTATCTCGATGTGTGGTGAATACAAGGAATTCACCAATAATTATTGAGCAAACTAAAGGCATAGTCTCGTCGTCAAAACCAAAATTTGTACACCCCTCTGGGGATGTTGGGGTTAAACCAACACAAACTACTAAGGAAAAACAATCCCCACTAAAATAATTGTTGCTCGAGGTGGTCACACAGGCCCACCTTAACCTGAGAGGTTGTCCTTGAATAAACATATCCCTCAACCAAAATTTGATTTCTCAGGGGAACTACAAAATTTATCTTTTAAAATTCCACTGCTCCAAACTATGAAAGACATGTTGATTATGCCAAAACAATCATGGATTTGTGCTTTAAGAAACTTGGGAGAAACACTAAAGACCCACCCAGTATTCACATCATGGGGAGATTGTCAGACATAATGTTGGGAAAAATTACGCTGTTAAATATGATGACCCAAGAAACCCAATCCTCACATTTCAAATCAATAGTGTTGACATTCCAAGTTTTTTTTTCTGATCTTTGGGAAATAAGTAACATTATAACTTCATAAAATGTGCTTAATTTGGGCTTATACAAACCAACCCCAACACTTCTAGAACTTACATCGATCTACTGCAAGACCTGTAGGAAAACTAGAAGATATAATCATTTCCACGGATTATTGGCAATACCCTGTCGATCTCTTAGTAATACACATTCAATCACGAGTAGGGGTAAATCCCATGATCTTAGGAATACCATGGATCGCTATAGTCTATGCTTATATTGGGTGTCGATTTGGGAACATGTTAATACCAAATGGGGAAATTATGAAGAATCTTATTCTTTATCCCCTTGTAGAACGAAACTCATCGGTCAAACTTGGGTTTATCATGGAACAAGAGTCACCCTTTTGGGATGAATCTGAACCAGAACATGAAGATGTTAGAACGATTATTAATATTGGGAAAGATCTTTATTTCAAAGTAGAAATGGAAGATGATTCTACTAGCACATTTATCAGTAATCCCAATTTCATTTCTTGTCCGACACAATGACTATTAGAGTCTGTTATGAGTTGTACTACCTAGGAAGATATTCAACCAAAAATTGAAACTAAAAATGTTCATGTCACAATAGTTCATAACATTATCCCAGTAGAGATTGATCTAGCGAAAACCTTGAATATCAATCCCAACCTATCACCATCCCAAATTGAACAATTATTAAAGATTCTCTAGAGGGAGAAGGAGAACTTTTCTTGGGAATACACGAATATGAAGGGACTCCACCTCGGTTTATGTACCCACCACATATATATAAGAGAAGAATGTCCTCCTGTTTTCCAGCCTCAAAGAAGAATGAATCCTGCTCTGAAAAAAAAATGTTAAGGAAGAATTGCAAAAGTTATTGGTTGTTGGGTTTATTTATCCAATATCTGATAGCCAATGGGTATCGCCATTAGTCATAGTCCCAAATAAAAATGGAAAGTGAAGGATCTGTGTTGATTACAGGGAATGAAATAAATCTACCCACCAAGATCACTTTCCCTTACCTTTCATCAACCAGGTTCTTGATACACTAGTCGAAAAGAAGTTCTTTTATTTCCTGGAGAGATTTAGTGGATATAACTAGATCTAGATAGCTCGTGAAGACCAGGACTGGAGAGCTTTTTCATACTGAGTCCAGCCATTTGGGCTTTGTAATG
Source organism: Pinus tabuliformis (assembly GCA_031772625.1). Taxonomy (NCBI): domain Eukaryota; kingdom Viridiplantae; phylum Streptophyta; class Pinopsida; order Pinales; family Pinaceae; genus Pinus; species Pinus tabuliformis. The sequence goes on along the minus strand of CM062819.1, from coordinate 810,600,724 downwards.
TGCCTACCACTTTCCAACACGCAATATTTGGAATCTTCTTTGACTTGATTAATGACAGTCTCGAAATTTACATGGACGATTTTACCCCTTATGGTGATTCTTTTGAAGACGATGTGGAAAATTTAGAAAAGGTACCTAAACAACATAAACAGACTCACATTTTTCTTAGCACAATTAAATGTCATATGATGATGGAATAACGGATTCTCCTTGGACCTTTTATTTCAGCCACAGGAATACAGGTTAAACCAACTAAGCTCAAGGCAATATTAAATTTTCCCATTCCGAAGACATAGACAATGGTATGAAGTTTTATTGGTTAGGTTGGGTATTATCGATGCTTCATAGAATTTCTTTCTAAAATAACATTTCCACTTTTCCAATTAATGTCTAAAGATGAAGAACTTGTGTTATCTGATGCTTATGAATCAACATTTTCAGGGATCAAGAAATTATTTTGTGAGGCACCAGTATTGCATGTCCCAGATTGGATACTTTCATTTCATATCTTTGTAGATGCTACCCATACTACCGTAGAAACAATTATGGGATAATAGGAAGACAAGAAACCGTATGTAATCTATTATGTCAACAATAATTTAATTCTTGCTGAGATTAATTATAAGGTAACTGAGGAGGAATTTTTGGTTTTTATTTATGCTGTTAAAATTTTTTAGCATTATATTACAAGTTACCCCACCTTTGTGCATGATATCATTCACCTATCAGGTATCTAATGAATATACCTATAACTCTTGGATGGATCACAAGATGGCTAGTATTGTCACAGGAATTTTATATCACTATTGTGAACAAACTAGGAAAGGATAATGTTGTAGCAGATTTCCTGTCTAGGCTTAATATTAATAATGAAGATACACTTGTAGAAGATATTTTCCCTGATGAACATATTTTTAAAATTTCTACTAACACTCCTCAATATGCAAATGTTCCTAGCTACCTTGTTGCAGGTAATGTACCTCATCATTTGTCACACAAGAGACAACGGAAAATTATTCAGCAAAGTGATCGTTATAAATGGATAGAAGGGTAACTTTTCTACACTCGACCATATCTATAAATTTGAAGTTTTGTAGGCGAGGACAAGATCTACGATGTCTTGAAGGTTTCTCATGATGAACCATATGAGGGACACTTTGTGATAAATGGACTGGTCATAAAATGCTGCATATGGGATATTATTGGCCCTTTATATTTTGGGATCCTAGAAGATATGTTCAGGGGTGTGACATTTGCCAACAAATGGCCATATTGTTCGATTAGATGAAATGTCAATGAAGACTCAACTAATCCTCGATCCATTTGAGAAATTCGCCATTGATTTCATTGGGACATTTAATCCTCGGTCTTTCCAAAACGTCCACATCCTTGTCTGTACATATTATGTGATGAAATGGGTTGAAGCCAAGGCCATTCCAAATGCCACTGACTAGAATGTATCAGACTTCCTGTTTGAAGAAATCTCTTCTCGATGTGGGATTCCCATGGAAATAGTTTCAGATGGAGGGGAACAATTTACATCGATTTTTCAATATAAGCACTTATGAAGAAATTTGGAATCAAACACCGAGTGACATCCCCATATCACCCTCATGTGAATAGTCAAGTAGAGATCACAAATAAAGTATTGGAAAGTATTCTTACAGAGATTGTGGCTACCCATCGTGGGAATTAGGCTAAAAAAGCTCCCTGAAGAACACTAGGAATATAGAACCACATGGCGAGATACAATAATATTTTCACCATATGAACTTATGTATGGGAAGTCCCCTCTATTCCTAATTGAATTGAAGGTCAAAACGCTTGGAATAACTATCAAAGTAGGCCTAAATCTTACTACAACCCAGAAACATTTACTAAGTCAGCCCAATGAATTGGATGAAATATGTTTAGTAGCTATACATAACAATGCCACCATCCAACAGTGGTGAACTAAGTGACATGATAAATTTATTAAGAAAAATGTGTTCCAAAAAGGTGATTGTTCGTTACTCTATGATTCCCAATTCAAGGATTTTAATGGAAAGCCTCACTCAATATGGATGGGTCTATGTGAGGTCGACACAGTGTTTTATAGTGGAACTATTAAACTCATAACAATAGACGATTCACAAAGTCCTTTACTTACAAATGGACATCGTCTTAGGTTGTATCACTGTTTGACCTTTATGAACTCCTACATTAGACAATTTTCTGATGATTCTGGTTTTGAGGTCATTCGTGCATAAAATTCTTCCTCTGCACCTCTTGTTGAATAAATATAAACATAAATGAATAATAAATAAATAAAATAAACATATATATATATATATATATATATATATATATATATATATATATATATATATATATATATATAGCTAAGTTTTCTTGTTGATCCAGTCGCAACGCCGTTTTTCTATTTTCCGGTTGCCACTCTAGTTGCATTCCCCTTTTAAAATTTCCTTACTACTACTCCAGTTGCAACACACTTTTTTTTCCTTTCCCTACTACTACTCCAGTTGCAATGCCCCTTTTTCCCTCTCCCTGCTTTTACTCCAGTTGTGGTGACATTTTTCCCTTTCCCTACCGCAACTCTAGTTGCAATGCTCTTTTTTCCTTTCCCTATTGCTACGCCTATTTCAACATCTTAGTTTTTCCCCATTGTAGCATTGATGATACTCCGCTAGTGTTGATACTCCGTCAATGTTGATACTCCACTAGTGCTGATACTCCACTGATATTGATACTCTGCTAACGTTGTTACTCCACTCGTGTTCATACTCTCTCGGCGCTGATACTCCATTGAGGTAATTCATTAGGTATGTCCCTGAATGACTCTGTGAATTTAATTGACTTTTTCAATGATGGCATGACGAAGGCTGCAGGGGGCCATACCTCAGTTGGGGGAACATTGTATCACATTTAATTAATACCGATACCATTGTTGATATTACCCATACCTAATTAATACCACTTAACCATTCAAATATACCATTAAATACCACACCATTACACATTGACATCATATCTCCATCTGTATCCTTCACACATACCAATATTAATTGGAAAATACACCATGTACGTACATACACGTCAATATTAAATTGTGGTTATTCCCAATGTATTTTAATTACGCCATAAGGCGTTCCCCTATGAAAACAACTCCTCTGGATGCTACTCTGCACATATTTGCACTGTCGGATCAAATGTTAGACGATTGAGTGAACGTCTGCCGTCAGATTGAATTCCCTGAGGTGGTTCTCCGCGACCGTTCCATCACATGGCATGGAATTGGAGTGTGTCTCCGTGATTCATGGAATGTGTGGGTTTATTATATTCTATTTGTCTGCGGCGAGATTGAATTCATTGGCCTGGTTCTCCACAACTTCTTCCCTGGCCTGGTTTTCCGCAACCGCTCCATCACGACGTGGCACAGGATGGGGTGGGTTTCCGTGCTTCATGGAACAGTTAGATTTATCCTATTCTTTTTATCTCTGAGTTCGGTAGTTCCTGAGTTCGGTACAATAATTCCTGGTTTCAATATGGTAGAAGCAGCAGAAGAAATGGATGACCTTGACATGAAAGGGTCGGTGGCCATTATGTGGAACATAGAAAACTGCTCTATACCGGTGGGAGAGCTCCAATAGATTTTTTAAGAAACATTTGCAACTAATTGTTCATAGTAGAGTGAAGAGAGTGATCATTACCTTCTCCACCTATGAAGACTACAGTCGTATGTCAAAGGAAATCAACTGTATGCCCTCCTGCTCTGATTCTTTTAAATTTTGGCGATTTGGACTTTGCTCCCGCTTTGCAGAAGTTGCGAAAGCGAGGTTACACTATCGCGGTTGTGCTCCCTTCACATCGGGGTTTCTATAAGGCTGATATATGTCCATAGTGCAGAGGTCTTTGTGTTTACCCTTCTCTTCTCCTCGTAACAACTGTGCACCGATTTCTTCTGTTGTTTTCAGTTACAGTCTTTCGGACAAAGTGGCTGAGTGGCTCTAACACTATGGGAGCGTTACAACGATTTTTAGGATGCACCACAGAATTTAGTGTTCACGACCAACCACTTCCTGAATCCACGGGGCACCATGAATTATTCGCAATTGAGGTGTGAGAGGTCGCTCTGCAGATGGTAAAAACGATGGCTAGCAACACAGGCTTGACAAGATAGGACCCGAGGAAAAAAATCCCGCTGGTAGTCTTCACCATAAGCAATCTCAGAAACATTCTTCAGTAAGAGGAAATAAATCAAGGAATCCTGGTTATCGGGACTTTGGCAAGTCTGGCTCGCAAACAGAAGGGCCATGAGAGGATTGACACACTCCACGCTGTGACCGGTTAATGTTTCCGCGTTCATTGTCTGATTGAACGACGCAAGTCAGGACTCACTCCATACATGTACCGTGTCTTCGTCATTAATTTCAGCGATCTTTCTGGTAAACGACAAAAATATTTGAACAATTTCACTGTTGCAACTTTTGTATTATATTGACATTTCATGGTTGCTTACTCAGTCATATTTAAAATTATTTAATTTCCAATATTTTGTTTTAAAAGTCTCGAATTTATATATTTTTTATTTATATAAAAAAAAAATACTTACACACATTATTATAAATTAACTTAATAAAAAAAAATACTTACACACATTATTATAAATTAACTTAATCTAAAAGTAAATTAAAAATAAACAATATTTTTTAATATTAAATTTAAAATATTTTCTTATTATATATAAATTCTTGGTTTTTACATGATCTTATAATTTTTATTTTTTTTTTTCCGGGGAAGATTCTTCCTTCAAACATCTTCGTTTAAGAATTACAATTTTATTGTGTATTATGGTGAGATATTTATTTCAAAATAACTTTTTTACCTGTTCTTATTCCAAATGTCTTGGTACAGTACATAAATTTCATTAATTTACTTATTATCATTATTAGATTAATTACATTTATTTTCATAAATTTATTAATTTTTTTTAGATTTGTAACGGATTCTGTGTTGTATGTCTTTAAATTATATTAAGTTAATATTATTATTACTATTTGTTTTTATCACACTTGTATATATTTCTGCTAGCAGATTCTTTCCTTCTAATTTCTTTATATAGAAACGTGTAACGGTGGACTTCTTGATTTTTTTTATTTAACAGATTCTTTGTTGTAAATGTCTTTTTATACTGCGCAGTGACTATAGTTCCATTAACTTAACCTGCATTTGTGATTAATTAAATTAGCACAATAGCATGCTTTTTCCCTGAAATTTTCGTAGGTTTCTATATTTATTATTATAATCGGTTTCTATATTTATTATTATAATAAAAAAATACAGTTAAATTTTTTGATAATGAGAAAGAACAGCATGAGAAGTGTATTGGAATGTTTGAGCCGTGAATAGCGGTAAAACCGTTAATATTCTTGATGGGAAGACATGTCAGTGCTAGACATTAATATTAATATTAACTTTAATTTGCTTTTAAATCATAAACCTACGAAATGTTCGTTTAGGGTATCATTATGCAGACATATTATAAATGTGAGGGAGCAATTGCTAAAGTGCTAAATATGTTTTGTAAAATATTAACAACGGCGTGATGTTAATACTCGTTTTTATGAGATGGAAAGAAACATGGAAGAAGATTTAAACGAATCTGAATTACTGGTCCGCAAGCAGCGCCAGGGTCCAACTTAGTGTACACATTTATGATGAATAACTCGAAATGTCTGTTGGTTCATATTATACCCCTGAAAGGGACTATTTTTGGAAATGGATTATTTTTGGAAGTGTGATTTTTGTTGCGTCTTAAATTAAGAACTATGGCATAATCCATTTTTTACCATCATTAACAATAGATTAATGGATAAGAGTATCATTGGAAATGTTTGTTTTTAAAAAGAAATAGGTTTGTATGTGTTTTTTAAAATAAAATTTAAATATATTTAGGTTAATAGTGGTTTATTTTGGAATAAGGTTTTAGGTTATTATTAAATTATAAAAAATAGTTAGTTATATTTTATAATTAGTCATAATAAAATAATGGTTGCTTTAGCCTGTTCATTTAGGTTGGATGGCAACTTCATCATCTTTCCATTTCCTTGATCAATTTGAGTTCGAGTTTGAGCACGAATCCTAGAAGCATCTTTTACCATAGTTTTGGATGTGGGGTACAAGCCCCTAGGATTTGAAAATGTTTGTACTCTTAGGGTTAAGATGCCCATCTCAAATGTCGATAATTAAATAAAATTGCATAAAATTTTTACTTCCATCATCTAAGCTACTATTTCCTAGCATGAAAATTTTACTTCCATCATCTAAGCTATTCTTTCCTAGGCTCTTGCCTGTTGGCATGTAATTTCAACTGCAGCAACAGTTGAACAGAAATCGCAAACTTTAACCCCATTGGAGTTCCCTGCTATGCGATCCATCGCAGATCACAAATCACGTCTCATCGCAAATCGAATTAATCCCCAGCTGCGTCCCTTGTTTTCTGCTTGTTCCCTGCTGTTGCGATGCGATGCGATCATGCGACGTGATCGCAGATCGCGAATCTTAGCCATTGCGCGTTAAGCCTCCGCCCTGAGTTCGTGATGCGATGCGACCTGAGCCATCGCAGATCGCACCTTCTGTCAAACAAATCTCAGTCGTCCATTTGTTTAATCCAACGGCTCATGTTCAAGTTTGCCCGATTTTTGGGCACGCGAAGAAGCAGGTTGCAATCCAGCTCTTTCACATTGAATTCTCAGCTACCGCAGTTAAAGAGCAGCTCAGCCAAGGACGAGAAGGACAACCTCGAGTAGTTCACAGCATGGGACTCCATTCTTGTTCATTAAATCATTCAAATTGAATCAAAAGACCGCCAGTTTGCCAGTGAAGTAATTTAATGGAATTTACTGCATTTGTAGAATGTTGGTAAAAGGTCTTTAATTTTATTGTTTTTTTATCCACGGGAGTATGGGACAAGAAAACGTATGCAAGTTTTTTTTGTAAATATATATGTAATGTTCTTGTGTTCGTTAAAAAAAAAATTGTAACCCACGCAGCAGCGTGAAGAAAAGTTTTTCCATTGTAAAGAAATGGCACAGCAGTGCAGAGCAGAAGACTCAAAAATGTAGAAAAAAGAGATTGAGGAGAAGACACAGCAGCGTGGAGAAGAACAATGTAATGGGAATGCACAACAGTGCAGATTTGAATGTAATTTGTTTTGTGGTTGTCTGTCATGAGAAAGGTAGAAACACAGCAGCACAGTTTTGTTATTTGCATCTGAAATGCAAGTGAGGCACAGCAACAGTGCGATTGTAATCAATGAAGGGGAGCACGCAGCAGCGTGAAGTTTTGGTTATTATCCATTGTGAAAACAAGAGGAAGATGCTCTTCTGCATAATCTCTCGTGAATCCCTCTGTTAAAGAGAAAGATGCTTTTCAGCATAGTCTCCGGTGAATCTCTCTGTTAAGAGGAAGATCTGTTGTCTTTGGTGAATCCCTCTGTCAAGAGGAAGATGCTTTTCAGGATAGACTGGTGAATCCCTCTGGTTAAGAGGAAGATGCTCTTCAGCATAATCTCTGGTGAATCCCTCTGTGTGAGGAAGATGCTTTTGTAACAGCGGTTGTGAAAATCCCTCTATGTGAGGAAGACGTTTTGTAACAGTTGGTTTATTGTAAATGAATAGAAGTTTTTTATGTTTGTTGCTGAAACTCTATCTTCAGCAAGCTGAAATTCTGTCTGCAGCAAGATCCTGTGTTAAAGATCCTGTGTTGTAAAACAGAGTATTATCCTCTGTTCATGTGATTTTTTTTGTTGTTCTGGAATTATCAGAAATTCCTAGCAGAGTATCATTCTCTGTGTTGTGTTTGTTTTGTTTTTGGAATTTTAGCAGAAAAATTCCCAACATTATATCAGAGCGTTGTTCTCTGGTCTTTTGTGTTTGAAATCACCTGAAATTTCCAACAAGTGGTATCAGAGCTTGTCCAGGCTCTTTGAAGGTGTCAAAGAAGCTGAAGGAAGGTTCTTTTGCTGCAGCAGCTTCTCCAGCAGAGTGAAGACTCAGTCAAGAAAGGATTCAGGTATTTCTCAAAGTTTTTTTTCCTGTGTTACTATTGAAGACAGTCAGTTATTTTAGATACTCAGTCAAATGGCGAGGTCAAAGAAGAAAGTCACCAATCCTGCTAAAAATGTGTCTCCCTCTACTAATAAAAGAGAAGATAATCAACTTGAAAGCTTTCTATTTGAGGCCCCAAGGTTCAATGGGAATTATTATATATGGGAAGTAAAAATGAGGACTTTCTTATAGTCTCAAGGGATTGAAATCTGGGGATCAGTGATTGATGATAGCAGGAAGGATAGAGAATCCAAGGAGTACAATGCAAAAGCAGCAAAGATAATCTTGGATGGGCTGCCTGATTCTGTAAAGAAGAATCTAGGAAAATATTCATCAACAAAGGATATATGGGACAGACTTCATGACCTTCACGCAAAGGGAGCACTGACCATGACCATCAATCAAGAAGGGAATTCTGAACCCATCATAGAAGCTGAAAATGAGAAGGTTGACCTCATCAAGCTTCAAGTACAAGAAAGGGATGAAGAGCTCGCCAAGCTTAAGAAGGAACTTGATCAAAGAAAAAGGAAGCATCATGAAGAAGTCATATCCATGACAAATCAATTGAATAAAGCAAAGAAGCAGGAAGATACCTTGTCAAGTCAACTTGAACAAAGGCACAAGAGAGTGAACAAACTTGTAGAAGAGATTGGACAGTACAAGGTAGAGGTCTCCTCCCTTAAGTCTGAATTACAAGAAGCCAGGAAGCAGGCACAAGGAGCTGAAAAGAAAATGGAGAGCAATCAAGCAAAGAATGAATAAATCTCCAAAATGAAGTCAGATATCATCTCCCTTAAAATAGTAGCAGCTGAAGCTACTCGTAGCGAGGAAGAAACTGAGGAACAACTTACAAAAAAGAATAATGAGTGCGAAAGATTGGAAGAAGAGATTGTCCTCCTCAGAAAAAGGTTGAAGGGATGAACAAAATCATGAAGAGCTCTCAAGCCTTGGATGACATGCTCAGCTATCACAGATAAAAGAATAATGAGTGTGAAAGATTGGAAGAAGAGATTGTCCTCCTCAGAAAAAAGGTTGAAGGGATGAACAAAATCATGAAGAGCTCTCAAGCCTTGTATGACATGCTCAACTATCACAAATCTCCATTTGAAAAATCAGGACTCAGGTATGTAGGTGAACCCTCAAACAAGAATGAAAATACTTTAAGCAAAGGAGATGTGAAGAAGGCAGAAAGAAATTGTGATGCTCCTAGTTCCAGCAAAGGCAAGGAGAAAAATCAAGGCTACAATAGAAGAAATCCTGCTCCAAGTAGAAAACCAACTCCAAAAAGAAATGTAGATGATGTCAAAGAGGCAAGAGGCAATAGTAATCATCAAAGGATCTCAAGGCAGAAAAGCTTCAGAAGTACATCAAGGAAACCACCATCTACCAGGTACCAAAGTTCATTTTTTGGTTATTATTATTCTTGTTCAAACTTTGGTCATATGGCAAAAGATTGTAGAGCATTTCATAGAGATAGATGTTATGGTCTCCGACAACCTCCAAGAAACAATTTTACAGGAAGAAATCATGAAATCTTATTCATGAACAATGTAGAATGTTTCAAGTGTCATAACATTGGGCATATGGCACGTGATTGTAACTTAACATGGGCTCCTACGCAAGCTAGACCCACGCAAAAGAAGAAAGTAACACAAGTATGGAGAAGGAAGGAAATACAATCCGAAAGTCCTTCGAGCTCCCCAGCCAATCTAAGTTTCTTTTGAGAAGACTCTGCCAAAAGGAGACGATTATACAGTTAGGAGGAGCCTGTAATTTTTTATCATTATTGCTGAATTATATTAACGGTTATTCTTTGATGAAGATCTTCTTATAGGGGAAAGATATGAAATTAAATCTGCCATAAAAGCAGAGAAGAAAAGGTTGCAGGATAGCTTGGAGATGCAAAGATTGGAAATCTTGCCTGAGGCGGAGAGAAAGAGGATATTACATGATTGGAGCGCCTGAGCACAGTAGTGAAAGCGATGAAAGGAAGCTGATACAAATAGACAGAAAAGTTTCAAGTTTTTGATGAAGTGTCTGGGTATGACTGATAACCCAACAGTTGAAATTAAAGGGGAGTGTTGGAATGTAATTTCAACTGCAGCAACAGTTGAACAGAAATCGCAAACTTTAACCCCATTGGAGTTCCCTGCTATGCGATCCATCGCAGATCGCAAATCACATCTCATCGCAAATCGAATTAATCCCCAACTGTGTCCCTTGTTTTCTGCTTATTCCCTACTGTTGCGATGCGATGTGATCATGCGACGTGATCGTAGATCGCGAATCTTAGCCATTGCGCGTTAAGCCTCCGCCAGTCAAGTCTGAAGAGTGAATGTAACAATCATAGAGTAGGTGAAGAGTCATGAGGGTAGTTGAACAATCACAAAGGGGAATGTTAAGGGTCACCCCACCCTTTGATATAAATATTCCCTCATAACTCATTGTATAGGCTTTTGGTGAGCTAAGCTTCTACTAATACTATCTTGAAGAAAACTTGGACAATATTGTAACGTGCCTTGGCTTCTCCACTACACGGAGCTAGTACATCTCTTTGGAGGAGCAGGCGAATGTGGTTGTAATTTTCTACTGATAGGGCTAGAAAGTTTACATGGTGTATTCTATGATTTTGACATACACTTCTTTATATAATAAAAGCCAACACATTTTCATGCATATGTTGTTATTGTAGTTAGACTGCTCTCGTTTCCTTAATGATATATGTTGTTTAACTTACATACTTGTGTATGAAGTGATTCACATGAAATTATATGAATTTTATTATTAATGTGTTGCATATGTTGTTAATGTTGTCATCATCCATGTCGACTACTTTGTCGTACACTAGACAAACCTTTCTCTGAAACTTGCTATATCAATCATCACACTAGTCTCGGACTGATCCATTAGTGTTGTTCAGGTTATCTTACCTTGTATGTTGGGACTACCGCATCCATGTTGACTGCTCTGTTGGAAGATGTGCATGTCCTTTGTTAGTGTGTTCCTAGCAGAGTTGGGACTTATCCCTTTCAACCTGGAACTCACCTTGACCTTCCTCCCCCCTTTAAAGTGTTGGAACCTCTCATACTCATTCCATGACTCACTCCATCAGTCAAACCGTTGCTACTGACAGAGTTATCTTACTTGCCTCTGTGTGACATCGTGGTCAAGGCATTACCTTACGACCCACTGCTTGGACTCCTACACCAAACGGTCTCAGGTCTAATTGGGACTTATTACCAGGGAGATCTTCTTGACATGTTGGTAGGTCTGGCACCGTCAACAAGTTCCTTACATTTGAAATTTCCACCTTTAATTGAACAATCTTCCTCATAATTAGTCTGTTTTGGTGTCGACTAGAAATTTCCACCCATGTTCTGGCTTTCCTTCTTGCAAATTCCCTAACAAATTCTTGTGTTATAAAGTTTTATTCCATTGGTTCTGAATCCAGTATTAGTTCTTGTGGAGAAGCATCATCCTCACTCCCTTCTACAACAACTCCTAAAAAATTCAAATTGGGAGAAAGAATTTTTGACGGCCCGACTTGGTGTCGCAACTATAAAGGTAGGAGTAGGGAATTTCCTTAATCCTCTCAGCAAATAGGCCATAAGAGGTGAGCAAGGGAGAGTAGTTTCAGTTCCTATGCCACCAACAGCCTTTGTCTCTACCCCCTGAGTTCCTTCTTCGTCTCCTAATTCATATTGTTGATCCTACATTTCTTCATCCCCTTTCTCCTCCACTTCCTTCGACATCAGTTCCATTTCTTCTTCTTCAAGCGATTCCTCCTCTTGTCTTGTGGCCATCATAGCTGTGAGTTCTTCCTTCGATAATTCTACCACCTGCTACCAAGTTAGATGGGTCTTTAACAAGGCATGTATTACCAACAATCTAACAAGCCCATGTTTTGTAAGGGTGGCCAGCGCCTGGCACAAACTGTGCAAAAATCAGGCCATCAGTTGTAAATTTCTCATAAGGAAGAAGGGGATATTTATAGCATGCAATTGACGGAATTTAAGACTAGATAGGAGCTTAAAATGATATTTAACAAGAATAGAAAACTGACCTTCACAATTGATGTACCAGATTAAGAATTATGCAACATCTGACTAGGGTTGTGTTAACGATTTTCTATCATGCCCCTTTCCTTTTTGCAACACATTTTCTTTTGCTTGTAAGAACAACTCTAGAAACTTTGGCAAGGTTGTTCTTATAATAAACCAATTTCGTCCTTCTTTTGATAACCCACTAACCATTGTAGTGACTTCTTTAGTCACTTGAATTTCCAACCCATAGATCCTTGAGATATTTCCCTCGAGATTCAATGCAAATTCAATTGTTACCCCTTCATCGAATCCCTGTAATTGAACAAAATAAGTGTGTCATCCAACATTTAGAAAAATATTCCATACTTCTGGTCAGATTTGTATCTACTTTGTATTCTCAAGTTCATTTATGATAGCCTAGCCATCCATTATACTTATCAATTACCGTGTGATAGCGTTTGGAGTAACAACCATTCATCGAAGGAATAGCTAGCCGAGAAACTGTCCAGTAGCGAAAATGGTGATAAGGGAAGTGATTTTGGGAGAAGGTTATGGTAAAACAATAGTAATCGTGGTAATAATTAAAATACATTGGGAATAACCACAATTTAATATTGACGTGTATGTACGTATATGGTGTATTTTCCAATTAATATTGGTATGTGTGAAGGATACAGATGGAGATATGATGTCAGTGTGTAATGGTGTGGTATTAATGGTATATCTGAATGGTTAAGTGGTATTAATGAGGTATGGGTAATATCAACAATGGTATCGTTATTAATTAAATGTGATACAATCTCCCCCTCAACTGAGGTATGGCCCCCTGCAGCCTTGGTCATGCCATCATTGAAATGTCAATTAAATTCACAGAGTCATTCAGGGACATACCTAATGAATTACCTCAATGGAGTATCAGCGTCAATAGAGTATGAACACTCAGTGGAGTATCAACATTAGCAGAGTATCAACATCAGTGGAGTATCAACACTAGTGGAGTATCAACATTGATGGAGTATCAACACTAGAGGAGTATCATCAATGCTGTAATGGGGAAAAACTAAGATGTTGCAATAGGCATAGCAATAGGGAAAGGAAAAAAGAGCGTTGCAACTAGAATTGCAGCAGGGAAAAGGAAAAAAGTCACTGCAACTGGAGTAAAAGCAGGGAGAGGGAAAAAGGGGCATTGCAACTGGAGTAGCAGTAAGCAAATGTTAAAAGGGGAATGGAACTAGAGTGGCAACTAGAAAATAGAAAAACGGCGTTGCGACTCGATCAACAAGAAAACTTAGCTTTATTTTATTATGTTATATATATATATATATATGTGTGTGTTTATTTTATTTATTTATTATTCATTTATATTTATATTTATTCAACAAGAGGTGTAGAGGAAGAATTTTATGCATGAATGACCTCAAAACCAGAATCATCAGAAAATTGTCTAATGTAGGAGTTCATAAAGGTCATACGGTGATACAACCTAAGGCGATGTCCATTTGTAAGTAAATGACTTTGTGAATCATCTATTGTTATGAGTTTAATAGTTCCATTACCAAACACTGTGTCGACCTCACATAGACCCATCCATATTGAGCGCGGCTTTCCATTAAAATCCTTGAATTGGGAATCATAGAGTAACGCCTAATCACCTTTTTGGAACACCTTCTTCTTAATAAATTTATCATGTCACTTAGTTCACTACTGTTAGATGGTGGCAGTGTTATGTATAGCTACTAAACATATTTCATCCAATTCATTGAGCTGACTTAGTAAACGTTTTTGGGTTGTAGTAAGATTTAGGCCTACTTCGATAGTTGTCCCAAGCGTTTTGACCTTCAATTCAATTAGGAATAGAGGGGACTTCCCATACATAAGTTCATATGGTGAAAATATTGTTGTATCTTGCCATGTGGTTCTATATTCCTAGTGTTCTTCAGGGAGCTTTTTTAGCCTAATTCCCATGATGGGTAGCCACAATCTCTGTAAGAATATTTTCCAATACTTTATTTGTGATCTCTACTTGACTATTCACATGAGGGTGATATGGGGATTTCACTCGGTGTTTGACTCCAAATTTCCTCATAAATGTTGCTGTTGAAAAATCGATGTAAACTGTTCCCCTCCATCTGAAACTATTTCCATGGGAATCCCATATCAAGAAGAGATTTCTTCAAACAAGAAGTCTGATACAGTCTAGTCAGTGGCTTTTGGAATGGACCTTGCTTCAACCCATTTCATCACATAATATGTACAAACAAGGATGTGGACGTTTTGCAAAGACCGAGGATTAAATGTCCCAATGGAATCAATGGCCCATTTCTCAAATGGATCGAGGATTAGTTGATTCTTCAATGACATTTCATCTAATCGAACAATATGGCCCATTTGTTGGCAAATGTCACACCCCCGAACGTATCTTCGGGCATCCCAAAATATAAATAGCCAACAATATCCCATATGCAACATTTTATGACCAGTCCATTTATCACAAAGTGTCCCTCATATGATTCATGATGAGAAACCTTCAAGACAATGTATATCTCATCCTCGCCTGCAAAACGTCAAATTTATTAATATTGTCGAGTGTAGAAAAGATACCCTTCTATCCATATATAACGAGCACTTTGCTGAATAATTCTCCATTGTTCCTTGTGTGACAAATGATGAGATACCTCACCTGCAGCAAGGTAGTTAGGAACATCTACATACTAAGGAGTGTTAGTAGAAATTTTAAAAATATGTTCATCAGGGAAACTATCTTCTACATGTGTATCTTCATTATTAATATTGAGCCTAGACAGGAAATCTGCTACAACATTATCCTTTCCTGTTTTGTTCACAATAGTGATATAAAATTCCTGTAAAAATACCAGCCATCTTGTGATTCATCCAAGAGTTATAGTTATATTCATTATATACCTGATAGATGAATGATATCATGCAAAGGTGGGGTAACTTGTAATATAATGCTAAAAAAATTTAACAGCATAAATAACAACCAAAAATTCCTCCTCAATTACCTTATAATTAATCTCAGCAGGCATTAAATTATTGCTGACATAATAGATTGCATACGGTTTCTTGTCTTCCTATTATCCCATAATTGTTTCTACGATAGTATGGGTAGCATCTATATAGATATGAAATGGAAGTATCCAATCTGGGACATGAAATACTAGAGCCTC
Source organism: Pinus tabuliformis (assembly GCA_031772625.1). Lineage (NCBI taxonomy): Eukaryota > Viridiplantae > Streptophyta > Pinopsida > Pinales > Pinaceae > Pinus > Pinus tabuliformis. The sequence continues at coordinate 810,585,385 of CM062819.1, read as the reverse complement.
ACAAAATAATTTCTTGATCCCTGAAAATGTTGATTCATAAGCATCAGACAACACAAATTCTTCATCTTTAGACATTAATTGGAAAAGTGGAAATGTTATAGAAAGAAATTCTATGAAGCATCGATAATACCCAACATAACCAATAAAACTTCATATCATTGTCTATGTCTTCGGAATGGGAAAATTTAATATTACCTTGAGCTTAGTTGGTTTAACCTGTATTCCTGTGGCTGAAAGAAAATGTCCAAGGAGAATCCTTTATTCCATCATCATATGACATTTAATCGTGCTAAGAAAAATGGGAGTCTGTTTATGTCATTTAGGTACCGTTTCTAAATTTTTCACATCGTCTTCAAAAGAATCAGCATAAGGGATAAAATCGTCCATGTAAATTTCAAGACTGTCATTAATCAAGTCAAAGAAGATTCCAAATATTGTGTGTTGGAAAGTGGTAGGTGCATTACAAAGCCCAAATGACTGGACTCAGTATGAAAAATCTCTCCAATTCTTGTCCTGGTCTTCACAAGCTATCTAGATCTAGTTATATCCACTAAATCTATCCATGAAATAAAAGAACTTGTTTTCAACTAGTGTATCAAGAACCTAGTTGATGAAAGGTAAGGGAAAGTGATCTTGGTGGGTAGATTTATTTCATTCCCTGTAATCAACATAGATCCTTCACTTTCCATTTTTATTTGGGACTATGACTAATGGCGATACCCATTGGCTATAAGATATTGGATAAATAAACCTAACAACCAATAACTTTAGCAATTCTTCCTTAACATTTTTTTCAAAGCAGGGTTCATTCTTCTTTGAGGCTGGAAAACAGGAAGACATTCTTCTCTTATATATATGTGGTGGGTACATAAACCGGGGTGGAGTCCCTTCATATTCGTGTATTCCCAAGAAAAGTTCTCCTTCTCCCTCTAGAGAATATTTAATAACTATTCAATTTGGGATGGTAATAGGTTTGGATTTATATTCAAGGTTTTCGCTGGATCAATATCTATTGGGATAATGTTATGAACTATTCTGACATGAACATTTTTAGTTTCAATTTTTGGTTGAATATCTTCCTAGGTAGTACAACTCATAACGGACTCTAATAGTCATTGGGTCGAACAAGAAACAAAGTTGGGATTACTGATAAATGTGCTAATAGAATCATCTTCCATTTCTCCTTTGAAATAAAGAGATTTCCCAATGTTAAGAATTGTTCTAACATCTTCATGTTTTGGTTCAGATTCATCCCAAAAGGGTGACTCTTGTTCCATGATAAACCCAGGTTTGACCGATGAGTTTCATTCTACAAGGGGGCAAAGAATAAGATTCTTCATAATTTCCCCATTAAGTATTACCATGTTCCCAGATCGACACCCAATATAAGCATAGACTATAACGAGCCATGCTCTTCCTAAGATCATGGGATTTACCCCTACTCGTGATTGAATGTGTATTACTAAGAGATCGGCAAGGTATTGCCCATAATCCATGGAAATGATTACATCTTCTAGTTTTCCTACAGGTCTCGCAGTAGATCGATCTGTAAGTTCTAGAAGTATTGGGGTTGGTTTGAATAAGCCCAAATTAAGCACATTTTATGCGGTTATAATGTTACTTATTTCTCGAAGATCGGAAAAAAACTTGGAATGTCAACACTATTGATTTGAAATGTGAGGATTGGGTTTCTTGGGTCATCGCGGCGTAATTTTTCCCAACATTATGTCTGAAAATCTCCCCATGATGTGAATACTGGGTGGGTCTCTAGTGTTTCTCCGAGGTTTCTTTAAGCACAAATCCATGATTATTTTGGCATAATCAACATGTCTTTCACGGCTTGGAGCAATGGAATTTTAAAAGATAAATTTTGTAGTTCCCCAAAGAAATCAAATTTTGGTTGAGGGATACGTTTATTCAAGGAAAACATCTCAGGATACGGTGGGCCTGTGTGACCCCCTCGAGTGACAATTATTTTAGTGGGGATTGTTTTTTCTCAGTAGTTTGTGTTGGTTTACCCCCAACATCCCCATAGGGGTGTACAAATTTTGGTTTTGACAACGAGACTCTGCCTTTAGTTTGCTCAATAATTATTGGTGAATTCCTTGTATTCACCACACATCTAGATAAAAAAATTCAACCCATTACATTCCAATGTGGAAATACCATATGTAGGAAGGTTGAGTGTCTCAACCTGTTGGACTCCCCTTTTATTTGGATTTGGGTTAGTTTGAACAGAAAATTGAGGGTGAAGAGGAGGAGTTCTAGTAGAAGCATTTGGTCGGAGTTGTAACTATTGCTGTGTCATAGGCTGAGGGAGTTGATTTGTAAGAAGAGGGGGTCCATGCTAGTTCTAAGACCAAAAAAGGAACTAGACCTAGTTGGGGTGACCATTTCTACCATGGCATGGGGTACTGATAATATTGTGGCCATAATGGAGAGGGGAATGGTGAAAGGTGAGACCCATAGTTTCATTTATTACAATATTGAGAAGAGTCTTAATTCATACCTTGAGTCATATTATGAGGTCATGGTTTCCATGACTTCTTTGGCCCCATAACATAAAGCTGATCTGTCTCTTCATTTTCCCCCTGATAAACTTCATTCAACCCAAGAAGTGATGGACACGTCCTTATGGAGTGATTTTCAACACATATTGCACAGGTTTCGATGGAATTAAGTGGACACTCCTTTAGAGGGTGTTTCTTCCTCCACTGTGGTCATAATATAGCCATTTCCTTCTCTTCTTCAATCTATTTTTGTTTTTCTTGCAAGAACATCTAGCTATGAAGACAATGTACTTAAGATGTCAGTCCTCAAATTGTCTAGTAAGTTCCTAATTTCTGCTTTTGTGACTCCACCATTGGATGATTTGAGAGTTCTGTTATAAGCTTCATGTGTTCCTTACTTATGCCTTGTAGCTCCTCATGAACATTTGACACACAAATCACAGAAGGTATCAAAATATTCCTTTGAGATATATTCATTTCCTACCACATTCATAAGTTCCATAGATTCTTTTCTTAATGCATAGAGGAGGATTATCTTTAAAATAACTTTATCTAGGTCACTATGACCTGATCTTTGCAAGCTATATTTAAAATTTTCCACAAAATCCTCCACATTATCATCCTCATTATGCATTATCTTAATGATCTCTTATTTGATGTCCTGAGACTTACAGTAGTCTTGATACTTCTCAAGGAAAGTTTCCTTCATGTTATCCTATGTCGTGATAAAATTTCCTCCTAAGCTCATAAACTAGTGCAACACTGTCCCCTTTAAAGTAGCATGAAATATATTTAGTTTATGAGCATTTGAAACATAATCATACCCTTAGCAGACAACGTTGAACTCGAAGAGGAATGTATCTGGATCTTTGCAAGAGAGGCCATAGAAATTAGGTAGTGTTGTTAGAGGAATAGGCTTCATGGGTGCATCACCTTTAATTTCCCCAATTGGGAACTCAATTGTAGAAGTTTTATTGGCCATGAATATCCTCCAATATTCACTTGGAATTTCAGCAGGTTTCGGTTGCTCCACAATGTGTGGGTGAGTTGGCTTGACAATGCTCCCTCGGTCAGGCGAAGGGTTTACTTCCTCCACCTCTTCTTCTTCAGAACCTTCAACACTTGATTCTACATGTCTTCTACTCCCTACTTCCTCTTCTCTAGGCTTTGCTTACACCGTTGAGGAAGGCTCTAGTTGTGGGGCTGACTAGGTCTCGGATTTTGTCTAAGATCTTACCCTAGCAGCACCCCGTGATGGAATTCCTGATTCAACTCTTGAGATGATTTCTTGAATATAGGTATTTATACCTAGATCCCTCCTTCCTCGACCTCTACCACCTACGAGTTTTGGGGTTCTCCCTCTACCCCTTGGTTTTGTTTCCTTGTTCATACAATCTAAGAGACAGAAAATTGAATCAAAACAATCAACATAATCTCAATGCTCGGGTCCTTGTAAAAGGGTTGGTGAAAACTTCGCTTGACCAAGATGAGGGAGTGGGTACTATGGTCACTACTGGTTGTAATTTTGTGCCTTTGGTAGCCTCCCCGAGAACGACGACAAAATGTTGGGGTCCTAATATTGGTATATAGATTCGGTCCCTCTTTGCATTTATTTGTCAACCGAGGGTCCGTCTGGTTATTTCAAGGTTACAATGCAAGGTCTATGAAAGTTATAGGTTCCCTACCGAGCATTGATCAATTATGAAATATAAGGTCATTGGCCCAAAAGAGTTCTAAATCAATCCAACAGAAATTAATAAATAAAGTAACAACAGTCTTAAATAACATCAACCTTGAGTAACATCAATACAGAGTAACAACAATTCTGAATAACAAAAAGGAAATAAACAACAATCATAAAGCATTAATGATACCATTAAAAGAGATACTATACCACACGAACTGTATTCGAGCAAAACTTGATCGAAAGAGTGGGCACAACTGTTCGATTATGTTCATGGCTGAAGAATTATAAATCACATTAAGGTAGCGATATGTTGTTACTCTTATTTATTCAGAAAAAGATTACAAGCTAAAATTATTCTATTATAAGAGAAAGGAATATCATTCATTTATTCTCAGTTGTGTCATACTTATACAAAACCATCATTACATGAATAGAATAACTTAACAAACACAGAAATTGTGGTGATCTGACTGTCCCAAAAATATACAACAATTTGTGAAATCCTAAACAGAATGAAAAGATAGTAACAGAGCTCGATCTACCAGCTATCTGGGTAGTTGGTCAGTTGATGGCTCAACACTCCAATAGTGCCACCAGTCCATAATTAGCAGCATCATGATGGGTCTTTTTATGTCAAATGATGTTCTGTACAAATTTTTGAGTAATATGCAAAGAATCTTGTCAGCAAGTCATTTAAGTATTGTTCCCCTATGACTACCGCTTCATAATCAACAATTCAAGAAGACATTCCAACATGATATACTTTTCATTAATTTGGATACAAATTAACCTCATAAGAGCTATAAAGTAGATGGAAAGGGATATGTGGAAGTAGGTAAAAATGGGTAATTTCATCGGCCAGAAGTTGGAAGAGTGATGTGTATTTTAAGTGTTTGAAGGAATGTTGTTTATATACTAGATAAAGTGCGTTGTTCATCTTTCTAACTTGTGAACTGCAGTGTGAAGTATGTGAAACTTGTTGAGAGCTTAAGGTCAAGAGGTCTAATCTGTAGTTAATGTTAGTGAATGCATGGCTCTATGTTGAGGGAGTGAATCAATGTGTGACCATTTGGTTGGATCTTATTCCTGTACAAATAAATCTATTCGCAAGAATATATTACAGATGGTTTGTCAGTTACCAATCAAATTAACCAACCCTAAGAAGTTTGTTGAGTGTCGAAGAATGTGGATTCCATATTGTTTGAAGCCGTGAGGAGCATGCAAGAGAAGTGATGGGTAAACAAAGGAGACTCAAACAGTTCCAAAGAGAATTGAAACAGATCAAGAGGAAATTCAAAGGGAAGAACCTGTATATTTTTTAGTTGAATATGAAGTGTTTCAAGTTGAAGGACCTAAGGCTGATCATAACACAGATCTCAATCAACACAATGAATAATTTTATGAAATAGATGAAATCTTAAAAAGGTTGATGTCAGATCTACCCTCTTTCTCCCATATAAATTATGAAATTTGGGCAACTAAAATGAAAAAAATACTATGTAAGGTAGATTTATTGAATTATGTTGAAGAGGATTTTGTTAATTTGAACCATGATATGAGTAGATATGCAACAACATTACATCTTATAACATTTGCATGAGATGAAAACATTTTGTTCAGTATACTACATGAATATGGTGACATTCAAAATGGAAAAGTATTATGGTATATTTTAGAAATGAATTACACATTGAATGAGGCTGAAGATGATGAAAGTATTGTTCTTGAAAATGATGATTGTTCTTTCAGTCTCATAATTGATTGTGAAACTAAATATCGCAACATTGCGGCTACAATGATGGATGATGAATGTGTTCGTGTAATTGACATTGAAACATGTGATGATGAATATTTTTATGAAGAAAGTCTCTCTAATGAAGAGACGTATGGAGTCAAATTTGTTGAGAATTATGTATCTCATGAAGAGTGGTTCAATTTGATGAATGAAAAGAATCTTATTGGTGAGTTGTTGTTTGGTGAGAAGAGATGCCTACCTCCATACACAAATCAAATGAAATACAACATGTTTGCAACAACAAATTTGATTAAAGAGGCTGAAGACATGAAACAATCAACTATGATAGTAGAGAAAGATGAAAAAAGGAAAACTCTCTTAAAAGAGCAGGATGACAAGAATTAGTATGGTTATTTTTATAAATCTATTTTTTTTAAGTCTGTAGATATTGGCAGCAAGGAAGAAGCAATAAACCTTGAAGAAATTGCAAACATTAAGAATAAGTATAAGTCCCAAGAACCTGCAACAATGTTGAATACAAAGAATGTTACTCTGTAATAAATATCAAGAAAGAGGAGATTAAGAGTTCAAATATTCCACCTTTGGTGAAAAAAATGTAAAAAAGAGGAGAAGATCCACCACTACTTTATTGGAAGAAAGCTGAAGATGAAACTACACCAGAAAATGAACAAGCATGGACCGTTTAGCAAGAAGGAAAAAATGAAAGCTCAATTATCAAGTTTTTTTATGTATCATTGTAAGCCTAGTTGAGACTGTGACCAACAAGCATGTTATTCATGTTATGCTTTGAACCATTTCTCCATTAAGGGGGGACCTTGGAATAATGGAGAAATATAGGGTGTTCAAGATTAGTTGTTAGTTGATATTATGGGTCATATTTAGTTCTTGGATCCTATTTATGAGGAAGTTGTTCTAACTCCTCAACAGATCCATAATCCTATATTTGTATGAACATTTTGATTGATTGAATAGAAGTTTTTTGTGAAAGCACTCTTCAGGTTGATCTAGGCTCACCTTAGAGCTGCTCATTTCCTCCTTATTCTGTCTCTCCTAAATTTTAGTACTATTAGATATCACATTAATAGGGAGATGACCCATTAGCTCTAGGCATTTAAAATAATTTCTTATTTTATTTCTAATTTTTCATCATATTCTGATTAATTCATAAATTATGGTTTCCTCCACATGTAGCGAAGGCATATCATTTTCATTATTTAATTCCAACTTTGAAAATATAATCACTTTCATCCAATATGTGATTTGTACTTTGTCAATGACTTAGGATGATGTTGCTACTCTGAGTCCATTAAATGTTAGAAGAATATAATATGATGAAACATAATTACAAAAATTTGTATTGAATAATCATGAGCACAATGCTTTCAGATTATTAAAAATTTGTTTGCATTAGGTAATGGTAATATCAATGCATTAATTTTAATCATATAGGATGAAATATATGAAAGAAACATGCCTAAATAACAAAAGAATGGCCTATCACAGAAATAATGCATATTATGATGTTCATTCCTATGTATAGGATGTAGCATCATGCATAGCTTTTAAAACCTTAAAAGCATACCATGTTAGGTGTAGCTAACTTATATCTATTTTTCTGGATACCATGTTCAAATAACCTGCTAACATTCATTGAAGAATGACCTATCACAAAAATAATCATATTATGGTGTTCATTCATATATATAGGACGCAGCATCATGCATAGCTTTTAAAATCTTAAAAGCATACCATGTTAGGTGTAACTAACTTATATCTATTTTTTTGGATACCATGTTCAAATAACCTTTAACATTTATTAATTATCAATTAGAGTTCTTGATAATTTCATTATTGATCACATAAAGTTCTAATTATACCACATATATGCACAATTGATTCATGTTTTCATGAAATGTATATAACTTTTGGTTCATTTGATATTATCGTGTTTGAGACACTAAATTTTCACCATATCTCATAATTAAATAACTCAAATCATAGTAAAAATATTTATATGTATATATATTAAAAATCATATAATTATAATCATATATATATCCTAATAATTAATTACATTATGTCTCTATATAACAACTAGTATCTTAATGTAATTTATAAACTTACATTCAGTAAAAATCAAGATTGTAGAGAAAACTAGTAAAAATATTTCTATGTTATCAAACCTTTCAAAAAAGGACCATTCCATAGAGAAAACGAAAAAACCATTTTAAAGAGAATTTCCCATTGCTTATTTCCCACCCATGAGAATGGTGCTAATTAATAAAGACCTCAAATGGACAAGTCACCCGTATGAATTCACCCAGCACTAAACGATATTTCACATCTACCTTTGAAACAATCAATTATAAAGATAAATCTTAATTTAAAGAAAATAAAAAATAAAATAATCAAATCAAACACCGCTCATACTAGAAAGTTTAATCACATTTACCCTTGAAACAATCAATTAAAAAGAGAAATCTTAATTTAGGGAAAATAAAAAATAAAATAGTGAAATCAAACACCGCTCATACTAGAAAGTTTAAAATTTAATTTGAAAATGATGATTATATTTGGTGAAGGAAATCTTTTGCAATCCAATAGAACACCTTTTGATCTATCCAAAACCAATCATAACCAATTTCTTTCTTGATTCCGTCAAACACAGCTCATGTGAAATTACATGACTGCATATACGATTTTGCGGCAGTCTGTGTATAACCTAATCTACAAGTGCATTTTACTTTTAAATTCCGTTCACTAAGAAAATTCAAAAGACTCTGATCATTCAACTTTTCTAAAGTCGACTACCAAGGAACAATTCAAAAGACGTTTCGATCATCCATATATTTTTTTCTCAAAAGAAAAAATCGACTACCTTTCAGTAATCAATCCTCGATATATTTATAGTTTAAGAAAACTATTATTTTTTCAAAAAGGAAATGAATTATCAATGAATGTTGAGGATAGATTTATTTTAAGGAGGGGGCACTGGGCTCGTGTGTTTTCCAAACCAAACCGTTTATAATTTTATTTATCTAAACAAAGTTATTATATATAAACTGCTACTTGTTTCAATTATGTATCATATGTCATCAAATTTCACATTTATTCTTTTTATGTATACATTTTTTATGGAATTATAAGAAGCGAGTTCCTATATATTTGGATGTGTGAGAGTTATGAATCGGAAGATTATTAATTTATAAAAAAAATTAATATATTCCCTGATTTATAAAATTTATATTAAAATTTAAAATTTAAGTAAAAATTTAGTTTATGAATTTTTTATTTTTTATTTTGACAAAAAATATTAAAGATTTTTAAGAATTAAAAGTTTAGGTTGTTTAATTTGTAAAGTTATAGTGCTTCAAAGGTTTTTCAGTGTGTTGAATATATTAATGTATTCGAAAATACGTTTTAAGCAAATACTTTTAGTTGTAATACATTTCCTGCCCATTTTATATATATAAACAAAATTGAAAGAAAAATTGCCAAATCTGATACCACTAATAATATTAGTGTGATGACCCCGTGAAATGTAATTATTTAAAGTTTACTACGGTAAAAACTGAATTAGAATGACATTGAAGGACTTATTTTCTTTTAAGAGTATTCTGTTAATTTTACATGTGCATTAAAAAAATGTTTAAAAGAATTACTCATAAAAGTATTGGAGCTCCCAAAAGGGAACTGGAAAAAGAAAGTTAGTTAGCAAAACTGGAAATAACCACCTTCCCTAACTGGAAGGGTCTCCAGGGAAAAGGGGAGGTTGGTTGACAGAACTCTGGGCTGTGGAGACAGGCAGAGAGAGCAAAGGGGAAGAAAACCCTGTATGGACTAAGTCTGGTAAGGACCAGATAGTCGAGCACAAGGTGCTGTCTTACTGAGGATAGTGATCCGGTAAGAAGAAGCTTGGGGGGAGACTCAGGTCCCGGAGGACAAGTCTCACGGATGGGTGGATAACAAGCTTTACACGGAAATCTGCAGGAGACTTGCTAAGGAATTACACTACCGGCAGTGACCAGGTAAGTAACTGAACCCTAATGCATCTGTAGTTGTCTGTGTAACATTGGTAAGATAGAGTAACTGTAGTTATCTGTGTAACATTTAGGAATAGAAACCCGGTAGTAGGTACAATACCTTAACCCATAACACTCACAGAAAACAGAAACATCCTTTACTGTGTATTTTATAACCTCAAGTGGAATCTGCCCAGATAGTGCACAAGATGCAGAGTTTAAAAGAAGATAAGAAGAAAATTAGTAAATTCTTAACCCTCGAACCAGGTCGAATCCGCAGTATGTGTGGGTTCTGGAGGTTACCTTGCATCAGGCGATAGCCTGAACCTCAATTCGTACTTTCGGAAAAACAAACAAATTCGAGCAAAGGATTTAAACCTTATACGTTATCTTTAAATTAATAGTTAAGAAACTGAACAGTCAAGACCGGAAACAGACTTCTGTAATAACAACAATTAGTATATGGAAGAACTATCTTTACGGAAACAGAGAGACATGCAGCAAGCGCCGTAATGGCATTTGAATAACGCACAGCGAAACCATTATAAACGCATCAAACGATTTACAGAACATACATCTATATAGTAAGCCACAGAGTATTGTCCAAATATTGACAAACGAAGGAACAAATCATAGCTCGTATTCGTAACTTAACATTCAGAACCAAACGGTCTCTTACATACAGAGAACCCAAGATCGAATCGACCATACACCTATTGTATCAAGATGCAGGTGCGATATTTCAATGTATTCCATACAGACCTGTTGGGAAAATGAATTCAAACATAAATAAAACCCTTATTTAATGCCGTAAACAATACGCACATTTCCAGAACGAGAATTACAATACGAAATCTGGGTAATGCTCAAACTTCGTTATTCATGGAAAAACTTTGATAAAATGCATGCTAGTAAATGCAGCAAAATATGAACAAGGGTTTGTATTAAATAAATGGCTGCTAGTCTATATGGGTCCAGACCAAAAGCAAATGAGCCGGATTCCCAACAAATGCCTTTAACATAGTCATGAATACAGTTCAATCAAAACAAAATAATATACAGTTGCTACAATAAACCACAGGCGAAAATTACAGCCTCATGAACCAGAGGCTTACAACCCAAAACCGCTGAAAGCGAAGGGGTTAACCCAGCACTCATAAAACAGACCCAAAACGTATGGGACCGGAACATAATAATCCGTCCATCGCCATCTGCGTCCAACCGCGAAAGAGTAAGGTTGGGGTCTCATTTAGGCACAGAGGGTAACCCTCTGGCGACTAATGGTAAGACAGAAGAGTTTCAACAGAGATTATTCACCTGGAACGTAAGGGAGTGCCAAATATATGTACCTGTGGTAACTTCGGCGGACTAACACCTGGAGGAAGTTCACACTGCCGTAAAAACCCCGGAAGCAGACATCTGCAACCTGTCATGCAATGGAGAAAATCATTTATTCTGCCTTCTTAAAAGATAAACTTAGATAACATCGAAAACATTAAACTGACAGTAATCCTTACCAAAGCCGGTTCGATGATTTATAACCTTGGAGCAGAAGCGCAGCGGTGAGGATGCATGTTGACAGGAATGGCGGATGTGTCTCGGCGCGGAGCTATGGGACAGACTCCCTACTGTGGCGGAATGGAGCGGAGAGCTGTGGAGCGCCGAACAATGCCAGCAAAACCTCGAAGAATCCGGAAAGGCCAAATTATATATGTTAAATTCCAGCCGTGGAGACGTGGAGCTATCTCCACCCTCGATCTTACCCGGAGCCTTCACGCCGTTGATTAAGGCGGTAACACCAAAATACGAAGAGCGGGAAAGTTTCCAACCTGGAAGCCATGCCCCATTCACGTGAACAGGCCGGCGGGGTTTAATGCCAAGGCCAGGTGTCCAGTGTAGGTGGCGCCAGCAAGTGAAAAGCAGGACTGCCTTAATACGTTCAAGCCAACATAATAAAGTTATTCATGGTATATTATTCATGGTAGAGAAGCGCCACTTAAGGTTAAGCAATAGAACTTATAATAAATCAATCCAATGGTAAACGTTATGGAAATTGCAGTACCATGTACTTCCATGAGATATATATTGATGAAGTGTAGCCACCGTATAAAATTTTTTTTATATACTTTAATATGTGGGTGAGATATGTGACAATTGGTATCAGAGCCCAGGATGCCCATACTGTGGCCTCTGGGATGTGATTAACGTGTTAAAAAGTTGAGAAGGTCATCATAGCATTGATATTTTTTTATTTTTTTTTTGGGTAACAAAATTGTGCCCGGAAGCTCACAATGTTAAATGTTTCATGACTAGACCAGACCAGGCTAGACAAGGGGGAAGAAAGAGAGCAACTAAGGTACTAAATAGTAACAGTTAGCATGCAGAGAGCTGGCAGCGCACCGCACAGGCCCGCAGCCGATCGGGGGCCTGCAACAAATCCTGGAGACAACCCAGAGTTGTGGGTGCAGCTGGGTGAGGAGACACGTAGCACGAATCTGGCCATATTAGAAACAGTTCAGGAGCTGAAAAATGAAATGGCTCGGTTGCGGGAGGATAATGCACGATTGACAATGGAGCAGGAAAGGATTTTAAAAAGTTTGTCTGACAAACAGAACCCGCCACTGGCCAACCCCAGCGCAGAACAACAGAGAATGACGGAGGAGCAACGTTACCAAGCAGAACCTGAAATTCCAGAAGAAGGAGAGGATCAATCTGATAATGCATCAGAACAGCAGACCTCAAAGCGTCAAAAGGTGGAATTACAGGGAGAATTCCGGAAAATTAAACCCCCACACTACGATGGGGAACAAGAGGAAGCGGCTGAAGCATGGCTAATTAATATGAATAAATATTTCCAGCTATATGAGTATGACCATAACTTGAAGGCACGATTGGCTATTTTTCAGTTGCAAGGGAAAGCAACACTGTGGTGGGAGGAAGTTAAAATCGTAAAAGGGGTAAGCGAACGAACCATAACGTGGGAAAAATTCCAGAAATATTTTAAGGAGAGATATTTGACAGAACGCTTTTATGATGAAAAGGCAAAGGAATTCCACGATCTGCGATTGGGACAGCAGACTATGGATGAGTTTATCAATCGTTTCACATCCTTGCTCCGTTATGTACCCTACCTTAAAGAAGAAAAAGCCAAGGTGCAAAGGTTTGTTAGCAGCTTACCCATGTATATGAGAGAAAGGATTGAATTTGACAATCCTAGAACCATGGACGAAGCTATTCGCAAGGCCAGAATCTGCTATCAGCAGAGCAAACAGAAAGGGGACAGTTCTAACAGAAAATGGAGTGAGAAAAAGAATAGTAAAATTGTGGGAAACAATAGAGGAGGCCGGGGCGGTGGAGTTAAAGGAAGCAGCAAAGGCCAGAACAGTAGAGCAGCACCGAGAGGTTCATTCAGACCCAAGCCCATCAGTGAAACCAGAATGGGCGAACAATCCGCCAAGTTGGACAGTGAGGGAATAACCAGACCCCCAGTGCAGTGCTGGGGTTGTGGCGGACCGCACTACGTCAAGAACTGTCCGCAACGGAAGGGAACTGATCAGATATCCCAGATTCATGAGGCATCAACCGTGGGCGACGTGGGACGAAGTGTGCCAAGAATTAACGCAGCCTTGGACGACCGCCAGGCAGAATACCAGCCCACCATGGTAGAATTTGAAGGTAAAATTTTAGACCTTTCTATCACTGTTCTAATTGATCCAGGAGCTACTTTAAGTTATATTAGTCCAAAGATAGTTGAACAGTGTAAATTGCAGCCTGAAAAATTCAGGAACCCTTGGCTGGTACAGCTAGCTACAGGGGCTAAAAGACGAGTAATGGCAAAAATCAAAAACTGCCCTATAATGATAGCAGGACAGCCAGTGGTAGCAGATCTGAACATGCTTCCACTTGGATCCTATGACGTCCTAATTGGGATGGATTGGTTAGAAAAGCATTGGGCTTTAGTGAACTGCAAAACGAAGATCATACGGTACAAGGATGATTCTGGAATGGAACAGGAAATGCAGGGAATTAAACGACCAGTGCAGGTCCGGCCAATCACTGCATCTCAGCTAGCGAAATGCATCCGGAAAAGATGCCAGGTGTATGCCATTCAGGTGGGTTATGCAGAAACCAAGAATAAAGTGAGCCCGCTAGACCACCTTCCGGTAATAAAAGAATTCGCGGATGTGTTTCCGGAGGAAATTCCTGGATTACCTCCGAAGAGGGATATTGACTTCACCATTGAGTTAATACCAGGAGCTGCCCCAGTTTCGCAGACACCTTATAGAATGAGTGTACCTGAGTTGACTGAGTTGAAAATGCAATTACAAGAATTGTTGGATAAAAATTATATCCGCCCCAGTGTATCTCCATGGGGAGCTCCGGTGCTATTCGTCAGGAAGAAAGACGGAACTCTTCGAATGTGTATCGATTACCGACAGCTGAACAAGCTCACAATTAAAAATAAATACCCCTTACCTCGGATCGATGAGCTTTTTGATCAAGTCAAGGGGGCGACAGTATTTTCTAAAATTGATCTGCGATCTGGTTACCATCAAATCAGAATTAAAGAAGAGGATATTGCTAAAACAGCCTTCAGAACCCGGTATGGACACTACGAGTTTGTAGTGCTACCTTTCGGATTGACTAATGCACCCGCCACATTCATGTGCTTAATGAACAGCGTGTTCCATCAATTTTTAGACAAATTTGTACTAATATTCATTGATGATATTCTGATTTATTCTCGTTCCAAGGAGGAGCACGAGGAACACCTCCGGGTGGTGCTGCAAACTCTGCGAGAGCATCAGTTGTATGCTAAACTCAGCAAATGCGATTTCTATAAAGAGGAGATTCAGTATTTAGGCCATGTGATCACAAAGGAAGGGATTGCAGTGGATCCTGAGAAAATAAAAACCATAATGGATTGGCCCGTGCCTAAAGATGTGGCGGATATCAGGTCTTTCATGGGATTGGCTGGGTACTACAGAAGATTTGTGGAAGGCTTTTCGAGGGTGGCATATCCTATCACGTCTTTGCAAAAGAAAGGGAGGACATTCAAATGGAGTTCGGAATGTCAACAAAGTTTTGAACGACTTAAGCATTTACTCACTTCTGCTCCCGTTTTAAGTATAGCTGATCCTGATAAGGATTATGTGGTATGTACCGATGCTAGTCGAGAAGGCGTCGGAGGTGTGTTAATGCAAGAAGGGAAAGTGATCGCCTATGAGTCGAGAAAGTTGAAGGAACATGAGCAGAAGTATTCTGCCTACGACTTGGAGTTGGCAGCCGTCATACATGCACTTAAAATGTGGCGGCACTATCTTTTGGGAAGGAAATTTCTGTTGTTAACAGACCATCACAGCTTGACAAACTACTTTAGTCAGCCCACCCTGAATGCAAGGCAAGCCCGTTGGGCAGATTTCTTAAGTGGATTCGATTTCGATATTAAACATCTGAAAGGAAAAGAAAACCGCGTAGCGGATGCCCTGAGTCGAAAGGTACAATGTTTATATGAAGTTACGCTCAGTAAATGGGAAAATTCCTTGCAGGAAATGATAAAAACAGCAGCAAACCAGGATGCCGAATATCAGCAAATGAAGCGGCAAATGCCACTTTCCAGCAAGGAAAGTCAGCAGGAGTATGAAGTAAGCAGGGATGGAATGCTGCTTTACAAAAAATGATTGTTTGTACCAAATGACAATAGCCTTAAAAATTTAATTTTGAATGAATTTCATACCAGTCACTACGCAGGTCATCCCGGATACCAGAAAATGCTTACTGCACTTCGGAAGGAATACTACTGGCCGGGAATGAAAAAACATGTGGCTGAATATTTAGCGCGATGTTTGGAGTGTCAGCAGATCAAGACAGAGCACCAGCATCCGGCTGGGTTATTGCAACCCCTGCCAATTCCAGAATGGAAATGGGAAATTATATCTATGGATTTTATAACTGGGCTGCCTAGAACAAAGAGGAACAATGACTCTATTATGGTGGTAGTAGATAAGTTGAGTAAGGCAGCACACTTTATACCAGTGCAATCTACCTACAGGGCAGTACAAATTGCACACATTTTTATGCAGAACGTGTTCAGACTCCATGGGCTTCCAAAGACTATAATATCAGACCGGGATGTAAAGTTTACATCCGCCTTTTGGAAAGCGCTATTTGCAGAATTGGGTACACAGCTGAATTTTAGTACGGCTTACCATCCCCAGACTGATGGACAGACGGAGAGAGTAAATCAGATGGTGGAGGACATGTTGAGAGCATGTGTAATGCAAAAACCGACACAGTGGGAAGACTATTTACACTTGGTGGAATTCGCTTACAACAATGGATATCACACATCAATCCAGATGTCTCCATTTGAAGTCTTGTACGGACGAAAATGTCGGACGCCCTCAAATTGGAGTGGCCCGGAGGACAAATTAAGGTTGGGACCAGAAATGCTCAAGGAGATGGAGGACATGGTCAAAAAGGTGCGAGCTAACCTGAAGGCCGCTCAAGATCGGCAAAAGAATTTTGCAGATCGGAAAAGAAGGTTCAAGGAGTATCAGGTGGGCGACCACGTTTACATAAGAATACAAGCCAGGAAAAGTACCCTGCAATGGAGCAGTTGTGCTAAACTTGCGCCTCGTTATTTTGGACCTTTTCAGGTCTTGGCAAGAGTTGGGCCAGTAGCTTATCAGCTAGCTTTACCAAGCCACATTAGAATTCATAATGTCTTTCATGTATCCATGCTTAAAAAGTATATTTATGACCCTAAGCATGTGATCAAGTGGCAAGATATACGGGTAAGAGTTGCTTTCAATTGAACTAATTGGAAATGTATCTGGAGACAAAAGACTGATACTGTTATTGGTTGCAGGTCGAACCGGAAGGAGAGGTCCTGGTCGAGCCGCTGAGCATTCTCGACCGGAGAGAAGTACAGCTGCGGAAGCGGGTTATTACCCAAATTAAAGTGCAATGGCAGCACTATGGGCCTGATGAGGCCACTTGGGAAGACGAAGAGCTTTTTAGGAAAGCTTATCCGGAGCTGTTTGGGGACACTAGACATCGGGACGATGTCCAATCTCAGGAGGGGGAGATGTGATGACCCCGTGAAATGTAATTATTTAAAGTTTACTACGGTAAAAACTGAATTAGAATGACATTGAAGGACTTATTTTCTTTTAAGAGTATTCTGTTAATTTTAAATGTGCATTAAAAAAATGTTTAAAAGAATTACTCATAAAGTATTGGAGCTCCCAAAAGGGAACTGGAAAAGAAAAGAAAGTTAGTTAGCAAAACTGGAAATAACCACCTTCCCTAACTGGAAGGGTCTCCAGGGAAAAGGGGAGGTTGGTTGACAGAACTCTGGGCTGTGGAGACAGGCAGAGAGAGCAAAGGGGAAGAAAACCCTGTATGGACTAAGTCTGGTAAGGACCAGATAGTCGAGCACAAGGTGCTGTCTTACTGAGGATAGTGATCCGGTAAGAAGAAGCTTGGGGGGAGACTCAGGTCCCGGAGGACAAGTCTCACGGATGGGTGGATAACAAGCTTTACACGGAAATCTGCAGGAGACTTGCTAAGGAATTACACTACCAGCAGTGACCAGGTAAGTAACTGAACCCTAATGCATCTGTAGTTATCTGTGTAACATTGGTAAGATAGAGTAACTGTAGTTATCTGTGTAACATTTAGGAATCAGTGCCTTTGTGATTATCTGTGTAACATTTGTAAAACAGTATATCTGTAATGATCGATGTAATATGTATTAGGCAGAGATTCTTGGAAATTGCAAGCATTATCACTGCTGCATAAATAGGCTTGCAGCGGTTATGACCCGAACCAAGAAAACTGGGTAACGTATGAGGGGAATAGAAACCCGGTAGTAGGTACAATACCTTAACCCATAACACTCACAGAAAACAGAAACATCCTTTACTGTGTATTTTATAACCTCAAGTGGAATCTGCCCAGATAGTGCACAAGATGCAGAGTTTAAAAGAAGATAAGAAGAAAATTAGTAAATTCTTAACCCTCGAACCAGGTCGAATCCGCAGTATGTGTGGGTTCTTGAGGTTACCTTGCGTCAGGCGATAGCCTGAACCTCAATTCGTACTTTCGGAAAAACAAACAAATTTGAGCAAAGGATTTAAACCTTATACGTTATCTTTAAATTAATAGTTAAGAAACTGAACAGTCAAGACCGGAAACAAACTTCTGTAATAACAACAATTAGTATATGGAAGAACCATCTTTACGGAAACAGAGAGACATGCAGCAAGCGCCGTAATGGCATTTGAATAACGCACAGCGAAACCATTATAAACGCATCAAACGATTTACAGAACATACCTCTATATAGTAAGCCACAGAGTATTGTCCAAATATTGACAAACGAAGGAACAAATCATAGCTCGTATTCGTAACTTAACATTCAGAACCAAACGGTCTCTTACATACAGAGAACCCAAGATCGAATCGACCATACACCTATTGTATCAAGATGCAGGTGCGATATTTCAATGTATTCCATACAGACCTGTTGGGAAAATGAATTCAAACATAAATAAAACCCTTATTTAATGCCGTAAACAATACGCACATTTCCAGAACGAGAATTAAAATACGAAATCTGGGTAATGCTCAAACTTCGTTATTCATGGAAAAACTTTGATAAAATGCATGCTAGTAAATGACAGCAAAATATGAACAAGGGTTTGTATTAAATAAATGGCCGCCAGTCTATATGGGTCCAGACCAAAAGCAAATGAGCCGGATTCCCAACAAATGCCTTTAACATAGTCATGAATACAGTTCAATCAAAACAAAATAATATACAGTTGCTACAATAAACCACAGGCGAAATTACAGCCTCATGAACCAGAGGCTTACAACCCAAAACCGCTGAAAGCGAAGGGGTTAACCCATCACTCATAAAACAGACCCAAAACGTATGGGACCGGAACATAATAATCTGTCCATCGCCATCTGCGTCCAACCGCGAAAGAGTAAGGTTGGGGCCTCATTTAGGCACAGAGGGTAACCCTCTGGCGACTAATGGTAAGACAGAAGAGCTTCAACAGAGATTATTCACCTGGAACGTAAGGGAGTGCCAAATATATGTACATGTGGTAACTTCGGCAGATTAACACCTGGAGGAAGTTCACACTGCCGTAAAAACCCCGGAAGCAGACATCTGCAACCTGTCATGCAATGGAGAAAATCATTTATTCTGCCTTCTTAAAAGATAAACTTAGATAACATCGAAAACATTAAACTGACAGTAATCCTTACCAAAGCCGGTTCGATGATTTATAACCTTGGAGTAGAAGCGCAACGGTGAGGATGCATGTTGACAGGAATGGCGGATGTGTCTCGGCGCGGAGCTATGGGACAGACTCCCTACTGTGGCGGAATGGAGCGGAGAGCTGTGGAGCGCCGAACAATGCCATCGAAACCTCGAAGAATCCGAAAAGGCCAAATTATATATGTTAAATTCCAGTGGTGGAGACGTGGAGCTATCTCCACCCTCGATCTTACCCGGAGCCTTCACGCCGTTGATTAAGGCGGTAACACCAAAATACGAAGAGCGGGAAAGTTTCCAACCTGGAAGCCATGCCCCATTCACGTGAACAGGCCGGCGGGGTTTAATGCCAAGGCCAGGTGTCCAGTGTAGGTGGCGCCAGCAAGTGAAAAGCAGGACTGCCTTAATACGTTCAAGCCAACATAATAAAGTTATTCATGGTATATTATTCATGGTAGAGAAGCGCCACTTAAGGTTAAGCAATAGAACTTATAATAAATCAATCCAATGGTAAACGTTATGGAAATTGCAGTACCATATACTTCCAAGAGTTATATATATTGATGAAGTGTAGCCACCGTATAAATTTTTTTTTATATACTTTAATATGTGGGTGAGATATGTGACAATTAGAATTTATTTTGTTGCGTTATTTCAATTACTAACAACATAATTTTCAATATTTTTGTACATAGATTCTATATAAAGAAATCATGTAAACATCAAAAAAATATAATATCTCAACTATATAACGCAAGATTATTACAATAATATTTAAATGCAAGACTATTATAATACTATTTAAATTATTTTCATTGTAAAAACAACATAATCAATTTACTTAAATGAAATTGAAATTATTAATAGACTATACTCTAAAATGGAAAATCATTATTGACTTGCTTTTTACTACCTCTATCTTAAAAATAACAGCTACAATACATATATTAATATTATATCATGCTAATGCTAAATACATATAACTAATATCATACAATACTAATGCTAAAACCCAAGTAAATCCAATCTGACCAATTTTTGAAAACTACACACTATCATTTAATAACTCATATAGCTCAATACTAATACTAAAACCTAAGTAATCAATCCAATATAGCCAAGTTTTTAAAAATATTGTATAATAAAATCAATAACCTCCCTTACCATACTTATAAATAAATCCCAAATCTAATAATTTCTTTAATGAAATGCCTCATATACAATTTGCAACTACACGCTCATCCCATCTACATAAAGAGTATTTCAGAAATTAACTACACGCTCATCCCATCTACATAAAGAGTATTTCAGAAATTACAAAACCTTTAAGAACCAAAATATAAAGTCAAACAAAATCATAATGTACGATTTAACATAGTTGCTATATAATATGCTCGCGGACGCTATGACCCTACGGACTTTGATTTTACTGTGTACTGTAAATTATAGTTACCAAATACGTCCGTACTGGCCAAAAAAATACGAGAATTCGGGAATATGGAATTCGATTCGTACATCGTATAATTTGATAAAATTCAATTCGGTTGATGGTAGTTTTGTTTGGTTGAGGCAACATTTATGATTTATAATTTATTATATGTATTTGTTAATATTTGGGTCCAGAATAGTAAGTGTAATAATTTTTAAATACATAATAGATGGCGATATATTAGATAAGAAATGGAAAGGATGTGGAAATTAGATAAGAAATGGAAAGGATGTGGAATTGGAGTTTGGAAATGGGAATTGGAGTTTGGAAATGGAAATTAGTCGATTAGAAAAAATTTCGATGTTTTCAGTACAATAATCTCTAAACACATCATAGATGGTTGGGATATAGTAGTAGGAAACGGAAAGGCTATGATATTGCAGTTTAGGAAATTAGTTGTGAATCGAGAAAATCTCAATTTCAGTTTTATTTAGGAGTGTTTAAAAAGTTGAGATAACAAGAAAGAATTTTAGTATCAATTTTGAAATTGAATTTTTTTATAAAAATAATTGATTTTTTAAATAGTTAGAAATAAAAAATTAAACATAGTTAGAAATAAAAAATTGAACATGAACCTTGAAGTTAGTAAAATTTTTATAAAAAACAATGGATTTTTCTAAATATATTTATATTAAGAGGAATTTAAAAAGTTTTGAATATTTATTTTTAAAATTTGTATTAATTATAAAATGATTTTATATAAAATATGAAAATAAAGAGGGATGTAATTTTGAGTTTTGAATATTTAATTTTTAAATAAATATTAAATACAAAAGGATTTTAGATAAGATTTAAAAGTAGGAAGGAAATTTTGAGTTTTGAAAAGGAGAGATTTTGGAGATAATAAACAAATTTAATTGTAGTTTTGGCTTATAAATTATAGTTCTAAAATTGTTTATATCATTTAAAATTATTTAAATTTCAAAATGAATAAAAAGAAAATGACAAGCATTGTTATATATATATATATATATATATATATATATATATATATTTAAAATGTATACTCTTAAATTTTGCTGAAATTGAAATTTTTTAATCACAATTTTTATTTATTTAAATTTCAAAATGAATAAAAAGAAAATGACAAGCCATTATTGTATATATATATATATATATATATATATATATATATATATATATATATATATAGATGTATAATATGTATGCTCTTAAATTTTGTTGAAATTGAAAATTTTTAATCACAATTTTTATCTTATCCTATCAAATTTGAATTTAAATTCAAATTTAAACTTGATAACTATCCTATAAATAATATTCAAAAATAAAATATGCTAACTCTATAATTATAATAATAATTGTCGAGGTATCACCTTACAATTTTAAGTCAGTTGAGTAACTGAACTGGATCAACAAAAGAAAAAGAAAAAATGTAAATTTGTTGCACATATTCCGGAAAAGGTTTGTTGTTTGTTTGCCTTCGCTGGTCCAAGCATGCATGAATATAGAATAAATGCATGAATATAATATAAGAGCCTTTGAAAATTTTGAAAACTTTATTGGTGACATGGACAGACGAAAGTAACTCTGAAATAAGATTTTTCAAGTTTTTTTATTTAACTAGCACAACAATATTTACCAAGGTAAATATGGTTGATAGATGTGGATAGCCATATATCAAGCATATATCAACCACATTTACCAATGTGATTAATATACCCTGATAGGCTTATATCAATCACATTTGGATATTTAAGATTATTAATAACTATATAAATAACTATATAGAATTATTAATAAATACTCCAATATATTAACAACTAGATTATTTTTATATATTACTATATAAATATTATATTAATATTAAAATAATTATATAAACTCCTAATATATATTAATTAATAATAAGAATAGCTCATAATGATGATGATGATGATGGTTAATGTCCATTGAGACCAAACATTGGTCTATGGGACCTAAAGAAACAAAAACAAATTATGAGAATTCGTTCTAATATTTGCTATATTAATTTTCTTCTTTGAGCTAGTTAAAATAGAGAGATACTTTTGATCTTCTAGGGTGGGGTTGATGACCTTCTTATAATAGTTTAATTTTCTTTTAGCCGCTAAATATTTCTCACACCACATTTTTTCCTTGAACTTAGAATTAACAATATCTTTAATGTTATTTATGTTTTGCAATGCATCATTCTCGTTGATCTCTCAATAGTTTAACCAGGCCCCTGTGTCTTTTGCCACCCCCGATTGAGCCTTAGATGGTTTTGGCTGGAATTTAAAGCTAGCTTAGGAAGTCTGTTGATGCAGGAGCATCTGGACTTGACCAGCAATGTGACGGAGTGGTCACATGTTGTGGCTAATGCAATACTTGAGGAAGACTTAGTTGTTAAATTTGTGTTAATTTCAATAAGGGCAAGTAGTTAAAAATGATCTAGCTTAGTTAAATAAAGATAAAGATTGAGTTATAAGTGTATAACTAATTCTTTCATGTGCGGGAAGAAGTAGTGAGCTATGACTTATGTATAACTTCTTTTTGGGAAAAAAAAGAGGGACAACAGGGGAGAGATAGATCGAGTGAGGGGAGGTATGACAGATAGATTGGGCCAGGGCAGAGCACTCTCATCCCTGTATGATCAGGCTATCGAGGTAACAATAATATGCTAATAAAGATTCATCATAATAAACCTGTAATAGTTCTGTGCTTCTGTGACTTGATCTCCCCATGGTCAATTGGATAAGTGTGTAAGTGGCTACTCAGAAATTT
This sequence comes from Pinus tabuliformis, assembly GCA_031772625.1. Classification (NCBI taxonomy): domain Eukaryota; kingdom Viridiplantae; phylum Streptophyta; class Pinopsida; order Pinales; family Pinaceae; genus Pinus; species Pinus tabuliformis. The sequence goes on along the minus strand of CM062819.1, from coordinate 810,561,884 downwards.
ATGTCTGATTTATGTGATGATCGGTAAATGATTAATGAATATGTGAAATGTTGCTGTAATATGAAATGGTAATGTTTGAATGCATGAATTGTACTCGCTGAATGAGTTTTTCCTGGTAGTTAATGGCACAGGAATTACGAGGTTCCTGTAGAAGGGTTTGAAGACCTTTCTGGCACAGAAATCGTTGTGATTGATATAAACCAAGTTTTGTATGTTGTATTGGAGGAACCTATCATAGATTAAATTCAGTGTTAGTGATAAGTTGTTGATGTCATTGATAGGAATCAAGTTTCATATGTTGTGTCAGAGGAACCCGTCATAAGTTAAAACTAGAGTCGGTCATAAGTTGTAAATGCCACTGGAATCGCCATGGGAAAGTATTGGCGTGGTGTTGGTTAATTTCCAGTTCACAGATGTCATCATCTGGGCGTAAATGAAACTATACTTCTATTGATTAGGGGTCTACACAAAAAATTGGGAGACCCTGCCTGAAAGGGGGGAAAATGAAACTGGCCTTAAGGTATCTGATCTCATCATCGACAAGTAAATGATGCACGTATTATATTTTAAATGTGTAGAAAGTAATCCGACCTTTTGAGTTGACAGAGTATTTATGCCATATTTACCCAGCTTGTGCGCAATTTGTGAAAATTTGCTGTAAGCTAACGCAAATTTGAGCCGTATCGGCCACGAACAAACTAAGAGTGAGATTTATTAGAAGGTGCTGGATAACCAAGCGAGCCCATCGAGAATAGGTCGAAAAATGATGAAACGAAATTGACCAATACGCTCAGGGCATCTTGTAGAGGAGAACAAAGTTGTGGAACCTGCTGCGTGAATGTGTAAGGATGGTAGTGATGTTTAGTAGTTCTGGGGTGAATAGCATTACAGAATGGTAGAGGGAATTTGATTGAGTGTTGAGTTTCCATAAGGTGGCATCAAAGTGGTATCAAAGCGAGAAAAGATTTCCTGCGGAAAGGAGTTTTTTTGCTGAGAAAGAAGAGTGTGAGCAGCCAAGGTGACAGCGCTGGTAATCAGAAAGACAGGCATGATAAAAAGTCTAAACAAGCATGTTTTGTGTGCAAGTGTTCAAAGGTTGCACATGGAGAAAGCAGGTCTTGGAAGGAGACAGAAGCTGACAGCAGTAAAGAGGTAAGATAGCAAAGGAAATGTTGCAGAGGGCGAATAGCCAAGGACAATAAAGGTCAAAGATAACAGAAATGAAAGATAGCAGAGAGAGTTGAGAATTTCATTCTCAAGGGAGATTTTAAATCTAAACAAATAGCATAGCAAAGGGGAGAAGAGTTTTACTCTCAAAGAAAGAATTTGCACAAAGCAAATAACTTGAGACAGTGCATTCAAGATGCAGAGGGACATGATCCTGTAGGGATCATATATATATATATATATATATATATGATGATATTTGTTTTAATTGAGTTGATAAATTGTGATTGAAGGTTTTCAGTAGCAGGCAAAGGGGAAAATAGAGCAAAGAAAGAACTCCGAGGTGTTCTCAAGGAGAGTGAGAGCTTACAGAAGCCTAGGAAGAGTAAATATGGTGCTCAGGAGGAGGTTCCAGATGGAGGACCATGCTTACCAAAAGACCGAGCGTGGAGAGCTTAGTGAGGTAAGATTGCAGTGAGGGGGACTTGCTGTTACAGAGGCTTATTGCAGTGGAGAGAGGAGCTCAAGAAGAGAGGATGAAGACAAAGATAATGGAAGATCATTGCAGAGGTTTTGAAGAAAGTTAATATAGAAGAAAGAATTCCAAGACAAAGGGCATGAAGAGGATGAGTCAAGAGGAGCTTGACAAGCAACATGCTGACATGAAAGCAAGATTGGAGATATTGACAGAGCTACTACAAGAACTAGAAGACGAGGAAAGAGGATGGACATTTCCATCAAAAGGAAAGAAGGTGATCTGGCACTCATTATAGATGAGGTGGAAGCAAAAGGAGATTGCCTTATGGACAAAGAAACTCAAATTCTTTGAGTCAAGGATAAGAATGGAAGATGCCGTAGGCAAATTTGTTCAGAGGAAAATGCTTGAAGAAGCAAGAGGAGCAGATGAAGTAGATGAAGTTATCTGCAAGCCAGAGGAAGGAATATCTCTGGATGATGATGAGGAAGAGGTGAGATCGTATGAGGGTCTCAAAAGTTCAGAAGAGAACTTGCATCACCATATTGAAATGTTTACAGGAAGACTGGAAGGAAATTCAGAGAAACAGGTTGAACTAGTGACAGAAGGTAAAACTGATGGAACCATGGAAACACAACCTTATGGGAAAGACGCAAATAAAATAATTAATGTTCCACATAAGCTTCCAACATTGCATACACCATTGCCAGAAATCTTGGCTACAATGTTACCGCTCGAAGGAAGTTCAGGTATGCAAGAAGGCCAGATATGTGGGTTGAGTTCGTTGGTGAAACTCATGACTCAATGGGATAAGAGTCATTACTACATATGTAGGGAGGCGCGAGAAATTCATGGACTGAGCACGAGGTGTGGACTAGAAGTGGTACTATTGTTGGAAGTAACGTGCCATGAGGAATGAGCCAACATGAAAGAGTCGACTAGTAAGTGATTGGTGTGGCTATCAATTAGTGACTGGTGAGGTGATATATGCCTGAAGCAGTGTAGAGAAAGTATTGGTGAACCCGACGTGAAGCCAAATATTGAGCTTGGGGTTGAAATTTCTTGTGGATTGCATGTGAAAACGGTGGATTGAGTTCTCAACTTTTTTTTGTTGTTGAAGCAGCCAATGTGCATGGTTATGTTGTCCACACCAATAGTGACGACAAATCCATTAATAGTAGTGGACTTGGGCATACGTGGAGGTGTTTTTTCATTGGTTGGTGTGAGCAGAGGAGAAACACAATGTAGTTTTCATAAATATTGTGTCTAGTTGGCGAACAAAGGAGAAAGGTAGTCTCTTTGTCCAAGTAGTGGAATAGTTGGTCGAGTAAGCGAAGCACTGCACCAAGTAAGAATACCATTGAATCCTCTTCATTGACCTATGCGTTTACAGTCGCTGCGAAGGTATAATATCATATGCTCCAACATCACTCTGAGAATTCAATCAATAGCAATTTTGTAGACATCTACGTGGAGTTGGGGCTGGCGTCCTAATATTATTTTATAGACTCAGTCCCTCTTTACATTTATTTTTCGACTCAGCGTCTATTTAGTTATTTCAAATTTATCATGCAAGGTCTATTCAGACTACACATTCCCTACCCAGCATTGATCAATTAGGAAATACAAGGTCATTGGCCCAAAAGAGTTCTAAATCAATCCAACAGAAATTAACAAATCAAGTAACAACAATCTTAAATAACATCAACCCTGAGTAACAACAATCCAAGGTAACAAAAAATCTGCATAACAACAAGGAAATAAAATAAATAATAAAAAATTAATGATACCATTAAAATACATACCTATACCACACGAATTGTATTCCAACGTCACCTAATCAAAAGAGTGGGCACAACTCTTCGATCACGACCATGGCTAAATGATTATAGATCACACCGAGTTAATGATATGTTGATACTCTTATTAATTCATAAAAATATTACAAGATGAAATTCAGGTATTACAAGTGAAAGGAAGATCATCCAGTTCTTCTCAATATTTCCATACTTATACACAATCATCATTACATGAATAGCATAACTTAAAAAACCTTTAAATTGTGGTGATTTGACTATCTCAAAAATATACAATAGTTCCTCAAATCCTAAACAGAATTAAAAGATAGTAACAGAGGTGGATCCGCTAACTATCTGGGCAGTTGGTCAGTTGATGGCTCAGCCCTTGAATAGAGACACCAGTCCACAATTAGCCACATCATGATGGATCCTTTTCCATTAAACAATGTTTAGTATGATTTTTCGAGTAATCTGCAAAGAATATTTTAAGTATTGTTCCCCTATGACTACTGCTTCATTAATCAACAATTCAAAAATACATTCCAACATGATATACATTTCATTAATTGGCATACAAATTAACCTCATAAGAGCTATAAAGGAGATGGAAAGGGATAGATGGAAATAGGTAAAAATGGGTAATTTAATTGCCCAACATCTCCTCCAAACTGGCTTGGTTCCATGTCGTCATGTAGATCGCTTCCAGAGTAAATCAGGATTTGACCTACTGTGACTAGCATGGAGGTTAGTGAGGTCATATTGTTTTTCCATATTGGTCCTAGATAATTCATATCCATTTATATGAATATCATCCTTGCACCAGTCTTCATCCACTTCATAAGCCAACTCATAGTGATCAGAAGATAACCAGATTGGAAATTTTCCACCGTAACCATCAATGGGCAATTTTCTTGATTTGTGTCAAATGTGTCAAAGGGATTCTTCCATTTAACTTGATTGAGTACAAAAGTTTTAAAATCCATTAATTGGATATCTCCTACAAATGGCACAAGATTAAATATTTGATCATTTCTCAGGATATAAACTTTCATATAGAGCTCACATAGGAAGCTCTTGTGAATATAATTATTATCTCTCAAAATCCTTAACAATTACATGGGGTCCTTTATTTTATGACTCAACTCCTAGTGAATGTTGTCCAAACAGAAAACAAATATTTCTCATGAAGAAAAAGAGAGCAATTTTTAGCAGGGGTGACATGCTAACATTTCTTATGCTAAAGTAAACATCTCATTATTATTAGTCTTCAACAACTAAACTTTTTCCTGCAATTCTCTGATTCTCTTCTACAATCTTTCTTGTTGTTGTTGAGCTTTTTCCAATTGAGTTATATAGTTGGCGAATTCCATTGTCACATTCTCTCGAATTTCTCTTACCTCTTTTGGATAAGCCTCCATGGGATTTTCCCCACATTGGAAACTAAAAGCAACAGCTTTCCACTTCTGAATTTCTACTGTCAAAATGAATTTATGTTCTTCTTCAAAGTTAACAAGTGTCTCAGTCTGTGTAGATTTCCAGACTACCTCTCTGTCTTCCATCTGTGTAGTTTTAAATACTACCTCTTTGTCCTCTATCTATGTATACATTGAGACTTCCTCTTTGTCTTGCATCTCTGTAGATGTCAAGACCACCTCTCTATCTTCTGTTTTCATAGCCAATCAAACTATCTCGTTGGTTCCGGAAGTTGCGTTCGTTCAACACTGTTAGATTTTTCGTTTCCCTTTTTCCTGCTTCTATAATCACATCACCTCGTTGCTTAGCTTTGAAATTTCCACCTTTAATTGAACATTCTTCCTTAAAAATAGTCAGTTTGGCGTCAACTATAAATTTCCACTCGCATCCTAGCTTTCCTTTTTGCAAATTCCCTAACAAATTCTTGTGTTATTAAATTTTCTTCCATCAGTTCTAAATCTAGTGGTGGTTCTTGTGGAGAAGTATCAGCCTCACTCCCTTCTACAAAAACTGCCAAAAACTTCAAATTGGGAGGAAGGATTTTTGACAGCCCAACTTTTGGTGTCACAACTATAGAGGTAGGAGAAGGGAATTTCCTTAATCCTCTCAGCAAAGATGCCATAAGAGGTGAGCATGGGGGAGTAGCTTCAGCTCCCATGCTGCCAACAACCTCTGTCTCTATCCCCTGAATTCCTTCTCCATCTCCTAATCCATATTGTTGATCTTGCATTTCTTCGTCCCCTTTCTCCTCCACTTCCTTCGACATCGGTTCCATTTCTTCTTCTTCAAGCAATTCTTCCTCTAGCCTTGTGGCCATGATAGCTGCAACTTCTTCCTCCGATAATTCTACAAGTTGCCACCAAGTTATAGGGGGTCTTTAACAAGGTACGTATTACCAACCATCTAACAAGCCCATGATTTGTAAGGGTGGCCAGCACCTGGTGCGAACAACGCGCAAATCAGGCCATCAATTGTAAATCGCTCAAAAGTAAGAAGGGAATATTTACAGAATGCAACTGACGAAATTGAAGACTAAATGGGAGCTTCAAATGGTATTTAAAAAGAACTTAAAATTGAGCTTCACAAGTGGTGTACTAGATTAAGAATTATGCGACATCTCACCAAGGTTGTGGTACCGATTTTCTATCATGCCCCTTTCCTTTCTAAACCACATTTTCTCCCACTTGTAAGAACAATTATGGAAACTCTCACAAGGTCGTTCTTATAATAAACCACTTTTGTCCCTCTTGTGATAACCCACTAACCATGGAAATGACTTATTTAGTCACTTGAATTGCCAACCCATGGACGCTTGAGCTATTTCCCTCCATATTCAATGCAAATTCAATTGTTACCCCTTCATTGAATCCCTATAATCGAACAAAATAAGTGTGCCATCCAACATTTTGAAAAATCTACCATACATCTGGTCGGCATTGTATTTGCTCTGTATTCTCAAGTTCATGGCTGATAGCCTGGCCACCGATAATACCAACCAATTACCCTGTGATAGCGTTCGGAGTAAAATCAATCATTGAAGGAATGGTTAGCCAAGAAACTATGCGGTAGCAGAAATGGCGATAAGGGAAGCGATTTTGGGAGAAGGTTATGATAAAACAACAGTAATCATGGTAATAACTACAATACATTGGGATTAACCACAATTTAATATTGACATTTATGTAAGTACATGGTGTATTTTCTAATGAATATTGATATGTGTGAAGGATACGAATGGAGATATGATGCGAGTGGGTAATGACGCAATATTTAATGGTATAATTGAATGGTTAGGTGGTATTAGTGAAGTATGGGTAATAGAAAAAATGGTATCAGTATTAATTAAATGTGATACAATCTCCCCCCCAACTGAGGTATGGCGGGCCTCAGCCCTAATTGGTCATGTCATCATTGAAAAAGTCAATTAAATTCATGGAGTCATTCGGGGACATACCTGATGACTTACCTCAGTGCCTTGGCTTCAACCCATTTCATCACATAATATGTACAGGCAAGGATGTGGACTTTTTGGTGACACGAAGGATTAAATGGCCCGATGAAATCAATATCACATTTCTCAAAGGGATCGAGGACTAGTTGATTCTTCACTGGAATTTCATCTAATCGAACAATCTAGCTGATTCGTTGGAAACTGTCACACCCATGAACGTATCTTCTAACATCCCGAAATATAAATAATATTCCATATGTAGCACCTTATCACCAGTCCATTGATCACAAAGTGTCCCCCATATGGTTCATCGTGAGAAACCTTCAAGGCATCGTAGATCTCGTCCTCGCCTACACAATGTCAAATTTTTTGATCTGGTCCAGTGTAGAAGAGGTACCCTTCTATCCATGTATAATGAGTACTTTGCTAAAAAATTCTCCATTGTTCCTTGTGTGACAAATGATGAGGTACCTTACTTGCAACAAGGTAGTTAGCAACATCTGCATACCGAGGAGTGTTAGCAGAAATTGTAAAAATATTTTCATCAGGGAAACTATCTTCTACATGTGTATCTTCATTATTAATATTCAACCTAGACAATAAATCTACTACACCATTATCCTTTCCTGGTTTGTTCACAATAGTGATAACAATTACTATAACAATAGCAACCATCTTGTGGTTCATCTAAGAGTTATAGGTATATTCATGAGATACCTGATGGCTAAATGATATTACGCACAAGGTTGGGGTAAACTATAATATAATGCCGATTTTTTTTAACAACATAAATAAAAACCAAAAAATCTATCTGAGTTACCCTATAAATAATCTTAGTAGACGTTGAATTATTGTTGACATAATAGATTGCATACAGTTTCTTGTGTTCATGTTATCCCAAAATTGTTGCTATTGTAGTATGGGAAGTGTCTGTAGAGATATGAAATGGAAGCCTCCGAACAGGGCCATGCAATATTGGAGTGTCACAGACTAATTTCCTGATCCCTAAAAATGTTGATTCACAAGCATCAGACCACACAAATTCTACATCTTTAGACAGTAACTAGAAAAGTGGAAATGATATTTTAGCAAAAAAATCTATGAAGCGTCGATAATACCCAACATAAACAATAAAGCTTCATACCATTGTCTGTATCTTCGAAATGGTAAAATTTAATATTTCCTTGAGCTTAGCTGGTTTAACCTGTATTCCTGCAGCTAAAAGTAAATGTCCCAGGACGATCCCTTATTCCATCATCATATGAAATTTCATTGTGTTAAGAGAAATGTGAGTCTATTTAAATCATTTAAGTACCTTTTCTAAATTTTCCAGACCATCTTCAAAATAATCATCATAAGGGGTAAAATAATCCATGTAAATTTCTCCACTGTCATTAATCGAGTTAAAGAAGATTCCCAATATTTCCTGTTGGAAATTGGCAGGTGCATTACAAAGCCCGAATGATCAGACCCGATATGCAAAAGTTCCCAAGGGAAAGTAAAAGTGGTATTCTCATGATCTTTAGGAGCTATCTGGATCAAGTTGTATCGACTAAATCTATCAAGGAAAGACAAAAAATTATTCTCAGCTAGTGTGTCAAGAAACTGGTCAATGAAAGGTAAGGGAAACTGATCTTGGTGGGTAGCTTTATTTAATTCCCTGTAATCAATGCAGATCCTTCATTTTCCATTTTTATTTGGGAATATGACTACTGGGGATACCCATTCACTGTAAGAGATTGGATAAGTAAACCCAACATCCAATAGCCTATGCAATTCCTCCTTAACAATTTTTTTTCAAAGAAGCGTTCATTCTTCTTTAGGGCTAGAAAACAAGATGACATTCTTCTCTTATGTATGTGGTGGGTACATAAATTGGGATGGATTCCCTTCATATCCGTGTATTCCCAAAAAAAGTCTTCCTTCTCCCTCTAAATAATCCTTAATAGTTGTTCAATTTGGGAGGGTGATAGGTTGGAATTGATATTCAAGGTTTTCGCCGGATCAATCTCTACTGGGATACTTCTATGAACTATTGTGACATGAACTTTTTTAGTTTCAATTTCTCGTTGAATATCTTCCTGGGTAGTACAACTCATAACATACTCTAATAGTCAATGGGTTAGACAAGAAACAGAGTTGGCATTACTGATAAATATGCTAATAGCATCATCTTCCATTTCTCATTTGAAATAAAGAGCTTTTCCAATGTTAATAATTGTTCTAACATCTTCATGTTCTAGTTTAGATTCATCAAAAAAGGGTGGCTCTTGTTCCATTATAAACCCAAGTTTAACTGATTTGTTTGTTTCTACAGGGGGATAAAGAACAAGATTCCTCATAATTTCCCCATTTGGTATTACCATGTTTCGAGATCAACACCCAATATAAGCATAGACTATAGCGAGTCGTGGTCTTCCTAAGATCAAGGGATGTGCCCCTACTCATGATTGAGTGTGTAGTACTAAGAGATTGACGGGGTATTCCCAAGAATCCATGGAAATGATTACATCTTCCAATTTTCCTATAGATCTCATAGTGGATCGATCTACAAGTTCTAGAACCATTGTGGTTTGTTTAAGGTCGAATAAGCCCAAATTAAGCACATTTTCTGAGGTTATAAAGTTAATTGTTTCCCCAAGGTCCAGAAAAACATTTGGAATGTCAACACTATTGATTTGAGTTGTGGGGATGAGGTTTCTTGGGTCATCGTATTTAACGCAGGTAATTTTTCCCAACGTTATGTCTCACAATCTCCCCATGACGTGAATAATGGGTGGGTATGTAGGCTTTCTCACAGGTTTCTTTAAGAACAAATCCCTAATTGTTTGGGCATAATCGACACGTCTTTCATGGCTTGGAGCAATGGAATTTTAATAAATACATTTTGTAGTTCCCCTAAGAGATCAAATTCAGGTTGAGGGATATGTTTATTTAAGGAAAACCTCTCACGATAACGTGGGCCTACATAACCCCTTCAAGCGACAATTATTTTAGTGGGGGTTTTTTTCCTCAGTAGCTTTTGTTGGTTTACCCCCAATCTCCCAGAGGGGTGTATAAATTTCGTTTTTGATAATGAGACTCCACCTTTAGTTTGCTCAATAATTATTGGTGAAGTCCTTGTATTCACCACTCGTCTAGATCGAAGATTCAACTCATTACGTTCCAAAGTGGAAATACCATATGCAGGAAGGTTGAGTGTCTCAACCTGTTGGAATCCCCTATTATTTGGATTTGGGATAGCTTGAACAAAAAATTGAGGGCAAAAAGGAGGAGTTCTAGTAGAAGCATTTGGTGGGAGCTATAATTGTTGTTGTGTCATAGGATGACGGAGTTGACTTGTAGGAAGAGAGGGTACATGCCAGTTCTAAGACCAAGAAGGAACTGGACTAGGTTGAGGTGACCATGTCTGCCATGGCATGGGTTACTTATAATCTTGTGCCCATAATGGAGAGGGGAGTGGTGCAAGTTCAGACCCATAGTTCCAATTATTGCAATATTGAGAAGGGTCTTGATTCATACCTTGATTCATATTCTGAGGTCGTGGTTGCCATGACTTCTTTGGCCCCATAAAATAGACCCGATCTATCACTTCATTTCCCCCTAGTAAACTTCCTTCAACCTAGGAAGTGATGGACACATTCTTGTGGAGTGATTTTGCTCACATATTTCACATGTTTCGATGGAATTAAGTGGACACTCCTTTAGAGGGTGTTTCTTCTTTTATTGTGAGTATAATATAACCATTTCTTTCTCGTCTTCAATCTATTTCCATTTTTCTTGCAGAACATCTAGCTATGAAGACAATGTACTTAAGATGTCAGTCCTCAAATTGTCTAGTATGTTCCTAATTTTTTCTTTTTTGACTCCACTTCTCGATGATTTGAGAGTTCTGTTATAAGCTTCCCGTGTTCCTCACTTATGCCTTGTAGCTCCTCGTGAACATTTGACACACAGATCACAGATGGTATCAAAATATTCCTTTGAGATATCTCCATTTCCTACCACATTCATAAGTTCCATAGATTCTTTTCTTAATCCACAAAGCAAAATTATCTTTAAAACACCTTTATCCAGGTCACTATGACTCGATCTATGTAAGCTATATTTAAAACATTCCACAAAATCCTACACACTCTCATCCTTGTTCTGCATTTTCTTGAAGATATCATCTTTGATGTCCTAAGACTTATAGTAGTCTTGATATTTCTCAATGTAAGTTTCCTTGATATCATCCTATGTCATGATAAAATTTCCTCCTAAGCCCATAAACCACTACAACATTATCCCATTCAAAGTAGTAGGGAATATCTTTAGTTTATGAGTGTCTAAAACATAATCATACCCTCAACAGACATCATCAAACTCGAAGAGGAACGTATCTGGATCTTCGGAAGAGAGGCCATAAAAATTAGGTAGTGTTGTTAGAGGAATATGCTTAATGGGTGCATCGCCTCTAATTTCCCCAACTGGGAACTCGATTGTAGAAGTTGTATTGGCCATGAATATCCTCCAATATTCACTTGGAATTTGAGCAGGTTCTGACCGCTCCACAATGCATGGGTGAGTTGGCCTGACAGTGCTCCCTCGGTCAGGTGGAGGGTTTATTTCCCCCACTCTTCTTCTTCAGAACCTTCAACACTTAATTATGCATATCGTCTACTCCCTACTTCCTCTTCTCTAGGCTCTGCTTATGTCGTTGAGGAAGGTTATGGTTGTGGAGCTGACGTGGTCCTGGATTTCATTTGATATCTTACCCTAGCAACGCCCCATGATGGAATTCCTGATTTAGCTCTGGAGATGATTTCTTGAATATAGGTAATTATACCTATATCCTTCCTTCATTGACCTCTACCACCTACAAGTTTTAGTGGTCTCCCTCTGCACCTTGGTTTTGTTTCCTTGTTCATACAATCTAAGAGAAAAAAGATTAAATCAAAACAATCAACACAATCCTAATGCTCGGTTCCTGGTAAAAGGGTTGGTGCAAACCTTGCTTGACCAGGATGAGAGAGTGGGTACTATTGTCAATACTGGTTGTACTTTGTTCCTTTGATAGCCTCCGCAGCAACGATGCCAAAATGTTGGGGTCCTAATATTGGTTTATAGATTCAGTCCCTCTTTACATTTATTTGTCAACCCAGGGTGTGTCTGGTTATTTTAAGGTTATCATGCAAGGTCTATGAAAGCTACAGGTTCCCTACCCAACATTGATCATTTATGAGATATAAGGTCATTTTCCTAAAAGAGTTCTGAATCAATCCAACAAAAATTAACAAATCAAGTAACAACAATCTTAAATAACATCAACACTGAGTAACATCAATCCAGAGTAACAACAATTCTAAATAACAACAAGGAAATAAACAACAATCATAAAACATTAACGATACCATTAAAAGAGGTACCTATAGCACACACACTGCATTCCAACAACACTTGCTCGAAAGACTGGGCCCAACTCTTTGATTAGGGTCATGGTTGAAGAATTATAGATCACACCAAGTTAACAATATGTTGTTACTCTTATTAATTCAGAAAAAAGATTACAAGCTAAAATTTGGTTGTTACAAGAGAAAGGAAGATCATTTAGTTCTTCTCTGTTGTGTCATACTTATACACAACCATCATTACACAAATAGCATAACTTGACAAACCCAGAAAATGTGGTGATCCGACTGTCCCAAAAATATACAACATTTCGTCAAATCCTAAATAGAATGAAAAGATAGTAACAGAGATGCATTCCAACAACACTTGCTCAAAAGACTGGGCCAAACTCTTTGATGAGGGTCATGGTTGAAGAATTATAGATCACACCAAGTTAATGATATGCTGTTACTCTTATTAATTCAGAAAAAAGATTACAAGCTAAAATTTGGTTGTTACAAGAGAAAGGAAGATCATTTAGTTCTTCTCTGTTGTGTCATACTTATACACAACCATCATTACACAAATAGCATAACTTGACAAACCCAGAAACTGTGGTGATCCGACTATCCCAAAAATACAACATTTCGTCAAATCCTAAATAGAATGAAAAGATAGTAACAGAGATGGATCTACTAGCTATTTGGGTAGTTAGTTATTTGATGGCTCAACCCTCCAATAATTCCACTAGTCCATACTCAATAGCATCATGATGGGTCTTGTTCCATCAAATGATGTTCGATACGAATTGTTGAGTAATCTGCAAAGAATCTTGTGAGCAAGTCGTTTAAGTATTGTTCCCCTATGAATACTGCTTCATTAATCAACAATTCAAGAATACATGCCAACATGATATACCTTTCATTAATTTGGATAAAACTTAACCTCATAAGAGCTATAAAGAAGATGGAGAGGAATATGTGGAAGTATGTAAAAATGGGTAATTTCATCGGCCAATAGTTGGAAGAGCACTGTGTACTTGAAGTGTTTGAAGGAATGCTATTTATTTTCTAAAGAAAGCACATTGTGCATCTTGCTAACTTGTGAACTGCAATGTGAAGTATGTGAAACTATGTTGAGAGCTGAGGGTTGAGATTTCTAATTCATAGTCATTGTTGGTGAATGCATGGCTATGAGTTGAGGAAGTGAATTTATGTGTGACTATTTGTCTAGATCTTATTCGTGTGCAAATAGATCTATTCACAAGATTACATTACAGATGGTTTTCCAGTATTCAATCAAATTAACCAACCCTACAAAGTTTGTTGAGTGTCAAAGAACGTGGATTCCAAATTGCTTGAAGCCATGAGGAGCATGCAAGAGGAGTGATGGGTAAACAAAGGAGACTCAAATAGTTCCAGAGAGAACTGAAACAAATCAGGAGGAAAAGTCAAAGGGATGAACCAATATATTTTTCATTTGAATATGAAGTGTTTCAAGTTGAAGTTCAAGGACCTGAGGATGATCATAACGCAGATCTCGATTAACACAATGAACATTTGATGAAATATATGAAAGTTTAAAAAGCTTAATGTTGAATCTACCCTCTTTCTCCCATAAAAATTATGAAATTTGGGCAACTTAAATGAAAATAATATTATGTAAGGTAGATTTATTGAATTATGTTGAAGAGGCTTTCATTAATTTGAACCATGATATGAGTAGAGATGCATCAACATTACATCTTATAAAATCTGCATGAGATGAAAACATTTTGTTGAGTATACTACATGAATATGGTGAGATTAAAAATGAAAAAGTATTGTGGTATATTTTAGAAATGAAGTACACTCTTAATGAGGCTGAAGATGATGAAAGTATTGTTCTTGAAAATGAAGATTGTGCTTTCAATCTCATAGTTGATAGTGAAACTGAAGATCGCAACATTGAGACTGCAACGATGAATGATGAATGTGTCCCTGTAATTGACATTGAAACATGTGATGATGAATACTTTTATGAAGAAAGTCTTTCTGATGAAGAGACATATGAAGTCAAATTTGATGATAATTATGTATCTCATGAAGAGTGGTTCAATCTGATGCATGAAAATCATCTTATTGGTTATTTTTTGTTTAGTAAGAAGAGATGTCTACCTCCATACACAAATCAAATGCAAGACAACATGTTTGCAACAACAAAGTTGATTAAAAAGGTTGAAGACTTAAAAAAACCAGCTATGATAGTAGAGAAAGAAGAAAAAATGAAAACTCTCTTAAAAGAGAAGGACGACAAGAATCAGTATGGTTATTTTTATAAATCTAATATTTTTTTTAAGTGTGTAGATATTGGAAGCGAGGAAGAAGCAATAAATCTTGAAGAAATTGCAAATATTAAGAATAAGTATAAGTCCCAAGAACCTGAAGCAATGTTGAATACAAAGAATGTTAGTCAGAAATAAAGATCAAGAAAGAGGAGATTAAGAGTTCAAATGTTCCACCTTTGGCGCAAAAAATATAAAAAAGAGGAGAAGCTCCACCACCACCTTATGGGAAGAAAGGTGAAGATGAAACTGCACCAGCAAATGAACAAGCATGGACCCTTTAGCAAGAAGGAAAAAATGAAAGCTCAATTATCAAGTTTTTTTATGTATTGTTGTAAGCCTAGTTGAGACTGAGAACAATAGTCATGTCATTCATGTTATGCTTTGAACCATTTCTCCATTAAGGGGGGAACTTGTAATAATGGAGAAATATATGGTGTTTAAGATTAGTTGTTAGTTGATATTATGGGTCATATTTAGTTCTTGGATCCTATTTATGAGGAAGTTGTTCTCACTCAATGGATCCATAATCATATATATGTAAGAACATTCTGATTGATTGAATATAAGTGTTTTGTGCAAGCACTCTTCTGGTTGCTTTTAGTACTATTAGATATCACATTAATAAGGAGATGACCCATTACCTCTACGCATTTAAAATAATTTCTAATTTTATGTCTAATTTATCATCATATTTTGATTAATTCATAGATTACAGTTTCCTCCACGTGGGGCAAAGACATATCATTTTCATGATTTAATTCCAATTTCGAAAATATAATCACTTTCATCCAATATGTGATTTATATTTTTTTAGTGACTTAGGATGATGTGGCTACTCTTTGAGTCAATTAAATGTTACAAGCATATAATATGATCAAATATAATTACAAAAATATGTATTGCATAATCATGAGGACAATGCATTCAAATTATTAAAAATTTGATTACATTAGGTAATCGTAATATCAATGCATTAATTTAATCATATAGGATAAAATATATGAAATAAACATGCCTAAATAACAAAAGAATGACCTATATAAAAATAATGCATAGTATGATGTTCATTCCTATGTATATGATCCATCATCATGCATAGCTTCCAAAACCCTAAAAGCATACCATGTTAGGTGTAACTAACTTATATCTATTTTTCTGGATACCATGTTCAAATAGCCTTCTAACACTTATTATTTATCAAGTACAGTGCTTAATTACAGTGCTTGATACTAGCATTATTGATCACCTAAAATTATAATTATACCACATATATGCACAATTGATTCATGTTGTCATAAAATGTATATAACTTTTGGCTCATTTGATATTATTGAATTTGAGGTACTAAATTTTCACAGTATCTCATAATTAAATAATTCAAATCATGGTAAAAATATTCATATATATATATAAACTCATATACTTGTAGTCATGTATATATCTTAATAATTAACTACATTCTTTCTTTATCTATAACAACTAGTATCTTAATGTAATTTATAAACTTACATTATCTAAAAATCAAGATGGTAGAAAAAATACTAAAAATATTTCTCTTTTATCAAACCTTTCATAAAGAAATACCATTATAGAGAGAAAAGGAAAAGACCATTATAAAGAGAAATTTTATATTAGTAAAAAAATAAAAATCAAATCAAACACCACTCATATTAAATGTAAGTTTAAAATTTAATTTGAAAATAATGATTATATTTGATGAAAGAATTCTTTTCCCATTCAATAGAAGACCTTTTGATCTATCCAAAACATAATACACGAAATGATGTAATGATAACCAATTTTTTTCTTGATAGAACCAGTGACCCTTATAGTTTATCCATATTTATAATGATTCCGTCAAACATTATCAATTGAATCAGGGTTAATGGGATGATTATATCATTCTTTAAAAAAATTGTAATTATTTCTGTATGTGGAGTTGGCTAAAGATAAAGAGTTATTTAACTAAGTGATCAAATGTTTGATTGTTGAGTCAAGTCAAGTGATAGACGATTTTTAGTGTGTGGTTGCATGTGGATGCATGTCAAGATATTCTAGGCAAGTCGCTAGTTGGAAAAGGATAAATACTCTTCACCTGATTCATTTTAATAATCATATTTTGTGTGATCAGTATAAGAGTAGCAAATCGTGTTTTATGTGTGAATTATTTATTCTTTCTCTCTTCCGCCTTTCTAACAAATTGATATCGAGGACAGAAAACACTGAAATCTAAAAAGGCTGCAGTCGTAGCGTGCAGAGCTTTAGTGTCTAAACGATTAACTAGATATTTAAAAAAAAAAACACCGCTGCATTGTAGCTTGTGGTTTTTCATATTTGAACAGAGTGATGGTCGCAGCCTCAATGCATCAAGCCGAACGTTAAAATCTTTTTACTGAAGAACTATTTTTGTTGCAGCCTCCACCTCCGCTTCCACTGACCGTGGATGCCGCTGCTTTGAATCCGATCAAAATAAAAAAAGAATCCAAGAGATGCAGAGCCACCATATGTGTCGTGCGACTGTAGTCGTCGTCTCCTTCACTTGTAGATCAATAAATTTGCTAAGCGAGATTGTGTCAAAAAGCCGGCAAGAATGAAATTGAAGAGAAGTTGCAGCTGCCATGAACCAATGCGCAAAGGAAAGTTTAAAGATTTCAAAACAGGGTTATTGGAAAGGGTCCCTTGAAGCAAAGCCGAAGGCCATACGTGGGCATTATTTCTCATAAAAAACAATAAGAAGATATTTAAAAGAAAAAGGTACATCGGCAAGTTATTGAAAAGTTAAGGAGGTATTTTTTTAAAAAGTCTTCTTTTGGTATATTAAAAGTGTAAAAAGTGAAGTTTGACGGGATTTTAAAAGGTTCTTGCCGAAGGAAGTTTTATGTTTGGAAAAGTATTTTCTAAAAACAAAAGGAAAAGGGTTATATTAACGAGAAAGCTTAGGGTTTTGTAAGTGTATTGGTTAGCAAATTTGTTGGTGTTTTGTCGAGCATGAAAGTGTTTTGGGTGAATATTGTGCCTTAGGGGGCATATTGAAAATCATATTTTTTTCCACGGTGATATGGAAGATATCCTTATGAAATTAGTAAAGGGACTATAAGACAGAGAAAATATCGCAGTCATGGGTCGCAAATCGCGATTGAATCATATTAAGTAAAGAAATCGAAAAGAAGAGGCAAAGATCATTGCCATGGTTAGAGAGGTTCAGGTCGCAGCCGAGGAACTCAGAATTCTAGCAGAAGACAAAGAAGAAATCGAGGGTGATTGTGTAGCTTTGATATGCTACCACCTTCTATGTTTACAGGTGAATATTTTGATCACTAGGTTATCAAGATGCTAACTTTTCTTAGAGTTAAAGAGTTAATTGAGTATGAATCTAATAACCCATATGATGTAGTATGTGATGATTTAGCATTGAATTTTATAAAATATGCATTGGATGAGAAGTGTTTGTGCAAGGTGGCAAAAGCTACAACTTCCAAGGAAGTATAGAAGTTCCTGAAATCAGAGTCTGGTGCAAGGGGGAGTGACATGCAACAACAGGTTATGTCATAAGAAAAGAAGTCAGCGCAGATCTGAGCATATATGAGAAAGACTCTAAGAGGAAAATAGAGATTGGAGAATCCCACTCAAAAGTGGATGATGGTTGTCAAGACCATAAAATTAAAACCCATTATGCAAGCATGCATATAGAAGAAGAAGATGCAACAAAGATTGCAGAGAGAGAAGCATCAACCTCTACGTGTGAAGCAAATCAAGACCATATAAATACTCAAAGAATCCACTTTAACGTGGATGATACAAATGATGGTGAATCCCACTATGATGAGACACATGTGGATGATAACTGCAAAGTTATATGTGAATTGGTGAATCCAACCACAACTGATGGATTTGGTGAAGTTGAAATTGTCAATGAAATTGACAATCAGCACATGTATGATTGCATATCCCACCATAGTGTGGATGAACATTACGTTGATGATATGTGTGGTTTATCTTTTGAAACAGGGATTGATTGTGGAAATATGGTAAGCACCATGTTTGATAAAGCATTGAAGGGTGAAGTTGCAATTGTAGCAGTAAGATATGAAGCAGTATGTCATCTAGCAACAATTGATGATCAAGAAAAAGATAAAGTGATTGAATATTTTTGTAGGAGAATATCCACTAACAGCATAACAATGGAAGACAACCTCCATGCAGTTGAAAAGAAAACAGATGTAGAGAAGGAAGCTCTCACTGAAGAGAGTCATATTAAATATGTTTTAAACATTGATTTTGAATATGCAAGTGTTCAGAATAGCATGGAAAAAGAAGTTGAAAGAAAGGTTGTTAATAAGTTTGATGCAGATTTGAAGCTCATTGAAGAATGGATTAAGAAACAAATAAAGCAAATTGGTGCGAGTCTTAAAGCAGAAACTGGAATAAAAGAATTGAATGAAATGGTAAATAATGATCTTGAGTGTGTAGATTACAGGAAAAAAGCAACAGTACCTGATGATGAAAGTGAAAATAATGATATGGATGTTTCTGAAGACAATGATGAATGCATTGAAACCATTTTTCAGCAATGGAGTCAAGAAGAGATAAGATTCTACTATCAAGAAATATGGCAGAAAGAAACTTAGGAATATAAATCACAAGAAGTAAAGCAAAGAAGACATTTTGAAGATTCAATGTTATGGCAACAATCCATGGTTGAATGAATATTTGAAGAGGAAGTTGTAGAAGACATGATCCAATTGTTCTTTAGAACGAGTTCAAAACAAGTCAAAGAAAATTTGCAGCACCAACAACTAAATAAAGCCTACAACAAGAAATTTCAACAAAGAATGAAGAAATTTCGAGGATATAGAATCTAGAAGCAGAGAAAAGGAAAATGCCAAATTGTAAAATTCTTGTGTCATTGAAAGTCTAGTTGAGACATAAACCAGCAGGCATGTTTATGTGATAGTTAACTCATGTTGAGTCATGTTGAGTCATACAGTTGTAATTAAGGGGGATTGTTAGAAATTGTAATTAATCCCGCATGTGGAGTTGGCTAAACATAGAGAGTCAGTTAAATGAGTGATTGAGTGATTGATTGTTTGAGTGTTGAGTCAAGTCAAGTGATAGGTGACTTTTAGTGTGTGGTTGCATGTGGATGCATGTCAAGATATTTTAAGGAAGCCGCTAGTTGGAAAAGGATAAATACCCTTCACTAAGTTGATTGTAAGCATCATGTTTTGAGCGATCAACAGAAGAGAAACAACTCGTGTTTTGTATGAATTCATGCTTTGTCTCCTCTACCTTTCCAGCAAATTGGTATCAAAGCGAGGAAAAAAGATCAGAAATCCGTGAAAAAGAGGAAAGAAACAATTTTTTCTCTTGTTTGAGCTATTGTGATATACAAGGTGTTATAACACTGGTAGGCGTAAGAGAGATCTGCGTTACAATTCTTGGACTTGCCCTCTTTTACATGCACGTGGGTCAAAGTTATCATTGTCATGAAGGGAGTTAGCACACAGGCCTCAATGAGTTGAGACCACATTAACAAAGTCAAGAAATTGTTCCTTACGGGGGCGCATATTGAAAATTATATTTTTTTCGGGGGCGATATGAAAACAACATCATGCAATCAACAACACAGCTATAAGAAAAGGAATGATAGCAGTCATGGGTTGCAAAGCACGACTAAAGAAGACTAAGAAAAGGAATAAAAAATAAGAGGTAGAGATTGTTGTCATGGTTAGAGAGGTTCAAGCCGCAGCCAAGGAACTGAGAAGTCTAGCAAAAGACAAAGAAGAAATCAAGGGTGATTGGTGTAGCTTTGATTTGCTACCACGTCCTATGTCTACAGGTGAATATTTTGATCATTGGGTTATCAAGATGTTAACTTTTCTTAGAGCTAAAGAGTTAATTGAGTATGAATCTAATAACCCATATGATGTAGTATGTGATGTTTTAGCATTGAATTTTATAAAATATACATTGGATGAGAAGTGTTTGTGCAAGGTAGAAAAATCTACAACTTCCAAGGAAGCATGAAAGATCTTGGAAGCAAAGTTTCGCACAACGGAGAGTGACATGCAACAACAGGTTATGTCACAAGCAAATAAGTCAGTCGTAGATCTGAGAGTAGATGAGAAAGACTCTAAGAGGAAAACAGAGCTTGGAGAATCCCACTCAAAAGTGGATGATGGTTGTCAAGACCATAAAATTGAAACCTATTATGCAAGCATGCATATGGATGAAGAATATGCAACACAGATTGCAGAGAGAGAAGTTGAAGCCTTTGTGTGTGAAACAGAGCAAGAGCAAATAAATGCTCAAGGACTCCACTCTAATGTGGATGATACGAATGATGGTGAATCCTACTATGATGAGAGACATGGGATAATTACTGCAAAGCTATATGTGAATTGGTGAATCCATCCGCAGCTGATGGATTTGGTGAAGTTGAAATTGTCAATGAAATTGACAATAAGCACATGAATGCTCTGATATCCCACCATAGTGTGGATGAAAATTATGATGATGATATGTGTGGTTTCTTTTTTGAAACAGGGATTGATTGTGACAACATGGTAAGCGCAATGTTTGACGAAACATTGAAGGTTGAAGCTGCCATTGTAGCAGCAAGATATGAAGCAATTAGAACTTCTCATGAAACAGTATGTCATCTAGCAACATTTGATGATGAAGAACAGAATAAAGTGATTGAAGAATTTTTTATGAAAATATCCACTAAAAAAATAATAGTGGAAGACAACCTCCATGCAGTTGAAAAGAAGGCAGATGTAGAGCAGGAGGCTCTCATTGAAGAGAGTCATATGAAAGTTGTTTTTAACATTGTTTTTGAATATGCAGGTGTTCAAAATAGCATGGGAGCAAAAGTTGAAAGAAAGTTTGTTAATAAATTTGATACAGATTTGAAGCTTATTGAAGAATGGATTCATAAACCAATAGAAAAATTTGATGTGATTCTTAAAGAAGTAGCTGGAATAAAAGAATTGAATGAAATGGTGAATATTGATCTTGAGTGTGTAGATTACAAGAAAAAAGTAGCAGTACTTGATGAAATTGAAAATAATGATCTAGAAAGTCGAGAATATAAAACACAAGAAGCAAAGCAAAGAGTACAGTTTGAAGATGAAATGTTTTGGTAGCAGTCCATGGTTGAACGCATATTTGAAGAGGAAGGTGTACTAGACAAGATCAGATTGTGTTTCAACAAAAGTTGAAGACAAGTCAAAGAAAAATTGCAACAGCAACAAGTGAATAGAGCCTACAACAAGAAAGCACAACAAAGAATGAAGCAATTTCGAGGATATAAAATTTGGAAGAAGAGAAAAAGAAAATGCAAAATTGTGAAAGTCTTGAGTCATTGTAAGCCTAGCTGAGACATAGACCAGCAGGCATGTTTTAGCGATAATTGAGTCAATTTCTATTGTAATCCTAACAAGCATAGTTGAGTCATGTTTGAGTTATGTTGAGTCATAAGGTTGTAATTAAGGGGAAGTGTTAGAAATTGTAATTATTCCTACATGCGGAGTTAGATAAAATTAGAGAGTCACTTAACTAAGTGTTGAGCGCTGAGTGTTGGAGTGTTGAGTAAGTCAAGTGATAGACCACTTTTAGTGTGGTTGTATCTGGATGCATGTCAAGATATATTAGGTAAGTTGCTAGTTGGAAAAGTATAAGTAACCTTCACCGGGTTCATTGTAAGCATCATGTTTTGTGTGATCAATAGAAGAGCAGCAGCGCATGTTTTTGTTTGAATTCATGCTTTGTCTCCTCTGTTTTTTCATGACTACATATATGTCTTTACAGTAATATGCATTTAACCTAATCTACAAGTGCATTTTACTTTTAATTTTTTATTCGACTTTACGGAAACAATGATTTAGATAATTAACGGTATGAATTTAAAATAACTACCAATGTCTAACCAATAATTTCCGTCCATAAAACGAAGATAATGTGAAACAAACCTTAACCCACAAAAACACGTGTAATTGTTCTCCACAACGACTTTTTTTTTAAACGTGGGAACACAAAAGAACAGAGAATTCGAGTTCTTTCCTGATGTGGACTGTCAAGATTGTCACCCTTGTTACAATAATTATCTTTTCTTAGAAAGCAGTGACTGCCCACTTAGTGGCTTTTATGCTTGTTTCATATTAGATATATAACATACAGTTACTATTAAAACTTGCATTTTCTAAGGCTAAGCATAGCTTGTTGTTAGAAAGCCATCTCCAAAGTTAACGGAATGAGAACACAAATATGTTATATATTTTGGCAACTGATATGCTTTTGAGAAATCAATCCCATATGGGCTAAGTTATCAGGGAACAACACAAATACCTTGTTTGTCAACCTGTTGCTTTAGAAAATGATATTTATTCTATTAATTTTCTTTACGATGGAAGAATCAATCATCAAATATGAAGTATGCAATCAATAATCAATATTCAAAGAGATAGGCGTTCAATGGGCATTAAAATTAATGACATGTCCCTTGAATTGTGTCAGAATTGAAATCACGAACATGGACTTTAAAAATCAACATTGAATCTGGTAGGTTTACTGCGTAGTGGTGTAGAATTGTGAATAAACTACATCGAACTGCACCTTACGTCTACGTTTCTATGGAACTTTATCCGAGACAGTGATTCCGGTAACTGAGAGTATGAATTTAAAATAAATCACGGTGGTTAACCGATCATTCCCTGTCCATAAAATTAAGATAATTTCAAAGGAATCTTAACCTACAGATATTAATTTTCAAAAACACGCATTACTTTACAGCGTAGTTGTCCTCGACAAGATTTTTTTTTTTTTTTGGGCAAACAAATAAGAATAAAGTTTTCGAGTTCTTCATTGATGCCGACTCTCAAGATTGGATAGTGCTCCATCGTTGTTGCAAGAACTATCTTGTGTTAGAAGGCAGTGATTACCCACTTGGTGGCTTTTATGCTTGTTGTATTACTTTTCTTTACAAAGGAAAACTCAAACATTTAGTCATATAGACAGATAAGCACTTTTTTCCGGAGGCTCTGGGAAAATAAATCGAAAGTAAAGGGTTACACTGTAGACAATAAAAGAATATTTGATGCAATGTAATGTATTTGACTCCATTAATCACAACAATCACATTACAATCTCCTGCCGATGATTTGGAGGGCATGTTAGTACTTTCTCACCATGTGGCTGGTCCGGACAGTTGCTTCTTTTCATAATTATAGCAAGGCAGGTATCCTTGGTCGTCTCTTCTGGTTATATGCTATTTCTTATCCATGTCGTTTTCTTCCCGATGTATAGATCAGTTCTAGTATTGTTGTATTCAATTTTTAGGCTGTGTAATTCTATGTCTGGGAGTTTCTTCCTTTCAACAACTGGATTATCCCATCCTGCATTAGTTTCGTTAAACTGGACACGAACCTCCACCGGAAGACCTGTAGTTCTTACCATAGTTACCAAATTCGAATTCGAATTCGATACGATAAAAATTCGAATGAAAATTTTTCAATTCGAAAAAAATTCGATAATACATTTCTTAAACATTTTTTAAATAATATATTTTAAAAATATTTTTAGCTTTTTTCTTTTTAATTTATTTTGAATTTTATATAACTGTATATAATAAAAAATCTTCAGAACTAAATCCACTCAAAAAGAATTCACTCACCCCTTCCCTCCAAACTATATACTCTTTTCAAAAACCTATGTTCTTATCTTGATTTCAGAAATTTATTCATGTAAAATAATTCTTTATTTAGAAAATTAATATTCAAATTTATTTTATAGAGAAATCAATCTCTTGTTTAAAAAAAAAAAAATAAAATTAATTTAGGTACTTCCATTTCTTTCTGTGCATTTCCCTCCAAACTATATACTCCTTTCAAAAACCTATATTATTTCTTGGATTTCAAAATTTTATTAATATAAAATCCTTGTTTATTTAGAAAATTAATATTCAAATTTATTTTATAGAAAAATCAACCTCTTGTCTTTGAAAAAAGAAATTTTCTAATTTAAATACTTCCATTTCCTTCTCTACCAATGGGAAAAATCTAACCAGAAAATATCATTGTATGCATTTCCCTCTAAACCATATACTCTTTTCAAAAAACCTATATTCTTTCTTTGATTTCAAAGATTCATTAATCTAAAATCCTTTTCTATTTACAAAATTAATATTCAAATTTATTTTATAAAAAATCAACCACTTATTTTTGAAAAAAGAAATTTTCTAATTTAAATACTTCCATTTCCTTTTCTGTGAGTGGGAAAAATCTAACCAGAAAATAAAATTTAATAACATCAATGCTCTAATTTAAATACTTCCATACAGCAATCTATTTGTTTTAGCTAAACGATTTATTGGGTGAATCTTTTGTCTTTCTCTGCTGCTTGACATACCACAACAGTTTTTGTTTTTCTCTTTTTCTCTGTTGCATGCCATACTGCAACAATTTTTGTTTTTCTCTGCCACATGCATACCATACCGCAGCAATCTATTTGTTCCTTAGTTAATAAACCATCTGCTAACTATGCCAGGTAATAAACCATACATGCGCCCAAATCATTAAGCACCCAGGTAATGAATCATACATGCGCCCAAATCGTTAATCACCTACACTGTTAATCACCTACACTATGAACCGATGCGCCCAAATCATTAAGCACCCAGGTAATGAACCATACATGCACCCAAATCGTTAATCACCTACACTACTAACCGGATCGAATTTTATCGAACTATTCGGTATTCGAATCGTACGGGCGAATTTTCGTATTTTTAACAGTGATTCGCCCGTATTTGGTAACTATGGTTTTTACACCGAGATGGCCCCGATGGAGGTACAGGACCCCTTGGGAGCGATTCAACCCACGCATTCTTCATCTCATTATTATTATTATCCGCTTGTTCTCCTTGAAATATGAATGGGAATTTCAGCGGCCTGCCAGCCGAACCTTCGCTAACCATCGTGACCACCATAATCATAGCAATCAATATTACCACTCGTGTTGCCATTCTCATTTCCATCTCTCCTTCAACCTATACAACTCTTCTTTTGGCAGGCAGTCCCACAATAAGCGATCGATTGCACAAATATTAATATCAGAAGAAGATTAACGATAATATGAGTGTATCCTAATATTTACATGCAAATATATAGAATATTTAAGCAGTCACGCGGACAGGTGGCAAGCTGAGAAGAGAGTAAACGTGGAAGACTTTATTATAATATGATCTTTGGCTATTCGTTTGACTCACAAAACCGTCGTACATGAATCCTGTTCCGTTAACCTAAGTCTTCTCTGAACCTCCCGCTGGTACATTTTGACTTTGAAATTCCGTTCAGTAAGAAACTTTTGACTCTGGTCGGTTCAACACGCCTCGCTAAATCTTGGTGGTCAATTATTTAAAGTCCCCCTCGAAGGTATAATTCAAAACACGTTTCGATCACCATGTATTTTTTTGTCCAAAGAAAAAATCGACTACCTTTCGTTCATCAATCCTCGATATACTTATAGTTTTAAAAAACCGATATTTCTAAAAAGGAAATGAAATATCAATAAATGTTTAGGATATATTTATTTCAAGGGGAACTAGGCTCGTGTGTGTTTTCCAAACCAAACCCTTTATAATTTTATTTATCTAAACAAAGTTATTATATATAAAATGCTACTTATTAGTCCCTGCCATCGGGAAATGGCCAGGGACTATAGTAATCGAAAACCGTGATGTTAGCATTAGTTACGCTGCTTGTGAGCTGTTTCTTAATGGCGGTTGATGGAGTATATTGAAAGTTTTTTAGTACATGGTAATTTACTGTGTTATTTGGCCTCTTTCCGAGGCGGGGAGGCAAAAACATAGGTTATATTCAATTTTTTGCCATCAACGTTAGAGGCAGTTTAAAACATTTGCTTAATGCTTGGGACATTACTAGCATTATTGCTAGGCATTTAATGCTTGGGACATTGCTAGGCCATTAATGCTTGGGACATTGTACTGAGACATACAGGGTTGCTGCATGAAGATGGGAAGACAGGTAGCCTCCCGCGTGGCGAGAGAAGGGCTACAACTTCTTGAGCATCTCCTGGATGCTCTGGTCTTCATAGAGTAGAGTTTGAGCCATTGTAGAGAAGGCAGTAAGAAGGAAGCATGATTTCTTCTTCAGAAGGTAAGCTCTATCAATCCTGGGCATAAACCCACCCCATCGTCTGCTTATGGTAATAGCTTCTTCATGCTAAGGTCTTAAACCCACCACAGTACCTGGTTGTTAAGGCAGTGAAGTAATGGAAGAATGGAAAAGGCTTTCTTTGTTCCTTACTCACTCTACCTTTGCTTGTTGGTTCGGGCGGGCTATGCTCCTATTTCCATATCTTATTATGATGCTGGTGGTTATGCACAGGAAACATAGTTGACAATGAAATCATGCGTGCAAGAACAAAGAAGCCACTACTCGACAATGGCAAATAACTTTGGAATAATGGCAGCTAAGGTGAAGAATCTGGAGTGGGTTCCTACCTGACCTATGGATCCCCCCGACCTATCTGTTGACACTGATGGTGGAAGCGTAGCAAAGTGAAGCTTGTCTCCCTGGTTGAAGCGTAGCGACAAAGCAAAGTGCCTCTTCTTAAAACTATCTGAGTTGTCTGAGCATCTCCTGGACCACCCCATCATCTGCTTATGCTAATAGCTTCTTCATGGTAAGGTCTTAAACCCACCACAGTACTTGGTTGTTAAGGCAGTGAACATAATTGGAAATCTGGTTTGTTTACAATAGTTATTTCTGAATAGATGCTACAATCTGTGTGAACTTCCTCAAAGCATTGGAAATCTTTGAAAGCTAAGAATTCTAGAAATGGAAGAAAACTATAATTTATCAGTGCTTCCACCTAGTTTTTCTAGACATACTTCATTGGAGCATCTAAAATCAGGTGGGTGTCGCCTTCCACACAATATTGGACATTTTTCATCATTAGAAGTTCTATGCCTGAAATCATACAAATTTTCCTCCCTGCCTGCATGTTTTAGCAGTCTTCCTCGATTAAATAAACTTTACCTGCAGCACTGCACAAAACTCATAGAATTATCAACTTTCCCAAAAGAACTGCTTGAACTATTTATTGAAGATAACTTGGGATTAAGGAAAATATCGAGTTGGTCACATATGAAGAGATTGAAGCTACTAAGAATAAACAAGTGCAGAGAACTTGTTGAATTGCCTGATTTTGCATCCCAGCAATCCTTGCAAAACCTTTCAATTTCAAAATGTGAAAATGTTAAACGTATTGCAGGTTTGGAAGGGCTGGGATCATTGAGAAAATTGCATGTGGCTGGTTGCGGATTGCATGTGGCACGTAATAGCAACTCTATATTGAGACCTTTCCAGTTAATCAAGGTATCATTCATCATCATCTTCTGAGGACAACTATTAAGTCTATTATTTGGCATATCATTCAGTGATGTAATGACAAAAAATAGATAAAAATAAAAGGCTTCGTGACAGCAGATTTTAATTACAGCGAGCCTAGTTTTGGATACCATTCTCAAAATATTGCAATGAGTTAAATCAAACCTGCTGTATTTACTTTGTTTTTCAAAATTTTCATTGAAATCTAAATTTTAAGCAAGATCTTTGTACATTTACATAGCAGTAAGTACAATTATGTCATGGACATTTTCAAATTTCTAAGAAAGGATAACACTGACCATTATTCACACTGATTTAAACTACAGGAAACACATTGTCTAGAGTTATTCAGCTTTCTGCAAATGGGGTTCCAGAGAGTTTACAACACAAAATGCAGACCAATGGAGATGATTTGGCGCTCCCAGCTCTCGCTGAGCGAGGGCATACTCTTATAGCTCCCATGCAGTTCAAGGATCTTATAGTTCCAGTGGGTGAAGTAGCACCGTCTAAAGATCCAACTACATAATCAACAAAATGAGACCCTGAGATTGACCAAGGAGGAGCTTGCGACATGTCTGGATGAGCAGTCATCCTTCCTCAAGAGGTGAGTAGCTCAGTCAGGTGGCTGAATGAAACCCTTCGACAAATAGCAGAAACAAGAAGGGAGTTGTTGGAGTCAGCGGCGGATGCAGAGAGCCACTGGGAGCAAGAGGAAAGGGGAGCGAAGGTACAACAAGATGCAGCGCAGGCTGAGGCTCATGTCCATAAACTTGATTAAAACCTCATAATTTGGTTTCGCTATCACGCCTACATTACCCAACATATGTTTTACACAGGCCAACACATGTAATGTATGCGGCGAGTCTAGAGTGTATGATAATGGCACACACAAGCACATGGCTTGCATGCAATGCACATGGTGTTTACAAATATATTATAACATGAATTAGTTTACTATTTTAATTATATTTTTATTATTTTACTATTTTAATTATATTTTATTGTCAAATTTGAAGACTTCCTTTCAAAGGTGGCGCTGGCTTGATTCATTCTACTTAATATTGTACAAGATTTTATATTTTAATTTCTTCACGTTCAATTTAAATATTTGTTGAGTTCAAATAAAATTACAATTGCGGGGACACAAAAATTTATATTTTATTTTATTCGTCCTGGTCAACTAATAGTCGAGAGCCACAAGTGTTAGCTTCACATATAGTTTTTAGCTCCCCAGAGAATAATTTTTCTATCCCTTTCTCGTTGTTCTGAGTTATTGACACTTAGTCAGGTCCTTTAGTTGTTTGCAAAGTCCTCTTGCGACAATTTGAGATAATTGTTAGTGAAGTTTAAAATCATTCACAAACTTTATCAGGTTTGTTTGCTTAATTTTATTGGTTGCTAACGTAGAAAATTGGCAAGTGGCAGAGCGGCCTCTTTTCTTTTGGAGCAATGATCGCATTGTCAACTTGGTAGCTGAAAATCGAAACGTTACCCTTCCTCTCATTTTTGAAGCATTAGAGAAGAATACAGCATGCCACTGGCGTCAGGCAGTGCATGGCCGTACAATGAATGTAAGAAAGATGTTCATAGACATGGATGAAAACTTGTTTAAGGATTGTCAGCTAAAATTCCAGGAGGATGAGTCCCATGGTTGGACCTGGGACTCTGGAGGCTCGGCTCGCTCCTCCTAGATCTATAAGCCCTACGGCATTTTAGATTCTATGGCTCTACACCTTGGAACAACTCAGTTGCTACTATGTGTGCACTTGTATTTGCATATCTACGTCTGCACTGGGATTGGCATAACCTGCTGTGTTGAACCCGATCTCCAGGGGCCTAGTTTTCATCACAATGGTGCCATATAGACTGGAGACATGGATAAGTTTTGGCAATGCTATGCATGGCAGCAGGTTGAACTTGCATCTTCTTTGTGCTAGCCTTGTGAAAGGCATATTCTAACCAACTAGAATTTTCATCAATACGTTGACACAATTTTGCATAGAAGAAGTTTGAACTTGAACTTGTAAGCTAGTAAGTTAGGTTGCCTATTATGCCAGAGCTTTCTGGGCTAAGATTTCTTGAAGCTCCCCCCGGTAGGGACTTGCTGCAATGCAACCCCTCTTGTTTCAATTATGTATCATATTTCATCAAATTTGACATCTATTCCTTTTATGTATATATTTTTATTGAATTATAAGAAGCGAGTTACTATATATTTGGATGTGTGAGAGATATGATTAGTTTCCATATGAATCAGATCATTAATATATATATATATATATATATTGCTTGATTTATAAAATTTATATTAAAAATTGAAATTTTATAGAGCAAAAGTTTAATTTATGATTTTTTTTTTATGATGATGATGATGATGATGATGATAGTGGTTAACGTCCACGGAGACCAAAATGGTCTATCAGACCTATAATTTTCTTAGTCTTTAATTGTCTGGCCCCTCATCTTTCTTGGCGAGATTGATATTGTAGCTTTCTTTTTTTTCTCTACGGTCTTCCAACTTCCTTCATCTTGCATCTCCTTCATCTCTTTTTTTTCTTAGGACATTTGTGTCTTGCCTTCACGATCTATTGTGTTCGTCCTTTTGAAGATAGTCGGATAAGAAGTTTGGTCTAGGAGATTTGCGTTGCTGTTAAATGAAGATTTATTTTGTGAGATATTCGAATCGTGATCACTGTTGATGCTTGAGAGGACGGGGCTTTCTCCATGCTTGCCTTGAGAGTTGTTTCTTTCTTGCCCGATTTCTTGTGATTCAAAGTTTTCTCTAGAGAATTCTTCTTTGATGACAGTGTAGTGTTCCTTTTGTGCTCCTTCCCACCATGTAGATCTGTGGTGGGCTTTTCTAGCAGAATTTTTCTGGGAGGCTTTTGGGAAATTTTTGTCTAGATGGCTTGTCTCAAAGCAAGATCGACATTTGAAGAGGACACTTTCATAATCGAGTTTCTAGTTCCACACATAGTCTTTACTTGTTAGGTTTATTTCAGCTGGGAATCCGGTGCTGAAGTCCATTTCCACACAAATGCGTGCATAGGTGGTTCTGGCATATTCCTCTGTTTCTGGGCACTTGCAATAAAATTTCCCAATTTCATTTCCAATCGCTTTTAGCGAGGAGAGATTCTAGAGATGCAAGGGTAGGCTTGGAAATCTCACCCAAACTGGTGCTGAGGTTATGACTGCTATTGAGGGGTCGAATGATGGGTTCCATGGCTTCATGAATAGGCCTGAGTTTTCCCATAACCAAGGGCCAGAATCTAGAATACATTGTCTGTTTTCAGGATTTTCAAAATCTACTATAAAGAAACCCATAGCATAGGAGTAGTTATTAATTTCATCAGAAATGACAGGCTTCCATACCTTCGAGATCCAATTATGGAGAGCTGTCAGCCGCGGCCAAAAACCATTGAATCGACAGATTAGGGCACTTTCAGAAAACTTCAAAGCCTCATCGAGTGAGGCCTGGACCACCTGGACAGTGGGAGTTGGGGCTTCACTGACGATATGGGCAGGAGCTTGCCCTCCAGAAGCGGACGGAACTGAGCTAGCAGCTATTTTCGCGAAGCTGGGAGCCATATTTTCCCGTAGAAATAAGGCAGAAGATTAGATCCAGATCGAGCCACAGAAAATTAGATCTAAACCGAGCCGCTGAGAATAAGGTAGAAGATTAGATTTAGATCTAGTTTTAGCCACAAAAGATTAGATCTAGAACCCAGCCAAAATTTAAAGTAACTTCAAACGTTACTAACTTTCTTAACCCATTAACCTTATGCATGGATGGCGTATCATTGTCTTACGCTTCCAGGCTCACGACAGTGTACAAATTACCCTTTAAAGAACTTGTAGCTGTGGTTGCAGCAAGAAAATATGGCAACAAACAATCGTTTATGACTAAGTTGCCACAGAGATGAGTCGCAAAGAAGATATTTATCAATTGAGCCGCAGAGATAAAATATTAGATCAAGCTTCGATTGAGCTGTGGAGATATATTGAGCTGTAGAGATATTTATCAATTGACATATAACGTATTTGAACAATTGAGCTGCAGAGAAAACCCCACGAATTTTCCAAATAGAGCCATAGAGATGTATTGAGCCACAAAGATATTTATCAATTGAGCTGCAGAGATAAAGGATTAGATCAAGCTTTGATTGATCCGCTGAGATATATTGAGCCGCAGAGATATTTATCAATTGAGATATAACATATTTGAACAATTGAGCTGCAGAGAAATGAAAAACCCCATGAATTTTCCGAACAAAGCTGCAAAGATGTATTGAGCCGTAGAGACCACAATTAGAGACCATAGAGCCACAAAGACCACCGCAGCCGTACACCAGACCACCACAACCATATAAAAAATATTAAAGATTTTTAAAAATTAAAAGTTTAAGTTGTTTAATTTGTAAAGTTATAATATGTTAAGGGTTTTTGAGTGTTGAATATATCTATTTATTCAAAAGTACATTTTAAACAAATACTTCTAGATGTAGTACATTTTCTACCCATTTTATATATATAAATAAAATTGATTTTTTTTTTGTCAAATCTAATGTCAATAATAATATTAAAATTTATTTAGTTGTGTTAATTCAATTACTTAACTACGTAATTTTCAATATTTTTGTACATAAATTCTATTTAAAAAATTCATGTGAACATTAAAAAAATATAATATCATAATGCAAGATTATTACAATACTATTTAAATTGTTTTCATTGTAAAAAACAATGTCATCCAACTTATTTAGATAAAATTGAAATTAAACTTATTAATATACTATACTCTAAAATGAAAAATCACTATTAACTTGCTTTTCACTGCATCTATCTTAAAATTGGAGCCACAATACATATAACTAATATCATGCAATGCTAATAATAAAACCCAAGTAAATCCAATCTAGCCTACACACTATAATTAATAACTCGTATAACTAATATAGCTCAATGCTAATGCTAAAACCTAGGTAATCAATCCAATATACCCAATTCCCAGCTCAGTGCTAATTCTAAAACCTAGGCAATCAATCCAATATAGCCAATTTTTGAAAATATTATATACTACGATCAATAACCTCCACTACCGTACTTAGAAATAAATCCCAAATCTAATAATTTGGTTAATGAAATCGCTCATATACAATTTGCAACAACAGGCTCATCCAATCTACATCAAAAAGTATTTCAGAAATTACAAAACCTTTAAAAACCAAATTACAAAGTCAAACAAAATCATAATATACGATTTAACATAGTTGCTATATAATATGCTCACGGAGGCTATGACTCTACTGACTTTGAATTTATTGTGTACTGTAAATCATAGTAACCAAATACGTCCGTACGGACGAAAAATACGAGAATTCAAATTCAATTCGGTTTATGGTAGTGTCGCTTGGTTTACGCAAAACTTATGATTTATAATTTATTATATGGATTTGTTAATTTGTGTGTTTAGAATGGTAAGTGCAATAATTTAAAAATTATTTGAAAATAGAAACTAGTTGTGAGTGGAGAAAATTTCTATTTTTTAGTGTAACAATCTCTAAACACATAATAGATGGTTGGGATATCTTAGGTAGGAAATGGAAAGGCTACGAGATTGCAGTTTGGAAAAGGAAACTAGTTATGAATGGAGAAAACTTCTAAGTTCTCAATTTCAGTTTTGTAAGGAAAGGTGCTCGACTGTTAAGGACCCTTAGGTACTCGACCACAAGGGAGAGGAGAGGGAGAGGAGAGGAGAGGAACTTTAGTTGCTCTTTAGTTACTTATTTGAGAGGGGCCACCAAATAAGTAAATTGGAACTATTTACCCACCCACCCCAATCCCGTAGCTCTCTTTCTATGCCTACTCTGGGATTGCTTACTCTCGTTCTGCAACCACTGTATTGGCCCTATAATACTGTAGATACAATGACTCTGGGTATGCAAATAGTGTTATCCGTATGTGGTAGGTAATAAGGAAAGAATGAATTTTAGTAACAATTTTGAAATTGAATTTTTTTTATAAAAATAATTGATTTTTTAAATAGTTAGAGATAAAAATTTGAGTGCGAACCTTGAATTTTTTTTAGAAAAAACAATGAATTTTTTTAAATATATTTATATGAAGAGGAATTTAAGAAAAAAAAAGTTTTGAATATTTATTTTTTAAATTTGTATTAATTACAAAAGGATTTTATATAAAATTTGAAAATAAAGAGGGATGTAGTTTTGAGTTTTGAATATTTAATTTTTAAATAAATATTAAATACAAAATGAGTTTTGGTAAGATTTGAAAGTAGGGAGAGAAGTTTTGAGTTTTGAAAAGAAAAGAGATTTTGGAAATTTTAGTTGTAGTTTTGGTTTGTAAATGGCAGTTTTAAAATTGTTTATATTGTTTAGAATTATTAAAAAATATTCAAATTTCAAAATGAATAAGAAGAAAATGACAAGCCATTATTGTTATATGGAATATATATATAGATCCTCTTGAATTTTGTTCGAATTCAAAATTTTATCATATAGTATTTAATTCAAATCCAAATTCAAATTTAAACTTAATAATTATATTGTAAATAATGTTCAAAGATAAAATATATGAGCTCCAAAATTATAATAATAATTACCAAAGTATCATCCTACAATTTGAATTCAGTGGAGTAACTGAACTAGATCAACAAAAGAAAAAAAATGTAAATTTGCTACACATATTCCATAAAAGGTTTGTTGTTTGTTTGCCTTATTTGGTGCAAGCACGAACAAATATATAATAAGATCCCCTGAAAACTTTATTGTTGATATGGGAAAGTTGAAAATAACGGAGAAATAAGATTTAAGTTTTTTTATTTAAAATTAGATTTAATGATAATAAGAAGTAAAAAAAAAATCAATTTTCACTAATTTTATTTTATTTATTTGTTATTATTTTTTTTAATCTAGGATAATCCGTAATTAGTGACCTAGGATCAAATTTAATTGGCTGTCACTAAAAGACTATCACTATAAACCTAGGCTAGGTGCAAGAGCCTGCAAGCCGCAAACAATAGTGATTAACTTATGCCTCAACAAGAGCCTACTCTTCTAGCCAAGACACAACAAGCCATATAATAATTGATTCCTTACCATTAAGGACACCGATTCATTGTCGCATTGTATGGCCTACATAGTTTAACATAGTGGTCATTCATTGTTGTACCAATTTAACATATTTATTATTATTAACTAACTAGGTTTATAAAAGTGATTGTATTTTGTGTATTATTTATTTTATTAGATTCATATTATTATTATTAACTAACTAGGTTTTGTAGAAGTGATTGTATTTTGTGTATTATTTAACTAACTAGGTTTTGTAGAAGTGATTGTATTTTGTGTATTATTATATATATATATATATATGAATGAGTGTATTTTTTTATAGGTTTTTTTTTTTAAATTCAAACATATATTGTTAAATAGATCAGTTAATATGTTATGTTTTTTTTGTTCTTTTATATAATTAGTTTTAATTTTTATGTTTTTTTTTGAAAATGTATTGATTTATAAAAAGATTATTAATAGTTAATAAATAAATATTTATTTTTAAAAAATAAGTTAATATTTTTTTTTAAATATAATTGTTTTTAAATTTTATGTTTTGTTTTAGTTTTTTTCAATGTATTCATTTATAAAAATATTTATTAATAATTAATAAATAAATAAATTTTCTCTTTTGTTAAATAGTTTTCAAAGTTAGATGATAATTTTTTTTTAAATTTATAAAAGACAATTTTTTAATAAAAAGTAATTTAAAATATTGCTCTAAAGCTAAAAACAATATTAACTATTAACTACCTACCACTAATTACTCAATACTATATTTATACATTAAAGCTAAAAACAATATTAACTATTAACTACCTACCACTAATTACTCAATACTATATTTATACATTAAATAAAATAAAAACTATTAAGAAAATCATATAATATCTCAATACATCTCATATTTAATCTATATATAAAATTTAAAAAATATAATAATTAAATTTTCTATTATAACTTAATATCATCTTACAATAACATTACATTAATTAAATAAATTCTAAATTTAATTTAATAAAAAAGGAATATAAAAATTATAGAAAATAGTTCCTGAATTATCCCAAAAAAATCCAAAGAATGTATCTAAACTCTCAAAAAAAAAAAAAAAAAAAAAGTAAATATGGAAATTTTTTTTCTAAATCATGTTACAAAAAATCTGGAGAAACAACCAAAACTCTCAAAAATAAATAACAAAATATATTTTCCAAATCCTATAGAAAATCTAGGCCCCTAAAATTAATAACGAAATATATTTTCCAAATCATATATAAAAAATATAACAATCTAATAATAATAATAGCTGGTTATCAACTTCCCTTTGAAATACAATTGATATTCACTTTATGCGACAGTCATCTATTATTAGGAAGCTTGCACTATTTTTAAAAAGCACGTATGACAATATTTAAAATTCTTAAATCTAGAAAGTTGAGCTTCTATTCAGAGTTATATTCTACTTCCTATTTCTTTAAATCAATACATAAGCAATTTGAAAAGCTATGATGGGTGAAGTTGTATTCTACATAGAAAGGTGGAGGTGGTGTTATATTGAAATGTGGTAATATAATTTTTGTTTGTATATTATGTAAGCCAGAAATTTTAATATCAAAATATTTGTGATTTTTTAATTCTAATTTGTTTCACATTTTAAAATTAATGCGTTAACTATTAAAAATAGAAAATGAATTAAATCTGGTGGGTATGAGAAATTTAATAACAGAGTACGATCATTATAATATGGATGATAAGTGGGTGGGGGAGTTCCATTCTTTTTTGGTGAATGACAAGTTTGTGGAGTAGTTTTATCTATTTTAGGTTATGGTAGGCATTGTGACTGTGATTATTTTTCTGATTTGATATTACACTTGATTTGAGTCTCTAAAACTTAATTTGAGGCTCTTCTCATACATATTTAATTGAATGGCTCACTAACTATAGGAGAGCCAATAACTTGACAGTGTTAACACCAATGGGTGGCTTTGGTGGTACATATATAATTGCATAACACCTTCATTATTTAAAAACAAAATCCAGACAATGTAAACTCCATTTCCCAGCAATGAAAAATGATGTAAAGACTATTTCTCTGCAATGGAACACAATGCATTGGAGGTCTCAAAATACATCGATCAACAACAAATCAAGAGAAACAAGATGCTTTCCACCACATACTGTAATACAACACAATTGGAAGCCAAATTCAAGCATATATTAAATATTGATAAAAAAGAATGATGTACACTATGTACATATAAATAAATAAAGAAACTTTTCATGCAGTTTCCGGGTCTTCTTGGACACTAATAACCACTCACCATAACAAAAACCTAATCCCAAGGATTAGCTATCTAACATGCCCCCCCTTAATCTGAAGGGGTGTATCAAGGTCCAAGAACGAGAACTCAAGATGAAAAAATGCATCTTCGCCAAGAGCTGAATGTCTCTCAGAAATGGTTTTTAAGGATGACCATAAACCAAGGATAGTGGTTTTTAAGAGAAAACCACAAACAATACCTACATCTGGAACCTTCATAGTATTTCTCAGATCAATAAAAAATGTCAACTCTGCAACCATTAATGTAGTTCCTCGAAGAATTTCTTATCTATAAGTGCTCATTGACAAATCACAAATTAAAAAAAAAATGAAGTCTCTATGGCTACAACTATGGCTCTAACTAGTACAGGTTGTGGCATAGGCTCACTTGTGGATCTCTCACTCACGCTTGCTTGACAAATCTTCAAACCTGTAGCACACCATCACAACTCTATCAATTCCCCCATTGTTAGATACAGGGTGAGAAGATAAAGTATTATTTATCACTACAATGATGGTCAATACTGTCGAACATACCCCGCTGTAAGACCTGTAAATATTCTTGGCTGCTTTGGATCAATCCCAAGAAGTAGTCCATCCAAAATTATTTCTCTCTGTTGCACTAG
The DNA here is from genome assembly GCA_031772625.1 of Pinus tabuliformis. Classification (NCBI taxonomy): domain Eukaryota; kingdom Viridiplantae; phylum Streptophyta; class Pinopsida; order Pinales; family Pinaceae; genus Pinus; species Pinus tabuliformis. The sequence goes on along the minus strand of CM062819.1, from coordinate 810,523,892 downwards.
TATTCTTTCTGGAATATTTGTTTGAATGGTGATTGTGCTTTCCACAATGTTCACATGGGTGAAGATAAAAACATTGATCTTTCATATGTCCAAATCTATCACAATGTTCGCATCGACCAATTTGTGTTGGAAGAACACCGTCAAGAAATCCAGCGCTACGAAATTGTATATGTTTAGAAAAATAAGGCACATAAAAAAAACATCTTTATCATATCCAACACCAATTTTGTTTTTGTTTGTGTAATTTCTTCCCAAGGTCTTATAATAGGTTTCACATCAAGACTTTTAACTACATCCAAATTTTGTCATGAAATGGCTTCATTACTCTTTGACTGTTGTTTGGAGTTAAGATCCTCTCTATATACTTGAGACTCAATCTAGAGAAATTCAATTGTATCCAATGCATCATGTAAACAGACTCTAATATCAACAAGACTTACTTTGATGACATGTATAGTTTCATCAACAATGGAACTAATGATATTTTTTAAGATTTCTAATACATTTTTAATTTTAGCTATTTTACTCAATCTTGGGTATCGGGTTCAACTGAAAATGCACCTGTTTTAAAAACTAATTTGACTACTTAAAACAAAGACAACTTAAAAAATTTCTAGCCAAAATTATCTTACAAGGATTTGAACTTGTCACCTTATAACCTTTAATATACCAAATTAGATTTTCTAACCACAATGCCTTATTTCTCCTTTTTTTCAAGTTGAAGTAATATCAACATAAAGATGGTGTATTCTTCCTTGACCAAATAGTGTGAAACAACAAATACCTTGAACTCTTACTCAATGTGATATTTATTTAAAGACACACATAAAAAACGAGTGATCCAACTGGGTGAGAGTCGAACCAGGCATTAACCAAATCACGAATTTCTGCACAATATGAGCCAAAACAAAAGGTAGTGAGGAATGGAATTATATTCCTCCTTACATTTGTCCCTTCAATTGAACATAGTTCACAATTTTGATTCATCAAAGGACTCATGAAAAAATCAAATTCATTCTAAGGAAGAGAGTATCCGACGAAGTCAACAGAATCTAGCCAATTGAAACCCAAGTCAGCATAATATAAAGGATGGAATTTACCAACTTTCTTTCCAAAACTATTTATTTATGTTGTTTTCTTTCCTTCTTCCATAGTCCACTCTTGTCTCGATGTTATTCGAGTTCCATGCCACTAGTTTCTTTTAATGCCTCTTCCTCATAAGAGGGAAATCAATGAACAATATTTATTTTTTTAATCATTGTAGGAAGGCATCAAATAACACAACGTCAGACTCGTTACTTTTGGTATTCAAAAACAAACTCCATTTGCAACTAAAGCAAATATGGGAGATTGGAAATCGTGGATTGATTTCAGTGAGAATGATAGGATTGAGTTATTACAATATGCAAATGATGTGTCATTATTTACACAGATGGGTCAAAGGAAAAACAAAGATAAGCCAAAGCCAACATTGAAAAGATCCCAAAAACAATAGAATAACTAGAAAAAAGGTACATGCATCTTTAGTTGTGAAAGGGATGTGATACCTAAACCCTAGCCAGATGTCGGTCAACCACACAAGTGACTTCCAATAGTGCGTAATCCAGGTCAATAAATGCCCTGTGGGGCAAAAGCTCGCCAAAAGAATAAGCAACCTATGCAACCTGATCAAGTACCAAACTTTTGTTATTCAAATATTTGGGATTTGTGGCCACTATTGGTAAATAGTAGTAATCAAATGTTCCAAAAGGAAGAAGAGACAAGTTTTTTTTTGAAACTATTTTCTTCACTTTCTTGTACATGTATTTGTGAGTAATCTAAACATAACAACATAAATTGACAACATTCAAAATCACCAAGAGCCAATAAAAATAGTCCAACTTACACCTTTCCTTACTTCAACGGTAGTTGCATGTCCACAAGGTTTTCACGACAACAAAGTCTCCTCTCTCACTATCCACTTTTGTCAAGTCCAATAATTCTTTAATTGGTCATGGATGTATCCTTCATTGAATTTTGCAGTCTCCTATCCCTTCTTGTCGTTACTTGCCTCAAAATCATTGGACAGAGCTACCATTTTTCAGTTCTATTACAATGCTGCACTCTAACAAATGTTCAAATATATAATACAATTTTGAAATGGAAATGTCACCAACTATCAACACCATGGACAGGTTGCAACAAAAAACTTCAACGTCGAAGAAAAAAGGAGAATTGAGGAAGGCCACAAAATTAGTGGCTCAACATAATCAACAAATAGATAAAATTTTGCTCTCATACCACTATAAGACAACACAATTGGAAACCAAATTCAAATGTATATTAAATGTTGATCTCAAAGAATGATGTACACAATGTACATATAAATACATAAAGAAACTATCGATTCAATTTTCAGGTCTTCTTGGACTCTAATAACCAATCATCATAACACAAACCTAATCCCAAATATGAGTTATCTAACAATAGAATGACACAATTAAAACCAAATTTGCATAATATAACTGAAAAAACCTTCTTGACAAGGCGTCATCCAAAATAAGTGCGAAATGATTCCATAAATTTGTTATACATATTGGACATAAGCTCCATTTCCCAATGGCATTCTCATTTCACCGTGTAACATGCAATCCCTAGTATGTTTATAATGCAATGTACAAAAGATAAAATTCTCATAAATTCTTTACCCCTTGCAGCGAGATCCCCTTAGGGTGAGGTGTGATGAAACATCGTGTGCCAAAAAAAACTTTAAGTGCCAAAGTTGGAGTAAGAGATGTGGAGTAAATGATCTCTTTATTGACTTATGGATATCCATTGAATTACTACCAATATGAACTCATATGCTTGCATGTGATTAACATTTTATCCACGATGCCCAATGTTTTGCTAGTGGTTAGCACCTTCCAATTACATAAATGTGAGGACATAAACCTATAATGTAGAGGAAATCATAACTTCGAAGCATGTTTCCACAGATCTTGTGGATGCAGTTGTGGAGGTATCACCCTTCTACTAAAGAAACAATTTGAATTCAGTTGAGGAACTAAACTAGGAATAAGCTGGGAACAAAATTTCTCTCACACACAATAACACGAGCTGCGAATCTTCTATTCATCACACAAACTTGATTCTGACATACAACTATCCATAGATATGAGGCTCTTAGCTTTCACATATACTTGATTGGACTTCAATAGATTATATTGAACCAAACATGGGGTATTTATGTTTTTTAGCTAGCGATTCACTCAAAATAACTTCAATATGCAAAATCAGACTATATTTGACTTTTCCCAAAATAAGATTGAAATGTAACTACCTCATACTTCACTCGGTTAACTCACACTCTAAATATAGACTGCAATTAACTCAGCTTATCTCTTTGTGCATCACTCTAGTTCGATCTTGCTAGATCTTCATGTGGGAGTAATTATTATTTCCAAGGTTGTGGCATGTTTGGTATGTTGGTGCTAAAAGTCATGGGAAACTTTATCGGTGATATGGGAAAGATGGTACCAAGTGTGAAATAAGAGATTCAAATTTTTGTTTAATTAAATGTTAAAAAAAATATTATTTTTTTAATTATAATAAAATATACTTTATTTACTTTTAAAAAATTATTATAATTTGCATTGGTCAATGCTAAAATAATAATATAGTGGTCAAGAGGGAAATTGATTGCTAAAGTCCTCCTTAAATAAGGACTAATTACTATAAATCAAAATAATAACTATAAATTAAAATATCTCTAAATTATATTGCTAAATTTATGAGAAAATGTCATTTTCCTTATTTATTAAATTGTGACAATAATTTATATCTAAATACAATAAACCAAAAATCAAACTAAAACAACTAGAAGTGAACAAATTAATGAATATAAATAACTCTCTCAAAAAATTATCAAGTACAACTTTGTTTAATAACAATGAATCATTCCTTTATTACTGAGAAATAATTTTCTTCCAATTATGTGCTTCATTACCCTAGCCACATTCAACATTCACTTAATAAAATTTCCACCCCGGAAAAAATAAAACACAATATTCTATAGGTACCGAAATCCTTCCATTATCTGTACAATTCAATTAATTTTCCATATATCATGACAATGCACTTTTTCAATCTTTTCTTACAATTCTCACAATGTCACAAGGCTCATATTGTTCTTTGAAGTCTTGCTTAAATGGTAATAATATAATATAATATAAAAATTAATCTTATAATATCTTAAAATTATATTAAATTAAAAAAAAATGTTGTAAGTTGAATGAATCTGAGAGGTTATGCAATATCAAGTATAACTGTATCCTCTCCCAGCGTGAGCTGAGAATAAGTATTCAGATACTTTGTAACCTCTCTGAGCAGCTAGAATGTCTGTCTATAATACAGACTGCTGAGGTTAGAAGTGAAGTATGGTAGAAGCTGCCGTGTGCTTTTCTTTGAGGGTTAAGGTAAAAACTAAAATGGTCAGTCCAATTATTTATTTTTAGACTGCTCTATGCCATTAAATTTTAACTAATATATATATATATATATATATGATTGGGAATGCCAATATGTTTCTTGTATTGGCGTGGCACGAGTTGAAGGTTGCCACATGCAACTGTATTATATATAGGATTGGTAATGTCAATATGTTTCTTGTATTGGCGTTGCATGGGTTTAAGGCTGTCACATGCAACTGTATTATCTGAAACGAAAAGTACGGGTAAGATGAAATTTGAACCTGTAACGAACACAGCTACACGGAAGACTTAGGAGTGAGCTGGCCAACAAGCCCCGCCCTAACTATTCTTTTTAAATATATTCTTTTCATTTTTACACCGGGACCGCCCTTTTTAATGGGGGGCCAACGTTTACCGATGTGATTATATGTTATTTGTCAAATGGTCGTTTCAGACGTTTTCCCTACGAAGCAAAACTTCTTTAGTGATATAGAGAGACAAATACTTTTGCCGTTTGAAAACATAAATCCAATGTAAAAGGTGACGAAGGAAGAATACTTTTGTCGTCTGAAAACATAAATCCAATGTAGTAGGTGACAAATGGGATAACAAAGAATATTTGACAAAATGTAAAGTACTTGAGTCAGTTAATCACGGAAATCACTTTACAATATCCAGCCATTCTTAGGAGGGTTTGGTAATCACGCAGTTAATATCCATTGCATGCTCTCTCAAATCTTTCCATTTCATTTAGTCGGTATCCTTGGTCGTTATATTCGGGTTCGTTATATTCTGGTTATATACAGTATATCTGTCATTTCTGGTCCATGTCATTTCTTCTCGGTGCCTGGATTCAAAAGCTAAAACAAAAACCAATTTGAGAAGAAATCGGTTTGAACCTCAACTCCGAATTTCAGATCGTGTATCGCTATATCTTCGGAGATATAGTCTGAGGAATTTAGGGTTTTTGCAAACCCCCAAATTACATTCCAAACAAGTCACCGTGGGAAAATCGTCGTAACTGTCTCTCTGAGAATCAGATTGAAATTTCATCAGAAGTTGTAGAAAGAGGACAAACTGTAGTTTCTTGTATATATTTTTTAGATCCAAAGGTTAAAAAAATGACACGTGGAACTTCATACAAGTTCGCTCTTCTTAAAAGTTATATAATCTCGTCATCTTGGGAGATTGTGCATAAATATTTCTTAGAGAATCCAATTTCGATTAGACTGGTGGCATTGGAAAGAGGACACGGAGGGCTACAACAGGTCATGATTTCAGAACTGGAAGAGCTGAATTTACAAAAATACATCAGATTCAATATCATGCTCCTACAAAGTGAAAAAAAAGGTGTGTAGTTTTTTTTTTTCAATTTTTGCATAAGCTTAGTTTGAAAAAATAGTTTGAAGGAATTCAAAGGGCATAGTGAAGCAACAAAGGCCTTTGAACATCTTAAAGAGGCAATGTTCCAAGCACCACTCTTAGCTACACCATACTTCACAAAAACCTTTATTGTGGAATTTGATGCCTCGGGAAATGGAATTGGTGTTGTTTTAATGCAAGAAAAAAAAGCCATTACATTCGAAAGTCATCAATTCAAAGGAAAGTAATTACACAAAGCTATTTATGAGAAGGAAATGCTGGCAAGACTACATGCACTTAAGAAATGGTGACCCTACCTAATGGGAAGACACTTCAATGTAAAAACAGATCATGGTAGTCTTAAATACTTTTTGGAACAAATATTACCTTCAGAAGAGTAGCAAAAATGGGTCTCAAAGTTGTTGGGCTATGACTTGGAAATCATCTACAAAAAAGGGAAGCAAAATGTTGTGGTAGATGCACTCTCAAGAAAGGATGAGGATGTGGAAGCATTTCTTTGCGCCATTTCTATTATCCAACCAGATTGGATAAACGAAGCAAGGGATGAATGGAAGAATGACGAGGAAGTGTCAGCATTGATTAAAAATATACAACAAGATCCCAGTACATCTGATACATTTATTTGGAAGAATGATTCGTTATGGTACAAGGAACAATTATACCTATGTAAGAATTCCCAACTCAAGCAAAAGATTCTTAGGGAACTGCACACCTCTCCCTTAGGAGGGCACTCAAGATTTTTAAAAACCTACCACAGGGTTTAGAAGGATTTTTTTTGGGATGGCCTTAAATAAGATATTCAAAAGTTTGTGGCTGAATGTTTTATTTGCCAACAAAATAAAGTTGAAACAATTAATACCCCAGGACTATTACAACCCTTATCCATTCCAAGCCAACGTTGGGAGGAGGTTTTGTTATTATGGTGGTAGTTGATAGACTTACCAAGTATGAAAACTTTTGTGCATTATCTCATCCATTTAAAGTGAGTATAGTTTCTACTGCATTTATTGAAACAATTCAAAAGCTACATGGAAACCCAAAGATTATTGTAAGTGACAGAGATCCCATTTTCACTGGAAATCTTTGGACATAATTATTTTCTTGCCTTGAGACTAAGTTAGCTCATAGCTCAGCTCACCATCCTCAATCTGATGGGCAAATTGAGATATTAAACAAATGTTTGGAAGGATATCTTCGTTGTTTTGTATCTGATAAACGAACACAATGGGTTAAATGGTTTCCTCTAGATGAATGGTGGTATAATACTTCCTTCCATACTGCAAAAAAAATGACCCCATTTATGGAACTTTATGGATATCATCCACCATCCATCACATAATATTTAAGAGAAAATTCTAGGGTTGAAGCAGTGGAAGATCACATCGAGCATCAGCAACAAGTTCTCCAACTCTTAAAGGATAACCTTACCTTGGCACAGAATAGAATGAAACAACAGGCAGATCAAAAATACATCAAAAGAAGTTTTGATGTAGTTGATTGGGTATTCCTACGGGTACAACCATATAAACAAATGTCCCTCAAGCAAACTAATAAGGATAATAAATTATCACCAAAGTATTATGGTCCGTATAAGGTGTTGCAAAAGATAGGTACTATGGCATACAGATTGGAACTTCCTGCAGCTTCCCGAGTGCACCCAGTTTTCCATGTTTCATGCTTAAAGAAAGTTATAGGTGACAAGATTCCAATTCAAACAATATTGCCAGAACTTGATGAGGAAGGAAAAATCATATTGGAACCTGAAGCAGTCAAAGAAATAAGAACTCGACAGCTATGAAATTGATCAATTTCAGAGTATATGATCAAGTGGAAGAACTTATCTGTTGAAGATTCCACATGGGAGGATGAGAATTTTATACAAAAGAACCTAGAATTACTCAAGCGTTGAGGACAACACTTTTTTGAAGGAGAGGGGCATGCTAGGTCCCTATAATACCAGTGATTCCCCATTACTATTGTCATTGTATCCCTTATTGTTATTGTTGTGCCCCCATTGTCCCCATATTGTTATTATTATGCCCCATAGAATCCCGCTATTGTTATTTTTGTGCCTTTATATTATTATTGTTAGGTTGGCTTGGTTATATTGTGTCCCCTTACAGTCCTATATATAGAAAGGAGGTTTTGTCATTTGAATCATCCAAGAATTGTTCATTTGTGTAATGTAAAGGAGGTTTCCCCCTCGAAGAGGCTGAATTCTAAGGCGTTGATCTATCTTTTTATATTTTTGTGAGCTGGTTTCCTAACAAAAATCAAGGAAAGGGGAAGTGAAAGGAAAGAAAAAGACAAAAGCCTAGATTTGATTATCAAGAGTATATTGTTTTACGAGTAAAGGAAGGTAGTTCCCAGTAACTTTTATTGCTCCATCCTTATTGAGATTATTGGGATGCTTTACAATTTCCAAGGCTTTTCAAAGCCTTCATTTATAGTATTGGACTTCTTTAGTGATGATATTTGCATCCTCTAGGCGTAAGTGATAATTACAATTGGAAGAATGCTTTGCAAGAGATGAGGAGTGTATTCTTCCATTCTTTATGTCATCTCCATGTTCCTTAATCCTTACTTCTAAGAAGTGTCTTGTTGCTCCAATGTAACACTTCCCACATGAGAAAGAAACCTTTACAAAATTCTTCAAGTTGGAGGTGATTGATATCATCCTCAACATTTCTCATCTTATATTCAATGGTTTTCATAGCTTCGAAAGAGGATGCAATACATTTATTTGTTAAGAACTTAGCAATCTTATTGGTGACACTATGGACATTAGAGAGGAACAATATCCCATTAGAAGCTTGGGAGTTGTGTCAGGGGGGTGTGCTTTCAACTGTTTTGATGGCTCTAGTAATGTACCTTCCTTTGTATCCAATACTTCAGAAGACCCTAGTTTGGTGGTCTATTTATTGGTTAAAATGTTGCTTGTTATATATTCTTAAGGATCATATGATCAGTGTATCTGAAACTCCAATATTATAGACTAGATGGTGGTGTGAATAAGCATGGAATCTAACCGTCTATGTGTGTTTTCTTTTTGAATACTTGATTCTCTAAGGTCCCATCATCATTTTTTGTGAACGAAACATTTAGGAAAGGAATTATTTTATCACTTCAAGTTCCATGTTGAACTTTATTTCTTCTGATTCCATTCATGTGGTGTAGGATCCTACGTAGTTCATTTCATCCATGTGGTCTAGGAATGTACGTAGTTCATTTCATCCATGTGGTCTAGGAACCTATGTAGTTCATTTCATCCATGTGGTCATTTCATGTTCTTATCAACAACATACCTCTTCCATTTTTTTTGTTTAAAGGAGTAAGTGTTCAAGGTTTTCTTCTCAAACATTTCAATGAAAATGGTGGTAACAATGGGTTATAGAAGAGACCCCATTTCCATCATAATAGTTTTCTCAAAGTGTTTACCTTGGAAGTTGAGGAATGCATATTGAATGAAAACCTCAACAAATCTTGTAGTCTCTAGGTCTATTACTCTTTTAACAATATGTGTTCCTTTTTTCAAATGAATTTTGTTCAATAAAGAAACCACGCTAACGCACCTGATCATGTCATCTAGATCAAGCTCTTATTCTTTAATGAGATTGACAAAATTGTTTTAATCGTCGATGTAGGAACATGAGTTACCAACCAAAGGGATTAGGATGATAGCTACATAATTTTCTATTTAAAATATAGGGGATCCTATGGTGTTTATGATTAGTCTCAAAGGAGCTCCTTCCTTATTTATCTTGGGAAGTCTATAAATCCTAGAGGCAATCTCATAACAAGAAGTTAGTCACTTTTTTCATCTTTCTTCAAGCTTGGATTCCTGTGATGACGTTCTTTACTTCTTTAGTAACTTTAGAAATAAGTTTCTTTTTCAATTTTTAATAGGCGCCACTATTATAGAGGTAGTATCTCATTTTTATATGGTAATCATTCTTGTTCGTTACTATAGTGGCTCTACCTATATCTAATTTTAAGATCCCAATGCTTTTAAGATTGTATTTTTTAGTATTATTAATATATAAACAACCTTTTTATTCATTTACATGTTAATTGGGTTTATTTTGGGTGATTGGTAAGAATGATAGCTATCCTTCCTAACCAATATGAATAATATCATGTACTAAATATTTGTGAGGTGTGTGTGTGTGTGAGAGATCATTCTCTATGTTTCCTTTATAATATATATTTTATAAATCCCAAGGCTAGGTTAATAGATCTTGTATGGTATAGGATTTAAAATAACTAAGTGAAAGTATCTTATTCTCATATGTGAATGAATCACAAGGTGGAAAAGAGTGACAATCTCTTTATACATATGAACAAGTTTCACAGTGGTGCCTATACTAAATTGTTATAATGTGAAATACTTCCTTGAAGATAATAAGGTACCTCATAGAGAAGAAGCTAAACCTTAAGAAATATAACATCAAAGGAATGTGATGAATATATTTTGTGAATACAAAACATAGAGAGAAGGATTTTCTCGTAGAAAGGAGAAAGAGGATGTATTTTTTAGAAGTTAGGAATATGTGTCAATATTCAAATAGTATGGGAAATACCGAAGAATAAGTGCAATTGATACTGTGACCTTATATGAAATTCATACTCAATTTAAATGATGTGATTTCTATTAATATGTATGTATGACTAGTGGTAGTTGTGGGATATTGTTCTTGATCATGGAGGAAAAGAAACATATTTGAATGGGTTATGCGTAGAGAATCATACAAATAAGAAGATGTATGGTCTATATTACTTGAGATAAGGCTCGTTGACGAAATTTATACCAAAATAATTATTAGTATTTGGGGATTTAATATTAACTATCAAATTGATTCTTAGAGCATACTCATCGAGTGAGGGAAAGATGGTTAGAATGGTAACCAGAATAAGAATGGAATTTTGTTACGAAACCAGCTCAAGAAAAGATAGAAAAGATAGATCAACGCCTTAGAATTCAGCCTCTTCGAGGGGGCAACCTACTTTACATTACATAAATGAAAAATTGTTTGATGATACAAATGAAAAAACCTCCTTTCTATATAAATGAGTCTAAGGAGTCATAATATAATCCAGCCGACCTAACAATAATAATATAAAGCCACAAAAATAACAATAGATGGATTCTATGGGGCACAGAAATAACAACATGGGGGTTATAGGGGCACAACAATATAAATAAGGGGTATAACTACAATATTAATGGGGTAATCACTAGTATTATAGGGACCCAACATGCCCCTCTCCTTCAAAAAGGTGTTGTCCTCAATGCTTGAGTAGTTCTGGATACTTCTGCATAAAATTCTCATCCTCCCATGTGGAATCTTCAGCGGATAAGTTCTTCCACTTGATAAGATACTCTGAAATTGACCGATTTCGTAGCTGTCGAGTTCTTGTTTCTGTGACTGCTTCCGGTTCCAATATAATTTTCCTTCCTCATCAAGTTCTCGCAATATTGTTTGCACTAGGAGCTTGTCACCTATAACATTCTTTAAACATGAAACATGGAAAACTGGGTGCAATCGAGAAGCTGCAGGAAGCTCCAATTTTTATGCCATAGTACCAATCTTTTGCAACACCTTGTACGGACCATAATACTTTGGTGATAATTTATTATCCTTCTTAGCTTTCTTTAGGGACATTTTCTTATATGGTTGTAGCCGTAGGAATACCCAATCACCTACATCAAAACTTCTTTCACTGCGATGTTGATCTGCCTCTTGTTTCATTCTATTTTGTGCCAACACAAGGTTATCCTTTAAGAGTTGGAGGACTTGTTGTTGATGTTCGATGTGATGTTCCACTGCCTGAACCTTAGAATTTTCTATTAAATATGATGTGATGGATGGTGGTTGATACCCATAAAGTGCCATAAATGGGGTTATTTTTGTTGATGTATGGAAGGAAGTGTTATACCACCATTCAGCCAGAGGCAACCATTTGACCCATTGTGTCTGTTTATCAGATACAAAGAAACAAAGATATCCTTCCAAACATTTGTTTACTATCTCAGTTTTCTTATCAGATTGAGGATGATAAGATGAGCTATGAGTTAACTGAGTACCAAGACAAGAAAATAATTATGTCCAAAAATTTCCAGTTAAAATGGGATCTATGTCACTTACAATAATCTTTGGGTTTCCATGTAGCTTCTGAATTGTTTCCATAAATGCAGTAGAAATTGTATTGGCTTTAAATGGATGTGATAATGCACAAAAATGTGCATACTTGGTAAGTCTATCAACTACCACCATGATGACACTCTTTCACTCAGACTTGGGTAAACCTGTGATAAAATGCATTGAAACCTCCTCCCAACGTTGGCTTGGAATGGATAAAGGTTGTAATAGACCCTGTGTCTTAATTGTTTCAACTTTATTTTGTTGGCAAACCAAACATTCCGCCACAAACTTTTGAATATCTGATTTAAGGCCATCCCAAAAAAATTCCTTCTTAACCCTGTGGTAAGTTTTTAAAAATCCTGAGTGCCCTCCTAAGGGAGAAGTGTGCAATTCCATAAGAATATTTTGTTTTAGCTGGGAATTCTTACAGAGGTATAAGTGATCTTTTTACCATAATGAATCATTTTGCCAGCTAAATGTATCAGACGTACTGGAGTCTTGTTGTAGCTTTCGAATAAGTTCCCACACTTCTTCATCATTCTTCCATTCCTCCCTTTCTTCGTTTATCCAATCTGGTTGGATAATAGAAATGGCGCACAACAATGCTTCCACATCCTCATCCTTTCTTGAGGGTGCATCTGCCACCACATTTTGCTTCCCTTTTTTGTAGATGATTTCAAAGTCATAACCCAACATCTTTGTGACCCACTTTTGTTGCTCTTCAGAGGATAATCTTTGTTCTAAAAAGTATTTAAGGCTATCATGATCCATTTCTACCTTGAAGTGTCTTCCCATTAGGTAGGGTCGCCATTTCTTAAGTGCATGGAGTATTGCCAACATTTCCTTCTCATAAATAGCTTTGCTTAAAAACTTTCCCTTGATTGGACGACTTTCAAAAGCAATGGGTCTTTCATCTTGCATTAGAACAACACCAATTCCATTTCCTGAAGCATCACATTCCACAATAAAGGTTTTTGTGAAGTTCGGTGTAGCTAAGACCGGTGCTTGGCACATTGCCTCTTTAAGATGTTAAAAGGCCTTTGTTGCTTCCGGAGTCCATGAAAATGCATCTTTCTTCAATAATGTTGTTAGAGGTGCTGCTATTCTCCCATAATTCTTAACAAACTTGCGATAATACCCTGTCAACCCAAGAAATCCTCGCATATGCCTTATGGATGTGGGGATTTTCCATTCCTTAATGGCTTTAATTTTGCTAGGGTCTACCTTAACTCCTTCATGAGATACAATATGACCCAAATATTCCACCTCCTGGACTCCAAAGAAACATTTGGATCTTTTTGCATATAATTGTTTCTCCTCCAATAGTTGTAGCACCCTGTCAACATGTTCAACATGATCCTTCCAAGTCTTGTTGTAGATTAGTATATCATCAAAAAATACTAACACAAATTTTCTAAGGAATGGTTTGAAAATTGAATTCATCAAACCTTGAAATGTTGAAGGTGCATTAGTAAGGCCAAAAGGCATGACCAAAAATTCATAATGACCCTCATGAGTTCTAAATGCCGTTTTCGGAATGTCTTCAATCTTCATTCTGATTTGATGATATCCCGAACGAAGATCCAACTTGGTGAAGTAAATTGATCCATGCAATTCATCCAGTAATTCATCAATGACAGGAATGGGGAACTTATCTTTAATAGTGAGCTTGTTGAGCTCCCTATAATCCAGACACATGTGCCATGATCCATCCTTCTTGTGCACCAATACTACTGGAGCAGAGAAAGAACTTCGAAGAGGCTGAATTCTAAGGCGTTGATCTATCTTTTCTATCTTTTCTTGAGCTGGTTTCATAACAAATTTACTATGTTTGAAAGTATTATGAATGTTAACATGATAAGGTAGATCAAAGAAAATGTAGCCAATAGGGTTATTGAACTATAATGCAACATTTTAAGAACAAAAGGAAAGGTTTCATTCTACCCCATGCTTTAAGTTTCGACCCAAAGTCATGAATCGGACCTGCATGAGAGGAAAATGGCATATTATATATGCAACAGTTGGTTAACCATGTAACATGATGACCAAAAGAACATTATACTTGAGGTACCCTCACATACTCAATTTTTAATGTGGGAGGAAGCTCATTAATTATTTCTATAGTTGAAATTAATTATCGGGAGAACACTATATTTGGTTACAAGTTTGAAATATAAGGATTTTCTATGGTTTCTATTCTTATGGTTCCTTTCTATATTTTATTTTGGTTCAAATTGGGACTCTATATTTAATGTTTTTTCTCTTTAGATTGATTTTAGATTTCCTTCCTAGGACCTTTGCTCTTGTTCATGCATATCTCCTCGGTGGTTTCACGGGTCTAGATTGTTGAATGTCAGTTGGTTCTTTGGTTTGGTGAGGGTAATTTTAGTTTTTGGTATATTTCGTCTTGATCCTTCCCTCTATGCATTGAAGAAAAAGATATTAGTAGTGCATTCACACTACTTTTACATATTTTGAAAATTTCCAAAGGGAATGTTGGATAGACGATAAAGTTCTAGTTATGTTAGAACTTTAGAAAATGGAAGTGAGTGGTAATGGGTTTTATGTAGTATCATTAGTGTGGACCATGCACATCCTTTGAAGTTACCATTGTATGATAATATCAACATTTAGAGATATCTAGAATGGAAAGAATATTATACTACTAATAATAGGAACTCAATTTTTTTTATTAGTAGGATGCCTTCCTAAAAAGAAGACAAAATATCTTAATATTTGTTCATCCCAAAAACCCTACATAGTCAAAAGACACAAATTGAACATATTGAAGTTAAATGAATGGTTGTTTAACAACCGGTTGTATGTTTGGTTAGAAACACTACTACAATTAACACAAATTCTAGGTTATCAATTGGATCTACAAGGGTAGAGATAAAATGAGATGAGATTATGTAGAAACAATAGGAGGATGTGGATCATGCTTTTCAATTGAGCATAGACAACTAGAAGGAATCTTATATTTATCAAACCTTTATGTAGTAATAGCGCTCAATGATTTCCAAATTTTGCTTCATATTAGGAGCTTTTTACACAATTTATAGTATTAGTAGCTATCTAAAATACTATGCAAATAATTGTTTTTTTTCTATTGTTAGTAAATTGTTTTAGCAAACTTCTAGAAATATTTTTTGGATATTTATCATATAGTTGTATTATCACGTTGATAAATGTGGA
The DNA here is from genome assembly GCA_031772625.1 of Pinus tabuliformis. Lineage (NCBI taxonomy): Eukaryota > Viridiplantae > Streptophyta > Pinopsida > Pinales > Pinaceae > Pinus > Pinus tabuliformis. Next base: position 810,508,723 of record CM062819.1, on the reverse strand, counting down.
TGCAAAACTTTTTAATACAAAAAAAACAACTCTTATTAAAATGAAAACATTTATAAATTAATATTATATATATATATATATATATATATATATATATATATATATATATATATATATATATATATATATATATATATATATATATATATATAGAGAGAGAGAGAGAGAGAGAGAGAGAGAGAGAGAGAGAGAGAGAGAGATTCACTACCTCATTATTTCTCATTTTATTATTATTTCATAAATAACATTTGAGAGAAAACTACACATGCTTTTTACGAAGAAAATGAATTAAACTATCTTTTATGGCCAAGCTCAATGTATATGTTGTGTTATCTTCCAATAACTTTTAACTATTTATTTTTTTCTATATGGTTCATCGATTCAAGAGTTTGTGACTACTACATCCACATAATATTTGTACTAGGTAGACCCACTCGAAGAGATCACTTTGATTGGCTCAACCACAATTCCTAACCTTGAGAGGGTCAAGAGGATTGAACCCATCACCCCTCAATAACAAAGCTTCTTTAATGACGATTATTTGACCAATTGAGCTAAGACATAGGGCATTATCTCTTCCAACATGTGCAAGTTATTAGTTAATTTTAATTATTGTTCCATTGATACATAATTTTCAATAGTCTATTAGTCGAAATTTTGTGAATATTATTTTTTGGGAACTTTTCTGGAGATAAAATGGGCAAATTTTTCATGGTTTCTTTTTCCAGAAAGAGATTCATGTGTTGTTAGAAAATTTCCCCTATGAATATGTGGATTACTCGATATATATTCCCAAGAACTATGATGGAAAAAGGAAAGGCCATTCATAGATTCTAATCAATTAATATCTTTTGAAAAAAAGGAAGAAGAGTGAGAAGATAATAGGCATTCTTGTTGGCCCAAAGGTCGCACTAGGAGGGTGGGGGTGAATCAACGCAAGAAAATTTTTATCATTCCATAACTTTTCATAATCAATCAACCATTTAGCATTGAATGATAACCATAAAGATCAATTCATCATAAAGTTACCATCACATTAATAACACATCATCACATCGCAAGGGACACAAGGCTTTTACATGGAAACCCATACAAGTGAAAACCACAAAACACTAGAAAAATTTTGAGGTAAAAAATGGACCTCAAAGCAAAAATGTACAACAATTTTGTTTATAAGAACTAATAGGATTCAAGATGATGATGTTATCCATGGGGGATGATTCACCATTTTTGGAGTAAAAAAGTAAAAATATTAAAAAAAAAACTTTTTTAACTTGTGTTTTTGACTTATCTACATATGATTTGACTCAAAGTTGGAGCATGACAACTTGTTGGATTCATAATTTGATTCCTCATCCAATGAGTGACCATGTTGAATATTTTCAATGGACCCTGCTACACAAAAAATGACAAATACATGAAAAACATGATTACAATCACATTTTTCATGTATTTCTCATTTTTCCTGTAGTGAGGTCCATCGAAAGTATGCAACATGGATACTCCTTTGTTGAGGAATTGAACTTTTCATCCAAGAAGTGCTTCTGCTCAAAATTTTAGTAAAACTGTAGGGAGGTAAGTTGAAAATATGAGTTGAATAAGTAATTTTTTTCCCTCTAACATTTGATGATGCAATCTATATTATTTTATTATTTATACTATTATTTCGTAATATTCCTCAGGAGGCCCATTTAATACCTCAAAAATTATATAATTCGTTCTTATTTATCTTCAATTCATTACATATATTTGCAGGCTAAGACCTCTTGGAGGCAACTTCCCCCAGTAAATGCAATACGCCATTTGTTGTAGGCTACAAACTAATTGAGGAACCAACCTAAAAAGTATGAAATAAACTTCTCACTATTGGCCATGACCTAATTGAGGCTCCAACCTCGATGATGAGTAAAATTCAACCTGATTGAGGCTCCAACATTGTAAATGAGTAGGCTCTAACTTGCTCCAGGCTCCAACCTGATTAAGGCTTCAATCTCAACGGAGGCACCTACCTCCTTCTTTAAATTCATTTTCGACCTCTATTTCATATCATTTTCAAATTGGATCCATTTTCATCATATATCATTGTACCATAAGTAATGTCACGATATACAACTTGCAATATCTATCACTGCATAGCCTATGATCATTATCAAAACCTACAACCACTACCATTGTGATAACTTATCACCATTGTTAGTGAAATCCCTGTCATAACATACAACCAATGTTATTACGACCAATGAAATTGTTCAAAAAATCGAGGATCATTATAACTCATCTGTATGCACTCAAGATCAATCTAACACTTAGATCACACTTCCTCCAGTCGAACTGCACGATCCCATTGCTCATGCATTGGAGGGGTCTTATATTGCAAGCACTCATGTGCAATGCAAGTTATCTTTGTTTCTTTCGTTTTCTTGCATGTCACAGTCAAGATTGTGCTTGTGCTTCAAAGCTTCACATAGTGTCACACTGCACCATGATAAGTCCACGAACTATCCATCATGCACATGCTCTCACTTATTTCCCATGGGCACTTTGAAACATGAAGTGTGGTTGTATTCATTGTTCTATCTTTCTTGTATGTTGGTCCACACAACTGGGTTACTCGCGGACAAAGCCTTCAACCACATGGGTCTACCAATGTGCTCGTGGTTGCATTGGAAGTATCACTTCATGTGATCATGCCCTTGCACCGTTAGTGTAAGAGTAGGAGTAGTGTTTTCTTTCAGTTGTTTACATGCATGCATGTTTGTTTGTTTGATTTTTTGTTTGTTTGCTTGTTTCACTTTCATTTTCACTTCTGCTCTTGCTTTGCTTTGTTGATTGTTAGCTCGTTCACTTGTTTCATTCATAGGATAGTTTGCACGAAACCATCTGTGACTCATGAAACAAGCTGGGTAAAGTACAAGAGGGTTTGTACAGCTATCACTACTTGGTTATCTGTCATCTTTCCTCTGTATGATGAACTTGTTAATCTTAGTCCATGATACGTCAAACGAAAATATGTATTGTTCGAAGTGAACCTTGGTGCACACACAACACTTGCATGCTAACTAGTGTCACCTTCTCTAGTCGATTGTTTTTGGGTTAACCCTTGTTAGCTTAGTCAAGTAGAGTAAGGTGAGGGGGAAAACCTTAACAGGCACGTCAAAGATATAATAAACTACTTCTCTACTAGAAAAACATTGTTTACTCTCAATAAGTAAGGATCCCTCTTCCACCTCTGAATTGAATATGTACTATGTGCAGTTAAAGGAAAAAAACAAAAATAAAAATGAAATGTAAAAAAATAAAATGAAAAATGAATAATGTGAAAGAACAAAAAGGCTTCCTATGTAGGGAGGTTATGCAAGTAACTCTGCCAGGGTACTGACCAGGCTCGCTGGTAGTAGATCCATGCTTGTGTTTCTATGTGACTCCACCGGGGTACTGTGCAGGCATGCTGGCAGTGGAGCAACACTAGAGATGAAACTAAGACTTTAACGACTATACTGCTTGTGCACCTATATAACCCTCAACCCCAATCGAAACAATTGTGTTGCCTTGGCTTTGAATGTGTGTCAATCAACCAAGAGTCTGGTAGATTCTACATCTTAAATCAAGTTATTGTGAAACCAAGATGAGCTAACAACTGAAAAATACTTCTAGAGGTGTTAGGCTTGCTTTTCACAAACAAGGTCTATGCAGAGGGCTGGATTTCTACCAGTGCGTCGCCAAGTGTTGTAGTGATTACAACCACCCTTCAAAATTTTTTCTTAGCCTGTTTTGGAGCCTCCCTACCAACTTTACATAGCACTTTGTCTTACTTAGGGAAGTAATCAAGCTTTAGTGCTTTCCTCACATAAAGGAAACCTTTAGAACACAATCGATCCATTCCCCTCATAGGCTACTTACCTAAACTTGGTCCAGCTGCAGGCTGAGCAACTTCCCCCTAAAAATTGCGCATTCCTGGAGGGAAACCAACAGTTACCTCTATGAATTTTGTAATCCTCTTTGTCACGTTGGTTCTCTCCAGGATTGTGCAATCCTGTCAGCACAACCTCCCAGTAGGGATTGCACAATTTTTCCAACCAACAGGTAGTTCAGCCCAAGATTTGTGTAAATCTGGGAAGCAGTTAGTTGACGGGCCCAAAAATTGTGCAATTCCCTTGGGAAATCAGCCCATCTTATAGTCAGGAATGCACATTTTTCCCAAGAAATTGAGCACTGACATGCATGGACAATCTGATTGACTAGTTCCACTAAGGACCGAGGAAACTTGACTTGCATGCATGCATTACTTGATCTTCCAGGAATAGCAAGAGGAAACATGCAAAAGGTATCCCATGATTCAGGGAACTATCTTTAGCAATCAGGTGTTACATCCAAAGTTGTTTTAGAGGTTTCCCCCCAACTGTTGCTTAGTCCTAGATTTGTGGCATGCACGACAAGAGAGAAAAATTATTTATTCGACGCATCAGAGCTCATTATTTCACATCGATCTTGGAGCTCTGACATCCCACAACACATCTAGGACTCTTTCACACAATCGGCTCAACTATTCATAGGTAAGTGGCCTCAACTTGTCTTTTTCAACATTTCTGTCGCTTTTTGTGTATTCGCTTGTGCGAGTGTTTTTTGCTTGATTTCTTTGGACACCTGCTATCGTTTACACATATTCTAGCTTGTCTTACCTCTGTTTCGATTTTCGTTGCTATCTCACTGCCTTCGCATGCGTGAAACTATTTTGCAAGGATGTTCACCCAACTGGCGAACGACCTCACCCACATGCATGTTTATCTATTTGCTCAATCTTCCATTCATGTTTTGCATGCACTGATTATCACTTCTACTATCACTTAGTGTCATCATGCATTTCATCAACTTGCTTTCAGTTTCCCATCAGCAAGTCGGGGCAACATTGACCTGGTCTCTACCTTCACCAAGGCTGCATTGAGTAATATAGAGAAGGAAGGCTCACCTTCCTCTCCAGATTTGTTTATTCTAGCCTAACACTGACCTCCTAGACTGAATCATGCATTTCTGGAGGTCAGTGGTTGCTTGGCCCAAAAAATTGTGCAAAATTGTCCCTGGGCCAGCAATCTGTCCCAAATGGAATCATGCATTGCACAATCCCAACAGCCAACTGCCCAGCTGAATTGCGCATTTTTTATATCCGATAGCTAGTTCATCCACCCAGTCAGTCTAGACTGCCTTTTGTGAAATTTTGGTAGCCAGTCACTCAGCCTCCCAGTGAGATTTGCGCAATCTTGCTCATGAGTTCCCTAGGTATGTACCGTGACCTTCCTGAGATTTGGTTTTTTTTCACTGACATATTTCTTGCCATGGATGCTTCTTGTTTCCAGATCTTTTAGGTGTTCATCTGTCTCAATGGATTCCCAGAGAACAGGACCCAAAGGAACTAATGGTGTTGTAGTTGGAACAACAGTTGAACAGGTGTCCTCTAGCATGTTGATCTACGAAGATACGAAGTTGCATCTAGACAAGGACATCAAACTGAAGTGGAAAGAGGTGAATGAAACATTTCATATGTACTTTTGGGGAATACCTTGAAGATTATCAGGTGTGCATTAACATTCATAAGTCTGGCCTATACCGAATTGCATGAAGATACCCCTCGTTCCCATGTGCAGATATGATTCACTGGATCATCTCCCACACTGACCCCGAAATAATGACCTTGAGCAGTGTCAGTGGGAAGAAGCTTGCAACCTTCTGGGCATAAGACCATGATGAGATGTATCAGATGAATGAGCCCATGACTATCATGACCCCTTCGTTCAGCTTGCCCAACAGCAGAGGCTGCTCCAGAGATATTCTGAAGGATTGCGTAAATGAGCCAGCATGTTTCAGGATGACCCCTAACTGGATATATAAGACGAAGATATTGAGGAAGGCATACCAATACTTTGTCATATTTGGATGTCGACTAAGTGGCCAAGCAAGCATAGAGACCTTCCCTCAGAGTTGGGTGGATTCGCTGGATCAACTAACTAGAGATACCATGCAACTAGTTTGACATACTGGCTCATCAGCTGAAGGAGCAAGTCACGAAGGTTCAACAATCACCCGAAGGCATGCATGTGGAGATTTATATGTCTGCCTACATTCTAGATGAAGTTTGTGCCCGACATGAGATCCTGGGCTTAGAGTGGGCGTGGTCACCAATAGAAACTATTGTTAGCACATATTTCAAGCTATTCTCCAAGTGCAGCATCAGAGGAGTGATCAAATGGCTATCTAACCATCTTGTCATCTTAATATATAGGTTTATATTTGAACAGGATCCACCCTGCATGTCAAAAGAAACAAGGAAGTCATTGTTAGGCATTGCAGATTGGTATGCCTCACCAGACGACACGTTCATTCAAGTGTTCAGTGTGGAGAAGCCTCCACATGTTCTGCCAAAGTTTTCTTTGGACGTACTCGTCATGCAGGAAGTAGCGTATCATATCTCAACAGGATTAACAGTTAGGCTGCAGTGGAAGAAGAAGGCACCTTGGCCCATTCTTCCATTGCGGATTGGGTTATATGAGATCAAGAGCATCAAGAAAGCAGATGTTGAAGTTGAAAAAATGAAGAAGCACTCACTCGACCTCCAAAGCTTCAACCCGTATGACCCACATTGCGTTGTCAAGGATCATTGCATGAGATTCTAGTTCAATTGGATCCATGGGGTATTTCATTGGGCCGAGGAAGACTCATGGAGGTATTGTTACCAACATTCCAGACCCAATTAACATGTCAATTTCATCGTAGAATGGTTAGCATGGCAGCATGAAGCAGCACCATAGAACATACCAGTAGTAGCAGCAGTAGCAACAATAGTAGAGGCAGGAGAGCCAAGCATACATGCGCATGACAAAGGGAAGAGAAATATTGTCGATTGCATGGACGAGGTGCAAAGATGAAAGTTTCAGGCAAATCCACCTGTAGAACAAGAAGTTATGGCTATTCAACATAAGAGGCAACAATGCGAAAAGTGAATCACGCGATGGCAGAGAGATAAGAAAATAATGGAAGAAATAGAGAAGGAGTTGCATGAGCTGAGGGAGAAACTCTGGAAAGAACAAGAGCTACACCAACAGAAGAAGGAAGCACAGTAGCAGCAAATTCAGTAGGGGGTGTACCACGTGTAGACAGATGAAGCAGCGCCCATACAAGTAGTTGATTCTTCTCAACAGCTGGCATCAGGTGAACAGGGTGAGCCCTCACAGGGGCAAGACTTTTCTCATGAGATAGAATAGGCTTTCAAACAGTTGGATGCATACATGGAGCATCCGAAATTGGAACAGGACACTGACCTTATGCCTCACCACAGAGAGGTCAACTCGCCCGCTACAATGCATCCAGATGATGAGAAAGTCTCAAATGACCAAGGATGCACTGAGATCCTTGGTGGTCAGTTTGAAGCAGAGATGCGTGACAACTCCTTTGATGAATCTCAACATGGAGTTTTGCACCGTGAGAGAGTACCAGCTCTGATGGACCAAACATTCATTGAACAAGTTGAAGAACAAGTGATCATGACCGATGTGCACAAGGACCTAGCTGCTTTGGCCAATGCGACTAGAGTGTATGCTGAAGCCACTAGCTCCAATGTTCATTTCCTCATAACTAAGAATGAGCGAATGGTGAATGAACTACATGTGGCCAAGTAGGGAGGAGACTTGGTGGCAATGTCTGCCCGAGGTGAACTGAAGAAGTAAATACTGGAGGAAGTGTTGTCCTTGGACACGGTTATGCGGGCATTGTACTCCAAGTTCAGTACATGCATCAAGTAGTCATTCATCTTCATGGATGGTAGCATCCATGTGTGAGAAGAGCTCGCATCTTGAAGAAAATACGTGCTTCCATTGATAACGTGCGAGCATGCACAATGAAGTATAAAGGAACCCCGCTTCATTTTTTGCAAGATGATGAAGGCCAATGCGGTTGAACTCAAGCACCCATCTGGAGTCAAATCTGGAACTATGAAGACCTACCGCAATTCATCACTGGCATACAACCTTCCCATGCACGATTATTAAAGAGCATGGAGGATGTTGTGCACACATATGCGATTCCATCACTTGGGACTCTCACCCAAGCGAAGACCAAGAAGTAGGTCCAATGGGAGCTTGACTCGTACTTCGACGAGTTGATGTGCGTCGCCACGAGTCCAAACTTGCCTATCAATGTAAAAATCATGTGCAAGTATGTTGCTGGTCGAGCCACATTGAGGACATTGTTGCACATTCTTTCAGATGAGTTGGACAGTGGAGGCCAAGCAGTGTACCTGGATGCCATGGAGGCAAGGTTCAGGTTCCAAATGGATGTCACAACAGAACACACAGACACTATCAGATACTACCAATCTTAGCACCAATATGTTACTGTTGATCAGCATGAGGATGTCAAGCAGTTGGACTTCTATAGTTGTCTAAGTCAAAGTGGTGTCTAGTTTGGCTTGTTCAAGCCATTGTTCATATGGGTACATGTGCGTTGTATTGTTGAGTCATGTCAAGTGTAAGTCAAGTCTCAAGAGTGAATGTAAGAATCATAGAGTAGGTGAAGAGTCATGAGGGTAGTTGAACAATCACAAAGGGGAATGTTAAGGGTCACCCCACTCTTTGCTATAAATATTACCTCATAACTCATTGTATAGGCTTTTTGTGAGCTAAGCTTCTACTAATACTATCTTGAAGAAGACTTGGATAGTATTGCAACACGCCTTGGCTTCTCCACTACACGGAGCTAGTACATCTCTTTGGAGGAGCAGGCGAATGTGGCTGTAATGTTCTACCGATAGGGCTAGAAAGTGTACATGGTGTATTTTATGATTTTGACTTACACTTCTTTATGTAATAAAAGCCAACACATTTTCATGCATATGTTGTTATTGTAGTTGGACTGATCTCATTCCTTTAATGATATATGTTGTTTAACTTACGTACTTTTGTATGAAGTGATTCACATGAAATTATAAGAATCTTATTGTTAGTGTGTTGCATATGTTGTTAATGTTGTCATCATCCATGTCGACTACTCTGTCGTACACTAGACAAACCTTTCTTTGAGACTTGCTATATCAACCGTCATGCTCGTCTCAGACTAATCCATGAGTGTTGTTCAGGTTATCTTACCTTGTATGCTGGGATTACCACATCCATGTCGACTGCTCTGTCGAAAGATGTGCATGTCCTTTGTGTAGCGTGTTCCTAGCAGAGTTGGGAATGATCCCTTTCAACCTAGAAGTCACCTTGACCTTCCTCCCCCCTTTGAAGTGTTGGAACCTCTCATACTCCTTCCATGACTCACTCCATCAGTAAAATCGCTGCTACTGACAGAGTTATCTTACTTGCCTCTGTGTGACATCGTGGTCAAGGCATTACCTTATGACCCATTGCTCGGACTCCTACACCAAACGGTCTGAGGTCTAATTGGGAATTCTTACCAGGGAGATCCGCTTGACATGTTGGTAGGTCTGGCACCGTCAACAAGTTCCTTACATTTGAAATTTCCACCTTTAATTGAACAATCTTCCTCATAACTAGTCTGTTTTGGCGTCGAATAGAAATTTCCACTCATGTTATGGCTTTCCTTCTTGCAAATTCCTTAACAAATTGTTGTGTTATAAAATTTTATTCCATTGGTTCTGAATCTAGTACTGGTTCTTGTGGAGAAGTATCATCGTCACTCCCTTCTACAACAACTCCTAAAAAATTCAAATTGGGAGAAAGAATTTTTGACGACCTGACTTGGTTTCGTGACTATAAAGGTAGGAGTATGGAATTTCCTTAATCCTCTCAGTAAATAGGCCATAAGAGGTGAGCAAGGGAGAGTAGTTTCAGTTCCCATGCCACCAACAGCCTCTGTCTCTACCCCCTGAGTTCCTTCTCCGTCTCCTAATTCATATTGTTGATCCTACATTTATTCGTCCCCTTTCTCCTCCACTTCCTTCGACATCAGTTTCATTTCTTCTTCTTCAAGCAATTCCTCCTCTCGTCTTGTGTCCATCATAGTTGCAAATTCTTCCTTCGATAATTCTACCACCTGCTGCCAAGTTACATGGGTCTTTAACAAGGCATGTATTACCAACAATCTAACTAGCCCATGTTTTGTAAGGTGGCCAGCGCCTGGCACGAACTGTGCATAGATCAGGCCATCAACTATAAATTGCTCAGAAGGAAGAAGGGGATATTTATAGCATGCAACTGACGGAATTGAAGACTATATAGGAGCTTAAAATGATATTTAACAAGAAGAGAAAACTGACCTTACAAGTGATGTACCAGATTAAGAATTATGTGACATCTGACTAGGGTTCTGTTAACGATTTTCTATCATGCCCCTTTCCTTTTTGCACCACATTTTCTCTTGCTTGTAAGAACAACTCTAGAAACTTTGGCAAGGTTGTTCTTATAATAAACCACTTTTGTCCTTCTTTAGTCACTTGAATTTCCAACCCATAGATCCTTGAGATATTTCCTTCGAGATTCAATGCAAATTCAATTGTTACCCCTTCATCGAATCCCCGTAATTGAAAAAAATAAGTGTGCCATCCAACATTTTTAAAAATATTCCATACTTCTAGTCAGATTTGTATCTACTTTGTATTCTCAAGCTCATTTATGATAGCCTCGTCACCCAATATACTTATCAATTACTGTGTGATAGCGTTTGGAGTAACAACCATTCATTGAAGGAATAGCTAGCTGAGAAACTATCCAGTAGCGAAAATGGTGATAAGGGAAGCGATTTTGGGAGAAGGTTATGGTAAAACAATAATAATCGTCGTAATAATTGTGGTAATAATTAAAATACATTGGGAATAACCACAATTTAATATTGACGTGTATGTACATACATGGTCTATTTTCCAATTAATATTGGTATGTGTGAAGGATACAGATGGAGATATGATGTCAGTGTGTAATGGTGCGGTATTTAATGGTATATTTGAATGGTTAAGTGGTATTAATGAGGTATGGGTAATATCAACAATGGTATCGATATTAATTAAATGTGATACAATCTCCCCCCCAACTGTGGTATGGCCCCGTGCAGCCTTGGTGATGCCATCATTGAAAAAGTCAATTAAATTCACGGAGTCATTCAGGGACATACTTAATGAATTACCTCGGTGGAGTATCAGCGTCAACAGAGTATGAACACGAGTGGAGTATCAATGTTAGTAGAGTATCAACATTAGTGGAGTATCAGCACTAGTGGAGTATCAACATTGATGGGGTATCAACATTAATGAAGTATCATCAATGCTGCAATGGAGAAAAACTAAGATGTTGCAATAGGTGTAGCAATAGGGAAAGGAAAAAAGATCGTTGCAACTAGAGTTGCAGCAGGGAAAGGGAAAAACGTCACTGCAACTGGAGTAAACGCAGGGAGAGGGAAAAAGGGGCATTGCAACTGGATTAGTAGTAGGGAAAGGGAAAAAAAGTGTGTTGCAACTGGAGTAGCAGTAAGGAAATGTTAAAAGGGGAATGCAACTAGAGTGGCAACCAGAAAATAGAAAAACGTCATTGCGACTGGATCAACAAGAAAACTTAGCTTTATTTTATATATATGTGTGTGTGTGTGTGTGTGTGTGTGTGTGTGTGTTTATTTTATTTATTTATTATTCATTTATGTTTATATTTAATCAACAAGAGGTGAAGAGGAAGAATTTTATGCATGAATGACCTCAAAACCAGAATCATTAGAAAATTGTCTAATGTAGGAGTTCATAAAGGTCAGATGGTGATACAACCTCAGGCGATGTCCATTTGTAAGTAAAGCACTTTGTGAATCGTCTATTGTTATGAGTTTAATAGTTCCATTATCAAACACTGTGTCAACCTCACATAGACCCATCCATATTGAGCGAGGCGTTCCATTAAAATCCTTGAATTGGGAATCATAGAGTAACGCCCAATCACCTTTTTGGAACACCTTTTTCTTAATAAATTTATGATGTCACTTATTTCACTACTGTTGGATGGTGGCAGTTTTATCTATAGCTACTAAACATATTTCATCCAATTCATTGAGCTGATTTAGTAAATGTTTCTGGGTTGTAGTAAGATTTAGGCCTACTTTGATAGTTGTCCCAAGAAATTTGACCTTGAATTCAATTAGGAATAGAGGGGACTTCCCATACATAAGTTCATATGGTGAAAATATTATTGTATCTCGCCATGTGGTTCTATATTCCTAATGTTCTTCTGGGAGCTTTTTTAGCCTAATTCCCACGATGGGTAGCCACAATATCAGTAAGAATATTTTCCAATACTTTATTTGTGATCTCTACTTGACTATTCACATGAGGGTGATATGGGGATTTCACTCGGTGTTTGATTCCAAATTTCTTCATAAGTGCTGCTGTTGAAAAATCGATGTAAATTGTTCCCCTCCATCTGAAACTATTTCCATGGGAATCCCATATCGAGAAGAGATTTCTTCAAACAGGAAGTTTGATACAGTCTAGTCAGTGGCTTTTGGAATGGCCTTGGCTTCAACTCATTTCGTCACATAATATGTATAGACAAGGATGTGGACGTTTTGGAAAGACCGAGGATTAAATGGCCCAATGAAATCAATGGCCCATTTCAAAAATGGATCGAGGATTAGTTGAGTCTTCAGTGAAATTTCATCTAATCGAACAATATGGCCCATTTGTTGGCAAATGTCACACCCCTGAACATATCTTCTAGCATCCCAAAATATAAAGGGCCAATAATATCCCATATGCGGCATTTTATAACCAGTCCATTTATCACAAAGTGTCCCTCATATGGTTCATCATCAGAAACCTTCAAGACATCATAGATCTCGTCCTCGCCTACAAAACATAAAATTTATTGATATGGCCGAGTGTAGAAAAGTTACCCTTCTATCCGTATATAACGATCACTTTGTTGAATAATTCTTCGTTGTTTCTTGTGTGACAAATGATGAGGTACCTTACCTGCAGCAAGGTAGTTAGGAACATCTGCATACTGAGGAGTGTTAGTAGAAATTTTAAAAATATGTTCATCAGGGAAACTATCTTCTACAAGTGTATCTTCGTTATTAATATTAAGCCTAGACAGGAGATCTGTTACAACATTATCCTTTCCTGGTTTGTTCACAATAGTGATATAAAATTCCTGTGACAATACCAACAATCTTTTGATTCATCCAAGAGTTATAGGTATATTCATTAGATACCTGATAGATGAATGATATCATGCACAAAGGTGCGGTAACCGATAATATAATGCTAAAAAATTTTAACAACATAAATAAAACCAAAAATTCCTCCTCAGTTACCTTATAATTAATCTCAGCAGGCATTAAATTATTGTTGACATAATAGATTGCATATGGTTTCTTGTCTTCCTATTATCCCATAATTGTTTCTACGATAGTATGGGTAGCATCTATAGAGATATGAAATGAAAGTATCCAATCTGGGACATGCAATACTGGACCCTCACAAAATAATTTCTTGATCCCTGAAAATGTTGATTCATAAGCATCAGACAACACAAGTTCTTCATCTTTAGAAATTAATTGGAAAAGTGGAATGGTTATTTTAGAAAGAAATTCTATGAAGCATCGATAATACCCAACATAACCAATAAAACTTCATACCATTGTCTATGTCTTCGGAATGGGAAAATTTAATATTACCTTGAGCTTAGTTGGTTTAACCTGTATTCCTGTGGCTGAAAGAAAATGTCCAAGGAGAATCCTTTATTCCATCATCATATGACATTTAATCGTGCTAAGAAAAATGTGAGTCTGTTTATGTTGTTTAGGTACCTTTCTAAATTTTCCACATCGTCTTCAAAAGAATCACCATAAGGGGTAAAATCGTCCATGTAAATTTCGAGACTGTCATTAATCAAGTCAAAGAAGATTCCAAATATTGCGTGTTGGAAAGTGGTAGGCGCATTACAAAGCCCAAATGGCTGGACTCAGTATGAAAAAGCTCTCCAATTATTGTCCTGGTCTTCACGAGCTATCTAAATCTAGTTATATCCACTAAAATATCTCCAGGAAATAAAAGAACTTCTTTTCAACTAGTGTATCAAGAACCTGGTTGATGAAAGGTAAGGGAAAGTGATCTTGGTGGGTAGATTTATTTCATTCCCTGTAATCAACATAGGTCCTTCACTTTCCATTTTTATTTGGGACTATGACTAATGGCGATACGCATTGGCTATCAGATATTGGATAAATAAACCCAACAACCAATAACTTTTGCAATTCTTCCTTAACATTTTTTTTAGAGCAGGGTTCATTCTTCTTTGAGGCTGGAAAACAGGAGGAAATTCTTCTCTTATATATGTGGTGGGTACATAAACCGGGATGGAGTCCCTTCATATTCGTGTATTCCCAAGAAAAGTTCTCCTTCTCCCTCTAGAGAATCTTTAATAATTGTTCAATTTGGGATGGTGATAGGTTGGGATTGATATTCAAGGTTTTCGCTGGATCAATCTCTATTGGGATAATGTTATGAACTATTGTGACATAAACATTTTTAGTTTCAATTTTTGGTTGAATATCTTCCTAGGTAGTGCAACTCATAACAGACACTAATAGTCATTGGGTCGGACAAGAAACGAAGTTGGGATTACTGATAAATGTGCTAATAGAATCATCTTCCATTTCTCCTTTGAAATAAAGAGCTTTCCCAATGATAAGAATTGTTCTAACATCTTCATGTTCTGGTTTAGATTCATCCGAAAAGGGTGACTCTTATTCCATGATAAACCCAAGTTTGACCGATGAGTTTCGTTCTACAAGGGGATAAACAATAAGATTCTTCATAATTTCCCCATTTGGTATTACCACGTTCCCAAATCGACACCCAATATAAGCATAGACTATAGCGAGCCATGGTATTCCTAAGATCATGGGATTTACCCCTACTTGTGATTGAATGTGTATTACTAAGAGATCGACAGGGTATTGCCAATAATCCATAGAAATGATTACATCCTCTAGTTTTCCTACAGGTCTCGCAGTAGATCGATCTGTAAGTTCTAGAAGTGTTGGGGTTGGTTTGAATAAGCCCAAATTAAGCACATTTTATGAGGTTATAGTGTTACTTATTTCCTAAAGATCCGGAAAAAAACATGGAATGTCAACATTATTGATTTGAAATGTGAGGATTGGGTTTCTTGGGTCATCGTATTTAACGACGTAATTTTTCCCAACATTATGTCTGACAATCTACCCATGATGTGAATACTGGGTGGGTCTCTAGTGTTTCTCCCAGGTTTCTTTAAGCACAAATCCATGATTGTTTTGGCATAATCAACATGTCTTTCATGGCTTGGAGCAATGGAATTTTAAAAGATAAATTTTGTAGTTCCCCTAAGAAATCAAATTTTGGTTGAGGGATATGTTTATTCAAGGACAACCTCTCAGGATAAGGTGGGCCTGTGTGACCCCCTTGAGCGACAATTATTTTAGTGGGGATTGTTTTTCCTTAGTAGTTTGTGTTGGTTTAGCCCCAACATCCCCAAAGGGGTGTACAAATTTTGGTTTCGACGACGAGAATCTGCCTTTAGTTTGCTCAATAATTATTGGTGAATTCCTTGTGTTCACCACACATCCAGATAAAAAAAATTAACCCATTACATTCCAATGTGGAAATACCATATGTAGGAAGGTTGAGTGTCTCAACCTATTGGACTCCCCTGTTATTTGGATTTGGGTTAGTTTGAACAGAAAATTGAGGGTGAAGACGAGGAATGCTAGTAGAAGCATTTGGTAGGAGTTGTAACTATTGTTGTGTCATAGACTGAGCGAGTTGATTTGTAGGAATAGGGGGTCCATGCTAGTTCTAAGACCAATGAAGGAACTAGAACAAGTTGGGGTGACCATTTCTACCATGGCATGGGGTACTGATAATATTGTGGCCATAATGGAGAGGGGAATGGTGAAAGGTGAGACCCGTAGTTTCATTTATTACAATATTGAGAAGGGTCTTAATTCATACCTTTATTCATATTATGAGGTCGTGGTTTCCGTGACTTCTTTGGCCCCATAACATAGACCTGATCTGTCTCTTCATTTTCCCCCTGATAAACTTCATTCAACCCAAGAAGTGATGGACACGTCCTTATGGAGTGATTTTCCACACATATTTCGCAGGTTTCCATGGCATTAAGTAGACACTCCTTTAGAGGGTGTTTCTTCCTCCACTATGGTCATAATATAGCCATTTCCTTCTCTTCTTCAATCTATTTTTGTTTTTCTTGCAAGAAAACCTAGCTATGAAGACAATGTACTTAAGATGTCAGTCCTCAAATTGTCTAGTAGGTTCCTAATTTCTGCTTTTGTGACTCTACCATTGGATGATTTGAGAGTTATGTTATAAGCTTCATGTGTTCCTTACTTATGCCTTGTACCTCCTCGTGAACATTTGACACACAAGTCATAGATGGTATCAAAATATTCCTTTGAGATATATTCATTTCCTACCACATTCATAAGTTCCATAGATTCTTCTCTTAATGCACAGAGGAGAATTATCTTTAAAATAACTTTATCCAGGTCACTATGACCTGATCTTTGCAAGCTATATTTAAAATTTCCCACAAAATCCTCCACATTCTCATCCTCATTATGCATTATCTTAATGATCTCTTATTTGATGTCCCAAGACTTAAAGAGTCTTGATACTTCTCAAGGAAAGTTTCCTTCATGTTATCCTATGTCGTGATAAAATTTCCTCCTAAGCCCATAAACTAGTGCAACACTGTCCCATTCAATGTAGCATGAAATATATTTAGTTTATGAGCGTTTGAAACATAATCATACCCTTAGCAGACAACATTGAACTCGAAGAGGAATGTATTTGGATCTTTGCAAGAGAGGCCATGAAAATTAGGTAGTGTTGTTAGAGGAATAGGCTTCATGGGTGCATCACCTTTAATTTCCCCAATTGGAAACTCAATTGTAGAAGTTTTATTGGCCATGAATATCCTCCAATATTCACTTGGAATTTCAACAGTTTTCAGTTGCTCCACAATGTGTGGGTGAGTTGGCTTGACAATTCTCCCTCGGTCAGGCGGAGGGTTTACTTCCTCCACCTCTTCTTCTTCAGAACCTTCAACACTTAATTCTACATGTCCTCTACTCCCTACTTCCTCTTCTCTAGGCTTTGCTTACACCGTTGAGGAAGGCTCTAGTTGTGGGGCTGACTAGGTCTCGGATTTTGTCTGAGATCTTACCCTAGTAGCACCCCGTCATGGAATTCCTGATTCAGCTCTTGAGGTGATTTCTTGAATATAGGTATTTATACCTAGATCCCTCCTTCCTCGACCTCTACCGCCTACAAGTTTTGGGGTTCTCCCTCTACCCATTGGTTTTGTTTCCTTGTTCATACAATCTAAGAGACGGAAAATTAAATCAAAACAATCAACACAATCTTAATGCTCGGGTCCTTGTAAAAGGGTTGGTGCAAACTTCACTTGATCACGATGAGGGAGTGGGTACTATGGTCACTACTGGTTGTAATTTTTTGCCTATGGTAGACTCCCCGAGAACGAAGCTAAAATGTTGGGGTCCTAATATTGGTGTATAGATTTGGTCCCTCTTTGCATTTATTTGTCAACCGAGGGTTCGTCTGGTTATTTCAAGGTTATAATGCAAGGTCTATGAAAGCTATAGGTTCCCTACTGAGCATTGATCAATTATGAAATATAAGGTCATTGGCTGAAAAGAGTTCTAAATCAATCCAACAGAAATTAATAAATCAAGTAACAACAATCTTAAATAACATCAACCTTGAGTAACATCAATAAGGAGTAACAACAATTCTGAATAACAAGGAAATAAACAACAATCATAAAGCATTAATGATACCATTAAAAGACATACTATACCACATGAACTGTATTCTAGCAATACTTGATCGAAAGAGTGGGCACAAATGTTTGATTAGGTTCATGGCTGAAGAATTATAGATCACATTAAGGTAGCAATATGTTGTTACTCTTATTAATTCAGAAAAAGATTACAAGCTAAAATTATTCTGTTATAAGAGAAAGGAATATCATTCATTTATTCTTAGTTGTGTCATACTTATACAAAACCGTCATTACATGAATAGAATAACTTAACAAACCCAGAAATTGTGGTGATCTGATTGTCCCAAAAATATACAACAATTTGTGAAATCCTAAACAGAATGAAAAGATAGTAACAGAGCTCGATCTACCAGCTATCTGGGTAGTTGCTCAGTTGATGGCTCAACCCTCCAATAGTGCCAGTAGTCCATAATTAGCAGCATCATGGTGGGTCTTGTTATGTCAAATGATGTTTGGTACAAATTTTTTAGTAATCTGCAAAGAATCTTGTCAGCAAGTCATTTAAGTATTGTTCCCCTATGACTACCGCTTCATAATCAACAATTCAAGAATACATGCCAACATGATATAATTTTCATTAATTTGGATACAAACTAACCTCATAAGAGCTATAAAGCAAATGGAAAGGGATATGTGGAAGTAGGTAAAAATGGGTAATTTCATCGGCCAGAAGTTGGAAGAGCGATGTGTATTTGAAGTGTTTGAAGGAATGTTGTTTATATACTAGAGAAAGTGCGTTGTTCATCTTGCTAACTTGTGAAATGCAGTGTGAAGTATGTGAAACTCTGTTGAGAGGTTAGGGTCGAGAGGTCTAATCTGTAGTTAATGTTGGTGAATGCATGGCTCTAAGTTGAGGGAGTGAGTCAATGTGTGACTATTTGGTTGGATCTTGTTCCTGTACAAATAAATCTATTCACAAGAATATATTACAGATGGTTTGTCAATTACCATTCAAATTAACCAACCCTAAGAAGTTTGTTGAGTGTCGAAGAACGTGGATTCCATATTGTTTGAAGCAGTGAGGAGCATGCAAGAGAAGTGATGGGTAAACAAAGGAGACTCGAACAGTTCCAAAGAGAACTGAAACAGATCAAGAGGAAAATTCAAAGGGAAGAACCTGTATATTTTTTAGTTGAATATGAAGTTTTTCAAGTTGAAGGACCCAAGGCTGATCATAACACGGATCTCGATCAACAAAATGAATAATTTTATGAAATAGATGAAATCTTAAAACGGTTGATGTCAGATCTACCCTCTTTCTCCCATATAAATTATGAAATTTGGGCAACTGAAATGAAAACAATACTATGTAAGGTAGATTTATTGAATTTTGTTGAAGAGGATTTTGTTAATTTGAACCATGATATGAGTAGATATGCAACAACATTACATGTTATAACATCTGCATGAGATGAAAACATTTTGTTCAGTATACTATATGAATATGGTGAGATTCAAAATGGAAAAGTATTATGGTATATTTTAGAAATGAATTACACTTTGAATGAGGCTGAAGATGATGAAAGTATTGTTCTTGAAAATGATGATTGTTCTTTCAGTCTCATAATTGATTGTGAAACTAAAGATCGCAACATTGCGGCTGCAACGATGGATGATGAATGTGTTCTTATAATTGACATTGAAACATGTGATGATGAATATTTTTATGAAGAAATTCTCTCTAATGAAGAGACGTATGAAGTCAAATTTGATGAGAATTATGTATCTCATGAAGAGTGGTTCAACTTGATGCATGAAAAGAATCTTATTAGTGAGTTGTTGTTTGGTAAGAAGAGATGCCTACCTCCATAGACAAATCAAATGAAAGACAACATGTTTGCAACAACAAATTTGATTAAAGAGGTTGAAGACATGAAACAATCAACTATGGTAGTAGAGAAAGATGAAAAAAGGAAAACTCTCTTAAAAGAGCAGGATGACAAGAATTAGTATGGTTCTTTAAGTGTGTAGATATTGGTAGCAAGGAAGAAGCAATAAACCTTGAAGAAATTGCAAACATTAAGAATAAGTATAAGTCCCAAGAACCTGCAACAATGTTGAATACAAAGAATGTTACTCTGCAATAAATATCAAGAAAGAGGAGATTAAGAGTTCAAATATTCCACCTTTGGCGCAAAAAATGTAAAAAAGAGGAGAAGATCCACCACTACTTTATGGGAAGAAAGGTGAAGATGAAACTACACCAAAAAATGAACAGGCATGGACCGTTTACCAAGAAGGAAAAAATGAAATCTCAATTATCAAGATTTTTTATGTATCATTGTAAGCCTAGTTGAGACTGTGACCGACAAGCATGTTATTCATGTTATGCTTTGAACCATTTCTCCATTAAGGGGGGACCTTGGAATAACGGAGAAATATAGGGTGTTCAAGATTAGTTGTTAGTTGATATTATGGGTCATATTTAGTTCTTGGATCCTATTTATGAGGAAGTTGTTCTAACTCCTCAATAGATCCATAATCCTAGATATGTATGAACATTTTGATTGATTGAATAGAAGTTTTTTGTGCAAGCACTCTTCAGGTTGATCTAGGCTCACCTTAGAGCTGCTCATTTCCTCCTTATTCTGTCTCTCCTAAATTTTAGTACTATTAGATATCACATTAATAGGGAGATGACCCATTAGCTCTAGGCATTTAAAATATTTTCTAATTTTATATCTAATTTATCATCATATTATGATTAATTCATAAATTACGGTTTCCTCCACATGGGGCGAGGGCATATCATTTTCATGATTTAATTCCAATTTCGAAAATATAATCACTTTCATCCAATATGTGATTTATACTTTGTCAGTGACTTAGGATGATGTGGCTACTCTTTGAGTCAATTAAATGTTACAAGCATATACTATGATCAAACATAATTACAAAAATATGTATTGCATAATCATGAGAACAATGCATTCAAATTATTAAAAATTTGTTTGCATTAGGTAATCGTAATATCAATGCATTAATTTTAATCATGTAGGATAAAATATATGAAAGAAACATGCCTAAATAACAAAAGAATGAACTATCACAAAAATAATCCATATTATGATGTTCATTCCTATGTATATGATGCACATGCATAGCTTTTAGAACCTTAAAAGCATAGCATGTTTGTGATAATGCATATTATGATGTTCATTCCTATGTATATGATGCATCATCATGCATAGCTTTTAGAACCTTAAAAGCATAGCATGTTAGGCGTAACTAACTTGTATCTATTTTTCTGGATACCATATTCAAATAACCTTCTAAAGTTAATTAATTATCAATTACAGTTCTTGATATTTGCATTATTGATCACATAAAGTTCTAATTATACCACATATATGTACAATTGATTCATGTTGTCATGAAATGTATATAACTTTTGGTTCATTTGATATTATCGTGTTTGAAGTACCAAATTTTCACCATATCTCATAATTAAATAACTCAAATCATAGTAAAAATATTCATATGTAATATTAAAACTTATAGACTTATAATCATATATATATCCTAATAGTTAACTAAATTCTTTCTCTCTGTAACAATTAGTATCTTAATGTAATTTATAATCTTCCATTCTCTAAAAATCAAGATGATAGAGAAAACTAATAAAAATATTTCTCTGTTATCGAACCGTATAGAGAGAAAAGTCGAAAACCATTGTAAAGAGAATTTTCCATTCCATGGGAATGGTGCTAATTAATAAGGACCTCAAATGGACAAGTCACCCGTATGGATTCAACCCAGCACTAAACGATATTTCACATTTACCCTTAATTTTAATTTAGAGAGAAAAAAAAAAATAGTGAAATCAAACACCGCTCATATTTGAAAGTTTAAAATTTAATTTGAAAATGATGATTATATTTGGTGAAGGAAATCTTTTCCAATCCAATAGAAAACCTTTTGATCTATCCAAAACATAATACACTAAATGATGTAATCATAACCAATTTCTTTCTTGATAGAATCAGTAACCCTTATGGTTTATCCATATTTATAATGATTCCGTCAAACATTATTAATTGAATTAGAGTTAATGGGATGATTATATCACTCCTTAAAAACACACCTCATGTGAAATTACATGGCTGCATATACGATTTTGCGGCAGTTTGTGTATAACCTAATCTACAAGTGCATTTTACTTTTAATTTTTTTATTCGACTTTACGGAAACAATGATTTAGATAATTAACCGTATGAACTTAAAATAACTACTGTCTAACCAATAATTTCCGTCCATAAAACGAAGATAATGTGAACAAACCTTAACCCACAAAAACACGTGTAATTGTTCTCCACAACGACTTCTTTTTTATAAGGGAACACAGAAGAACAGAGAATTCGAGTTCTTCGCTGATGTCGACGGTCAAGATTGTCACCCTTGTTACAATAATTATCTTTTCTCAGAAAGGAGTGACTGCCCACTTAGTGGCTTTTATGCTTGTAAGGATAAGCACAGCTCGGTGTTAGAAACTCATCTCCAAAGTTAACGGAATGACAACACAAATATGTTATATATGTTGGCAACTGATATGCTTTTGAGAAATCAATCACATATGGGCTAAGTTGTCGGGCAACGGCACAAATACATTATTTGTCAAGTTGTTGTTTAAGAAAATGATTTTTTATTCTATGACTTTTTATTTTATTAATTTTCTTTACGATGGAAAAATCAAACCTTAAATATGAAGTACGCCATCAATAATCAATATTCAAAGAGATAGGCGTTCAATATTCAAAGAGAGGCGTTCACATAGACAGATAAGCATTTTTTTCCGGAGACTGGGAAAATAAATCCAAAGTAAAAGGTGACACTCTGGAGAGTAAAGAATATTTGAACCAATGTAATGTATTTGACTCCACTAATCACAACAATCACATTACAATCTCCTGGCGATGATTTGGAGGGCATGTTAGTACTTTCTCACCATGTGGCTGGTCCAGATGAGTTATATGTTATTTCTTCTCCATGTCGTTTTTTTCCCGGTGTGTAGATCAGTTCTAGTATTGTTGTATTCAAATTTTAGGCTGTGTAATTCTATGTCTGGGAGTTTCTTCTTTTCAACAACTGGATTGAAGGATTGCATTAGTTTCGTTAAACTGGACACGAACCTCCACCGGAAGACTTGTAGTTTTTGCACTGAGATGGCCCCGATGGAGGTACGGGACCCCTTGGCAGCGATTCAAGCAACCCATTATTCTTCATCTCAATATTATTATTATTTTCCGCTTGTTCTCCTTGAAATATGAATTTGAATTTCAGCGGCCGGCAAGCCGAACCTTCGCTAACCATGGTGACCACCATAATCAGAGCAATCAATACAACCACTCGTGTTGCCATTCTCATTTCCATCTCTCCTTCAACCTATACAACTCTCCTTTTCGCAGGCAGTCCCACAATAAGCGATTGAATGAACCAAAATTAATATCAGAAGAATATTAACGATAATATGAGTGTATCGTAATGTTTACATGCAAATATATAGGGAGTAGTCACGCGGACAGGTGGGCAGCTGAGAAGAGAGTAAACGTGGAAGACTTTACTATAATATGACTTTTGGCTATTCGTTTGACTTATTCAATGGAATGGAGTGCACTCACACAGCCGTCGTAAATGAATCCTGTTCCGTTAACCTAAGTCTTCTCTACACCTCGCGCTGGTCAATTTTGACTTTGAAATTCCATTCGGTCAGAAACTTTTGACTCTGATCGGTTCAACACGCCACGCTAAATCTTGGTGGTCAAATATTTGAAGTCCGACTCCAAGGAACAATTCAAAAGACGTTTCGATCATCCATATATTTTTTTCTCAAAAGAAAAAATCGACTACCTTTCAGTTCCTATATATTTGGATGTGTGAGAGTTATGAATCGGAAGATTATTAATTTATAAAAAAAACTAATATATTGCCTGATTTATAAAATTTATATTAAAATTTAAAATTTAAGTAAAAGTTTAATTTATGATTTTTTTTATTTTATTTTTTAAATATTTAATTTTTTTAAGAATTAAGAGTTTAGGTTGTTTAATTTGTAAAGTTATAGTGCGACAAAGGTTGTTTAGTGTGTTGAATATATTAATGTATTTGAAAATGCATTTTAAATAAATACTTTTAGATGTAGTACATTTCCTGCCCATTTAATATATATATAAACAAAATTGAAATAAAAATTGCCAAATCTAATACCAATAATAATATTAGAATTTATTTAGTTGTGTTATTTCAATTACTAACGACATAATTTTCAATGTTTTTGTACATAAATTATTAAAAATTATTTCAAAATGACTAAAAAGAAAATGACAAGCCATATATATATATATATATATATATAAATGTTTAAGATATATACTCTTAAATTTTGTTGAAATTGAAAAATTTTAATCACAATTTTTATCTTATCCTATCAAATTCGAATTTAAACTCAAATTTAAACTTGATAACTACGCTATAAATAATATTCAAAAATAAAATATGCTAACTCTATAATTATAATAATAATTGCTGAGGTATCACCCTACAATTTTAAGTCAGTTGAGTAACTGAACTGGATCAACAAAAGAGAAAGAAAAAATGTAAATTTGTTGCACATATTCGGGAAAAGGTTTGTTGTTTGTTTGCCTTCGCTCGTCCAAGCATGCACGAATATAGAATAAGAGCCTTTGAAAATTTTGAAAACTTTATTGGTGGCATGGACAGACGAAAGTAACCCTGAAATAAGATTTTTCAAGTTTTTTTTTTATTTAACTAGCACAACAAGTTTTACTAAGGTAAATATGGTTGATAGATGTTATAGGCGTATATCAAGCATATATCAACCACATTTACCAATGTGGTTAATATACACTGATAGGCTTATATCAATCACATTAATAATTATTATGGATATTTAAGATTATTAATAACTATATAAATAACTATATAGAATTATTAATAAATACTCCAATATATTAACAACTAGATTATTTTTATATATTACTATATAAATATTATATTAATACTATAATAATTATATAAACTCCTAATGTATATTAATTAATAATAAGAATAGCTCATAATGATGATGGTAAACGTTACCCGGATGCGGGTGCCACGCAGGAGAAGGACGGTTCGCCACATGGTAAGCATGAGCGACCTCAAGTTCGGAAGAGTCATTAACTGCACTCCGCCGCCCTGTAGGGCAAGCGTGAGAGCAAAGGAGCGAAAGGACGGCAATTCATTGCCGGGTCTGAGAGCCATTAACGGCTGCAGAGAGGAGTTATGGCATACCCGGATCGAGGCGGATCAGGGCAGCACAAATATGTCAAGAATTGGGAATGTTTTGCATCAGAGCAAGTTCGAACTGTGGCATTGGATTTCTGGTTGTCAGGGCGCCGAGTACAGGCTCAAGAGCTCCCTCTGGCATTTGGAGGTGGACACAGGGTAGCAAGGGTGGGTGAAGGCGGTTTCACACCCTCCATATCCTTCTCCCCTGCTCTGTTACACTCATCGGACATCAAGGAAAGTATGGCGCCAAGACAGAGGCTCATTAGCCGTCGAGGCACCGGAAGAGGTGGCACTTCGCGCCCCCCGGTTGCCAATCCGCCTTCAAGATGCTGCCGTTGTATGTGCCACCAAGTGGCTGAAGCACACCCCATCCAGTCGAACCAGTTTATGGATGCAAGAACTCAGGATTCGAGCTCTGCCCCGTTACCTGCGTTTGGAACATCGGTATTCTCCTTCAGCAGTGCCCAGGGCAATTCTAACATTAATGCTCATGTTTCGGTCCTATTCCTGGAGGAACCGAAAGAGGAGGTCGGGGAGCAACCCAGTGCCCAAGTTCCTCTCGCTGAAAGCTCCAGGGCTGCGGAGGAAAAGGCAGAGGCACAACCTGAGCCAGAGGTCGTTCCACCATCGTCTCAACCGGCGTCCGCTTCAGGCAAGGCCAAGGTTGATTGGGGACCCCTCCCGGAAGGCCAGTATTGGATTTATGAGGAAGATTCGGACGAATAGGAGTCGGCTCAATGCCCTCCGTCATTGTTCAGGTTTTTTTGTGAACTGTTACTCTTATCACAAGTGCTCAATGTATGTCGTGAAGGTCTCTGTTTGGCATGTTAATTACGTAGTGCTGTGCTTGAAGAATTTTCTTTCCTATATTTTGCCCCTGCGTGGGATAGATAATGTTGCTTTTTCTGTCACCCAAAGGTCTACAGCAATCCGTCTCAGTCTTGGTGCCCTTGCATGGGTTTTTGGTCTTAATGGTGCTGCCCCTGCGTGGGCGTTCAGAATCGATGAGGATGCCCCTGTGCGGGTAGTTTTTGTGAGCACTATCACTCCAGAGCGCCATCCTTGGCCTCTGGCGACTTGAACTCCTGGTTGTAACTATTCTCTCTTGTTAATGTAAATAATAGAAATAGCATAGTTTTAACGATAAAAAAATGATGATGGTTAACGTCCATTGAGACCAAATATTGGTCTATTGGACCTAAAGAAACAAATTATTTATTTTGATTTAAGATTTTATTCCTATGCTCAAAAAGCTTGGAGAGAAGCCTCCCAAGCTCACTATAATTTTGACATTGTAAAAGGCTAGGAAGGTCAGTATTGTAACAAAGATTGTGAAACTGAGATTTAATGTGGTTGTACACGGGGCACTTTAAGAGGAAGTGGTTTTCATCCTCGATGTTCCTATTCTCACATATATGGTAGATCCTTTCCATCCATGGCATTTTAGGAACTGCTCAACGACCTGTTTCACTATCGAGCTCATGAGAATTAATTCTAATCTTTGCTATATTAATTTTCTTCTTTGAGATAGTTAAAATAGAGAGATAATTTTGATCTTCTAGGGTGGGGTTGATGACCTTCTTATAATAACTTAATTTTCTTTTAGCCGCTAAATCTTTCTCACACCACATTTTTTCTTTGAACTTAGAAGTAACAATATCTTTAATGTTATTTATGTTTTGCAATGCATCATTCTCATTGATCTCCCAATAGTTTAACTAGGCCCTTGTGTCTTTATGCCACCCCTGATTGAGCCTTAGGTGTTTTGGCTGGAATTTAAAGCTAGCTTAGGAAGTCTATTGATGCAGGAGCATTTGGACTTGACCAACAATGTGACGGAGTGGTCACATGTTGTGGCTAATGCAAGACTTGAGGAAGACTTAGTTGTTAAATTTGTGTTAATTTCAATAAGGGCAAGTAGTTAAAAGTGGTCTAGTTTAGTTAAATGAAGATAAAGATTGAGTTATAACTGTATAATTAATTCTTTCATGTGCAGGAAGAAGTAGTTAGCTATGACTTATGTATAACTTCCTTTTGGGAAAAAAAAAAGAGAGGCAGCAGGGGAGAGATAGATCGAGTGAGGGGAGGTCTGACAGATAGAGAGGTCCAGGGCAGAGCACTCTCATCCCTATATGATCAGGCTATTGAGGTAACAATAATATGCTAATAAAGATTTAGCATAATAAACCTGTAATAGTTCTGTGTTTCTGTGACTTGATCTCCCCATGGTTAATTGGACAAGTGTGTAATTGTCTGCTCATATATTTTTGTCTGAATTATGTGATGATCGGTAATGATTAATGAATATGTGAAATGTTGCTGTAATAGGAAATGGTAGTGTTTGTATGCATGAATTGTACTCGCTGAATGAGTTTTTCCTGGTAGTTAATGGCACATGAATTACGAGGTTCATGTAGAAGGGTTTGAAGACCTTTTTGGCACAGAAATCGTTGTGATTGA
The DNA here is from genome assembly GCA_031772625.1 of Pinus tabuliformis. Taxonomy (NCBI): domain Eukaryota; kingdom Viridiplantae; phylum Streptophyta; class Pinopsida; order Pinales; family Pinaceae; genus Pinus; species Pinus tabuliformis. Next base: position 810,481,124 of record CM062819.1, on the reverse strand, counting down.
TATAAACCAAGTTTTGTATGTTGTATTGGAGGAACCTGTCATAGATTAAATTCAGCGTTAGTGATAAGTTGTTGATGTCGTTGATAGGAATCAAGTTTCGTATGTTGTGTCAGAGGAACCCGTCATATGTTAAAACTAGAGTCGGTCATAAGTTGTAAATGACACTGGAACCGCCATGGGAAAGTCTTGGCGTGGTGTCGGTTAATTGCCAATTCACAGAAGTCACCATCTGGGCGTAAATGAAACTATACTTCTGTTGATTAGGGGTCTGCACAGAAGATCGGGAGACCCTGCCTGAAAGGGGGAAAAACAAAACCGGCCTTGAGGTATCTGATCTCATCAGCAACAAATAAATGATGCACGTATTATACCGTAAATGCGTAGAAAGTAATCCAAATTTGAGATGACAGAGTATTTATGCCATATTTACCCAACTTGTGTGCAATTTGTGAAAATTTGCTGTAAGTTGACCCAAATTTGAGTCGGATCGACCACGGACAAACTCAGAGGAAGATTTCTTAGAAGGTGCTGGATAACCAAGCGAGTCCATCAAGAATTGGTCGAACAATGATGAAACGAAATTGACCAATACACTAAGGGCGTCTTGTAGAGTAGAACAAAGTTGTGGAACCTGCTGCGTGAATGTGTAAGGATGGTAGTGTTGTTTAGTAGTTCTGGTGTGAATAACATTACAGAATGGTAGAGGAAATTTGATTGAGTGTTGAGTTGCTATAAGGTGGCATCAAAGTGGTATCAGAGCGAGAAAAGATTTCCTACGGAAAGGAGTTTTGCGTGCTGAGAAAGAAGAGTGTGAGTAGCCAAGGTGACTGAGCTGGTAATCAGAAAGACGGGCAGGATAAAAAGTCTAAACAAGAGTGTTTTGTGTGCAAGGGTTCAAAGGTTGCATAGGGAGAAAGCAGGTCTTGGAAGGAGACAGACGCTGACAGCGGTAAAGAGGTAAGATAATAAAGGAAAAGTTGCAGAGAGCGAATAGCCAAGGACAATAAATGTCAAAGATAACAGATATGAAAGATAGCAGAGAGAGTTGAAAATTTCATTCTCAAGGGAGATTTTAAATATGAACACATAGCATAGCAAAGGGGAGAAGAATTTTACTCTCAAAGAAAGAATTTGCGGAAAGCAAATAACCTGAGACAGTGCATGCAAAATGTAGAGGGACATGATCTTGTAGGGATCGTATATATATATATATATATATATATATATATATATATATATATATATATATATATATATAGATATGATGATATTTGTTTTAATTGAGTTGATAAATTGTGATTGAAGGTTTTCAGTAGGCGGCAAAGGGAAATGCAGAGCAAAGAAAGCACTCTAAGGTGTTCTCAAGGGAGAGTGAGAGCTTGCAGAAGCCTAGGAAGAGTAAAGATGGTGCTCAAGAGGAGGTTCCAGATGGAGGACCATGCTTACCAAAAGACTAAGCGTGGAGAGCTTAGTGAGGTAAGATTGCAGTGAGGGGGACTTGCTATTGTGGAGGCTGATTATAGTGGAGAGAGAAGCTCAAGAAGAGAGGATGAAGACAAACATGATGGAAGATCATTGCAGAGGTTTTGAAGAAAGTTACTATAGAAGAAATAATGCCAAGACAAAGGGCATGAAGAGGATGAGTCAAAAGGAGCTTGAAAAGAAACCTGCTGACATGAAAGCAAGATTGGAGATATTGACAGAGCTGCTACAAGAACTAGAAGACCAGGAAAGAGGATGGGCCTTTCCATTAAAAGGAAAGAAGGTGATCTGGCACTCATTACAGCTGAGGTGGAAGCAAAAGCAGATTTCCTTATGGACAAAGATACTCAAATTCTTTGAGTCAAGGATAAGAATGGAAGATGCCACAGGAAAATTTGTTCAGAGGAAAATGCTGGAAGAAGCAGGATAACCAGATGAAGCAGATGAAGTTATCTGCAATCCAGAGGAAGGAATATCTCTGGATGATGATGAGGAAGAGGTGAGATCGTATGAGGGTCTCAAAATTTCAGAAGAGAACCTGCATCATCATATTGAAATGTTGACAGGAAGACTAGAAGGAAATTTAGAGAAACAGGTTGAACTAGTGACAGAAGGTAAAAATGATGGAACCATGGAAACACAACCTTATGGGAAAGATGCAAATAAAATAATTAATGTTCCACATAAGCTTCCAACATTGCATACACTGTTGCGAGAAATCTTGGCTACAATGTTACCGCTCGAAGGAAGTTCAGTTATGCAAGAAGGCTAGATATGTGGGTTGAGTTCGTTGGTGAAACTCATGACTCAGTGGGATAAGAGTCATTACTAACTATGTAGGGAGGCGCTGAACAATTCATGGACTGAGCACAAGGTGTGGACTAGAAGTGGTACTATTGTTGGAAGTAACGTGCCATGAGGAATGAGCCAACGTGGAAGAGTCGACTAGTAAGTGATTGGTGTGGCTATCAATTGGTGATTAGTGAGGCAATATATGCCTAAAGCAGTGTAGAGAAAGTATCGGTGAACCCAACGTGAAGCCAAATATTTAGCTTGGCGTTGAAATTTCTTGTGGATTTCATGTGACAACGGTGGATTGATTTCTCAACATTTTGCTGTTGTTGAAGCAGCCAATGTGCATGGTTATGTTGTCCACGCCAATAGTGACAAAAATCCATTAACAGTAGTGGACTTGGGCATAGGTGGAGGTGTTTTTTCATTGGTTGGTGTGAGCAGAGGAGAAACACAGTGTAGTTTTCATAAATATTGTGTCTAGTTGGTGAACAAAGGAGAAAGGCAGTCTCTTTGTCCAAGTAGGGGAATAGTTGGTCGAGTAAGCGAAGCACTTCACCGAGTAAGAATACCATTGAATCCTCTTCATTCACCTATGTGTTTACAGTCACTACGAAGGTATAATATCATATGCTCCAACATCACTTTGAGAATCTGCTAACTATTTGGGCGGTTGGTCAGTTGATGGCTCAGCCCTTGCATAGCGACACCAGTCCAAAATTAGCCGCATCATGATGGATCCTTTTCCATTAAACAATGTTCAGTATGAATTATCGAGTAATTTGCAAAGAATATTTTCAACAATTTGTTTAAGTATTGTTCCCCTATGACTACTGCTTCATTAATCAACAATTCAAAAATACATTCCAACATGATATACATTTCATTAATTGGCATACAAATTAACCTCATAAGAGCTATAAAGAAGATGGAAAAGGATTGGTGGAAATAGGTAAACATGGGTAATTTAATTGGTCAACATCTCCTCCCAACTGGCTTGGTTCCATCTCCTCATGTAGACTGCTTCCAGAGTAAATCAGGATTTGACCTACTATGACTAGCATGGAGGTTAGTGAGGTCATATTGTTTTTCCATATTGGTCCTAGATAATTAATACCCATTTGTATGAATAACTTCCTTCCACCAGTCTTCATCCACTTCATAAGCCAACTCATAGTGATTAGAAGATAACCAGATAATAGGAAACCAGAACCTTAACCCCAGCCACTCAAACCCACAATGTTGCATTCAAGAAATATACCATGGTATTGTGTCCAATTCTCTTGAAAACTTGGGTGCCCCAAAGGGTTCTCGTGCTCGTACTCCTAACGATGAAAGTATCCAATGATTTTTAGAGGCATCCTCAACTTCTTTCTAAAGGTATAAATCTTCTTCATACATAGGTCGACACACCATCATTGTGTCGTAAGCATCCGGTCCTTTCGGCCTTCTAACTTGAGAAACTGGTAATGTTTAGTAACAATAGCCCGATATTGGAAATTTTCCACCGTAACCATCAATGGGCAATTTTCTTGATTTGTGTCAAATGTGTCAAAGGGATTCTTCCATTTAACTTGATTGATTACAAAATTTTTAAAAGCCATTAATTGGATATCTCCTACAAATGGCACAAGATTAAATATTTCATCATTTCTCAGGATATAAACTTGCATATAGAGCTGACATAGGAAGCTCTTGTGAATATAATTATTATCTCTCAAAATCCTTAACAATTACATGGGGTCCTTTATTTTATGACTCAACTACTAGTGAATGTTGTCCAAACAGAAAACAAATATTTCTCATGAAGAAAAAGAGAGTTAGCAGGGCGCGACATGCCAACATTTCTTATGCTAAGTAAACATCTCATTATTATTAGTCTTCAACAACTAAACTTATTCCTGCAATTCTTTGATTCTCTTCTGCAATATTTCTTGTTGTTGTTGAGATTTTTCCAATTGAGTTATATAGTTGGCGAATTCCATTGTCACATTCTCTCGAATTTATCTTACCTCTTTTTGATAAGCCTCCATGGAATTTCCCCACATTGGAAACTAAAAGCAACAACTTTCCACTTCTAAATTTCTACTGTCAAAATGAATTTATGTTCCTCTTCAAAGTTAACAAGTGTCTCGGTCTGTGTAGATGTCTAGACTACCTCTTTGTCTTCCATCTGTGCAAATTTAAAGACTTTCTCTTTTTCCTCTATTTATGTATACATTGAGACTTCCTCTTTGTCTTCCATCTCTGTAGATGTCAAGACCACCTCTCTATCTTCTGTTTGCACAACCAATCAAACTATCTCGTTGGTTCCGGAAGTTGCATTCGTTCAACCCTGTTAGATTTTTCATTTCCATTTTTCCTGCTTCTATAATCACATCACCTGGTTCCTTAGCTTTGAAATTTCCACCTTTTATTGAACATTCTTCCTTAAAAACAGTTAGTTTTGGCATCAACTATAAATTTCAACTCGCATCCTAGCTTTCCTTTTTGCAAATTCCCTAAAAAATTCTTGTGTTATTAAATTTTCTTCCATCAGTTCTGAATCTGGTACTGGTTCTTGTGGAGAAGTATCAACCTCACTCCCTTCTACAAAAACTGCCAAAAACTTCAAATTGGGAGGAAGGATTTCTGACAACCCGACTTTTGGTGTCACAACTATAGAGGTAGGAGAAGGGAATTTCCTTAATCCTCTCAGCAAAGATGCCATAAGAGGTGAGCAAGGGGGAGCAGCTTCAGCTCCCATGCTACCAAAAACATCTATCTCTATCCCTGAATTCCTTCTCCATCTCCTAATCCATATTGTTGACCCTGCATTTCTTCATCCCCTTTCTCCTCCACTTCCTTCGACATCGGTTCCATTTCTTCTTCTTTAAGCAATTCTTCCTCTAGCCTTGCGGCCATTATAGCTGCAACTTCTTCCTCCGATATTTCTACAAGTTTCCACCAAGTTATAGGGGGTCTTTAACAAGGTAGGTATTACCAACCATCTAACAAGCCCATGATTTGTAAGGGTGGCCAGCACCTGGCGCGAACAATGCGAAAATCAGGCCATCGATTGTAAATCTCTCAAAAGGAAGAAGGGAATATTTACAGCATGCAACTAACGAAATTGAAGACTAAATGGGAGCTTCAAATGGTATTTAAAAAGAACATAAAATGTAGCTTCACAAGTGGTGTACTAGATTAAGAATTATGCGACATATCACCAAGGTTGTGGTACTGATTTTCTATCATGCCCCTTTCCTTTCTGCATCACATTTTCTCCCACTTGTAAGAACAATTATGGAAACTCTTGCATGGTTGTTCCTCTAATAAACCACTTTTGTCCCTCTTGTGATAACCCACTGACCATGGAAATGACTTATTTAGTCACTTGAATTTCTAACCCATGGATGCTTGAGCTATTTCCCTCCATATTCAATGCAAATTCAATTGTTACCTCTTCATTGAATCCCTATAATCGAAAAAAATAAGTGTGCCCTTCAACATTTTGAAAAATCTACCATACTTCTAGTCGGCATTGTATTTGCTTTGCATTCTCAAGTTCATCGCTGATAGCCTGGCCACGGATAATACCTACCCATTACCCTGTGATTGCATTCAGAGTAAAATCAATCATTGAAGGAATGGTTAGCCAAGAAACTTTGCGGTAGCAGAAATGGAGATAAGGGAAGCGATTTTGGGAGAAGGTTATGGTAAAACAATAGTAATCATGGTAATAATTACAATACATTGGGAATAACCACAATTTAATATTGACATGTATGTAAGTACATTGTGTATTTTCTAATGAATATTGATATGCGTGAAGGATACGGATGGATATATGATGCGAGTGGGTAATGATGCAGTATTTAACGGTATAATTGAATGGTTAGGTGGTATTAGTGATGTATGGGTAATAGCAAAAATGGTATCAATATTAATTAAATGTGATACAATCTCCCCCCCAAATGAAGTATGGTGGGCCTCAGCCCTAATTGGTCATGTCATCATTGAAAAATTCAATTAAATTCACGGAGTCATTCGGGGACATACTTGATGACTTACCTCAGTGCCTTGGCTTCAACCCATTTTGTCACATAATATGTACAGGCAAGGATGTGGACTTTTTGGTGACATGAAGGATTAAATGGCCCGATGAAATCAATAAACCATTTCTCAAAGGGATGGAGGACTAGTTGAGTCTTCAGTGGAATTTCATCTAATTGAACAATCTGGATGATTCGTTGGCAACTGTCACACCCATGAATGTATCTTCTAACATCTCGAAATATAAAGGGCTAATAATATTCCATATGTAGCACCTTATCACCAGTCCATTTATCAAAAAGTGTCCCCCATATGGTTCATCGTGAGAAACCTTCAAGGCATTGTAGATCTCGTCCTTGCCTACACAATGTCAAATTTTTTGATCTGGTCCAGTGTAGAAGAGGTACCCTTCTATCCATGTATAACGAGTACTTTGCTAAAAAATTCTCCATTGTTCCTTGTGTGACAAATGATGAGGTACCTTAACTGCAACAAGGTAGTTAGCAACAACTGCATACTGAGGAGAGTTAGCAGAAATTGTAAAAATATGCTCATCAGGGAAGCTATCTTCTACATGTGTATCTTCATTATTAATATTCAACCTAGACAATAAATCTGCTACAACATTATCCTTTCCTAGTTTCTTCACAATAGTGATAACAATTACTATAACAATAGCAACCATCTTGTGATTCGTCTAAGAGTTATAGGTATATTCGTGAGATACCTGATGGCTGAATGATATTATGAACAAGGTTGGGGTAAACTATAATATAATGCCGATTTTTTTTAACAACATAAATAACAACCAAAAAATCTATCTGAGTTACCCTATAAATAACCTTAGTAGATGTTAAATTATTGTTGACATAATAGATTGCATACAGTTTCTTGTGTTCATGTTATCCCCAAATTGTTGCTACTATAGTATGGGAAGCATCCGTAGATATATGAAATGGAAGTCTCCGATCAGGGCCATACAATACTGGAGTGTCATAGACTAATTTACTGATCCCTAAAAATGTTGATTCACAAGCATCAGACCACACAAATTCTACATGTTTAGACAGTAATTGGAAAAGTGGAAATGATATTTTAACAAAAAAATCTATGAAGCATTGGTAATACCCAACATAAACAATAAAGCTTCATACCATTGTATGTATCTTCGAAATGGGAAAATTTAATATTACCTTGAGCTTAGCTGGTTTAACCTGTATTCCTGCAGCTAAAATTAAATGTCCCAGGACGATCCCTTATTCCATCATCATATGACATTTCATTGTGCTAAGAGAAATGTGAGTCTATTTACATCATTTAAGTACCTTTTCTAAATTTTTCAAACCATCTTCAAAATAATCATCATAGCGGTAAAATCATCCATGTAAATTTCTCCACTTTCATTAATTGAGTTAAACAAGATTCCCAATATTTCCTGTTGGAAATTGGCAGGTGCATTACAAAGCCCGAATGGTCAGACCCGGTATGCAAAAGTTCCCCAAGGGAAAGTAAAAGTGGTATTCTCCTGATCTTTAGGAGCTATCTGGATCAAGTTGTATCGACTAAATCTATCAAGGAAAGACAAAAACTTATTCTCGGCTAGTGTGTCAAGAAACTGGTCGATGAAAGGTAAGGGAAACTGATCTTGGTGGGTAGCTTTATTTAATTCCCTCTAATCAATGCAGATCCTTCATTTTCCATTTTTCTTCGGGAATATGACTATTGGGGATACCCATTGGCTGTAATATATTGGATAAGTAAACCCAACATCCAATAGCTTATGCAATTCCTCCTTAACAATTTTTTTCAAAGAAGGGCCCATTCTTCTTTAGGGCTAGAAAACGAGATGACATTCTTCTCTTATGTATGTGGTGGGTACATAAATTGGGATGGATTCCCTTCATATCCGTGTATTCCCAAGAAAAGTCTTCCTTCTCCCTCCGAATAATCCTTAATAATTGTTCAATTTGGGAGGGTGATAGGTTGGAATTGATATTCAAGGTTTCTGTCGGATCAATCTCTACTGGGATACTGCTATGAACTATTGTGACATGAACTTTTTTAGTTTCAATTTCTCGTTGAATATCTTCCTGGGTAGTACAACTCATAACAGACTCTAATAGTCAATGGGTCAGACAAGAAACAGAGTTGGCATTACTGATAAATATGTTAATAACATCATCTTCCATTTCTCCTTTGAAATAAAATCTTTTCCAATGTTAATAATTGTTCTAACATCTTCATGTTCTGGTTCAGATTCATCGAAAAAAGGTGGCTCTTGTTCCATGATAAACCCAAGTTTGACCGATTTGTTTGGTTCTATAGGGGGATAAAGAACAAGATTCCTCATAATTTCCCCATTTGGTATTACCATGTTTCAAGATCAACACCCAATATAAGCATAGACTATAGCGAGTCATGGTATTTCTAAGATCAGGGGATGTCCCCCTACTCATGATTGAGTGTGTAGTACTAAGAGATTGATGGGTTATTCCCAAGAATCCATGGAAATGATTACATCTTCCAATTTTCCTATAGGTCTCATAGTAGATCGATCTACAAGTTCTAGAACCATTGTGGTTTGTTTAAGGTCGAATAAGCCCAAATTAAGCACATTTTCTAAGGTTATAAAGTTAATTGTTTCCCCAAGGTCCGAAAAAACATTTGGAATGTCAACACTATTGATTTGATTTGTGAGGATGAGGTTTCTTGGGTCATCGTATTTAACGCAGGTAATTTTTCCCAACATTATGTCTCACAATCTCCCCATGACGTGAATAATGGGCGGGTATGTAAGCTTTCTCATAGGTTTCTTTAAGCACAAATCCCTAATTGTTTTGGCATAATCGACACGTCTTTCATGGCTTGGAGCAACGGACTTTTAACAAATACATTTTGTAGTTCCCCTAAGAGATCAAATTTAGGTTGAGGGATATGTTTATTTAAGGACAACCTCTCACAGTAACATGGGCCTACATAACCCCTTCAAGCGACAATTATTTTAGTGGGGGTTTTTTTTTCCTTAGTAGTTTTTGTTGGTTTACCCCCAATCTCCCAGAGGGGTGTACATGTTTCATTTTTGACATTGAGACTCCACCTTTAGTTTGCTCAATAATTATCGGTGAAGTCCTTGTATTCACCACTCGTCTAGATCGAAGATTCAACTCATTACGTTCGAAAGTGGAAATACCATATGCAGGAAGGTTGAGTGTCTCAACCTGTTGGGCTCCCCCGTTATTTGGATTTGGGATAGCTTGAACAAAAAATTGAGGGAAAAAAGGAGGAGTTCTAGTAGAAGAGTTTGGTGGGAGCTGTAATTATTGTTGTGTTATAGGATGATGGAGTTGACTTGTAGGAAGAGAGGGTCCATGACAGTTCTAAGACCAAGAAGGAACTGGACTAGGTTGAGGTGACCATATCTGCCATGCCATGGGTTACTTATAATCTTGTGGCCATAATGGAGAGGGGAATGGTGCAGGTTGAGACCCATAGTTCCAATTATTGCAATATTGAGAAGGGTGTTGATTCATACCTTGATTCATATTCTGAGGTCATGGTTTCCATGACTTCTTTGGCCCCATAAAATAGACCCGATCTATCTCTTCATTTCCCCCCTGGTAAACTTCCTTCAACCTAGGAAGTGATGGACACATTCTTGTGGAGTGATTTTGCTCACATATTTCACATGTTTCAATGGCATTAAGTGGACATTCCTTTAGAGGGTGTTTCTTCTTTTATTGTAAGGATAATATAACCATTTCTTTCTCGTCTTCAATCTATTTCCATTTTTGTTGCAGAACATCTAGCTGTGAAGACAATGTACTTAAGATGTCAGTCCTCAAATTGTCTAGTAAGTTCCTAATTTTTGCTTTTTTGACTCCACTGCTCGATGATTTGAGAGTTCTGTTATAAGCTTCCCGTGTTCCTTACTTATGCCTTGTAGCTCCTCGTGAACATTTGACACATAGATCACAGATGGTATCAAAATATTCCTTTGAGATATCTCCATTTCCTACCACATGTATAAGTTCCATAGATTCTTCTCTTAATCCACAGAGCAAGATTATCTTTAAAACACCTTTATCCAAGTCACTATGACTCGATCTATGAAATTTATATTTAAAACATTCCACAAATTCCTCCACACTCTCATCCTTGTTCTGCATTTTCTTGAAGATATCATCTTTGATGTCCTAAGACTTATAGTAGTCCTGATATTTCTCAGGGAAAGTTTCCTTCATATCATCCTATGTCATGAAAAAATTTCCTCCTAAGCCCATAAACCACTGCAACACTATCCCCTTCAAAGTAGTAGGGAATATCTTTAGTTTATGAGCGTCTGAAACATAATCATACCCTCAACAGACATCATCGAACTCGAAGAGGAGTGTATCTGGATCTTCGGAATAGAGGCCATAAAAATTAGGTAGTGTTGTTAGAGGAATATGCTTAATGGGTGCATCGCCTCTAATTTCCCCAATTGGGAACTCGATTGTAGAAGTTGTATTGGCCATGAATATCCTCCAATATTCACTTGGAATTTGAGCAGGTTCCGACTGCTCCACAATGCATGGGTGAGTTGGCTTGACAGTGCTCCCTCGGTCAGGCGGAGGGTTTACTTCCCCCACTCTTCTTCTTCAGAACCTTCAACACTTAATTATGCATATCCTCTACTCCCTACTTCCTCTTCTCAGGGCTCTACTTTTGTCGTTGAGGAAGGTTATGGTTGTGGGGCTGACTGGGTCCTGGATTTCATCTGAGATCTTACCCTGGCAGCGCCCCATGATGGAATTCCTGATTTAGCTCTGGAGATGATTTCTTGAACATAGGTAATTATACCTAGATCCTTTCTTTGTTGACCTCTACCACCTACAAGTTTTAGCGGTTTCCCTTTGCCCCTTGGTTTTGTTTCCTTGTTCATACAATCTAAGAGACACAATATTAAATCAAAACAATCAACACAATCCTAATGCTCGGGTCCTGGTAAAAGGGTTGGTGCAAACCTCGCTTGACCAGGATGAGAGAGTGGGTACTACGGTCAATACTGGTTGTACTTTGTGCCTTTGATAGCCTCCCTCGCAACGATGCCAAAATGTTGGGGTCCTAATATTGGTTTATAGATTCCGTCCCTATTTACATTTATTTGCCAACCCAAGGTGTGTCTGGTTCTTTTAAGGTTATCATGCAAGGTCTATGAAAGCTACAGGTTCCCTACCCAACATTGATCAATTATGAAATATAAGGTCATTCGCTTAAAAGAGTTGTGAATCAATCCAACGGAAATTAACAAATCAAGTAGCAACAATCTTAAATAACATCAACACTGAGTAACATCAATCCGGAGTAACAACAATTCTAAATAACAACAAGGAAATAAAAAATAATCACAAAACATTAACGATACCATTAAAAGAGGTACCTATACCACACACAATGCATTCCAACAACACTTGCTCGAAAGACTGGGCCCAACTCTTTGATTAGGGTTGTGGTTGAAGAATTATAGATCACACCAAGTTAATGATATGTTGTTACTCTTATTAATTCAGAAAAAAGATTACAAGCTAAAATTTGGTTGTTACAAGAGAAAGGAAGATCATTCAATTCTTCTCAGTTGTGTCATACTTATACACAACCATCATTACACAAATAGCATAACTTGACAAACCCAAAAATTGTGGTGATCCGACTGTCCCAAAAATATACAACATTTCGTCAAATCCTAAACAGAATGAAAAGATGGTAACAGAGATGGATCTACTAGCTATTTGGGTAGTTAGTTAGTTGTGGCTCAGCCCTCCAATAATTCCACCAGTCCATACTCAGCAGCATCATGATGGGTCATGTTCCATCAAATGATGTTCGATACGAATTGTTGAGTAATCTGCAAAGAATCTTGTGAGCAAGTCGTTTAATTATTGTTCCCCTATGAATACCACTTCATTAATCAACAATTAAAGAATACATGCCAACATGATATACCTTTCATTAATTTGGATAAAACTTAACCTCATAAGAGCTATAAAGAAGATGGAGAGGAAAAGGTGGAAGTATGTAAAAATGTGTAATTTCATTGGCCAATAGTTGGAAGAGCACTGTGTACTTGAGGTGTTTGAAGGAATGCTATTTATTTTCTAAAGAAAGCACATTGTGCATCTTGCTAACTTGTGAACTGCAATGTGAAGTATGTGAAACTGTGTTGAGAGCTGAGGGTTGAGATGTCTAATCCATAGTCACTGTTGGTGAATGCATGGCTATGAGTTGAGGAAGTGAATTTATGTGTGACTATTTGACTAGATCTTATTCCTGTGCAAATAGATCTATTCACAAGATTACATTACAGATGGTTTTCCAATATTCAATCAAATTAACCAACCCTACAAAGTTTGCTGAGTGTCGAATTCCAAATTGCTTGCAGCCATGAGGAGCATGCAAGAGGAGTGATGGGTAAACAAAGGAGACACAAACAGTTCCAGAGAGAACTGAAACAAATCAGGAAGAAAAGTCAAAGGGATGAACCAGTATATTTTTCAGTTGAATATGAAGTGTTCCAAGTTGAGGTTGAAGGACCTAAGGATGATCATAACACAGATCTTGATTAACACAATGAACATTTGATGAAATATATGAAAGCATAAAAAGGTTAATGTCGCATCTACCCTCTTTCTCCCATAAAAATTATGAAATTTGGGCAACTTAAATGAAAATAGTATTATGTAAGGTAGATTTATTGAATTATGTTGAAGAGGCTTTCATTAATTTGAACCATGATATGAGTAGAGATGCATCAACATTACATCTTATAAAATCTGCATGAGATGAAAACATTTTGTTGAGTATAATACATGAATATGGTGAAATTAAAAATGAAAAAGTATTGTGGTATATTTTAGAAATGAAGTACACTCTGAATGAGGCTGAAGATGATGAAAGTATTGTTCTTGAAAATGAAGATTGTGCTTTTAATCTCATAATTGATTGAGAAACTGAAGATCGTAACATTGAGGCTACAACTATGAATGATGAATGTGTTCCTGTAATCGACATTGAAACATGTGATGATGAATATTTTTATGAAGAAAGTCTCTCTAATGAAGAGACGTATGAAGTCAAATTTGATGATAATTATGTATCTCATGAAGAGTGGTTCAATCTGATGCATGAAAAGCATCTTATTGGTTAGTTGTTGTTTGGTAAGAAGAGATGTCTACCTCCATACACAAATCAAATGCAAGACAACATGTTTGCAACAACAAAGTTGATTAAAGAGGTTGAAGACTTGAAACAACCAACTATGATAGTAGAGAAAGATGAAAAAACGAAAACTATCTTAAAAGAGAAGGACGACAAGAATTAGTATGGTTATTTTTATAAATATAATATTTTTTTTAAGTGTGTAGATATTGGAAGCGAGGAAGAAGCAATAAATCTTGAAGAAATTGCAAACATTAAGAATAAGTATAAGTCCCGAGAACCTGAAGCAATGTTGAATACAAAGAATATTAGTCGGAAATAAAGATCAAGAAAGAGGAGATTAAGAGTTCAAATGTTCCACCTTTGGCGCAAAAAATATAAAACGGAGGAGAAGCTCCACCACCACCTTATGGGAAGAAAGGTGAAGATGAAACTGCACCAGCAAATGAACAAGCATGGACCCTTTAGCAAGAAGGAAAAAGTGAAAGCTCAATTATCAAGTTTTTTTATGTACCATTGTAAGCCTAGTTGAGACTGAGACCAATAGTCATGTTATTCATGTTATGCTTTGAGCCATTTCTCCATTAAGGGGGGAACTTGTAATAATGGAGAAATATATGGTGTTTAAGATTAGTTGTTAGTTGATATTATGGGTCATATTTAGTTCTTGGATCCTATTTATGAGGAAGTTGTTCTCACTCCTCAATGGATCCATAATCATATGTATGTATGAACATTCTGATTGATTTAATAGAAGTGTTTTGTGCAAGCACTCTTCAGGTTGATTTTAGTACTATTAGATATCACATTAATAGGGAGATGACCCATTACCTCTAGGCATTTAAAATAATTTCTAATTTTATGTCTAATTTATCATCATATTTTGATTAATTCATAAATTACAGTTTCCTCCACGTGGGGCGAAGACATATCATTTTCATGATTTAATTCCAATTTCGAAAATATAATCACTTTCATCCAATATGTGATTTATACTTTGTTAGTGACATAGGTTGATGTGGCTACTCTTTGAGTCAATTAAATGTTACAAGCATATAATATGATCAAACATAATTACAAAAATATGTATTGCATAATCATGAGGACAATGAATTCAAATTATTAAAAATTTGATTCCATTATGTAATCGTAATATCAATGCATTAATTTTAATCATATAGGATAAAATATATGAAATAAACATGCCTAAATAACAAAAGAATGACCTATATAAAAATAATGCATAGTATGATGTTCATTCCTATGTATATGATCCATCATCATGCATAGCTTCCAAAACCTTAAAAGCATACCATGTTAGGTGTAACTAACTTATATCTATTTTTTTGGATACCATGTTCAAATAACCTTGTAACATTTATTATTTATCAATTACAGTGCTTGATACTAGCATTATTGATCACCTAAAATTATAATTATACCACATATATGCACAATTGATTCATGTTGTCATAAAATGTATATAACTTTTGGTTCATTTGATATTATCGTATTTGAGGTACTAAATTTTCACAGTATCACATAATTAAATAACTCAAATCATGGTAGATATATATATATATATATATATATATAAACTCATATACTTGTAGTCATGTATATATCTTAATAATTAACTACATTCTTTCTTTATCTATAACAACTAGTATCTTAATGTAATTTCTCTTTACATTAAAAAAACTAGTAAAAATATTTCTCTTTATCACACCTTTCAAAAAGAAATACCATTATAGAGAGAAAAGGAAAAGACCATAAAGAGAAATTTTATATTAGAAAAAAAATAAAAATCAAATCAAACACCACTCATATTAAATGTAAGTTTAAAATTTAATTTGAAAATGATGATTATATTTGATGAAAGAAATCTTTTCCCATTGAATAGAAGACCTTTTGATCTATCCAAAACGTAATACACGAAATGATGTAATGATAACCAATTTCTTGCTTGATAGAATCAGTGACCCTTATAGTTTATCCATATTTATAATGATTCCATTACACATTATTAATTGAATTAGAGTTAATGGGATGATTATATTATTCTTTTAAAAAAAAAAAATTAGGTGTCTTAGAAATTGTAATAATATCCGTATGTGGAGTTGGTTAAAGATAAAGAGTTAGTTAACTAAGTGATCAAATGTTTGAGTGTTGAGTCAAGTCAAGTGATAGATGACTTTTAGTGTGTGGTTGCATGTGGATGCATGTCAAGATATTTTAGGCAAGTCACTAGTTGGAAAAGGATAAATACCCTTCACCTGGTTCATTTTAGTAATCATATTTTGTGTGATCAGTATAACTCGTGTTTTATGTGTGAATTATTTATTCTTTGTCTCTTCCGCCTTTCCAAAAAATTGATATCGAGGACAGAAGAAAACTGAAATCTAAAAAGACCGCAGCCGTAGCGTGCAGAGCTTTAGTGTCTAACCGATTAACTAGATATTTAAAAAAATAAACACCGCTGCATTGTAGCTTGTGGTTTTTCATATTTGAACAGAGTGATGGTTGCAGCCTCAATGCATCAAGCTGAACGTTAAAATCTTTTTACTGAAGAAGAACTAATTTTGTTGCAGCCTCCGCCTCCGCTTCCACTGACCGTGGATGCCACTGCTTTGAATCCGATCAAAATAAAAAAAGAATCCAAGAGATGCAGAGCAACCATATGTGTCGTGCGACTGTAGTTATTGTGACCAACCCGCAAGCCGTTGTCTCCAGATAATTTATTCCCCCTCCTTCACCTGTAGATCAATAAATTTGCTAAGCGAGATTGTTTGAAAAAACCAACAAGAATGAAATTAAAGAGAAGTTGTAGTTACCATGAACCAATGTGCAAAGGCAAGTTTAAAGATTTCAAAACAGAGTTATTAGAAAGGGTCCCTTAAAGAAAATCCGAAGGCCATACGTGGGCATTATTTCTCATAAAAAACAATAAGAAGATATTTAAAAGAAAAAGGTACGTCGGCAAGTTATTGAAAAGTTAAGGAGGTATTTTTTTTTAAAAGTCTTCTTTTGGTATATTGACGAGTGTAAAAAGTGAAGTTTGACAGGATTTTAAAAGGTTCTTGCCGAAGGAAGTTTTATGTTTGGAAAAGTATTTTCTAAAAACAAAAGGAAAAGGGTTATATTAACGCAAAAGCTTAGGGTTTTAGGGTTTTGTAAGTGTATTGGTTAGAAAATTTGTTGGTGTTTTGTCCAGCATGAAAGTGTTTTGGGTGAATATTGTGCTTTAGGGGGCATATTGAAAATCATATTTTTTCCCGAGGCGATATGGAAGATATCCTTATGATATTAGGACAGAGACTATAAGACAGAGGAAATATCGCAGTCATGGGTCGCAAAGCGCGACTGAATCATATTAAGAAAAGAAATCGAAAAGAAGAGGCAAAGATCATTGCTATGGTTAGAGAGGTTCAGGGCGCAGCCGAGGAACTCAGAAGTCTAGCAGAAGACAAAGAAGCAATCAAGGGTGATTGGTGTAGCTTTGATATGCTACCACCTTCTATGTTTACAGGTGAATATTTTGATCACTAGGTTATGAAGATGCTAACTTTTCTTAGAGTTAAAGAGTTAATTGAGTATGAATCTAATAACCCATATGTTGCAGTATGTGATGCTTTAGCATTGAATTTTATAAAATATGCATTGGATGAGAAGTGTTTAAGGTAGCAAAAGCTATAGCTTCCAAGGAAGCATAGAAGTTCCTGAAAGCAGAGTCTGGTGCAAGGGGGAGTGACATGCAACAACAGGTTATGTCATAAGAAAAGAAGTCAGCCGCAGATCTGAGCATATATGAGCAAGACTCTAAGAGGAAAATAGAGATTGGAGAATCCCACTCAAAAGTGGATGATGGTTGTCAAGACCATAAAATTAAAACCCATTATGCAAGCATGCATATAGAAGAAGAAGATGCAACAAAGATTGCAGAGAGAGAAGCAGCAACCTCTACGTGTGAAACAGAGAAAGACCATATAAATACTCAAAGAATCCACTTTAACGTGGATGATACAGATGATGGTGAATCCCACTATGATGAGACACATGTGGATGATAACTGCAAAGTTATATGTGAATTGGTGAATCCAACCACAACTGATGGATTTGGTGAAGTTGAAATTGTCAATGAAATTGACAATCAACACATGTATGCTTGGATATCCCACCATAGTGTGGATGAACATTATGTTGATGATATGTGTGGCTTATTTTTTGAAACAGGGATTGATTGTGGAAATATGGTAAGCACCATGTTTGATGAAGCATTGAAGGGTGAAGTTGCAATTGTAGCAGTAAGATATGAAGCATTATGTCATCTAGCAACAATTGATGATCAAGAACAAGATAAAGTGATTGAATATTTTTTTATGACAATATCCATTAACAGCATATCAATGGAAGACAACCTCCATGCAGTTGAAAAGAAATCAGATGTAGAGAAGGAAGCTCTCACTGAAGATATTCATATTAAAGATGTTTTAAACATTATTTTTGAATATGCAAGTGTTCAGAATAGCATGGAAAAAGAAGTTGAAAGAAAGGCTATTATTAAGTTTCATGCAGATTTGAAGCTCATTGAAGAATGGATTAAGAAACAAATAAAGCAAATTGGTGCGAGTCTTAAAGTAGAAACTGGAATAAAAGAATTGAATGAAATGGTAAATAATGATCTTGAGTGTGTAGATTACAGGAAAAAAGCAACAGTACCTGATGATGAAAGTGAAAATAATGATATGGATGTTTCTGAAGACAAAGATGAATGCATTGAAACCATTTTCGGCAATGGAGTCAAGAAGAGATAAGATTCTACTATCAAGAAATATGGTAGAAAGAAACTTAGGAATATAAAGCACAAGAAGTAAAGCGAAGAAGACAGTTTGAAGATGCATTGTTATGGCAACAGTCCATGGTTGAACAAATATTTGAAGAGGAAGTTGTAGAAGACATGATCCAATTGTTCTTTAGAACAAGTTCAAAACAAGTCAAAGAAAATATGCAGCACCAACAACTAAATAAAGCCTACAGCAAGAAAGTTCAACAAAGAATGAAGAAATTTCGAGGATATAGAATCTAGAAGCAGAGAAAAAGAAAATGCCAAATTGTAAAATTCTTGTGTCATTGAAAGCCTAGTTGAGACATAGACCAGCAGGCATGTTTATGTGATAGTTAACTCATGTTGAGTCATGTTGAGTCATACAATCATAATTAAGGGGGATTGTTAGAAATTGTAATTAATCCCACATGTGGAGTTGGCTAAACATAGAGAGTCAGTTAAATGAGTGATTGAGTGATTGATTGTTTGAGTGTTGAGTCAAGTCAAGTGATAGGCGACTTTTAGTGTGTGGTTACATGTGGATGCATGTCAAGATATTTTAGGCAAGCCGCTAGTTGGAAAAGGATAAATACCCTCACTAGGTTGATTGTAAGCATCATGTTTTGAGCGATCAATAGAAGAGCAACAACTCGTGTTTTGTGTGAATTCATGCTCTGTCTCCTCTACCTTTCCAGCAAATTGGTATCAAAGCAAGGAAAACGGATCAGAAATCTGTGAAAAAGAGGAAAGAAACATTTTTTTCTCTTGTTTGAGCTATTGTGATATACACGGTGTTATAACGCTGGTAGGCGTAAGAGACATCCGCGTTACAATTCTTGGACTTGCCCTATTTTATATGCACGTGGGTCAAAGTTATCATTGTCATGAAGGGAGTTAGCACATAGGCCTCAATTAGCGGACACAACATTAAAAAAGTAAAGAAATTGTGCCTTACGGGGGCGCATATTGAAAATTATATTTTTTTTCAGGGGCGATATGCAAAACAACATCATGCAATCAACAAAGCAGCTATAAGAAAAGGAATGATAGCAGTCATGGGTTGCAAAGCACGAATAAAGAAGACTAAGAAAAGGAATAAAAAATAAGAGGTAGAGATTGTTGCCATGGTTAGAGAGGTTCAGGCCGCAGCCAAGGAACTGAGAAGTCTAGCAAAATACAAAGAAGAAATCAAGGGTTATTGGTGTAGCTTTGATTTGCTACCACCTCCTATGTCTACAGGTGAATATTTTGATCATTGGGTTATCAAGATGTTAACTTTTCTTAGAGCTAAAGAGTTAATTGAGTATGAATCTAATAACCCATATGATGTAGTATGTGATGTTTTAGCATTGACTTTTATAAGATATACATTGGATGAGAAGTGATTGTGCAAGGTAGAAAAATCGACAACTTCCAAGGAAGCATGGAAGATCTTGGAAGCAGAGTTTGGCACAACAGAGAGTGACATGCAACAACAGGTTATGTCACAAGCAAATAAGTCAGCTGCAGATCTGAGAGTAGATGAGCAAGACTCTAAGAGGAAAACAAAGCTTGTAGAATCCCACTCAAAAGTGGATGATGGTTGTCAAGACCATAAAATTGAAGCCTATTATGCAAGCATGCATATGGATGAAGAATATGCAGCACAGATTGTAGAGAGAGAAGTTGAAGCCTTTGTGTGTGAAACAGAGCAAGAGCAAATAAATTCTCAAGGACTCCACTCTAATGTGGATGATACAAATGATGGTGAATCATACTGTGATGAGACACATGTGGATAATGGCTGCAAAGTTATATGTGAATTGGTGAATCCATCTGCAGCTGATGGATTTGGTGAAGTTGAAATTGTCAATGAAACTGACAATAAGCACATGAATGCTCTGATATCCCACCATAGTGTGGATGAACATTATGTTGATGATATGTTTGGTTTCTTTTTTGAAATGTGGATTGATTGTGACAATATGGTAAGCACAATGTTTGATGAAACATTGAAGGTTGAAGCTGCCACTGTAGCAGCAAGATATGAAGCAATTAGAACTTCTCATGAAGCAGTGTGTCATCTAGCAACAGTTGATGATCAAGAACAAGATAAAGTGATTGAAGAATTTTTTATGAAAATATCCACTAACAAAATAACAGTGGAAGACAACCTCCATGCAGTTGAAAACAAGGCATACGTAGAGCAGGAGGCTCTCACTCAAGAGAGTCATATGAAAGTTGTTTTTAACATTGTTTTTTAATATGCAGGTGTTCAAAATAGCATGGGAGCAGAAGTTGAAAGAAAGTTTGTTAATAAATTTGATACATATTTGAAGCTTATTAAAGAATGGATTCATAAACCAATAGAAAAATTTGATGTGATTGTTAAAGAAGTAGCTGGAATAAAATAATTGAATGAAATGGTGAATATTGATATTGAGTGTGTAGATTACAAGAAAAAAGCAGCAGTACTTGATGATGAAATTGAAAATAATGATCTAGAAAGTTGGGAATATAAAACACAAGAAGCAAAGAAAAGAAGACAGTTTGAAGATGAAATGTTTTGGCAGCAGTCCATGGTTGAACGCATATTTGAAGAGGAAGGTGTACTAGACAAGATCAGATTGTGTTTCAACAAAAGTTGAAGACAAGTTAAAAAAAATTGCAGTAGCAACAAGTGAATAGAGCCTACAACAAGAAAGCGCAACAAGGAATGAAGCAATTTTGAGGATATAAAATTTGGAAGAAGAGAAAAAGAAAATGCAAAATTGTGAAAGTCTTGAGTCATTGTAAGCCTAGCTGAGACATAGACTAGCAGGCATGTTTTATCGATAATTGAGTCAATTTCTATTGTAATCCTAACAAGCATAGTTGAGTCATGTTTGAGTTATGTTGAGTCATACAATTGTAATTAAGGGGAAGTGTTAGAAATTGTAATTATTCCGGAGTTAGATAAAATTAAAGAGTCACTTAACTAAGTGTTGAGCGCTGAGTGTTGGAGTGTTGAGTAAGTCAAGTGATAGACGACTTTTAGTGTAGTTGCATGTGGATGCATGTCAAGATATATTAGGCAAGTCGCTAGTTGGAAAAGTATAAGTACCCTTCACCAGATTCATTGTAAGCATCATGTTTTGTGTGATCAATTGAAAAGCAACAACCCATGTTTTGTGTGAATTCATGCTTTGTCTCCTCTGTTTTTCCATGACTACATATATGTTTTTACAGCAATGTGCATTTAACCTAATCTACAAATGCATTTTACTTTTATTTTTTTATTCGACTTTACGGAAACAATGATTTAGATAATTAACAATATGAATTTAAAATAACTACCAATGTCTAACCAATAATTTCCGTGCATAAAACGAAGATAATATGAAACCAACCTTAACCCACAAAAACACGTGTAATTGTTCTCCACAACGACTTTTTTTTAAACGTGGGAACACAAAAGAACAGAGAATTCGAGTTCTTTCCTGATGTGGACTGTCAAGATTGTCACCCTTGTTACAATAATTATCTTTTCTTAGAAAGCAGTGACTGCCCACTTAGTGGCTTTTATGCTTGTTTCATATTAGATATATAACATACAGTTACTATTAAAACTTGCATTTTCTAAGGCTAAGCATAGCTTGGTGTCAGAAAGCCATCTCCAAAGTTAACGGAATGACAACACAAATATGTTATATATTTTGGTAACTGATATGCTTTTGAGAAATCAATCCCATATGGGCTAAGTTATCAGGCAACAACACAAATACCTTGTTTGTCAACCTGTTGCTTTAGAAAATGATATTTTATTCTATTAATTTTCTTTACGATGGAAGAATCAATCATCAAATATGAAGTATGCAATCAATAATCAATATTCAAAGAGATAGGCGTTCAATGGGCATTAAAATTAATGACATGTCCTTTGAATTAAGTCAGAATTGAAATCACGAACATGGAATTTAAAAATCAACATTGAATCTGGTAGGTTTACTGCGTAGTGGTGTAGAATTGTGAATAAACTACATCCAACTGCACCTTACGTCTACGTTTCTATGGAACTTTATCCGAGACAGTGATTCCGATAACTGAGAGTATGAATTTAAAATAAATCACGGTGGTTAACCTACAATTAAGATAATGTCCATACAATTAAGATAATGTGAAAGGAATCTTAACCTACAGATATTAATTTTCAAAAACACGCATTACTTTACAGCGTAGTTGTTCTCGACAAGATTATAAAGTTTTCGAGTTCTTCATTGATGCCGACTCTCAAGAACTATGTTGTGTTACCCACTTGGTGGCTTTTATGCTTGTTGTATTACTTTTCTTTACAAAGGAAAACTCAAACATTTAGTCATATAGACAGATAAGCACTTTCTTCCGGAGGCTCTGGGAAAGAATATTTGATGCAATGTAATGTATTTGACTCCGTTAATCACAACAATCACATTACAATCTCCTTCCGATGATTTGGAGGGCATGTTAGTACTTTCTCACCATGTGGCTGGTCCGGATGAGATGATCAGTTGCTTCTTTTCATAATTACAGCAAGGCAGTTATCCTTGGTCGTTCTCTTCTGGTTATATGTTATTTCTTATCCATGTCGTTTTCTTCGCAATGTATAGATCAGTTCTAGTATTGTTGTATTCAATTTTTAGGCTGTGTAATTCTATGTCTGGGAGTTTCTTCCTTTCAACAACTGGATTATCCCATCCTGCATTAGTTTCGTTAAACTGGACACGAACCTCCACCGGAAGACCTGTAGTTTTTACACCGAGATGGCCCCGATGGAGGTACAGGAGCCCTTGGGAGCGATTCAACCCACGAATTCTTCATCTTATTATTATTATTATCCGCTTGTTCTCCTTGAAATATGAATTGGAATTTCAGCGGCCTGCCAGCCGAACCTTCGCTAACCATCGTGACCACCATAATCATTTACCACTCGTGTTGCCATTCTCATTTCCATCTCTCCTTCAACCTATACAACTCTTCTTTTGGCAGGCAGTCCCACAATAAGCGATTGATTGCACCAATCTTAATATCAGAAGAAGATTAACGATAATATGAGTGTATCGTAATATTTACATGCAAATATATAGAATATCTTGGTGGTCAATTATTTAAAGTCTCCCTCCAAGGTATAATTCAAAACACGTTTCGATCATCCATGTATTCTTTTGTCCAAAGAAAAAATCGACTACCTTTCATTAATCAATCCTCGATATATTTATAGTTTTAAAAAACCGATATTTCTAAAAAGGAAATGAATTATCAATGAATGTTCAGGATATATTTATTTCAAGGAAGGGGAACTAGGCTCTTGTGTGTTTTCCAAACCAAACCGTTTCTAATTTTATTTATTTAAACAAAGTTATTATATATAAAATGCTACTTATTTCAATTACGTATCATATGTCATCAAATTTGACATTTATTCCTTTTATGTATATATTTTTATTGAATTATAAGAAGCGAGTTACTATATATTTGGATGTGTGACAGTTATAATTAGTTTCCATATATCATATATATATATATATATATTTATTGGTTGATTTATAAAATTTATATTAAAACTTGAAATTTTATAGAGCAAAAGTTTAATTTATGATTTTTTATTTTTTTTATGATGATGATGACGATGATGATAGTGGTTAACATCCACTAAGACCAAAATGGTATATCGGACCTATAGTTTTCTTAGTTTTTAATTGTTTGGCCCCTCATCTTTCTTGGCGAGATTGATGTTGTAGCTTTCTTTTTTTTCTCTACGGTCTTCCAACTTCCTTCATGTTGCATCTCCTTCATCTCTTTTTTTTCTTGGGACATTTGTGTCTTAGCTTCACGATCTATTGTGTTCGTCTTTTTGAAGATAGTCGGAGAAGAAGTTTGGTCTAGAAGATCTGCTTTGCTGTTAAATGAAGATTTATTTTGTGAGATATTCGAATCCTCATCACTCTTGATGCTTGAGAGGACAGGGCTTTCTCCATGCTTGCCTTGAGAGTTGTTTCTTTCTTGCCTGATTTCTTGTGATTCAAAGTTTTCTCTAGAAAATTCTTCTTTGATGACAATGTAGTGTTCTTTTTGTGCTCCTTCCCACCATGTAGATCTGTGGTGGGCTTTTCTAGCAGAATTTTTCTTGGAGGCTTTTGGGAAATTTTTGGCTAGATGGCTTGTCTCAAAGAAGGATTAGCATCTAAAGAGGATACTTTCATAATCGAGTTTCTGGTTCCACACAATCTTTACTTGTTAGGTCTATTTCAACTGGGAATCTGACGCTGAAGTCCATTTCCACACAGATGCGTGCATAGGTGGTTCTGGCATATTCCTCTGTTTCTGGGCACTTGCAATAAAATTTCCCAATTGCATTTCCAATCGCTTTTAGCGAGGAGAGATTCTAGAGATGCAAGGGTAGGCTTGGCAATCTCACCCAAACTGGTGCTGAGGTTATGACTACTATTGAGGGGTCAAATGATGGGTTCCATGGCTTCATGAATAGGCCCGAGTTTTCCCAAAACCAAGGGCCAGAATCTAGAATACATTGTCTGCTTTCAGGATTTTCAAAATCTACTATAAAGAAACCCATAGCATAGGAGTAGTTATTAATTTCATCAAAAATGACAGGCTTCCATACCTCCGAGATCCAATTATGGAGAGTTGTCAGCCGCGGCCAAAAACCATTGAACCGACAGATTAGGGCAGTTTCGGAAAACTTCAGAGCCTCGTTGAGTGAGGCCTGGACCACTTGGACAGTGGGAGCTGGGGCTTCACTGACGATATGGGCAGGAGCCTGCCCTCCAGAAGCGGACGGAACTGAGCCAGCAGTTATTTTCACGAAGCTGGGAGCCATATTTTCCTGTAGAAATAAGGCAGAAGATTATATCTAGATCTAGCCACAGAAAATTAGATCTAAAACCCAGCTGCTGAGAATAAGACAGAAGATTAGATCTAGATCTAGATCTAGCCACAAAAGATTAGATCTAGAACCCAGCCAAAATTTAAAGTAACTTCAAACCTTACTAACTTTCTTAACCCATTAACCTTATGCATGGATGGTGTATCATTGACTTACGCTTCTAGGCTCACGACAGTGTACAAATTACCCTCTAAAGAACTTGCGGCTATGGTTGCGGCAAGAAAATATGGCAACAAACGATCGTTTATGACTAAGTTGCCGCAGAGATGAGCCGCAAAGAAGATATTTATCAATTGAGCCACAGAGATATATTGAGCCGCAGAGATAAAATATTAGATCAAGCTTCGATTGAGCCACGGAGATATATTGAGCCGTAGAGATATTTATCAATTGACATGTAACGTATTTGAACAATTAAGCCGTAGAGAAAACCCCACGAATTTTCGAAACAGAGCCATAGAGATGTATTGAGCCACAAAGATATTTATCAATTGAGATGCAGAGATAAAAGATTAGATCAAGCTTCGATTGAGTCACAGAGATATATTGAGCTGCAGAGATATTTATCAATTGAGATATAACATATTTGAACAATTGAGCTGCAGAGAAATGAAAAACCCCATGAATTTTCCGAACAAAGCTGCAAAGATGTATTGAGCTGCAAAGACCACAATTAGAGACCACAGAGCCACAAAGACCACCAGAGCTGTATACCAGACGACCTCCGCCATATAAAAAATATTAAAGATTTTTAAAAATTTAAAGTTTAAGTTGTTTAATTTGTAAAGTTATAATATGTTAAGGGTTTTTGAGTGTTGAATATATTTATTTATTCAAAAATACATTTTAAACAAATACTTCTAGATGTAGCACATTTTCTGCCCATTTTATATATATAAATAAAATTGAAAAAAAAAATCTAATACCAATAATAATATTAAAATTTATTTAGTTGTGTTAATTCAATTACCTAACTACGTAATTTTCAATATTTTTGTACATAAATTCTATTTAAAAATATTCATGTGAACATCAAAAAAATATAATATCACAATTATATAATGCAAAATTATTACAATACTATTTAAATTGTTTTCATTGTAAAAAACAATGTGATCCAACTTATTTAATGAAATTGAAATTAAACTCATTAATAGACTATACTCTAAAATGAAAAATCATTATTAACTTGCTTTTCACTGCATCTATCTTAAAATTGGAGTGACAATACATATAACTAATATCATAAAATGCTAATATTAAAACCCAAGTAAATCCAATTTAGCCTACACACTATCATTAATAACTCGTATAACTAATATAGCTCAATGCTAATGCTAAAACGTAGGTAATCAATCCAATATAGCCAATTCCCAGCTCCATGCTAATTCTAAAACCTAAGCAATCAATCCAATATAGCCAATTTTTGAAAATATTATATACTACGATCAATAACCTCCACTACCGTACTTATAAATAAATCCCAAATCTAATAATTTCGTTAATGAAATGGCTCATATACAATTTGCAACACCAGGCTCATCCAATCTACATCAAAAAAGTATTTCAGAAATTACAAAACCTTTAAGAACCAAATTACAAAGTCAAACAAAATCAAATATACGATTTAACATAGTTAATATGCTCGCGGAGGCTATGACTCTACTGACTTCGATTTTATTGTGTACTGTAAAATTAGTAACCAAATACGTGCATCGTATAATTTGATAAAATTCAATTCGGTTTATGGTAGTGTCGCTTGGTTTACCCAAAACTTATGATTTATAATTTATTATATGGATTTGTTAATTTGTGTGTTTAGAATGGTAAGTACAACAATGGGATATATTTTAGGTAAGAAAGTTATTTGAAAATAGAAACTAGTTGTGAGTGGAGAAAATTTCTATTTTTTCAGTGTAACAATCTCTAAACACATAATAGATGGTTGGGATATCTTAGGTAAGAAATGGAAAGGCTACAGGATTGCAGTTTGGAAAAGGAAACTAGTTATGGATGGAGAAAATTTTTAAGTTTTCAATTTCAGTTTTGTTTGGAAAGGTTTAAAAAGTTGAGATAATAAGGAAAGAATGAATTTTAGTAACAATTTTGAAATTGAATTTTTTTTATAAAAATAATTGATTTTTTAAATAGTTAGAGATAAAAATTTGAGCATGAACCTTGAAATTTTTTTTAGAAAAAACAATGAATTTTTTTAAATATATTTATATGAAGAGGAATTTAAGAAAAAAAAAGTTTTGAATATTTATTTTTTAAATTTGTAATAATTACAAAAAGATTTTATATAAAATTTGAAAATAAAGAGGGATGTAGTTTTGAGTTTTGAATATTTAATTTCTAAATAAATATTAAATACAAAATGAGTTTTGTTAAGATTTGAAAGTAGGGAGAGAAGTTTTGAGTTTTGAAAAGAAGAGAGATTTTGGAGATTTTGGTTGTACTTTTGGTTTGTAAATGGCAGTTTTAAAATTGTTTATATTGTTTAGAATTATTAAAAAATATTCAAATTTCAAAATGAATACGAAGAAAATGACAAGCCATATATATATATATATATATATATATATATATATATATATATCCTCTTGAATTTTGTTCGAATTGAAAATTTTATCATATAGTATTTAATTCAAATCCAAATTCCAATTTAAACTTGATAATTATATTGTAAATAATGTTCAAAGATAAAATATATGAGCTCCAAAATTATAATAATAATTACCAAGGTATCACCCTACAATTTGAATTCAGTTGAGTAACTGAACTAGATCAACAAAAGAAAAACATATTCCATAAAAGGTTTGTTGTTTGTTTGCCTTAGCTGGTGCAAGCACGAACAAATATATAATAAGATCCCTTGAAAACTTTATTGTTGATACGGGAAAGATGAAAATAACGCTGAAATAAGATTTAAGTTTTTTTATTTAAAATTAGATTTAATGATAATAAGAAATAAAAAAAAAATTAGATTTCACTAATTTTATTTTATTTATTTATTATTAATTTTTTTTTAATCTAGGATAATTAATAATTGGTGAGAGTTTTTCTGAACAGGTTTAGGATCAAATCTAATTAACTGTCACTATAAACTTAGGCTAAATACAACAACCTGCAAACCGTAAACAATAGTGATTAACTTATGTCTCAACAAGAACCTACTCTTCTAGCCAATACACAACAAGCCATATACTAATTTTATTTTAAGGACATTGATTCCTTAACCAATACACAACAAGCCATATACTAATTTTATTTTAAGGACATTGATTCCTTACAATTAAGGACACTGATTCATTGTCGCATTGTATGGCCTACATGGTTTAACATAACGGTCATTCATTGTTGTACCAATTCAACATATTTATTATTATTAACTAACTAGGTTTATAAAAGTGATTGTATTTTGTGTATTATTTATTTTATTACATTCATATTATTATTATTAACTAACTAGGTTTTGTAAAAGTGATTGTATTTTGTGTATTATTTATATATAAAAATGAGTGTATTTTTTTTTATAGGTTTTTATTTTTAAAATTCAAACATATATTGTTAAATAGATAAGTTAATATGTTATGTTTTTGTGTTCTTTTATATAATTAGTTTTATTTTTTATGTTTTTTTTGAAAATGTATTGATTTATAAAAGGATTATTAATAGTTAATAAATAAATATTGATTTTTAAAAAATAAGTTCATATCTTTTTTTAAATATAATTGTTGTTAAATTTTATGTTTTGGTTTAGATTTTTTTTAATGTATTCATTTATAAAAATATTTATTAATAATTACTAAATAAATAAATAAATTTTCTCTTTTGTTAAATAGTTTTCAAAGTTAGATGATATTTTTTTTAAATTTATAAAAGACAATTTTTTAATAAAATGTAATTTAAAATATTGCTCTAAAGCTAAAAACAATATTAACTATTAATTACCTACCACTAATTAATCAATACTATATTTATACATTAAAAAAAAAACTATTAAAAAAATCATATAATATCTCAATACATCTCATATTTAATCTATATATAAAATTAAAAAAATATAATAATTAAATTTTCCATTATAAATTAATATCATCTTACAAGAACATTACATTAATTAGATAAATTATAAATTTAATTTAATAAAAAAGTAATATAAAAATTATAGAAAATAGTTCCCCAATTATCCCAAAAAAAAATCCAAAGAATGTATCTAAACTCTCAAAATTAAAAAAAAAAAGAAGAAGTAAATATGGAAAAACAATTTCTAAATCATGTTACAAAAAATCTGGAGAAACAACCAAAACTCTAAAAAATAAATAACAAAATATATTTTCCAAATCCTATAGAAAATCTAGCCCCCTGAAATTAATAACAAAATATATTTTCCAAGTCATATATAAAAAATCTAACAATCTAATACTAATAATAATAGCTGCTTATAAAATTCTCTTTGAAATACAATTGATATTCACTTTATGCGACAATCATCTATTATTATTATTAGGAAGCTTGCATTATTTTCAAAAAGCACGTATGAAATTATTTAAAATTCTTAAATCTAGAAGGTTGAGCTTCCATTCAAAGTTATATTCTACTTCCTATTTCTTTAAATCAATACGTAAACAATTTGAAAAGCTATGATGGGTGAAGTTGTATTCTACATAGAAAGGTGGAGCTGGTGTTATATTGAAATGTGGTAATATAATTTTTGTTTGTATATTATTTAAGCTAGAAATTTTAATATTAATTTTTTTGTGATTTTGTAATTCTATTTTGTTTCTTCACATTTTAAAATTAATGCTTTAACTATTAAAAATAGAAAATGACTTAAATCTGGTGGGTATGAGAAATTTAATAACAGAGTATGGTCATTATAATATGGATGATAAGTGGGTGGGGTAGTTCCATTCTTTTTTGGTGAATGACAAGTTTATGGAGCAGTTTTATCTATTTTAGGTTATGGTAGGCATTGTGACTGTGATTATTTTTCTGATTTGATATGACACTTGATTTGAGTCTCTAAAACTTAATTTGAGGCTCTTCTCATACATATTTAATTGAATGACTCACTAAATATAGGAGAGCCAACAACTTGACAATGTTAACACCAATGGGTGGCTTTGGTGGTATATATATAATTGCATAACACCTTCATTATTTAAAAAAAAATCCAGACAATGTAAACTCCATTTCCCAGCAACGAAAAATGATGTAAAGTCTATTTCTCTGTAATGGAACACAGTGCACTGGAGGTCTCAGAATACATCGATCAACAACACATCAAGAGAAGCAAGATGATTTCCACCACATACTGTAATACAACACAATTGGAAGCCAAATTCAAGCATATATTAAATATTGATAAAAAAGAATGATGTACACTATGTACATATAAATACATAAAGAAATTGTTGATGCATTTTCCAGGTCTTCTTGGACACTAATAACCACTCACCATAACAAAAACCTAATCCCAAGGATTAGTTATCTAACATTCCTCCCTTAATCTGAAGGGGTGTATCAAAGTCCAAGAACGAGAACTCAAGATGAAAATATGCATCTTTGCCAAGAGCTGAATGTCTCTCAGAAATGGTTTTTAAGGATGACCACAAACCAAGGATAGTCGTTTTTAAGAGAAAACCACAAACAATACCTACATCTGAAACCTTCATAGTATTTCTCAGATCAATAAAAAATCTCAACTTTGGAACCATTAATGTAGTTCCTCGAAGAATTTCTTATCTATAAGTGCTCATTGACAAACCACAAATAAAAAAAAAAAATGAAGTCTCTATGGATACAACTATGGCTCTAACTAGTACAGGTTGTGTCTTAGGCTCACTTGTGGATCTCTCACTCACGCTTGCTTGACAAATCTTCGAACCTGTAGCACACCATCACAACTCTATCAATTCCCCCATTGTTAGATACAGGGTGAGAAGATAAAGTATTCTTTATCACTACAAGGATGGTCAATACTCTCGAACATATCCCGTTGTAGGACCTGTAAATATTCTTGGCTGCTTTGGATCAATCCCAAGAAGCAGTCCATCCAAAATTATTTCTCTCTGTTGCAGTAGTATTCTTTCTGGAATATTTGTTTGAATGCTGATTGTGCTTTCCACAATGTTCACATGGGTGAAGATAAAAACATTGATCATTCATATGTCCAAATCTATCACAATGTTCGCATCGACCAATTTGTGTTGGAACAACACCATCAAGAAATCCAGCGCTACGAAATTGTATATGTTTAGAAAAATAAGGCACATAAAAAAAACATCTTTATCATATCCAACACCAATTTTGTTTTTGTTTGTGTAATTTCTTCCCAAGGTCTTATACTAGGTTTCACATCAGGACTTTTAACTACATCCAAATTTTCTCATGAAATGGCTTCATTACTCTTTGATTGTTGTTTGGAGTTAAGATCCTCTCTATATACTTGAGACTCAATCTAGAGAATTTCAATTGTATCCCATGCATCATGTAAACATACTCTAATATCAGCAAGACTTACTTTAATGACATGTATAGTTTCATCAACAATGGAACTAATGAGATTGTTTAAGATTTCTAATACATTTTTAATTTGAGCTATTTTACTCAATCTTGGGTATCGGGTTCAACCGAAAATGCACCTGTTTTAAAAACTAATTTGACTACTTAAAACAAAGACAACTTAAAATATTTCTAGGCAAAATTATCTTACAAGGATTTGAACTTGTGACCTTATAACCTTTAATATACCAAATTAGATTTTCTAACCATAATGCCTTATTTCTCCTTTTTTTGAAGTTGAAGTAATATCACCATAAAAATGGTGTATTATTCCTTGACCAAATAGTGTGAAACAACAAATACCTTGAACTCTTACTCAATGTGATATGTATTTAAAGACACACATAAAAAACGAGTGATCCAACTGGGTGAGAGTCGAACCAGGCATTAACCAAATCACAAATTGCTGCACAATATGAGCCAAAACAAAAGGTAGTGAGGAATGGAATTATATTCCTCCTTATATTTGTCCTTTCAATTGAACATAGTTCACAATTTTGATTCATCAAAGGACTCATAAAAAAATCAAATTCATTCTAAGGAAGAGAGTATCAGATGAAGTCAACAGAAACTAGCCAACTGAAACCCAAGTCAGTATAATATAAAGGATGGAATTTACCAACTTTCTTTCCAAAACTATTTATTTATGTCATTTTCTTTCCTTCTTCCATAGTCCACTCTTGTCTCGATGTTATTCGAGTTCCATGCCACTATTTTCTTTTAATGCCTCTTCCTCATAAGAGGGAAATCGATGAACAATTTTTATTTTTTTAATCATTGTAGGAAGGCATCAAATAACACAACGTCAGACTCGTTACTTTTGGTATTCAAAAACAAACTCCATTTTCAACTAAAGCAAATATGGGAGATTGGAAATCGTGGATTGATTTCAGTGAGAATGGTAGGATTGAGTTATTACAGTATGCAAATGATGTGTCATTATTTACACAGATGGGTCAAAGGAAAAACAAAGATAAGCCAAAGCCAGCATTGAAGAGATCCCAAAAACAATAGAATAACTAGAAAAAAGGTACATGCATCTTTAGTTGTGAAAGGGACGTGATACCTAAAACCCTAGCCAGATGTTGGTCAACCACTCAAGTGACTCCCAATAGTGCATAATCCAGGTCAATAAATGCCCTATGGGGCGAAACCTCGCCAAAAGAATAAGCAACCTATGCTACCTGATCAAGTCCCAAACTTTTGTTATTCAAATCTTTGGGATTTGTGGCCACTATTGGTAAATAGTAGTAATCAAATGTTCCAAAAGGAAGAAGAGACAAGTTTTTTTTTGAAACTATTTTCTTCACTTTCTTGTACATGTATATGTGAGTAATCTAAACATAACAACATAAATTGACAACATTCAGTATCACCAAGAGCCAATAAAAATAGTCCAACTTACACCTTTCCTCACTTCAATGGTAGTTGCATGTCCACAAGGTTTTCAGGACAACAAAGTCTCCTCTCTCACTATCCACTTTTGTCAAGTCCAATAATTCTTTAATTGGACATGGATGTATCCTTAATTGAATTTTCGAGTCTCCTATCCCTTCTTGTCATTACTAGCCTCAAAATCGTTGGACAGAGCCACCATTTTTCAGTTCTATTACAATGCTGCACTCTCACAAACGTTCAAATATATAATACAATTTTGGAATGGAAACGTCACCAACTATCAACACCATGGACAGGTTGTGACAAAAAACTTCAACGTCGAAGAAAAAAGGAGAATCGAGGAAGGCCACAAAATTAGTGGCTCAGCATAATCGAAAAATAGATAAACTTTTGCTCTCATACCACTATAAGACAACCCAATTGGAAACCAAATTCAAATGTATATTAAATATTGATCTCAAAGAATGATGTACACAATGTACATATAAATACATAAAGAAACTGTCGATTCAATTTTCAAGTCTTCTTGGACTCTAATAACCAATCACGATAACACAAACCTAATCCCAAATATGAGTTATCTAACAACAGAATGACACAATTAAAACCAAATTTGCAATATAAGTGAAAAAACCTTCTTGACAAGGCGTCATCCAAAATAAGTGCAAAATGATTCCATAAATTTGTTATACATATTGGACATAAGCTCCATTTCCCAATGGCATTCTCATTTCACCGTGTAGCATGCAATCCCCAGTATGTTTATAATGCAATGTACAAAAGATAAAATTCTCATAAATGCTTTACCCCTTGCAGCGAGATCCCCTTAGGGTGAGGTGTGATGAAATATCGTGTGCCAAAAACAACTTTAAGTGCCAACGTTGAAGTAAGAAACGTGGAGTAAATGATCTCTTTATTGACTTATGGATATCCATTGAATCACTACCAATATGAACTCATATGCCTTCCTGTGATTAACATTTTATCCACAATGCCCAATGTTTTGCTAGTGGTTAGCACCTTCCAATTACATAAATGTGAGGACATAAACCTATAATGTAGAGGAAATCATAACTTTGAAGCATGTTTCCACAGATCTCGTGGATGCAGTTGTTGAGGTATCACCCTTCTACTAAAGAAACAATTTGAATTCAGTTGAGGAACTAAACTAGGAATAAGCTGGGAACAATGCAAGTATGTTGCATAGATTTCTGTTGGAAAGGTAGAGGATGAAAGTCACAAAATTTCTCTCACACACAATAACACGAGCTGCAGATCTTCTATTCATCACACAAACTTGATTCTGACATACAACTATCCATAGATCTGAGGCTCTTAGCTTTCACATATACTTGATTGGACTTGACTTGAATATAATGAACCAATCATGGGGTATTTATGTTTTTTAGCTAGCGATTCACTCAAAATAACTTCAATATGCAAAATCAGACTATATTTGACTTTTCCCAAAATAAGATTGAACTATAACTACCTCATACTTCACTCGGTTAACTCACACTCTAAATACGGACTGCACTTAACTCAGCTTATCTCTTCGTGCATCACTCTAGTTCAATCTTGCTAGATCTTCATGTGGGAGTAATTATTATTTCCAAGGTTGTGGCATGTTTGGTATGTTGGTGCTAAAAGTCATGGGAAACTTTATCGGTGATATGGGAAAGATGGTACCAAGTGTGAAATAAGATATTCAAATTTTGGTTTAATTAAATGTTAAAAAGAATATTTTTTTTTTAATTATAATAAAATATACTTTATTTACTTCTAAAAAAATATTATAATTTGCATTGGTCAATGCTAAAATAATAATATAGTGGTCAAGAGGGAAATTGATTGCTAAAGTCCTCGTTAGATAAGGACTAATTACTATAAATCAAAATATCTCTAAATTATATTACTAAATTTATTAGAAAATATCATTTTCCTTATTAATTAAACAGTGACAATAATTTATATCTAAATATAATAAACCAAAAATCAAACTAAAACAATTAGAAGTGAACAAATTAATGAATATAAATAACTCTCTCAAAAAATTATCAAGTACCACTTTGTTTAATAACAATGAATCATTCCTTTATTACTGAAAAATAATTTTCTTCCAATATGTGCTTCATTACCCTAACCACATTCAACATTCACTTAGTAAAATTTCCACCCTAAAAAAATAAAACACAGCTACCCAAATCCTTCCATTATCTGTTCAATTCAATTAGCTTTCCATATATCATGACAATGCACTTTTTCAATCTTTTCTTCCAATTCTCACAATGTCACAAGGCTCATATTGTTCTTTGAGGTCTTGCTTAAATGGTAATAAAATAATATAATATAAAAAATAATCTTATAATATCTTAAAATTATATTAAAATAAAAAAAATGTTTTAAGTTGAATGAATCTGAGAGGTTATGAAATATCAAGTATAACTGTATCCTCACGCTGGGAATAAGTATTCAGATACTTTGTAACCTCTCTGAGCAGCTAGAATATCTGTCTATAATACAGACTGCTGAGCTTAGAAGTGAAGTATGGTAGAAGCTGCCGTGTGCTTTTCTTTGAGGGTTTAGGTAAAAACTAAAATTGTCAGTCCAATTATTTATTTTTTAGACTGCTCTATGCCATTAAATTTTAATTAAGATATATATATATATATGATTGGGAATGCCAATATGTTTCTTGTATTGGCGTGGCACGAGTTGAAGGCTGCCACATGCAACTGTATTATATATAGGATTGGTAATGCCAATATGTTTCTTGTATGGGCGTTGCATGGGTTGAAGGCTGCCGCATGCAACTGTATTATCTGAAACGAAAAGTACGGCTAAGATGAAATTGAGGAGTGAGCTGGCCAACAAGCCCCCCCTAACAGTAATAAAAATATATTCTTTCATTTTTACACGAGGACCACTATTCTTTTTAAATATGTTCTTTTCATTTTTACACCAGTACTGCCCTTTTTTAATGGGGCGCCCACGTTTACCGATGTGATTATATGTTATTTGTCAAATGGTCGTTTCAGACGTTTTCCTTACGAAGCAAAACTTCATAGAGAGACAAATACTTTTGCCGTCTGGAAACATAAATCCAATGTAAAAGGTGACGAAGGAGGAATTGCCGTCTGAAAACATAAATCCAATGTAGTAGGTGACAAATGGGATAATAAAAGAATATTTGACAAAATGTAAAGTACTTGAGTCAGTTAATCACGGCAATCACTTTACAATATCCAGTCATTATTAGGAGGGTTTGGTAATCACACAGTTAATATCCATTGCATGCTCTCTCAAATCTTTCCTTTTCATTTAGTCGGTATCCTTGGTCGTTATATTCGGGTTCGTTATGGATGAAACAACAATAGAGACAATGATAAGGGATTAAGAATATGGAGTTCTCTCTTCGGAAGCAAATTGGAGGGGGATGACAGCCCTAGGTAGGAACTCGCAGGATTGTGGAGGCAGGAATGTATTCCAGACAGCGTCGGAATAGGCCGTGGCTCTGAAAACTATAGATACAGCTGCCAATCTGGAAACATCACGTGGAGTAGTGAAAGAGAGAATGGCAGACATACAGCACTCCGGGAGAATGACAAGGGATTGGTGTAGAATTATAGGCCGCGTCTTAAGTTTAGATACAGCTGGCAATCTGGAAACATCGATTGGATTAGTGAAGGAGAGATCACGTATACTGCTTTCCAATAGATCTACCCCACGCTCAGGTTCCCCATCATTTTGTAGTGGTACCGCACTTGAATTCCCCATCTGTCTTCTTTCTGTCCCAAAATTGAAAAGCAATAGGAAAAATACTGCGTCATGGACAATCAAACATTACAGAAAATATAACATAAAAATTGTCACATACACTAACAACCCAATGAGACGCTGGTGATTTTCGAAACAGCCTAGCAATGACGAGCCCTTTGAAACGAAACGCTTATTGTAAAACAGAGAGAAGCCAGCCTATGCAATGGCATCTAAATCCGTTGAAGGACAACACAATCACACTCTGGGAGCTTCCGAAAACATCTAATAAATGGCATATCTTTCAAAACACAGGGCTTCTCTTACAAATACAGAAACACCAGCCAGCATAACGGCGTGTAACGCGGTTGAAGCACCACATAATGTAAACTTATCACTCGTAAGATATAAGCATGGATGCCCGGTTCCAAGGTCATTTGAAAGCTCACAGTAAAATTATTGCACGAAACTTAAACTGTCCACAACCAGCTGTAGTTTGCATATTCATATAGCGGTATGGAGAGAGTTTAAGTTACGAAAGGGTTTGATGTGCATGTAAAAACTAAAATTATCTTCTGTGATTATTATGGTGATTTTCTTAAAGATCTTTCCATAAGATATTGCGTCTATTTATATTTCTGTTCTCAAACAGTTTGATTCAATTCAAATTTCATGAATCATAATGATTGTGTGAAAGGTTTTTGTATTTACAACCATTGTAGCGGATGTGTTTTTCACAACCATTGTAGCGGATGTGTTGTCTCTATTGAAATGACAGATATACAGTATATCTGTCATTTCTGGTCCATGTCATTTTTTCTCGGTGCCTGGATCAGTATTAGTATCGTTGTATTCCGGCTGTGTAATTCTACGTATGGGAGTCGCTGATTTCAACAACTGGATTCAAGGAGTATCCCATTAAACTGGACACGAACCTTTACCGGAAGACCTGTAGTTTCTACACTGAGATGGTCCTGATGGAGGTACGGGTCCCCTTGGAAGCGATTCTAGCAACAGATTGTTCATGTCAATATTGTTATTATTTTCCATTTGATCTCCCTGGGGCCTGAACTATGAATTTGAATTTCACCAATATCAATAACAGAAGAATATTAACAATAATATGAGTGTATCCTAATCTTTACATGCAAATATATAGTTTATATAGGAAATACTCACGCGGTGCGTGGGTGAGCTGAAAATAGAGGACACGTGGGAGACTTTATAGTGTAGACTTATGCGATAATGGACTATCAAACCCATGGGAATGTTAACCATTTCTTTTGTACACC
Organism: Pinus tabuliformis; assembly: GCA_031772625.1. NCBI lineage: Eukaryota > Viridiplantae > Streptophyta > Pinopsida > Pinales > Pinaceae > Pinus > Pinus tabuliformis. The sequence continues at coordinate 810,442,882 of CM062819.1, read as the reverse complement.
CTTGGCCAGTAAAATTTGACTTTGATACGTTTGGCTGTGATCGGAGAACACCCTCAACGACTCACAGGCTGAATCTTTCTTGTTCAATATTTTTGGATCGACAACAAGAATAGTGAAATTCAAAAAGCAATCTCTTTTTACTTAGAATTAGTATAAGCCCCGAATCTGGTCATACATGATGGGCGTACTTCTCATTAATCAATAAATTTAGAAATTACGAAGTCTACTATTTTAAAATCTGGAACTTTCATTTTTAGTGTACAATTTTTTTAATACGGAGGGGCTAAAATGTTCTATGTAAGCTTCTTCATCTCAGAAAAATTGCGATAAATGATTTATCCATCACATGTTTGAGCAATCAAATATTTTGTAAGTTTCAAATTAAAGATAGAATGTATGTGTTATTGGAAGGTTTTTGTGTGGATTATTTATTGTACATTTTTGTAGTCAACTTTTGTAATTGATAATAAGACTTATTATTAAATATAATTAAATACAAATTAAGGAAAGGAAGCGAAAAAAATATAAATATACTAAAAAGATTTATTCAAAATCTTAAAAAACTTTAAAATCAAAATTTATAATACAAAAATATTATAAATATTCATTAACAAAATATATTTTTTATATAATTATACTATTTATTTATAATCACAACATATATTATCATATAATATATAAATATTATAAAATATTACACAATATATGTAAATAAAATATATATGATTATTATAATTTACAATAAAATCATAATATATAATAATGATAACTAAAATCATTACAATACAAATAAGGTTATTACTAATATTATCATAATACATATAGAAATAATAATGCCATAAATTATTATAAGTAATGATAAAATATATGTTATATACTATATTATAATAGAATAATATTAATATATTATTATTAATATTTTAATATGGATAATATAGTTATCGATAATAAAGTTAATATGATAAAATGTTAACAAAATTAATAAGTTATTATGTTATTAATATAAAGATAAGAATAAAAATATACAAAAGACTAAAAATAAGAGAAGAAAACATGGGAGGGATAGAAAAAAAAGGGAGAAAAGGGAACACAAAAAGAGATAAAGAGAAAAAAATAGAAAGGAGAAGAAGATAAAGGAGGTGGAAAAGGCCAGGGAACAACAGAAGTGAATTAGACTAGAAAAATAATAATGAAGAATCTAGAAAGTAGAGAAAAAGAAGGAAACTAGAACCAATGGATAATCAAGGACAAAAGTGAGTGTGCGTGGGGAGTAAGAAATTGTTAGGTCCCTCTAATACTAGTGATTCACCCATTACTATTGTCATTGTATCCCTTATTGTTATTGTTGTGCCCCTATTGTCCCCATATTGTTATTATTGTGCCCCATAGAATCCCACTATTGTTATTTTTGTGTCTTTATATTATTATTGTTAGGTCGGCTTGGTTATATTGTGTCCTCTTAGACTCCTATATATAGAAAGGAGGTTTTTTCATTTAAATCATCCAAGAATTGCTCATTTGTGTAATGTAAAGGTGGTTGCCCCCTCGAAGAGGCTGAATTCTAAGGCATTGATATATCTTTTTATCTTTTTGTGAGTTGGTTTCCTAACATATGGTATCAGAGCTTTGGATTCTAGGGTTTCGCTACTCCAAATAGGCCATTGTGGCATTTTCGCTATAACTTTTTTCTGCGACGTTTCAGAAGCGAAAAAAAACCCATTTGAGACGACATTGCATTGAACCTCGGGTCCAAATTTCAGAGCTTGTCTCACTATATTTTCGGTCATATAATATGAGGAAATTAGGGTTTTTGCAAGCTCCAGAATTTAAGCTAAAACAGGTCATCGTGGATTTTCGATATAACTCTTTCACTATGAAGTTTCAAAAGCTAAAACAAAAACCAATTTGAGAAGAAATTGGTCTGAACCTCAACTCTGAATTTCAGATCGTGTATCGCTATATCTTCAGAGATATAGTCTGAGGAATTTAGGGTTTTTGCAGACCCCCAAATTACATTCCAAACAGGTCACCGTGGGAAAATCGTCGTAACTGTCTCTCTGAGAATCAGATTGAAATTTCATCAGAAGTTGTAGAAAGAGGACAGATTGTAGTTTCTTATATATATTTTTCAGATCCAAAGGTTAAAACAATGACACGTGGAACTTCATACAATTTTGCTCTTATTAAAAGGTATATAATCAGGTCATCTTGGGAGATTGTGCATAAATATTTCTTAGAGAATCCAATTTCGATTAGACTGGTGGCATTAGAAAGAGGACAAAGAGGGCTACAAAAGGTCATGATTTCAGAACTGGAAGAGCTGAAATTACAAAAATACATCAGATTCAATATCATGCTCCTACAAAGTGAAAAAAAAAGGTGTGTAGTTTTTTTTTTCAATTTTTGCATAAGCTTGGTTTGAAAAAATAGTTTGAAGGAATTCAAAGGGCATAGTGAAGCAATAAAGGCCTTTGAACATCTTAAAGAGGCAATGTTCCAAGCACCAATCTTAGCTACACCAGACTTCACAAAAACCTTTATTGTGGAATGTGATGCCTTAGGAAATGGAATTGGTGTTGTTTTAATGCAAGAACAAAGACCCATTACATTTGAAAGTCATCCAATCAAAGGAAAGTAATTACAAAAAGCTATTTATGAGAAGGAAATGCTGGCAATACTACATGCACTTAAGAAATGGCAACCCTACCTAATGGGAAGACACTTCAAGCTAAAAACAGATCATGATAGTCTTAAATACTTTTTGGAACAAATATTATCTTCAGAAAAGTAGCAAAAATGGGTCACAAAGCTTTTGTGCTATGTATTTGAAATCATCTACAAAAAAGGGAAGCAAAATGTTGTGGCAGATGCACTCTCAAGAAAGGATGAGGATGTGGAAGAATTTCTTTGTGCCATTTCTATTATCCAATCAGATTGGATAAATGAAGCAAGGGATGAATGGAAGAATGATGAGGAAGTATCGGCATCCATTCAAAATATACAACAAGATCCCAGTACATCTGATACATTTATTTGGAAAAATGATTCGTTATGGTACAAAGAACAGTTATACCTATGTAAGAATTCCTAACTCAAACAAATGATTCTTAGGGAACTTCACACCTCTCCCTTAGGAGGGCACTCAAGATTTCTAAAAACCTACCACAGGGTTTAGAAGGATTTTTTTGGGATGGCCTTAAATTGGATATTCAAAAGTTTGTGGCTGAATGTTTGGTTTTCCAACAAAATAAAGTTGAAACAATTAAGACCCCAGGACTATTACAACCCTTATCCATTCCAAGCCAATGTTGGGAGGAGGTTTCAATGGATTTTATCACAGCTTTACCCAAGTCCGAAGGAAAGAGTGTTATTATGGTGGTAGTTGATAGACTTACCAAGTATGAACACTTTTGTGCATTATCTCATCCATTTAAAGCGAGTATAATTTCTACTGCATTTATTGAAACAATTTAAAAGCTACATGGAAACCCAAAGATTATTGTAAGTGACAGAGATCCCATTTTCATTGGAAATTTTTGGACATAATTATTTTCTTGCCTTGAGACTAAGTTAGCTCATAGCTCATCTCATCATCCTCAATTATTTTCTTGCCTTGAGACTAAGTTAGCTCATAGCTCATCTCATCATCCTCATTTGATGGGCAAACTGAGATATTAAACAAATGTTTGGAAGGATATCTTCGTTGTTTTGTATCTGATAAATGGACACAATGGGTTAAATGGTTGCCTCTAGCTGAATGGTGGTATAATACTTCCTTCCATACTGCAAAAAAAAAATGACCCCATTTATGGAACTTTATGGATATCATCCACCATCCATCTCATAATATTTAAGAGAAAATTCTAAGGTTTGAGGAGTGGAAGATCACATCGAGCATCAACAACAAGTTCTCCAACTCATAAAGGATAACCTTACCTTGGCACAGAATAGAATGAAACAGCAGGTAGATCAACAACGCAGCGAAAGAAGTTTTGATGTAGGTGATTGGATATTCCTACGGGTACAACCGTATAAACAAATGTCCCTCAAGCAAGCTAAGAAGGATAATAAATTATCACCAAAGTATTTTGGTCTATATAAGGCGTTGCAAAAGATAGGTACTATGGCATACAGATTGGAACTTCCTACAGCTTCCCGAGTGCACCCAGTTTTCCATGTTTCATGCTTAAAGAAAGTTATAGGTTGCAAGATTCCAATTCAAACAATATTGCCAGAACTTGATGAGGAAGGAAAAATCATATTGGAACCTGAAGAAGTCAAAGAAATAAGAACTCGACAGCTATGAAATTGATCAATTTCAGAGTATATGATCAAGTGGAAGAACTTACCCGTTGAAGATTCCACGTGGGAGGATGAGAATTGTATACAAAAGCACCTAGAATTACTCAATCGTTGAGGACAACACTTTTTTGAAGGAGAGGCGCATGTTAGGTCCCTATAATACCAATGATTCCCCATTACTATTGTCATTGTATCCCTGATTGTTATTGTTGTGCCCTCATTGTTCCCATATTTTTATTATTATGCCCCATAGAATCCCACTACTGTTATTTTTGGGCCTTTATATTATTATTGTTAGGTTGGCTTGGTTATATTGTGTCCCCTTAGACTCCTATATATAGAAAGGAGGTTTTGTCACTTGAATCATCCAAGAATTGTTCATTTGTGTAATGTAAAGGAGGTTTCCCCCTAAAAGAGGCTGAATTCTAAGGCATTGATATATCTTTTTATCTTTTTGTGAGCTGGTTTCCTAACTGAAATCAAGGAAAAGGGAAGTGAAAAGAAAAAAAAAGACAAAAGCCTAGATTTGATTATCAAGAGTATACTGTTTTATGAGTAAAGGAAGGTAGTTCCCAGTAACTTTTATTGCTCCATTCTTATTGAGATTATTGGGATGCTTTACAATTTCCAAGGCTTTTCAAAGCCTTCATTTATAGTATTGGACTTCTTTAGTGATGATATTTGCATCCTCTAGGCGTAAGTGATAATTACAATTAGAAGAATGCTTTGCAACAGATGAGGAGTGTATTCTTCCATTCTTTATGTCATCTCCATGTTCCTTAATCTTTACTTCTAAGAAGTGTCTTGTTGCTCCAATGTAACACTTCCAACATGAGAAAGAAACCTTGCAAAATGCTTCAAGTTGGAGGTGATTGATATCATCCTCAACATTTCTCATCTTATATTCAATGGTTTTCATAGCTTCGAAAGAGGATGCAATACATTTATTTGTTAAGAACTTAGCAATCTTATTGGTGACACTATGGACATTAGGGAGGAACACTTTTCCATTAGAAGCTTGGGAGTTGTGTCAGGGGGGTGTGTTTTCAACTGTTTTAATGGCTCTAGTACTGTACCTTCTTTTGTATCCAATACTTCAGAAGAACCTAGTTTGGTGGTCTATTTATTCGTTAAAATGTTCCTTGTTATATATTCTTAAGGATCATATGATCAGTGTATCTGAAACTCCAATATTATAGACTAGATGGTGGTGTGAATAAGCATGGAATCTAACTCTCTATGTGTGTTTTCTTTCTGAATACTTCAATCTCTAAGGTCACTTCATCATTTTTTGTGAACGAAACATTTAGGAAATGAATTATTTTATCACTTCAAGTTCCATGTTGAACTTTATTTCTTCTGATGCCATTCATGTGGTGTAGGATCCTACGTAGTTCATTTCATCCATGTGGTCTAGGAACCTACGTAGTTCATTTCATCCATGTGGTCTAGGAACCTATGTAGTTCATTTCATCCATGTGGTCATTTCATGTTCTTATCCACAACATACCTCTTCCATTTTTTTTGTTTAAAGGAGTAAGTGTTGAAGGTTTTGTTCTCAAACATTTCAATGAAAACGTTGGTAACAATGGGTTATAGAAGAGACCCCATTTCCATCATAATAGTTATCTCAAAGTGTTTACCTTGGAAGTTGGGGAATGCATATTGAATGAAAACCTCAACAAATCTTGTAGTCTCTAGGTCTATTACTCTTTTAACAATATGTGTTCCTTTGTTCAAAGGAATTTTGTTCAATAAAGAAACCGCGCTAACACACCTGATCATGTCATCTAGATCAAGCTTTTATTCTTTAATGAGATTGACAAAATTGTTTTAATCATTGATGTAGGAACATCAGTTACCAGCCAAAGGGATTAGGATGATAACTACATAATTTTCTATTTAATATATAGGGGATCCTATGGTGTTTATAATTAGTCTCAAAGGAGCTCCTTCCTTATTTATCTTGGGAAGTCTGTAAATCCTAGAGGCAATCTCATAACAAGAAGTTAGTCACTTTTTTAATCTCTCTTCAAGCTTGGATTCCTGTGATGACGTTCTTTACTTCTTTAGTAACTTTAGAAATAAGTTTCTTTTTCAATTTTAATAGGTGCCACTATTATAGAGGTGGTATCTCATTTTCATATGGTAATCATTCTTGTTCATTACTATAGTGGCTCTACCTATATCTAATTTTAAGATCCCAATGCTTTTAAGATTGTATTTTTTAGTATTATTAATATATAGACAACTTTTTTATTCATTTACATGTTAATTGGGTTTATTTTGGGTGATTGGTAAGAATGATTACTATCCTTCCTAACCAATATGAATAATATCATGTACTAAATATTTGTGAGGTGTGTGTGTGTGTGTGAGATCATTCTCTATGTTTCCTTTATAATATATATTTTATAAATCCGAAGGCTAGGTTAATAGATCTTGTATGGTATAGGATTTAAAATAACTAAGTTAAAGTATCCTATTCTCATATGTGAATGAATCACATGGTGTAAAAGAGTGACAATCTCTTTATACATATGAACAAGTTTCACAGTGGTGCCCATACTAAATTGTTATAATGTGAAATACTTCCTTGAAGATAATAAGGTACCTCATACAGAAGAAGCTAAACCTTAAGAAGTATAACATCAAAGGAATGTGATGAATATAGTTTGTGAATACAAAACATAGAGAGAAGGATTTTCTTGTAGAAAGGAGAAAGGGGATGTATTTTTTAGAAGTTAGGCATATGTGTCAATATTCAAACAGTATGGGAAATACCAAAGCATAAGTACAATTCATACTGTGACCTTATATGAAATTCATATTCATTTTGAATGATGTGCTTTCTATTAATATGTATGTATGACTAGTGGTAGTTGTGGGATATTGTTCTTGATCATGGAGGAAAAGAAACGTATTTGAATGGGTTATGTGTAGAGAATCATACAAATAAGAATATGTATGGTCTATATTACTTGGGATAAGGCTCGTTGACGAAATTTATAGAAATATAATTATTAGTATTTTGGGATTTAATATTAACTATCAATTTGATTCTTAGAGCATACTCATCGAGTGAGGGAAAGATGGTTAGAATGGTAACGAGAATAAAAATGGAATTTACTATGTTTGAAAGTATTATTAATGTTAACATGATAAGGTATATAAAAGAAAATGTAGCCAATAGGGTTATTGAACTAGAATGCAACATTTTAAGAACAAAAGGAAAGGTTTCATTCTACCCCATGCTTTAAGTTTCGACCCAAAGTCATGAATCAGACCTACATGAGAGGAAAATGGCATATTATATATGCAACGTTTGGTTAACCATGTAACATGATGACCAAAAGAACGTTATACTTGAGGTACCCTCACACACTCAATTTTTAATGTGGGAGGAAGCTCATTAATTATTTCTATAGTTGAAATTCATTATCGGGAGAACACTATATTTGGTTACAAGTTTGAAATCTAAGGATTTTCTATGGTTTCTATTCTTATGGTTCCTTTCTATATTTTATTTTGGTTCAAATTGGAACTCTATATTGGATGTTTTTTTTCTCTTTAGTTTGATTTTAGATTTCCTTCATAGGACCTTTGCTCTAGTTCATGCATATCTCCTCGGTGGTTTCTATTATAGCTCTGCTACCACTTGTTATAGATCTAACCCAAAATACTATAGATCTGATATGAAAATGTAAGATAATGCAAATAAACCCAGAAATAATATGAAATGATTCTTTATTGATATCAAACCCTTAAGGTAGGGCAACACCATACATTCACTCCTTAAGGAAGGAGAACACTCCACAAGCCATATGCATGTTCATACAATAATCCTTCACTATTGTTTGACATGGAGTCTCTAGCCTCTATATAGGCCTCATACATACAATACCATGGGTCATTACCATGGTTCCCTCATACCATCAACTAATACCATGGGCCCATTACATTATTATTAGCTACTTGTGGTCCCTTACATGATATGGGTTAACCACCTTATTTATTACTATGGCCCATCCCATTATTACATTATTACCTTGGGTACCTCCCTTGGTACCCCATATTATCCCCCCTAGGTATATAACAGTTTCACAGATCTCACTACAACAAAACCAGCGATTAGCGTCCCTTTTTACTTCTTTTTTTGCATCTAGAGCCCATTTTTGGTGCTATTTGCATCCATTTATCAAATATGGTGCAAAACTTGACACAAAATTTGCATCAAGTTTTGCATCAAATCTTACACCAAGTTTAGCACCAGGTATTGCAATAGGTTTTGCACCAAATTTTATGCCAAGTTTTGTATCATCCTTTACAGCAGGTTTTGTTCCAGGTTTTGCATCAAGTTTGGCACCTAATTTTGTTTGACATACTTTTGCATCCTCATTTGCATCCACTTTTTGCACCTACACTTGCATCAACTTTTGCATCGACTTTTGCATCCTTTTTTGCATCCTTTTTTAAATCATTTTTTGCATCCATTTTTTCATCCATTTGTGCATCCCTTTTGCGCCAAGTTTTACATCGTGTTTTGTGTCTAGTTTTGCATAAAATTTTGCATCTACTTTTGTTGCATCCACTTTTCCCTCTTGTTTGGCATCCATATTTACATCCTCTTTTGCATCTATTATTGTACCCACTATTGCATCTAATATTTTTGTGCCACAATTAGCGCCTAGTTTGGCACCTTCTTTTGCACCCACTTTTGATTATAATTTTGCATCCACGTTTGCATCCTCATTTGCGTCTAGGTTTTCATCAACTACTACATCTATTTTTGCATCCTTTTTTGTATCCAATTTTGGACCAGGATTTGCATCGGGTTTTGTGTCTCGTTTTGCATCTACTTTTGCATCGACTTCTATTGCATCCACTTTTGCACACAATTTTGCATCCACTGTTGCACCCATTTTAAATTTCACTTTTTGCATCCCTTTTTACATCTTCATTTGCATCATACTTTGATTCTTTTTTTGCATCTAACATTACATCCACTTTTGTTATGCCACAATTTGCACCATGTTTTTCACTCACTGTTGTATCCATGTTTGCTTCCAATTTTGCATCCATGTTCACATCCTCTTTTGCATCAAATATTGCATCTATTTTTGCATCCACTTTTATGTCAGGTTTATGCATTGGGTTTTGCATCTCGTCTTGTATCTACTTTTGCATCTACTTACATTATATCCATTTTTTGCATCCAATTTTGTTTTTCCTGTTGCATCAATGTTTGCTTCCACTTTTACATCCATTTTTGCATCTTATTTTGCATATTTTTTGTCTATTGTTACATCCACTTTTGTTGCACCATATCTTGCGCCTACCATTGCAACCACATTTGCTTCCACATTTGCATCCCCTATTGCATCCACTTTTGTTTCATCCATTTTTGCATATACTTTTGTTTCCGTTGTTGCATCCACATTTGTTTCACCACAATTTGTGTCAAGTTTTACACCTACCATTGGACCCATGTTTGCTTCCACTTTTGCCTTCATGTTTGCATCCAAGTTTGCATTGACAACTGCATCTACTTTTCCATCCACTTTTGTGTCAGGTTTTTCATGTTGTTGTGCATCTACTTATGTTGTATCCACTTTTCATCCAATTTTACTTCTATTGTTGCCCCCATTTCTATGTTCGCTTTTGCATCCCTTTTCCAACACTCATCATATTTTTTGCATTGATGATATTCCTTATGGCATTGACAATTATAAACAATTGATGACAATGTCAATAATATTGACAATGATGAAAATGAAGATGATGGCGATGACATGAATTGTGATTATGATGATAAAGACGATAGTGGTTACAATGACAATGATGATGATGGCAATGATTATGATGATGACGATGCTAATGACGTTGGCGAATCTTCCCAATTTTAGATGTTGTCATTGTCATAATCATAAGCATTATCTTTGGTGTCATGATCATAATTTCATCTAGGTCATCATCAAAAACAATAATGGCATGAATGATGATGATGCATGATTACAACAATGTCGATAGAAATTACATTAATGATGATGATGGGGATGATAAAAATGACAATGACGATGATAATGGTGGTGATGATGATCATCATCGATCATCTGTCAAAAATAGAGTTGTTATTTCTCTTACGTATATCAATGTGTCCTAAACAACCCTTTTCTAGCACTGATCACATTTTTTGGGTTGATGATATTTCTTACAACATCTACAATTATGAACAATTGCAAACAATGTCCATAATGATGATGATGATGGCATGAATGGTGATTATGATGATAATGTAATGATGGCAATAACAATGACAAGGATGATGGTGATGATGATGACAATGATTATGATAATGAGAATGACCTTACAATCTTATGGATTCGTGAACAATTACTAGTTTCAATACCATCTTCTGGATACGTATTACTATCATACTTTTTAAATTTTTTGTCTCTCTTGAGGTATCTTACTATAATGTTGTTGTCAACACTAGAAAGATATCTTGTTGTAATGGTGGTTCTAATGTTAGCACTAGCAAAGTTTAGTAGGGAGGATGCTACTACAAGAGGAATTCCTTCTAAGTGACTATGGCATTCAAAATGAGGCTTTATGGGCTGCTTGTTAACACATGTTCTCATGCTCATATAAAATTAATGTGAAAAGTTGCTTTAATTGGTTCCCATGCATAATTGATATTGATAATGGGGTGGTATAAAATTGTAATGGGCATATCCGTTAGTTAGTTATGATGGGTCAACAACATTGAAACCATCCAAGTGACATTTCACCTTGGAACAATCGTCGCTCGTGCGAAAACACGAAGTTTATGTAAATGAAAGTTGTGATTGTAGTGGAATTAAAACCATCGAGAAATATCAAAGAAGACGCTGCCTACCAGTTTTGAAAGACAACCAAGGAATTGAACAACTATTTGCGTTAGGATGTAGTGAGGGAATCGAAGGAAATTTGGCAGCCCTAAGTTGCCATTACTATTGCCAATCACACATTCAATAGTAACCATAAAAGGTAGCCACATATAAACAGAACTTCGAGGTGTTGACAGTCAGAATCTATTGTAATAGCTTTGACGTATATATATTTTTGTGTTTAGATGAGAATGAAGTGGGCTTCATCCAGGGTTCGGCTCAATCCTCGTCCATTCCATGCAGTGGTGTTTAATTCGCCAAGCAAGAGAATATTACGTGAGTGTTCAGAGTTAAATCAACAGAAATCAAGGACGTGTGATTGTCAAATTATTTCTCCTCCCTTATGATTGAGCGCTTGATGCGATGGTCATTATCCTTGGGTGATACTTTTATTCCCCATTTTCTATTGAAAAAGTAGTGTTTTTCTGTTCGATTATGATAGGATTGGATGAACGCCGGTTTGGGTGGATGTAGACCCATGTTTTTTTGTGGTGATCTTCAAATGTCTTGAGGATAAGAAAAAAATCCTTGACCAAGGTCCATGGTTTTGGGGATGAGTTGGTCTTCTAGTGAAGCCATGGTTTCCCAACTTCAATCCTCTCACTATGTTGCCAATGACTACTCTAGTATGGGTAAGATTCCCAGTTTTCCCATTCACTTTACCCATCTAGATCTCTTAGAAAAAGTGGGCAATTTTATTGGAAGATTCGTCAAAGTAGACAGGGAAAGACTTTTGAAAGGCATTTTCACCTATGTTTGCATATGTGTTTAGGTAGATCCCAATGAAGTTTTGCGAGATAAAATTGAGCTCAAGTGGATGAAAATTGTGTATTCCCAACCCCTGGACTATGAAAATACAACTTTTTGATATAGGAATTACCAACAAGATAGACACCTTCAAACTGTCTGTCCCTTTCCAATAGGGGCTTCCTCCTTACAGTCATCTAAGAACTCTAGCTGCCGTTGGAGGGATCTTAAGGAAAGAGAGGGATCCAAAATGTAACACCCCTCCCTTGTGTGTCAAACTTTGCAAACCTAAGCTGAGAAAAGCTAGGTATGATGTGTAATATAAAAAGTAAATACATTATTAATAAATTAATCACTTGGAAAAGCGAGACACCAAGAGATGAGATTCTTGCCAAATCACATTGGTGAATGGGAAAGGATAATTCTTTCATGGTAAAGCTTCTCGATTTAATTCTAGATAAGTTGGATGGATTGGAGATAAATATCCATTGAGAAAAACATAAAAGTTGTGTGGGAGAGAAAGGCAATCTTCTATGAGGAAAATCCTCATGGGAGAGAAAGGTGAGCTTTTATGAGATAAGCCTACGCAAATGGATAAAAAGATCCATAAAAGCGGGACACCGCTAATGGAAACCATATCATGAAAGAAGGTATTAAATACCCATTGCATAGATCAATTGGAGGCGGTTGATCCATGGCAAGAACCTCGACTCGGTGGTGAACTGAAGAGTCATTTCTAGGTTGGGTAGCGGTGCTCTGTTTTCCAAGTGTCGTTCTCTCTTTTGATCTAGTTTGACTCACTTGCGTGGATTGTTCTGTATATTGGTTTCTTACCCTCTATGTTATAAATTCCTTAGCATATGAGAGAATTTGCTTGAGTTTTAAATGCACTGCATGTGGCGTTAATGAGATGATTTTATGGATGCACATAAATGAAATTCTAATTACAGTCACAGTATGTGGATCTTATGTAGAATTGGTGTTAACCTGTCTTTTGTTAAGATAGTGAATAGTCGTGCTTGAGCCGCTATGCAAATTTGTTAATTGTGGTTAAGGCTCGACTGTATAAACTATGGTACAAGTTATTTGTGCTATGCATCCAATGCTGCGCTTCTGATTAATTGTGCATAATCCCTAAGATACACATGTTAACATGTCATGCAACTGTGGCAGACGGATTATTGATTATGTATGATAAATGATTTTGTTTTGAAACGGTAGAGCCTATGGTTCGGGTTATCTAATATATGCATTATTCATTATAGGATGAATTGCATCCATTGAGGCGTTCTAATTATTTATTCGTATTGCATAAGATATATGTATGTGGTACTTTCGGCCATGACAATAGGAATATGAACATGCTATATGGCAAAGCTAGTTATTGTAAATGGATGACCTGATCTCCATAAATGTTGGATTGAATCCTCAAAGGAGGGATACTCGAATGCGGGATATTGAATAATATTGATTGATTCCTCCTCTGTGATGTGATGTAGGCATGGGTAGAAGTGCTTGTGTTAGCTTTGTTATGAGGTAGTTGTATATGAACGCTTGTGACAACCATTACATCTAAATTTATTACAAGCTAAAATTAGTAAAGGAAACCAATATGTTGCCTTTAATACTGTGGCTAGGAGGTGTCTACTGAAAGAGGACCCAAAGTTGATCATAATTCATGGAACAAGGTACCAATCAACCTTAAGCACAATGCAAGAATAGGATGAAAACCTTAAGCATGACCACCAACTCATCGAATGGCCTTGAGGCTGCAATATGCAAGAAGAGGATGAAAAACATTGACTTTGAAAGCTTTTACAACCAGAGAACCTTAAAACCCCAACTCCCTCCTTAGGACAAGTGTATTTGAGTTTACCAAGAGTTGGCTTCCAACACACCCAACGCTTAATGCCAAACATGACATGGTACACTAAAACACAAAGACCGTAAAACCTTTCAACATATCGACAAAGTACACATTCTTCCTTGAAATACACATTCTAAGGAAACCCACAAATGACTTCTCCTCATTTTGAGGATGGTACATAAGTTAAATTGGATTGCATAGGGATTTCTTAACACAGGGTTCAAAATTATTACAACAATATACTCATTAATCACTAAATATGTCATTTGTAGGAATTGCAGTTAGGTGGGGAGGATAACACTCCTATCCATTTTTAAAGCTACACCCAATTAATAAGTTCTCCATGTGCCACAATAAATGAAATTTTTATGACTATAGTGACACATCCCTCGAGATTTCCTTCCACACCAACACTTTTATCCATGAACTAAAGAGTGACTATTTCATTATTATATTATACATACATGTTAATATAAGCATTAAAATTTGTATTCCTTTGTAAAAAATGCTAGTCCAAGAGATACATTTGATCACCTTGTCTTGTATCCAATATCCAATGTTGACCCCTATATCCTTAGATCTAGAGTGAAGGTTTCATTTCTAATGTTGTGTTTGAGCTTAAATTCTAATTAAATATTTGGGTTAGCCAAGGTCATTACTTAACTTAATGGCTTTGCAATATACAATGTATCATATTTTTTTTAAGTTCAATTGGTGAGATATGTCTGGGGGATTGAACTTTCGATCACTTGGATACACAAGGGCTTGCCAACATGCTTTTTTCCAATTGTGCTACTACCCTCAGAAAATATACAATGTATCATATTAACATCCACTTAAACCAAATTGACTTTTGGGACACATGTCTCTTTGATGATGAAGGGAATCCAATTATGTGATGTCAAACACATTCCCTCACAAACACTCACAAAGACCCTACACTTTTTAGGGTTCGAACCTAGGTTGTCTGTTATGAAACCAACTCACAAAAAGATAGAAAAGATGGATCAACAACTTAGAAATCAGCTTCTTCGAGGGGGCAACCTCCTTTACATTACACAAAAGAACAATTATTGGATGATACAAATGACAAAGCCTCATTTCTATATATAGGAGTCTAAGGGGTCACAATATAATCAAAGTCAACATAACAATAATAATATAAGGGCACAAAAATAACAATAGTGGGCTTCTATGGGGCACAATAATAACAATATGGGGACAATAAGGGCACAACAATAACAGTAAGGGCCACAATGACACTAGTAATGGGGGATTCACTAGTGTTATAGGGACCTAACATTGTCTATATGGAAACACTGTATAATTTTGAATTTATTTATTGTAGATTTGTACATAGATGGATATTCCTTTCTTTGCATTTATCTTTTAGACTTCTTGCTTTCACCAATTGATTTAGAGCTTATGGAGTCTCAAGTAGCACCAATCCCCTTGCTTCTATTGGATTGAATAACATGATTTCTCTTTTGAAATCCATAATATCTCATTCACATGCTTCCTATTTCTCCCATAAGACTTTAGCACAGACTCCATGATCATGTTTGTGTCCCTCTTAATAACGCACTCCTTGGAAGGGGCCATAACATATTTTATTAGGACTAAACTTGGATGTCTCTTCTTTCTTGCCCTTTGATTCTTCATTCAATCATACCACCCATAAACTTGTTATTTTTCCATTTTTCTTATAATGACCTTTGTTGTTGGGAAGGTGCCTTTCAAGTATTTTGTCTTTGCATATAGATACACATAAAGTATCATTATTTTAATCTAATGGACGTGGTTGTTAAAATCACCAATATTTAATTAAATATGCATTGTTATACCTTTGCTCAAGTCAACTTCAATTCAAATTCTAACACATGTGTGTATACCCTTCCTTGCTTAGTTTGTATATTGTTGTAAGTCCCCAATATATTTATGTTGGCTTTTGAAAGATCATCTCATCCCAAAATAAGTAGGGGGGATTCAATATTCAAAATCTGGACCCAAAGCCCACTAAACCCCAATTAAGAGTGTTGTTAAGTATTGCTCCAATATAAAATTTCTCAAATTCTCCTCTCCTTGTAAGAAGAAAAACTCTAGCTATTCTCGCTTTCCAATGTAACATTTCTGCAATTTTATGTATTCTCCTCTCGTGATAAAAAATAAAAACTCTAGCTATTCTCGCTTTCTACATGTAACATTTCTTGCATTAAGGGTTCCCTGTATTATGAGTGCGAAGAAGCTTACCGTATACTAATTACTAATTTGGAAATAAATACATGGGGTGTCTTTCTCGTCCCCTCAGTTGAAGAATGGAATTGGCACATACAATCCTACCTTGTGCAACCTCCAACTTAGCAGAATTTCGTCACATACTTAAAAAGGAAGAGCATGTAAATATTCATGCACACTCTAACATCAACATCAATGGCGATGCCTATCTCATCCATTGTCGTAGCCCAACTGTAGCTTCCACTACCATTAAATGCAAAACCACTGACAAACAGAAACAGACACAGAAGCCAAACGCCGTTATTGATACTTACGAAGGTGTGGCTTCATATTTGCAAGCTTGTACACACATATTCAGATTTGGGTTTCATGGAAATATTTTCTTGCTAAGCAAACTAAGAAACCTCTATACAAAGTCGACCGCATGAATTATGCATGACTGTTTTTGAAAATTCCCCTAAACGGGACTGTGTTTTATGGAATGTGCCCATCAGAGGGTACGCCATGAATGGACCCTGTGAGGAAGCCCTCCTACTCTATTCCCAAATGCGGCAGAAAGGCATATAGCCCGATGAACTCATTCTTCCCTTTATTCTGAAGGGGATGAAGGTTCATCATTTTATAATAAGAGCCGGATTGGATTGCAATCTATTTGTGGGGAACGCCCTTCTTGCTCTATATGCAAAATGTGGAAGTATAGAGAACGCACGCCAAGTGTTTAACAAAATGTGTGAGAGAGATTTGGTGTCATGGAACTCTATGATTGTTGGATATTCTCAGAATGGACATGCCTATGAGGCATTGACGCTTTTCCATCAAATGCTGCTAGAGGAGGTGGTACCGGGTCCCGTTACTATGGTTAGTGTTCTCCGAGCATGTACATAGGTCGAAGCTCTTCAACGAGGTAAGTGTGTGCATAGTTACATGATTAGAAATGAGATTGAGATCAACATCTTTGTAGATACCTCCCTCACAGATCTCTATTCGAAATGTGCAAGTATTGAAATGGCACGTCTATTGTTTGACAAAATGTCTTGACAGAGTTGTTGTGGCATGACTGCATGCAGTCAAAACACCCACGAATGTGATGTAGGTTGGCTTCACGCCACTGTGCTCCATTTGAGAAAAGAGCCCAAGAGCATTTTCAGCATGCCCGTTCATACCAAGACCCTCAATAATGTCTTGACCGTTTCAGAGGGGCTATTGCGAGGTTTGCGTAATGGAGTTCGGACAGATTCAGGACGGGGGGGTTTTCTGCATTTTAAGACGGTGATTCGAGGTTTTGTTTCTGAAGCATAAAATCTCTGTAGCGAAAATGAAGTCTTCTCTGAGGAAGCTGCGAGGGTTTTCACTCAGCAAACATGGAGTTAAAGAGAAACTGGGCCCGGTCTATCACAGCCAGAAGCAGCAGCAGCTGCCACCTCCGGCTTCCCTGGACGAGCTCGTTCAAGCTTCCCAGGTACCGATTTCATGGATCATTTTTCAAGCTAGGGCATGCTGTTGCGTTATTTATATTTTCAAGAAAATTGAGCTTTTTCCTTTAAAAGAATTTGCGATAAAGAGGTTCTTGTTGCGTTTTAGAGATAGCCTGTGACGAATGATTTTCAAAAATGAAATGCGAAGCGTTAGTTCTCTTGATGAGTTCAGAATGTAGTGATTTCTTTGATAAATTGTAAAGTTAGGACAGGTTATGATATTTCAGGTTTCAAGCATGTAAGTTGAGCTTTGCCTTAAAATGAATTGCATTTTTTTTTGCCCAAAACGATTTTCTTCGAGTTATGCAGATCGAATTTAGGCGATGATTTAATCATCTAGACAATTCTAGAGGTTTATTAAGCCCGTCCTAACTTAAAAAAATATAGTGCATGAAATCACTACATCCTAGACTTCTAACATTTAATCCCAATGTTTTTTACACTGGATCTGTAAACCCGATAACAATCACTTCCGACGTAGCATTTCAATTTCTTTAAAAGCAAACCGCGGTTCGATGCTTAAAACTTTCAATATCACAACGACCTGTCCTAACTTTAGAGATAATCAATGAGGTATTCATTTAAAAGCAAAACTCTATGGCCGTGTGTGAAACTAAAATATCACGACAGCCTGTCCTAAGTTCATAGATAATCACTGAAGTGTTCCTTTCGAATGAAAGATTAATTTCCATGGGTAAAAGTTCAAATATCAGGATAGCCTGTCTTAACTTCACAAATAATCAATGAAGTCGCTAGATAGAAAATCCTAGAAGTTTTTGATCACAGTGGCGGAAAGAACATAACTTGTTAGGTCATTGAGATGTTGCCTTTGGCAATCGGTGACCCCAGGGCTTGATCTCGTCACCTCTGGCTGGCATGTGTAAAGGGCTATCATGCTATGTTGAGGGTTGATTGTTATGTTATTTGAAGTTTTATGCATGTAGGTTGA
The DNA here is from genome assembly GCA_031772625.1 of Pinus tabuliformis. NCBI lineage: Eukaryota > Viridiplantae > Streptophyta > Pinopsida > Pinales > Pinaceae > Pinus > Pinus tabuliformis. Next base: position 810,424,378 of record CM062819.1, on the reverse strand, counting down.
GCTTTACCTTCAAATGAATTGTAGCATTATGTTAAAAGGGTTCTCGTTGAGTCTTTGTTGTTAACGATTTGCTAAGTTGATCAAATTTAGGGCTGTAAACATGAATCATCACACTTCTAGATAATGCGAGAACTTTTGTGTGTTATGTAACATGTTGAAGTGCAGAACTGAGTGGCTCGTTGAGAGGTTTACTTTTGCAATTGCTGATTCTGCACAGTTTGAACTTGTGACCTCTGGCTGGCATGTGACAAGGGCTAATCGTATGACTCGCTGAACCTAAATTGAGTGAAAAATACAGCTCAAAACACTTCAAGTCAATGAGAAGCCATCTGCTCTGGAGGAATTAAATTGTCTATGAAATTTAAATACAGAAATTTTGAGTCTTAATTAGCTTAATGTTGCTTAGGTTCCATTCCCAGAAAATGATTGGCATTAGGAAGTTTGAATCTCTTTTCATTCAACAGTGTTGTTTAGATAATATCTCAGCACAGTCGTCTTCAATATCGTTTCATGCTGCATGCTTTGATTTTTGGGGTAATTAAGATTTTATTAAAATACAACTTGTAACAAAATGAGGATAATAATGGTTTCCCCTGTTGATTCTGAGTATGTGCTATATTTTTCATTGCTTTACATCTTTCAAAAAAAGAGAGGACTTTAACATCTCCTTACTTGAAATTCCTGGTTTAAACCCTTATATGTTCATATTGAATATTTTGTTGCATGTGCTGTTAATCAGGCATAAGTTTTATTCAGTTCTGAGTAAATATTGCAGCTCAAAGTACAACAAACCTAAACTTATAAAAGTTTCATTCTAACACTTTTTCATCCAACTTTTAATTTACTATTAACAACCACTGAAAGTCGTCCCCATTCTACTAATCAGCTATAGTTAGCTTATCTTAATTAATTAAGCGTAAGTTGTATCCGGTTCCAAGCAAAATGCTGCAGTTCAAAGTACAACAAATATACTAATAAAAATCATATTCTAACCTTTTGCTATCCAACACATTATCTTAAAATTTATATCCATGAATAACCTGTGGCAGTCATTCCTAATCTAGTAAGTACTAAGCAGCTAGAGTTAGCTTATCTAAAACTACTTCTACATCATGCATTTGCCATTTTAAACACAAAGTCAAATTCTTTTTCGTTATTGAGAGTGTTTATGCTAAAGACAATAAGGGTGGCTCTTAAGTTTTTTGTTTATGTGCTACAGAATCTCCTCTACAGTAAGAGAAACCATTCTAGGTGCGGTGTAGGATGTGCAGGGTTGAGAGGGAGACAGATGCTACTTGCCTTCCTTTGTTCTCTCGACTCAACAACTTGTCTGTTTGCTAAACATTAGAGGAATTTTTAACCTTTTAGAAGTTGATTATATGGGAGAAGACAGTCAGGATTCAAAATAATAAACTTATGTTCTTTAATGAAATACCACTGGAGTGTTTTTGGTCATTCGTACTGAAAGAATTTTTGGTCATTCTTACTTTCATCTACATTTTTGTAATTAACTTGTACTTCAGACTCTTTTTTTTTAATTTTTTTTTTTCAACTCGTGTCTCCCATATCTCTCTTACTTTCCAACTATGTTGCATGGAGAGTCAACATGTGCCTGATGACAAATCCCTTGTACCCTGCATTCCAGTGTTTTGGGGACTTAAAAATGGCTTGGGAATGTCCCAGAATAGCTGGGGGCATCATTGGAGACATGGGAACTTCTAGGGCATTCCCAATCCGTCCCTCACAAAAATATCTGGGACAGTCAACTGACCCTTGAACCTACTGAAAGTTCAAGATTTTATCTATATATATAGATATATATAACCTAAATCCATCCCTGCACCTGCCTGAAGTCTAAATCCTACCTGCTTCTAATTTTCTAAATCCTACCTGTCATCTCAGCATATCATTCTAAAATTGTTCTCAGCAATTCCTTTCTGCGGAACTGGCACTCACAAACTCCAGTGCATCATACTCTCAGTCAATACTTGCTATTCCTCTGCAATTCTTATCCCTGACTGTATTTATAATCTTTATCAGCGTCAGGGGGGTGGGCATCAACGGTGGCTTTTGGGATCTATTTAAATTTTCTCTTTGAATTTATTTAAATTCTTATTCACAGTGTTTCTTATTTGCAATTGGAATTTATTTAAATGTTTTATATTTATCGTGGTGAATTAAGAAAAAAATATTATTATTATTATATTTAATATTTTATTATTTTCAAAATTTTAAATATTTATGATTACTATTACTATTATTATTATAATATATAAAATAATTTATATATTATTGCCATCTCCAACTTTCTGTCCCCTGAAAAATTTGGGGGTACACTCTGGTGGTTCCGGAAACTTACCCACCATCCCTGCTACCCCCCGTCCCAAAGCCAGTGCGACATAGCTTTCTAACTATGTGTTTGCTGCAGCAAGGTGGTACAATTCGAGTTCAATTACTTTTTCTAGAAAGGCAGAAACAAGTTAGTTGCTTGCAGTTGTCTCAAGTTATTTTGCTTCATTGAATAGAGTGAGAAGTCCTCACGAGTCAAGGCCAGTATAATCCCCATGAGATTTGAACCTTTCTGAACATTGCAAGTATGAATTCTATTCACCATTTGGACTGACCATGGAGAGTAGTTGCCGAAGATACAACTGTTTGCAGCTAAGTTAAGGTTACTTTTCACTAATAAATAAACTAAGCTAAATAAAAGTGATTTGTAGACTGGTCATCTAGCATTCCATGAATTCTATTTTACAATTTTGTGGAACTTCCTATTCTTTCTATAGAATTCTGTGGAACTAAATATTCTTTTCATCCTCCCCAAGCTAATGGTTTATTCAATCTACTGCTATTGTATTTTACAGGATTGGTCTGTCCTGATCTATATCCCAGGTTAAATGGAATAATTTTCAATTATCTTGGAGTGTATAAGATGTTTAAAACAGAGAAACGGTTTGTAAATTCTTTAGTACTTCCTCTAAGATTGAAAAAAGCAGAGGCTGGTCAATTTCAATTTGATTTACTCTTGCTCCCAGAGTTCATTGTGAAAGTCTTGGATGAGATTTTTCTTAATTTTTTATTTTATTTTATTTATCAGGCAGGGATAAGTGGCTTTTATGTTAATTTCTTGTGATTGCAGAATGGTTCCGAGGTTAATAATTTTTTTCACAGTTATAGCTGGAATCCATTTATTGATAACCTATGTTCCTTCTTGTAATATTCTACATAATATTTGACTTTTTTTTTCAAAGAAAAAAAATGTATATATTAATTAGGCAAAAATATATGCATCTTCTGACTGGCAACTGATTTTTCAGTTTTGCCAAAATCATGACTGGCTGTTTTCTAATCTTCTCAAAAAAATATATTTGACATTGGTCATCCTGTTGATACAAATTACCTTTTTGTCATTTGCGTTATCCTTAGGCAGAATTGTTTGCAGGAGGCTTGAAATTTCCATTAGTTCCTGTGTAAGTTCACATACTAAAGATTTAGGGTAAGTGTTGCACCATTTTCTTGATCTACACATTACAGAAGCGTCGACCCTAAATCAAGGTGAACAACTTGCTTGGCAAGTTGAATAAATTCTGCCCTAATTGCTTGACGTTCAGGGCTACAAATCTAATTCTTTTCAGATCTGAATCTGTTTATGAGAGATAAAACACACAAATGGCATAATAATCATTTATTGCTCATCATAACATTCAAATGCATGAGATCCACGCCTTCCAAGTCACTTTCATGATGGAACAATTGACTGCATAAACAGTTTAATTTTTAGCCTGTTTCCATTGCTTTCTTGCAATCATTCTGATAAATCTAGCAACAGAGAACATCTCCAAGGACAGAGTCATGCCAAAACAAGATGAACAATTTGACTAATATAATTGGAATGATCTATGTTATTGAAGTTCGATGTCTGGAGTTTGAGATCACATTATTCTAATCTGCAAGTATTCATGATGGGTTTGGTATTTTATAGCTTGATACATCTTCTAAAGACTCACATTAACGCATGAACAAGCCTATCTCTCTGCCCTTTGGAATTTATGAACAAGGTTTGCTGCTCTGCAACCAGATCACACTCTGCTCTGTCAAAACGTTTCCTTTTTGAAAATTTTTGCATGACTGATATCTCAGGTATATCCAAAACTAAATCAGTGCTGATAACAGCCCAAACATCCACTCAATAATACTAGCATCACACTGGTTCTATCTTTTGTTACTAGGAGTTCAAGTACTAGCTTTTACTGCAGAATTCTTGAGATCATGCTAACGTCCTGAATGATCAAACTTTGGGGTTTATTTGCATCATTGTTATGTAAACTTTCTTGTTTTGGAACTAGTATATATCTTCTATTTTTTATTTTTATTTATTATTATTATTATTGTGGATGCATTGTTTTACATACATAGTCTTGTGCTTTGGTGCTGGTGTCTTTCTGTCATATCTGAACATCATTAATGTGTTTATTTGGCACTAGTTTGACCATTGTATGTTGGAATCTAAACTTTGATTTCATTTACAGCACTGCTCTCTTGAATTTTGGAAAATTTTGACATTGTTTCAAATTTGATTCATATTTGAAATAACACTTGAATGCTCATTAATTGGTATACATCTGGAAGCACTAAGGGAGCATTTCTATGTTGTTTCATCATTTACACAGGGTACTTCCTAACTGTTATTCTACCCCGGATTCAGAGGAGCAGCCAAGATTTTATCCATAGTTTCTTTCCTTCCAACTTTAGATGGGATCTCACCTCAACCTTCTGCCTTGGTGGTCAATCAACATCTTTGATGCCTGTTCGGGGTTGTGCCATATTAGGTTACAGATCATACATAATCAGACCGAGTTATGGACCAGCTCCAGACAGATCCAGAGTATGGCGCCTTCCACCCATTAGGGGTAAATCAGCTCCAGACTGATCCAGAGTATGACACCTTCCACCTATTAGACTAGGCCATACATAATCAGAGCGAGTTATGGACCAGCTCCAGACAGATACTTTGCAGATCCAAAGTATGGCACCTTCCACCCATTAGGGGTAAACCAGCTCCAGACAGATCCAGAGTATGGCACCTTCCACCCATTAGGGGTAAACCAGCTCCAGACTGATCCAGAGTATGGCACCTTCCACCCATTAGGGGTAAACCAGCTCCAGACTGATCCAGAGTATGGCACCTTCCACCTATTAGACTAGCCCTACATTCAGCAGAGCAGAGATAATATTTTCAAGAGTTTCCTTGCTTGGACATTAGATGATAGGAGAGCATTTTGCATATGTTCTTAGGATGCTTTTGTGCAGATTATAGTGGGTTGGTAAGGGATCCCCCTCCCCAAACACCCTATCAGCATAGTTAAGACTTGAGTTTAGGGTGGCTTTAATTATCTCTGGTAATAGAAAATGATACGGAGGATTGTGCATAACCCACCCCCTTTTTGATTCCAATAAGCAGAGGTGGTCACTATGGTAATCCGATTTCAATTTGTAGTTAGAAAATGGGGTCACAACTTTCCATATTTTTTGTTTTGTTTTGTCTTTTTACATCAAACAATAGTATATTTATTAGAACCATAGTCAACTAAACAAACAGGAAACAATTTATTTGACAGGTGGAAGAAGTGATAGGCTTAGAGCAATTGAATTGTAGGCCATGCTTCTTGACAAATTGATGAACAGATGTCTCCTTACTTGAGATTTAGGTTGGCACCATGGCACCATCCTGTCCATCATTATACACTAATCTTGTCATTATCTTCTTCACTGTGAATGACTGGCCTGTTCCCTGCAAATAGATCTGGGCATAGAGGAGCCAATCCAAGAACAGTAATCTCTAGCACAAGACAATATTAATGATCTAAATACCTAATCCTGAAGCTTGAGTTTGATTTTTCTCTACTGGTTCTGAATCTCTGATTGAGAATCTCCCACTCGTCATTATCAAACCTTCTCCTTCATCATTGGCATCAGCTGCACTGCTGAGGTACGTTGGTTGGTTGTCATTGGACTTGAGAGCTTGAAGTTTCAAATGATTATAGTAACAGACAGCCAGAAAAGCCAGTCCACACCCACTCAAGTTTATGACTGTAACCTTTTCATTTATTACAGACAAAGATTATGTTATGAGCAGCCAGTCCTTGACAAGACCAGCAACATTCATAGTCAAGGCTGAAGTCTTTCCTATCAGAAGAAACACTGCAAGATTAAGAGCCAAGGCACAAGCAGAATGTCATGTAATCCAAATCAAAGGAAGAGACCCTGATTATCAGAAATGGGTATTCTACTAAGGCCCAGGGGGTGCTGAGAAAAACAAGGCAACAAGGAGCAACAAAGATGTGATGGGATTCAACTTAATCCCTTTTGATGTTCGTGGAATTTGTATGAGAACCAATTGGGTAGTCTCACATGCAACTGCACTTAACTGGAGAATCACCTCCCATGCATTCATCTTGGCCTCCCCATAAGCTGAAATAGTAACTCCAATGGATATGGCCAACATATTGGCCTCGGGCTCACCTTTATAAGCTTCTTTCTTCAGGGAAACCACAATCAAATACACAGCAATGGGAATTAGAGCTTTCAGCATTTGAAATAATGATACTGAGAGGAAAACATAGGCAGAATTTGAAAACCAGAGACCCAAAGAATACACTTATCAATACTATGGTTCAACGAGCTTGAAGACTCTTACAATAGCAACAGCCAGTGTTGAGTAGAAGCCCATGTGAATCATGGTGGGACTGATCACACTAAAGTTGTCAAGCAATGGAAACTCCAATGGATATGGCTAACATATTGGCCATGGCCTCACCTTTATAAGATTCTTTCTTCAGGGGAACTGCAATCGAATGCATATCAAATGGGCACAAGAGCTTTCAACATTTGAAATATCGATACTTTGAGAGACATGCACCAAAGGCTGCATCATTTAGGATTTGTACTCAGTTTAGGTGTCATATTCAAGGGGAAGTTGTTATGCTTTCCACCACTTCATAGATTGTTAGAGTGATGAAACAAAAGAGGCTCCCTCTTGAGGCTAGATTATGTCATTCATCATCTGTGTTGTTGTTGATGTCCTAGCTCAGCCAGGTCTTGCCAAAACTCTGTTGAGGTTCAAACTTTATTATAAACTGAAATGTCTTCACAAGAATTGACCTCATAAAATGCCATAATCACAAGATATTCCATACATGGCTGTGATTATGGCTCGCAAGACCCTTAGACTTTGAGCAATGAGGCTCGCAACATCACTTATGATTATGCACTCTACAATTCTGTGACCAGCTGAATGTCAAGCAATTGAACCGCGATTTAAATCCTATTTTGTCAGCAATAAGTACTATACTTTGTCTTTATTTAGTGTAGAGAACCAAGCACTTATTCTGCTCATCTATAGAAGGGACAATGGTTGTTTTCCTATGAGGTATAAGGAAATCCTATCAGATGTTTTGTATTTTCGTATGGAATTGAATCATACTCCTGGACACTGTAACATTCATATATATCAACCTGTAGAGGCTTTAATAACACCTGGTATTCTGGTTAGTGATTTTATTGGACCTCATGTGCATATCCTACATGCACAGGATGGACTATTCATATGTTACAAGGTATTATTCTTATTATTTAGGGTGCACATCTTCAGGTGCTCAAGAACGATTACTAGAACAGTCAGTTAATTCTGCAATTTAAAGGATGAAAAAGGAGGTTATAGGAGTCTAGTTTTGGTTCTCATCCACAATGTCACACTAGTCTGCCTGGGCATGGTTCTCATGGTTTAATAGTGACTTGAGGAGTCATAATACCACAGATCACTAAACACGAACAGCTAAGGTAGCCCAAGGACAATAGCCATCTTTACACATTAATTAACAGGTCTTACATTAATTATCCTAGGGGGTTTTAATACTTCCAAATGCTTAAAAAACAGTTAGCAGAGCATTCACATTACACATTCCAACAATCTTTTCTATAAACCAACCAAATGCAGTCAGGAGAGCCCTCCTTTTACACTATACAACCTTATTGTTAGTATGATCAACCTTATTTTAATATATAGTGTGACAAACCGTATGTGACAGGCAGGTGGAAAACTTTTCTCGCAATTGACTAAGCGACGTCCTGCGAGCCAGACTTGAGACGGAAACCCTCGTCAGAAGTTTATGCTTGGCTCTTTTCCAAACAAATGAAGAGTCAATGAGGTTTTGTGTAATCACTTCTGGTATCGTATTGGGTTATTGTTAGAAGCGATAATTGGATTCGGATTCTCATCGAGTGAGTTGTTCTGCTTTCTCAATTTGAGAGGGTTTGTTTGGAGGGAAAAACGAAAGAGGACATACAAGAATAGTGAGGGGAAAGATGCAGAGGAAGAGGATTGAGAACATCGCCAGCAGGCAGGCTACATTTTCCAAACGTAGGTGGATTGCTGAAGAAAGCTTACGAGCTCTCAGTGCTCTGCACTGCAGAAGTTGAACTTGTGATTTTCTCCCCAGCAGGAAAGCACTATGAACTGTTTTTTAGTGCAAATCCTACTATTTTGATTCTAATAATCATGGCTATGCAAACCTCATGAGATTCTTACTAATAACCCCGGTGGTGCAAGCCCTAGTAAGCTCGATGTTGAAAAACTTAGTGTAAAACCTCCAAATCGCTGGTTTTGTTGTAGTGCTTATTGGAGAGTATATAAAAAATTTCACACCTTTTTATGAGATATGGGAGGAAAACATGTTAAAGATTTTTAATAAATATAAAATTTCCAAAATGATGCTAGTTACGTGTGATTCTTTTTTCATTGTTTGTGATTATGAAAAATGAAACTCAATGTTTTTTCATTAGTGCACACATATTTCATTATATAATTGCATATAGAAAAATCATTCCAGAGCGGATAACAATAAAAATGAAGAATTTATGGTCCAACGTTATATTTAAGGGAGATGTTTAAGGATGACGTTTGAATTTTGTTTTTCATTTTAAGACATTTGGAGCAAATATTAGGAAGGACTTTGAGAAAGGATTGTCCTTGATTTTCAAAAATGGAGTTGTTCCTTTCCAGCCATATGCCCCAAGTGACCATCAAAGGGAGAGCTCATATGTTTTTTGGATGTTTTCTTTATAGCCATTTTTTTACACATATCCATAGAGTCCCCATGCCATTGATGTGAATTACTTGTTCGGTTTTTTTTAACCAAAATTTTTAACCAAACAAGAAAAATTAAAAAAATGCCTCAAGATCAAAGACTGAAACAAAGACCTATTGACATACCTCTTAAAGTATGGAAAGAACTTGTAAAATCATATGAGAAAGTTGGATGCACAAAGAAAAGCCGGCAATGAGAGCATTCAGGTATTGAATTTTTCATTAAACATTATTTAGAATGTATTAATACTTATAAGTATCTTAGACATGTATTTGTGTGAAAATAAATTGAATTGGTTTATGTTTAAGGACAAGGCATCCAAGGCGAGGTTAACCAAGACAAAAGTCACTCATCATAGTGGCCAGAAAGGTTTAAAAGCACTGATAACAACCTTTGTAAGTATATTAAACATGTGATATTTTTTTAATAAATTTTGTACTAGAAGAAAGTCATTGTTATCTAATTTCTCCCTATTTACTGATTGATAGGAACTAAAATATGGAAGACCTCCAAATCATTTGGAAAAGGAGGTGCTGCAGCAAAAGAGATGGGTTGAATTTGTTGTTTGGATGGACTCTATGGTATGTAATTTTAGTTGGATTTCCAATATACTTTTAAACCATATTTTCATTTTATTTTTTAGTACTATTAGATATTATATCTTACCTCATTTTATGGTTAACATTGTATAACAAAAACATGCGTTGTGTTATGTAATTAATACTAACATGTAATATTGATTTTTTTTGTCAGAATGCTATAGGTAATGATTGCCAAGACGATGATCCAAATTATGTTCAACATATATCAGGAGATGATGAGGATGAGGATGAGGATGATGGTGGTGAAGGAGGAGATGATGATGATAGTTGCGGTGTTGGTGATGATGTGGATCAGAGTAATGAGGATGGTCAAGATGATCATGAGGATGATCTTGGTGGTGGTAGCTAGGCATGCACATGCATTGTTTTTTATGAAGAAATTATTGTGTAGAATGACATTGTTATGTTTAGATGGGTGTTGTGAATTTACCCTATATCAATGAGACATTTTGATTTTGTAATCATACGATGAGTTTGATTTATGTATGTTGTTAATTTATCATAGAATAACGATATTCATGAAATATTTTGATTTGTTAATCATATTTGAATTTTACTTGTTTTGATTAAAAATAATACTGATTTTATTAGTATTATGTTGCTATTTTATACATGTTTTGAAAATTGTTAATGACACATTGTTATTTTTTTGGATGGATGTTGTCAATTTCTCTTAAATTTCTTTACAAATGATTTTGAATTGTGATATCTGCTTTAATGATATTTAGAAACTATCATATATTTCACTATGAATCTATAAAGGGGGTCATATATGTAAAGAAAAATATACTCTATATAAGAAGTCAAATGCGGATGTAACCATGGATGCAAAATTGGATGTTAAACTAGGAATTAATACAAAATGCAAACAATTGACATACAAAGTGTTTTAAATTAGAAGTGAAAAATTGTGCAATAGTTGACACAAAGAAGGGAACAAAACATGGCATACAAAAGGATATCAAATTGGGCAAAAACAAGGACACATAAATGGGCACCAAATTAGATGCAAAAAAAGACAACAACTAGATGTAAAATAAGATGCAAAGTTGAGCGTTAAAAAGAAGCAAAAAACGTTACAAATTAATATGCCAAATGATGATGCAAATAATGGTGTAAATTTGGGATGCAAACTTGGGTGCAAAAAAAGGAAAAAAAAAATATGTAAGAAAAGACATAAAACAAGATGCAAAATGGGGCTGAAAAAAGGTGAAACCAAGGATGCCATATTGGATGTAAAAAATGATTCCTAATCACATGCAAATTTAGGCTCGAACTCAGACACAAAATTATATGCAAATGTGGACACAAAATGAGGCAAAAAAGATGCAAATTTGGATGGTGAAAACGATGTAAAACTAGACACCAAAAAAATGCAAAATTGGATGAAAAAGTCGGTGTAAATAATGGTGCAACATTGGACACAAGTAGACACAAAAAAATGGTGCAAAAAGGGGCATAAAATAGCTTAAAATTGGATGCAAAACTTGGTGTAAAAACAAATACAAAAGTAGACGTAAAAAATGGCTCTAAATTGAATGTACCATTAGACACAAAATAAGATGCAAAGGTGGACACAACACATGACTCAACATAAGATGCAAATATAAATGCAAATTTGGATGCTCAAAATGATGTAACATTAGATGCAAGAGATGGTGTTAAAAATGATGCAAAATTGGATGAAACAAATGACGCAAAATATGGTGCAAAATGAGATGGGAAAAATGGAGACAAATCAAACGTAAATGTGGATGTAAAAAATGGTCCCAAAAAAGATGCAAAAATGGGCACAAAAATGGATGCAAAATTTGGTGCTAAATCAAATTCAACACATGGTGCAAAGATAGGCACCAAAGCTGGTGTAAAAATAGAAGCAAAAACTAGTGTAAGGCTAGATACAAAACCTGGCGTAAGACTAGATGCAAAAACTAACACAAAATGGATGCATAAAAAGATGTTAAATTGGATTCAAAATACAGTGTAAACTTGATGCAAATGATGGTGCAAAAATGGAAGCAAAGAATGACACAAAATAGGAAGCAAAAGAGAATGAAAAATAGATGCAAAAAATGACACAAAACTAGAAGCAAAACCTGTCATAAAATAAGATGCAAATCTTGGTTCAAAATTTGATGCAAAAAATGATGCATAGTTTGGTGTAAAAAATGATGCAAAATCTAGCGTGAAAAAGGATGCAAAATTAGGTGCAAAAAATGACGCTTTAAAAATTGTACAATAGAGCCAGATTTAGCACCAGGTTGCTCATCACAATTACAAAAAAAATGCACTAAAATCTGGCGCTAAATCTGGTGCAAATCGCTGGTTTTGTTGTAGTGTCTAGTTTGTTGAATGTCAGTTGGTTTTTTGGTTTGGTGAGGGTAATTTTAGTTTTTGGTATATTTTATCTTGATCCTTCCCTCTATACGTTGAGGAAAAAGATATTAGTAGTGCATTCACACTCCTTTTACATATTTTGAAAATTTCCAAAGGGAATGTTGGATAGACGATAAAGTTCTAGTTATGTTAGAACTTTAGAAAATGGAAGTGAGCGGTTATGGGTTTTATGTAGTATCATTAGTGTGGACCATGTACATCCTTTGAAGTTACCAGTGTATGATAATATCAACATTTAGAGAGATATAGAACGGAAAGAATATTATACTACTTATAATAGGAACTGAATTTTTTTTATTAGTAGGATGCCTTCCTAAAAAGAAGACAAAATATCTTAATATTTGTTCGTCCCAAAAACCCTACATAGTCAAAAGACAAAAATTGAACATATTGAAGTTAAATGAATGGTTGTTCAACAACCGGTTGTATGTTTGGTTAGAAACACTACTACAATTAACGCAAATTCTAGGTTACCAATTGGATCTACAAGGGTAGAGATAGAATGAGATGAGATTATGTAGAAACAATAGGAGGATGTGGATCATACTTTTCAATTGAGTATAGACAACTAGAAGGAATCTTATATTTATCAAACCTTTATGTAGTAATAGCACTCAATGATTTCCAAATTTTGCTTCATATTAGGAGCTTTTTACATAATTTATAGTATTAGTAGCTATCTAAAATACTATGCAAATAATTGTTTTTTTTCTATTGTTAGTAAATTGTTTTAGCAAACTTCTAGAAATATTTTTTGGACATTTATCATATAGTTGTATTATCACGTTGATAAATGTGGACGCAAAACTTTTTAATACAAAAAAACCACTCTTATTAAAATGAAAACATGTATAAATTAATCTATATATATATATATATATATATATATATATATATAGAGAGAGAGAGAGAGAGAGAGAGAGAGAGAGAGAGAGAGATTCACTACCTAATTATTTCTCATTTTATTATTATTTCATAAATAAAATTTGAGAGAAAAGTACACATGCTTTTTACGAAGAAAATGAATTAAACTATCTTTTATGGCCAAGCTCAATGTATATGTTGTGTTATCTTCCAACAACTTTTAACTATTTATTTTTTTCTATATGGTTCATCAATTCCAGAGTTTGTGACTACTACATCCACATAATATTTGTACCAGGTAGACCCACTCGAAGAGATCACTTTGATTGGTTCAACCACAAATCCTAACCTTGAGAGGGTCAAGAGAATTGAACCCATCTCCCCTCAATAACAAAGGTTCTTTAATGACGATTATTTGACCAATTGATCTAAGACTTAGGGAATTATCTCTTCCAACATGTGCAAGTTATTAGTTAATTTTCATTATTGTTATATTGATACATAATTTTCAACAGTCTATTAGTTGAAATTTTGTGAATATTATTTTTTTAGGAACTTTTCTGGAGATAAAATGGGCAAATTTTTCAAGGTTTCTTTTTCCAGAAAGAGATTCATGTGTTGTTAGAAAATTTCCCCTATGGATATGTGGATTCCTCGATATATATTCCCAAGAACTATGATGGAAAAATGATAGGCGATTCATAGATTCTAATCAATTAATATCTTTTGAAAAAAAGTAAGAAGAGTGAGAAGATAATAGGCATTCTTATTGACCCAAAGCTCACACTAGGAGGGTGGGGGTGAATCAATGTAAGAAATTTTTTATCATTCCATAAATTTTCATAATCAATCAACCATTTAGCATTGAATGATAACCATAAACATCAATTCATCATAAAGTTACCATCACATTAATAACACATCATCACATCGCAAGAGACAAAAGGCTTTTACATGGAAACCCATACAGGTGAAAACCACAAAACACTAGAGAAATTTTGAGGTAAAAAATGGACCTCAAAGCAAAAATGTACAACAATTTTTTTTGTAAGAACCAATAGGATTCAAGATGATGATGTTAACCATGGGGAATGATTCACCATTTTTGGAGTAAAAAAGTAAAAATATTAAAAAAAAAACTTTCTTGACTTGTGTTTTCAACTTATCTACATATGATTTTACTCAAAGTTGGAGCAGGAGAACTCATTGGATGCATAATATGATTCCTCGTCCAATGAGTAACCATGTTGAATATTTTCAATGGACCCTGCTACACGAAAAATGAGACATACATGAAAAACATGATTACAATCACATTTTTCACGTATTTCTCATTTTTCCTGTAGTGAGGTCCATCGAAAGTATGCAACATGGATACTCCTTGGTTGAGGAATTGAATTTTTCATCCAAGGAGTGCTTCTGCTCAAAATTTTAGTAAAACTGTAGGGAGGTAAGTTGAAAATATGAGTTGAAAAAGTAATTTTTTTTGTTAGGATATTCCGACACATAGGATATAGTTAAGTTCAACTTGGTCTAGTGTAGAGTTAGGTATAGAGTTAGGTAAAGTGTGTTTCTTTACCGTTGTACATTTTGTAACTTACAATCCGACGGTCACGATATGTAGTGATCCGACGGTTCACTCTCTCCTCGGTATTACCGACACTTGATCCGTGGCTTGACACCCGATTGGTCCATGAGTTCTATTTAAAGCGCATGGAGGGTCATTGTTCGGGTAATCCGTGCATGAGAGAAGCTTCTGTAAATTTTCATTCTTTGATTAATAAATTGCCTGTAGTAGCCACGTTGGCACAGGCCGTGGACTATTTCCCTCTTTGAGGGTTTTAACCACGTCAAAAATACTGGTGTATTGATCTGTGATCTGGTTGTGAGCGGTGTCCTTTTGGTTTTCTTTCTGAGGAACTTACCCTGTAAATTCCTACATGGTATCAGAGCTATTTGAGGGCCGCGTCCGTTGGTGATCCAAATCTGAAGCCGGTAGAACTGTATCCGACTGCTGTTTCCTAGATCTGCTGTTTCTGACTGCTTTCGGGCCGAGAGGACTGCTCTGTTGTGTTCGGAGCATCTGTTCCAGTGAGGAACCCCTTTCGTTTCACGCGAAAAGGTTTCCGGTAGCCCTAGCTGTGTCATTTTTAAGATCTAGAGGAATACAGTCTTTATTTGCAGTTTACTGTTATTTTCTCTCTGCTTATTTCGGTTTCGGTTTATTTAGCTTTCTTTTAACCGGATCTATACCTTTCATTTCTGCGTATGCTCTTTGCCCTGCGACTCTGTGCGATCTGGGCAAATCAGAAACAGAAAGGAAGGATTTTTCTCATGCGTATGCTCTTTTCCCTGCACCTTAGTGTGATCTCGGAAAATCAGAAACATTGAGAAAAATATTTAGTTTTTCGGCTAAAGCTAACTTTGAGCCGCAAGGTTCATTTTTTAAAATATCTAGTTTTTTCGCTAAAGCTAACTTCGAGCCATAAGGTTTGTTTTCTTTGCATGTCCGTGTTGGGTTTTGTGTTTTGTGTTTTGTAGGGAAAAAGAGCTTTCTCAAGGCAAGCACGCAAACCAAGGCCCCCCCTCTCTCTCTCTCTCTCTCTCTCTCTCTCAAATTTTTTGTATAGATCAATTGGTTCAAAGCTATTTTAAGAGAGTATAGGTCTTGGGTTCAAGTCTCCATTTTGTGGGGGCGGATTTTTTCATTTCCGCACATTCGCGCACTTTGCCGGCAACTTCAACAATTTTTTTTCAAAAAGCCATAACTTCTTCATCCGGAAGCCTTTTTCAGAGCCGTTTTTTTTAAAACCGCCTAATTTTTCGAGATCTATCCATTGGAACACTTACTTTTAGCATCTTCAGCTTCAGTTTTTAAAAAAAAATGGAAAGTCCATGCCAAGTCATTCTTGACAGCACTAACTACTTCCAATGGATATCCTACATGGAAGATTTACTTAGAAGTAAAGGTCTCTACTGAATAGCCACAGACCAAGAGAAGAAACCAAAAGATGAAGACAAGGCTGCAAAATGGGAAAATAGACAAGATCAAGCACGTGGTTTGATAGGATGTCTATTTCTCCTGATCTTAGATTCCATATTGCAGAACTTGAGACTCCTCATGAAGCATTGGAACAAATCACTAAAGTTTTTGGGATTAAAAATGAAATTAGAGCCCATCAACTTGAAAATGAGTTGCTTACATTAGATCCTAATAATTTTTCTTGCATTGAAGATTTCTTGTCCAAATTCAAGACCCTTAGATATCTCTTGGAAGGTGTTAAGGTTAAGAAAGAAGATAGTAACCTTATTTATTCCATCCTTACTAAGTTGGGACCAGCCTACTCTGTATTTGTTTCCACCTTCCATTCTACAAGGGAAGCTTTCATTTTTCAGGGAAAAGACTACAAGGCCCCTTCCTTTGACTCTTTTTGTGATTCTTTAATAAGAGAACAAGAAAAACTCTTACACCTTGGTCTTCTTAATCTTGGAAACTCTTCCAAGAAAGCGTTAGCTGCCCAGCAGCAACCAAATTCAAAGAATCCTAAGAAGTCATATCCTAAAAAGAATGGTCCTAAACCAAACAAGGGTCCTAAGCAAACTCAACCTCAAAATGAAAGATCGTTTCAGCAAAATGATAGGACCAATAAAAACAAATGGAAGAAGACTGATAGACATTGTAACTTTTGTAATCGAGATGGCCACTTAGAATCTAAATGCTTTAAGAAGATGGAAGCCTTGGAAGCCGCAATGAAGAAACATAACATCCATGTGGAGAATTCTTCAACTTCATCTTCAGGAATGGCACTTTTTGCATGTCGTTGTCAATCATCTCAGTCTGGTTATGCATTAAATGGATCTTCTTCTTCTCATTCTCATGAGTGGCTCATTTATTCTGGAGCCTCTTATCACATGGCCAAAAACAAAGCCATGTTTTCTTCTTTAAATGATTGTAACACCAAAAATATATATGTTGGTGATGATAGATCTCTTAATGTTGTAGGGACTGGAACTGTTCATCTAGACAATGGTCAGTTTAATGATGTATTATGTGTTCCAACCTTATCCTGCAACCTTCTATCTGTATATCAGATAACTCATTCAGGTGAAGGTAAAATTGTTGAATTTTCACCTCATGATGTTGTAATCAAGGATCTAAGAGATCCTAAACAGATTCTAGCTACTGGTATTGCTGATGATTCCACAAGGTTGTATAAGTTTCACAACTTTGGGTCATCAAATCTTCCCTCAGTATTTGTTGCTCATAATGATGAAGTGAGCAAACTTTGGCATGAGCGATTTGGTCACTTAAACTATCGCTCCCTTCAGCATCTATGTAAAGAAAATATGGTGACAGGTCTTCCTATGGTATCTTGCAGAGATGGTGTTTGTTCCGGATGTGTACTCGGAAAACATCATCGGGACAATTTTGAAAAACGTGCCTCTTGGCACGCCTCAGCCCCTTTACAGCTTGTGCATAGTGATTTATGTGGTCCACTTCCTGTTGCTTCATTCTCTGGCTGCAAGTATTTCTTAACTTTCATTGATGACTTCTCCAGACGCACTTGGGTATACTTCTTAAAACTCAAGAGCGAAGTATTTAACACATTTTTGGCCTTCAAAGCCTTTGTTGAAAAACAATCTGGACATCAAATTCTTAAGCTAAGAACTGATAATGGTGGAGAATATGTTAAAAACACATTCATCAACTTTTGCACCGAAAATGGAATTCAAATGCAACATACTGTTCCATACACTCCACAACAAAATGGTGTAGCTGAAAGGAAAAGTCGCACCTTAAAGGAAATGGCTAATTGTATGCTGCAATCTAAAGGACTCAGTCTTAGTTTTTGGGCCGAATCAATTAATTGTGCAAATTATATAATAAATCGCACTCCTACTAAGGTTCTAAAGAATCTCACTCCAGAAGAAGCTTGGAGTTCCATTAAACCAGATGTAAGTCACTTTCGTGTTTTTGGAAGTGAAGCATGGGCCCATATTCCAGATGAAAAGCATAAAGCTTTAGAACCTAAGAGTGAGAAATGTACTTTTGTTGGATATTCTGAAGATGTAAAAGGTTATAGACTTATTCCATTTAAGTCCAAAAATGTAATCATTAGAAGAGATGTAAAATTTGATGAAAATAAATCGGCCTGCGAGCCTAGTCCGGCGGATGTGCCACCTCTTCCTATCTCTTCTACTTTTGAAAACATTTCTTCTTCAGATGATGAAAGTGAGGATGACAATCCTCCCCCACCTTCTCAGGATCCTCAACTTCCAAGATGGGTCCGTGCTACTCGGGATGCAGCAGGTGATCTTGCCGGTGATCCTACAGATCAGCGACGTACACGTTCTCAGTTTGAAAGAGCCTCTTCTTTACTGGCTCAAGCTCCAGTAAATCATGATCCTGACACTTTTGCAGAAGCTTCAGGCCATCCACATTGGGAAGCAGCTATGAATGAAGAATATCATTCATTGTTGACAAATGATACATGGGATCTTGTTCCTCTACCAAAGGGACGCAAACTTGTTAGATGTAAATGGGTTTACAGAACCAAGTATGGACCAGATGGGAAAGTTGATAAACATAAAGCTCGTCTTGTTGCTAAGGGCTTTTCACAGGTTGAAGGCATTGACTACACTGAAACCTTCTCCCCTGTTGCCAAAATGAACTCTATCCGCCTTGTTCTTTCCCTTGCTGCCTCTTTAAAATGGGAAGTCCATCAGATGGATGTTAAATCTGCCTTCTTGCATGGGGACTTGCATGAAGAAATCTATATGGAACAACCCATTGGCTTCATCCAAACAGACTCCAGCCTTGTATGTCGACTTAAGAAATCTCTTTATGGTCTCAAGCAAGCTCCTCGGGCTTGGTATGCCAAAATGGATAGCTTTCTTTTAGAATCTGGCTTTTCTAGGTGTTATTCTGACAATACTGTCTACACCAAGAAAGTGGGCAACTCTCTTATCATCCTTGTTCTTTATGTTGATGATCTTATTCTTACTGGTAGTGATCCCAACCTTATAAACCATGTGACGTCCAGCCTTAAAAAGAAATTTGAAATGACAGACTTAGGACACTTACACTATTTTCTCGGTCTTCAAGTCTTGCAATCCAAGGAGGGTATTTCCCTTTCCCAGTCCAAGTATGCTTGTGATATTCTTCGTCATTTTCACATGGAAGACTGTAAGCCAGCCCCTTCTCCCTTTCAGTCTGGAGTCAAACTTTCAGTCTCTTGTACTTCTCCTGAAGTTGATGCTACCTTATACTGTCAACTTGTAGGAAAACTCTTGTATTTAACCCATACTCGTCCTGACCTTTCCTTTGCTGTTGGCCTTGTTGCTCGTTTTATGCAAAACCCCCGTGAAAGTCATTGGAAAGCAGCTAAAAGAATACTTCGTTATGTTCGAGGTACAGTACAGTTTGGGATTCATTATAGTGCCAAAGCAGCTCCTCTATTAGTTGGTTTCACTGATTCTGATTGGGCTGGTGACCCTGATGATCGGAAGTCTACTGCCGGTTATGTCTTCACTCTTGGTTCAGGACCTATTACATGGGCTTGTAAGAAACAGGCTGCCATTTCTCTTTCGTCAGCAGAAGCAGAGTATCGTGGTGCCGTGGAAGCCAGTAAGGAAGCCTTGTGGCTTCGTCAGATCCTATCAGAGTTTGGCTTTGAGCAGCAGCATCCATCCACACTTTGGTGTGATAATCAAAGTGCCATTCAGCTATGCTAAGATCCAGTCCAGCATCAGCGCAACAAACACATTGAACTACACATGCACTTCATCAGAAAGCTCATTCATGACCATGTTCTTGAAGTGCAATATTGTTCAACAGATGATCAGGTTGCAGACATCTTCACAAAGGCTCTCACAGAGGCGAAGTTCACTAAACTTTGATATATGCTTGGAGTTCAGGAAGTTGTCACTAAGGGGGGATAGGCTCTAGTGCCTCCTTCCTTCTCCTATTGTGTCATATTTGTAAATCCTTCAATCCTATCCCAAGTTGTTCTTAAGGGGGGATGTTAGGATATTCCGACACATAGGATATAGTTAAGTTCAACTTGGTCTAGTGTAGAGTTAGGTATAGAGTTAGGTAAAGTGTGTTTCTTTACCGTTGTACATTTTGTAACTTACATTCCGACGGTCACGATATGTAGTGATCCGACGGTTCACTCTCTCCTCGGTATTACCGACACTTGATCCGTGGCTTGACACCCGATTGGTCCATGAGTTCTATTTAAAGCGCATGGAGGGTCATTGTTCGGGTAATCCGTGCATGAGAGAAGCTTATGTAAATTTTCATTCTTTGATTAATAAATTGCCTGTAGTAGCCACGTTGGCACAGGTCGTGGACTGTTTCCCTCTTTGAGGGTTTTAACCACGTCAAAAATACTGGTGTATTGATCTGTGATCTGGTTGTGAGCGGTGTCCTTTTGGTGTTCTTTCTGAGGAACTTACCCTGTAAATTCCTACATTTTTTCCCTCTAACATTTGATGATGCAATCTATATTATTTTATTATTTATACTATTATTTCGTAATATTCCTGAGGAGGCCCATTTTATACCTCAAAAATTATATAATTCTTTCTTATTTATCTTCAATTCATTACATATATTTGTAGGCTAAGACCTCTTGGAGGCAACTTCCCCCAATAAATTCAATACGCCATTTGTTGTAGGCTACAAACTAATTGAGGAACCAACCTAAAAAGAATGAAATAAACTTCTCACTATAGGCCATGACCTAATTGAGGTACCAACCTCGATGATGAGTAAAATTCAACCTGATTTAGGCTCCAACATTGTAAATGAGTAGGCTCTAACTTGCTCTAGGCTCCAACTTGATTAAGGCTACAATCTCAATGGAGGCACCTACCTCCTTCTTTAAATTCCTTTTCGACCTCTATTTCATATCATTTTCATCATATATCATTGTACCATAAGTAGTGTCACGATATACAACTTGCAATATCTATCACTGCATAGCCTATGATCATTATCACAACCTACAATAACTACCATTGTGATAACCTATCACCATTGTTAGTGCAATCCCTATCATAACATACAACCAATGTTATTACAACCAATGAAATTGTTCAAAAAATCGAGGCTCCTCATAACTCATCTGTATGCACTAAAAATCAATCTAACACTTAGATCACACTTCCTCCAGTCGAACTGCACGATCCCATTGCTCATCCATTAGAGAAGTCTTATATTGCGAGCACTTATGTGCAATGCAAGTTATCTTTGTTTCTTTCGTTTTCTTGCATGTCACAGTCAAGATTGTGCTTGTGCTTCAAAGTTGCATGTAGTGTCACACAACACCATGATAAGTCCATGAACTGTCCGTCATGCACATGCTCTCACTTATGTCCCGTGGGCACTTTGAAACATGAAGTGTGGTTTTATTCATTGTTCTATCTTTCTTGTATGCTGGTCCACACAACTGGGTTACTTGCAGACAAAGCCTTAACCCACATGGATCTACCAATGTGCTCGTGGTTGCATTGGAATTATCACTTCATGCGATCCTGCCCTTGCACCGTTAGTGTAGGAGTAGGAGTAGTGTTTTCTTTCAGTTGTTTACATGCATGCTTGTTTGTTTGTTTGTTTGTTTGCTTGTTTCACTTTCATTTTAACTTCTGCTCTTGCTTTACTTTGTTGATTGTTAGCTCGTTCACTTGTTTCATTCATAGGATAGTTTGCATGAAACCATGTGTGACTCATGAAACAAGCTGGGTAAAGTACAAGAGGGTTTGTACAACTATCACTACTTGGTTATCTGTCATCTTTCCTATGTATGATGAACTTGCTAATATTAGTCCATGATATGTCAAATGAAAATATGTATTGTTTGAAGTGAACCTTGGTGTACACACAACACTTGCATGCTAACTAGTGTCACCTTCTCTAGTCGATTATTTTTGGGTCAACCATTGTTAGCTTAGTCAAGTAGAGTAAGGTGAGGGGGAAAACCTTAACAGGCACGTCAGAGATATAATAAATTACTTCTCTACTAGAAAAACCTCGTTTACTCTCAATAAGTAAGGATCCCTCTTCCACCTCTGAATTGAATATATACTATGTGCAGTTAAATGAAAAAAACAAAAAAAAATTGAAAGGTAAAAAAAAAATGAAAAATGAATAATGTGAAAGAACAAAAAGGCTTCCTATGTAGGGAGTTGATGCAAGTAACTCTACCAGGGTACTGACCAGGCTCGCTGGTAGCAGAGCCATGCTTTTGTTTCTATGTGACTCCACCAGGGTACTATGCAGGCATCTAGCAGTGGAGCAACACTAGAGATGAAACTAAGACTTTAACGACTATACTGCTTGTGCACCTATATACCCCTCAACCCCAATCGAAACAACTGTGTTGCCTTGGCTTTGAATGTGTGTCAATCAACCAAGAGTCTGGTAGATTATACATCTTAAATCAAGTTATTGTGAAACCAAGATGAGCTAACAACTGAAAAATACTTCTAGAGGTGTTAGACTTGCTTTTCACAAACAAGGTCTATGCAAAGAGCTGGAGTTCTACTAGTGTGTCGCCAAGTGGTGTAGCGGTTACAACCACCCTCCAAAATTTTTCCTTAGCCTGTTTTGGAGCCTCCCTACAACTTTACATAGCACATTGTCTTACTTAGGGAAGTACTCAAGATTTAGTGCTTTCCTCACATAAAGGCAGCCTTTCAAACACAGTCGATCCATTCCCCTCATCGGCTACTTACCTGAACTTAGTCCAGCTGCAGGGTGAGCAACTTCCCCCTAAAAATTGCGCATTCCTGGAGGGAAACCAGCAGTTCCCTCTAGTAATTTTGCAATCCTCTCTGTCAAGTTGTTGGTCTCCAGGATTGTGCAATCCTGTCGGCCAACCCTCCCAGTAGGGATTGCACAATTTTTCCAACCAACAGGTAGTTCAGCCCAAGATTTGCGTAAATCTAGGAAGTAGTCAGCTAATGGGCCCAGAAATTACACAATTTCCTTGGGAAATTAGCCCATCTTACAGTCAGGAATGTACATTTTTCCCAAGCAGTTGAGCACTGACATGCATGGACAATCTGATTGACTAGTTCCACTAAGGACCGAGGAAACTTGACTTGCATGCATGCATCACTTGATCTTGCTGGAATAGTAAGAGGAAACATGCAAAAGGTATCCCATGATTCAGGGAACTATTTTTAGCAATCAGGTGTTACATGAAAAGTTGTTTTAGAAGTTTCCCTCCAACTGTCGCTTAGTCCTAGATTTGTGGCATGCACGACTTGAGAGAAAAAATTATTTATTCGACGCATCAGAGCTCATTATTTCACATCGATCTTGGAGCTCTGACATCCCACAACGCATACAGGACTCTTCGACATAATCGGCTCAACTATTTATAGGTAAGTGGCCTCAACTTGTCTTTTTCAACATTTCTGTCGCTTTTTGTGTATTTGCTTGTGTGAGTGTTGTTTTCTTGATTTCTTTGAACACCTGCTATCTTTTACACATATTATAGATTGTCTTACCTCTGTTTCGATTTTCGTTGCTATCTCACTGCCTTCGCATGCGTGAAAATATTTTGCACGGACATTCACCCAACTAGCGAATGACCTCACCCACATGCATGTTTATCTATTTGCTCAATCTTCCATTCATGTTTTGCATGCACTGGTTATCACTTCTACTATCACTTAGTGTCATCATGCATTTCATCAACTTGCTTTCAGTTGCCCATCGGCAAGTCAGGCCAACATTGACCTGGTCTCTACCTTCACCAAGGCTGCATTGAGTAGTATAGAGAAGGAAGGCTCACCTTCCTCTCCAAATTTGTGTATTGTAGCCCAACATTGACCTTTTAGACTGAATCATGCATTTCTAGAGGTCAATGGTTGCATGGCCCAAAAAATTGTGCAAAATTGTCCATGGGCCAGCAATCTGTCCTAGTTGGAATCGTGCATTGCACAATCCCAGCAGCCAACTACCCAACTGAATTGCACAATTTTTATATCCGATAGCTAGTTCATCCACCCAGTCAGTTTAGACTGCCTTTTGTGTAATTCTAGTAGCCAGTCACTCAACCTCCCAGTGAAATTTGCACAATCTTGCTCAAGAGTTCCCCAGGTATGTGCTGTGACCTTCCCGAGATTTGGCTTGTTTTCACTGACATATTTCTTACCATGCACACTTCTTGTTTCCAGATCTTTTAGGTGTTCATCTGTCTCAATGGATTCCAAGAGAACATGATCCAAAGACACTAATGGTGTTGTAGTTGGAACAATAGTTGAACAGGTGTCCTCTAGCATGCTGATCTACGAAGATACGAAGTTGCATCTAGACAAGAACATCAAATTGAAGTGGCAAGAGGTGAATGAAATATTTCATAAGTACTTTTGGGGAATACCTTGAAGATTTTTAGGTGTGCATTAACATTCATAAGTCCGGCCTATACTGAATTGCATGCAGATACCCCGCATTCCCATGTGCAGATATGATTCATTGGATCATCTCCCACACTGACCCCGAAACAATGACCTTCCGCAGTGTCAGTGGGAAGAAGCTTGCAACCTTCTGGGCATAAGACCATGATGAGATGTATCAGATGAATGAGCCCATGACTATCATGACCCCTTCGTTCAGCTTGCCCAACAGCAGAGGCTTCTCCAGAGATATTCTGAAGGATTGCGTAAATGAGCTAGCTTGTTTCAAGATGGCCCCTAACCGGATATATAAGACAAAGATATTGAGGAAGGCATGCCAATACTTGGTCATATTCGCATGTCGACTGAGTGGCCAAGCAAGCACATAGACCTTCCCTCAGAGTTGGGTGGATGTGCTGGATCAACTAGCTAGAGATACCATGCAACTAGTCCGACATACTGGCTCATCAGCTGAAGGAGAAACTCACGAAGGTTCAATAATCGCCCGAAGTTATGCATGTGGAGATTTATATGTCTACCTACATTCTATATGAACTTTGTGCCCGACATGAGTTCCTAGGCTTAGAGTGGGCGTGGTCACCAATAGAAACTATTGTGAGCACATATTTCAAGCTATTCTCCAAGTGCAGCATCAGAGGAGTGATAAAATGGCTATCTAACCATCTTGTCATCCCAATATATAGGTTGATATTTGAACAGGATCCATCCTGCATGTTAAAAGAAACAAGGAAGGCATTGTTAGGCATTGCAGATTGGTATGCCTCACCGGACGACATGTTCATTCGAGTGTTTAGTGCAGAGAAGCCTCCACATGTTCTGCCAAAGTTTTCTTTGGACATATTGGTCATGCAGGAAGTATCATATCATATCTCAGCAGGATTAATAGTTAGGCTGCAATGGAAGAAGAAGGCACCTTGGCCCACTCTTCCATTACTGATTGGGTTATATGAGATCAAGAGCATCAAGAAAGAAGATGTCGAAGTTGAAAAAATGAAGAAGCACTTGCTCGACCTTCGAAGCTTCAACCCGTATGACCCACATTGCATTGTCAAGGATCATTGCATGAGAGTCTAGTTCAATTGGATCCATGGGGTATTTCATTGGGCTGAGGAAGACTCATGGAGGTATTGTTACCATCATTTCAGACCCAGTTAACATGTCAATGTCGTCGTATAATGGTTAGCATGGCAGCATGAAGCAGCACCACAGAACATACCAACATTAGCAACAATAGCAGAGGTAGGAGAGCCAAGCAGACATGCGCATGACAAAGGGAAGAGAAAGATTGTCGACTGCATGGACGAGGAACAAAGATGCAAGTTTCAGGCAAATCCACTTCTAGACCAAGAAGCTATGGCTATTCAACATAAGAGGCAACAATGCGAAAAGTTAATCACGCGAAGGCAGAGAGATAAGAAAATAATGGAAGAAATAGAGAAGGAGTTGCATGAGCTGAGGGAGAAACTCTGGAAAGAACAAGAGCTACACCAATAGAAGAAGTAAGCATAGTAGCAGCAAATTCAGTAGCGGGTGTACCACGTGTAGACAGATGAAACAGTGCCCATACAAGTAGTTGATTCTTCTCAATAGCTGGCATCAGGTGAACAGGGTGAGCCCTCACAGGGGCAAGACTTTTCTCATGAGTTAGAATAGGCTTTCAAACAGTTGGATGCATACATGCAGCATTCGAAATTGGAATAGGACAATGACCTTATGCCTCACCACAGAGAGGTCAACTCACCCGCTACAATGCATCCAGATGATGAGAAGGTCTCAAATGACCAAGGATGCACTGCGATCCTTAGTGATCAGTTGGAAGCAGAGATGCGTGACAACTCCTTTGATGAATCTCAACATGAAGTTTTTCACCCTGAGAGAGTACCAACTCTGAAGGACCAAACATTCATTGAGCAAGTTGAAGAACAAGTGATCATGACCGATGTGCACAAGGACCTAGCTGCTTTGGCCAATGCGACTAGAGTGTATGCTGAAGCCACTAGCTCCAATGTTCGTTTCCTAATAGCTAAGAATGAGCGAATGGTGAAGGAACTAAATGTGGCCAAGTAGGGAGGAGACTTGGTGACAATGTCTGCCCGAGGTGAACTAAAGAAGTAAATACTGGAGGAAGTGTTGTCCTTGGACATGGTTATGCAGGCATTTTACTCCAAGTTCAGTACATGCATCAAGCAGTCATTCATCTTCACGAATGGCAGCATCCATGTGTGAGAAGAGCTTGCATCTTGAAGAAAATACGTGCTTCCATTGATAACATGCAAGCATGCACAATGAAGTATAAAGGAGCCCTGCTTCATTTTCCCAAGATGATGAAGGCCAATGTGGTTGAACTGCAAGCACACATTTGGAGTCAAATCTGGAACTATGAAGACCTACCGCAATTCATCACTGGCATACAACCTTCCCATGCACGATTATTAAAGAGCATGGAGGATGTTGTGCACACATATGTGATTCTGTCACTTGGGAATCTCACCCAAACGAAGACCAAGAAGTAGGTCCAGTGGGAGCTTGACTCGTACTTTGACGAGTTGATGCATGTCACCACCAGTCCAGACTTGCCTATCAATGTAGAAATCATGTGTAAGTATGTTGCTGGTCGAGCCACATTGAGGACATTGTTGCACATTCTTTCAGATGAGTTGGACAGAGGAGCCCAAGCAGTGTACCTGGATGCCATGGAGGCAAGGTTCAGGTTCGAGATGGATGTCACAACAGAACACACGGACACTATCAGATACTACCAATATTAGCACCAATATGTTACTATTGATTAGCATGAGGATGTCAAGCAGTTGGACTTCTATAGTTGTCTAAGTCAAAGTGGTGTCTAGTTTGGCTTGTTCAAGCCATTGTTCACATGGGTACATGTGCTTTGTATTGTTGAGTCATGTCAAGTGTAAGTCAAGTCTCAAGAGTGAATGTAACAGTCATAGAGTAGGTGAAGAGTCATGAGGGTAGTTGAACAATCACAAAGGGGAATGTTAAGGGTCACCCCACCCTTTGCTATAAATATTCCCTCATAACTCATTGTATAGGATTTTGGTGAGCTAAGCTTCTACTAATACTATCTTGAAGAAGACTTGGACAGTATTGTAACACGCCTTGGCTTCTCCACTACACGGAGCTAGTACATCTCTTTGGAGGAGCAGGCGAATGTGGCTGTAATGTTCTACGGATAGGGCTAGAAAGTTTAATGGTGTATTGTATGATTTTGACTTACACTTCTTTATATAATAAAAGCCAACACATTTTCATGCATATGTTGTTATTGTAGTTGGAATGCTCTCGTTTCCTTAATGATATATGTTGTTTAACTTACGTACTTGTGTATGAAGTGATTCACATGAAATTATATGAATCTTATTGTTAATGTGTTGCATATGTTGTTAATGTTGTCATCATCCATGTCGACTACTCTGTCGTACACTAGAAAAACCTTTCTCTGAAACTTGCTATATCAACCGTCACACTCGTCTCAGACTGATCCATGAGTGTTTTTTAGGTTATCTTACCTTGTATGTTGGGATTACCGCATCCATGTCGACTGCTCTGTCGAAAGATGTGCATGTCCTTTGTGTAGTGTGTTCCTAGCAAAGTTGGGAATGATCCCTTTCATCCTGGAACTCACCTTGACCTTCCTCCCCCCTTTGAAGTGTTGTAACCTCTCATACTCATTCCATGACTCACCCCATTAGTAAAACCACTGCTACTGACAGACTTATCTTACTTGCCTCTATGTGACATTGTGGTCAAGGCATTACCTCACGACCCACTACTCGAACTCTTACACCAAACAGTCTGAGGTCTAATTGGGACTTCTTACCAGGGAGATCTGATTGACATGTTGGTAGGTCTGGCACCATCAACAAGTTCCTTACATTTGATATTTCCACCTTTAATTGAACAATCTTCCTCATAACTAGTTTGTTTTGGCGTCAACTAGAAATTTCCACCCGTGTTCTGGCTTTCCTTCTTGAAAATTCCCTAACAAATTCTTGTGTTATAAAATTTTATTCCATTGGTTCTGAATCTAGTACTGGTTCTTGTGGAGAAGTATCATCCTCGCTCCCTTCTACAACAACTCCTAAAAAATTCAAATTGGGAGAAAGAATTTTTGACGGCCCGACTATAAAGGTAGGAGTAGGGAATTTCCTTAATCCTCTCAGCAAATAGGCCATAAGAGGTGAGAAAGGGAGAGTAGTTTTAGTTCCCATGTAACCAACAGCCTCTGTCTCTACCCCCTGAGTTCCTTCTCCGTCTCCTAATTCATATTGTTGATCCTACATTTCTTCGTCCCCTTTCTCCTCCACTTCCTTCGACATCAGTTCCATTTCTTCTTCTTCAAGCAATTCCTCCTCTCGTCTTGCGGCCATCAAAGCTGCAAATTCTTCCTTCGATAATTCTACCACCTGCTGCCAAGTTACATGGGTCTTTAACAAGGCATGTATTACCAAAAATCTAACAAGCCCATGTTTTGTAAGGGTGGCCAGCGCCTGGCATGAACTGTGTGAAGATCAGGTCATCAACTATAAATTGCTCAGAAGGAAGAAGGGGATATTTATAGCATGCAACTGATGGAATTGAAGACTAGATAGGAGCCTAAAATGATATTTAACAAGAATAGAGAAATGACCTTCACAAGTGATGTACCAGATTAAGAATTATGCGACATCTGAACAGGGTTGTGTTAACAATTTTCCATCATGCCCCTTTCCTTTTTGCACCACATTTTCTCTTGCTTGTAAGAACAACTCTAGAAACTTTGGCAAGGTTGTTCTTATAATAAACCACTTTTTTCCTTCTTTTGATAACCCACTAACCATTGCAGTGGCTTCTTTAGTCACTTGAATTTCCAACCCACAGATCCTTGAGATATTTCCCTCGAGATTCAATGCAAATTCAATTGTTACCCCTTCATCGAATCCCTGTAATTCAACAAAATAAGTGTGCCATCCAACATTTTGAAAAATATTCCATACTTCTGGTCAGATTTGTATCTACTTTGTATTCTCAAGTTCATTTATGATAGCCTAGCCACCCATTATACTTATCAATTACTGTGTGATAAAGTTTGGAGTAACAACCATTCATTGAAGGAATAACTAGCCGAGAAACTATCCAGTAGAAAAAATGGTGATAAGGGAAGCGATTTTGGGAGAAGGTTATGGTAAAACAATAGTAATCGTGGTAATAATTGTGGTAATAATTAAAATACATTGGGAATAACCACAATTTAATATTGACGTGTATGTACGTACATGGTGTATTTTCCAATTAATATTGGTATGTGTGAAGGATATAGATGGAGATATGATGTCAGTGTGTAATGGTGCGGTATTTAATGGTATATTTCAATGGTTAAGTGGTATTAATGAGGTATGGGTAATATCAACAATGGTATCGGTATTAATTAAATGTGATACAATCTCCCCCCCAACTGTGGTATGGCCCACTGTAGCCTTGGTCATGCCATCATTGAAAAAGTCAATTAAATTCACAGAGTCATTCAGGGACATACCTAATGAATTACCTCAGTGGAGTATCGACATTGACAGAGTATGAACACGAGTGGAGTATCAACGTTAGTAGAGTATCAACATTAGTGGAGTATCAACATTGACGGAGTATCAACACTTGCGGAGTATCATCAATGTTGCAATGGGGAAAACTAAGATGTTGTAATAGGTGTAGCAATAGGGAAAGGAAAAAAGAGCGTTGCAACTAGAGTTGCAGCAGGGAAACGGAAAAACGTCACTACAACTGGAGTAAAAGCAGGGAGAGGGAAAAAGAAGTGGTTATGGAAAAACCATTGGAAATTGTGGGCAGTGAAGGATTATTGTATGAACAGGCATATGGCTTGTGGAGTGTTCTCCTTCCTTAAGGAGTGAATGTATGGTGTTGCCCTACCTTAAGGGTTTGATCTATAAAGAATCATTTCATATTATTTCTGGGCTTTTTGCATTATCTTATAATTTAATATTATATCTATAGTATTTTTTGGTCAGAGCTATAACAAGTGGTATCAGAGCACTTTCTTGGGCACAAAAGTGGAGAATTTTTTTTATTTTTTGCAGGATTTCGGGGGCGGCGAGTTGCAGATCAGATATGTACGTTTTGGTGCAAGATCTGAAAAATATAATTGCATATCTATATTATTTGTGAAAAAATAGCCGATTTCAAAAAAAAAATCGGTTGAATCGGAGTCTGAATGAAGGAGATATCGCTGATCTAAAAATCAGTGGGGTTGCAAACAATTTTTCAGGGCAGCGCGTTTGCAGCGCAGATCTGGATGTCCTGGTGCACGAACTGCAAAATATAATTGTAGAGAAAAAATACCTAATTTCAAAAAAAAAATCAGTCGAATCGGAGTCTGGATGAGGGAGATATCGCTGATTTAAAATCAGCTCTTTTTTGCAGAAATTTTGGTGACGGCGGGAGAGTTGCAGTGCAGATCTGAAATTTTAGTGCCGGGATCAAGATTTCTATCACATGGATAGATGCAGAATGATTGTTCCATTTCTGAAAACAGGTCATAATAGGGATTCTGAGCAATATTGACTAAACTATGACAATTTCAAATTTTCGCCAAGTAAGTGAATTTTTTCAGAACCCTCTTCATGGCGGTTGTATGTTTTACAGGAAAAGATAATGGTCCTACTATTGAAGAATACATAAAAACACACAAGTTATTATGGACACATCATTGGAGAACTTTTGTATTGTTTAATTTTGAAGATGAGGCAGCCACATGGTGGGGATTACTTAAGCAAAAGAAGTGTTCCAACCTGCCCGATGAAGAATTTGAAAAATTATTTTTAGACAGATGGTCTCATGCCAGAAAACAAGATAAAGAGAAACATGTGGGGCTATTTCCTACTTGTATATCCTTATTGCAGGTTCATGGATTGATTCAAAAGGAGAAGATCATGGTTTCTATAAATCCTAGTTGCAAGAATAATTTTATCAATGTTAAGTTGGCAAAAAGATTGCAAGTTCCAACAAAACACATTGAAACCGCACAGATCGATAATGAGGATGTTCAAGTTTATAAAGATTTGAAGATTTCTATGGACAAGTATGTATTGCATTCTAATTTTTATGCTTCATATATGGCTAATGTGGATGTTGTTTTGAGATACCCTTGGATGGAAGAGGTGGGTACTATCAATATTAATGTGCAGAAGAAATTCCTGAAGCTTTGGTATAAAAAGAAGAAAATTACATTACAGGATATTTCCATCAATAAACAGGTAGAGTACACGAACGTTGAAGCAGAAGATGTTCCAGCGTCTGACATATTAGATGATGACCCAGTGATGATAGACAATCAAACACAAACAGAGGCTAAAGCAGAAAAGGTTACAGGTACATCAAATGAGGGCTCAGTGGTTGAAGTAATACTGGAAAAGAGGACACCACAACAGGCACCACAACAGGGTGAATTAAAGAAAAAGACACCGTGGGTTAAAACTTCAACATATCATCACCCACATCACTCCGCAAGAAAATAACCAACAAGATGGCAACCAATTAGTGACAAGGACAACAACCCCCATATGATGGATAGTGAGGAGCGAAGATCCACCTACTACACATCAACACAGAAGAGCTACCACGGTCAACTTCCATCTCAAGTGAGCAAGGCACCAGCGAGATCGAGGGTTCACCTTTCTCTTGGATGGCTAGATGCACGTGCATGGTACCAGTGGACTACTCTTTTGAGTAGATCTTATTATTTGTGTTCTTCCCATGTTTCGGGGACGAAACATAATAAGGGGGGTGGAATGTTATATACCTAGGGGGGATAATATGGGGTACCAAGGGAGGTACCCAAGGTAATAATGTAATAATGGGATGGGCCATAGTAATAAATAAGGTGGTTAACCCATATCATGTAAGGGACCACAAGTAGTTAGTAATAAGGTAATGGGCCCATGGTATTAGTTTGATGGTATGAGGGAACCATGGTAATGACCCATGGTATTGTATGTGTGAGGCCTATATAGAGGCTAGAGACTCCATGTCAAGGAATATTGTGAAGGAATATTGTATGAACAGGCATATGGCTTGTGGAGTGTTCTCCTTACTTAAGGAGTGAATGTATGGTGTTGCCCTACCTTAAGGGTTTGATCAATAAAGTGAATCATTTCTATCTATTTCTATATTTTTATTCTTGAGTTATTTCTATTATTATAATATTTCTGGGTTAGATCTATAACAAGGCACTTGTTATAGCTCTGATACCACTTGGTATAGCTCTGATACCACTTGTTATAGCTCTGATACCACTTGTTATAGATCTAACCCAGAAATATTATAATAATAGAAATAACCCAAGAATAACAAAATAGAAATAGATAGAAATGATTCACTTTATTGATCAAACCCTTAAGGTAGGGCAACACCATACATTCACTCCTTAAGGAAGGAGAACACTCCACAAGCCATATGCTTGTTCATACAATA
Source organism: Pinus tabuliformis (assembly GCA_031772625.1). NCBI lineage: Eukaryota > Viridiplantae > Streptophyta > Pinopsida > Pinales > Pinaceae > Pinus > Pinus tabuliformis. Next base: position 810,391,452 of record CM062819.1, on the reverse strand, counting down.
TTCTTTCAAAATATTCCTTGACATGGAGTCTTTAGCCTCTATATAGGCCTCATACATACAATACCATGGGTCATTACCATGGTTCCCTCATACCATCAAACTAATACCATGGGCCCATTACCTTATTACTAACTACTTGTGGCCCCTTACATGATATGGGTTAACCACCTTATTTATTACTATGGCCCATCCCATTATTACATTATTACCTTGGGTACCTCCCTTGGTACCCCATATTATCCCCCCTAGGTATATAATAGAAAAACGTCACTGCAACTGGAGTAGCAGTAAGGAAATGTTAAAAGGGGAATGCAACTAGAGTGGCAACCGGAAAATAGAAAAACGGCGTTGCGACTGGATCAACAAGAAAACTTAGCTTTATTTTATTATGTATATATATATATATATATATATATATATATATCTGTGTGTGTGTGTGTGTTTATTTTATTTATTTATTATTCATTTCTGTTTATATTTATTCAACAAGAGGTGCAGAGGAAAAATTTTATGCACGAATGACCTCAAAACCAGAATCATCAGAAAATTGTCTAATGTAGGAGTTCATAAAGGTCAGACGGTGATACAATCTAGGGCGATGTCCATTTGTAAGTAAAGGACTTTGTGAATCATCTATTGTTATGAGTTTAATAGTTCCATTATCAAACACTATGTCGACCTCACATAGACCCATCCATATTGAACGAGGCTTTCCATTAAAATCCTTGAATTGGGAATCATAGAGTAACGACAAATCACCTTTTTGGAACACCTTTTTCTTAATAAATTTATCATGTCACTTAGTTCACTACTGTTGGATGGTGGCAGTGTTATGTATAGCTACTAAACATATTTCATCCAATTCATTGAGCTGACTTAGTAAATGTTTCTGGGTTGTAGTAAGATTTAGGCCTACTTTGATAGCCGTCCCAAATGTTTTGACCTTCAATTAAATTAGGAATAGATGGGACTTCCCATACATAAGTTCATATGGTGACAATATTATTGTATCTCGCCATGTGGTTCTATATTCGTATTGTTCTTCAGGGAGATTTTTTAGCCTAATTCCCACGATGGGTAGCCACAATCTCTGTCAGAATATTTTCCAATACTTTATTTGTGATCTCTACTTGACTATTCACATGAGGGTGATATGGGGATGTCACTCGGTGATTGATTCCAAATTTCTTCATAAGTGCTGCTATTGAAAAATTGATGTAAACTGTTCCCCTCCATCTAAAACTATTTCCATCAGAATCCCATATCGAGAAGAGATTTCTTCAACAGGAAGTCTGATACAGTCTAGTCAGTTGCTTTTGGAATGGCCTTGGCTTCAACCCATTTCGTCACATAATATGTACAGACAAGGATGTGGACGTTTTGGAAAAACCAAGGATTAAATGACCCAATGAAATCAATGGCCCATTTCTCAAATGGATTGAGGATTAGTTGAGTCTTCAGTGACATTTCATCTAATCGAACAATATGGCCCATTTGTTGGCAAATGTCACACCCCTGAACATATCTTCTAGCATCCCAAAATATAAAGGGCCAATAATATCCCATATGCAGCATTTTATGACCAGTCCATTTATCACAAAGTGTCCCTCATATGGTTGATCATGAGAAACCTTCAAGACATTGTAGATCTCATCCTTGCCTACAAAACGTCAAATTTATTAATATGGTAAAGTGTAGAAAAGTTACCCTTCTATCCATATATAACGAGCACTTTGCTGAATAATTCTCCGTTGTTTCTTGTGTGACAAATGATGAGGTACCTTACCTGCAACAAGGTAGTTAGGAACATCTGCATACTAAGGAGTGTTAGTAGAAATTTTAAAAATATGTTCATCAGGGAAACTATCTTCTACAAGTCTATCTTCATTATTAATATTAAGCCTAGACAGGAAATCTACTACAACGTTATCCTTTCCTGGTTTGTTCACAATAACGATATAAAATTCCTGTGACAATACCAGCCATCTTGTGATTCATCCAAGAGTTATAGGTATATTCATTAGATACCTGATATATGAATGATATCATGAACAAAGGTGGGGTAACCTGTAATATAATGCTAAAAAATTTTAACAACATAAATAACAACCAAAAATTCCTCCTCAGTTACCTTATAATTAATCTCAGCAAGCATTAAATTATTGCTGACATAATAGATTGCGTACGGTTTCTTGTCTTCCTATTATCCCATAATTGTTTCTACGGTAGTATGGGTAGCATCTATAGATATATGAAATGGAAGTATCCAATCTGGGACATGCAATACTGGAGCCTCAAAAGATAATTTCTTGATGCCTGAAAATGTTGATTCATAAGCATCAGACAACACAAATTCTTCATCTTTAGACATTACTTGGAAAAGTGGAAATGTTATTTTAGAAAGAAATTCTATGAAGCATCGATAATACCCAACATAACCAATAAAACTTCATACCATTGTCTATGTCTTCGGAATGGGAAAATTTAATATTACCTTGAGCTTAGTTGGTTTAACCTGTATTCATGTGGCTGAAAGAAAATGTCCAAGGAGAATCCTTTATTCCATCATCATATGACATTTAATCGTGCTAAGAAAAATGTGAGTTTGTTTATGTCATTTAGGTACCTTTTCTAAATTTTCTACATCGTCTTCAAAACAATCACCATAAAGGGTAAAATCGTCCATGTAAATTTCAAGACTGTCATTAATCAAGTCAAAGAAGATTCCAAATATTGCGTGTTGGAAAGTGGTAGGCACATTATAAAGCCCAAATGGCTGGATTCAGTATGAAAAAGCTCTCCAATTCTTGTCCTGGTCTTCATGAGCTATCTAGATCTAGTTATATCCACTAAATCTCTCTAGGAAATAAAAGAACTTCTTTTCAACTAGTGTATCAAGAACCTGGTTGATGAAAGGTAAGGGAAAGTGATCTTGGTGGGTAGATTTATTTCATTCCCTGTAATCAACACAGATCCTTCACTTTCCATTTTTATTTGGGACTATGACTAATGGCGATACCCATTGGCTATCAGATATTGGATAAATAAACCCAACAACCAATAACTTTTGCAATTCTTCCTTGACATTTTTTTCAGAGCAGGGTTCATCCTTCTTTGAGGCTGGAAAACAGGAGGACATTATTCTCTTATATATATGTGGTGGGGTACATAAACAGGGATGTAGTCCCTTCATATTCGTGTATTCCCAAGAAAAATTCTCCTTCTCCCTCTAGAGAATCTCTAATAATTGTTCAATTTGGGATGGAGGTAGGTTGGGATTTATATTCAAGGTTTTCGCTGGATCAATCTCTATTGGGATAATGTTATGAACTATTGTGACATGAACATTTTTAGTTTCAATTTTTGGTTGAATATGTTCCTAGATAGTACAACTCATAACAAACTCTAATAGTCATTGGGTCGGACAAGAAACGAAGTTGTGATTACTGATAAATGTGCTAATAGAATCATCTTCCATTTCTCCTTTGAAATAAAGAGCTTTCCCAATGTTAAGAATTGTTCTAACATCTTCATGTTCTGGTTCAGATTCATCCCAAAAGGGTGACTCTTGTTCCATGATAAACCCAAGTTTGACCGATGAGTTTCGTTCTACAAGGGGATAAAGAATAAGATTCTTCATAATTTCCCCATTTGGTATTACCATGTTCCCAGATCGACACCCAATATAAGCATAGACTATAGTGAGCCATGGTCTTCCTAAGATCATGGGATTTACCCCTACTCATGATTGAATGTGTATTACTAAGAGATCAATAGGGTATTGCCAATAATCCATGGAAATGATTACATCTTCTAGTTTTCCTACAGCTCTCATAGTAGATCGATCTGTATGTTCTAGAAGTGTTGGGGTTGGTTTGAATAAGCCCAAATTAAGCACATTTTATGAGGTTATAATGTTACTTATTTCCCGAAGATCCAAAAAAAAACTTGGAATGTCAACACTATTGATTTGAAATGTGAGGATTGGGTTTCTTGGGTCATCGTATTTAATGGCGTAATTTTTCCAAACATTGTTTGACAATCTCCCCATGATGTGAATACTGGGTGGGTCTCTAGTGTTTCTCCCAGGTTTCTTTAAGCACAAATCCATGAGTGTTTTGGCATAATTAGCATGTCTTTCATGGCTTGGAGCAATGGAATTTTAAAAGATAAATTATTTAGTTCCGCTAAGAAATCAAATTTTGGTTGAGGGATATGTTTATTCAAGGACAACCTCTCACGATAAGGTGGGCCTGTGAGACCCCCTCGAGCGACAATTATTTTAGTGGGGATTGTTTTTCCGCAATAGTTTGTGTTGGTTTACCCCCAACATCCCCAAATGGGTGTACAAATTTTGGTTTTGACGATGAGACTCTGCCTTTAGTTTGCTCAATAATTATTGGTGAATTCCTTGTATTCACCACACATCCAGATAGAAAAATTCAACCCATTACATTCCAATGTGGAAATACCATATGTAAGAAGGTTGAGTGTCTCAACTTGTTGGACTCCCCTATTATTTGGATTTTGGTTAGTTTGAACAGAAAATTGAGGGTGAAGACGAGGAGTGCTAGTAGAATCATTTGGTAGGAGTTGCAACTATTGTTGTGTCATAGGCTGAGGGAGTTGATTTGTAGGAAGAGGGGGTCCATGCCAGTTCTAAGACCAAAGAAGGAACTAGACCAAGTTGGGGTGACCATTTCTACCATGGCATGGGGTACTAATAATATTGTGGCCATAATGGAGAGGGGAATGGTGAAAGGTGAGACCCATAGTTTCATTTATTACAATATTGAGAAGGGTCTTAATTCATACCTTGATTCATATTATGAGGTCGTGGTTTCCATGACTTTTTTGGCCCCATAACATAGACCTGATCTATCTCTTCATTCTCCCCCTGATAAACTTCATTCAACCCAAGAAGTGATGGACACGTCCTTATGGAGTGATTTTCCACACATATTGCACAGGTTTCGATGGCATTAAGTGGACACTCCTTTAGAGGGTGTTTCTTCCTCCACTGTGGTCATAAGATAGCCATTTACTTCTCTTCTTCAATCTATTTTTGTTTTTCTTGCAAGAACATCTAGCTATGAAGACAATGTACTTAAGATGTCAGTCCTCAAATTTTCTAGTAAGTTCCTAATTTCTGCTTTTGTGACTCTACCATTGGATGATTTGAGAGTTTTGTTATAAGCTTCACGTGTTCCTTACTTATGCCTTGTAGCTCCTCATGAACATTTGACACACAAATCACAGATGGTATAAAAGTATTCCTTTGAGATATATTCATTTCCTACCACATTCATAAGTTCCATAGATTCTTCTCTTAATGCACGGAGGAGGATTATCTTTAAAATAACTTTATCCAGGTCACTATGACCTGATCTTTGCAAGCTATATTTAAAATTTTCCACAAAATCCTCCGCATTCTCATCCTCATTATGCATTATCTTAATGATCTCTTATTTGATGTCCCGAGACTTACAGTAGTCTTGATACTTCTCAAGGAAAGTTTCCTTCATGTTATCCTATGTCGTGATAAAATTTCCTCCTAAGCCCATAAACTAGTGCAACACTGTCCCCTTCAAAGTAGCATGAAATATATTTAGTTTATGAGTGTTTGAAACATAATCATACCCTTAGCAGACAACGTTGAACTCGAAGAGGAATGTATCCAGATCTTTGCAAGAGAGGCCATGAAAATTAGGTAGTGTTGTTAGAGGAATAGGGTTCATGGGTGCATCACCTTTAATTTCCCCAATTGGGAACTCAATTGTAGAAGTTTTATTCACCATGAATATCCTCCAATATTCACTTGGAATTTCAGCAGTTTTCGGTTTCTCCACAATGTGTGGGTGAGTTGGCTTGACAATGCTCCCTCGGTCAGGCGGAGGGTTTACTTCCTCCACCTCTTCTTCTTCAGAACCTTCAACACTTAATTCTACATGTCCTCTACTCCCTACTTCCTCTTCTCTAGGCTTTGCTTACACTGTTGAGGAAGGCTCTAGTTGTGGGGCTGACTGGGTCTCAGATTTTGTCTGAGATCTTACCCTAGCAGCACCCCGTGATGGAATTCCTGATTCAGCTCTTGAGATGATTTCTTGAATATAGGTATTTATACCTAGATCCCTCCTTCCTCGACCTCCACCACCTACAATTTTTCGGGTTCTCCCTCTACCCATTGGTTTTGTTTCCTTGTTCATACAATCTAAGAGATGGAAAATTAAATCAAAACAATCAACACAATCTTAATGTTCGGGTCCTTGTAAAAGGGTTGGTGCAAACTTCGCTTGATCACGATGAGGGAGTGGGTACTATGGTCACTACTGGTTGTAATTTTTTTCCTATGGTAGACTCCCCGAGAACGAAGCCAAAATGTTGGGGTCCTAATATTGGTGTATAGATTTGGTCCCTCTTTGCATTTATTTGTCAATTGAGGGTTCGTCTGGTTATTTCAAGGTTATAATGCAAGGTCTATGAAAGCTATAGGTTCCCTACTAAGCATTGATCAATTATGAAATATAAGGTCATTGGCCGAAAAGAGTTCTAAATCAATCCAACAGAAATTAATAAATCAAGTAACAACAATCTTAAATAACATTAACCTTGAGTAACATCAATACGGAGTAACAACAATTCTGAATAACAAGGAAATAAACAACAATCATCAAGCATTAATGATACCATTAAAAGACATACTATACCACATGAACTGTATTCCAGCAATACTTGATCGAAAGAGTGGGCACAACTGTTTGATTAGGTTCATGGCTGAAGAATTATAGATCACATTAAGGTAGCAATATGTTGTTACTCTTATTAATTCAGAAAAAGATTACAAGCTAAAATTATTCTGTTATAAGAGAAAGCAATATAATTCATTTATTCTTAGTTGTGTCATACTTATACAAAACCGTAATTACATGAATATAATAACTTAACAAACCCAGAAATTGTGGTGATCCGACTGTCCTAAAAATATACAACAATTTGTGAAATCCTAAACAGAATGGAAAGATAGTAACAAAGCTCGATCTACCAGCTATCTAGGTAGTTGCTCAGTTGATGGCTCAAACCTCCAATAGTGCCACTAGTCCATAATTAGAAGCATCATGATGGGTCTTGTTATGTCAAATGATGTTCAGTACAAATTTTTGAGTAATCTACAAAGAATCTTGTCAGCAAGTCATTTAAGTATTGTTCCCCTATGACTACCGCTTCGTAATCAACAATTCAAGAATACATGCCAACATGATATACTTTTCATTAATTTGGATACAAACTAACCTCATAAGAGCTATAAAGCAGATGGAAAGGGATATGTGGAAGTAGGTAAAAATGGGTAATTTCATCGGCCAGAATTTGGAAGAGCGATGTGTATTTGAAGTGTTTAAAGGAATGTCGTTTATATACTAGAGAAAGTGCGTTGTTCATCTTGCTAACTTGTGAAATGTAGTGTGAAGTATGTGAAACTCTGTTGAGAGGTTAGGGTCAAGAGGTCTAATCTGTAGTTAATGTTGGTGAATGCATGGCTCTAAGTTGAGGGAGTGAGTCAATGTGTGACTATTTGGTTGGATCTTATTCCTGTAAAAATAAATCTATTCACAAGAATATATTACAGATGGTTTGTCAATTACCAATCAAATTAACCAACCCTAAGAAGTTTGTTGAGTGTCGAAGAACGTGGATTCCATATTGTTTGAAGCAGTGAGGAGCATGCAAGAGAAGTGATGGGTAAACAAAGGAGACTCGAACAGTTCCAAAGAGAACTGAAACAGATCAAGAGGAAAATTCAAAGGGAGGAACCTGTATATTTTTTAGTTGAATATGAAGTTTTTCAAGTTGAAGGACCTAAGGCTGATCATAACACGGATCTCGATCAACACAATGAATAATTTTATGAAATAGATGAAATCTTAAAACGGTTGATGTCAGATCTACCCTCTTTCTCCCATATAAATTATGAAATTTGGGCAACTGAAATGAAAACAATACTATGTAAGGTAGATTTATTGAATTGTGTTGAAAAGGATTTTGTTAATTTGAACCATGATATGAGTAGATATGCAACAACATTACATCTTATAACATCTGCATGAGATGAAAACATTTTGTTCAGTATACTATATGAATATGGTGAGATTCAAAATGGAAAAGTATTATGGTATATTTTAGAAATGTATTACACTTTGAATGAGGCTGAAGATGATGAAAGTATTGTTCTTGAAAATGATGATTGTTCTTTCAGTCTCATAATTGATTGTGAAACTGAAGATCGCAACATTGCAGTTGCAACGATGGAAGATGAATGTGTTCTTATAATTGACATTGAAACATGTGATGATGAATATTTTTATGAAGAAATTCTCTCTAATGAAGAGACGTATGAAGTCAAATTTGATGAGAATTATGTATCTCATGAAGAGTGGTTCAATTTGATGCATGAAAAGAATCTTATTAGTGAGTTGTTGTTTGGTAAGAAGAGATGCCTACCTCCATAGACAAATCAAATGAAAGACAACATGTTTGCAACAACAAATTTGATTAAAGAGGTTGAAGACATGAAACAATCAACTATGATAGTAGAGAAAGATGAAAAAAGGAAAACTCTCTTAAAAGAGCAGGATGACAAGAATTAGTATGGTTCTTTAAGTGTGTAGATATTGGTAGCAAGGAAGAAGCAATAAACCTTGAAGAAATTGCAAACATTAAGAATAAGTATAAGTCCCAAGAACCTGCAACAATGTTGAATACAAAGAATGTTACTCTGCAATAAATATCAAGAAAGAGGAGATTAAGAGTTCAAATATTCCACCTTTGGCGCAAAAAATGTAAAAAAGAGGAGAAGATCCACCACTACTTTATGGGAAGAAAGGTGAAGATGAAACTACACCAAAAAATGAACAGGCATGGACCGTTTACCAAGAAGGAAAAAATGAAATCTCAATTATCAAGATTTTTTATGTATCATTGTAAGCCTAGTTGAGACTGTGACCGACAAGCATGTTATTCATGTTATGCTTTGAACCATTTCTCCATTAAGGGGGGACCTTGGAATAACGGAGAAATATAGGGTGTTCAAGATTAGTTGTTAGTTGATATTATGGGTCATATTTAGTTCTTGGATCCTATTTATGAGGAAGTTGTTCTAACTCCTCAATAGATCCATAATCCTAGATATGTATGAACATTTTGATTGATTGAATAGAAGTTTTTTGTGCAAGCACTCTTCAGGCTGATCTAGGCTCACCTTAGAGCTGCTCATTTCCTCCTTATTCTGTCTCTCCTAAATTTTAGTACTATTAGATATCACATTAATAGGGAGATGACCCATTAGCTCTAGGCATTTAAAATATTTTCTAATTTTATATCTAATTTATCATCATATTATGATTAATTCATAAATTACGGTTTCCTCCACATGGGGCGAGGGCATATCATTTTCATGATTTAATTCCAATTTCGAAAATATAATCACTTTCATCCAATATGTGATTTATACTTTGTCAGTGACTTAGGATGATGTGGCTACTCTTTGAGTCAATTAAATGTTACAAGCATATACTATGATCAAACATAATTACAAAAATATGTATTGCATAATCATGAGAACAATGCATTCAAATTTTTAAATCAAACATAATTACAAAAATATGTATTGCATAATCATGAGAACAATGCATTCAAATTATTAAAAATTTGTTTGCATTAGGTAATCGTAATATCAATGCATTAATTTTAATAATGTAGGCTAAAATATATGAAAGAAACATGCCTAAATAACAAAAGAATGAACTATCACAAAAATAATCCATATTATGATGTTCATTCCTATGTATATGATGCACATGCATAGCTTTTAGAACCTTAAAAGCATAGCATGTTTGTGATAATGCATATTATGATGTTCATTCCTATGTATATGAAGCATCATCATGCATAGCTTTTAGAACCTTAAAAGCATAGCATGTTAGGAGTAACTAACTTGTATCTATTTTTCTGGATACCATATTCAAATAACCTTCTAAAGTTAATTAATTATCAATTACAGTTCTTGATATTTGCATTATTATCACATAAAATTCTAATTATACCACATATATGTACAATTGATTCATGTTGTCATGAAATGTATATAACTTTTGGTTCATTTGATATTATCGTGTTTGAAGTACCAACTTTTCACCATATCTCACAATTAAATAACTCAAATCATAGTAAAAATATTGATATGTAATATTAAAACTTATAGACTTATAATCATATATATATCCTAATAGTTAACTAAATTCTTTCTCTCTGTAACAATTAGTATCTTAATGTAATTTATAATCTTCCATTCTCTAAAAATCAAGATGATAGAGAAAACTAATAAAAATATTTCTCTGTTATCGAACCGTATAGAGAGAAAAGTCGAAAACCATTGTAAAGAGAATTTTCCATTCCATGGGAATGGTGCTAATTAATAAGGACCTCAAATGGACAAGTCACCCGTATGGATTCAACCCAGCACTAAACGATATTTCACATTTACCCTTAACAATTAAATATAAAGAGATATCTTAATTTAGAGAAAAAGAAATAGTGAAATCAAACACCGCTCATATTTGAAAGTTTAAAATTTAATTTGAAAATGATGATTATATTTGGTGAAGGAAATCTTTTCCAATCCAATAGAACACCTTTTGATCTAGCCAAAACATAATACACTAAATGATGTATTCATAACCAATTTCTTTCTTGATAGAATCAGTAACCCTTATAGTTTATCCATATTTATAATGATTCCGTCAAACATTATTAATTGAATTAGAGTTAACGGGATGATTATATCACTCCTCAAAAAACACCTCATGTGAAATTACATGACTGCATATATGATTTTGCGGCAGTTTGTGTATAACCTAATCTACAAGTGCATTTTACTTTTAATTTTTTATTCGACTTTACGGAAACAATGATTTAGATAATTAACCGTATGAACTTAAAATAACTACTGTCTAACCAATAATTTCCGTCCATAAAACGAAGATAATGTGAAACAAACCTTAACCCACAAAAACTCGTGTAATTGTTCTCCACGACTTTTTTTTTATAAGGGAACACAGAAGAACAGAGAATTCGAGTTCTTCGATGTCGACTGTCAAGATTGTCACCCTTGTTACAATAATTATCTTTTCTTAGAAAGCAGTGACTGCCCATTTAGGATTGAAACTTGCATTTTGTAAGGCTAAGCACAGCTCGGTGTTAGAAACCCATCTCCAAAGTTAACGGAATGACAACACAAATATGTTATATATATTGGCAACTGATATGCTTTTGAGAAATCAATCACATATGGGCTAAGTTGTCGGGCAACGGCACAAATACGTTATTTGTCAAGCTGTTGTTTAACTATGACTTTTTATTCTATTAATTTTCTTTACGATGGAAAAATCAAACCTTAAATATGAAGTATGCCATCAATAATCAATATTCAAAGAGATAGGCGTTCAATATTCAAAGAGAGGCGTTCACATAGACAGATAAGCATTTTTTTCCGGAGACTGGGAAAATAAATCCAAAGTAAAAGGTGACACTCTGGAGAGTAAAGAATATTTGAACCAATGTAATGTATTTGACTCCACTAATCACAACAATCACATTACAATCTCCTGGCGATGATTTGGAGGGCATGTTAGTACTTTCTCACCATGTGGCTGGTCCAGATGAGTTATATGTTATTTCTTCTCCATGTCGTTTTTTTCCCGGTGTGTAGATCAGTTCTAGTATTGTTGTATTCAAATTTTAGGCTGTGTAATTCTATGTCTGGGAGTTTCTTCTTTTCAACAACTGGATTGAAGGATTGCATTAGTTTCGTTAAACTGGACACGAACCTCCACCGGAAGACTTGTAGTTTTTGCACTGAGATGGCCCCGATGGAGGTACGGGACCCCTTGGCAGCGATTCAAGCAACCCATTATTCTTCATCTCAATATTATTATTATTTTCCGCTTGTTCTCCTTGAAATATGAATTTGAATTTCAGCGGCCGGCAAGCCGAACCTTCGCTAACCATGGTGACCACCATAATCAGAGCAATCAATACAACCACTCGTGTTGCCATTCTCATTTCCATCTCTCCTTCAACCTATACAACTCTCCTTTTCGCAGGCAGTCCCACAATAAGCGATTGAATGAACCAAAATTAATATCAGAAGAATATTAACGATAATATGAGTGTATCGTAATGTTTACATGCAAATATATAGGGAGTAGTCACGCGGACAGGTGGGCAGCTGAGAAGAGAGTAAACGTGGAAGACTTTACTATAATATGACTTTTGGCTATTCGTTTGACTTATTCAATGGAATGGAGTGCACTCACACAGCCGTCGTAAATGAATCCTGTTCCGTTAACCTAAGTCTTCTCTACACCTCGCGCTGGTCAATTTTGACTTTGAAATTCCATTCGGTCAGAAACTTTTGACTCTGATCGGTTCAACACGCCACGCTAAATCTTGGTGGTCAAATATTTGAAGTCCGACTCCAAGGAACAATTCAAAAGACGTTTCGATCATCCATATATTTTTTTCTCAAAAGAAAAAATCGACTACCTTTCAGTTCCTATATATTTGGATGTGTGAGAGTTATGAATCGGAAGATTATTAATTTATAAAAAAAACTAATATATTGCCTGATTTATAAAATTTATATTAAAATTTAAAATTTAAGTAAAAGTTTAATTTATGATTTTTTTTATTTTATTTTTTAAATATTTAATTTTTTTAAGAATTAAGAGTTTAGGTTGTTTAATTTGTAAAGTTATAGTGCGACAAAGGTTGTTTAGTGTGTTGAATATATTAATGTATTTGAAAATGCATTTTAAATAAATACTTTTAGATGTAGTACATTTCCTGCCCATTTAATATATATATAAACAAAATTGAAATAAAAATTGCCAAATCTAATACCAATAATAATATTAGAATTTATTTAGTTGTGTTATTTCAATTACTAACGACATAATTTTCAATGTTTTTGTACATAAATTATTAAAAATTATTTCAAAATGACTAAAAAGAAAATGACAAGCCATTATATATATATATATATATATAAATGTTTAAGATATATACTCTTAAATTTTGTTGAAATTGAAAAATTTTAATCACAATTTTTATCTTATCCTATCAAATTCGAATTTAAACTCAAATTTAAACTTGATAACTACGCTATAAATAATATTCAAAAATAAAATATGCTAACTCTATAATTATAATAATAATTGCTGAGGTATCACCCTACAATTTTAAGTCAGTTGAGTAACTGAACTGGATCAACAAAAGAGAAAGAAAAAATGTAAATTTGTTGCACATATTCGGGAAAAGGTTTGTTGTTTGTTTGCCTTCGCTCGTCCAAGCATGCACGAATATAGAATAAGAGCCTTTGAAAATTTTGAAAACTTTATTGGTGGCATGGACAGACGAAAGTAACCCTGAAATAAGATTTTTCAAGTTTTTTTTTTATTTAACTAGCACAACAAGTTTTACTAAGGTAAATATGGTTGATAGATGTTATAGGCGTATATCAAGCATATATCAACCACATTTACCAATGTGGTTAATATACACTGATAGGCTTATATCAATCACATTAATAATTATTATGGATATTTAAGATTATTAATAACTATATAAATAACTATATAGAATTATTAATAAATACTCCAATATATTAACAACTAGATTATTTTTATATATTACTATATAAATATTATATTAATACTATAATAATTATATAAACTCCTAATGTATATTAATTAATAATAAGAATAGCTCATAATGATGATGGTAAACGTTACCCGGATGCGGGTGCCACGCAGGAGAAGGACGGTTCGCCACATGGTAAGCATGAGCGACCTCAAGTTCGGAAGAGTCATTAACTGCACTCCGCCGCCCTGTAGGGCAAGCGTGAGAGCAAAGGAGCGAAAGGACGGCAATTCATTGCCGGGTCTGAGAGCCATTAACGGCTGCAGAGAGGAGTTATGGCATACCCGGATCGAGGCGGATCAGGGCAGCACAAATATGTCAAGAATTGGGAATGTTTTGCATCAGAGCAAGTTCGAACTGTGGCATTGGATTTCTGGTTGTCAGGGCGCCGAGTACAGGCTCAAGAGCTCCCTCTGGCATTTGGAGGTGGACACAGGGTAGCAAGGGTGGGTGAAGGCGGTTTCACACCCTCCATATCCTTCTCCCCTGCTCTGTTACACTCATCGGACATCAAGGAAAGTATGGCGCCAAGACAGAGGCTCATTAGCCGTCGAGGCACCGGAAGAGGTGGCACTTCGCGCCCCCCGGTTGCCAATCCGCCTTCAAGATGCTGCCGTTGTATGTGCCACCAAGTGGCTGAAGCACACCCCATCCAGTCGAACCAGTTTATGGATGCAAGAACTCAGGATTCGAGCTCTGCCCCGTTACCTGCGTTTGGAACATCGGTATTCTCCTTCTGCAGTGCCCAGGGCAATTCTAACATTAATGCTCATGTTTCGGTCCTATTCCTGGAGGAACCGAAAGAGGAGGTCGGGGAGCAACCCAGTGCCCAAGTTCCTCTCGCTGAAAGCTCCAGGGCTGCGGAGGAAAAGGCAGAGGCACAACCTGAGCCAGAGGTCGTTCCACCATCGTCTCAACCGGCGTCCGCTTCAGGCAAGGCCAAGGTTGATTGGGGACCCCTCCCGGAAGGCCAGTATTGGATTTATGAGGAAGATTCGGACGAATAGGAGTCGGCTCAATGCCCTCCGTCATTGTTCAGGTTTTTTTGTGAACTGTTACTCTTATCACAAGTGCTCAATGTATGTCGTGAAGGTCTCTGTTTGGCATGTTAATTACGTAGTGCTGTGCTTGAAGAATTTTCTTTCCTATATTTTGCCCCTGCGTGGGATAGATAATGTTGCTTTTTCTGTCACCCAAAGGTCTACAGCAATCCGTCTCAGTCTTGGTGCCCTTGCATGGGTTTTTGGTCTTAATGGTGCTGCCCCTGCGTGGGCGTTCAGAATCGATGAGGATGCCCCTGTGCGGGTAGTTTTTGTGAGCACTATCACTCCAGAGCGCCATCCTTGGCCTCTGGCGACTTGAACTCCTGGTTGTAACTATTCTCTCTTGTTAATGTAAATAATAGAAATAGCATAGTTTTAACGATAAAAAAATGATGATGGTTAACGTCCATTGAGACCAAATATTGGTCTATTGGACCTAAAGAAACAAATTATTTATTTTGATTTAAGATTTTATTCCTATGCTCAAAAAGCTTGGAGAGAAGCCTCCCAAGCTCACTATAATTTTGACATTGTAAAAGGCTAGGAAGGTCAGTATTGTAACAAAGATTGTGAAACTGAGATTTAATGTGGTTGTACACGGGGCACTTTAAGAGGAAGTGGTTTTCATCCTCGATGTTCCTATTCTCACATATATGGTAGATCCTTTCCATCCATGGCATTTTAGGAACTGCTCAACGACCTGTTTCACTATCGAGCTCATGAGAATTAATTCTAATCTTTGCTATATTAATTTTCTTCTTTGAGATAGTTAAAATAGAGAGATAATTTTGATCTTCTAGGGTGGGGTTGATGACCTTCTTATAATAACTTAATTTTCTTTTAGCCGCTAAATCTTTCTCACACCACATTTTTTCTTTGAACTTAGAAGTAACAATATCTTTAATGTTATTTATGTTTTGCAATGCATCATTCTCATTGATCTCCCAATAGTTTAACTAGGCCCTTGTGTCTTTATGCCACCCCTGATTGAGCCTTAGGTGTTTTGGCTGGAATTTAAAGCTAGCTTAGGAAGTCTATTGATGCAGGAGCATTTGGACTTGACCAACAATGTGACGGAGTGGTCACATGTTGTGGCTAATGCAAGACTTGAGGAAGACTTAGTTGTTAAATTTGTGTTAATTTCAATAAGGGCAAGTAGTTAAAAGTGGTCTAGTTTAGTTAAATGAAGATAAAGATTGAGTTATAACTGTATAATTAATTCTTTCATGTGCAGGAAGAAGTAGTTAGCTATGACTTATGTATAACTTCCTTTTGGGAAAAAAAAAAGAGAGGCAGCAGGGGAGAGATAGATCGAGTGAGGGGAGGTCTGACAGATAGAGAGGTCCAGGGCAGAGCACTCTCATCCCTATATGATCAGGCTATTGAGGTAACAATAATATGCTAATAAAGATTTAGCATAATAAACCTGTAATAGTTCTGTGTTTCTGTGACTTGATCTCCCCATGGTTAATTGGACAAGTGTGTAATTGTCTGCTCATATATTTTTGTCTGAATTATGTGATGATCGGTAATGATTAATGAATATGTGAAATGTTGCTGTAATAGGAAATGGTAGTGTTTGTATGCATGAATTGTACTCGCTGAATGAGTTTTTCCTGGTAGTTAATGGCACATGAATTACGAGGTTCATGTAGAAGGGTTTGAAGACCTTTTTGGCACAGAAATCGTTGTGATTGATATAAACCAAGTTTTGTATGTTGTATTGGAGGAACCTGTCATAGATTAAATTCAGCGTTAGTGATAAGTTGTTGATGTCGTTGATAGGAATCAAGTTTCGTATGTTGTGTCAGAGGAACCCGTCATATGTTAAAACTAGAGTCGGTCATAAGTTGTAAATGACACTGGAACCGCCATGGGAAAGTCTTGGCGTGGTGTCGGTTAATTGCCAATTCAAAGAAGTCACCATCTGGGCGTAAATGAAACTATACTTCTGTTGATTAGGGGTCTGCACAGAAGATCGGGAGACCCTGCCTGAAAGGGGGAAAAACAAAACCGGCCTTGAGGTATCTGATCTCATCAGCAACAAATAAATGATGCACGTATTATACCGTAAATGCGTAGAAAGTAATCCAAATTTGAGATGACAGAGTATTTATGCCATATTTACCCAACTTGTGTGCAATTTGTGAAAATTTGCTGTAAGTTGACCCAAATTTGAGTCGGATCGACCACGGACAAACTCAGAGGAAGATTTCTTAGAAGGTGCTGGATAACCAAGCGAGTCCATCAAGAATTGGTCGAACAATGATGAAACGAAATTGACCAATACACTAAGGGCGTCTTGTAGAGTAGAACAAAGTTGTGGAACCTGCTGCGTGAATGTGTAAGGATGGTAGTGTTGTTTAGTAGTTCTGGTGTGAATAACATTACAGAATGGTAGAGGAAATTTGATTGAGTGTTGAGTTGCTATAAGGTGGCATCAAAGTGGTATCAGAGCGAGAAAAGATTTCCTACGGAAAGGAGTTTTGCGTGCTGAGAAAGAAGAGTGTGAGTAGCCAAGGTGACTGAGCTGGTAATCAGAAAGACGGGCAGGATAAAAAGTCTAAACAAGAGTGTTTTGTGTGCAAGGGTTCAAAGGTTGCATAGGGAGAAAGCAGGTCTTGGAAGGAGACAGACGCTGACAGCGGTAAAGAGGTAAGATAATAAAGGAAAAGTTGCAGAGAGCGAATAGCCAAGGACAATAAATGTCAAAGATAACAGATATGAAAGATAGCAGAGAGAGTTGAAAATTTCATTCTCAAGGGAGATTTTAAATATGAACACATAGCATAGCAAAGGGGAGAAGAATTTTACTCTCAAAGAAAGAATTTGCGGAAAGCAAATAACCTGAGACAGTGCATGCAAAATGTAGAGGGACATGATCTTGTAGGGATCGTAATATATATATATATATATATATATAGATATGATGATATTTGTTTTAATTGAGTTGATAAATTGTGATTGAAGGTTTTCAGTAGGCGGCAAAGGGAAATGCAGAGCAAAGAAAGCACTCTAAGGTGTTCTCAAGGGAGAGTGAGAGCTTGCAGAAGCCTAGGAAGAGTAAAGATGGTGCTCAAGAGGAGGTTCCAGATGGAGGACCATTCTTACCAAAAGACTAAGCGTGGAGAGCTTAGTGAGGTAAGATTGCAGTGAGGGGGACTTGCTATTGTGGAGGCTGATTATAGTGGAGAGAGAAGCTCAAGAAGAGAGGATGAAGACAAACATGATGGAAGATCATTGCAGAGGTTTTGGAGAAAGTTACTATAGAAGAAATAATGCCAAGACAAAGGGCATGAAGAGGATGAGTCAAAAGGAGCTTGAAAAGAAACCTGCTGACATGAAAGCAAGATTGGAGATATTGACAGAGCTGCTACAAGAACTAGAAGACCAGGAAACAAAATTGAAAGAAAAATTGCCAAATCTAATACCAATAATAATATTAGAATTTATTTAGTTGTGTTATTTCAATTACTAACGACATAATTTTCAATGTTTTTGTACATAAATTATTAAAAATTATTTCAAAATGACTAAAAAGAAAATGACAAGCCATTATATATATATATATATATATATATATATATATATATATATATATATATATATATATATATATATATATATATATAGATAAATGTTTAAGATATATACTCTTAAATTTTGTTGAAATTGAAAAATTTTAATCACAATTTTTATCTTATCCTATCAAATTCGAATTTAAACTCAAATTTAAACTTGATAACTATGCTATAAATAATATTCAAAAATAAAATATGCTAACTCTATAATTATAATAATAATTGCTGAGGTATCACCCTACAATTTTAAGTCAGTTGAGTAACTGAACTGGATCACCAAAAGAAAAAGAAAAAATGTAAATTTGTTGCACATATTCGGGAAAAGGTTTGTTGTTTGTTTGCCTTCGCTCGTCCAAGCATGCACGAATATAGAATAAGAGCCTTTGAAAATTTTGAAAACTTTATTGGTGACATGGACAGACGAAAGTAACCCTGAAATAAGATTTTTCAAGTTTTTTTTTTATTTAACTAGCACAACAAGTTTTACTAAGGTAAATATGGTTGATAGATGTTATAGGCGTATATCAAGCATATATCAACCACATTTACCAATGTGGTTAATATACACTGATAGGCTTATATCAATCACATTAATAATTATTATGGATATTTAAGATTATTAATAACTATATAAATAACTATATAGAATTATTAATAAATACTCCAATATATTAACAACTAGATTATTTTTATATATTACTATATAAATATTATATTAATACTATAATAATTATATAAACTCCTAATGTATATTAATTAATAATAAGAATAGCTCATAATGATGATGGTTAATGTTACCCGGATGCGGGTGCCACGCAGGAGAAGGACGGTTCGCCACATGGTAAGCATGAGCGACCTCAAGTTCGGAAGAGTCATTAACTGCACTCCGCCGCCCTGTAGGGCAAGCGTGAGAGCAAAGGAGCGAAAGGACGGCAATTCATTGCCGGGTCTGAGAGCCATTAACGGTTGCAGAGAGGAGTTATGGCATACCCGGATCGAGGCGGATCAGGGCAGCACAAATATGTCAAGAATTGGGAATGTTTTGCATCAGAGCAAGTTCGAACTGTGGCATTGGATTTCTGGTTGTCAGGGCGCCGAGTACAGGCTCAAGAGCTCCCTCTGGCATTTGGAGGTGGACACAGGGTAGCAAGGGTGGGTGAAGGCGGTTTCACACCCTCCATATCCTTCTCCCCTGCTCTGTTACACTCATCGGACATCAAGGAAAGTATGGCGCCAATACAGAGGCTCATTAGCCGTCGAGGCACCGGAAGAGGTGGCACTTCGCGCCCCCCGGTTGCCAATCCGCCTTCAAGATGCTGCCGTTGTATGTGCCACCAAGTGGCTGAAGCACACCCCATCCAGTCGAACCAGTTTATGGATGCAAGAACTCAGGATTCGAGCTCTGCCCCGTTACCTGCGTTTGGAACATCGGTATTCTCCTTCTACAGTGCCCATGGCAATTCTAACATTAATGCTCATGTTTCGGTCCTATTCCTGGAGGAACCGAAAGAGGAGGTCGGGGAGCAACCCAGCGCCCAAGTTCCTCTCGCCGAAAGCTCCAGGGCTGCGGAGGAAAAGGCAGAGGCACAACCTGAGCCGGAGGTCGTTCCACCATCGTCTCAACCGGCGTCCGCTTCAGGCAAGGCCAAGGTTGATTGGGGACCCCTCCCGGAAGGCCAGTATTGGATTTATGAGGAAGATTCGGACGAATAGGAGTCGGCTCAATGCCCTCCGTCATTGTTCAGGTTTTTTTGTGAACTGTTACTCTTATCACAAGTGCTCAATGTATGTCGTGAAGGTCTCTGTTTGGCATGTTAATTACGTAGTGCTGTGCTTGAAGAATTTTCTTTCCTATATTTTGCCCCTGCGTGGGATAGATAATGTTTCTTTTTCTGTCACCCAAAGGTCTACAGCAATCCGTCTCAGTCTTGGTGCCCTTGCATGGGTTTTTGGTCTTAATGGTGCTGCCCCTGCGTGGGCGTTCAGAATCGATGAGTATGCCCCTGTGCGGGTAGTTTTTGTGAGCACTATCACTCCAGAGCGCCATCCTTGGCCTCTGG
The DNA here is from genome assembly GCA_031772625.1 of Pinus tabuliformis. Classification (NCBI taxonomy): domain Eukaryota; kingdom Viridiplantae; phylum Streptophyta; class Pinopsida; order Pinales; family Pinaceae; genus Pinus; species Pinus tabuliformis. The sequence goes on along the minus strand of CM062819.1, from coordinate 810,371,016 downwards.
AGACTTGAACTCCTGGTTGTAACTATTCTCTCTTGTTAATGTAAATAATAGAAATAGCATAGTTTTAACGATAAAAAAATGATGATGGTTAACGTCCATTGAGACCAAACATTGGTCTATTGGACCTAAAGAAACAAATTATTTATTTTGATTTAAGATTTTATTCCTATGCTCAAAAAGCTTGGAGAGAAGCCTCCCAAGCTCACTATAATTTTGACATTGTAAAAGGCTAGGAAGGTCAGTATTGTAACAAAGATTGTGAAACTGAGATTTAATGTGGTTGTACACGGGGCACTTTAAGAGGAAGTGGTTTTCATCCTCGATGTTCCTATTCTCACATATATGGTAGATCCTTTCCATCCATGGCATTTTAGGAACTGCTCAACGACCTGTTTCACTATCGAGCTCATGAGAATTAATTCTAATCTTTGCTATATTAATTTTCTTCTTTGAGATAGTTAAAATAGAGAGATACTTTTGATCTTCTAGGGTGGGGTTGATGACCTTCTTATAATAACTTAATTTTCTTTTAGCCGCTAAATCTTTCTCACACCACATTTTTTCTTTGAACTTAGAAGTAACAATATCTTTAATGTTATTTATGTTTTGCAATGCATCATTCTCATTGATCTCCCAATAGTTTAACTAGGCCCTTGTGTCTTTATGCCACCCCTGATTGAGCCTTAGGTGTTTTGGCTGGAATTTAAAGCTAGCTTAGGAAGTCTATTGATGCAGGAGCATTTGGACTTGACCAACAATGTGATGGAGTGGTCACATGTTGTGGCTAATGCAAGACTTGAGGAAGACTTAGTTGTTAAATTTGTGTTAATTTCAATAAGGGCAAGTAGTTAAAAGTGGTCTAGTTTAGTTAAATGAAGATAAAGATTGAGTTATAACTGTATAATTAATTCTTTCATGTGCAGGAAGAAGTAGTTAGCTATGACTTATGTATAACTTCCTTTTGGGAAAAAAAAAAGAGAGGCAGCAGGGGAGAGATAGATCTAGTGAGGGGAGGTCTGACAGATAGAGAGGGCCAGGGCAAAGCACTCTCATCCCTGTATGATCAGGCTATTGAGGTAACAATAATATGATAATAAAGATTTAGCATAATAAACCTGTAATAGTTCTGTGTTTCTGTGACTTGATCTCCCCATGGTTAATTGGACAAGTGTGTAATTGTCTGCTCATATATTTTTGTCTGAATTATGTGATGATCGGTAATGATTAATGAATATGTGAAATGTTGCTGTAATAGGAAATGGTAGTGTTTGTATGCATGAATTGTACTCGCTGAATGAGTTTTTCCTGGTAGTTAATGGCACATGAATTACGAGGTTCATGTAGAAGGGTTTGAAGACCCTTTTGGCACAGAAATCGTTGTGATTGATATAAACCAAGTTTTGTATGCTGTATTGGAGGAACCTGTCATAGATTAAATTCAGCGTTAGTGATAAGTTGTTGATGTCGTTGATAGGAATCAAGTTTCGTATGTTGTGTCAGAGGAACCCGTCATATGTTAAAACTAGAGTCGGTCATAAGTTGTAAATGACACTGGAACCGCCATGGGAAAGTCTTGGCGTGGTGTCGGTTAATTGCCAGTTCACAGAAGTCACCATCTGGGCGTAAATGAAACTATACTTCTGTTGATTAGGGGTCTACACAGAAGATCGGGAGACCCTGCCTGAAAGGGGGAAAAACGAAACCAGCCTTGGGGTATCTAATCTCATCAGCAACAAATAAATGATGCACGTATTTGAGAGGTAATTGAATTCGGATAATCCACAGTGTTCATCTTTTTCATGTCGACGTTTCGAGTCTAGAGCAAGAATAAGCTTCAGCAAAAAGGTGTTTATGTCATAAACTGCTCTTGTGGTAAACAATATATAGGGGAAGCTGGCAGGTCTGTAAGGATTAGACTCAAAGAACATAGCGCTGATATCCGTAAAGAAAGAACTCGCTCTTCTGCCTTGGCTGAGCATGTTGAAAAAACTAACCATCACATTTGCCTTGAAGACACCAAAGTCATTGCTAATGAAGAACACCATTTCAAGCGGAAAATTCGTGAAGCTATTGAAATCATAAAGCATCCTAGTAACCTTAATAGGGATGGTGGCTGGGACATCAGTAAAAATTGGAACTCTCTGCTTAGAAAAAGTTATCCCTCCCCCCATCCGCATTCCCCTTCTTCCTCTCATATTTCCCTGTCTTAACCTTCCCCTCTCTCAACCCTTAGATTCTTATTTCTCGTAAAAATATAGTGCCTAGATTGTCCTTAATTATCTAAACTTATCTTTAATCTCAAGGAAAATAAAATAAATCTAGATTAGAATTGGGCTTAAAAAAGTCCATTAAATTGCATTAATAAAACAAAAATTCCCCTTTTATTGCAATTAATATCTAATTCCAATCATGAACTTATAGGTAATCAAATTAATTAAAAAACACTATATATCTAGGTTAATTAAACAATATAAACCACGATAATAAAACAATTCAAAACATAAAGAAATTAACTTAGTTAATTAAACAATATGGAGCTGAAATTGAAAAAACAACTTAAAACTAAATTAATTAAGCCATATATTACTAAGTTAAATATTCAAAATATATAACTAAATTAATTATGCAATAGAAGACTAAGTTAGCAAACACGATATAACTAAGTCAATCATGCCCTTATGTATTTATTGCGCAACCTTTGTGCATATAATAATACATTATTATAAATGCATTATAAGAATACCCTATTAATAAAATTCCAAATAAGAACTTATAAATAATCAAATTAATTAAAAAACATTACAAATCTAGGTTAAATAAACAATATAAGCTAGGTTAAAAGAACAATATAAACCCTAGTAAATTAACTTGATTAAGTAATCAATATGGAACTAAATTAAAAAACAATATAAAATTTAATTAATTAAGCCATATATAACTAAGTAAATTATTCAATATTAAACTAAATTAATTATACAATATAAAACAAAGTTGAAAAACAAAGGGTCGGCTCAGCCTCCTAATTGTCTTCCTTTACCCTATTTATCACATACCTTTTTCTCTTCTCTGTATCAAGTCCTGATGATGAGTCTTGCTCTAGACTCGAAACGTCGACATGAAAAAGATGAACACTGTGGATTATCCGAATTCAATTACCTCTCAAAAACCACTCCACAGAAACCTGCAATCCAAAAAAGATGCACGTATTATATTGTAAATGCGTAGAAAGTAATCCAACCTTTTGAGTTGACAGAGTATTTATGCCAGATTAACCCAGCTTGTGCGCAATTTGTGAAAATTTGCTGTAAGTTGACCCAAATTTGAGCCGGATCTGCCACGGACAAACTCAGAGTGAGATTTCTTAGAAGGTTCTCGATAACCAAGCGAGCCCATCGAGAAATTGTCTAACAATGATGAAGGGAAATTGACCAATACACTCAGGGCGTCTTGTAGAGGAGAACAAAGTTGTGGAACCTGCTGTGTGAATGTGTAAGGATGGTAGTGATGTTTAGTAGTTCTAGTGTGAATAGCATTACATAATGGTAGAATGCACTTGATTGAGTGTTGATTTACCATAAGGTGGCATCAAAGTGGTATCAGAGCGAGAAAAGATTTCCTGCGGAAAGGAGTTTTGCGTGCTGAGAAAGAAGAGTGTCAGCAGCCAAGGTGACAGAGCTGGTAATCAGAAAGACGGGCAGGATAAAATGTCTAAACAAGCGTGTTCTGTGTGCAAGGGTTCAAAGGTTGCACAGGGAGAAAGCAGGTGTTGGAAGGAGACAAATGCTGACAGCGGTAAATAGGTAAGATAGCAAAGGAAAAGTTGCAGAGGGTGAATAGACAAGGACAATAAAGGTCAAAGATAACAGAAATGAAAGATAGCAGAGAGAGTTGAGAATTTCATTCTCAAGGGAGATTTTAAATCTGAACACATAGCATAGCAAAGGGGAGAAGAGTTTTACTCTCAAAGAAAGAATTTGCTGAAAGCAAATAACTTGAGATAGTGCATGCAAAATGCAGAGGGACATGATCCTATAGGGACCATAAATATATATATATATATATATATATGATGATATTGTTTAATTGAGTTGATAAATTGTGATTGAAGGTTTTCAGTAGCAGGAAAAGGGAAAAGCAGAGCAAAGAAAGCACTCTGAGGTGTTCTCAAGGGAGAGTGAGAGCTTGCAGAAGCCTAGGAAGAATAAATATGGTGCTCAAGAGGAGGTTCCAGATGGAGGACCATGCTTACCAAAAGATTGGGCGTGGAGAGCATAGTGAGGTAAGATTGCAGTGAGGGGGACTTGTTGTTACGGAGTCTTATTGCAGTGGAGAGAGGAGCTCAAGAAGAGACGATGAAGACAAAGATGATGGAATATCATTGCAGAGGTTTTGAAGAAAGTTACTATAGAATAAAGAATTCCAAGACAAAGGGCATGAAGAGGATGAGTCAAGAGGAGCTTGACAAGAAACTTGCTGACATGAAAGCAAGATTGGAGATATTGACAGAGCTGCTACAAGAACTAGAAGACTAGGAAAGAGGATGGACCTTTCCATTAAAAGGAAAGAAGGTGATCTGGCACTCATTACAGATGAGGTGGAATCAAAAGGAGATTGCCTTATGGACAAAGAAACTCAAATTCTTTGAGTCAAGGATAAGAATGGAAGATGCCGCAGGCAAATTTGTTCAGAGGAAAATGCTTGAAGAAGCAGGAGAAGCAGATGAAGCAGATGAAGTTATCTGCAAGCCAGAGGAAGGAATATCTCTGGATGATGATGAGGAAGAGGTGAGATCGTATGAGGGTCTCAAAATATCAGAAGAGAACTTACATCAGCATATTGAAATGTTGAGAGGAAGACTAAAAGGAAATTCAGAGAAACAGGTTGAACTAGTGATAGAAGGTAAAACTGATGGAACCGTGGAAACAAAACCTTATGGGAAAGACGCAAATAAAATAAATAATGTTCCACATAAGCTTCCAACATTGGATACACCGTTGCCAGAAATATTAGCTACAACGTTACCGCTCGAAGGATGTTCAGGTATGAAAGAAGGCCAGATATGTGGGTTGAGTTCGTTGGTGAAACTCACGACTCAGTGGGATAAGAGTCATTACTACCTATGTAGGGAGGCGCTGAGCAATTCATGGACTAAGCACGAGGTGTGGACTAGAAGTGGTACTATTGTTGGAAGTAACGTGCCATGAGGAATGAGCCAACATGGAAGAGTCGACTAGTAAGTGATTGGTGTGGCTGTCAATTGGTGATTGGTGAGGCGATATATGCCTGAAGCAGTGTAGAGAAAGTATTGTTGAACCCGGCGTGAAGCTAGATATTGATCTTGGAGTTGAAATTTCTTGTGGATTGCATGTGACAACGGTGGATTGAGTTCTCAACTTTTTGTTGTTGTTGAAGCAGCCAATGTGCATGGTTATGTTGTCCACACCAATAGTGACGAAAAATCCATTAATAGTAGTGGACTTGGGAATAGGTGGAGGTGTTTTTTTCATAAGTTGGTGCGAGCAGAGGAGAAACACAGTGTAGTTTTCATAAATATTGTGTCTAGTTGGTGAACAAAGGAGAAATGCAGTCTCTTTGTCCAAGTAGCGGAATGGTTGGTCGAGTAAGCGAAGCACTTCACCGAGTAAGAATACCATTGGATCCTCTTCATTGACCTATGTGTTTACAGTCACTGCGAAGGTATAATATCATATGCTCCAACTCCAACAAGCCCTATCTTGCAAGAATTTGTACATACAAAAAACTCTTTGTCTGGATCTCCAATCTTTAAAACTAGCTCATTTGTCAACAACTACTCAAAACTGGTTGCACATTCCTCTCTTCATTCAAACATCTTACCTTTCCTTTGTAACAATGTAATAGGATAATAAATCTTTAAGAAGTTCCTAATAAACCTCCTATAATAACTCATTAAACCCATAAATGACCTTACCTCATCCACATTCCTAGGAGTTTGCCACTCCGTGATAACTCTTATCTTTTCCGTATCCACTATTATGCCTTCCTTGGAAAGCACATGCCCCAATTAGCATACCTTTGTTTGAAAGAAATTGTATTTTCTAAGATTGGCATACAACTAATGCTCTCTTAGCAATCTCAATACTCCTACTAAGTGTTCGACATGTTCTTCCTCATTCTTAGAATATACCAATATATCATCAATGAATACAATAACAGACTTGTCCAGATAAGGACGCAACACACTATTCATCAAGCACGTAAAAGTAGATGGAGAATTAGTCAAACAAAATGGAAATACAACAAACTCATAATGCCCATACCTGGTCAGGAAAGTAGCCTTGTAGATGTTATCTTCTTTGATGTGTACTTGATGGTATCCTGATCTAAGATCAATCTTCAAGAACACTATTTCTCCCTTCAACTGATTAAACAAGTAATCAATCCTCGACAAAAGATACATGTTCTTGACGATCACCTTTTTCAACTACCTGTAATCAATGCATAACTTGAGAGTACCATCCTTCTTCTTCACAAACAACATTGATGCACCCCAAGGAGACACACTTAGCCTAATGTATCCCTTGTCATGCGTCTCCTTCAACTGCAAATTAAAATCCACCAACTCTATAAAATCTAAAATATCTGTAGGAGAAAATAAAATATCTACAGGAAACACATTCTAAAACTGCTATAAAACTACATACCTTCTCAAGACATCTGCATGCTCAAATTCCTTACCATTTTCACTAGAAATATGAATTGCGAATAACACACACCCTTTCCTATGACTACTCTTTTCCTACATAGCTGTCACCATCCTAACTGATGTTGCCTTCTTCTTCCTACGAGTATTTGTTCCCCATTGTCATCCAGGAACTCAATAGCCTTACATAACTACAATTAGATCAAGGGTAAATAAAAATAGAAACAACTTGATCAAAAATCTTACCGTTCATATCAATAATAGATGCCTGGTGATCTGCCTTCTTGTTCTCCAATGCATCATAGATCTGAGGAGTACTCTGTCCAACATCCCCCACTGTGTATGCCTCCTGCACATTTTAGATATGCAATCTACCACCTTTATCTTGTGGACAACATCTCCTGCAATTCTCTCCTCCACAAGTACAATAATGGAAAGGCTTTCAACCTGCACCCTTGTTTTTCTCCTCAGACTGAAATTGTTGTCCTTTATCATATGCATAGAACTTATTATGAAATGTCGATTTCTCATTATTACCTGTATCTTGAGGTCTTTTTGGCTTCTTATCACATTTTCCTTTATTCTTTTCATTACCTTTGCAGTCTGGCTTAGTCTCAGATCTATGCTTTGATTGCTCAAAACAATTCTTTAGCTTTCGGGTGGCTTCCTCCAATGATGTAGGTTCATCAAAATGAATCATGTCTTTGAATGCTACCATCAACCCACTGATGAATCTCTGAATCTTGGGCTTCTCCTCCTTAAGGCAAGGCACATGCTTCAATAACTCAAAGAATCTTCTAGTGTACTCCTCATCGTTCACAGATCCCATCTTCAACTCATAGAAATATTTTTCCCTGTCATCATAGTATCTTCGAAAATACTTATTCTTGAATAGTCTCTCGAACTCACTCCAATTCATCTCCTCCTCATGAATACCTATCACATTCTTTACATATTCCCACCATATATGTGCTTTACCTTTAATATTGAAAGTCACTATCATGTCCTTCATGCTCGCTGAGTAATCATGTAAGAACTTATTCATCCCAAGAAACCATGCTTTGACATCGTGTGACTTCTTCATTTCTCCATCAAATGTAGGTGGCTTTATTTTCTTTAACTCATCTGGAAAATATCCCCTCTCACTCCTATAAGGATGATAATGATGATGACCATGATACCTTTCTAAACTAGAACTATAATAAATCTGATGCCCATTACCTCATCCATCAAGTGTATCCAATAATCTACCATCTCTGACCATGTCATCTCTATCCAACTTGTGTCCACCATGTGATCCTAAGTGGTCCTTGTCCTTGCAAGTGGTCCTTGTCTTTGCAAGTCTCACAGGATCTAAAGAATTACTACATTGACTTCTTCTTGTTTCTTCTATGCCCTAGAAATTTAATCTTGTGATTGAATGATTCGATTATTATCTTCTTAGAAACTCCTTATTTCTACCTTCAAACTTATAAAAGTTTCTGCTATGTTAGGAGAATATCCCTCACCATCCTGCTCATCTAATCTATAGGGAGAATCTTGTGAAGTGTAGTATACCATCTTTCTAGTCACCTTTGTTCTTCTCTTCATGCAAGGTATATCATTTCAGCTAAACCAAATCTTAAACAAACCAATGTACCTCATTTTAGTTCAGCGGAGGATATCTCATCTACAAGATCAAATAGATTAGCGCAATACATGTATAATCATAATCATCACAATATATATACATCATCTCAATCAACATCAAGTTATCATGCATGATTCCACAACTACAACACCAACAAAAAACAATGCATGCATAACAACATGTGTATGACACACATGCATAGATAATACATACAAATAATAGCATGTATTCATGACGAAAACATTTCAACAACAACACCATCAAATTTTGCATGACATCACAATGACAACCAAGACCACTACCATGCATACACAACAAGCACATAGACCACAAGCATAAGGAAACATATGCAATCGACATGTACATATGACAACACATTCATCCAAGGATAAAATAAACCAGAAATCACCCAAGAAGAATGAAAGCATGCTCTGATACCACTTTGTAACACACTCCTCCCACATTTACCCAAGATAACCAGTCGACCAGGGTGAGAAAGATTCACTATGATATGATTCAACTCCCCAAGTACAGTTAAGGAAGTGGAACCTACATGACGAGACTAGTTTGACCTTCCACACATGCTACAGAACCTCTAGGAGCTATCCAACCCTTCTAGATGACCAACCCCTAAGACAACTTGATTTTTTATTGCCTTAGAGCCTCATTTGCTCCCATTACAAGGCATCTGACTGTAACCCTTCAATTTCTCCCACACCAAGTCATTCATGTGACTGTGGCCTTTTTAGGGAGTTCTATGCTAGTGACCCTAGATTCTGTGCCAATTTTTCAGGGCTAGGATTTAGGCCACTTCCCAGAACTTTATGAAACTTCCAAAAAAGATAAATAACATAGAAAAAAGGGTACTGATGCAAACACTTGAACAAGGACTTGACCTGAACCCTACTAGTCATGACAGGGATTTCATCAAACCTATCACGAACATGTAATCTATAGGTCACAAAAAAAATCTAAGCATAGGGGTTTCATACTTATCCCAGAATCGTCAAGGAGGACTAATAGCTTCTCACAATAGCTACATTGGTATCTATTAAGTCATCCATTCACCAACATTTCATATACTAAACAAAACATGACAAGAGGAATACATCATAACTATCATAAAACATATTTATAACCAGAAAATAACTAGAGATATATCAATGAGGAAACAACCATTAAAGCCACATAATATCAAAAAAAAGGAGCTCTTAGTAATGTATTCAAATCTAACCAAGTCAGGGACTTCCACATACCACCCGACCATAGATTGGGCTGAACCAAATCTCTCTTTCAGCCAATCACCCTTGCGCCATATTCCAAGCATGAATGTGGGATATCATGAAACAACTCCAACGAAAGAAAACAAGGGCTTCTATAGGCCAAACCACCGCAACCCTCAACTAGTGATTCCACCTCATGGTTGGACATCACTAACCACCTACATATTGGTCTCTACCAAATATGTCTAGGGCTCCAGATTGTTTGTTCCAACCAAGCCTTCTAGGACTATTAACTCAACCCACAATTGTTGTCAAGATTCCAAAGAGTTTGTCCAACTAGAGATTCCATGACTAAAAACTCAACCCACCAAGGTTTTCTAGAGATCTTTTCAAATAAAGGCTTCCAGGACTAGTAACTCAACCAAAGTTGTTACATGGATTCCAAAGCGTTTTTCCAACCAAGGCTTCTAGGAAGTAGTAACTCAACCCACAACCATAAGGAACATGAGAACAAACCAGGAAACAAAAGGAAAGACACTCACAACACCTGGTTATCTAGGAAATGGAATGGCTAGACAAATTCACTATCAATCCAGGAAATCTACCATGCCAATGATAGATCATAACCAAGAAACCACATGCATGTGTCATGCATTCCAAAAGTATCAAGGAAATCATACATGAAACTCGTTACTTCGAAGCAAAATCCATTGTAGTTGTTGATCCTGATGTCCTCTTGTGCTTCCCTACTCTTCATTTTCCTTTTTGCTATGAATCCCAAGTATTCCAAACTCCTCCAAGAGTTCTCGAAAAAAATCTAAGTGTCCAAGAGTCACGGGGCCTTCACTAGGGGAGAAATACCATACCACGTGCATTCATATTGGGGGATATGTATTGAGGAAAAAATGACATAATATATTGGGGGATATATAGGGGTAAAGGGTTTTTATATTGGAAGGTATAAAAAATGGAGCTCAAATTTAATGTAAAAATATAGATGTGTATAAAAAATGTTAATGAAAAAATTAATACCTACAATATCTAGTGAAAGTAGGGGTTTTTTAAATTGGGAAGGTGTACTGGGTTCATATTGGTAGGGGGTTAAATAATGATATTTTTAGAGGTATTTTCCAATATGTAGTCAAATTAGGGGTATTGCATAGTATGTCACGAATGCACGTGATATGTCATAGGTTCATTGAGTGAAGCCCCCGTGCCAAGAGTATGAGAGAGAGAGTAGAAAATGAGAGTTCCAAAACTGAACTGACAAAAGTTAAAGTGACAAACAATATACAAATTTATTCTTAGAAGACTTTTTATTAAAGAGGCATCTTTTTTCATCACTTTTCTATTATTTTCCTTTATTTTCCTCCTCACATGAATCCTATGGCCTTTAACCTTCCTTCTCTCCTATTTTCCATTATTTTCATAAATAAAATGCCAATTAATACCACTTTTCCTTTCCAAATCCTTTTCCATTGCCTTTGCCAATTTCCATAGCCATTAATTAATCACAAGTGATCCCCATCACTATGTTTTTACCCAACATTCAACTTGGAATACATTTCCCATGATCATGGTTATCATTTTGCCTTTATTAACTTTATTACACAGATTTTTGACCAGGGTTGTTACAGGAACTATCGTGATGGACATAATGATAAGGGGTAGAGCTCATATTTAGCTTTTCCCCACATTCTAAATTTCATTATTCTTGCCATATTTTGCATTTTGTGGTACATTTCCTGTCATATATGGGAATATTATGCTTTTGTCCTTTTTTAGTAGCATCAACCTTTAGGGAAATGTTCCAAGCTCGACCGAAGGTGTGGACAAGTGGAAGGGGAGGTTAACACCTTATGGACCCTATAAACAAATGTTGACCCAGATTAGGAAAATGTTAAAAGGGCTTGTAATGAGTTTAGAGGAGTGAGATATATGATATCAAGAAGTGGCACCATGCAACCAAAATCAGGGTTTCCCATGTAGTGCCCCTTCGAAGGCTAGTAGCCAATAAAGGAGATCACATAGTCTAGGATTTAGGGTCAACCCCCTAGTTGAGGTAAGGGAACACAAGTACAATCAAAACCATTTATTTTCGTTGATCAGCCCCACTACTCCATGCTCAAATGTGCCCTAGAAAGGAAAGCGTAAACACCCAATTACATAATGAAAAATCATACCTTAGGCGTTGGATGGTGCACCTTCAAACATACGATAATAACATATGGTTGAGGCAAACAATGGCTAGATCAGGCAGTAGAGAACAACAGTACATTAATCTATTGAGTGTCTGCAAGGGGCTGCTAGTTGTCAATTGAAGAAAAATCTAGGAGAAAATTTCTCCTATAGGGGTCAACCATAGGTGGTGAGTAACATGGTATAAATAAAGTCTATGAAAACCATCAACAAGTGTTCCATCACCAAAAACAATTGATTCTTTTAGAACACTAAAAGGAGGATCAATAAAATTGAAAGTAAAATCATATGGAACAAATATAGAGACTGAAATAGGATTATTAGAGAGAAAAAATATAAAATGTCCTCTAAAGATTTAAAACAAAAATAGAATTCTAGATAAGTCTAAAGGTCCCATCTGATTCCACACATGCACTCATCTATTTTCTTGAATAGATGAAGTTCTCACTTTTTCTTAGTTTCCTTTGGTTGTTTAAACCATCCATTGTATTGGAAATATGGATTGTAGAACCAGAGTCAATCCACCAAACATTATGAAAAGTATCAACCATATTAGATTCATAACACACTAAAGAAATGATATCACCTTTATTTTAAAGCCAATATCTATAGTTGGAGCAATCTTTCTTGGTGTGTCCATTGTTCTCGTAGAAAAAAAATTATGGTGTCCATATTGCCAACTTTACTAATTTCCACCTTATTACACGTTTTCATATAGTTAGAAACATTTTGTTTTCTTAAACATCATTTTCCATGACTCACTAGATAATAACTTTCTAGTTTCTCTTCCTTCAATCTCCCTTCCTATCAAAGACACATGATCAATAGTTCATTATTTGACCGTTTCTCCTTGTGTGTTATAGGAAATATTAAATGCCCCAAATTCTATAGGCAAGGAGTTGATTATGAATTGGAAAAGGAAATAATCTAATAATGTGTTCTCTAAAGATTAAAGCTAGCTAGTTATACCTCTAATTTCCATAACGTGGTCATATATTCCCTTATTACCGACTATTTTCATTGATTAAATTTTGTTCATAAGGGAGGTGGCTAGCATCATTTCCAAAATTACATACTATCATTCAATAACATTAATCAATTATTTTCCTTAGAGTGTTCTACAAAATAACCTCGAATAACTTTCAACATAGTTCTTGATAAACATTGAACTTTTGCATTTATATTTCTCCCATCGTTCATGTAAGGCCCTCTCTAGTAGTGTACTAAATTCTATAGGGAAGGGTAGTATATTCTCACGGAACACCAAATCTAAGTCCATGCACCCTAATGTAAGGAGAAATTTCATTAGACATGATGATTCATTAGACAAGTTAACAATGGAACATGAGATGGACATCATTGTAGATGGAATAGCTACAATTTTTTTTTAATTCTATGATTCATATTGACCATAATTTAGATTACTAACCTAAGTTAATAATATTGAAAGAAAAAAAATGCATCATCATATTCCTCTTGTGGGCCGAGATTACAATACATAAGCCAATTTATTTTTTGAATAAATTTATAATGCAACTAAACATGGAATAATGGAGAAATATAGGGTGTTCTAGATTAGCTCTTGATTAAGATTATGGGTAATATTTACTTCTTGGATCCTATTTATGAGGAAGTTCTTCTAACTCGTCAACAAATCTGTAATCCTACATATGTATGAATGTTCTGACTGATTTAATAGAAATGTTCTATGCAGGAACTCTTCAGGCTGAGCTAGCCTCACTTAGGAGTTGCTCATTTCCTCCTTATTATGTCCCTCCTAAATTTTAGTTGGTATTAGAGTGTAAGGCTAATTCTGGGTTTGTGAAAAATGCGCGACTGATTTGTGAGGAGGCATTTGCTGGAGAGAGCATTGTTGAACCTTCTACGTGGAGCCCATGCTATTATGTTGGGTTGGGTCTATGGCGTCGAGTGAAGAATTGTCTGTTCTAGATTAGTTTTGTTAAGGTCTAGAGGATCAGCATTTGGTTTCCAGACATTCTTCTTTCAAGGTCAAGGAGTTGTGGCCTGTTGAGTGATGTGAGCCTAGATATTGGTGAAGAAGATAGATCTGTGAGCGGTGAGGCAATAAGCCTGAAGAAATGAGCAGTGTTTAATGATAGAGATCTATGCGGTCAAGAGCGTGGCTTGATGTGTTGGAGCCAACCCTTGTGACCCAGCTTTGCATGTGTGGAGTGATATGGTGACCGAGAAGTTAGGCCACCGTATAAAAATTAATGGCGCCCTTGTTATGTGTCAGTGGTGACCTCCAATGATTGAGGTAGAGGTTAACGTGATTAAGAGAGTGTAGAGTTTTCTGCTGTGGATCAGAGTTGTCAAGGTCCAAAGGATCAGGTGAGCGGCCAACAAGGAGTGTCCAGAAGTGACTAGCGCTTCTAACGTGTGTTGATTTGTTTAGAAGTTTTGTTGAAGAGTACGCAGGGTGTATCATTTGGAGGGCCAATTTATGGTGGCCGATTGGTGAAGGAAATCAGTTGGGTAGAACCAAGTAGCAGTGGTGGAGTTCCATTTTTTCCTATGCCTGTGTGGCGAGGTCCTAAATTTTCCATGGAAAAATGGTGGAAAGGTATGTGGGTTGAGTTCGTCGGTGAAACTCGTGACTCAGTGTGATAAGAGTCATTACTACCTATGTAGGGAGGTGCTGAGCAATTCATGGACTGAGCACGAGGTGTGAACTAGAAGTGGTACTGTTGTTGGAACTAACGTGCCATGAGGAATGAGCCAACGTGGAAGAGTCGACTAGTAAGTGATTGGTCTGGCTGTCAATTGGTGATTGGTGAGGCGATATATGCCTGGAGCAGTGTAGAGAAAGTATTGGTGAACCCGACGTGAAGCCAAATATTGAGCTTGGCATTGAAATTTCTTGTGGATTGCATGTGACAACGGTGGATTGAGTTCTCAACTTTTTTTGTTGTTGAAGTAGCCAATGTGCATGGTTATGTTGTTGACGCCAATAGTGAGGACAAATCCATTAACAGTAGTGGACTTGGGCATAGGTGGAGGTGTTCTTTCATTGGTTGGTGTGAGCAAAGGAGAAACACAGTGTCGTTTTCATAAATATTGTGTCTAGTTGGTGAACAAAGAAGAAAGGCAGTTTCTTTGTCCTAGCGGAATAGTTGGTCGAGTAAGCGAAGCACTTCACCGAGTAAGAATACAATTGAATCCTCTTCACTGACCTATGTGTTTACAGTCGCTCGCTGCGAAGGTATAATATCATATGCTCCAACATCACTCTGAGAATTCAATCAATAGCGATTTTGTAGAGATCTACGTGGAGTTTGGGTCCTAATATTATTTTATAGACTTAGTCTCTTTTTACATTTATTTGTCAACCCGGGGTCCATTTAGTTATTTAAAAGTTATAGTTCAATGCCTATGCAGACTACAAGCTCCCTACCCAGCATTGATCAATTAGAAACTAGAAGGTCGTTGGCCCAAAAGAGTTCTAAATCAATTCAACAAAAATTAACAAATCAAGTAACAACAATCTTAAGTAATATCAACCTTGAGTAACAACAATCAAGAGCAACAACAATTCCTGCATAACAAGGAAATAAAATAAATAATAAAAAAGTAACGATACCATTAAAAGACATACCTATACCACGCAAATTGTATTCCAATGACACCTAATCGAAAGAGTGGGCCCAACTCTTCAATCAGGGACATGGCTAAAGAATTATAGATCACACCAAGTTAATGATATGTTGCTACTCTTATTAATTCATAAAAATATTACAAGATGAAATTTAAGTATTACAAGCGAAAGGAAGATCATCCAGTTCTTCTCAATATTGCCATATTTATACTTAATCATCATTACATGAAAAACATAACTTAACAAACCTATAAATTGTGGTGATCTGACTGTCCCAACAATATACAATAGTTCCTCAAATCCTATACAGAATTAAAAGATAGTAATAGAGATGGATCTGCTAACTATCCGGGCAGTTGGTTAGTTGATGGCTCAGCCCTCAAATAGCGACACCAGTCCGAAATTAGCAGCATCATGATGGGTCTTGTTCCGTTAAAAAATGATTGGTATGATTGTCGAGTAATCTGCAAAGAATCTTGTCAACAAGTTGTTTAAGTATTATTCCCCTATGACTACTGCTTCATTAATCAAAAATTCAAAAATACATTCCAACATGATATACCTTTCAGTAATTGGAATACAAATTAACCTCATAAGAGCTATAAAGCAGATGGAAAGGGATAGGTGGAAGTAGGTAAAAATTTGGTAATTTCATCGGCCAACATCTCCTCCCAGCTGGCTTTATTCCATGTCCTCATGTAGACTGCTTCCAGGGTAAATCAGGGTTTGACCCGGTGTGACTAGCATGGAGGTTAGTAAGGTCATATTGTTTTTCTATATTGATTCTAGATAACTGATATCCATTTGTATGAATAACATCCTTCCACCAATCTTCATCCACTTCATAAGCCAACTCATAGTGATAAGAAGATAACCAGATAATAGGAAACCAAAACATTAACCCCAGCCACTCAAATCCGCAATGTTGCATTCAAGAAATATACCATGGTATGGTGTCCAATTCTCTTGAAAACTTGGGTGCCCCAAAGGGTTCTCGTGCTCGTACTCCTAAAGATGAAAGTATCCAATGTTTTTGAGAGGCATCCTCAGCTTCTTTCCTAAAGGTATAAACCTTCTTCATACATAGTTTGACACACCATCATTGTGTCGCAAGCATCAGGTAATTTCAGCCTTCTAACTTGAGAAACTGGTAATGTTTAGTAACAATAGCCCGAGATTGGAAATTGTCCACCCTAACCATCAATTGGCGATTTTCTTGATTTGCGTCGAATATGTTAAAGGGATTCTTTCATTTAACTTGATTGATTACAAAAGTTTTAAAAGCCATTAATTGGATATCTCCTACAAATGGCACAAGATTAAATATCAGAACATTTCTCAGGATATAAACTTGCATATAGAGCTGACAAAGAAAGTTCTTGTGAATATAATTACTATCTCTCAAAATCCTTAGCAATTGCAAGGGGTCCTTTATTTTATGACTCAACTCCAAGTCAATGTTGTCCAAACAGAAAAACAAATATTTCTCATGAAGAAAAAGAGAGTAATTTTTAGCAGGGGGTGACATGCCAACATTTCTTGTGGTAAAGTAAACATCTCATTCTTATCAGTCTTCAACAACTAAACTTGTTCCTACAATTCCCTTATTCTCTTCTGCAATCTTTCTCCTTGTTTCTAAGCTTTTTCCAATTGAGTTATATAGTTGGCGAATTCCATTGTAGCACTCTCTCGAATTTCTCTTACCTCTTTTTGATAAGCCTCCATGGAATTTCCCCATGTTGGAAAATAAAAGCAACAACCTTCCACTTCTGAATTTCTACTATCAAAATGAATTTATGTGCTTATTCAAAGTTAACAAGTGTCTTGATTTCTGTAGATGTCGAGACTACCTCTCTGTCCTCCATCTGTGAAGATGTAAAGACTACCTCTTTGTCCTCTATCTGCATATACATTGAGACTTCCTCTTTGTCTTCCATATCTATAGATGTTGAGATCAACTCTCTGTCTTCTCTTTGCATAGTCAATCAAACTATCTCGTTGGTTATGGAAGTTGCATTCATTCAACAGTATTTGATTTTTCATTTCTCTTTTTCCTACTTCTGTAATCACATCACGTGGTTCTTTAGCTTTTAAATTTCCACCTTTAATTGAACATTCTTCCTTAAAAATAGTTAGTTTTGGTGTCAACTATAAATTTCCGCTTGCATCCTAGCTTTCCTTTCTGCAAATTCCCTAACAAATTCTTGTGCTATCAAATTTTCTTCCATCGGTTCTGAATCCGATAATGGTTTTTGTGGAGAAGTATCAGCCTCACTCCCTTCTACAAAAACTATGAAAAACTTCAAATTGGGAGGAAGGGTTTCTGATGGCCTGACTTTTGGTGTCGTGACTATAGAGGTAGGAGAAGGGAATTTCCTTAATCCTCTCAGCAAAGAGGCCATAAGAAGTGAGCAAGGGGTAGTAATTTTAGTTCCCATGCTGCAAACAACCTTTGTCTCTATCCCCTGAATTCCTTCTCCATCTCCTAATCCATATTGTTGATCATGCATTTCTTCATCCCCTTTCTCCTCCACATCCTTCAACATCGGTTCCATTTCTTCTTTTTCAAGCAATTCTTCCTCTAGCTTAGTGGTCATGATAGCTGCTACTTCTTCCTCCGATAATTCTACCATTTGCCACCAAGTTATAGGGGTCTTTAACAAGGTAGGTATTACCAACCATCTAACAAGCCCATGATTTGTAAGGGTGGCTAGCACCTGGTGCGAACAATGCGCAGATCAGGCCATCAATTGTAAATTTCTCAAAAGGAAGAAGGGAATATTTACAACATGCAACTGATGAAATTGAAGACAAAATAGGAGCTTCAAATGGTATTTAAAAAGAACATAAAACTGACCTTCACAAGTGGTGCACTAGATTAATAATTATGCGACATCTCACCAAGGTTGTGGTACCGATTTTCTGTCATGCCCCTTTTCTTTCTACACCACATTTTCTCTCTCTTGTAAGAACAATTCTGGAAACTCTCGCAAGGTCGTTCTTCTAATAAACAAATTTTTTCCCTCTTGTGATAACCCACTGACCATTGAAATGAATTCTTTAATCACCTAAATTGCCAACCCATGGACCCTTGAGCTATTTCCCTCCATATTCAATGAAAATTCAATTGTTACCCCTTCATCAAATCCCTGTAATCGCACAAAATAAGTGTGCCATCCAACATTTTGAAAAATCTACCATACTTCTGGTTGGCATTGTATCTGCTCTGTATTCTCAAGTTCATGGCTGATAGCCTGGCCACCCATAATACCTATCAATTACCCTGTGATAGTGTTCGAAGTAACAACCAGTCATTGAAAGAATAGTTAGCCGAGAAACCATGTGGTAGCGAAAATGGCGATAAGGGAAGTGATTTTGGGAGAAGGTTATGGTAAAACAACAATAATCGTGGTAATAATTAAAATACATTTGGAATAACCACAATTTAATATTGACATATATGTAATTACATGGTGTATTCTCCAATGAATATTGGTATGTGTGAAGGATACAGATGGAGATATGATGCAAGTGGGTAAGGATGCGGTATTTAATGGTATAATTGAATGGTTAGGTGCTATTAATGAAGTATGGGTAATAGAAACAATGGTATCAGTATTAATTAAATGTGATACAATCTCCCCCCCAGCTAAGGTATGGTCGTCCTCAGCCCTAATTGGTCATGTCATCATTTAAAAAGTCAATTAAATTCATGGAGTCATTCGGGGACATACCTGATGACTTACCTCAGTGGAGTATCAATGTCGGTAGAGTATCAACACTAGTGGAGTATCAACGTTGGCTGAGTATCAACATCAGTGGAGTATCAACATCGATAGAGTATCAACACCAATGGAGTATCATCAATGCTGCAATGGGGAAAAACTAAGATGTTACAATAGGGGTAGCAACAAGGAAAGGGAAAAATGGCATTGCAACTGGAGTCGCAGAAGGGAAATGAAAAAAGGTCGTTGCAACTAGAATAGTAGCAAGGAAAGGGAAAAAGGGGCATTGCAACTGGAGTAGTAGTAAGGAAAGGGAAAAAAGGGCGTTGCAACTGGAGTAGCAACAAGGAAAGGGAAAAAGGGGAATGCAACTAGAGTAGCAATAGGAAAATAGAAAAAGGGCGATGAGACTGGATCAATAGAAAAACTTATCTTTATTTTATTTTATTATATATATGTTTATTTTATTTATTTATTTATTTATTATTCATTTATGTTTATATTTATTTAACAAGAGGTGCAGAGGATGAATTTCCTAAACGACTGACTTCAAAACCATAATCATTAGAAAATTGTCTAATGAAGGAGTCCCTAGAGGTCGGATGATGACACAACTTGAGGTGATGTCCATTTGTAAGTAAAGGACTTTGTGAATCGTCTATTGTTATGAGTTTAACAGTTCCATTGTCAAACACTGTGTCGACCTCATATAGACCCATCCATCTTGAGCAAAGATTTCCTTTAAAATCCTTGAATCGAGAATCATAAAGTAACACAAAATCACCTTTTTGGAACACCTTTTTATTAAGAAATTTATCATGTCACTTAGTTCACTGTTGTTGGATGGTGGTAGTGTTATGTATAGCTACTAAACATATTTCATCTAATTCATTAAGTTGATTCAGTCAATGTTTCTAGGTTTTAGTAAGATTTAGGCCTACTTCGATAGTTTTCCTAAGCATTTTGACATCGAATTCAATCAGGAATAGAGGGGAATTTCCATACACAAGTTCATATGGTGAAAATATTGTTGTATCCCACCATGTGGCTCTATATGCCTAGAGTGTTTCAGGGAGATATTCAACCTAATTACAATGATGGTTAGCCACAATCTACCTGACCATTCGCCTGCAGGTGATATGGGGATGCCACCTGGTGCTTGATTCCAAATTTATTCATAAGTTTGACTATTTAAAAATCGATGTAAATTGTTCCCCTCCATCTGAAACTATTCCCTGGGAATCCCATATTGAGCAAAGATTTCTTCAAACAGGAATTCTGAGACAGTCTGTTTAGTGGCTTTTGGAATGGCCTTGGCTTCAACCCATTTCGTCACATAATATGTACAGACAAGGATGTGGACTTTTTGATGACACGAAGGATTAAATGGCCCGATGAAATCAATGACCCATTTCTCAAAGGGATCGAGGACTGGTTGAGTCTTCAGTGGAATTTCACCTAATTGAACAGTCTGGCCCATTCATTGGCAGTTGTCACACCCATGAACGTATCTTCTAACATCCCGAAATATAAAGGTCCAATAATATTCCATATGTAGCACCTTATGACCAGTCCACTTATCACAACGTGTCCCCCATATGGTTCATCATGAGAAACCTTCAAGGCATCGTAGATATCATCCTCGCCTACATAATGTCAAATTTTTTGATCTGGTCCAGTGTAGAAGAGGTACCCTTCTATCCATGTATAACGGGCACTCTGCTAAAACATTCTCCATTATTCCTTGTGTGACAAATGATGATGTACCTTACCTGCAACAAGGTACTTAGCAACATCTACATATCGAGGAGTGTTAGTAGAAATTGTAAAAATATGTTCATCAGGGAAGCTATCTACTACATGTGTATCTTCATTGTTAATATTCAACCTAGACAAGAAATCTGCTACAATGTTATCCTTTCCTGCTTTGTTCACAATAGTGATAAAAATTACTGTAGTAACCATCTTGTGATTCGTCCAAGAGTTATAGGTATATTCATCAGATACCTGATCGCTGAATGATGTTATGCACAAAGGTGGGGTAAACTAGAATATAATGCCAAATTTTTTTAACAACATAATTAACAACCAAAAAAATCTATCTCAGTTACTATATAATTAATCTTAGTCAATGTTAAATTATTGCTGACATAATAGATTGCATACATTTTCTTGTGTTCCTATTATCACAAAATTGTTGCTACTGTAGTATGGGAAGCTTTCATAGAGATATGAAATGGAAGTCTCCGATCAGGGCCATGCAATATTGGAGTGTCACAAACTAATTTCCCGATCCCTGAAAAAGATTGATTCACAAGCATCAGACCACACAAATTTTGCATCTTTAGACAATAATTGGAAAAGTGGAAATGATATTTTAGCAAAAAAATCTATGAAGCATCGATAATACCCAACATAAACAATAAATCTTCATACCACTATCCATGTCTTTAGAATGGGAAAAATTAATATTACCTTGATCTTAGCTGGTTTAACTTGTATTCTTGTAGCTAAAAGTAAATGTCCTAGGATGATCCCTTATTCCATCATCATATGAAATTTCACTGTGCTAACAGAAATTTGAGTCTATTTACATCGTTTAAGTACCTTTTCTAAATTTTCCAAACCATCTTCAAAATAATCATCATAAGGGGTAAAATCATCCATGTAAATTTCGCCATTATCATTAATCGAGTTAAAGAAGATTCCCAATATTTCCTGTTGGAAAGTGGCAGGTGCATTACAAAGCCCAAATGGTTAGACCCAGTATGGAAAAGTTCCCAAAGGGAAAGTAAAAGTGGTATTCTCCTAATCTTTAGGAGCTATCTGGATCTAGTTGTATCCACTAAATCTCTCAAGGAAAGACAAAAACTTATTTTTAGCTAGTGTGTCAAGAACCTGGTCGATGAAAGGTAAGGGAAATTGATCTTGGTGGGTAGCTTTATTTCATTCCCTGTAATCAATGCAGATCCTTAATTTTCCATTTTTCTATGGTACTATGACTAATGGGGATACCCATTGGCTATCAGAGATTGGATAAATAAACCCAACATCTAATAGCTTCTGCAATTCTTCCTTAACAATTTTTTCTAGTGAAGGGTTCATTCTTCTTTAGGGCTGGAAAAAAAGACGACATTCTTCTCTTATATATATGTGGTGGGTATATAAATTTGGATGGATTCCCTTCATATCCGTGTATTCCCAAGCAAAGTCTTCCTTCTCCCTCTGAAGAATCCTTAATAATTGTTCAATTTGGGAGGGTGATAGGTTGGGATTGATATTCAAGGTTTTTGTTGAATCAATCTCTACTGGGACATTGCTCTGAACCACTCTGACATGAAATTTTTTAGTTTCGATTTCCGGTTGAATATCTTCCTGGGTAGTACAACTCATAACAGACTCTAATAGTCACTAGGTCAGACGAGAAACAAGGTTGGGATTACTGATAAATATGCTAAAAGCATCATCTTCCATTTCTCCTTTGAAAGAAAGAGCTTTTACAATGTTAAGAATTGTT
Source organism: Pinus tabuliformis (assembly GCA_031772625.1). Taxonomy (NCBI): domain Eukaryota; kingdom Viridiplantae; phylum Streptophyta; class Pinopsida; order Pinales; family Pinaceae; genus Pinus; species Pinus tabuliformis. Next base: position 810,348,424 of record CM062819.1, on the reverse strand, counting down.
CTAACATCTTCATGTTCTGGTTCAAATTCATCCCAAAAGGGTGGCTCTTGTTCCATGATAAACCTAAGTTTGGCCAATTTGTTTGGTTCTACAGGGGGATAAAGAACAAGATTCCTTATAATTTTCCCATTTGGTATTACCATGTTCCGAGATCGACACCCAATATAAGCATATACTATAGCGAGCCATGGTCTTCCTAAGATCAGGGGATGTCCCCCTACTCGTGGTTGAGTGTGTAGTACTAAGATATCAATGGGGTATTCCCAAGAATCCATGGAAATGATTAGGTCTTCCAGTTTTTCTATAGGTGTCAAGTAGATCGATCTGCAAGTTCTACAACCATTGGGGTTGGTTTAAGGTCGAATAAACCCAAATTAAGATCATTTTTTGAGGTTATAAAGTTAGTTGTTTCCCCAAGGTCTGATAAAAAATTTGGAATGTCAACACTATTGATTTGAGCTGTGAGGATCAGGTTTCCTAGGTCATCGTATTTAACACGTGTAATTTTTCCCAACATTAGGTCTCACAATCTCCCCATGACGTGAATAGTGGATGGGGGTTTCCTTAAACACAAATCCCTGATTGTTTTGGCATAATCGACACATATTTCATGACTTGGAGCAATGGAATTTTAACAAATACATTTTGTAGTTCCCCTAAGAGATCAAATTCAGGTTGAGGGATATGTTTATTCAAGGACAACCTCTCACGATAACGTGGGCTTGCATAACCCCCTCAAGTGAAAATTATTTTAGTGGGGAGTTTTTGTTCCTCAATAGTTTTTTTTGGTTTACCCCCAATCTCTTAGAGGGGTGTACAAATTTTGTTTTTGACGACAAGACTCTGCCTTTAGTTTTCTCAATAATTATTGGCGAACTCCTTGTATTCACCACTTGTCTAGATCGAAGATTCAACTCATTAAATTCCAAAGTGGAAATACCATGTCTAGTAAGGTTGGGTGTCTCAACTTGTTGGACTCCCCTGTTATTTGGATTTGGGTTAGCTTGAACAAAAAATTGAGGGCAAAAAGGAGGAGTTCTAGTAGAAGCATTTGGTGGGCGTTGTAATTGTTGTTGTGTCATAGGCTGAGGGAGTTGACTTGTAGGAAGAGGGGGTCCATGCTAGTTCTAAGACAAAGAAGGAACTGGACGAGGTTGAGGTGACCATGTTTTCCATGGCATGGGTTACTGATAATATTGTGGCCATAATGGAGAGGGGAATGGTGCAGGGTGAGACCCATAGTTCCAATTATTGCAATATTGAGAAGGGTCTTGATTCATACCTTGATTCATATTCTGAGGTCGTGGTTTCCATGACTTCTTTGGCCCCATAAAATAGACCCGATCTATCTCTTCAGTTCCCCCTAGTAAACTTCCTTCAACCTAGGAAGTGATAGACACATTCTTGTGGAATGATTTTGCTCACATATTTCACATGTTTCGATGGCATTAAGTGGACACTCCTTTAGAGGGTGTTTCTTCCTGTACTGAAGGCATAATATAGCCATTGCTTTCTCATCTTAAATCTATTTCTATTTTTCCTGTAGAACAACTAGCTGTGAAGACATTGTACTTAAGATGTTTGTCCTCAAATTGTCTAGTAAGTTCCTAGTTTTTTCTTTTTTGACTCCACTGCTCGATGATTTGAAAGTTCTGTTATAAGCTTCCTGTGCTCCTTACTTATGCCTTGTAGCTCCTCATGAACATTTGACACATAAATCATAGATGGTATCAAAATATTCCTTTGAGATATCTCGATTTCCTACCATTCATAAGTTCCATAGATACTTCTGTTAATGCATAGAGCAAGATTATATTTAAAACACCTTTATCCAGGCCACTATGACTCGATATATGCAATCTATATTTAAAACATTCCACAAAATCCTCCACACTCTAATCCTTGTTCTGCATTTTCTTGAAGATATCATCTTTAATGTCCTGAGACTTACAGTAGTCTTGATATTTCTCAAGGAAAGTTTCCTTCATATCATCCCACGTCATGATAAAATTTCCTCCTAAGCCCATAAACTACTGCAACACTATCCCCTTCAAAGTAGTAGGGAATATATTTAGTTTATGAGTGTCTGAAACATAATCATACCCTCAACAGACATCATCGAACTCGAAGAGGAATCTATCCAGATCTCCAGAAGAGAGGCCATAAAAATTAGGTAGTGTTGTTAGAGGAATAGGCTTCATGCATGCATCGCCTCTAATTTCCCCAATTGGGAACTCGATTGTATAAGTTGTATTGGCCATGACTATCCTCCAATATTCACTTGGAATTTGAGCAGGTTTCGACTACTCCACAATGCATGGGTGAGTTGGCTTGACAATGCTCCCTCGGTCAGGCGAAGGGTTTACTTCCCCCACCTATTCTTCTTATTTAGAACCTTCAACACTTAATTCTACATATCCTCTACTCCCTACTTCCTCTTCATATGTGAATGAATCACAAGGTGGAAAAGACTGAAAATATCTTTATACATATGAACAAGTTTCACAGTGGTGCCCATACTAAATTTTTATAATGTGAAATACTTCCTTGAAGATAATAAGGTACCTCATACAGAAGAAGCTAAACCTTAAGAAGTATAACATCAAAGGAATGTGATGAATATATTTTGTGAATAAAAAACATAGAGAGAATGATTTTCTCGTAGAAAGGAGAAAGAGGATGTATCTTTTAGAAGTTAGTCATATGTGTCAATATTCAAATAGTATGGGAAATACCAAAGCATAAGTGCAATTCATACTGTGACCTTATATGAAATTCATACTCATTTTTAATGATGTGCTTTCTATTAATATGTATGTATGACTAGCGGTAGTTGTGGGATATTGTTCTTGATCATGGAGGAAAAGAAACATATTTGAATGGGTTATGTGTAGAGAATCATACAAATAAGAATATGTATGGTCTATATAACTTGGGATAAGGCTCATTGATGAAATTTATACCAAAATAATTATTAGTATTTGGGGATTTAATATTAACTATCAAATTGGTTCTTAGAGCATACTCATCGAGTGAGGGAAAGATGGTTAGAATGGTAACGAGAATAAGAATGGAATTTACTATGTTTGAAAGTATTATGAATGCTAACATGATAAGGTAGATCAAAGAAAATGTAGCCAATAGGGTTATTGAACTAGAATGCAAGATTTTAAGAACAAAAGGAAATGTTTCATTCTACCCCATGCTTTAAGTTTCGACCCAAAGTCATGAATCGGACCTACATGAGAGGAAAATGGCATATTATATATGCAACATTTGGTTAACCATGTAACATGATCACCAAAAGAACGTTATACTTGAGGTACCCTCACACACTCAATTTTTAATATGGGAGGAAGCTTATTAATTATTTCTATAGTTGAAATTAATTATCGGGAGAACACTATATTTGGTTACAAGTTTGAAATCTAAGGATTTTCTATGGTTTCTATTCTTATGGTTCCTTTCTATATTTTATTTTGGTTCAAATTGGGACTCTATATTGGATGTTTTTTCTCTTTAGTTTGATTTTAGATTTCTTTCCTAGGACCTCTGCTCTTGTTCATGCATATCTCCTCGGTGGTTTCACGGGTCTAGTTTGTTGAATGTCAGTTGGTTCTTTGGTTTGGTGAGGGTAATTTAGTTTTTGGTATATTTCATCTTGATCCTTCCCTCTATACGTTGAAGAAAAAGATATTAGTAGTGCATTCACACTCCTTTTACATATTTTGAAAATTTCCAAAGGGAATGTTGGATAGACAATAAAGTTCTAGTTATGTTAGAACTTTAGAAAATGGAAGTGAGTGGTAATGGGTTTTATGTAGTATCATTAGTGTGGCCCATGCACATCCTTTGAAGTTACCATTGTATGATAATATCAACATTTAGAGAGATCTAGAATGGAAAGAATATTATACTACTGATAATAGGAACTCAGTTTTTTTTATTAGTAGGATGCCTTCCTAAAACGAAGACAAAATATCTTAATATTTGTTCGTCCCAAAAACCCTACATAGTCAAAAGACAAAAGTTGAACATATTTAAGTTAAATGAATGGTTGTTCAACAACGAGTTGTATGTTTGGTTAGAAACACTACTACAATTAACGCAAATTCTAGGTTATCAATTGGATCTATAAGGGTAGAGATAAAATGAGATGAGATTATGTAGAAACAATAGGAGGATGTGGATCATGCTTTTCAATTGAGCATAGACAACTAGAAGGAATCTTATATTTATCAAACCTTTATGTAGTAATAGCGCTCAATGATTTCCAAATTTTGCTTCATATTAGGAGCTTTTTACATAATTTATAGTATTAGTAACTATCTAAAATACTATGCAAATAATTGTTTTTATTCTATTCTTAGTAAATTGTTTTAGAAAACTTCTAGAAATATTTTTTGGACATTTATCATATCGTTGTATTATCACTTTGATAAATGTAGATGCAAAACTTTTTAGTACAAAAAAAACCACTCTTATTAAAATGAAAACATGTATAAATTAATCTTATATATATATATATATATATATATATATATATATATATATATATATATATATATATATATATATATATATATATATATATATATATATCGAGAGAGAGAGAGAGAGAGAGAGAGATTCACTACCTCATTATTTCTCATATTATTATTATTTCATAAACAAAATTTGAGAGAAAAGTACACATGCTTTTTACGAAGAAAATGAGTTAAACTATCTTTTATGGCCAAGCTCAATGTATATGTTGTGTTATCTTCCAACAACTTTTAACTATTTATTTTTTTCTATATGGTTCATCAATTCCAAAGTTTGTGACTACTACATCCACATAATATTTGTACTAGGTAGACCCACTCGAAGAGATCACTTTGATTGGTTCAACCACAAATCCTAACCTTGAGAGGGTCAAGAGAATTGAACCCATCACCCCTCAATAACAAAGGTTCTTTAATGATGATTATTTGACCAATTGAGCTAAGACTTAGGGCATTATCTCTTCCAACATGTGCAAGTTATTAGTTAATTTTCATTATTGTTCCATTGATACAGAATTTTCAATAGTCTATTAGTCGAAATTTTGTGAATATTATTTTTTTAGGAACTTTTTTGGAGATAAAATGGGCAAATTTTTCAAGGTTTCTTTTTCCAGAAAGAGATTCATGTGTTGTTAGAAAATTTCCCCTATGGATATGTGGATTCCTCGATATATATTCCCAAGAACTATGACGGAAAAAGGATAGGCCATTCATAGATTCTAATCAATTAATATATTTTGAAAAAAGGAAGAAGAGTGAGAAGATAATAGGCATTCTTGTTGGCCCAAAGGTCACACTAGGAGGGTGGGGGTGAAACAATGTAAGAAAATTTTTATCATTCAATAACTTTTCATAATCAATCAACCATTTAGAATTGAATGATAACCATAAACATCAATTCATCATAAAGTTACCATCACATTAATAACACATCATCACATTGGAAGAGACACAAGGCTTTTACATGGAAACCCATACAGGTGAAAACCACAAAACACTAGAGAAATTTTGAGGTAAAAAATGGACCTCAAAGCAAAAAAGTACAACAATTTTTTTATAAGAACCAATAGGATTCAGGATGATGATGTTAACCATGGGGGATGATTCACCTTTTTTGGAGTAAAAAAGTAAAAAGGTTAAAAAAAACTTTTTTGACTTGTGTTTTCAACTTATCTACATATGATTTTACTCAAAGTTGGAGCAGGAGAACTCGTTGGATGCATAATTTGATTCCTCGTCCAATGAGTAACCATGTTGAATATTTTCAATGGACCCTACTACACGAAAAACATGATTACAATCACATTTTTCATGTATTTCTCATTTTTCCTGTAATGAGGTCCATTGAAAGTATGCAACATGGATACTCCTTGGTTGAGGAATTGAATTTTTCATCCAAGGAGTGCTTCTGCTCAAAATTTTAGTAAACCTGTAGGGAGGTAAGTTGAAAATATGAGTTGAAAAAGTAATTTTTTTCCCTCTAACATTTGATGATGCAATCTATATTATTTTATTATTTATACTGTTATTTCGTAATATTCCTCAGGAGGCCCATTTTATACCTCAAAAATTATATAATTCTTTCTTATTTATCCTCAATTCATTACATATATTTGTAGGCTAAGACCTCTTGGAGGCAACTTCCCCCAATAAATGCAATACGCCATTTGTTGTAGGCTACAAACTAATTGAGGAACCAACCTAAAAAGAATGAAATAAACTTCTCACTATAATCCATGACCTAATTGAGGCTCCAACCTCGATGATGAGTAAAATTCAACCTGATTGAGGCTCCAACATTGTAAATGAGTAGGCTCTAACTTGCTCTAGGCTCCAACCTGATTAAGGCTTCAATCTCAATGGAGGCACTTACCTCCTTCTTTAAATTCCTTTTCGACCTCTATTTCCTATCATTTTCAAATTAGATCCATTTTCATCATATATCATTGTACCATAAGTAATGTCATGATATACAACTTGCAATATCTATCACTGCATAGCCTATGATCATTATCACAACCTACAACCACTACCATTGTGATAACCTATCACCATTGTTAGTGAAATCCCTATCATAACATACAACCAATGTTATTACAACCAATGAAATTGTTCAAAAAATCGAGGCTCCTCATAACTCATCTATATACACTCAAGATCAATCTAACACTTAGATCACACTTCCTCCAGTCGAACTGCACGATACCATTGCTCATGCATTGGAGGAGTCTTATATTGAAAGCACTCATGTGGAATGCAAGTTATCTTTGTTTCTTTCATTTTCTTGCATGTCATAGTCAAGATTGTGCTTGTGCTTCAAAGTTGCACATAGTATCACACAGCACCATGATAAGTCCACGAATTGTCCATCATGCAAATGCTCCCACTTATGTCCCGTGGGCACTTTGAAACATGAAGTGTGGTTATATTCATTGTTCTATCTTTCTTGTATGCTATTCCACACAACTGGGTTACTCACGGACAAAGCCTTCAACCACATGGGTCTACCAATGTGCTCGTGGTTCCATTGGAAGTATCACTTCATGTGATCATGCCCTTTCACCATTAGCGTAGGAGTAGGAGTAGTGTTTTCTTTCAGTTGTTTACATGCATGCTTGTTTGTTTGTTTGTTTTCTTGTTTCACTTTCATTTTCACTTCTGCTCTTGCTTTGCTTTTTTGATTGTTAGCTCGTTCACTTGTTTCATTCATAGGATAGTTTGCATGAAACAATGTGTGACTCATGAAACAAGCTGGGTAAAGTACAAGAGGGTTTGTACAGCTATCACTACTTGCTTATCTATCATCTTGCCTCTGTGTGATGAACTTGTTAATCTTAGTCCATGATACATCAAACAAAAATATGTATTGTTCGAAGTGAACCTTGGTGTACACACAACACTTGCATGCTAACTAGTGTCACCTTTTCTAGTCGATTGTTTTTGGGCTAACCCTTGTTAGCTTAGTCAAGTAGAGTAAGGTGAGGGGGAAAACCTTAATAGGCACGTCAGAGATATAATAAGCTACTTATCTACTAGAAAAACCTCGTTTACTCTCAATAAGTAAGGATCCTTCTTCCACCTCTGAATTGAATATGTACTATGTGTAGTTAAATGAAAAAAAGCAAAAATAAAAATGAAAGGTAAAAAAAATAAAATGAAAATGAATAAAGTGAAAGAACAAAAAGGCTTCCTATGTAGGGAGGTGATGCAAGTAACTCTGCCAGGGTGCTGACCAGGCTCGCTGGTAGCAGAGCCATGCTTGTGTTTCTATGTGACTCCACCGGGATACTATGCAGGCATGCTGGCAGTGGAGCAACACTAGATATGAAACTAAGACTTTAACGACTATACTGCTTGTGCACCTATATACCCCTCAACCCCAATCGAAACAACTGTGTTTCCTTGGCTTTGAATGTGTGTCAATCAACCAAGAGTCTGGTAGATTCTACACCTTAAATCAAGTTATTGTGAAAAAAAGACGAGCTAACAACTCTAAAATACTTCTAGAGGTGTTAGACTTGCTTTTCACAAACAAGGTCTATGCAGAGAGCTGAAGTTCTACCAATGTGTCGCCAAGTGCTATAGTGGTTACAACCACCCTCCAAAATTTTTCCTTAGCCTGATTTGGAGCCTCCCTACCAACTTTACATAGCACTTTGTCTTACTTAGGGAAGTACTCAATCTTTAGTGCTTTCCTCACATAAAGGTAGCCTTTCGAACACAGTTGATCCATTCCCGTCATAGGCTACTTACCTGAACTTGGTCCAGCTGCAAGCTGAGCAACTTCCCCCTAAAAATTGCGCATTCCTAGAGGGAAAATAGCAGTTCCCTCTAGGAATTTTGCAATCCTCTCTCTCAAGTTGTTGGTCTCCTGGATTGTAAAATCCTGTCAGCCAACCCTCCCAGTAGGGATTGCATAATTTTTCCAACCAACAAGTAGTTTAGCCCAAGATTTGCTTAAATCTGGGAAGCAGTCAGTTGATGGGCCCAGAAATTGCGCAATTCCCTTGGGAAACTAGCCCATATTACAGTCAGGAATGCACATTTTTCCCAAGCAGTTGAGCACTGACATGCATGGACAATCCGATTGACTAGTTCCACTAAGGACTGAGGAAACTTGACTTGCATGCATGCATGACTTGATCTTCTTGGAATAGCAAGAGGAAACATGAAAAAGGTATCCCATGATTCAGGGAACTATTTTTAGCAATCAGGTGTTACATGCAAAGTTGTTTTAGAAGTTTCCTTCCAACTGTTGCTTAGTCCTAGATTTGTGGCATGCACGACTTGAGAGCAAAATTATTTATTCGACGCATCAAAGCTCATTATTTCACATCGATCTTGGAGCTTTGACATCCCACAACACATCCAGGACTCTTCGACACAATCGGCTCAACTATTCATAGGTAAGTGGCCTCAACTTGTCTTTTTCAACATTTCTGTCGCTTTTTGTGTATTCGCTTATGTGAGTGTTGTTTGCTTGATTTCTTTGAACACCTGCTATCGTTTACACATATTCTAGCTTGTCTTACCTCTGTTTTGATTTTCGTTGCTATCTCACTGCCTTCGCATTCGTGAAACTATTTTGCATGGACGTTCACCCAACTGGCGAACGACCTCACCCACATGCATGTTTATCTATTTGATGAATCTTCCTTTCATGTTTTCCATGCACTGATTATCACTTCCACTATCACTTAGTGTCATCATGCATTTCATTAACTTGATTTCAGTTGCCCATCGGCAAGTCGGGCCAACATTGTCCTGGTCTCTACCTTCACCAAGGGTGCATTAAGTAATATAGAGAAGGAAGGCTCACCTTCCTCTCCAGATTTGTGTATTCCAGCCCAACACTGACCTCCTAGACTGAATCATGCATTTCTGGAGGTCAGTGGTTGCTTGGCCCAAAAAATTGTGCAAAATTGTCCCTGGGCCAGCAACTTGTCCCAGCTGGAATCATGCATTGCGCAATCCCAGCAGCCAACTACCCAACTGAATTGCGCATTTTTTATATCCGATAGCTAGTTCATCCACCCAGTCAGTCTATACTACCTTTTGTGCAATTATGGTAGCCAGTCACTTAGCCTCCCAGTGAAATTTGCGCAAGCTTGCTCATGAGTTCCCCTGGTATGTGTTGTGACCTTCGCCAGATTTGGTTTGTTTTCACTGACATATTTCTTGTCATGCATGCTTCTTGTTTCCAGATCTTTTAGGTGTTCATATGTCTCAATGGATTCGAAGAGAACAGGATCCAAAGACACTAATGGTGTTGTAGTTGGAACAAAAGTTGAACAGGTGTCCTCTAGCATGCTGATCTACGAAGATACGAAGTTGCATCTAGACAAGGACATCAAACTGAAGTGGAAAGTGGTGAATGAAACATTTCATAGGTGCTTTTGGGGAATACCTTGAAGATTTTTAGGTGTGCATTAACATTCATAATTCTGGCCTATACCGAATTGCATGCAGATACCACACATTCCCATGTGCAGATATGATTCATTGGATTATCTCCCACACTGACCCCGAAACAATGACCTTGAGCAGTGTCAGTGGGAAGAATATTGCAACCTTCTAGGCATAAGACCATGATGAGATGTATCAGATGGATGAGCCCATGAAGAACATGACCCCTTCATTCAGCTTGCCCAATGGTAGAGGTTGCTCCAGAGATATTCTGAAGGATTGTGTAAATGAGCTAGCTTGTTTCAAGATGACCCCTAACTGGATATATCAGATGAAGATATTGAGGAAGGCATACCAATACTTGGTCATATTTGCATGTCGACTGAGTGGCCAAGCAAGCATAGAGACCTTCCCTCAGAGTTGGGTGGATGCGCTGGATCAACTAGCTAGAGATACCATGCAACTAGTCCGACATACTGGCTCATCAGCTAAAGGAGAAAGTCACGAAGGTTCAATAATCACCCGAAGGTATGCATGTGAAGATTTATATTTCTGCCTACATTCTATATGAATTTTGTGCCCGACATGAATTCCTGGGCTTAGAGTGGGCATGGCCACCAATAGAAACTATTGTGAGCACATATTTCAATCTATTCTCTAAGTGCAGCATCAGAGGAGTGATCAAATGGCTATCTAACCATCTTGTCATCCCAATATATAGGTTGATATTTGAACAGGATCCACCCTACATGTCAAAAGAAACAAGGAAGGCATTGTTAGGCATTGTAGATTGGTATGCCTCCCCAGATGAAACGTTCATTCGAGTGTTCAGTGTGGAGAAGCCTCCACATGTTCTGCCAAAGTTTGCTTTGGACGTACTGGTCATGCAGGAAGTAGCGTATCATATCTCAACAGGATTAACAGTTAGGCTGCAGTGGAAGAATAAGGCACCTTGGCCCACTCTTCCATTGCGGATTGGGTTATATGAGATCAAGAGCATCAAGAAATCAGATGTCAAATTTGAACAAATGAAGAAGCACTTGCTCGACCTCCGAAGCTTCAACCCGTATGACCCACATTGCATTGTCAAGGATCATTGCATGAGAGTCTAGTTCAATTGGATCCATGGGGTATTTCATTGGGCCGAGGAAGACTCATGGAGGTATTGTTACCATCATTCTAGACCCAATTAACATGTTAATTTCGTCTTAGCATGGTTAGCATGGCAGCATGAAGCAGCACCACAGAACATACCAGCAGTAGCAACAATAGCGGAGGCAAGAGAGCCAAGCATACATGCGCATGAAAAAGGGAAGAGAAAGATTGTTGACTGCATGGACGAGGAAAAAAGATGCAAGTTTCAGGAAAATCCACTTCTAGAACAAGAAGCTATGGCTATTCAACATAAGAGGCAACAATGCGAAAAGTGAATCACACGAAGGCAGAGAGATAAGAAAATAATGGAAGAAATAGAGAAGGAGTTGCATGAGCTGAGGGAGAAACTCAGGAAAGAACAAGGGCTACACCAATAGAAGAAGGAAGCACAATAGTAGCAAATTCAGTAGGGGGTGTACCACGTGTAGACAGATGAAGCAGTGCCCATACAAGTAGATGATTCTTCTCAACAGCTAGCATCAGGTGAATAGGGTGAGCCCTCACAGGGGCAAGACTTTTCTCATGAGTTAGAATAGGCTTTCAAATATTTGGATGCATACATGGAGCATCCGAAATTGGAACAAGACACTGACCTTATGTCTCACCACAAAGAGGTCAACTTGCCCGCTATAATGTATCCAGATGGTGAGAAAGTCTCGAATGACCAAGGATGCACTGAGATCCTTGGTGGTCAGTTGGAAGCAGAGATGTGTGACAACTCCTTTGATGAATCTCAACATGGAGTTTTGCACCCTGAGAGAGTACCAACTCTGAAGGACCAAACATTCGTTGAGCAATTTGAAGAACAAGTGATGATGACCGATGTGCACAAGGACCTAGCTGCTTTGGCCAATGTGACTAGAGTGTATGCTGAAGCCACTAGCTCCAATGTTCGTTTCCTCATAACTAAGAATGAGTGAATGGTGAAGGAACTACATGTGGACAAGTAGGGTGGAGACTCGGTGAGAATGTCTGCCCGAGGTGTCTGCATCAAGCAATCATTCATCTTCATGGATAGCAGCATCCATGTGTGAGAAGAGCTCGCATCTTGAAGAAAATACGTGCTTCCATTGATAACATGCGAGCATGCACAATGAAGTATAAAGGTGCCCTGCTTCATTTTCCCAAGATGATGAAGGCCAATGTGGTTGAATTGCAAGCACACATCTGCAGTCAAATCTGGAACTATGAAGACCTACCGCAATTCATCACTGGCATACAACCTTCCCATGCACGATTATTAAAGAGCATGGAGGATCTTGTGCACACATATTGATCCAGGTGGATATTGGTGGCCACCTGCCAGGTCCACCTGGACCCCCACCATTGTCTTTCTCAGCATTTTCAGTTTCCTTAATTGTAGCACAGTTTACTATTTTTAGCAGTTTTTCGGGTCCTGAACTTCCGGAGCCGTTTTGAGGCCCTAAACGACGTTTTTTTGGAATTCTGGGGCGATCAAGCCCTATGTTGCCTCCCAAAGTGGTAGTACTCGGATAGATCTTTCTAACGAGCTATCGTACGCGTCAAACAGAGATCGTATGCCAAAGTTACGACCCCGGGAAATTGATGTACCAATTTACCCAAACGGGGCCCACAATTTGGCGTTTCATCTTCTAGGGTTAGGTTTCGGTATGTGAAGGGTTTTCCATTGTTTCTCAACAATAAATAGGCCTTCGAGCCTCATTGTAATACAGTTCAGAACAGTTCAGAGGCATGTAGCCATCACATCTCTTCTCAGAGATAAGCTACCATCGCCCTAGCTAGTTTATTGCCATTTCTGTTTGTAAGCATATGTCAGTATTTTCCATTAATGAAATGAAGTATTATTTCCGCTACATCTTTGTGTATATGGTTATCTCTGTAATTTGTTGCGTTCCTGCTTAAATCTGGATCAGTGGTATCAGAGCGGTCTGCTTTTTCTCTGTTTTTCTTTGCATGTCCCCAACAAGGTCGGGATATAAGGAGTTAGGGCTTGAACTGGTTGAACCTTTGTAAGACCAGCCTCGCAAATCCCGACGGCCTCCCATGGCGGACGAGAAGAAAGACGAGGGGGCAGGAGATCCCATCAAAATCTTGCTCGAAGAAGCGCTCGAGCGACAACGGAACGCGATGATGGACAGCTTTGTGCAGATCGTTCAGCGGCTACCCAGAAGCGGCGCATTGGCTTCCAGCAGCTCCTCTGGAAACGCCACACCCTTTAAGGTACAAGTTAATTTTGAAATCCCCATATTCGAGGGTCAGATAGACGCCGATGCCGTAGATAAATGGTTAAATCTGCTAGAGGGTTATTTTTCTGTTCATGAATTTTCGAGTCGGGAAAAGATTGTTTTTGCTCTTCTCAAAGCAGCCCCCCACGTCAAGGACTGGTGGGAAACCTACTGCGAGCAGAAGGATGAAAGTACTGGCTCACTATTTTCAGCCACACCCACCTGGGATTCGTTCCGGGATGCCATCAAGGAGCAGTACTACCCTGTCGGAAGCTATGAGGATGAATACATAAAGTGGACCACGCTGCGGCAGGGAAGGGACCAAGATGTGCCGGACTTCACCAATCTTTTCCATACCCTTCGCACAAAGTTGGGTATCAAGGATTCGGAGCAACATTTGATACTCAAATACCGTGGCTGCCTGCACAAGTACATCCAGGAAGAAATACAGTTCCTAAACATCCCCTCGCTCGGCGCAGCATACCGGTATGCCGTCAAAGTCGAGCAGAAGTTTAAACAAAAGAAGCGAGACTTTGGATCTGCGAATCCAAAGCAGGGGAAAGGTGCCCCTAAACCACAAAACAAAGGACAAAGCCAAGGCGGGACAGCCCAAGACAACCAGCTGAAGCTGCAAGCAAAGAGCAACGCCGCGAAGCCGAGAAAGGACACTGGAAAATGGTGCGAGTTCCATAAGAGCTCCACTCACAACACAAGTGAGTGTCGGGCCAAACAGTCACTGGTGGCTGAGCTAAAGGTTTCAGAATCAGATGCATGTTCCGACTCAGAGTCAGAACCCGATAAGGGGTATGAAAAAGGGAAGCAGATCATTGATGCGGATCCCAGCGCCACTGTTGCTACCGCAAAGATCCAGAAAAATGAACCCGAAGATCCAGAGGAGGAGGAGCGTCTCTTCCACTCCCAGATGTGGGTCAAGGGCTCCCCGATACAGTTCATTGTTGATAGCGGGAGTCAAAAGAACCTCATTTCGGCAGAGGTCGTGAAGCGGTTGGGCTTACCGACCACAGCACATCCACAACCATACACCATTGGGTGGCTTTACCAAGGGCGAGATCTTCGCGTGAGCCAGCAGTGTCGCCTTCCATACAACATCAAGCCCTTCACGGATGAGGTATTGTGTGACATTGCTCCCCTTGAAGTTTGTGATGTATTACTAGGACAACCATACTTGTGGAAGCGACATGCTATGTATGAATCAAGGCCCCGTGGTGTTATTATTACATTGGGAAATAAGTTGTTCAGGATACCAGAGGTACCACCACCTGCCGCCATCTCTTTGATTACTGCAAAACAATGCAGTAAGATCATTTCCAAAACCAGGAAATTTGTTTTCCTGATGATACGCCCTCAAGGGAAGAAGAAGACAGTGGCCGCGGCCTCCAAACGAGGTCCCTCTGCACGGCAGCTACAAATGGACAAGATTGTGGAGGAGTACAAAGACATCTTCACCTCCCCGGCAGGGGTTCCTCTGCACTGTCAAGTCAAGCACTCCATTGATCTGACCCCAGGTGCGCCGCTACCCAATGGACCAATTTATCGGCGCTCCGTTCTGGAGAACAATGAAATCAAGAGGCAGATTCAGGAGCTCCTACAGAAAGGTCACATCCGTCCGAGTTCTTCGCCCTGTGGGAGCCCGATAGTGTTGGTACAGAAGAAGGATGGGACGTGGAGACTCTGTATTGACTATCGGGCGCTGAACAAGATCACTGTCCGTAATAGGTACCCGATCCCGCGGATTGATGACCTCCTAGACCAACTAAAGGGGGCGAAATATTTCAGCAAGATCGATCTGAAGTCAGGATATCACCAGGTACCAATTGAACCCTCAGATGTGTGGAAGACTGCCTTCAAATCCAAGGAGGGCCTCTTCGAATGGTTGGTCATGCCTTTCGGATTGACGAATGCTCCTGCAACCTTTATGAGGCTAATGGATGACATCTTGCGGCCATTCACCAACTCCTTTGTAGTAGTATACTTGGATGACATTCTGATCTTCAGCCAGAGTTGGGAAGAGCACCTCCACCACATCCGACAGGTTCTCCAAACACTGCGGCAACACAAGCTATGTGCCAATTTGGAGAAATGCACTTTTGGCATGACCGAGGTCCAGTATCTGGGATACATCATTGATGAACAGGGGGTGCATGTCGATCCAGCCAAGGTCCAAGTCATTCGGGATTGGCCCTCTCCAACCACTCTAACAGAGCTCCGCAGCTTTCTAGGTCTTGCCAACTTCTACCGCAGGTTTGTGTTGGGATTTTCTCATATTTCTTGGCCCTTGAGTCAAGTCACCAAGGGCGGGGCGAAAGCAAAATTCTTTTGGTCTGAATCTCAACAGAGGGCATTCAGGGAGTTGAAGGATCGCCTCTGCACGGCACCAGTGCTCGCGTTACCAGATTTACAACAACCATTTGAGGTCGAGACAGATGCCTCTGACTATGCTATTGGGGCAGTCCTTACTCAACATGGACATCCAGTGGCATATCACAGTGAAACACTTTCAGACACAATCCGGAAGTACCCCACTTATGATAAAGAGATGTATTCCATTGTACAGGCCTGCCGACAATGGAAGCATTACATTTTGGGGAAGGAAACGGTCATCCACACAGACCACCGACCTCTGCAATTCATACAGACCCAAGGGAAATTGCAGAATGATCGCCATCAGAAGTGGTCTACATACCTGCAACAGTTTCACTTGAATATCAAGTATAAAAAGGGCAGCACCAATAATGTTGCAGATTGCCTCAGTCGACCACCGATCATGGCGCTAACCACCGTGCTCAACTCTTGCGGGCACGAGACTTCTGATTGGCCACTTCTCTACAAAAGCGACCCAGAATTCGGCCACACATACCAGACACTCTTGGAGGGTCGGCAGGTTGCAGATTTTCACCTCCAGGATGCCCTATTATGCCACCTCGGTCACCTTTGTTTTCCTTCAAGCGAGCGTGCCAAGATGATTTGGGAAGCACACTACAGTCGGGCTGCTGGGCATTTCGGGGTCGAGAAAACAGTGGCAGTACTACAAAACTATTTCTATTGGCCGAATCTTCGACAGGATGTTGGGAAGTACATCCGATCATGTACTGCCTGTGCCATTGCCAAACCGACCATTAAGAAGCAAGGCCTCTATACCCCGTTGCCTACCCCTAGTCGACCTTGGGAATCCATCTCCATGGATTACATGTCAGGCCTTCCTTCCACTAAGCATGGAAATGACTGTGTTTTTGTGGTTGTCGACAGGTTCTCAAAGATGGCCATTATGATGGCCTGCAAGAAGAATATCACAGCAGAAGCCACTGCTAAACTCTTCTTTGAACGAGTGTGGGTGCACTTTGGGATCCCACAGTCTATCATCTCAGATCGGGACAGTCGGTTTCTCAGCACATTTTGGTCCAGTCTCTGGTCAATGCTGGACACCAAACTCACGAAGTCCACAGCCTTCCATCCTCAAACTGATGGCCAGACAGAGGTTGTCAACAGGATGATTGTGCACATTCTGCGCATGTATAACTCAAAGCATCCACGCACATGGGACGAGAGCCTCCCCTATGTTCAGCACAGCTACAACCGAGCTCTTCACAGCTCCACTGGCCATAGCCCTTTTCAGGTGGGTTTAGGATTCCAGCCACTATGCCCCATTGATGTGGCCATGCCACTTGCAGCTACTCACATGAATTCAGCTCATGTCCAGTCCGAAACAGATAAGGCCACCAGCTTCATTGAGCGCATCCAACATATTCGCCAGCAGGTCCATGACATTCTTGAGAAATCAAATGCCAAGTACAAGCAGCGACATGATCAACACCGGGTGCCACACAAGTTTCAGGTGGGCGACAAAGTCTGGTTGCATTTGCAAAAGGAATGCCTTACTGGAGCCTATCGGAAATTGAGACCACTTCGATATGGTCCTTACACCATTACTAAGGCTATGGGAGACAATGCATTTGAGCTCAGCATTCCCCCATTCCTTGGCCTGCACCCAGTGTTCAATGTGGACCGCCTTCGGCCATACTTTCCACCATTGCTAGACACATCCGACATTGCAGAACAGCTCAAACCCACAGAATTAAATCCAGATTGCATGGAACAAGCTGCAACTGATCGGATCATGGACACACAGATCAAGAACACTCGCCAACAGCATATCCAACTGTATCGAGTTGTCAAAGCAGGCCAACTCCTTCAGCAGGGCAAGTGGCTCACCAGGGAACAAGTTCAACAGAGGTTTCCTCATCTCATGGAGGAGCTCAACGCAATGGGGACCATTGCTTCCTAAGGGGGGAGGAATGATCCAGGTGGATATTGGTGGCCACCTGCCAGGTCCACCTGGACCCCCACCATTGTCTTTCTCAGCATTTTCAGTTTCCTTAATTGTAGCACAGTTTACTATTTTTAGCAGTTTTTCGGGTCCTGAACTTCCGGAGCCGTTTTGAGGCCCTAAACGACGTTTTTTTGGAATTCTAGGGCGACCGAGCCCTATGTTGCCTCCCAAAGTGGTAGTACTCGGATAGATCTTTCTAACGAGCTATCGTACGCGTCAAACGGAGATCGTATGCCAAAGTTACGACCCCGGGAAATTGATGTACCAATTTACCCAAACGGGGCCCACAATTTGGTGTTTCATCTTCTAGGGTTAGGTTTCGGTATGTGAAGGGTTTTCCATTGTTTCTCAACAATAAATAGGCCTTCGAGCCTCATTGTAATACAGTTCAGAACAGTTCAGAGGCATGTAGCCATCACATCTCTTCTCAGAGATAAGCTACCATCGCCCTAGCTAGTTTATTGCCATTTCTGTTTGTAAGCATATGTCAGTATTTTCCATTAATGAAATGAAGTATTATTTCCGCTGCATCTTTGTGTATATGGTTATCTCTGTAATTTGTTGCGTTCCTGCTTAAATCTGGATCACATATGCGATTTCGTCACTTGAGACTCTCACCCAAGCAAAGACCAAGAAGTAGGTCCAATGGGAGCTTGACTTGTACTTCGACGAGTTGATGCGCATCACCACCAGTCCAGACATGCCTATCAATGTAGAAATCATGTGCAAGTATGTTGCTAGTCGAGCCACATTGAGGACATTGTTGCATATTCTTTCAGATGAGTTGGATAGAGGAGCCCAAGAAGTGTACCTGGATGCCATGGAGGAAAGGTTCAATTTCCAGATTGATGTCACAACAAAACACACGGACACTATCAGATACTACCAATCTTAGCACCAATATGTTACTGTTGATCAGCATGAGGATGTCAAGCAGTTGGACTTCTACAGTTGTCTAAGTCAAAGTGGTGTCTAGTTTGGCTTGTTCAAGCCATTGTTCACATGGGTACATGTGCTTTGTATTGTTGAGTCATGTCAAGTGTAATTCAAGTCTCAAGAGTGAATGTAACAGTCATAGAGTAGGTGAAGAGTCATGAGGGTAGTTGAACAATCACAAAGGGGAATGTTAAGGGTCACCCCACCCTTTGCTATAAATATTCCCTCATAACTTATTGTATAGGATTTTGGTGAGCTAAGCTTCTACTAATACTATCTTGAAGAGGACTTGGATAGTATTGTAACACGCCTTGGCTTCTCCACTACATGGAGCTAGTACATCTCTTTGGAGGAGCAGGCGAATGTGGCTGTAATGTTCTACTGATAGGGTTAGAAAGTTTACATGGTGTATTGTATGATTTTGACTTACACTTTTTTATATAATAAAAGCCAACACATTTTCATGCATATTTTGTTATTGTAGTTGGACTGCTCTCGTTTCCTTAATGATATATGTTGTTTAAATTACGTACTTGTGTATGAAGTGATTCACATGAAATTATATGAATCTTATTGTTAATGTGTTGCATATGTTGTTAATGTTGTCATCATCCATGTCGATTACTCTGTCGTACACTAGACAAACCTTTCTCTGAAACTTTCTATATCAACCGTCACACTCGACTCAAACTGATTCATGAGTGTTGTTCAGGTTATCTTACCTTGTATGTTGGGATTACCCCATCCATGTCGACTTCTTTGTCAAAAGATGTGCATGTCCTTTGTGTAGTGTGTTCCTAACAGAGTTGGGAATGATCCCTTTCAACCTGGAACTCACCTTGACCTTCCTCCCCCCTTTGAAGTGTTGGAACCTCTCATACTCATTCCATGACTCACTCCATCAGTAAAAATGCTACTACTGACAGAGTTATCTTACTTGGCTCTGTGTGACATCGTGGTCAAGGCATTACCTTATGACCCACTGCTCGGACTCCTACACCAAACGGTCTGAGGTCTAATTGGGACTTCTTACCAGGGAGATCTACTTGACATGTTGGTAGGTTTGGCACCGTCAACAAGTTCCTTACATTTGAAATTTCCACCTTTAATTGAACAATCTTCCTCATAACTAGTTTGTTTTGGCGTCGACTAGAAATTTCCACCCATGTTCTGGATTTCCTTCTTCAAATTCCCTAACAAATTCTTGTGCTATAAAATTTTATTCCATTGGTTCTGAATCTAGTACTGGTTCTTGTGGAGAAGTATAATCCTCACTCCCTTCTACAACAACTCCTAAAAAATTCAAATTGGGAGAAAGAATTTTTGATGACCCGACTTGGTGTCGTGACTATAAAGGTAGGAGTAGGGAATTTCCTTAATCCTCTCAACAAATAGTGATCTGGATCTTGGGAAAAGAGCCCCAAGATCTAAAAGATTGAAATGGATCTTGGGGGGAGAGACCCCCAGGATCTGAAAACTTGAATTGCCATAAGAAAAATAAGGAGAATGCCCAATAAACAAAACCAGCTAAGGCGATGGTAGCTTATCTTTGAGAAGAGATGTGGTCGCTACATGCCTCTGAACTGTAAAGGCTACATTGTGGTGGACCATCTGTCCTTTTACAAAATGTGACTTGTTACTTATAGTTTTTTTAGTTACAATACCACGGGTCAATTCCATGGGTGAATGAATACCATGGGTGGATTTTACAATACCACGGGCAGATGCCATTTACAATACCATGGGTAAATTCCATGGGTGAATGAATACCATGGGTGGATTTTACAATACCACGGGCTGATGCCATTTACAATACCATGGGTAAACTCCATGGGTCAATGAATAATATGGGTGGATGAGTACCATCGATTGATGCCATTTTCCATTTGGATCATTCCTCCCTCCTTAAGAAGCAATGGTCCCCATTGCGTAAAGTTCCCTCCTGCAAAGCCTCTGTTGAATATGAAGAGCCGCTGAAGATAAGGGTTTTATGTGGTTAACCTAAAACCCCGATAAACAAAGATCCGAGGATAGAGATACCCTGTAATGCTTGTGACAAACTATGATGCTAACAGTGTGTGGCCTAGCAAACGGACTTTGATGACAAGGATTTTGTGCTGTTGACCCATAACCGTGATGTTGGTTGTTGATGATGTAGCAGGTGCCTACATAGCCTGGGGTGGTAGGGAACGTCTCCAAATAACCCAAGCCGAATGCTGCTATGTTGAAACTGATGAATGTGAAGCAGGTGCCTACTAAAGTGGGGTGGGAGGGCACGTCTCCAATGGAAACCCACTCGGAATGCTGCTCCAAAGTTAAAATGGACATAACTCGGCCAATATAACTCATAATATTTATTATAACCTATTTTGAGAAGCAGAAGGATCATTTTGCATCTTCCCATGAGTTGGAAATCCCTATCTGGACACTCTGAGATCTCAGATTCGTGCTGCAATAGTTCCGCCGTCACAAAAATTCTAATAAAATAGCTTATTTTAAAGCAACGATATCTCCCACATCCGAACTCCGATTCAACCCATTTTTTTTTTAAATTGGGTGATTTTTCGAGAGGAATCCAGATCTAGTATTTGTTTTTGTAAATTTTGTACCAAATGTTTCAGATCTGATCTGCAAAGTCGCCGCCCAAAAAACAATTCCTACAAAAAAAATGAAAAAAGAAAAATTCTTCATGCTTGACCCAAGAAAGTGCTCCGTGGAGGTTGTAGCACATGTCTGAAGTTTGTTGAATATTGCTGCAAAATTTGAAACTGAAATATGCATCAAACCCTCATTCCCATGGAATCATCACCTGCTATGATACCACTGATCCGGATCTTGGGAAAAGGGCCCCAAGATCTAAAAGATTGAAATGGATCTTGGGGGGAGAGACCCCCAAGATCTGAAAACTTGAATTGCCTTAAGAAAAACAAGGAGAATGCCCAATAAACAAAACCACAAAGAAACTTTTTATTTAAAATAGTAATGGAAATAAACCAGCTAGGGCGATGGTAGCTTATCTCTGAGAAGAGATGTGGTCGCTACATGCCTCTGAACTGTAAAGGCTACATTGTGGTGGACCATCTGTCCTTTTACAAAATGTGACTTGTTACTTATAGTTTTTTCAGTTACAATACCACGGGTCAATTCCATGGGTGAATGAATACCATGGGTGGATTTTACAATACCACGGGCAGATGCCATTTACAATACCATGGGTAAATTCCATGGGTGAATGAATACCATGCGTGGATTTTACAATACCACGGGCTGATGCCATTTACAATACCATGGGTAAATTCCATGGGTCAATGAATAATATGGGTGGATGAGTACCATGGGTTGATGCCATTTTCCATTTGGATCAAATAGGCCATAAGAGGTGAACAAGGGAGAGTAGTTTCAGTTCCCATGCCACCAACAGCCTCTGTCTCTACCCCCTAAGTTCCTTCTCAGTCTCCTAATTCATATTGTTGATCCTACATTTCTTCGTCCCCTTTCTCCTCCACATCCTTCGACATCAGTTCCATTTCTTCTTCTTCAAGCAATTCCTCCTCTCGTCTTGCGGCCATCATAGTTGCAAATTCTTCCTTCGATAATTCTAGCACCTGCTACCAATTTACATGGGTCTTTAACAAGGCATGTATTACCAACAATCTAACAAGCCCATGTTTTGTAAGGCTGGCCAGCGCCTGGCACGAACTGTGCACAGATCAGGCCATCAACTATAAATTGCTCAGAAGGAAGAAGGGGATATTTATAGCCTGCAACTGACAGAATTGAAGACTAGATAGGAGCTTAAAATGATATTTAACAAGAATAGAAAACTAACCTTCACAAGTGATGTACCAGATTAAGAATTATGCAACATCTGACTAGGGTTGTGTTAACAATTTTCTATCATGCCCCTTTCCTTTTTGCACCACATTTTCTCTTGCTTGTAAGAACAACTCTAGAAACTTTGGAAAGGTTGTTCTTGTAATAAACCACTTTTGTCCTTCTTTTGATAACCCACTAACCATTGCAGTGACTTCTTTATTCCCTTGAATTTCCAACCCACAGATCCTTGAGATATTTCCCTCGAGATTCAATGAAAATTCAATTGTTACCCCTTCATCGAATCCCTGTAATTGAACAAAATAAGAGTGCCATCAAACATTTTAAAAACTATTCCATACTTCTGGTCAGATTTGTATCTACTTTGTATTCTCAAGTTCATTTATGATAGCCTATCCACCCATTATACTTATCAATTAGTGTGTGATAGCGTTTGGAGTAACAACCATTCATTGAAAGAATAGCTAGCTGAGAAACTATCCAGTAGCGAAAATGGTGATAAGGGAAGCGATTTTGGGAGAAGGTTATGGTAAAACAATAGTAATCGTGGTAATAATTGTGGTAATAATTAAAATACATTGGGAATAACCACAATTTAATATTGACGTGTATGTACGTACATGGTGTATTTTCCAATTAATATGGTATGTGTGAAGGATACAGATGGAGATATGATGTCAGTGTGTAATGGTGCGGTATTTAATGGTATATTTGAATGGTTAAGTGGTATTAATGAGGTATGGGTAATATCAACAATGGTATTGGTATTAATTAAATATGATACAATCTCCCCCCAACAGAGGTATGGCCCCCTGTAGCCTTGGTCATGCCATCATTAAAAAAGTCAATTAAATTCATGGAGTCATTCAGCGACAACCTAATGAATTACCTCAGTGGAGTATCAGTGTTGACAGAGTATGAACACGAGTGGAGTATCAACGTTAGCAGAGTATCAACATCAGTGGAGTATCATCACTAGTGAAGTATCATCACTAGTGGAGTATCAACATTGACGGAGTATCAACACTAGCGGAGTATCATGAATGCTACAATGGGGAAAAACTAAGAGGTTGCAATAGGCGTAGCAATAGGGAAAGGAAAAAAGAGCGTTGCAACTAGAGTTGCAGCAGGGAAAGGGAAAAACGTCACTGCAACTGGAGTAAAAGCAGGGAGAGGGCAAAAGGGGCATTGCAACTGGAGTAGTAATAGGGAAAGGGAAAAGAATTGTGTTGCAACTGGAGTAGCAGTAAGGAAATGTTAAAAGGGGAATGCAACTAGAGTGGCAACCAGAAAATAGAAAAACAGCGTTGCGACTGGATCAACAAGAAAACTTATCTTTATTTTATTATGTTATATATATATATATATATATCTATCTATATATGTTTATTTTATTTATTTATTATTCATTTATGTTTATATTTATTCAACAAGAGGTGCAGAGGAAGAATTTTATGCACGAATGACCTCAAAACCAGAATCATCAGAAAATTGTCTAATGTAGGAGTTCATAAAGGTTAGACGGTGATACAACCTAAGGCGATGTCCATTTGTAAGTAAAGGACTTTGTGAATCGTCTATTGTTATGAGTTTAATAGTTCCATTATCAAACACTGTGTTGACCTCACATAGACCCATCCATATTGAGCGAGGCTTTCCATTAAAATCCTTGAATTGGGAATCATAGAGTAACGTCCAATCACCTTTTTGGAACACCTTTTTCTTTATAAATTTATCATGTCACTTAGTTCACTACTGTTGGATGGTGGCAGTGTTATGTATAGCTACTAAACATATTTCATCCAATTCATTGAGTTGACTTAGTAAATGTTTCTGGGTTGTAGTAAGATTTAGGCCTACTTTGATAGCTGTCCCTAGCGTTTTGACCTTCAATTCAATTAGGAATAGAGGGGACTTCCCATACATAAGTTCATATGGTGAAAATATTATTGTATCTCACCATGCGGTTCTATATTCCTAGTGTTCTTCAGGGAGACTTTTTAGCCTAATTCCCACGATGGGTAGCCACAATCTCTGAAATAATATTTTCCAATACTTTATTTGTGATCTCTACTTGACTATTCACATGAGGGTGATATGGGGATGTCACTTGGTGTTTGATTCCAAATTTCTTCATAAGTGCTGCTATTGAAAAATCGATGTAAACTGTTCCCCTCCATCTGAAACTATTTCCATGGGAATCCCATATCGAGAAGATATTTCTTCAAACAAGAAGTCTGATACAGTCTAGTCAGTGGCTTTTGGAATGGCCTTGGCTTCAACCCATTTCGTCACATAATATGTACAAACAAGGATGTGGACATTTTGGAAAGACCGAGGATTAAATGGCCCAATGAAATCAATGGCCCATTTCTCAAATGAATCGAGGATTAGTTGAGTCTTAAGTGACATTTCATCTAATCGAACAATATGGCCCATTTGTTGGCAAATGTCACACCCCTGAACATATCTTCTAGCATCCCAAAATATAAAGGGCCAATAATATCCCATATGGAGCATTTTATGACCAATCCATTTATCACAAAGTGTCCCTCATATGGTTCATCATGAGAAACCTTCATGACATCGTAGATCTCGTCCTCGCCTTGAAAACGTCAAATTTGTTGATATGGTCGAGTATAGAAAAGTTACCCTTCTATCCATATATAATGAGCACTTTGCTGAATAATTCTCCATTGTTTCTTGTGTGACAAATGATGAGGTATCTTACCTGCAGCAAGGTAGTTAGGAACATCTGCATACTAAGGAGTGTTAGTATAAATTTTAAAAATATGTTCATCAGGGAAACTATCTTCTACAAGTGTATCTTCATTATTAATATTAAGCCTAGATAGGAAATCTGCTACAAGATTATCCTTTCCTAGTTTGTTCACAATAGTGATATAAAATTCCTGTGATAATACCAGCAATCTTGTGATTCATCCAAGAGTTATAGGTATATTCATTATATACCTGATAGATGAATGATATCATGCACAAAGGTGGGGTAACCTGTAATATAATGCTAAAAAATTTTAACAGCATAAATAACAACCAAAAATTCCTCCTCAGTTACCTTATAATTAATCTCAGCGGGCATTAAATTATTGTTGACATAATAGATTGCATACGGTTTCTTGTCTTCCTATTATCCCATAATTGTTTCTACGGTAGTATGGGTAGCATCTATAGAGATATGAAATGGAAGTATCCAATCTGGGACATGCAATATTGGAGCCTCACAAAACAATTTCTTGATCCCTGAAAGTGTTGATGCATAAGCATCAGACAACACAAATTCTTCATCTTTAGACATTAATTGGAAAAGTGGAAATGTTATTTTAGAAAGAAATTCTATGAAGCATCGATAATACCCAACATAACAAATAAAACTTCATACCATTGTCTATGTCTTCGGAATGGGAAAATTTAATATTAGATTGAGCTTAGTTGGTTTAACTTGTATTCCTGTGGCTGAAAGAAAATGTCCAAGGAGAATCCTTTATTCCATCATCATATGACATTTAATCGTGCTAAGAAAAATGTGAGTCTTTTTATGTTGTTTAGGTACCTTTTCAAAATTTTCCACATCGTCTTCAAAAGAATCACCATAAGGGGTAAAATCGTCCATGTAAATTTTGAGACTGTCATTAATCAAGTCAAAGAAGATTCCAAATATTGTGTGTTGCAAAGTGGTAGGCGCATTACAAAGCCCAAATGGCTAGACTTAGTATGAAAAAGCTCTCCAATTCTTGTCTTGGTCTTCATGAGCTATCTAGATCTAGTTATATACACTAAATCACTCGAGGAAATAAAAGAACTTCTTTTCGACTAGTGTATCAAGAACGTGGTTGATGAAAGGTAAGGGAAAGTGATCTTGGTGGGTAGATTTATTTCATTCCCTATAATCAACACATATCCTTCACTTTCCATTTTTATTTGGGACTATGACTAATGGCAATACCCATTGCCTATTAAATATTGGATAAATAAACCCAACAACCAATAACTTTTGCAATTCTTCCTTAACATTTTTTTTCAGAGCAGGGTTCATTATTCTTTGAGGCTGGAAAACTGGAGGACATTCTTCTCTTATATATATGTGGTGGGTACATAAACCGGGATGGAGTCCCTTCATATTCGTGTATTCCCAAGAAAAGTTCTCCTTCTCCCTCTAGAGAATCTTTAATAATTGTTCAATTTGGGATGGTGATAGGTTGGGATTGATATTCAAGTTTTTCGCTGGATCAATCTCTACTGGGATAATGTTATGAACTATTGTGACATGAACATTTTTAGTTTCAATTTTTGGTTGAATATCTTCCTAGGTAGTACAACTCATAACAGACCCTAATAGTCATTGGGTCGGACAAGAAACGAAGTTGGTATTACTGATAAATCTGCTAATAGAATCATCTTCCATTTCTCCTTTGAAATAAAGATCTTTCCCAATGTTAAGAATTGTTCTAACATCTTCATGTTCTAGTTCGGATTCATCCCAAAAGGGTGACTCTTCTTCCATGATAAACCCAAGTTTGACTGATGAGTTTCTTTCTACAAGGGGATAAAGAATAATATTCTTCATAATTTCTCCATTCGGTATTACCATGTTCCCAAATCGACACCCAATATAAAAATAGACTCTAGCGAGCCATGGTCTTCCTAAGGTCATGGGATTTACCCCTACTCGTGATTGAATGTGTATTACTAAGAGATCGACAGGGTATTGCCAATAATCCATGGAAATGATTACATCTTCTAGTTTTCCTACAGGTCTCGCAGTAGATCGATCTATAAGTTCTAGAAGTGTTGGGGTTGGTTTGAATAACCCCAAATTAAGCACATTTTATGAGGTTATAATGTTACTTATTCCCGAAGATCTGAAGAAAAAAAACTTGGAATTTCAACACTATTGATTTGAAATGTGAGGTTTAGGTTTCTTGGGTCATCATATTTAACGACGTAATTTTTACCAACGTTATGTCTGACAATCTTCCCATGGTGTGAATACTGGGTGGGTCTCTAGTGTTTCACCCATGTTTCTTTAAGCATAAATCCATGATTGTTTTGGCATAATCAGCATGTCTTTCATGGCTTGGAGCAATGGAATTTTAAAAGATAAATTTTGTAGTTCCCCTAAGAAATCAAATTTTGGTTGAGGGATATGTTTATTCAAGGACAACCTCTCAGGATAAGGTGGGCCTGTGTGACCCCCTCGAGCAACAATTATTTTAGTGGGGATTGTTTTTCCTTGGTAGTTTGTGTTGTTTTACCCCCAACATCCCCAGAGGGGTGTACAAATTTTGGTTTTGACGACGAGACTCTGCCTTTAGTTTGCTCAATAATTATTGGTGAATTCCTTGTATTCACCACATATCCAGATAAAAAAATTCAACCTATTACATTCTAATGTGGAAATACCATATGTAGGAAGGTTGAGTGTCTCAACCTGTTGGACTCCCCTATTATTTGGATTTGGGTTATTTTGAACAGAAAATTGAGGGTGAAGACAAGGAGTGCTAGTAGAAGAATTTTGTAGGAGTTGTAACTATTGTTGTGTCATAGGCTGAGGGAGTTGATTTGTAGGAAGAGGGGGTCCATGCCAGTTCCAAGACCAAAGAAGGAACTAGACCAAGTTGGGGTGACAATTTCTACCATGGCATGGGGTACTGATAATATTGTGGCCATAATGGAGAGGGGAATGGTGAAAGGTGAGACCCATAGTTCCATTTATTACAATATTGAGAAGGGTCTTAATTGATACCTTGATCCATATTATGAGGTCGTGGTTTCCATGACTTCTTTGGCCCCATAACATAGACCTGATCTGTCTCTTCATTTTCCCCTGATAATCTTCATTCAACCCAAGAGGTGATGGACACATTCTTATGGAGTGATTTTCCACACATATTGCACAAGTTTCGATGGCATTAAGTGGACACTCCTTTAAAGGGTGTTTCTTCCTCCACTGTGGTCATAATATAGCCATTTCCTTCTCTTCTTCAATCTATTTTTGTTTTTCTTGCAAGAACATCTAGCTATGAAGACAATGTACTTAAGATGTCAGTCCTCAAATTGTCTAGTAAGTTCCTAATTTCTGCTTTTGTGACTCTACCATTGGATGATTTGAGAGTACTGTCATAAGCTTCATGTGTTCCTTACTTATGTCTTGTAACTCCTCATGAACATTTGACACACAAATCACAGATGGTATCAAAATATTCCTTTGAGATATATTCATTTCCTACCACATTCATAAGTTCCATACATTCTTCTCTTAATGCACGAAGGAGGATTATCTTTAAAATAACTTTATCCAGGTCACTATGACCCGATCTTTGCAAGCTATACTTAAAAATTTCCACAAAATCCTCCACATTGTCATCCTCATTATGCATTATCTTAATGATCTCTTATTTGATGTCTCGAGACTTACAGTAGTCTTGATACTTCTCAAGGAAATTTTCCTTCATGTTATCCTATGTCGTGATAAAATTTCCTCCTAAGCCCATAAACTAGTGCAACACTGTCCCCTTCAAAGTAGCATGAAATATATTTAGTTTATGATCGTTTGAAACATAATCATACCCTTAGCAGACAACGCTGAACTCGAAGAGGAATGTATCCGGATCTTTGCAAGAGAGGCCATGAAAATTAGGTAGTGTTGTTAGAGCAATAGGCTTCATGGGTGCATCACCTTTAATTTCCCCAATTGGGAACTCAATTGTAGAAGTTTTATTGGCCATGAATATCCTCCAATATTCACTTGGAATTTCAACAGGTTTCGGTTGCTCCACAATGTGTGGGTGAGTTGGCTTGACAATGTTCCCTCGGTCAGGCGGAGGGTTTACTTCCTCCACCTCTTCTTCTTCAGAACCTTCAACACTTAATTCTACATGTCCTCTACTCCCTACTTCCTCTTCTCTAGGCTTTGCTTAAACCGTTGAGAAAGGCTCTAGTTGTGGGGCTGACTGGGTCTCGGATTTTGTCTCAGATCTTACCCTAGTAGCACCCCGTGATGGAATTCCTGATTCAGCTCTTGAGATGATTTCTTGAATATAGGTATTTATATCTAGATCCCTCCTTCCTCGACCTCTACCACCTACGAGTTTTGGGTTTCTCCCTCTACCCCTTGGTTTTTTTCCTTGTTCATACAATCTGAGAGACAAAAAATTAAATCAAAACAATCAACACAATCTTAATGCTCGGGTCCTTGTAAAAGGGTTGGTGCAAACTTTCCTTGACCAGGATGAGGGAGTGGGTACTATGGTCACTACTGGTTGTAATTTTGTGCCTTTGGTAGCCTCCCCGAGAACGACGCCAAAATTTTGGGGTCCTAATATTGGTATATAGATTTGGTCCCTCTTTGCATTTATTTGTCAACCGAGGGTCTGTCTGGTTATTTCAAGGTTATAATGCAAGGTCTATGAAAGCTATAGGCTCCCTACCGAGCATTGATCAATTATGAAATATAAGGTCATTGGCCCAAAAGAGTTCTAAATCAATCCAACATAAATTAATAAATCAAGTAACAACAATCTTAAATAACATCAACCTTGAGTAACATCAATACGAAGTAACAACAATTATGAATAACAAAAAGGAAATAAACAACAATCATAAAACATTAATGATACCATTAAAAGAGATACTATACCACACGAACTGTATTCGAGCAACACTTGATTGAAAGAGTGGGCACAACTATTTGATTATGTTCATGGTTGAAGAATTATAGCTCACATTAAGGTAGCGATATGCTGTTACTCTTATTAATTCAGAAAAAGATTACAAGCTAAAATTATTCTATTATAAGAGGAAGGAATATCATTCATTTATTCTCAGTTGTGTCATACTTATACAAAACCGTCATTACATGAATATAATAACTTAACAAACCCAGAAATTGTGGTGATCCGATTGTCCCAAAAATATACAACAATTTGTGAAATCCTAAACAGAATGAAAAGATAGTAACAGAGCTCGATCTACCAGCTATTTGGGTAGTTGGTCAGTTGATGGCTCAACCCTCTAATAGTGCCACCAGTCCATAATTAGCAGCATCATGATGGGTCTTGTTATGTCAAATGATGTTTGGTACAAATTTTTGAGTAATATGCAAAGAATCTTGTCAGCAAATCATTTAAGTATTGTTCCCCTATGACTACCGCTTCATAATCAACAATTCAAGAAGACATGCCAACATGATATACTTTTCATTAATTTGGATACAAATTAACCTCATAAGAGCTATAAAGCAGATGGAAAGGGATGTGTGGAAGTAGGTAAAAATGGGTAATTTCATCGGCTAGAAGTTGGAAGAGCGATGTGTATTGAAGTGTTAGAAGGAATGTTGTTTATATACTAGAGAAAGTGCATTGTTCATCTTGCTAACTTGTGAACTGCAGTGTGAAGTATGTGAAACTCTGTTGAGAGCTTAGGGTCGAGAGTTCCAATATATAGTTAATGTTGGTGAATGCACGGCTCTAAGTTGAGGGAGTGAATCAATGTGTGACTATTTGGTTGGATCTTATTCTTGTACAAATAAATCTATTCACAAGAATATATTACAGATGGTTTGTCAGTTACCAATCAAATTAACCAACCCTAAGAAGTTTGTTGAGTGTCGAAGAACGTGGATTCCATATTGTTTGAAGCCGTTAGGAGCATGCAAGAGAAGTGATGGGTAAACAAAGGAGACTCAAACAGTTCCAAAGAGAACTGAAACAGATCAAGAGGAAAATTATCAAATTAACCAACCCTAAGAAGTTTGTTGAGTGTCGAAGAACGTGGATTCCATATTGTTTGAAGCGGTTAGGAGCATGCAAGAGAAGTGATGGGTAAACAAAGGAGACTCAAACAGTTCCAAAGAGAACTGAAACAGATCAAGAGGAAAATTCAAAGGGAAGAACCTGTATATTTTTTAGTTGAATATGAAGTGTTTCAAGTTGAAGGACCTAAGGCTGATCATAACACAGATCTTGATCAACACAATGAATAATTTTATGAAATAGATGAAATCTTAAAAAGGTTGATGTCAGATATACCCTCTTTCTCCTGTATAAATTATGAAATTTGGGCAACTGAAATGAAAACATTACTATGTAAGGTAGATTTATTGAATTATGTTGAAGAGGATTTTGTTAATTTGAACCATGATATGAGTAGATATGCAACAACATTACATCTTATAACATCTGCGTGAGATGAAAACATTTTGTTCAGTATACTACATGAATATGGTGAGATTCAAAATGGAAAAGTATTATGGTATATTTGAGAAATGAATTACACTTTGAATGAGGCTGAAGATGATGAAAGTATTGTTCTTGAAAATGATGATTGTTCTTTCAGTCTCATAATTGATTGTGAAACTGAAGAACGCAACATTGCGGCTACAATGATGGATGATGAATGTGTTCCTGTAATTGAAATTGAAACATGTGATGATGAATATTTTTATGAAGAAACTCTCTCTAATGAAGAGACGTATGAAGTCAAATTTGATGAGAATTATGTATCTCGTGAAGAGTGGTTCAATCTAATGCATGAAAAGAATCTTATTGGTGAGTTGTTGTTTGGTGAGAAGAGATGCCTACCTCCATACACAAATCAAATGAAAGACAACATGTTTGCAACAACAAATTTGATTAAAGAGGTTGAAGACATGAAACAATCAACTATGATAGTAGAGAAAGATGAAAAAAGGAAAACTCTCTTAAAAGAGCAGGATGAAAAGAATTAGTATGGTTCTTTTTATTAATCTTTTTTTTTGAAGTGTGTAGATATTGGCAGCAAGGAAGAAGCAATAAACCTTGAAGAAATTGCAAACATTAAGAATAAGTATAAGTCCCAAGAACCTGCAACAATGTTGAATACAAGGAATGTTACTCTGTAATAAATATCAAGAAAGAGGAGATTAAGAGTTCAAATATTCCACCTTTGGTGCAAAAAATGTAAAAAAGAGGAGAAGATCCACCACTACCTTATGGGAATAAAGGTGAAGATGAAACTACACCAGAAAATGAAAAAGCATGGACCGTTTAGCAAGAAGGAAAAAATGAAAGCTCAATTATCAAGTTTTTTTATGTATCATTGCAAGCCTAGCTGAGACTGTGACCAACAAGCATGTTATTCATGTTATGCTTTGAACCATTTCTCCATTAAGGGGGGACCTTGGAATAATGGAGAAATATAGGGTGTTCAAGATTAGTTGTTAGTTGATATTATGGGTCATATTTAGTTCTTGGATCTTATTTATGAGGAAGTTGTTCTAACTCCTCAACAGATCCATAATCCTAGATATGTATGAACATTTTGTTTGATTGAATAGAAGTTTTTTGTGCAAGCACTCTTCAGGTTAATCTAGGCTCACCTTAGAGCTGCTCATTTCCTCCTTATTCTGTCTCTCCTAAATTTTAGCACTATTAGATATCACATTAATAGGGAGATGACCCATTAGCTCTAGGCATTTAAAATATTTTCTAATTTTATATCTAATTTATCATCATATTATGATTAATTCATACACTACGGTTTCCTCCACATAAAACAAACAGTTAACTACATTCTTTCTCTCTCTAACCGTTAGTATCTTAATATAATTTATAAACTTACATTCTCTAAAAATCAAGATGGTAGAGAAAACTAATAAAAATATGTATGTGTTATCGAACCGTATAGAGAGAAAAAATGAAAACCATTGTAAAGAGAGTTTCCCATTGCATATTTTCCTACCCATCGGAATGGTGCTAATTAATAAGGACCTCAAATGGACAAGTCACCTGTATGAATTCAACCCAGCACTAAACGATATTTCACATTTACCCTTAACAATCAAATATAAAAGGAAATCTTAATTTAGAGAAAAAAAGAAATAGTGAAATCAAACACCGCTCATATTAGAAAGTTTAAAATTTAATTTGAAAATGATGATTATACTTGGTGAAGGAAATCTTTTCCAATCCAATAGAACACCTTTTTATCTATCCAAAACATAGTACACTAAATGATGTAATCATAACCAATTTCTTTCTTGATAGAATCAGTAACCCTTATAGTTTATCCATATTTATAATGATTCCGTCAAACAAACATTATTAATTGAATTAGAGTTAATGGGATGATTATATCACTCCTTAAAAACACACCTCATGTGAAATTACATGACTGCATATACGATTTTGCGTCAGTTTGTGTATAACCTAATCTACAAGTGCATTTTACTTTTAATTCGACTTTACGGAAACAATGATTTAGATAATTAACCGTATGAACTTAAAATAACTACTGTCTAACCAATAATTTCCGTCCATAAAACGAAGATAATGTGAAACAAACCTTAACCCACAAAAACACGTGTAATTGTTCTCCACAACGACTTTTTTTTAAAGGGAACACAGAAGAACAGAGAATTCGAGTTCTTCGCTGATGTCGACCGTCAAGATTGTCACAGCACAGCTCGGTGGCTTTTTTAATGTCAATCTCATTTATTAAAAAAAAATCTAATAATGAAATTTGCTAATATAACTTAATACCATTATACAGAAATATTACATTAATTAAATAGATTATAAATTTAATTTAATAAAAAGTCAATATAAAATTATGGAAAATAGCTGCCGAATCATCCAAAAAAATCCAAAGAATGTATCTAAATTCTCAAAATTAAAAAAATAAGTATTAATAATATTGTGATAAATATTTTTTATTATAAGAAATCTAACTATTGATTCTCATTTTTTTTATTTTAAATAATATATTAAAATACTAAAGTAAAAATAAATATGGAAAAACAATTTCTAAATCATCTTACAAAAACCTGAGAAACAACCAAAACTCTCAAAATTAAACAAAAAAAAAATATATTTTCCAAATCTTACATCTAGCTACCTAATACTTCATTTTAATTGGTTATTTTTAATGAATAATAATAATCATTGCTGATCAACTTCCCTCTGAAATACAATTGATATTCACTTTATGTGACAGTCATCTATTACTAGGCAGCTTCCATTATTTTCAAAAAGCATGTATGACAATATTTAAAATTCTTAAATCTAGAAAGTTGATCTTCTATTCAGAGTTATATTCTACTTCCTATTTCTTTAAATCAATACATAAACAATTTGAAAAGCCATGATAGGTGAAGTTGTATTCTACATAGAAAGGTGGTGTTATATTGAAATGTGGCAATATAATTTTATTTTGTACATTAGTGATGGAAATTTTAATATTACAATTTTTGTAATTTTTGAATTCTAATTTGTTTTTTCACATTTTAAAATTATTGTGTTAACTATTAAAAATAGCAAATGACTTAAATTTGATGGGTGTGGGAAATTTATTAACAAAGTATGGTCACTATAATATGGATGATAAGTGGGTGAGGGAGTTCTATCTCTTTTTGGTGAATGACAAGTTTGTGGAGGAGTTTTATATATTTTAGCTTATGGTAGGCATTATGACTGTGACTACCTTTTTGATTTGATATGACACTTAATTTGAGACTTTGAAACTTAATTTGAGACTCTTCTCATACATATTTAATTGAATGACACACTAACTATAGGAGAGCCAACAAATTGACAGTGTTAACTCCAATGGGTGGCTTTGGTGGTATATATCTAATTGCATAGCACCTTTATTATTTAAAAACAAAATCCAGACAATGTAAAATCCATTTCCCAGCAACGAAACATGATGCAAAGACCATTTCTCTGCAATGGAACACAATGCACTCGAGGTCTCAGAATACATCAATCAACAACACATCAAGAGAAACAAGATACTTTCCACCACATACTGTAATACAACACAATTGGAAATAAAATTCAAACATATATTAAATATTGATCACAAATAATGATGTACACTATGTACATATAAATACATAAAGAAACTGTTGATTCAATTTCTGGGTCTTCTTGGACTCTAATAACCACTCACCATAAAAAAAATCCAATCCCAAGGATTAGATGTCTAACATTCCCCCCTTAATCTGAAGGGGTGTATCAAAGTCCAAGAACGAGAGATAAAAATGAAAAAAGTGCATCTTAGCCAAGAGTTGAATGTCTCTCAGAAATGGTTTTTAAGGATGACCATAAACCAAGGATGGTGGTTTTTAAGAGAAAACCACAAACAATACCCACATCTGGAACCTTAATAGTATTTCTTAGATCAATAAAAAATGTCAACTCTGGAACCATTAATGTAGTTCCTCAAATAATTTCATATCTATATGTGCTTGTTGACAAACCACAAATTAAAAAAAAAAATTCTCTCTGGCTACAACTTTGGCACTAACTAGTACAGGTTGTGGCTTAGGCTCACTTGTGGATCTCTGACTTAGGCTTGCTTGACAAATCTTCGAACCTGTAGCAGACCATCACAACTCTATCAATTTCCCCATTGTTAGATACAGGGTGAGAAGATGAATTATTCTTTATCATTACAAGGATGGTCAATAATCTCGAACATATCCTGCGGTATGACTTGTAAATATTCTTGGCTTCTTTGGATCAATCCTAAGAAGTAATCCATCCAAAATTATTTCTCTCTCTTGCAATAGTCTTCTTTCTGGAATATTTATTTGAACGCTGATTGTGATTTCCATAATGCTCACATGGGTGAAGATAAAAACAATGATCTTTCATATGTCCAAATCTATCACAATGTTCGCATCGACCAATTTGTGCTAGAACAACACCATCCAAAAATCTAGCACTACAAAATTGTATATGTTTAGAAAAATCAGGCACATAAAAAGAAACATCTTTATCATATCCAACACCAAATTTTTTTTTGTTTGTGTAATTTCTTCTGAAGGTCTTATAATAGGTTTCACATCAGGACTTTTAACTACATACAAATTTTCTCATGAAATGGCTTCATTACTCTTCGATTGTTGTTTGGAATTAAGATCGTCTTTATATACTTGAGACTCAATCTAGAGAAATTCAACAATATCCAATGCATCATGTAAAGAAACTCTAATATCAACAAGCCTTACTTTGATGACATGTATAGTTTCATAAAAAATGGAACTAATGAGACTGTTTAAGATTTCTAATACATTTTTAATTTCATCCATTTTACTCAATCGTGTCGGGTTCAACTGAAAATGCACCTGTTTTACAAAGTAATTTTACTACTTAAAACAAAGACAACTTTAAAAATTTCTAGCCAAAATTATCTCACAAGGATTTGAACTTGTGACCTTATAACCTTTAATAAACCAAATTAGATTTTCTAACCACAATGCCTTATTTCTCCATTTTTGAAGTCAAAGTAATATCAATATAAAAAATGGTGTATTCTTCCTTGACCAAATAGAGTGAAACAACAAATACCTTGAACTCTTACTCAACATGATATTTATTTAAAGATACACATAAAAAACAAGTGATCCAACTCGGTGAGAGTGGAACCAAGGATTAACCAAATCACGAATTGTTGCACAATACGAGCCAAAACAAAAGGTAGTGAGGAATGGAATTATATTCCTCCTTATCTTTGTCCCTTTAATCGAACACAGTTCACAATTTGGATTCATTAAAGGACTCATAAAAAAATCAAATTCATTATAGGGAAGAGAGTATGCGATGCAGTCAATATAAACTAGCCAACTGAAAGCTATGTCAACATAATGTAAAGGATGGCATTTACCAACTTTCTTTCCAAAAGTATTTATTTCTATCCTTTTCTTTCCTTCTTCCACACTCCACTCTTGTCTCGCTATTATTCGAGTTCCATGCCACTAGTTTCTTTTAATGCCTCTTCCTCATAAGAGGGAAATCAATGAACAATTTTTGTTTTTTTAATCATTGTAGGGAGGCATCACATAGCACAACATCAAATTCATTACTTTCAGCATTCAAAAAGAAACTCCATTTGCAACTAAACCAAACAAGGGAGATTGGAAATCATGGATTGATTTCAGCGTGAATAGTAGGATTGAGTTATTACAGTATGCAAATGATGTGTCATTATTTACAGAGATGGGTCAAAGGCAAAACAAAGATAAGCCAAAGCCAACATTAAAAAGATCCTGAAAACAATAGAATAACTAGAAAAATGGTACATGCAGCTTTAGTTGTGATAGGGACGCAGTACCCAAAACCCTAGCCAGATGTCAGTCAACCACACAAGTGACTCCTAACAGTGCATAATCCAGGTCAATAAACGCCCTGGGGGGTGAAAGCTCGCCCAAAAAATAAGCAATCTATGCTATCTGATCAAGGACTGAACTTTTGTTATTCAGATATTTGGGATTTGCGGCCACTATTGGTGAATAGTAGTAATCGAATGTTCCAGAAGGAAGAAAAGACATTTTTTTTTGAAGCTATTTTCTTCACTTTCTTGTACATGTATATGTGAGTAAAACATAACAGCATAAATTGAAAGCATTCAGTATCACCAAGAGCCAATAAAAATAGTCCAACTTACACCTTTCCTTCAATGGTAGTTGCATGTCCACAAGGTTTTCAGGCCAACAAGTCTCCTCTCCCGCTATCCACTTTTGTCGATTCCAATACTTCTTTAATTGGACATGGTTGTATCCTTAATTGAATGTTGCAGTCTCCTATCCCTTCTTGCAGTTACTTGCCTCAAAATCGCTTGACAGAGGCACCATTTCTCAGTTCTATTAAAACTTTTCACTCTCACAAATGTTCAAATATATAATACAGTTTCTAAATGGCAATGTCACCAACTCCCAACACCATGGATAGGTTGCAACAAAAAACTCCAACGTCAAAGAAAAAAGGAGAACCCAGGAAGGCCACAAAACTAGTGGCTCAACTCAATCAACAGACAGATAAACTTATGCTCTCATACCACTATAAGACAACAAAATTGGAAACCAAATTCAAACGTATATTAAATATTGATCTCAAAGAATGAGTACACAACGTACATATAAATACATAAAGAAACTGTTGACATAGTTTTCGGGTCTTCTTGGACTCTAATAACTAATCACCATAACACAAAATTAATCCCAAATATTATCTATCTAACAACACAATGACGCAATTAAAACTAGCTTTGTGGAATATAAGTGAAAAAACCTTTTTGACAAGGCGTCATCCAAAATAAGTGTGAAATGGTTCCCTTAATTTGTTATACATATTGGACATAAGCTCAATTTCCCAGTGGCCTTCTCATTTCACCGTGTAGTCTACAATCCCTAATATGATTATAATGCAACATACAAAAGATAAAATTCTCAGAAACTTTTAAATTAAGTTATTGTTACTTCATCGAAAATGATTTGCCTCTTGCAACGAGATCCCCTTAGGGTGAGGTGTGGTGGAATATCGTGTTTTGAAAACAACGTTAAGTGCGAAAGTTGAAGCTAGAGATGTGGAGTAAATGATCTCTTTATTGACTTATGGATATCCATTGAATCACTACCAAAACGAACTCATATGCCTTCACGTGATCAACATTTTCTCCATGATGCCAAATGTTTTGCTAGTGGT
This sequence comes from Pinus tabuliformis, assembly GCA_031772625.1. Classification (NCBI taxonomy): domain Eukaryota; kingdom Viridiplantae; phylum Streptophyta; class Pinopsida; order Pinales; family Pinaceae; genus Pinus; species Pinus tabuliformis. The sequence continues at coordinate 810,309,510 of CM062819.1, read as the reverse complement.
TAGCACCTTCCAATTACATAAACATGAGGACATAAACCTATAATGTGGAGGAAAACATAACGTCAAATCATGTTTCCACAGATCTTGTGGATGTAGCTGTTGAGGTATCACCCTTGTACTAAAGAAACAAATTGAATTCAGTTAAGTAACTAAACTAGGAATGAACTCGGAACAATGCAAGTATGTTGCATAGATTTTTGTTCGAAAGGTAGAGGTTGGAAGGCACACAATTTCTCTCACACACAATAACACGAGTTGTGTCTCTTCTATTCATCACACAAACGTGATTCTGACATACAACTATCCATACAGTTGAGGCTCTTAGCTTTCACATATACTTGATTAGACTTGACTTGATTACAATGAACCCAACATGGGATATTGTAACAACCCTCCCTTTTGTACTACATTATGGTAAACCTCCCTTTTGTGTTAAATTTTGTAAACCTAAGCTGAGGAAAGCTAGTTTTGATACCCTACTTTGTGGGTTAAACTATTATACACCTAAGCTGAGGAAAGCTAAGTGATATATAATATGAAAAGAAAATGTACTATTAAATAAATTAATAAAATAAATCACTTGGAGGGTGGAGCACCAAGAGAGAGGATATTCTTGCCAAATCCCATGAGGAATGGGAGAGAGATTAATCTTTCATGATAAGCTTCTAGATGGGATTCTACATAAGCTTGGACAGATTGGATATCCATCGAATGGATGGGAGATAAAGATCCATCAGACATAAAATATTTTAGAGAGATAAAGGCAAGCTTTTATATGGAAAAGTGTCGTGGGAGATAAAGACGAGCTTTTCTCGATAAGACCTAGGCAAACGGAAAAATCCATAAAATAGGACACTGGTAATGGTAGCTAAATCATGACAGAGGGTATTAAATACCCAGTGCATCGATCAATGCAGGATAGTTGATCCTTGGCAAGATCTTCGGCTCGGGGTGAATCAGAGGTAATTCATGGCTGGGTGGTGGTACTCCTCCCTCCAAGTGGGGTTTAGTTGGTGTCACTGCATGGAATGGTTATATGTCAATTTCTTACCTTTCTTGTGATTATTTTATTTGGATCAATATTGGATATGTTACCTATCTTAGCTTATGTATTGGTTTGATGCTATTTCTACTCATGTGATGGATTCCATTCTTATGCATATGAATGAGTAGGATACCAAATAAATCTAATGGAAATCTTATTTATGTTAGTGAAGGACTTTTTATTGTTTTATAAGGGCTCTAGTTAATATGGTAGATGGTAGTAGATGGTTGCGGACTATCATAGTATAATGTAGGTAACAGGATAATCTATGATGGTAAAGTTTTCTATTGCATGTATACCCTATAAGGATTGATTTGCATTCTATCAATTGCTTAAGAGTAACCTTTATGATGGAAATGATGGACTCTTACTATGCATGTGTTCTTCATGCATCCTTATGTAGCAGAATGGCCTATCAAGTGGATGAAAACACTTCTGAGCAATCTGATTAAAGAGTAGATGTGATGAAAGTGTTTCATGTGATTATCTGAGTTAATTTATAAAGTTTATACATGCATTATGGTAATTAGGTTATTGGCATAGAGGCATGCAGAGAAACTAGGAAGTAAGTTCTAGTCTTATATTTAAAAGTCGATACCATGAGTGTCACAAGGGGTTTGAAGCTTGCATGTTATGGTTCCTCCTGATATTATTTCTAAAATCATGGGAATTTAGGGGTTATTTTCCAGGTAGGTCATGGGGATACGTTACAAATGGTATCCGAGCCCAAGCTCAAGCCTTGCAGCCTATGGACTCATCTACCTCCACAAAGTTTTATGGCCAGAGTTAATTATAAAATTTCTATGGAATGATTGCCCCAAAAGTTATATGGAAATTTAAGCATATAAAGTTTATAATAAATTCTCATAAACCAAGGGAATCCTTTTATTAAAAATGAATAGCTCTGTTGTATACAAAGCCAAGATTGGTTACAATAGGGCTAAGGGGTGTGCTCAACTCACCTTCTTCTCACATGCGAAGGTCACTAGAGATGCACCATATCCAAAGGAAATAAAATGTTCAAATTTCCTTTTTATTGCTTCTACAACTGGCCAGAGATCGTTGTGCCTTCAAACGGATGAAGAGGGTTAGGTTTCACACTATTTTCTTTTATATTCCATAACAGAACAACCCCATAACCACACTATTGAATTGGTCAATACGAGCATGACATGCTGCATACTTCTAGTTGAGTTTATGTTGACTGGTCTAATCGGTCAATACGAGCATGACCATGTCAAAGGGTAGATAAGTTGCTTAAGGGACAACTAAAGGTTTTGGGGGCAAGTAAAATATATTCTACTTGTATCTTTACTATATTAATCATTACATGTTGTATAGAAAAAAAGTAAAAAGACAGAGATAGTGCCGAAAACAATAGAACGTTGGAAATTTGATTGATTTCACCGTAACTAGACCTATCATGACTGTTGTGCTATTTCTATGATGTTATCAAAGATAACACCACTTACTGTCGTTGAGCATGATGACGGCACAAGGAATGGAATTTTATTTTTTCCTGATTCTGAAGATAAATGTTTGCGGGTGCCGAGAGATGTGATTCAAAGTGTACAAGCTAGATACACATCAACATAATTAGTTTAGTGTGCCCATGCAATGGGTGGAAGGAGATAAGTGGGATAACGAATATCCTCGTAGGTGGATAGACATAGTTTAAAAAATATATAAACTAGCATTTGCACCAGATGTTGCAAAGGAAACGCCGTAAGGCATAAATTGAAGAACACAAATACAACAAAAGAATACTTTGATAAAGAATAAAAATATATTGAACACTCAAATCAATGCCCCATTAACTGAAACCAGTTAGTAGACATATCTATCAACATTAGGATTATACACAATGATCAAGAAATTTCCCATATGCAAACAGCACCTTCCACAACAGCCTTTTGTCACATCCACATTTTAAAAAATGCCTTGGAACGTGATTGAAATCTCCCATATTGTCTTTTTCATTATGCAGATAAATCTTCCATATTGCTATTTTCATCATGAATATTGTTAGTTCATTGTTGTAAAGTGTTAGTGTGTTAAATTCAATACTGTAAGTTTGACAAGCGAAAAACATTCCTCAATTAGCATAATATGCATTTTTCTCTCACCGTGTATTTTTCAGTCATGCATTACAAAACTTCCATCAAAGAGCACAAGTAACAGATTAACATGTATTTTCCCTTCATTATTTTCATCACAGAGCCAAGAAATCTACGCCTTATCTATAAAGTAACAAAAACATTTTGTTATAAGTTTAATATTTCAAGCCAGTGTCTAACCTATAAAGTAACAAAAACTTTTTGAAATAATTTAATAGTTTAAGCAAATGACTAACCTAATTTAATAATTGAAAATTTCTCAAAGATGAATTATACTCCATAATAAGAGAGCCAACATTGGAGCCCATACTTTCACTAAAAGGAAAAGAAACACAACCACTTGTTAAGAAGAAATTCAAGTAATAATAATAAAAAAAATAATAAACATTAAAGTATAAAATGGTATTTCCAACACACAGGTATAAATATACATGCTCTATGTCCATTGTTAGATTAAATGGGTGTGGAGAAAGGGCAAGAAGCATGTTCAATTTGTTTCTGAATGAGTGGTTATCTAAGCTCGTAAACATAATAAAAAGGATATTTATTACAACTTCTATATGATTATTCTTTTCAAGCTTAGCAACAATTACTATCATCATCGGCTAATGTTTAAATACTAAATTGCAAAATGTAGTTAATGCCAAATAATGCATACATTTTTTAGGGCATTGGGCAGTAGCAACACCAGAGCTATGTTGTGGGTTTTGTATTGGGCAAATTCGTATTGTGGAATTTGGGTTTTGCATGACTATTGTTGTTTCCAGAGAAAACGATGTTGTACATAATGGTGGAGAGATGTTGTGCAATTGTTTCAGGTTGCGTAATTTGATGATATGCACAGAATGGGTAATGCCATGAGGCCCTAAATGTTTTTTGTCAAATGAGGAGAGTGTTTCTAAGCCAAACAACTTCAGCTTTGGCACCATTGTCAAGGCCTGCGTTTGGTAATGCCATGAGGCCCTAAATGTTTTTGGTGAAATGAGGAGAGTCTTTTTAAGCCAAATAACTTCACCTTTGGCACCATTCTGGAACATCTAAAAGCTCTGAACAGCTTACCTGCCTGGTACTTAGTATGTTGTACAGGCCTGGAACTTATATTTGTGTCAACAAATGAGTATGTGGTTGAACCCACAGGTGTCTTCATCAACAAAAAGAAAGCAGCTGCTCACTTGAAGGTTTGAATATTACCATTCCACAATTCAATTATAATTCATTTTTTCCTTCAAAGGTTATCCGACATGCTACTAATTAAAAATACAATATAGGTAAAAGTTGAGAAATGATATTTGAGGTAACGAAGCAGTTATCACATGTAATGCCACTCCCTTTCTACATGAGCAAGGAGATTTGGCAATAGCATGTCCCCTTTGGCTCTTTCTCAATTTATAAAATTGACATTGTTGACTAATATCGGCATAACCAACCCTATTCTAAGTTGAAACTTCTTTCAAATTGAGCATTCACCTCATGAAAGGTTACCTTAAAATTGCTCCATAGTTGTGACTATTCGAAATTGACAAGGTGATTAAAAAATAACATGTTTGTTTTAAGTTAATGGTTTCAATCATGAATCCATTGTGAAATTTCTCGCATTTTAGCTTATAATTGTTCAATAATGAATCCATTGTGCACTATTCCAATTGTAGAAAATTCTAGCCCTAAGTGATTCTTTCCCTTATGATCTCAATCAAACAAATCAATTATTGAATTTAATTAATGTAGAAATTAATTTCGGACCATAGAAACAATCATACAATAGCTGAAAAAGTAAATAGGATGCATAAAACAGTTTTTTTTTCTAAGTAAGACTAATTCTATTAAAAAAGGTAAAAATATAATTACACCGAGGCCCCGCCTCAAACTCTATTTCTAGCTTTCATCGAAACAGTTGATACTGCCCCAGATTGGGGAAACCAGCATGAAATTGCAAAACGGTTACCATATAACCCTGAACTGACATCAACAGACACCATAATATGACCCTGTGACACAAAAAAAATGTGCAACTCAGCAACACTGGACATGACAGCAAACCAACAAAACTACTGAACTGCTAAACATACGCAAAAATATCAAGCGACTGGACCAAACCGTGATCTGCCTGAGGCCGATTTGGTTCATGGGTGGCTGCATTTGCCAGAGGGCATCAGTTGTTTTGCTACTCCTCCGGAGTTTCCTCGACCACGGGACACGCATACTGTTCCCAATCGTCTTCCTTTTTCTCCACATCGCTCTTCTCAGCATCGCCTGTAGGCCCCTCCATCTGCTGGGTGCCTCTTGATCTGCCAGCACACCCCACCGTTAAAGCCACGACTGCAGAGCAGCCACCCATTCGTTGAAAGTCGTCTACATGCTCATTGTCACCATGCATTCTGCTATGCCTGATTCCCTGGCTATCATCCTTTGAATTTTTCTCCTGACTCCCTCTCATATCATGGGTTCTCATCCCCTGAGAATGCTCCTTAGAGCTTGTCACTTGATCATTGTCCAGCATTTCTTCTTCAGTGAAGACGATGGTCACCTTGGTAGTGATAGTAGGTTTATTTAGACGGCTATGGAGCCTGAAATGGGTAGTGTGAGAGGCAGAGCCAGGACTCTGCTAGGAAATAACAGAATGGAGCCCAAAATCTCTGAGTGGATCCCTTGACTCCATCCCACGCCCCCGCCTGCTGCGCACATAGGAATAGTTTCTGAGCTGAGGTCTGGGTTGAGGCTCATCTTCCTGGTCCTGAGGAGGGGAAGGGGGAGCCGAGCTCTGCGCAGTATGAGGTCTCGCTCTGCCTCCCTGAGAACCTCCATATCGACTCCTCATTCAATGCCTTACCATCCTGGTGAGGACTGAGAGCAAATCAACGGGATATTCAGTTGGGGAGGGGGATTGATTACAAAAACAACGCCTCTGAGCAGGATTTACAGGGCAAAGCATGGAGTGGGAGAAATGGTGGCCATTTCCAAAATCGATGCAACTAAGGTGCCAACAACGTTTTCATGTAGTTGTTCTGCTACCTGCGAGCTTTGCCTGTAGCGGACAATAGCTACGGATCGGGGGATGAACAATGGGAACAGGAGGCACCATTCTGATATCTACTGTATCCATATCTCGGCCTGATGGGCCATTTATTTCCATCTGCATGCTAGTTAGATTTCAACTGCAGTGAGCCTGGATCCGGGCCCAATTCATCACCTGGCTGGTCCTTGCGCCTACGTTTCTAAGTGAGCCCATTATTGCTCTTTGAAAACACCCGCATCCGGGTCATAAAACAGTTTTTGCATAAAATGGTTTTTGGAAATGTTTGAGACCACTCAGAGCAATGATGGCACTGCACAAAGGAAGTTTAATGCTTAGCCAGGTGGATGGGATTAAAACAAAATTGAAAAGGCCAACTTGCAGTCGGAAAAGGGTCAAGCCCTAAAAGAGACCTGAACCTCAGATCAGACTATGGTGGAGGGACGAAAGGCCTAAGAAGGCTTGCTAGATTTTTGTAAAGGAAAATCCTTTATAAACCAATTGTATAAAATGGTTTTTGGAAATGTTTGAGACCACTCAAAGCAATGACGGGACTGCACAAAGGAATTTTGTGCAAGGAGGCTATCACATCAACCTAGGATCTTGCTTGAAAAGCAATTATATTCCTCCTCCCTTACAGTGACTATTGAGAAAGTTCCAAGAAAGTTACTATCACTATTCAAAGGAATAAGAAACTTTACTCTGTTTTTTCTTGGGTTCAAAGAAAACTGAACAGTAACCATGACTGTCAAAAAGCAATAAATTAGATGTCACAAGATTAAAGCTAAAGATAAGACATAAGAATACTAATATGGAATGGAATTTCAACAAAGGGACATGCCATTTTGGAAACATACCCTATAACATGACATAGGTCACAATCAAAAGCTGAAGGTGGTCCATGAACCAAAATAGATTTTCTATTTTTTATGCCATAACAGGGCCAAAGAAGACTGATAAGCTAGATACTCTCACTATTCAAAGGAATTAAAATGTTTAGATATTTGTTTTCACATATTCTAATATGATCCCACTATAGCAGAGTGAGGTACAAATGTTGGAGAATTCCTAAAACAAAAAATACTTGTGCCATTTTGACTTCTTTTGAAGTTGAAAATTCTTCGGAGAAAGACTACTTTCGATATTTTTTCAATTTTAGGACTCGAACTCAGATAGTCAGATTGTTGCCACTCCTCCTTCCATATTTCCCTGCAGATTTGATTGAATGAGGCCTTCAAGCATCAATGTACCATTACAAGGCACCATGGCCCGTTGGTAGAGAAAGTAAGTTGTGAGCTGAACATCCCATGGTTGAACACCGTGGCAGCACCTATCTCCTATGTAGCATGTGCATTAAACTGCAACCCTTGAAAGCACGTTGGCTCTTGAGGAGTAGGGTTACTGACTAATGATTGATCCACATACATGGTGGACCAATTTTTGTTGAAATTTATGATTAAATGGATTGAAATTGTAGAGCCTGATTGGCACTGATGGACTCAGTAACAAATATCTACTTCACCCTGATTATGCACTGTGGGTTTCATATACAATTTCATGGAACAAACAAACAATTTGATTAAAACTGTAGATTGTGATGGTATAGCTGGATTCAGCAATAAACATATACTGCATCCTGATTTCTGCAAGATAATGAAAGTAAACAAATAATTTGGCTGTAATTGTATTTGTAGATTTTGATAGCATAGAAGGATTCAGTAACAAACAACTTACAGCACTTGAATTATGCCAGTTGTGACATACAATTTTCTCAATCAAAGAAACAAGAATATTTTTAGAAATGAGGGCCAAGGTCGCTATTAAATGCAGATTCTACATAACAGATAGGTAGAACCAATGTCTTTAAATGAGATTTTTTGGAGTTTCCTAGTGAAAACATTTGTGGCCAAATCTTGATTTGTGTTGTTTAAACTGGTTTTTTAATTGCATATATAGATTCAGCACCCTCAAAAAACTGTGGGGCTCTTTCTTTGTGAAGAGTTCACCTCGAAAACTTGTGATTTCAATGAATCCCTAGCATATTTTAGACAAATTTAATAAGAAAACTTTCCCAAAAATCACATTTAAAAACTATTAGAATCTATAAATATCTTACAATCCTAAAAATAAGAGCAAGTTCAAACCATTAACCTTGCTTTTATTTGCCAGATTCCTAATATATATAAAAATACCCATGGTTGCCCCTATAAACAACATTTGCTCACCTGAAAACAAAGCACTGCTATCAAAGAGAGGGGAGACTGCACGAATCACAAACAAACGAAAGAGACTGTTAAAAATTGTTGCTTGCTGCAGATTCTGTTTCTTTCTTGCTTGCAGTTATAGTATCTGTCCTTACCTTTGAGTATATTGGCTGTGAGATAAGAAGTGAAGAGAAGCGGAGGACACCATTAAAGCAGCAGTAGCAGAGGAGGTTTCGACTGGGGCGACCTGGGTACACGTCCACATCACTCTAAATTCTTGATCTCTCCATTAGTGCTGTGAATGTGTTGCAAGGTCACCCCAGTCGAGCCTGCTCTGTCTCATTTATTCATGTGAGCCCAATATGGAGGGGAAACCCTTTCTGAAACTGCGTAAATGAATGTCTGTAATTTATAATTTATTGAAATGAGATTGACAGAGAAGGAGAAAGGAACCAAAATCTGGTAGTACAAGCAGTACACGTGAAGTGCAGATATGGCCCTGAGATTTATGTTGAGTAAGGTCGAAATTAGATGGTTTCACACACTGTCAGTGGAAGCAATGAAAGGGCTTAATCTCCTCCATATTTAGGTTGAAAGGACAGCGCCATGATGGGAGGTCAGTATGAAATGTACTCCAGTACTATTTTTACTAGAAAAAATTGAATAGTACAAACAATAATACTTTATTATATTAATAGAACGAATTGAAGTATAGTAAGGTTTGAAGGTGTCAAAGCCAGTGTGAATGCTGACGTGTCTAACAGTGACTATTGAGACTATGACATTAGCCAGGGACTTGCACACCAAAACCCAAAACCAGTTTCTGGCCCGATAAATCTTTTGTTCATGGATGATATGCTATAAATCATATACATTTCACAACTTGCTTGACCACGATAAGATAAGCACTGTACCTACCTAATGTATAAAAGAAGACTGATAAGCAGGAGGAGGGGCAGGCAGTCCATTGCCAAAGCGATGGTTGTTGTAATTAGTAGAGGAATTGTAAGAACCATGCTCTAATATGTCTGATTTTGAGTCTGAGTCGGTAAAGAAAAATGCTCAAATGTAACTATGTGCTCCTTCAGCAACCATGATGTCATGGTGACTCGGGAGCTCCATAGGCAATTTGTGAATTTCTAACCATTACATTAACCCACTTGCAACTTCTCTCGGTAATTCTTTCCTCGCATCTCTATTAGATACTTAATAGACATTTTAACATAGGATAATGTCTAAAACTCAAGGATAACATCAAGTTCTACAATGGAATTTATTGTGAGTATTAAAATTTTTAGATATTTGTTTTCATATTTTCTAATATAATCCCACTGCAGCAGAGTGAGGTACAAATGTTGGAGAATTCCCAAAGCAAAAAATACTTGTGCCATTTTGACTTCTTTTGAAGTTGAAAACTCTTCAGAGAAATAATCCCAACAGCAATGTTAAGATACACACAATAATCCCAAAATAGGGACATCCAGTTATGCCACTGCAGTAAGATCACCTGAAATATCACATAGAAAACGGCCACAAACCAAAGATCGCCCATGTGGCATGGCACTGAAACCATTGACAATGTTAGTAACAAAGTGAGGAAGGATACTATGAAATTGGCCAGGGACTTGCACACCAAAACCTGTTTCTGGCCTGATAAATCTTTTGTTCACGGATGATATGTTATAAACCATATACATTTCTACTTGTTGGAGCCAATGCACAATATATTCGTTCACAAATTCCAAATACAGTCAAAGGACACACAATAGACAGACCAAACGCAGAAGATAGTCTTCCACAATTTTCAAGTATTGATATCATTATCTGATTGGATACTCAATCAAAGTAGAAAAATAGACAGATACATTCAAACTATTCACGTTTAGTGCAAATATGTAAAATGCAAAAGGGCAACCCTTACACTACAAGGTGGGTCAGTGCATCTCAAGAACTGAACCAATAAGAAGCAACCCTCGTAGCCACCAAGGAAAAGACATTGTTTTCAAACAAAAGATCAAGCAGTGTACGCATATTGCCTCATGATCTCAATAGAACAGGAGCTCCAGTAAAGCACATGTCCACATAATAGACTATCATTACAACACATTATCAAAAATAATATTCTTTCGTATTGTTCTGTTGATGAAAATTTCCATATAACGAAGTTCTGAATAGGATAACTTTACTTTCTGATTTAAAAATGGTTTATGAATGGAGCCTTCCATAACTTATTACTTAAATAGGAAAATGAAAAAAAAAATGGCATCTCATCAATGACCCACTATATCAATTTGTACTCTGCCAAGTGAAGGAAACAACACTAAAAATTATGGGCGTATGCTTTCTTCTAAATGAACCCGATTACATAGGGCATTATGCATTAAAAAGATGTGAAATTTAAACAATATAGAAAGGCAGAAACGATTTACAGTGTGCCACAACAGAAAAGGGTTGAGAGCTAAACACTGTGGGAAACCACTGAAAAATACCTTACAATTGTAAATGAAGAATACCTATACACAGGTGGCATGGTAGGGCATTTTTCTCCTGTGAATCTGCGCATTCCAGAGGGAACGCCTTACGGTGTACCTAGGGCTAAAGAGCTTTGGGGGATGAGTAATGTGAACCTATCGTCCTCTCCTAACATATATGATATATAAGTGATTAGTAATATATTGATAGTGTTAACATAAGAGTGCATATGAGGTTGTGGTTTAGTATTGCCATAATAATGACCCACATTCTAACCCTGGAGGCATAAAGCCTTGATCTTGTGTATTATTTAGTTGAGTTTGATGACCATGACCACATGTTAAGTGACAATGGTGGTGTAAGAAACAGTCTCTTATTCATTTTGTGAACCCTACTGAGATAATGTGGAGTTGGGTTTCATAAATCTAAAAATGAGAGAAATTAAGACATAAATGGTACAAGAAACAGGTGTCTTATTAAGTTATTCAGGCTGTGGGCTTTACAGTAATAGTGCAGTGTTAGCGTTCATAACTCCTCATGGATCAGAAACTGAGAAGAAACAAGCACAATGATAGTACAAGAAACAGGTCCCTTGCTCAAGTTGTGCAATTCATCGTGAAATTGTAGAGTTGGGATTCATAACTCTCCATGCATCAAAAAACAAGTAACAAATAACGACAGGAACTGTAGAAGAAGCAGGTCTCTCTAGTACAGGTTGTGGGCTTTACTGCAATAATGCAGAGTTGAGGTTTACAACTCACCATGCATCAAAAAACAAGAGAGAATTAAGGACGAATGGTACAAGAAGCAGGTCTTTTATTCAAGTTGTGGGCTTTACTGCAGTAATGTGGAGTTGGGGTTCCTTTTTACTTACAGATCCAACAATAAAATAAAAAGGAATGAGGGCACAGATGGTACAAGAAATATGCACTTTTTTCAAGTTGTGGGTTTTACTGCAGTAATGCAGATTTATGAAAGAACGGTACAAGAAACAGGTCTTTTATTCAGGTTGTGGGCTTTACCGTGATCATGCGAAGTTGGGATTCTTTTTCTCTCACAGAGCTATACAAAGGGCAGGAATGAGGACAAGTATGGTACAAAAAATTGTTCCTATTTATTCAAGCTATGTACTTTACTTCAATAATGTAGATTCATAAGGCTGTTTAACTTCACTTCAATAATGCAGATTCATATAAGGATGGTATAAGAAACACGTCTCTTAATCAGGTTGTCAGTTCTATTGCAACCATGAGAGTTGGGGTTACAGTTCATGAGCTCCATACCACTAGGTGTCAAGTTTGAATCTAAGTCTGAATCTCACTTGAGAAATCTGAATCCCCTTAGAGGTGAGGTATGGTGCACTAGTCTATTGCCTATGCCAATGCCAATGCCAATGGGTCTAGCATGTCTAAAGGTTTTACCATCCATGAATGTGGGAAACCATCCTGCGGAAGGGTTTCCTAGCACCATTAAGTTAATGAATTCTCCTAACACCATTAAGTTAATAAATTCAAACAAAACAAAGCTAGTGAATTCCAACAAACCTAAATTGATGGAATGAAACAAAACAAAGCTACTGAATTCCAACAAAGCTAGATTGATGGAGTGAAATGGAGTGATTCCATGCTTATCTGCGTATTCAGGGGCCAGATAACCAAAAGTGCCGGCCAGCCTGGTTTCAACAGAAAACTTTCCATCAGGCGCCAGCTTGACCAACTCGAAATCCGAGACCTTGGCCCTCGTAGGTGGATAGACATAGTTTAAAAAATAAATAAATAAAATTGGAAACATCGATCCATTGCTTTTCTCTTAGTAATGATGCAAGGCAACCCGAAATATTAGGCTTTTCGAAAAAGTGTAGCCTTTTGCTATGACTAGAAAGCTACTGCTTTTGGTAACCAAAATCACCGCACGCACACCATTAAGATCATCAGTTATCCCATTACGCCATAGGCGTGCATCCTTATCAATTCTTTGCATAATACTTTTCTGGGGATGCTATCACCCACACCTCGTTTCTTCAAGCTTACGGTAATGCAACAGAAATAAGAAACAACTTTTACCGACTTGATTTTCTCCATAAAGAAAAAAATTAACATTGTTCCTTTCATGAGATAAGTTGTTGTTTCTTTCATGAGTTACCTATCCGACGGCAATAGAAGATAAAGATGAAAGGATAAAAGCCTAAAGATAATGTTTATCCCAATATTTTTAACTTAGTGCTCTATCGTTGATGAGCGAAAATAACATATGTAAGTGTTATTTATTCGGTCGATGTTGTCTTGCTTGAAGAAAAAAAATCGATATCCATAGACAGAGCCCATTAGAAACAGAATGCGGAAACTCCACTCTATTCTTTCTATCTCTCCTCGGCCAGCAAGGTTCACCACTGAGAGTAGTAGTGTTTTTAGTTATTATTTCTGCCACCACCATTGTGCATGTTCATCAACAACACCAAAGTGGCTGCTCAAACTCGAAACAACGGGGCATGTGTGGCTGCTCAAACTCGAAACAACGGGGCATGTGTGGAAGCATGTAGGAATACATATTCCAGAATGGGAAATAGGTCCAAAAAACAGAAACAAAGAAGTCATTTGATGCATGTAATGGAGGAGACGAAGCAGTGGTTTCCTCCCTAAGTCTGCTTTCTCAAGTTTCAGGTATACAGTTATGTTGCTGACCATAGTATAAAAAGAATGAATGACTAAATGTATATTAAATTACACAGATGTAATTATCATAACAGGAAAGCCCATGATTTCAAAGCAATGGAACAATGCTAAGTGACATCGTCATGGTGAAATAGACCTTGTGTTCCAACTTGCACGATAATAAAAAAGATAATTATTTAAAATTATGGAACGTAGTAAATTAAATTGGTCGTTAAGAATTTAACTGTTGACAGTCTTTAGTTACAACGAACTCCAACTATGGTGGACCATTCCAGAACATGACCTAGCTATCGGCTACACCGCTATGAGGTTCTCTGTGCTAAGGATCGAAGTCAATGCTTTCTGGTCCCTGGAATTGAATACCTCCTCCTTGTGCAGTTTGAAGCGGCGACGTTCAAACAAACTCGTGGACTTTTCCTTGTGGATTTTCATACCCTTTTAAAGAAAAATTTAGTCTCTTCCTTGTTTATGACTCGATCTTCATCAACATATTTTCCCATATAGAGCATGTAGGCAGAGTCACTAAAATTCACCATTGTTAATTTCTCCACCATCAGCGCACTTTCTTTTTTAGCAAAGGTAGTTTTCTACCTGCAATTATAGTTATTTTAGTGGGTTGATTTCATATTAATACTGTATAGCATATAGTATTATGCCCAAAGTGCAATACGGTCCATCAGAGAAAGATCTGTATATATCATCGTCGACCCTACAAAAACTTATTCATCTTAATAAAAATTTAATGCCTGATTACCTATGTCTCTTTCAATTATTATTTTGTTTGAAGTCAGATACAAATGAAAACTCATTTTGTATTTACCGAGAGAAATATCATGTACTTAATGTAAACCTCCTTTGGCAAAGTTGAAACGTTGGTAATTATAGCCTTTAAATTATGAAATAGGTATACGGGTTGCACATTGTGGATATGTTACTAGATGTCACCAGCATAGTGGCAAATATCCAAAAATTGATTTTTCAAATCTATAACTATTCACCGGGGAAAGAAAGAAAAAAGTGAAATGAAGTTAGTGGAATTAATAAAATTAAATATAACTATTCACCGGGAAAAGAAATCAAAAAGTAAAATGAAGTGAGTAGAATTAATAAAATTAAATGTACAAATTAAATGCTTTCACTTTGCCTGGTTTTTATTTATGTTGTAAAGATGGCGTAAGTAAATTTCTGTGATGCACATAAATTAAAAATGCATATTATATTATAAATTAAATTTAATGTAATATGTATAAATTATATTTTTGTACATTACTGATACTTAGTTCAGTTAAAAAAATGCGAGTTTAATTCAATTACAAAACTTGTTTTCATGAAATAATATGGAAATTTAAAACTTCCTTAGGTTCACAGTTTCTCAAAACTATATATATATATATTTGTGTGAGAATTTTGTTTCATTCATATAATTGCATTTCGTGCAAATGGTAGTTTATAGGATGATGTGTGGATGGGCTAGGAAGGTGATCATGCCGGTGACAAGAAAGTCGTGAACATCTCATTTTTTTTGAAGCATGAGATCAAGCTGAGATAAAGAAACTTTTGAAGAAAAAAACTTGTGAAGTATAGTTACACAAGTAAGCATAAAATCTGAAAGAAAAGGGAAAAAAATAAAAAATTAACCAAGATATGGTAAAGCATGTAAAACATGTTTTCTAAAAATGTTTGCTTTGTGGTTAATTCTGCATAAAGCACGATGAATGAGTTCATTAATTGTTTAATTGTATATTGAAAATTAGAATTGTTGAGATACGTGCAACATAGATGTGAAAACTTTTTTTGACAAGACTTGGAAATTTTATATGGGAAAAGTAGTTTGCATGGGGTTAAGAAAATGACTGCTCATTTCAAATTACATAGAAGAGTTAAATCCATATGTATAATGATTTCTGAGGAAATTTTCTACTTGCAAAATTTGGTTATTTTGTTAGGTTGATTTTTCATGTAATTCTCCAAAATAGTTGCTTGAACATGTGGAGATTGTGGCATCAAAAGTGAAGGAAAAATACATATTCATGCATAATAGCATTTAGATGTACATAAAAGGAAACGTGAGAAAAATTGGTATTGTGAATGACGAAGAGATTTAAATAGTGATTGGTACAATTATGATATAGATATATGGCTAAATAAAATCACCTAACCCTAGAAAAGAAGAATAGATAAAGAAAATCATGGTTGTATCATTGTTGAATTGTTGTGTAATGATACATATACCCATTCCTTGTCATGGATAGTTTACATGTTGATACCATAGTCTCGTTAAGTAGTCATTGAGATAAACATGTTGGAGAGGAACATGGTTAATATCCATGCATATTAATGAGTTATATGAATTTACAATGCAAGCACATGTATGTGTAGTATTATAGACTTGTAAGAATATTGTACTATCAAATGGTATAGTATAGTTGCATAGTAATGAGTCATAGGAATCTTCCATGTAAGCACTTTCTCATGAATTCTAGTATTGATAGTCTCTTACATGTTGAAAGAAAGTAAAATTCATTGCTCAACAATAATAAAGATATTGGTTACCCCAATGCCTATTAAAGGGGAGTATGTTATGTAGAAGGAAAAAGCGTGATTAACCTAATTGTTATATTTGTAAAATAGGGTGGAGTTGTTATTGTGTTATGATAGACTATATGTTGAGCAAGGATTAGTGAGTTGTGATTTGTAGAATCAATGTTATGCTGCTATCAATGCTTACAAATATGCATAGCATGTAGAACTTTGGTTTTTTCCTACATGCAGGGGATTTGAACTATATTGAAGTTATATATTGATAGCATGCATGCTTGGACTAATATATGCCAATAGTAAATACGAAAAGCATGTGTGACTATGTTAAGAGTCATGCTGGACAAAGAAATTGAAGGTTATTAATCTTACTGACAGTAAACTTTTTATAACCAAAAATGTCATAGAAAGCAATATGAAGCAATTACCCTAAAAGTAATGTTAAAATTAATAACAAGTAATGTATATGGGTGGACGATATCATTACTTGAATGGCATACTTACATATGTTTCCTTCATGAATGCAAGAATCACAATTCTCATAAAACTAGACTATGATTCTGGTTAGAGATTAAACTATGGTCATCATGCTATAAAAATAACTTATAAATGGTATAATTGCTATAAAATTATTATACCAAAGTAAAGGATGGTGAGATCATGTTATAGTATAAAGACTATATAATTGTACAAATTGTGGTCAAATTAATCATTTGATTAATGCATCTGCTTACAATGTGACTCATCCTTCGGTTGAAAGAAAGTATGGTTAAAGAGGAAATTTAACTTAAAACTGATTTCTAGGACATATGCATCTTTTGAAGGATATGCATAATAGAACCTATAAGTATCCTTGAAGGCAAACCATAGTAATTGGTCATGTAGCAAAAAGGGTATGGACCCCTGGGTCAATTAAATGATATTTAACAATCTATTTAAAATAGATTGATATCATAATTTGTACCAAGAAATTTTGAGAGGATCTCTTATCAGATTGCAGTGATAAGGTGTCTGGACAACATAATGAAATGTTGTGTGAATCAAACAAAATTCATAAATAAATAACTCAGCTTTGGTAAAGGGTGATTTAATGTTAAGAATGAGCTAACATGTAAATACCCTGAGATCATAAACACTTACAACTATAAGGAATGTAGGATTGTAAGTAGTAAAAACTTTCATGTATAACTACACGGAATTATGCATGGTCAACAGGTTGTTGAAGCATAGATAGTGCAACAGTAAAACATACGAGGTGAATTAATGATCTCATGAATATTAAACTTCAACAACTATGAGTTAATAATCTACTTTAGAACATTAAGAAGAAGGCATGATTAAGAGGAAAATATGCATGAATCCAATAATATGTGATTGATATTGTAACTACATGACCTCTGGAATTGATTTACACAGTACATAGATGAACCATGATAAATGAATGTTGGTATGATACTAACATGGTGGAAAAAATGTGTGGATATGTTTTATGTCATGCAGGTGATACCATGAGGATGGTATTATAGGTTGTACCATAGTTGGACTATGTACATCAGTACATATGGTACCGTATGAATACATATGCTACAATGTTGAAAAATGAAATGTGTATTGGTGTGTATAACATATCCTGTGTGTAGGTATGAAGTAGTCATTGGATAGTGTCTCGGCAGGTAAACAAACCTAGAGGTTAACTAGAAGAAGGAAAGTAAGTTTGGTATAAGTAATTGTGGCTAATCACAGTTTGGTGTACATACAATTACGATGAATATATGTATATGAATATATATATATTATGATGTGAAATAATCTGTTATGACTTTGTAGGCATATTAATGTGGAAAATATGCTAACTGATGTATTATATGCAGAAAGATTGTAAGAAGCAGGTGTTCGACAAGAACACAAAGGCTTGAAAGAATGAAAGCAGAGGACATGCATTCTTTGGATAAAATAAATGATAAGAAATAGCTACTTTAATAATAACATAATATGATATTTATCATAGTTAAACTTTGCATCGAGAAATTCTCACCAACGGTTTGAAAAAAAATGTGTGACAGGTAGCTATGGAAGGAGAGATGTTGGGAGCACTCCTTGAGACCGATGTAGCTATGGAAGGAGAGATGTTGGGAGCACTCCTTGTGGCAGATGTACATCAGAAAAATTTCATCAGATGGCAGAGCCATGAGAGCTGTTAATTAGAAACCAGCTACCTGTGAACGAGGACATGATGCAGTGATACACTGAGGACGGTGTAAAATTTAAGGGGGGAGTATGTAACACCCCTCCCTTGTGTACTACATTATGGTAAACCTAAGCTAAGTTAAAGCTAATTGTGATATCCTCCCTTTTGTGTTAAATGTTGTAAACCTAAGCTAATGAAAGCTAGGTTTGATACCCTCCTTTGTGGGTTAAACTATTCTACACCTAAGCTGAGGAAAGCTAATTGATATGTGATATGAAAAGCAAATATATTATTAAATAAATTAATAAAATAAATCACTTAGAGGGTGGAGCACCAAGAGAGCAGATATTCTTTCCAAATCCCATGAGGAATGGGCTAGAGATGAATCTTTCATGATAAGCTTCTAGATGGGATTCTAGATAAGCTTGGATGGATTGGATATCAATCAGACATAAAAGCTTTATGGGAGATAAAGGAAAGATTTTATGTGGAAAATCGTCTTGGGAGATAAAGATGAGCTTTTCCAGATAAGACCTAGGCAAATGGAAAAATCCATAAAGAGGGATGCCACTAATGGTAACTAAATCATGAAAGAGGGTATTAAATACCCAGTGCATCGATCAATGGAGGACAGTTGATCCTTGCCAATATCTTCTGCTCGGGGAGAATAAGAGGTGATTCTTGGTTGGGTGGTGGTGCTCCTCCCTCCAAGTGAGGTTTAGTTGGTGTCATTGCATGGAATGGTTGTATGTCGATTTCTTACCTTTCTTGTGATTATTTTATTTAGATCAATATTGGATATGTTACTTGTCTTAGCTTATGTATTGGTTTGATGCTATTTCTACTCATGTGATGGATTCCATTCTTATGCATATGAATGAGTAGGATACCAAATAAATCTAATGGAAATGTTCTTTATGTTAGTGAAGGAATTTTTACTGTTTTATAAAGCCTCTGGTTAATATAGAAGATGGTAGTAGATGGTTGCAGATTATCATAGTATAATATAGGTAACGTGATAATCTATGATGGTCAAGTTTTCTATTTCATGTATACCCCATAAGGATTGATTTGCATTCTGTCAATTTCTTAAGAGTAACCTTTATGATGGAAATGATGGACTCTTACTATGCATGTGTTCTTCATGCATCCTTATGTAGTAGAATGGCCTATCAAGTGGATGAAAACACTTCTGAGCAATCTGATTAAAGAGTAAATGTGATGAAAGTGTTGCATTTGATTATCTGAGTTAATTTATAAAGTTTATGCATGCATTATGGTAAGTAGGTTATTGGCATAGACACATGCAGAGAAACTAGGAAGTAGATTCTAGTCTTATATTTAAAAGTCAATACCATGAGTGTCACAAGGGGCTTGAAGCTTGCGTGCTATGGTTATTACCAATATTATTTTTAAAATCATGGGGAATTAGGGGTTATTTTCCAGGTAGGCGATGGGGTTACGTTACAGGTATTTATATTTTTCAGCTAGCGATTTATTCAAAATAACTTCAATATGCAAACACAGACTATATTTGACTTTTCCCAAAATAAGATTGAACTGTAACTACCTCACACTTCAATTGGTTAACTCACACTCTAAATCTAGACTACACTTAACTCAACTTATCTCTTCGTACATCACTCTACTTTGATCTTGCTAGATCTTTGTGTGGGAGTAATTACTATTTTGAAGGTTGTGGCCTGTTTGGTATGTTGGTGCTAAAACTCATGGGAAACATTATCGGTGATATGGGAAAGATGGTACGTGTGAAATAAGAGATTCAAATTTTTGTTCAATTAAATTTTAAAACAAATATTACTTTTTCAATTATAATAAAATATACTTTATTTGCTTTAAAAAGATATTGTAATTTGCATTGATCAATGCTAAAATAATAATATAGTGGTCAACGAGCAAATTTATTGCTAAAGTGCTGCTTAGATAAGGATTAATTACTATAAATCAAAATATCTCTCTAAATTATATTGCTAAATTTATGAGAAAATGTCATTTTCCTTATTAATTAAACTGTGACAATAATTTATATCTAAATACAATAAACCAAACATCAAACTAAGCTAACTAGAAGTGAACAAATTAATGAATATAAATGACTCTCTCAAAAAATCTATCAAGTACAACTTCTTTGTTTAATAACATTCAACCATTCCTTTGTTACTAAGAAATAATTTTCTTCTAACTGTGTGCTTCATTACCCTAACTAACATTCGCTTAGTAAAATTTCCACCATGGAAAAAATAAAACACAATATTCTATAGCTACCCAAATCCTTTCATTATCTATACAATCCAATTAGCTTTCCATATATCATGTCAATGCGCTTTTTCAATCTTTTCTTCCTATTCTCACAATGTGACAACGCTCATATTGCTCTTTGAATTCTTTCTTAAATGGTAATAATATAATATAACATAAAAAATAATCATATAATATCTTAAAATTATATTAAATTAAAAAAAAAGTTGTAAGTTGAATGAATATTGTTAAGTGTGAAGCCAAATTCATGCAGGATTCTAGATCCTTCTACGGTGCCATTAGTTTCTAGATCTCCATCTAAATCACATGCAGGATTCTAGATCCTTCTTCAGCCTCTATAAATTTGTAATTGCTCTGGCCAAGGAAAGAAAGCCAAGGTCAAGATCTGCTATGTAATGCAAAGTGATTTCTGTTCTCCAGTGATTGTTTTATCTATTCCGTTGTTTCTAATTGAGTAATCTTGTTGTTTCTCCATTTGTCTGTCTCTGAAATTATTCTTTGTTATTGTTGTCTAAGTCTCTGAGTATAAATCTGTTATGTGTTATGTATGCTCTGAATTAACAACTGGTATCAAAGCCAGGTCTAAATATCCACTGTGCAAGCTGCTTAGTGCCATCGCCTTACTCTAGCAACGCTCATTAAAACGTTGGTTGTTACCTCTGGAGTAGTTGAAGGATATGTCCAGGAAATCGAAAATCGCTGCAAAGAAGAGAGTCTAGGAAAATGATCTGTTCAAGAAATAGTTGAAGAACTAGCTAAGAAGACAACTGTTACAAGAAATAAAAAGGTCGAGGGCATATGGTGAAACGTTCCATGAAGCTTAAAATGTGGAGTGCGTAAGTGCTTTACGTGGAGTTCGTAATTTTTTTTTTCCATCAAGCTTGCATGTATACAAACCAACATATGTATGTGTGAAATGTGAAAAGGGTAAAACATTATATATGTTTTTTATATTTATATAATTATATGTTGGAATTTTGAAAAGCATATTTTAAAAAGGAGAAGGAAATTTGAAAAGGGTATTTTAAAAGGAGGAAGATCATTATTACTAAATTTTAAAGAGTAATAATTAAAGTTTTATTTTTAAGTGGAGTTTTTGTCTTTGGGCATCAATATATTGAAAATGGAGACAACAGTTACAGATATGGAGAAGTTGAGCGGGGCTAATTTTGCCCTATGGAAATCACAGATGGAGGATATGCTGATTTTGAAGGATTAGTATTTGCCGATTGAGGGCACAACAAAGAAACCCTCGTTGATGACGAATGAAGAATGGAATAAGCTAGATAGAAAGGTGATTGCAACAATCCGCCAATATCTAGCAAAGAATGTGTATTTCAATGTGTCTGGAGAAAAGACGATTGAAGGATTATGGAAGAAGCTCCATCATCTATATGAGAAAAACATGCCATCAAGCAAAGTGTTCTTGATGAAGAAGCTTTATAATCTCAAAATGAAGGAGGGTGCTTCAGTTGTTGAGCACTTGAATGCATTTCATATTATTATGAATCAACTTGCCTCTGTTAAAATCATTTTAGATGAAGAAATTTGAGCGATTTTGCTAATGTGTTCTATGCCAGATAGCTGGGAAAATCTAACTGTAGATATGAGCACTTCAATCACTACAAGGACCCTGAAGTTTGATGATGTCAATAGCAGTTTAATGAATGAGGAACTGTGATGCAAGTCAATTGCAGAAAACCATGGAGGAGAAGCTCTAGCTCTAGCTGATCGTGGTAGGAGAATGGATCGAGGACGACAAGGACAATCAAGATCGAAAGGCCGATCAAAATCAAGGAGAGGAAGGATCATATTCTTTCATTATGGAAAACCCAGGCACATGAAGAAAGAAAGTCAATTTTGGAAGAAAGGACAGAAGGATCAGAGACCATCTAATGCAAATCACAAGTCATCTACCATAAATGAAGGTGAGACTATTGTTGTAGCGAAATATGGTGATGTGTTGTTTACTATTTCAGTAGAGGATGCATGTGTATATACATCTAGCAGTAGCTTTGATTTGATCCTTGACTCTGGGGCATCTCACCATGTAACCCCATGCATAGATAGTTTTGTTTCATATAATCCTGGTGATTATGGTAAAGTGAATTTGGGGAATAATAACTTTTGCAGTATTGTTGGAGTGGGAGATGTCTAGATCAAAATGAAATATGGATAAGCTATATTGTTGAAACAGGTCAGGCATGTACCAGAAATGTGCATGAGTTTAATCTCTATGGGACAACTGGATGATGAAGGCTATTCCACAAGCTTTGGAAAAGGAGGCTGGAAAATTAGCAAAGGAGCATTGGTCGTGGCCAAAGGACCCAAGACAGGAACATTATACACATTGAAGACACCGATAGGAAAATCAAATTTGGTTGTTGTCACAAGAGAAGGAAATTCAACAGATCTGTGGCATAAGAGCTTGGGTCACATGAGCAAGAAGGGATTAAAAATCCTTGATGGTAAAAATTTATTTCCAGGTTTGAAATCCTACAATATTGATCTTTGTGAGCATTGTTTATATGGTAGATAATGAAGGGTTTCATTCCTTAGAGGTGGCCATGACAGAAAGAAAAATGTGTTAGAATTGGTACACTCAGATGTGTTTGGGCCTGTTAACATCAAATCATTAGGAGGAGCATCATATTTTGTAACATTTATAGATGATGCATACAAGAAAGTTTAGGCATATCCTATGAAAAGTAAAAGTGAATTGTTAGGAATATTTCAAAAATTTCATGTTGTTGTTGAAAGAGAGACTAACAAATTGCTCAAGTGTTTAAGAACAGATAATGGTGGAGAATATTGCTCAAATGCATTTAAAGAATACTGTAACATGTTTGGCATAAAGCATGAGAAGACTGTGCCTGGTACTTCTCAACAGATTTGTGTCGCAGAAAGGATGAATCGCACCATTATGGAAAATGTGCGAAGTATGTTGTCCAATTCTGGTTTGGAGAAGAATTTTTGGGCTGAAGTAGTTAGGACCGCTTGCTACCTCATAAATAGATCTCCAACTACAGCCTTGGATGGCAGCATCCCTGAAGAAGTTTGGACTCGTAAGAAGTTGAATTATTCTCACTTGAAAATCTTTGGATGTGAAGCATTTGTACATATTCCCAAAGAAAATAGAACTAAGCTAGATGATAAATCTATGAAATGCATTTTTTTGGGATATGCAGATGAAGATTTGGGTTATTGTCTATGGGATCCAGTCAAACATAAAATTATTAGAAGCAGGGATGTTATATTTAATGATTTAGAAATGTTCAAGAGGACTGTAGGTGACTTGGAGGTCAAGAAGGTTATTGACAAGGTTTGAAGAGTAGCAGGAAAACATACCACCAATACAAGAAAATTAACAACAAATTTAGGAGCATGAAGAACAACAAGTGGAAAATGATGAACAACAAGAAGAAGGAATCTTGCAGGAACCTTTATAGGAGATTCAACCTGATAATGCACCACCACAGTTGGTTCGTCGATCTTCTAGGCCTCATAAGCCTTCACAAAGGTATCCTCCTTCAAACTATATTTTGTTGATTGATGAAGGTGAACCTAATTGTTTTCAAGAAGCTTGTAAAGTTGAGCATAGTAAAGAATGGAAAAAAGCAATGGAAGAAGAAATGAACTCTTTGCTGGAAAATAAAACTTGGGAGTTGGTAAACCTCCCAAAAGGTAGAAAGGCTCTACAAAACAAATGGGTTTATAGGATTAAGCATGAAGGTGATGAAAAGAAGGAGAGGTATAAAGCAAGGTTGCTGGTGAAAGGATTTGCCCAAAAGGAAGGTATTGAATTCATTGAAATTTTCTCACCTATTGTTAAAATGTCATCCATTAGAGTCATTCTTGGTCTAGTTGCTGCTTTAGACCTAGAATGTGAACAGTTAGATGTAAAAAATTCATTCCTTCATGGTGAAGTGGAGGAAGAAATTTATATGGAGCAACCAGAAGGGTTCATAGAAAAAGAAAAAGAAGACCTTGTTTGTAGGTTGAAGAAGAGTCTCTATGGGTTGAAACAAGCACCTTGAAAATGGTACAAGAAATTTCATCCATTCATGTTGGAACATGGATTTCAGAGGTTGGAAGTTGACCATTGTGTCTATATCAAGAGGTATGCTTAAGGAAAGTATATCATATTATCGTTATATGTGGATGACATGTTGATTGTTGGGCATGATAAGAATAAGATCAATAGGTTGAAGAAAGATTTGGGTAACAAATTTGCAATCAAGGATTTGGGACCAGCACAACAGATATTGGGAACGCGGATTATGCGTGACAAGAAAAACAAAAAGTCGTGGCTGTCATAAGAGAAATATATCAAGAAGGTGCTTGATAGGTTTAATATGAAGGATGCCAAGCCAGTTGGTACACCCCTTGTAGCCCACTTCAAGCTGAGTATTGAATTATGTCCTAGTGATGACAAGGAGAAAGAAGAGATGAGCAAGATTCCTTATGCTTCAAAAGTTGGTAGCTTGATGTATGCCATGGTATACACATGACCAGACATTACATATTTAGTGGGAGTAGTGAGTAGGTTCCTTGCCAATCTAGGCAAACAACTTTGGCAAGCAGTAAAATGGATTTTGAGGTATCTCAAGGGTACTAGTCATTATTGTTTATGTTTTGGTCATGATGAGAATGTGCTTGAAGGATTTACAGATGTGGATATGGCTAGAGATATGGACACCAGAAAGTCGACTACAGGTTATTTGTATACATTTACAGGTGCAGCGATATCATGGGTGTCAAGGCTACAAAGAATAGTAGCCCTCTCTACAACAGACGCAGAGTACATAGCTGCAACGGAAGCTTGTAAAGAGATGTAGTGGATGCAGCGATTCCTAGGAGAGATAGGAATATTGGTGGCCATTTTTAAGAGATTTGCAATAATGGGTTGAATTTAACATTCAATCAAATTAGATATAAATAAATTTAATTATTTTTAAAAATTAATAAAGTTTAATATGTAATATTCAATTATATAAATTTACATTTTTTTTGCTCAAACACAAATAATATGAGTTTGACCCAAAAACAAATACAATATCTACAGCATGAGGCAAAAATAATAAGGAAAATATAACCAGAAACACCAAACTATCTCATCTTTCTCACTTCGAAGAGTAAAGTAGTGAGCAGATTGTGGTTGTCACGACGGAGATTGTGGTTGTCACGAGTAAGGATGACAATGTTCCACCTTTGGCCCAAAAAATGTAAAAAAGAGGAGAAGATCCACCACTACCTTATCGGAAGAAAGGTGGAGATGGAACTACACCAACAAATGAACAAGCATTGGCCCTTTAGTAAGAAGGAAAAAATGGAAGCTCAATTATCAAGTTTTTTTTATGTATCATTGTAAGCCTAGTTGGGACTGAGACCAACGTGCATGTTATTCATGTTATGCTTTGAAACATTTCTCAATTAAGGGGGGAGCATGGAATAATGGAGAAATATAGGGTGTTCAAGATTAGTTGTTAGTTGATATTATGGGTCATATTTAGTTCTTGGATCCTATTTATGAGGAATTTGTTCTAACTCCTCAACAAATCCATAATCCTATATATGTATGAACATTTTGATTGATTGAATAGAAGTGTTTTGTGCAAGCACTCTTCAGGTTGATCTAGTTGCTCATTTCCTCCTTATTCTTTCTCTCCTAAATTTTAGTACTATTAGATATCACATTAATAGGGAGATGACCCATTAGCTCTAGGCATTTAAAATAATTTCTTATTTTATGTGTAATTTATCATCATATTCTGATTAATTCATAAATTATGGTTTCCTCCATGTGGGGCAAAGGCATATCATTTTCATTATTTAATTCCAATTTCGAAAATATAATCACTTTCATCCAACATGTGATTTATACTTTGTATGATGTGGCTACTCTTTGAGTCAATTAAATGTTACAAGCATATACTATGATCAAACATAATTACAAAAATATGTATTGCATAATCATGAGGACAATGCATTCAAATTATTAAAAGTTTGTTTGCATTAGGTAATCGTAATATCAATGCATTAATTTTAATCATGTAGGATAAAATGTATGAAGGAAACATGCCTAAATAACAAAAGAATGAACTATCACAAAAATAATGCATATTATGATGTTCATTCCTATGTATATGATGGATCATCATGCATAGCTTTTAAAACCTTAAAAGCATAGCATGTGAGGCGTAACTAACTTGTATCTATTTTTCTGGATATCATGTTCAAATAACCTTCTAACGTTAATTAATTATCAATTACAGTTCTTGATATTTGCATTATTGATCACATAAAGTTCTAATTACACCACATATATGAGCAATTGATTCATGTTGTCATGAAATGTATATAACATTTGGTTCATTTAATATTATTGTATTTGAAGTACCAAATTTTCATCATATCTCATAATTAAATAACTCAAATCATAATAAAAATATTCATATGTAATATTAATACTCATAGACATATAATCATATATATATCCTAATAGTTAACTACATTTTTTCTCTCTATTATAGAACCTTTCAAAAGAAAAGACCATTAGAGAGAGAAAAGGAGAAAATATTTCTCGAACCTTTCAAAATAAAAAAAGACCATTATGGAGAGAAAAAGGAGAAAACCATTATAAAGAGAATTTCCCATTGCTTATTTTCCTTCCTACCCATGGGAATGGTGCTAATTAATAAGGACCTCAAATGGACAAGTCACCCGTATGAATTCAACCCAGCACTAAACGATATTTCACGTTTACCCTTAACAATCAAATATAAAGAGAAATCAAATGGACAAGTCAAGATTGTCACCCTTGTTACAATAATTATCTTTTCTCAGAAAGCAGTGACTGCCCACTTAGTGTCTTTTATGCTTGTTTCATACTAGATATATAACACAGTTAGGATTGAAACTTGCATTTTGTAAGGCTAAGCACAGCTCGGTGTTAGAAACTCATCTCCAAAGTTAACGGAATGACAACACATATATGTTATATATATTGGCAACTGATATGCTTTCGAGAAATCAATCACATATGGGCTAAGTTGTCGGGCAACGGCACAAATACGTTATTTGTCCAGTTGTTGTTTTAGAAAATGATTTTTTATTCTATGACTTTTTATTTTATTAATTTTCTTTAAGATGGAAAACTCAAACCTTAAATATGAAGTATGCCATCAATAATCAATATTCAAAGAGATAGGCGTTCAATGGGCATTAAAATAAGCACTTTAGGCACTTAAAAGAGATAGGCGTTCAATATTCAAAGAGAGGCGTTCACATAGACAGATAAGCATTTTTTTCCGGAGACTGGGATTATAAATCCAAAGTAAAAGGTGACACTCTGGAGAGTAAAGAATATTTGAACCAATGTAATGTATTTGACTCCACTAATCACAACAATCACATTACAATCTCCTGGCGATGATTTGGAGGGCATGTCAGTACTTTCTCACCATGTGGCTGGTCCAGATGAGTTATATGTTATTTCTTCTCCATGTCGTTTTTTTCCCGGTGTGTAGATCAGTTCTAGTATTGTTGTATTCAAATTTTATGCTGTGTAATTCTATGTCTGAGAATTTCTGCCTTTCAACAACTGGATTGAAGGATTGCATTAGTTTCGTTAAACTGGACACGAACCTCCACCGGAAGACTTGTAGTTTTTACACTGAGATGGCCCCGATGGAGGTACGGGACCCCTTGGCAGCGATTCAAGCAACCCATTATTCTTCATCTCAATATTATTATTATTTTCCGCTTGTTCTCCTTGAAATATGAATTTGAATTTCAGCAGCCGGCAAGCCGAACCTTCGCTAACCATGGTGACCACCATAATCAGAGCAATCAATACAACCACTGGTGTTGCCATTCTCATTTCCATCTCTCCTTCAACCTATTCAACTCTCCTTTTCGCAGGCAGTCCCACAATAAGCGATTGAATGAACCAAAATTAATATCAGAAGAATATTAACGATAATATGAGTGTATCGTAATGTT
Organism: Pinus tabuliformis; assembly: GCA_031772625.1. Classification (NCBI taxonomy): domain Eukaryota; kingdom Viridiplantae; phylum Streptophyta; class Pinopsida; order Pinales; family Pinaceae; genus Pinus; species Pinus tabuliformis. Next base: position 810,280,980 of record CM062819.1, on the reverse strand, counting down.
TACATGCAAATATATAGGGAGTAGTCACGCGGACAGGTGGGCAGCTGAGAAGAGAGTAAACGTGGAAGACTTTACTATAATATGACTTTTGGCTATTCGTTTGACTTATTCAATGGAATGGAGTGCACTCACACAACCGTCGTAAATGAATCCTGTTCCGTTAACCTAAGTCTTCTCCACACCTCGCGCTGGTCAATTTTGACTTTGAAATTCCATTCGGTAAGAAACTTTTGACTCTGATCGGTTCAACACGCCACGCTAAATCTTGGTGGTCAAATATTTGAAGTCCGACTCCAAGGAACAATTCAAAAGACGTTTCGATCATCCATATATTTTTTTCTCAAAAGAAAAAATCGACTACCTTTCAGTAATCAAACCTCGATAGATTTATTTTAAGGAGGGGGCACTGGGCTCGTGCGTTTTCCAAACCAAACCGTTTATAATTTTATTTATCTAAACAAAGTTATTATATATAAACTGCTACTTATTTCAATTATGTATCATATGTCATCAAATTTCACATTTATTCTTTTTATGTATACATTTTTTTATGGAATTAGAAGAAGCGAGTACCGATATATTTGGATGTGTGAGAGTTATGTATTGGAAGATTATTAAATTATAAAAAAAATTAATACATTGCTTGACTTATAAAATTTATATTAAAATTAAAAATTTAAGTAAAAGTTTAATTTATGATTTTTTTATTTTATTTTTTTGACAAAAGAATATTAAAGATTTTTAAGAATTAAGAGTTTAGGTTGTTTAATTTGTAAAGTTATAGTGCGTCAAAAGTTTTTCAGTGTGTTGAATATATTAATGTATTCGAAAATGCATTTTAAACAAACACTTTTAGATGTAATACATTTTCTGCTCATTTAATATATATAAACAAAATTGAAAGAAAAATTGCCAAATCTAATACCAATAATAATATTAGAATTTATTTAGTTGTGTTATTTCAATTACTAACACATAATACATAATTTTCAATGTTTTTGTACGTAAATTGTATGTAAAGAAATCATGTAAAGATCAAAGAAATGTAATATCGCAACTATAGAATGCAAGATTATTACAATAATATTTAAATGCAAGACTATTATAATACTATTTAAATTATTTTCATTGTAGAAAACAACATGATCAACTTACTTAAATGAAATTGAAATTATTAATAGACTATACTCTAAAATAAAAAATCACTTGCTTTTTACTACCTCTATCTTAAAATAGCAGCTACAATACATATATTAATATCATACGATACTAATGCTAAATACATATAGCACTTTCTAAATAACTGTGGACCTAAATTGTGGGTTTTCGAAATGCTGAGTGTTAACACGGATTCGAACTCGGGTCGATGTTAGGGTTTCGAAAACGCAAGAAATTACAGCGAGCGGGTGGATTGGGAACGAGCAGGGGCAGCAGAGGTCCCAGGAGACTCTGATCAGGTATTGTTTGCAGATTCTCGGAGAGTTTATCAGTGAATTAGGGATTAGGGAGGATTGAAAGAAATCATGGGGGAAAGTTAGGGGAGGGGAGAGATCCCCTCCTATAAGGCTGCTATGGCAGGAAGTTCAGGGACTGAAATAGGGCAAGGGGGAGTGCGACAAACTAGTAGGGAAACACCAGTGCTGGGGAACAAATGGCAAGCCAGGTTAGTAAATAGATGCCTTCCTAGGGCACAGAAAAAGCCACGGTATGTGATTCCAAACAACAAGCTGGAAAATTATCGATGCTATATGCGAGACCATGCATTAATCTGTAAGTTTATAGGATACTGGCCATCTGAAAGGGACCTTACGAGATGGATTCATCAACGATGGCGACCAAGAGGGCATATCGATCTCAAATTGGGGGCGAAGGGCTTTTTCACAGTTATCTTCGCCAATTTAGAGGATAAGGAAAGGGTTTTTGAGGAGGGGCCACACTTTATGAATAATGCGGGTTTGTTCACACGATACTGGGAAGATAGATACAATCCTGATGAGGAGAAAATTAAGGCAGCTCCAATTTGGGTCAGATTATTTGGGTTACCGGATGAATTTTGGGATCCTGAGATTTTGGAAGGTATTGGAAACTCGATTGGTACTTTCGTGAAGGTAGCGGAGTCGACGAAAAGAGGGAAATACAATTCTTATGCCAGGATCTGTGTATACATGGATATATCAGAACCCTTACCGGAATCAATTGAGCTTGAGTATCAGGACGAGGTATGGCAGCAGCCTATAGACTACGAACATATACCATTCAGATGCCGACGCTGTCATGTATATGGCCATCTTGCACAGGATTGTCCACAAATTCGATCAGTGGAAACAGACTTACCCGCGGAAGCAGCTAAGGACAATACGGGAGAAATACGAGTAGATAAAGGTAAAGGTATGGGAGGGGAAGACAATGATTTCCAGGAAGTACAGCGGAGGAGGAAGTCCAATCCTGGCACATCAAAGCCTACTTTGAAGGAAACAAATGCCAAACCTGAGTGTCAAAACAAGTTTAAAATTCTTCAAGAGAAGGATGAAGAATCTGAGGGAGGGAAAAAGGAACAGGAGATTACTGGAACCGCCCCAATGGAAATTATTAAGGATGGTAAGCGAAAGAGCAGGAGTCCCAGCAGAGAACCAGAAGAGGAGGCGGAAATAAGACTAGGTACTACTGAAGAACAAGCAATAATAAGTATGGAGAACACAAGAGAAGCGGGGTTGGAAGAAGAGAAAATATTGAAGAAATTACTCAACGAATGGAAGAAATTGGATGAGAGATTCATCCCTGAAAAAGAGAAGCAGTTATATAAGGAGACCTTTCAACGATATAAGGAGAAGAAGGTAGGCTTAATAGAAAACAGGTTAGATCAAACAGGAAATCAGGAAGCCCAAAACCTGGAAGGGGAAGGACATGGCAAAGGTGGAAGGAAAAAAGGGAGAAGAACATTAAATGAATCAATTCAAGCAGTGGGGGAGACTCTTGTGAATTCCGGAAGGGTAATACCTCTGTCTGAGGTATTCTTACAAACACCTAAAAAGTTATAAATGATTGTGTTAAGTTGGAATATTAGGGGGTTAAATAGTAAAGGGAAACAGAGATATTTGCAGGAAAGAGTGAAGAGAGAGAAGCCAAACATTTTGGTCATTCAGGAAACGAAAATGGAGAGCCAGCAGTTGGCAGCAATGATAAACAATTTGAAAATCGGTTATGAGGTAATGGCCCTGGATGCAGTAGCAACAGCAGGGGGTCTGGCTATTTTGTGGAACCCGGATGAGGTAATTTTTGATCACTGGTTTAGCTTGCCTAGAATCCTTTCGGGCGTATTTCGATTAGTGGGGATGGGGGAAAGAATCCTATTTACAGGTGTATATGGACCCCATAATTATAGGGAGAGGAAAGATTTTTTGAGAAATATCCATACCATGAGAAGTTTTATCCCGTATATACCATGGATAGTTGGAGGGGATTTTAACATGATAAGGAATTTAGGAGAAAAGCGAGGGGGAGTAAGGAGGGAGGATCAGAATATGGAAGATTTCAATGATATGATTCGAGACCTGAGATTGGTGGACATCCATACAACCAATGGGGTTCATACCTGGAACAATCGTAGAGGGGGCCAGAATCAAATTGCTTCGAGGCTTGATAGATTTTTATTGTCAGAGCAAATTTTGAACCGGGATGTGTTTATTGAAGCTAAAATCCTCCCCTGTCTTGGGTCTGATCACTGGCCCATAAGATTGGATATTGATATTAAGCAGGTGAAAGGGAGGAAGCCCTTTCGATTTGAGTCTTTTTGGCTTAGAGATCCACAATTCATAAAGAAAGTAGAGGACTGGTGGAATCAGAGTGATTGCAGGGGCAATGGGAAGATGCATACTGTACAGTTGAAGCTCAAAGAACTTAAAAAGAAAATAAAAGAATGGAATAGGAAAGATTTTGGGAATATTTTTGAAGCAAAATTGAAATTAGAAGGCGAGATGGAGGACCTCCAACAAAAAATTATCATTGAAGGTAGGGATGAAGAAAAAAGTAGGGAGGAAGGCAGAATTATAAGCCAGTTAGAAGAGAGAAGAAAGCAGGAGGAGATATTGTGGAGGCAAAAATCACGGATAAGATGGTTAAGGGAAGGAGAAAGGAATACTAAATTCTTTCATCAGGCTATGATTCAACGCAGGCAGCGTAACAGAATTTTCTCAATAAAAATGCTGAGGGGGAAAGAGTACTTGAACAGAAGGATTTAGAGAAGACCTTGGTAGATTATTTTAAAGGGATATTAACAGAAAACCAAAGGGACCGAGGAGAAGCTATTAATAAGATTTGTAGGGAAATACCACGAATAGTAACTGAGGAACAAAATAAATCATTAATGAGGGCAGTAACCATGGAAGAATTAAGTGAAGTTGTGATGGGTATGAGCACAAATAAAGCTCCAGGTCCGGATGGGTATACAGTGGAATTCTTTCAGGCGAGTTGGCACTTTCTGGGAAATGAGATATTGGAGGCGGTGGAAGAATCACGCCTAAGACAGCGCATATGGCCTGGGATAAACTCGACTTTTCTGACTTTGATTCCTAAAACCAATACCTCGGAGGAACCACAGGGCTTTCGACCCATAGCACTGTGTAATGTTATTTATAAGATAATATCCACTCTTATAGTGAAGCGGCTAAAACCTCTATTACCCAATCTAATAGCACCTGAACAAACTGGATTCGTGGAAGGCCAGCAAATATTGGATGGCATTGTGGTATCTCAGGAGGTAATTCATTCGTTGAAGAGGAGGAAACAGAAAGGGATGTTAATGAAATTGGATTTATCTAAGGCATACGATCAGCTGAGTTGGGAATATCTTAGAGAGGTTTTGCGTGCTTTTGGTTTTGAGAGCAGATGGATAGCTTGGATTGTCAGCATGATATCT